>CM035841.1:37852628-40252628 GCA_020510985.1 Pholidichthys leucotaenia | reverse complement strand
GGTTATACATACGTGGACAACAGAAGCGCAGCATGAATCCAGCTTTACTCTGCTTCTGACTGTATTCTATTGTATATTATGTTATCTTTATGTTATTTTTAGCTCTAGTGTCTCCTCACTGGGGGGCTGTCAGCACTTGGAGCTGTAAGTGGCTCTGGCGGTGGGGATGCTGCTGTGGTGGTGGCCCTGGCTTGGTGGGATGGGGGAGTTCAGTCACAGCCTGTTGGTTGTGGTGTGGACTTTGTCTGCTTAGGCTGGGGTCCTCAGTCCTCAGCCATGTTTTAACTATGCCTATTATTAATTGGTGGGGGGGCAGGGTGGGAGGAGGTGGGCTCTGGGGTGGTTGGGTGTTATGATTTCTCCCTCTTTACAACACAAACACATTTATTTAAGAGAAGGTAAACAGTTCCCAAAGGTGAAGACGTACAAAAATAGCAATAAGTTGGGTACACTCACTGGCTTCACGGCGGACGTGAAGCAGGCTGTTATGATTCCCCGTCCGCCATTATGCGGCGCACGGAGGAATTGAAACCCACGTGCAGAAGTAGTTGTGTGCACTTTATTAAACAAACAAATAAAGTTCAGTCCAGCAAACAGTTATGATTATCAAACAGAGAGATGAGGTTATAGTCATGCAGGACACCAGGAAAACAGGGATGCCTCTTGGACAATCCACAGCCCAAGGGAGAGGATGCCTAGGTGCTGCAGAACATCTAAACGGCACACCGAGAAAGGCAAACATAAACTTACGGGCTGGAGCGGTCTGAGGCAGTCCATGCTGTCCGGTGAGAGCAGGCAAGGCAGGAACAGCCGCTAACACGAGGTAACCAACGATAGTCAGGTAGCGTTAGAAAAGACCAAACAGTCAGGCTGAAAGTAACAAGTAGAGGCTAGCATACACAGAGGGAAAAGCGACTGTGTATATTGCGCAATGATCCGGCGATCTCTTCCCACTAAAACAGAGCTTAAGTAATGACAATACTAATGAGGAAAGAGACCACCGGTGTGAACATGTGTGGGGTGAACTGAATAGAAAACAGGTGTGCATGAATGAGTGTCTGAGCATGTGAATGGAGATGAATGGAGGTATGTGTGTGTGTGTGTGTGTGTGTGTGTGTGTGTGTGTGTGTGTGTGTGTGTGTGTGTGTGTGTGTGTGTGTCTGTGTGTGTGTAAGGGAAAACCCACTAATGAGGAAAAGCTGGTGACACGGACAGGAGGGGTGTGGCCGAGCTGTCAGGGAGCGGAGGACCTAAAGGGCTCCATGAAGTGCCTAATGGAAAATAAACAACGTAAAGAGAGAAAATAGCCACAGTGTCAGAACTGGGTTTGGGACCACCAACCCCAAGTTCATGACAGAGCCCCCCCCCCCCCAAGGGGTGGATTCCAGACACCCTAGTGACACCAGAAGAGAAACACAAAAAACACAATAAGGGAACCCCCCCCCCCCCCCAGAGGAAAACAACAACCCAGGGTGGGAGGTGGGGGGAAACAGGTTCAGAGGGAAGCAACAAGTAAATAATACAAAAACAATATACAAGCAAGGTGAGGTGAACCCCCTCCCAGCCCCAACCTAGGACAATACCCCTCTACCCAGGAGTCCAAAGTTCAGGGGACCGACTAGAGTCCCAGGCCCCAGGGGCAAGGGAAAGAGGCCAATCAGGTGGCCTATCCAGGTCCAAGACCCATCGGACTATCCGGGAGAGTGGGTCAGGTCGCTGGCCAGAGAAAATGGGCCACTCTACCCCACGACACAGTTTGTTGGGCGGATGAGCTGGGTCCTTGAGCCACCAGCTCAGAAGTGGCGGCCCGGGAGGTGGTCTCCCCATGGGAAGGCCCAATTGAAGGGGAGACCAAGGAAGGAGAGCCTCGACATCATAAAGAAGAGATGAGGAAGCAGCCCCCCTGCCCCCATGGCTCTGAGCTGGGGGACAGTAGCACCTGCGATAGTCCCGATCCGGGACAGAGCTGCACCCGCAGTGGCTCCAGGCTGGAGCTTAGCTCTGCCGCACCCATGGTGGGCTCCAGCTGGAGCTTAGCTGCACCCGCGGTGACTCCCGGCTGGAGCTCTGCTGCACCCGTGATGGACTCCAGCTGGAGTTCTGGTGCACCCACAGTGGCCCCCGATTGGAGCTCTTCAGCACCCGCGGTGGGCTCCAGGTGGAGCACCGTTGCACCTGCGGTAGTCCCCATCAGGGACCTCATTGCTCCCGCAGTGGCCTCCCCAGCGAGGGAGGTAGGACTCTCCACAACCCCTGGTGCTGACCCCGGATCCTCAGCGGCCTCTGGTGGGATTGGCTGCTCTCCGGTGACCCTGGCAAGGAGCTCCGAAACAGTCAGGGTTGCCGGCAGCGGCAGAGCCCAGTGAGGTGAGCCTGTGAGCTGCTGTGAGCTGCCCTTGGCCCTGCTCACCATGAGTCAGGCAGTGTGACTTCAACATAGGCATTGTAGACATTATGGAGCACACTTGCCTGAACTCAGGCTTGACCGCCGTCCAGGACTCTGGTGATCTAGGGTGTGCTGGTTGAGTCAGTCCAAGAGGTGCTGTACCCACATCGGCCTCTACCAGGGCGGCTGGATTCACATCGTTGTCGTCTGCGGGCACCCCAGGTAATGGCGGATCCTCTCTGGTGACCCTAGGAAGGAGCTCAGGGAGGATGGGAGAGGAAAGGCGGCTAGGGTTGCTGGCAGCAGCGGAGCCCAGTGAGAGGAGTCTGGATGCAGCTGAGGGCTGCAGCCGACTCTCCTCCCCAAGAGCAAGGCAAGATCTCTCAAAAACTGACATGAGAATTACAGGAGAGAATACTTGCCTGGACTTGAGCTCCACCGCCGTCCAGGACTACGACAATGCCGATGACGACGTCTTGGGCCCAGCCGGCAGGAGATCTTGTCCACAGGGTGACTCTGCTGTGGTGGCCCCCGCAGCAGGCATGATGGTGTTTGCAGTCTCTATGCCCCCATGCACCGTTTTCCACGCAACTGGCTCATCTGACGTGGCGGCCAGGGGTTGCCTCACCGCTCACCCTGGAACTGGATCCTCCAATGCCTCAAGTTCCTCCCCCCTCTGGTGACCTGGTTCTGAGGCCGGCAAACTCGTAGGAGCACACATAGAGGATTTGGAGAGGTCAGGTGAGGAGCTATAACATGCCACTGGGTCAGAAGAATAAGGGGAGTCTTCTAGCCAGGAGACAGGCAAAATTGTTCATCAAAAGTGGAAGTTAAATGAGGAAGAACTTGCTTGTTTCCAGTTCATGCTGTCTGGTGAGAGCAGGCAAGGCAGGAACAGCCGCTAACACCAGGTAACCAATGATAGTCAGGTAACATTAGAAAAGACCAAACAGTCAGGCTGAAAGTAACAAGTAGGGAGTGGAGGCTAGCATACACAGAGGGAAAAGCGACTGTGTATATTGGACAATGATCCAGTGATTTCTTCCCACTAAAACAGAGCTTAAGTAATGACAATACTAATGAGGAAAAAGACCGCCGGTGTGAACGTGTGTGGGCTGGACTGAATAGAAAACAGGTGTGCATGAGTGAGTGTCTGAGCATGTGAATGGAGATGAATGGAGGCATGTCTGTGCGTGCGTAAGGGAAAACCCAATAATGAGGAACAGCTGGTGGCACTGACAGGAGGAGGGGGCGTGGCTGAGCTGTCAGGGAGCGGAGGACCCAAAGGGCTCCCTGAAGCACCTAATGGAAAATGAACAATGTAAACAGACAAAATAGCCACAGTGTCAGAACTGGGTTTGGGACCACCAAACCCAAGTTCATGACACAGGCAGGCCACAGTGTACAGTGGCACAAAAAATACAGAAGACAACAAGGTACACTTACTGGCTTACGTGAAGTGGGAAGACCACAGTGTACAGTGGCTCAAGGGATGAGAATGACAATCAGTGATCCAGCAATGCTTGACCTTCAAAGAGCTACTAAAGTACACGTATTGCTGGCAGGGAAGATTAGGTGCACCTGGGCGAGAGTGGGAAAGGTAATTAGCGGGAGTTGCACCAGCTGACTGTCATGAGAGAGCGGGTGTGGTCAGACCGGCAAGTGTCAGACAGCGCCCACACGAGTGTAGGCCAAAGGAGGCTGCCTCACAGCTGCCGGCCAGAAAACAGTGGCTACAGGTTCGGAAAAAATAACAAGTGAACATAGAAACTACAAGAACTTCAAAAGATAACAATACACAAATATACAGAAAGCCTGAGCCACTGAAGGTCAAAACCAAGCCTGAATAACAAACCAGCTCGGTTCATGACAGAGCCCCCCTCTCAAGAGGTGGGTACCAGACACCCAACGTAACAACACAAAAGAACTCCCCCCCCCCCCAGCAGGAACAACAACCAATGAACCCAGGTGGGAGGTAGGGGGAACAGGTACGGAGAGAACAAAATACAACCCCGCCCCGGGCCCATGACAGAAAACACAATTAACCCCCCCCCCCCAAATCCAGAAGTGTGGAGGCTCAGGAGGACGCTCAGAGTCCCAGGCCCAGCTGAAAGTCCGGTGGACAAAGTCCGGTGGCCTGCCGTAAAATATGGGCCACTTCACCCAGAGACTCAGTCCCTCAGGTGGCTGGCCTGAGTCTTTAAGCCACCAGGGCCACAGAGATTACCCAGAAGGTGGTTGCCCCACAAAAAGGCCCAAGGAAGGAAAGCAGGGCCAGAGGAGGGAACCGATGACATCTGGCGGAGGAGGGAGGGGAACCCCAAAGGCCTCTGGCAAAGGAAAAGAGGCCTCAACGTCCTCAGGCTGACCAGGTGCACCCTTGGTGGTCCCGATATGGGACAAAGCAGCACCCGCGGTGAATCCGGTCTAGAGCTCTGCTGCACTCGCGGTGGACCCGGACCGGAGCTCTGCTGCACCTGCGGTGGACCCGGACTGGGCCAGATCTGCAGCCACGGTGGACCCGGGCCGCGCCAGAGCTGCACCCATGGTGTACCAGCCGACCTATAAGAGCACCAGACCCAGGAGACGGTTAACCAGGGGAACCCCAGGCAAAGGCACAGGAGGTCGGCCCATAGTGACCATGGCGGGGGAAGCTGGACCAACGCTGACCTCTAGCGGCGAACCTGGATCCTCGGAGACTTCAGGTGGTTTAGGAACATCTCCGGCGACCCTGGGAGGAGGCTCAGAGGGGACACAAGGAGAGGCAGGATCAGGGTCACTGGCAGCGGCAGAGCCTGGCAAGGCGAGCTCAGGTGCAGCGGATGGCTGCACCTGGCTCTCTTCACCAAGAGACAGGCAAGATTGCTCTAATAAAGAAAGGAGAAAGACAAAAGAGAGCACTTGCCTGAGCTCGAGCTCCACTGCCATCCAGGACTCCAACGATCCAGGTGATGTCATCTCGGGCTCAGCCCTCTTGAGGTCCAGCTCGGAAACTGACACTGCTACGGCAGCCTCTGCAGCAGGCATGATGGTTACTGCAGTCATGGTGCCCCCAGACAAAATCATCCATGCTAGTGGCTCTTCTAGCATGGCAGCTGGGGGTCGGCTCTGTGCTGACCTTGGGTTTGGATCCTCCAAGGCCACAGGCTCCTCCATTGACCGGCGGGCTCGGTTCCGGGGCCGGCGGACACTCAGGGAAAGATGGGGGAGACACGGAGAGGGTAGGTGAGGAAAGGTTTGCTGCTACGGGTGTTGAGAGCTCAGGGGACTGCAAACCCTGAGCCTCATCACTGGGAGTCAGACAAGGCACAATATCATTAATCGGAGGAGAAATAAATGACACTTGCCTGTCATCCCGGTGAACGATGTTCTCTGTAGCAGCACATGGCCAGCTGTACCTCTCCACGTCTACGGTGAATCCGGGCCCCCTAGTGGATAGAGGAGGAGTCGTCTCCATGGAGGCAGAGGTGAGCAGAACCGGGAAGGGCATAGCCAAACTCTCAGCAGCGGGAGAACTCACCAAGGAGATGGCAGAAAAAAAACAGCAAAGGAGGAAGAATAGACTGGCGTCACAGTCAGCAAATGAGAACTTGAACAGGATAATGCTGTGGGAATTGTCTTGGTCGATGAGGCAAAAGTTGCTGTCTGAGAGACAGAGTCTTCTCTCTGCTGGTTCACAGCAGGGCGATGGCACCGCCGTGGAGCTGGCGAAGTGTCTGCTGGAGCGGGAAGCGAGTCGGACGAAGTGTAACGGATGATGGAAGTCTGCTGGGGACAATGCCTCCGCCTCAACTCCGTAGAAAACGTCAAACCTGGAAATGAGCGCTGGAGTGCGCAGACTGTGGCCAGCAGATCCGCGTACTGTGGGTAGTTCCATAGACCGGGATGCGCCTCCAGGACTCCCACCGCTCCATTCAAACACTCCCAAGTCTTCTTTTGTCTCCGGGCGGCTAGAGCCTCATCCACAAAGTCCTGGATGTTGTCTGCTGTCCATTCCTCCGCCACCGAAGGAGTCCCCACTGCTGTTCCTCCTCTGCTTCGACAAGGCCAGCGAGCCTGGGGCGTTGTGCACTCCAACAACAGGTGCATAAAAGATTGTGTGGGTGCAACCTGCTAAATCCTTTTATGGCTGGATCATTCTGTTACAATTTCTCCCCCGTGTGCTTTTATGCAGCGCACGGAGGAGTGGAAAGATGGACTAAAATGCAGGTTACACCACAAACACATTTATTTAAGAGAAGGTAAACAGTTCCCAAAAGTGAAGACGTACAGAAATAGCAATAAGTTGGGTACACTCACTGGCTTCATGGCTTATGTGAAGCGGGCAGACCACAGTGTACAGTGGCTCAAGGGATGAGAATGACAATCAATGATCCAGCAATGCTTGACTGGCAAAAAGGTGCTGAAGTGCAAGCATTGCTGGCAGGGAAGATTGGGTGCACCTGGGCAAGAGCGAGAAAGTTAATTAGCGGGAGTGGCACCAGCTGACTGTCATGAGAGAGGGGCTCATGGTCGGACCGGCAAGTGTCAGACAGTGTCCACACAAGTGTAGGCCAAAAGAGGCTGCCTCACAGCTGCCGGCTAGAAAACAGTGGTTACAGGTATGGAAAAATAACAAGTGAACATAGAAACTACAAGAACTTCAAAAGATAACATAATACACAAATACACAGAAAGCCTGAGCCACTGAAGGTCAGAACCGAGTCCGAATGACAAACCAGCTCGGTTCAAGACATTGGGGGTCAGGTGGATGGATGCCTTGGACGAGAGTGGGGATGGGGGGAGGGCTTGGGGAGGGCTCTCTTTGTCTTTTTATTGTTTTGTTTGCATTTTATCTGGAATTTTTAACTGTAAAGCATTTTGAGCTGCACTTCATTGTATGAATGGTGCTATTGTCATGAAGTGGAGCATGGGGGGAGCACCAGGGGCACACTTCAGGTTTTTCTATTATGGTCTGTACTTATTCATCTCAGATTATCTTATAGTGGGTTTGGGTTTGTTGTACTTTGCTATCTGAGTTGTCCTTTGCTTCTGGTTTGAGTTCTTGTTATCACATCTGATTTTGGTTATTCATTATGGGTTTTTAGTTTACATGTTTAAGTTTATCCTGTATCTCAATTTATCTTTTTGTGTTTAGCTTTGAGCCTCATCTGTCCCTGTCCTCACCCCTCCTGCAGTATTTTTTTTTTTTTTATTTTGTATACTTTATTGATCCCCAGAGGGGAAATTGAGGGCATTCACCTGGATGGATGAAGCAGCCACGGTACGGCGCTATCCCTTAACCATTCACACACACATTCACACCTAGGGCCACTTTAGAGTCTCCAATTAGCCTAACCTGCATGTTTTTGGCCTGTGGGAGGAAACCGGAGAAATCCCGCAGTAAACCCATGGAGATATGGGGAGAACATGCAAACTCCACACAGATCACTGTTGGTCAGGGGCTGGGATCGAACCAGGGATCCCAAGGATGAGTTGCTGTGCTGGTGCAATGCTAACCACTGCACCACCGCACTGCCCATTTTGGTGTTCATCCATTTTAGATTATTTGCATCTCCTGGTTGTATTATTTCTTCTTTGTGTATTTTGGTCTGCTTCCATTTTTGTATCTGTGCATATTTATTTCATTGTTTACTACCCTTGTACTTTCTATATTCATCCTCTGTGTCATTACTCATTCTCGGTCTGTACTTTTATTGTGACAGCACGTTGTGTCATTTCCGTCTGTCAAACTGTGTTCGCGGGCTGTCACACCTGTCATTAATTTGTTCTCATTATCCTCGCTCATGCCACCCACACCTGTTCATGATTTGTGTTAATTTCTCCTTGCTTATTTTAGGACGCCTGCTCAGATTACTCGTCGCAGCGTCCTTCTGATTGTTACAGTGTGTTTCTCCGTGGGTTTGTTTGGGTGTGCTCTATTTTGCTCTGTTTTTCCCCTGGCGTGCCCATGTGCCTCAGCCTGGCTCCTGCCAGGCTGTTCTCTCATTATTTTGCAGACGAGAGCCCTCTCATCCCCGCGTGTCATTCCTCCTATTTCCCTTTATTTGTAAGTGTAGTGTTTTGTGTAGTGCTTGTGTTTTTGTTAGTAAATGTTGAAAACTCACAGATGACAATTGGTGTCCTCAGTCCTGCCCTGGTAGGGCGATTTATGACAACTATATAGATAAATATAGTTTAAAGTTTAACAGAGAGAGCTAAAATGGCTGTCCCTTACCTTTTATGTGCTCGGCATGATGGCGTCACCAGCGGCCGCATCACCACGCCGATGCCAACCAAACTTGTGGTTCTCTTACACCACATTCACCCCCTCCCCCCACCTGGGAAAACAGAAGAACACACATAATGGAATCGACCCTCCCCAATTTATTACAATAAAAGAAGCTTTCTCATCCGGGGCCACTGCTCAAACCTGGCGGAGATGGTTGGCGTGCCACATTGAACCATCCACCAGCTGGAAGGTCGCTGGCCCCAGCTGCACGGTGATCTTAGCGGGTGCCGGTAGTGGTGGAGACGGTGCTGAGGCCAACTGTGGGTCTGATCATTCGGTTCTGTGGACCTGAACCTAGTCCATCACCATGAGCAGCATCCTGTTCAGCTGTACTCAGAGTCATTATGAATGAATCTTTATTTCGGATAGATTAGAAGTAAAGATTAAAAAAAAGAAACAGAATAATATAACAAAGGGGGAAAGAAAATCCAACAAGGTCAAATTAGACAATCACTCCTCTGATTATACAGTTCACCACAAGTTATCCGAAATGGGTGATGGCTGAAGCCGCAGCTTATATTGCCCACCCATATTCCATCCAAAAATTCAAAAGAAAAACAAAACAAGAGTGATTACAATTCAGAACAAAGCTAAGACAAAATGTGATTAAAAAAACAAACAAAACAAAACTAAGCTACAACACAACACAGACTGGATATGACAATCCTTATGTGATGTTACATGTCATCTTGTATATATGTTTGGAGTATTTCTTCCTTTAGTTTTTGTTTAAATTGTCCAAGCGTTGTACATGATTTTAATTCAGGTCCAAAATCGTTCCATAATCTGACTCCTTGCACAGAAACACAGTGTTGCTTGGTGGTAGTTCTCACTGAAGGTTTTTGAAATATACATGTTCCTCTGAAATGATATTGTTTCTCCCTTATTTGGAACAACTTTTGGATATTTGCGGGCAGTGATAGATTCTTCACTTTAAACATTATTACTGCAGTTTTAAAGTCAACCAGATCTTTCAACTTGAGAGCTTTTAATTTAAGAAAAAGTGAGTTTGTTGGTTCCCTGTAAGCAGCTTTGTTTATTATTCTAATAGCTCTCTTCTGAAGCATAAAGACTGGATATATGTTTGTTTTATATGTATTTCCCCATACTTCAGTACAATATGTCATGTATGGGAGTATTAATAAATGATACAGAGTGTATAGTGTGGGTTGACTCCGCAAATATTTCACTCTGTATAGTATTGCAATTGATTTAGATATTCTACCTTTAATATAATTAATATGTGACTTCCAACACAGTTTATTATCAATTATTACTCCAAGAAATTTAGTTTTGGATACCCTTTCAATCTCTACACCTTTTACAGTGAGTTTAGATACTGAGTTGTTGTGATGGTTGTTAAAAACTATAAATTTTGTCTTACTTAAATTGAGCGTTAATTTGTTTGAATCAAACCACAGTTTAAGCTTTCCTAATTCCTTTCCGAGTGTATCCAAAAGTTGTTCCAAATTGCTTCCACTGCATAATAAATTAGTGTCATCGGCAAACCATATTAAATCCATTTTTTCCGAAACTTTACATATATCATTTATATTGTGACGTTGGCAAGGTTCACACAAAGAAAGAGGAGCAAGATGGTTGTGATGAACGGGCTTTATTTACACACCACCGACCCCCAACTTACTTCTGAGCACAGAGAGGAGGGGAGGTCATTCTCCCAGACCTCCGTTTCAATCATGGTTACACACACATGATACATCTTGCCCTAATCCTGCTAAACACTGCTGGGTCATTATAACGCAGTTATAATGACCCAGCAGTATAACTCAGTAATAACACATTTCACACACACAGTAACGTTTTCAACTGGCAAAGCATGCTGGGAAATCCCTGCCCCCCTTAAAATGGCCCCAACGTTACACTATACATTGTGGAGCGTGTAAATAAAGAGGCGGATTTGGCTTCAGACGATTTATTACACAACTCACACAAGAAGCATAGACAGAATGACATCTCAGCAAAGACTCTTCTCTCAAATACTATGGCATTCCTCTAGAAGCTTCTAACACACAAAAGGTCACATAGCATTCACTTCCTTAATCCTTTACCATTCCTCTAGAAGTTTCTAACACACAAAAGGTCACTGCATTCATCCTTCACACCTCCCTGTTATCTCCCAGGGAACCTCTGCTCTTTGTTCTTGTCTAAGATGTTACACAATTATGCTCTCCCCATGTGCTGCCATACCCCCCCCCCCCCCGAGCATCTTGGATAGAACAATAGAATAACAGTCCGTATGCTGTGATAGAACCATTAAACATCAATCCACATGCTGCTTGGGCTTCAGTCTTCTCCCGTATCTGCTGTAACAAGGATTCACCGCCTCCGCGGCACTGTCATGCTGGGGGGTTGATGTTTGGGGGGTAAAACGTTTTGTCTGTCCGTGTGGGTGCTCTGGGGAATCTTTTCTCTGGGGAGCTCCCCGTGGGGGTCTTCCACGCCGAGGGGCCCTTGCCAACAGCACTTGCTCGTCCACCACAACAAAAGCGGATTTGAGTCTGTCTATGCCAATCTTTTCCCTCCTACCCCCAAATCTAGCAAAAAATGCTTATCCCCTGTTTCCAGCATTCTGAACGGTCCATCATAGGGTGGGCGCAGTGGAGGGCGATGGGCGTCGTGTCTGACAAACACGAACTCCGCGTTTTTCAAAGTTTTAGGCACAAAAACGCGCGGAAAACTGTGGTGGGAAGGACCCGGCAGCGTGCTTGTGTCTATGCTACACTGCAACAGCTGAGACGGGGAGCTGCCCGGCGCGGGATTATCTGGCAGAAACTCCCCGGGCAGCCGAAGTGGTTGCTCAAAAATGAGTTCAGCCGGGGAAGCTTCCAGATCCTCTTTAGGCGCAGAATGTAGCCCCAATAAAACCCACGGTAGCTTGTCTACCCAATTTGCATCCGTCAGTGAAGCCCTGAGAGCCGCTTTCAATGATCTATGAAAATGTTTGCATAACCCATTAGCCTGTGGATTGTACGCGGTTGTGCGGTGAATTGTGACACCCAGGCTGCGGGCCATTGTTGACCAGAGTTTGGAAACAAATTGGGGGCCCCTGTCGGACGTAATGTCCAACGGGACTCCAAAACGCGCCACCCATGCTGTTAACAACGTGCACGCCACCTCCTCGGCTGTGGTTGTGGCCAGTGGAACCGCTTCCGGCCAGCGCGTGGTGCGGTCCACCATTGTCAGGAGGTGCGTGCACCCCTGTGATGGCGGGAGGGGGCCCACGAGGTCCACATGAACATGGTCAAACCTCTTAGCCGGAATACGAAACGGCTCCAAGGGAGCCTTCGTGTGTCTATGTACTTTGGCTCGTTGGCACGCCACGCAGGCTGCCGCCCACTCTTTCACTTGTTTGCGAAGGCTCAGCCACACGAATTTCTCCCCTACCATTTTGACCGATGAGCGCACTCCCGGGTGCGCCAAAGAATGAATCAAGTCAAACACGCGGGGGCGCCACGCGGCCGGGACCACGGGACGCGGGCGCCCCGTGGAGACATCGTAGATTAGGGGGGGCATGCCGTCTTGCAGCACCCTGCTCTCCAGCCTTAACCTTGTTGGTCCAGACTGGAGCGCGCGCACGTCCGCGTCACTAACCTGCTCTGCGGCCATGGCTGCGTTATCTATCCCCACGCAGACCGGGGCCGCCACGGCGCGCGAGAGGCAGTCTGCCACTACATTCAGTTTACCCGACACATGCTGAATATCGATAGTAAACTCCGAGATCGCGGCCAGCTGTCTCTGCTGCCGGCCCGACCACAGTTCTGAAACCTTGGCCATCGCGAATGTTAGCGGCTTGTGGTCAACGAACGCGGTGAAACTGCGCCCTTCCAGCCAGAACTGGAAGTGGCGAATGGCCAGGTTGAGATCCAGCAACTCCCTGTCGAACGCGCTGTATTTACGTTCACTGTCGCGCAAAGTCCTGCTGAAAAAGGCGAGCGGCTGCCAAGCCCCGGCTTCGCGCTGCTTCATGACCGCCCCTATGGCCACATCTGAAGCGTCAGTGGTGAGCGCTATGCGGGCCGCTGGGTCTGGATGTGCCAGCAATGCGGCGTTTGCCAGGGCTGCTTTGACTTCCGAGAACGCCCGCTCTCGCTCCGGGGTTTCTGTTTTTTGAGCACGGTATACAGTGGTTGCATGAGCTGCGCTGCGCGGGGAAGGAAACGGTTATAAAAGTTCACCATTCCCAAAAATTCTTGTAGCGCCCTGACCGTTTGCGGCCGGGGAAAATCTGCTACTGCGCGCATTTTGTCAGGCAGCGGGACCACTCCTTCGGGAGAGACGCGGTGCCCCAAAAAATCAATCCCCGTCACCCCGAACTGACATTTCGCTGGGTTGATTATTAACCCATGCTCCTCCAACCTCCGGAAAACCATCATGAGGTGGGTTTCGTGTTCGTCTTCGGACACGTTGGCTACCAAGATATCGTCCAGGTAGACGAACACGAAAGGGAGATCGCGCAGCACTGCATCCATCATGCGTTGGAACGTCTGTGCAGCCCCTTTAAGCCCAAATGGCATGCGCAAAAACTCGAATAAACCAAACAGAGATATTACCGCTGTTTTGGGTATGTCCTCAGCGCGCACTGGGACTTGGTGGTAACCGCGGACCAGGTCTATTTTAGAAAAAACGCGTGCTCCTGCCAGGTGAATGGAAAAATGCTGAATGTGAGGAATTGGGTAGCGGTCGTGTGCTGTGGCGTTGTTCAACCTGCGGAAATCCCCGCAAGGTCGCCACGAACCCTCAGCTTTAGGGACCATGTGCAGCGGGGAAGCCCATGGGCTGTTTGAGTGCCTGATGATGCCCAACCTCTCCAGGATGGCGAACTCCTCGCGTGCTATGGCCAGTTTAGCTGCGTCCAAGCACCGAGGTCTTGCAAAAACGGGCGGCCCAGTGGTGGTGATAAAATGCTCCATCCCGTGTTTAGCGATAGCTGCCGAAAACGTCGGGACAGTGAGTGCTGGGAACTGAGTGAGCAGTGTGTGGAACTTACCGCATGTAGCTGTGACGTTGGCTTGTGCTGTTGGCCGGGTCACTCAAGCTATACAGGGGAGAGAGTCAAAGGACAGTGCATTAACTAGGCGTCTGTTAGCGACATCTACCAACAAACCATGTGCACACAGAAAATCAGCCCCCAGTATATAGAAATTCAATGCTGCTATAACAAAAGTCCACTCAAATGTACGGCCGTGTAGAGACAAGAGTAGAGTCCTCTCACCAAAGGTCTTAATCTCCGAGCCGTTTGCTGCTGCCATCTCGGGGCCGCTAGATCCTGCCAGCCGGTCAGCGTAGGTCGGCAGGATGGAACTCTTCTGGGCACCGGTGTCCACAAGGAAATGCCTCCCCGAGCGTGCGTCCGTCAAGTAGAGCAGCTTGTTCTCCTCCCCGAGGGTCGTGGCTGCTACCGACCCCCTGGTCTTGGCGTTTCCCGAGCGCTTGAATTGGCATGGTGGTAAACATTTGCGTGCCCTCTCTGCGAAGCGGCGGTGGTAGAAACAAAGCGTGTCTCCCCCACGTTCCTTGGCCCCCGCTGCTGCTGCCGTCGGTGGCTCTGCTGCTGCCGTCGATGGCTCCTCGCCTCCTCCGGCCGTCGCGCCGAGCTCCGTCGCTGCCGCAATGGTCGTGAACTCCCTGCTGGCGGCGATGATCCGGTTTGCTTCCCGGGCTAGCACACGATAGTCCTGCTTGGCCAGCAACGGCGAATTGGCCAGGGTCGCTCTCGTGGCTGACGGAAAGTTCCGGAGGAAGAGATGGGTAAAAATAAAATGGTCATCGTCTATGCCCTTTAACCTCAGCATCTTCTCCATCAGGTCTATGGCCGACCCGTCTCCCAACCCGGTCCGCGTCAGGAGTCTCTCTGCTCTCTCACCATCTGAGAGTGTGTAGTGCTGGATGAGCGCAGCCTTCAGCGCGCCGTATTTGTCGTCGGTTGGTGGCTGATCGAGCAGGCTCTCTACGTGCTGAGCCATGTGGGAGTCAAGCGCTGCGACCACATAGTGGAACTTTGTGTCATCCGCCGATATCCCCCGGAGGGCGAACTGCGCCTCGACTAGGTGGAACCAGGAGCATGGGTTGTGCTGCCCAAAATCCGGTAGCTTGATCGCAACAGCACATGCGTGGCTAGGGGTTCCCATCGAGGTTGGCTCTGGGGATCTTTCACCGTGTTCCATGATTCGTCTTGGGTCACCAGTGTGGAGCGTGTAAATAAAGAGGCGGATTTGGCTTCAGACGATTTATTACACAACTCGCACAAGAAGCATAGACAGAATGACATCTCAGCAAAGACTCTTCTCTTAAATACTATGGCATTCCTCTAGAAGCTTCGAACACACAAAAGGTCACATTGCATTCACTTCCTTAATCCTTTACCATTCCTCTAGAAGTTTCTAACACACAAAAGATCACACTGCATTAATCCTTCACACCTCCCTGTTATCTCCCAGGGAACCTCTGCTCTTTGTTCTTGTCTAAGATGTTACACAATTATGCTCTCCCCATGTGCCGCCAAAACATATTGAATAACAATGGCCCCAAAACTGAACCCTGTGGGACTCCACAAGTAACCTTCAGTAACTGTGAGTTTGTTACCAACACATACATACTGATATCTATTCTTTAAGTAACTACTTAACCAGGACAGTGCTACCCCCCTAATACCACAATTTTGTAGTTTCTTTAATAATAAATTATGATCCACTGTATCAAATGCTTTTTTAAGATCCAGGAATACCCCAACTGAATACTCTTTATTTTCAACAGCAGTTGATATTTTTTCTATAAATTCCATTAGAGCAAATGCAGTTGTCCTCTTGTGTCTGAACCCATATTGCTGCTCACACAATAAATTATTCTTTAGTATGAAGTTGTCAGTTCTCTCACAGAATATTTTTTCAAGTATCTTGGAAAATTGCGGCAATAGTGAAATTGGTCTATAGTTTGAGAATTCCCTTCTGTCACCCGTCTTGTATATCGGAGTTACTTTAGCTATTTTCATTGCATTGGGAAATATACCTGTTTTGAGAGACAGGTTACAGATATACGTCAGTGGTTTCACTGAGCATTCAATAATAGTTTTGACTAAGAGCATGTCAATACCATCACAGTCCGTAGATGTTTTACTTTTAAACGATTTAACAATTTCAATGACCTCTCTCTCGTCTGTGTTCTTTATGAAAGTGGAGTCTTTTATAGCAGTGTTTTTGCTTATTGTATCACCTGTAGGTGTCGTAACGGGTATTTCTCGAGCCAAATTAGGACCAATGTTAACAAAAAAGTTATTAAATTCATCTGCAGGTGAAACTGCATTCACACTCTGAGTCGTTTTATTATTTTTTGAAAAATTGGTTGGGTAGCTTGTATTTCTGTTTTTATTTCCAAGAATATTGTTGAGTATTGTCCATGTATTTTTAATATTGTCTCTGGTGCGGCCAGAACCATCTTGAACTTAACCCAGCCAAAACGGTGGAGACGACTGTGGATTTCAGGCGACACCCTCCTTCATTCCCCCCACTCACCATCCTCAACAGCACAGTGTCCACTGTGGACTCCTTCAAGTTTCTGGGTACCACAATCTCCCGGAACCTGAAGTGGTCCTCCCATATAGACACTGTCCGGAAAAAGGCCCAGCAGAGGTTGTTTTTTCTGCGTCAGCTCAAGAAGTTTGATTTGCCTCAGGAGCTGCTGGTTGTCTTCTACACCGCCATCATCCAATCTGTCCTCTGCTTTTCCATCACTGTCTGGTTTGGATCTGCCACTAAACAGGACAAGACCAGACTGCAGCGGATCATTAAGTCTGTGGAGAGGATCATTGGTACCGACCTACCCTCCATTGAGAACTTATATCGGTCCATAACCAGGAAACAGGAGGGAAACATCTGTGCTGACCCGTCACACCCTGGCCACAAACTGTTTGAACTTCTATCTTCTGGTCGTCGTTACAGATCACTGAAGGTCAAAACCACCCGTCACAGGAACAGTTTCTTTCCTCAAGCCATCACTCTGATGAACTCCTAACATTCACCTAGTCCTACCTGTTGCTGTACTCATGACTTTTCATCCATTCTTACATTGCACATAACTCTCACACTGCTTTTTACTTCATTCACATTATATCACTGAATCTGAGTTCACATTGAAATACTGTGTGACTGTATATTTTTTCATATATTTCTGCAAAGTGTGGATAGTCTGAGTAAATAACTGCATATATTCCTGTATATATTTGCATCCTTTTATAGAAACGTGGACAGACTGTAATTTACCGTACATACTCTGTTGTCATTGAATCCTTATTTAAATCTAATTTAAATCCTCCACCTGAACAACGAGAGCAAATTTTTAGCCAAAGTCAAATTCCTTGTATGTGTTGTGCATACTTGGCCAATAAAGCTGATTCTGATTCTGATTCTGATTCTGATTCTGGTTTTTCTCCAGTTCTTTACTGTAATAGTCTCTTTTACTACATCTTATTATATATGTTAACTTATTTTTGTATGTTTTATACCACTGCTCTGCTTCTTTTGTCCTTTTCTTTAGGAAGGCTTTATATAATAAATTTTTCTTTTTACACGCCTTTTGTAATCCTTTGGTTAACCATGGCTTATCGACAAATTTCTGTTTAAGCTTTTTCTTTACTAATGGACATTTTTTTTCATAAAGAGTGGTTACAATGTTCATAAATGTGCCATAGGCTTCATTTACATCTGATACATAGACTTTTGTCCAGTCTTGCTTCAGCAAGTCCTCTTTAAAAGAACTGACTGCATTTTGTGATTTGTATCTGAACGATTTTAAAATTTTTTCTGTATTGGCCCCCGTGTGGCCATGGATAAGTGCAAAGGTTGGCAAATGGTCACTTATATCATTTATCAATAATCCACTTTCTATTTTCTTATCAATAATATTAACAAACAGGTTGTCAATAAGTGTAGCAGTGTGAACTGTGATTCTATTGGGATGTGTTATTGTGGGATATAGACTCATGCTGTACATAGAATTCATGAACTCTGTAATTACATTTTGTTGATATGGATTTAGTAAATCAATATTGAAATCTCCAAAAATTACTACCATTTTCTTACTAGTTATATTATTGTACAGCTCGACTAATTTATCGCTGAATGTCTCAATGCAAGTTCCCGGCGTTCTATATATACAACTTAGAATTAGATTTTTTGTTTTATCTTGGTCAATCTCAACAGTAACACATTCCAAAATCCCTGGCAATGCAAAGGACATTCCATTTACAAGCTTACACCTATACAGGTCATCAATATACAGTGCAACACCACCACCCTTTTTTTGAGATCTGTTCATATGAAACATCTGATATCCCTCTATTGCCACCAGGGGAGCCTGCTCTTCATTAAGCCAAGTTTCAGAGACTGCGATAGCTGTAAATTTTCTGTCTAGCTGTTTTAAATAGTCCTGAATCTGTGGAAAGTTTTTGTTAAGACTTCTGCTGTTGAAGTGTATTGTAACGTCGGGGCCATGTTAAGGGGGGCAAGGATTTCCCAGCATGCTTTGCCAGTTGGAAACGTTACTGTGTGTGTGTATTAAATGTGTTATTACTGAGTTATTATACTGCTGTGTCATTATAACTGTGTTATAATGACACAGCAGTGTTTATAGGCAGGATTAGGGCAAGATGTATCATGTGTGTGTGTAACCATGATTGAAACGGAGGTCTGGGAAAATGACCTCCCCTCCTGTCTGTGCTCAGAGTAGTTGGGGTTGGTGGTGTGTGAATAAAGCCTGTTCGTAACAACCATCTTGCTCCTCTTCTTTGTGTGAACCTCGCAAACGTCACACTGGTGTCAGAAGTGGGATGGAGCAAGATGAGGACCCAGGCGGAGGTCCAGCGGCCGGGGCGGTTCATCGCTCGGCTGGGAACAGAGCGTAGATCTGAGACGCCGGCCCCCGGAGTGGCTCGCCGTGATGGATGGAGCAGCGGACCCGACGCGACCGCTCTGCCTTTTTCAAGGCAGAGCGGGCCGAGCAGAGCAAACCAGCCCCATTTCCCGCCCTTTTCAGGGCAGGACGGGCTGGCGATTCCAGAGCGATTAGGAGCGGCGATTGACCGGGAGGTGACCGTCCCATCCATCCGGCAGTGAGCCAAGATTCCCCGCTACAACGGCGAGAACTTGTTGGATGACCACCTGGCCCAGGTCAAGTTGGCTGCCGCGCTGAACGACAGCGGCATAGAACGGAAACCGCCGTGCTGACAGCGAGTGGGAGGAGGAGCTACGGCAGACCACGGCAGCGCATGCACGAAGGAGACAGCCGCGGCGACGCGAGAAAGGGGGGCTTCCGCTGCGCAGAGCCAGGGTACATCAGACGGTACTGTCCCGCACGCAGCGCACGACAAACTGGCCCCTCACCGACGTTAAATTAGAGCGAGGTGGCATGGACGGGGAAAGGCCGCCTCCTGCAGATGCTTCCCCCGGCGGTGATGTCACAGAGGCCTTTAGAGCGCAGCAGCAGCGGAGCGAGCAGGACAGATCCGGTCTTTTCCCAGGTTCGGCAGGGGCTGGACGCCTGGATGCGGGCCAGCGGCCGCCTGGGAGGTCACGACTCCCACCGCTGCCAGGGGAGGAACTGTGCATAGTCCTACCGTCACCCGCAGATGCTTCCCCTTTCGGTGACGTCACGGAGGCCCTCGGCGCAGCAGCGGAGCGAGCAGGACAAAGATCCGGACATTTTTCCAGGCGTGGCAAGGGCTGGACGCATGGATGCTGGCCAGCGGCCACCTGGGAGACCTGGCAGCGGTGGGAGTCGGCCGGAGTGGGCATGGGACTCCCGCTGCCAGGGAAGGGACTGTGCGTGGTCCTACAGAGGCTGTCAGATGTGTCCATCCGCCCGCTGGTGGCCGAACCGGAACCCTACCCAAACCAGATACTCCAACCGAGACTCAGATGGACACTGGATGGCCCGTGCGTGCCGCCCCGGCACCGGGCTGACTCGTGTTGGATTTCTGAAAGTGGACTTTGAATTTTCTGGGGACAGAAATCAGTCCAGCGGGGGGCAGTGTAACGTCAGGGCCATGTTATGGGGTGCAAGGATTTCCCAGCATGCTTTGCCAGTTGGAAATGTTACTCTGTGTGTGTATTAAATGTGTTATTACTGAGTTATTATACTGCTGTGTCATTATAACTGCGTTATAATGACCCAGCAGTGTTTATAGGCAGGATTAGGGCAAGATGTATCATGTGTGTGTAACCATGATTGAAACGGAGGTCTGGGATAATGACCTCCCCTCCTGTCTGTGCTCAGAGTAGTTGGGGTTGGTGGTGTGTGAATAAAGCCTGTTCGTAACAACCATCTTGCTCCTCTTCTTTGTGTGAACCTCGCAAATGTCACAGTATTATTGATAGTTTACCATCTAGTTGCACTTGACTTTTGAATTGCTTTTCAGTGTAATATTCATAATGATTATGAATATTATTGAAAAAGTGGTTATCAGGATCAATATCATTCTCCATCTCTTGTAGTTTATGTTCAGCATAATGGCATATTTTCAGTTTGAATTTCCTCACTCTGTGTCAAATGACTTCCTCCAACTGGGGATAATTGATGTCTACTCAAGTCAGTCATAAGTTTTTTGTTTTGTTTTGTTTTGTTTTGTTTTTTTTAAAGTACATTGACATGGTATGTCAAAAGAACTGTTCTTGCCATGTGTGTGGATATGGATTATCATAGTCTCTTAATTTTCTTAATCAGTGTTCATCTATATTTATTTAAGTCAGTAAGATCTCTGATTATTATACTCTTTGCTTCCTCAGGTGTTCCATTTAGTTTGATCCAAACTCTACAATTTCTTGTCCATGTTGCCTGTATCTTATTTTGTCTTTATTATTATTGTGATGGTGTGGCTCTCATGTCTGCTGTGGGGTGTCCACCAGGTTGTGGTGGTTCTGCTGCATCCAATTGTGTCACAGACTCTTCATCTTGCAGCCCAGGGGCAGCTCCTGGAGGCCAACGCTGGTCATGGATTCGGAAGGCATCCGGTGGTTCTGTTGTTCTTTGCTTGATCGCGGATGCTTCATCCTGTGACTCAGCGGTGACTCCCAGAGGCTGGTGCCGGGAGTGGATTCGGAAGCAGTCAGTTTCTTCTCCCCCTCTCCTGGGAAGTCTGGTTGTGGCGATATGTTGCTGTCACCGTTGGTAGAACCTGCACCGGGTTGTTGTGTCCTGGGGTTCCTGATAGACACAGGCTCCCTCTCCTGCAGCTCTACAGCGGCTCCCTGAGGCTTATGCTTGGTGAGGATCTGAGGCGAGTCTGGCTGACATCATCCAGCCCTACTTTGCAGAATGTGTACGCCGTGCCTCCAGACCTCATTGTGTGCTCCGATGCTAACCTGTCGGCGGCCTCTAGCTGGAATGCTAGCTCGATGGTACTAGCTAGCGTCATGTTGTTCACCACTGTTAGCGTCTTCATCCACAGCCTTGGGTTGCTAGTGTGCTCGGCCAACTGGTCCCACATCATTTCGTCCTCCAATAACCCGAATCTGCACATGCAAGCTAGGTGGCGAAGGTCTACGATGAACTGTTGTGTCGTCTCTCCCGTCTTCCGTCAATGTTGGTGCAACTTGATGTGCCATGGCAACACGTTGTTGGGTGTGGTGAAGTAGCTAGCTAGCAGCTCAACTGACTCAACAAACGATTCTGTTGGTCCTAGCATGTCGAAAATATGTTGGCCTTCTATGCCCAGATTGTGAACCAGTAGAGCTCACTTCCATACCTTGTCTAGCTTGCCTAGGTTTAATGCCGATACATTGGTCTCAAAAGCATCAAGCCAGCATGGCCACGGTACGGGCGGTTCACCGGGGGTCTCCAGAAATGGCTGCAGTGGTCTCAAACATGCCTCCATGGTTAACTCTTGTTGCCAAATGTTAGGTCTGGAAAACTGTAAGGACCAATAAAGAGTGGTGCTTGCTACGAACAAGAACTTTAATAACAACTATGCATAGAAATGCAATACAGGTCTGTTGTCGGGAGGCAGAGTGCGCTAACAGAGAGAGCCAAAATGGCCATCTCTTACCCTTTATGTGCTCGGCGTGATGACATCACCAAGCGGCTGCATCACCACATCGATGCCAACCAAACTTGTTCTCTTACACCACAGTCAGCAGTCATTGTTTCTACGCAGTTTTCTGCACTAGCATGCATCTCTGCAACTACAGGCATTTCAGTCAAAGTGGTGAAATGTTGGTTTTACGTTCAGATTTGTCATATGATGCTTGATAAGAATATACACATTAACCCCTTGCACTCTGGTCAATTTCCCTAAAAACGCCTAAAAATAACGTACCCAAAGTAAATCGAAAGCTGTTCTTCAACCCTTTGCAGCATCTTCATGGGGTTGGTCTCATTTAAAAGAAAACACTTTGAATTTTTTGGCAAAATAGTCATAATCTCTCTAAGTGCTCCTGCCACTGAGTAACAGTCATCTAAACATACTGAACTTGAAGAAAATAAATTTCGCCTGGGTGTTTTTTTTGGATACAAATGCATGCAAATAACATACAGCTGTCAGATCCGGGCTGGAAAATGCAACAGAAATGTAGAACCAAGTGTTATCCAGCTGAGGTCAAAATTTTGTAACAATACCACAAAAAATGAATATATTACACAGCTTTTTCCTCAGGTTGTTTCCAGGCGTTTTTGAACTGTGCCAAATTGTGCCAAATGGCACAGTTTGGAAAAACGTCTGTAACTTTTGAATGATTCAATATAGAAGCTTGATCTTGGGCTCAAATGAAAGGTGACACTCAGGGCTGTGTGTGTGTGTGTGGGGGGTTGTTTATTCATTCATGAATGAATGAATGAAAAAAACAAGCCCTCACACACAAAGAAGCATGCCACGTAAAAAATGTGTGGCTTTTTTTTTTCAAGAAAAAATAACCTACAGTGCATTAAAAATTATACTAAAATATCTGTAATGTAGAAGATAACAACTCTCCCCCCCCCGCTACAGAGGACGGACATCACCCATTGCTGCATGATGGACCGCGGGGACGGTGCGCCGCGGTCTACTACGCACAGTTGTACTAAAATATCTGCAATAATATCTGCAATCTGCTACAGAAGAGTAGCGGGGGGGGGGGGGGTGTTCACGGTCCGGACGCGGTGCATGGACCGTGTCCAGTCTGTGCGCCGCGGTCCATCATGTTGTGATGACGCACAGTTGTAATTTACCGATCGGTCAAAAGTCATTTTGATTACAATTTTCAGGGATAAAGAATAATTTAGCTTATAACACTTACCTGTCCACAACAGCAGTGTCGCTGGCGAACTTCTCTTCCTCATTGTCAGACGAACATGACGCTGGTCCGCTTGTTACGGACTAGTGGTTCTGGTCATGCGACCCGGTCAAACCATGTTTCGATTATTGCTGTTTTGCGCTTCCATGATTGCGGTTTTGGCAAACAATTTTTCAAAACAAATAAGAACAGTAGTAAGAAAAAAGACTGGCGAACGCGTGTGTGTCACCCAGCGGCTTACACAAAACAGATTTTACGCACGGGACACACGCTTTCAATAGTGGAACTTCAATTGGCTCACTGTATTTGCAGCCGTTGGTAGGCAGGTCCTTCTTGCTAGGTTTTCAGTCATTGGTTCTTCAAGGTTTCAGAAACCCAATTCAAGGCTCTTATTAGTCGAATGAGAGATCAATCAAATCTAAACCAATCAAAGCACTCCTTTGGCTTTCTGTTCGCGGCTGTGTCTGCAGCTTTTTTTTTTTTCAGTGCACCCTAGGACGCAGAGATGTGACCGCCCGCAGTATCCCGGAGTGCAAGAAGTTAACAGGACATGAAATACTAATCCAGCAATGTGACTAAACCCAATGCTCGAACTGGCACACTAAAAAAAGTTACCGGTATAATTAGCTGCTACAAAAACAGACTAAATCAGGACAGTGATGTTTTTATAGTCATCTGAAAGAGGAGAATCTGCTTAATTTAACAATACCAAACATTCTATGGACTTCAGTCTCCAGCTGATATTAAATCCATGTGTAATGAAGGCAACGTGCGCCTTTCCAGTGTGTACAGAAGGGGAACCTCAGTGCTGCTGCCTGTAGCGGTTTGTGTCCAGGTTTTTTTTTTTTTTTGTTTGTGATAGTTTTATCAGCATATAAAACAGCAGATAGTTTTATGCAGCATTGCTTTACGTACCTGTGAGCTCTGCTCGGCAACAACTGGTGGTGCAGCTTCAGTCATCTCTGACTGCTCAGTGTGCAGTTTATTTTACTTCATGACTGAGATGTAATGCCATCCATCCATCCATCCATCTTCTACCTCTTTTCTGGAGGTCCGGGTCACGGAGGCAGCAGTTCAAGCCTAGAAGCCCAGGCTTCCCTCTCCCCAGCCACCTGCTCCAGCTCTTCAGAGAGGATACCAAGATGTTCCCAGACCCGCTGGGAGACATAGTCTCTCCAGCGAGTCTTGGGTCTACTCCAGGGTCTCCTCCCAGTGGGACGTGCCCGAAACACCTCAAGTGGGAGGCATCCTGATCAGATGTTCATACCACCTTAACTGGCTCCTATCGATGGTGGGGGGTTTGCGTGCCCTAGTGATCCCAGGAGCTATGTTGTCCGAGGCAATCTGCCTTTTGTAGGGTCACCCAAGATAAACTGGTGCTGGGTGAAGGGCCAGACTAAGAACAATCCAACAGACTCTCATGATGAATGTTAGAACAAGGATTCAGTGTACCCCGCTCAGTATGGGGTTAAAGGAGCCCCACCCTGAAGCCAGGCCTGGGGGAGGGGCTCGATGGCTAGTGCCTGGTGGCCAGGTTTCTGCCCATGGGACCCGGCCGGGCTCAGCCTGAAGGAGTTACGTGAGTCTGCCCTCCAGTG
The DNA here is from genome assembly GCA_020510985.1 of Pholidichthys leucotaenia. Lineage (NCBI taxonomy): Eukaryota > Metazoa > Chordata > Actinopteri > Cichliformes > Pholidichthyidae > Pholidichthys > Pholidichthys leucotaenia. The sequence goes on along the minus strand of CM035841.1, from coordinate 40,228,097 downwards.
GGCTCACCACCTGCAGGAGGGACCATGGGGGTCTGGTGCTATGTGGATCAGGTGTCGGTCGAAGGCGGAGACCTTGCCAGTCAGATCCTAGGCTTCCTAAACTGGCTTTTGGGACGTGGAATGCCCCACTATGATCAGGTGATGATCCATGAGATGTAATGATGGCTTTTAAAATGTCTGGTTAGTATTTGGATTAAACAACAAACGTGTCTGAACGGGACACAAAACGCTAAAATTATTAAATTAAATTTCAATGAATATATTACAATAGGTCTCGAATATTTGTAAACGTGTCCTTTAGTTGACTTGATGTCACTTGGTCCCATTAGATATAATTTATTGCGCTAGTTGGCCATTTTGTGTAATGTTAGTGATGGGAAAACTTAATATTTTGTATCTGCTGGTGTCTCAGAGTCTGTGTGAAATGTACAAGGTTGTGGGGCAGCTGGATATTTATCTCTTTGTTTTAGTATGCATGTACTGTATTGTTATGAGTACGTCTGAGAAAGAGACAGTTTGGAAGAACAGTCCGAACCAGATTTTCCCTCATGAACAGTCTCAACATAACAGGGTGCTTAAAGGACTGAACAATGTGTGTTTGAACCAGAATGATGCGTGGAAAGACTCTGAGGCAGTTTTTGTATTGTTCTCCACTGGCCAGTGCAAATTAAATTTGCTGAAACTTTAATCCTGCCTGATTTTTGACAACTTGTTCTAACATACTTGGCACACCAAACAGGGACTCCACATACCTCTCTCCTCCTGGTTCCAGCATTTTTGGACCGACATAGCTAGTGCACAGTTGCAAAGAAGACCTCCCCACCGATTCCAAAGGGTCGGCTTTGCGGAAGTGAGGCAAGGTCCAGAGGCACTGGGAGTGGACCGGAGAGGGTGACGTAGCCAACTGAAGGCAGATTGAAGTGAGTAAATTTAATTATTAATGGTTTACAGACATCTCACGACAGGTTCAAGTCCGGTCAGGGTAATTACACATAAAAGTTGAGATGAATTATCGTTGGTTCGAGTATGTTTGGTAAAAAGTACCGTGGGTATAGCCCATTCTGTGAAAATGCATTTTTACTGAGGTTATTTCAAGTTTAATCTGGGAACTAGGCAGCGTGGCGGTAGCATGCGGAAGGATACAGAGTACTGCAAAGTGATATCAACAGCCGAATAAAAATAAAATAAAGAGAAATAACTTTAATATAATAAGGAATAACCTTAATATAATAATAATAATAATAATAATAATAATAATAATAATAATAATAACTAAAATACCTTAAGGTATAACTTAAAATAAGTTTAAAATAAAATAAAATAAAATGGCCTTTAATTAAAATAAAATTAATTAATTAAAATAAATAACTGCAGTTTGTTTGTCTGGTTGTTTGCGTGTTTGTGTGTGCTTAATAAATAACGTCTCTGCGGTTTTACTTTGATGAAATATGGGGAACTCCCACAGCGTCTGAGCGAGATAAACTTTGCAACATGGCCAGAAGAAGGGTTGCCAGGTCCGCCTCTTATAAGCGATTTTGGGCTTGCTTTTCTCTGAAGTTGCTTGCTAATTTTGTCATTCGCGAATTACGGGACTATGGGGTTGTTTTCTAACTTGTGTTTGCTTATTTGGGCTTGCTTTTACTATTTGAAGTCCATGGTTGCGTGTGTGTGTGTGTGTGTGTGTGTGTGTAGGTGCGTGTGTGAGTAGTAGTAGTAGATTAGTTTATTTGACAGGGACAGTGCAATAAACATAGACAATTAATCAAAGACAATCAATCTGATGTGTTGCACATAGAGTGTATAGCTATTAGCTAATTTGCAACTCTTGTCCCTGGATGGGCTTTAGAAAAAAGAATCAAGTAAAGATGGGAAAAAAAAAAAAATATACACAATAACCACATACATCAATGCAGAAAAACCATAAATACACAATTATAAATATTATAAATATTATAAATACACAAATATAACAGCCTGACTCACATTTAACATAAATATTATAAACATTATAAATACACAAATATAACAGCCCGACTCACATTCAACACATATAACATAACTCACACTTGCCCATTTCAGGCCTGAGAGTGAGAGTGAGAGAGAGATTTGATTTGATTTTTAAAACCAACTTTATTTACAATCATACATAATCACAAACAGGCCGGTGTGAACAAGTAACCAAAAAAACCACAAACAAAGTAAAAAACAAAAAAACCCTGTTAAATCAGAGGCTTACCCCCCCAAAAAAGGACTAAAGATGATCTCATTTTCTGACACAGAACAGATTCTATTCCCATAACACCACTTGGAGTTGAAATCCTCTAAATTGTCCATAGCTTTGTAAAATTTAAACTCCATCTGAATTTGGGCTCTAACCATAAAAGTGAACAACATTGTAACCTCTTGACCTTGCTCCCTATTCCTGCTCATGTAAATGGCAAACTTTGCTTGACCAGATAAAAAAAAATTGAGAGCTGCCATTTCATTGCATTGACCCGTTTGTATCCAGCACCAAATATAAAAATCATGTTGGACCACATTACATCAAAACTCATAAAAATGTTGCTCAAAAGCTGCTGGCAGCGTAGGCAACTGCTTTGATTTAAAATGGACTGCAAGGGTTTCACTCTTGGACCAATTCACCTTCGCTGAAGATGCTGTACCAAAATTTTTGACTACTTTTTGTAAACAGTTTACTTCTGTCTGGTTCTTTACCATCACAATGATATCATCTGCATAAGCTGAAAGTACCAGTTTTTTAACAGAATTAGATAAAATCAGCCCCTCCATGGTGGACCGCATCTTACACAGCATGGGTTCAATGTGTAACCCTTGCCTTACGTTAATTAGGTAAGGGAAATTATTAAGTGTAGACCAGTTGCTAGGTTCGTAAGGATTACAATAGGGAATTAAAATGAGTGTGGAATGAAATAGCTGGAGGCAAGAAATAAGCAATTCATGGCTGTTATTATTAAAGATAAAGAGAACAAAATATACAATTTACAAATATACAAATATAACAACGGCCGGCATGAAATAAACCCCCCAAAAAATGTCTTACTGAGCTCAGTGTTTGTTTGTCTTCTTGTTTTAGTCGTTTGACCAGTCAGGATATCTTGTGTTTCCAAGTTCAGGTTTCTTTTCCTCTTTTAAAGTGGCGGCTTGAGTTGTTACCACTTTGAATTTTTGTGCACTGGAGAGAGGAAGGATGTTCTTCAATCGAGAGCTTGGTTCAGATCTCGGTTCAGTCTCGGTTCAGGTCTCGGGTCAGGCTCGCCATCTCCATTCGGAGAGAATCCAGGATCCAGAAAGTTCTTAATCAGCAACCAAAAAAAACCTAGCCTGCACAACAATAATGGTATTATTGTTTACAGCTAGAGTAATTCATTTTCCAATCTCTTCTTATATAACACTATAGCTTAGTGTTTAAAGTCTTCCCTCATATTACTATTGTTACAATCCAGTAATATAGTAATATCTTACAATTCACATTTCACATCTTACATCTTGCATGCATGTGTTCTTTTCTCACAATCTCTCTGGTAGTACATGAAATACTTTTTTTTCTCATGTAACCAATTAAATGAATTTCTCTTTTTATCTCTACATCATTTAACCATGAAATTATGATTAATCCTTTTTAACCTTGTCTTTGTAAATCATGAAATGAAATACAATTAATTTATCACATAACCAGGGAATATACTGTCCCATTACTTCCAATATTCCCTTTTAAAATCAGTAAAACCCTGTCTGAGCTACTGGGTTCAGCATAACCTATGAATTTACATAGGAAACCAACAAAATGTGCTTTTAGCATCAAATTACACATTACATTCGACAGAAATAGTGCAAAAGAACTAAGAGTATTTCAGCATACTGTTGGGAACTGAAATTACATTTAGGAAAACCATACAGGCACAAAAATAGCCTTTTCCATTGCTTTTAATCAGAAAAAAAAATCCACTCGTGATTAGCATTAGCATAATGCTAACATTAGCATGCATTAGCATGCTTCACTTAGTACACACTCGGTTTTCACTCACCAAGATGAGATATCAGAATGAACACAGCAAAAGTCACAGCCTCACAGCCTCTCAAGCTCATGCTCCCATCAACTTAGGATAATAAAGGTTTCAAATTAGTGTTTGGACAGTGTTTAGATTTATTTACAGCATCTTTCTAAATTAAACTCACCAAGAAGACCCACAGGTCTCCACACAGATTGTCCACAGCCTCTCTCATCCGCTCTCAGATCGCAAAAGACCAAAAAACCGGGTGCACGCCTTGACACTCTGCTCGGAAGGCGGGGCTAATATCGCTCTTACCGAATGAAAAGACCACGATCGCCCAACATGACCATGAAACGGGAATTTAAAAGTTGGATAACGAGGATCACACTTCCTCTTCCCAAAATAATTGTTTTTCAAAATAAAATCCCACAATTGTATTAATACAAATGAAATATGAGAAAAAGGGTCATTTTCTCAGCTGGGTTACAAATGGAAATGGCATACAACATGCCTGACAGAGCACAGCCTTGCCTTATTCCCCTCGTTACTTTGAAAGGGGCACTCAGTCCTCCATTAATTTTCAACACACTTGCAATGTCCTGGTATAAAACCTTGATCATAGCAATAAGACCAGGGTTGAGGCCAAACTGCTCCAAAATTTTCCAGCGGTAAGGGAGCTCAACCCGGCCAAATGCTTTTTCTTGGTCCAGTGAAATCAAACCAAGGTCCATGTCCAATGAGCTAGAGGTGGCCAAAATATCCCAAATTAAAGGCACGTTGTCAAGAATGGATCTACAGGGCACACAGTAGGTCTGGTCCTGGTGAATGATCTGGTCCATAATGTCTCTCAGCCTGTTGGCCAGGGTTTTGGAGAAAATTTTATAGTCTGTACAGAGCAGGGAAACAGGGCGCCAGTTCTTAATCTCCATTAGATCACCTTTTGGGGGGAGTAAAGTGATTACAGCCCTCCTGCAACTGATAGGTAGGAATCCTCTAGTCAGACTTTCATTCAGAACTTCCAGCAGGTTTCCACCCATATCGTGCCAGAAGGCCTTGAAGAAATCAACAGGAAGTCCGTCAATCCCAGGAGCTTTCCCATTCTCCATACTCTGCAAAGCGGTGGACAACTCTTCAAGGTATAGGGGCTCCCCCAGTAGCAGATTGAAGTCTTCAGAAACTTGGGGAAGTCCATCACAAAAGGAAGCTAACAATTGTTCATTTTCAACATACTCAGACTTATGCCGGTGTGAATAAAACTCCACAGCACATTTCCTGATGTCACCATGCTTCTTCAACTCCTGTCCGGATGCTGACTGTAGAGCGTGAATGCACCTGCTCTGCCCATTTTTCTTCTCCAGTCCAAAAACAAAAACTTTGAGGGGGCATGCATCTGGGTTACATTCTGGAACCTGGATCTGATGAGGGCTCCCTGAGCCCTGGTGCCCAGCAAGTCTGTAAGAACTTTTTTTTTTGCTTTGAGGATTTCAAAGTATTCTCGATTTCCTGTAGAATCTAACAAAGACTGAAGCTCTACAATATCACTCTCTAGGTCTTTTATTAATGTGGTTATGTCCCGAGTGACATTGAGAATGTATTGTTGACAAAACTTTTTGATTTCCACCTTCCCACAGTCCCACCATTGCTGTAAAAAGCCAAACTCAAGATGCCGCTCTCTAAAATTCCTCCATAAGAACCCAAAACTTTTTTTTAAAATTGTTGTCCAGAAGCAAGGAACTGTTAAAATGCCAAAAGGCACTTCAATACTTAAAATTACTGATAAAAACTTGGCATAATACCAAAGAATAATCAGTAAAACCAGCAGGTACAAAAGAACAGTTTGTAAAAATATTCCTTTGATGTTTAAAACAATAAAAACGATCTAATCTTGCAAGAGAAATGAGACCATCTTTAATGTGGGACCATGTGTACTGTCTATCCATATTATAGAAAGACCTCCAAACATCTACCAGATCATGAGTCTTAGTAACTTCCATTAAAAGGCGTTTAGAGGCAGGGTGAGGTTCTATATGGTTCCTTCCTATTGAATCATCTGCAGTGCAGTTAAAATCACCAGCTAAGAACACAAAGTCATCTGGGCTGCAGTTGTTTAAAAAGGTGTTTATCTCACTAAGAAAACCTAACCTGTCCGACCCTGAATTTGGGGCAGAAACATTGATGAGAGTAAGTGTACACCGACCAAAAACGGCCTGAATCACCAGTAGTCTCCCTTGTACAACTTCAGTGACAGAATATGAAACAGGGGGACATGTTGGGGAGAAAAGGACAGCCACTCCCCCACTACTACTGCTACTGTGGCTCAGTACAACCTGCCCTCCCCCCCACTCCCTCTGCCAGTCTATATCAGAGATTGATCACTGTGTGTTTCTTGGACAAGCATAATATCAACATTATTCAGGATCATGAAATCAAACAGCATAGCTCTTTTCCTTGCCTCTCTCGCTCCATTCAGATTCAGAGTCCCTACTTTAAAATTGGTCATGGAGGGAGAGGCTAAAAAAGTTAACAGAACAGTTAAAAGGAAAGCTAAGGCAGAGAATTTACAAAGCCCCGCCATCATCGTCATCATCATTCTCAGCATCATTATTAAACAATTCTTGCTTAAGTCTAAAAACTACTTTTTTCAGATGATAATATTCTTGGTGAGTGAAGCTCCCCTCTTTCATTACAACCCTCACTGAATCAAGGAAGCCCTTTTTATCTGGGAAGTAATTTTTAATTTTTACTCCTCTCATGTTCTTGTTTTTTGTCAGAACATTTTTATTTTTGCTGCACTGTACTCCTTCTGGACTTGGTGATGTTGGGAGGACCTACAGTCAGACATCTCACTGTCAGTCATCAGAGGGGGGTGAATCTTCACCTTCACTAACCTCTGAAGCTAAGGCTGCCCCCTCATGTTCATCTGCCACTTTGCATTTTACCCTTTTAGATGATCTTGCCTTCTCCTGTGAAACCTGCCGACCATTTTTAGTTTTTCTCTTAAGCTGAGAAGCATTCAGAGTGGTCTCTCCTTCCTCCAGACTCTCCTCTGCAGCTCCAGCACCGATCACAACTGAGTCACAGTCCACATCACCACACACCATCGTCTCCACTTCCCCCTGATCACCTGTTTGACCACCAGCTCCACTATGTCCTGCATCTGTCTGGCCATCAGCCCCACCCTCCAGTACGCCCCCCTGTCCGTTTGCCCTGTTTTTCTGAATGCTTGTCAGATCATCAGTTCTACCACGTTTCCTTTCACCTACATTTTCCTTCTTCGTGCCCGATTGTCCACTCACTTCCTCCCCCTGCATACCTGTCTGCCCATTAACTCCACCCCCCTGTGCATCTGCACCTGCCTGCTCACCTTCTCATCTGTCCCCCTCACCCTGCTTGTCAGACTGTTCACCAGCCCCCCCCACTTTGTCCCCGTCTCCCTGCAGCTGAAGTTGAGGCCCTGTGTGGACAGGCCCTGATGAGGTGTCCTTCTTCCCCACAGGCAAAACATTTCATGTTCTCTGATGAAACAAAAATAATGTAGTCAAAGTCCTCCACCCTTACAGGTACATCTCAAAAAATAAGAATATCATGAAAAAGTTCAATATTTTTTTTCACTCATTTCAGAAAGTGAAACCCATATATTATATAGATTCTTTACACAGAGAATGAAATATTTCAGGTGTTTATTGATTTTAATTTTGACAATTATGGCTTACAGCCCATGAAAACCCCAAATTCAGTTTCTCAAAAAATTAGAATATTGCATAAAATTAATTTAAAAAAGTTTTTTAATAGAAATGTTGGCCGGCTTAAAAGTATGTCCATGTACACACTCAGTACTTGGTCAGGGATCCTTTTGGATTAATTACTGTATCAATGTGGCGTGGCATGGAGGTGATCAGCCTGTGGCACTGCTGAGGTGTTATGAAGGTCCAGGTTTCTTTGATAGTGACCTTCAGCTCGTCTGCATTGCTGGGTCTGGTGTCTCTCATCTTCCTCTTGACAATACTCCATAGATTCTCTAAGGGGTTTATTTAGGTCAGGAGAGTTTGCTGGCCAATCAAACACAGTGATGTCATGGTCATTTAACCAGGTTTTGATACTTTTGGCAGTGTGTGTGTGTGTGTGGGGGGGGGGGGTGCCAAGTCCAGCTGGAAAATGAAATCAGGTTCTCCATAAAGCTTGTCAGCAGAGGGAAGCATGAAGTGCTCTAAAATTTCCTGGGAGACGACTGCGCTGACTTTAGTCTTGAGAAAACACAGTGGACAAACACCACCAGTACCTGGAGTTGAACAGCTGTCTTCTGTGAGACACCATATGACTGAGTTCAGGAGACTTGCAGCCGGAAGGCAACTTTTTCATAGGAGATACTATCTTGCCATATCTCAGCAATTCCTTCTGCAAAACCTCATCACTAATAAATGGTGGGACATTTGATAACGTTGTGGAGAGAGAAATAATCAGGCGAAGCGGTGCTGAGCAGAACAGACTTTATTAATCTCTCCCTCACATTCACAAGAATCACAAGCATGAAAAAACAGATCGCGGACACCTCTCCTTTTATAGCATACCACTCTCTCCGCGACCTGGGGTGCTGCATTAACATAAATACATTTGCCATTCCCCTTTGTCACTTTTCGCATCAACACACAAATCCCCCCATGACCCTTCCCCTTCAGTCTTAGTGGAAACATACTGAGTGGGGTCCCACACTGCCCCCCCCCCAAAAAAAAACTCAGACTGAACCTTAACCCTCATGTCCTTTGGGCTTCAGCCTACATCCATAGCGGCTCTGAGGCGCTGCTGTGCCAGTGGGGGGCTCCTGGGGGTGCATCCATCTGTGGGGGGGACAGTGGGGGGGGGAATCTTCAGCATGCCATTGTGACTGATCTGACGAGTTATGTACCTGGGGAGTTCTCAGTGGGGGTCGTCCACACTGAGGAGCATGGGCCAACACTACCTGCTCGTCTGCTAAAACGAAGGTGGGCTTAAGCCTGTCTATACAGATTGTTTCCCTGCGCCCCCCCCCCCCCCCCCCAAGCCTAACACAAAATGTTTCTCCCCAGGTTCCAGCACTCTTAACGGGCCGTCGCAGGGCGGGCGCAATGGGGTTCAGTGGGCATCGTGCCTGACAAATATACAAATGATGCGTCCTGAAAGGTCTTTGGCACAAAAGCGCGGGGAAAATAGTGGTGGGCCGGACCGGGTACTGTCCCTGCCTCTGCGCTATGCAGTGAAAGCAGGGATGGATCGGTGTTCGGCGTGGGGTTGTCCGGCAAAAACTCTCCAGGGAGCCGCAGCGGCTGGGGAAAAAAACAGCTCTGCTGGGAAGGCTGCCAAATCCTCCTTCGGTGCTGAATGCAACCCTAATAGAACCCACGGCAACCGGTCCACCCAATTTGCATCCGTAAGCGAAGCCCTGACCACTGCTTTAAGTGATCTATGGAAACGCTCGCATAACCCATTGGCCTGGGGGTCGTACACGGTCGTGCGATGAATTGTGACGCCCAGGCTCTGGGACATCGTGGATCAGAGGTTGGAAACAAACTGCGGGCCCTGATTGGACGTGATATCCGAAGGGGCGCCGAAACGTGCCACCCATGTCATCAAAAAAGCGCGTGCAGCTTCTGCGGATGCAGTGGATGCTAGCGGGACTGCCTCGGGCCAGGGCGTGGTGCAGTCCACCGCTATCAGGAGGTGCGTGAACCCCTGCGATGGCAGGAGGGGGCCCACGAGGTCCACGTGAATGTGGTCGAACCTCTTAGCCAGGATATGGAACAGTTCCAAGGGGGCCATTGCGTGCCTGTGCACCTTGGCTCATTGCCACGCTACGCAGGCTGCAGCCCACTCTTTCACCTGTTCGCGCAGGCTCGGCCAGACAAACTTTGTGCCCACCATTTTGACTGAAACGTGCACTCCTGGGTGCGCAAGGGAGTGAACCGACTCAAAAACGCAGCGGCGTCAAGCGCATGGGACCACCAGGTGCAGACAGCCTGTGGAGATGTCACAGACTAGGAGGGCGCCCCCGTCTTGCAGTACTCTGCTCTCCAGCCTTAACCCTGTTGGTCCAGACTGGAGCGCGCAAACGTCTGCATCGTCGATCTGCTCAGCAGCCATGGCCGTGTAATCTAGCCCCACGTAGACTGGGGCCACTAATGCGTGCGAGAGGCAGTCCGCCACCACGTTTAGTTTACCAGCCACATGCTGAATGTTGGTCGCAAACGCCGAGATCGCGACCAGCTGTTTCTGCTGCCAGGCCGACCATGGTTCCGAAATCTTGGCCATCGCGTACGTTAGCGGTTTGTGGTTCACAAACGCAGTGAAGGTGCGCCCTTCCAGCCAGAACTGGAAGTGGCGTATGGCCAGCTGGAGATCCAGTAACTCCCTGTCGAAAGCTCTGTATTTACGCTCATTGTCACGCAAAGACCTGCTAAAAAAGGCTAGCGGCTGCCAAGAACCGGTGACGAACTGCTCCACGACGGCCCCTATGGCCACGTCCAATGCATTGGTAGTGAGCGTTATCTGAGCCGCCAGTTCCGGGTTTACCAGTAGTGCGGCATTTGCCAGAGCTGTTTTAACCTCGGAAAACGCCTGCTCTTGCTCAGGAGTCCAGTCGACTCTGTCCGCCGGTTTCCGTTTCTTAGGCGCAACGTACAACGGCTGCTTGAGCTGAGTTACACGGGGGCGAAAATGGTTGTAGAAGTTAACCATACCCAAAAACTCCTGCAGCGCCCTGACCGTCTTAGGCCAGGGAAAATCTGCCACTGCACGCACTTTGTCCGGTAAGGGTATCGTGCCCTCCAGGCTCGGGGCCACTAGTTCCCGCCAGCTGGTCTGTGTAGGACGACAGGATGAGGCTCTTTTGGGAGCTGGAGTCCACAAGGAACCGTCTCCCCGAGGGGGAGTCTGTCACATAGAGCAGCTTGCTCGCTTCACCGACGGTCGCAGCTGCTACTGACTGCTGGCCCTGGTGTTTCCCGAGTGCTTGAATTGGCACTGTGGCATACATCGGTGTGCGTCCTCTCCAAAATGGTGGTAGTAGAAGCAGACCGTGTCTCTCCGGTGCTTCTTGGCCTCCGCTGCAGCTACTGTCGTTGGCCCCTCGCCTCCGCTGGCCGTCTTGCTGGGTTCCGACACTGCTGCGTTCACTGCGAGGGCTCTGGTGGTGAGGATAATCCAATCTGCCTCTTGTGCTAGTGCCCGGTAGTTGCGCGCGGCCAGCAGCAGCGAATTGGCAAGGACCGCCCTGGCCGCTGTCGGGAGGTTCTAGAGAAAAAGGTGAACAAAGAGGAAATGCTCGTCATCTGTGTCCATCAATGCCAACATCTTCTCCATTAACCCCTTGCACTCCGGTCAATTTCCCTAAAAACGCCAAAAAATAACGTGCCCAAAGTAAATTGAAATCTGTTCTTCAACCCTTTGCAGCATCTTCATGGGGTTGGTCTCATTTAAAAGAAAACACTTCGAATTTTTTTGGCAAAACAGTCATAATCTCTCTAAGTGCTCCGGCCACTGAGTTACAGTCATCTAAACATAGTGAACTTGAAGAAAATAAATTTGGCCTGGGTGTTTTTTTGGATACAAATACTTGCAAATAACACACAGCTTCAGATCCGGGCTGGAAAAATGCAACAGAAATGTAGAACCAAGTGTTATCCAGCTGAGGTCCAAATTTTGTAACAATACCACAAAAAATGAATATATTACACAGTTTTTTCCTCAGGTAGTTCCCAGGCGTTTTGGAACTGTGCCAAATTGTGCCAAATGGCACAGTTTGGAAAAACGTCTGTAACTTTTGAATGCTTCAATGTAGAAGCTTCATTTTGGGCTCTAATGAAAGGTCACACTCAGGGCTGTGTCTGTGTGTGTGGGGGGGGTTGTCCCCCCCCCCCGCTACAGAGGATGGACATTGGCCATCGCTACATGACGGATTAGCCTCATGTCGCGATGTGGGACAGCAGCTCAGTCACCGCGGCTCCCCCCCCCTCGCTACAGAAGAATAGCAGGGGGGGGGCGTTCACGGTCTGAACGCGACGAACGAACCGTGTACCACGGCGCACGAACTTCAGACTTCGTGCGCCGCACAGTTGTAATTTACCGATCGGTCAAAAGTCATTTTGGATTACAATTTTCAGGGATAGAGAATAATTTAACTTATAACACCTTACCTCGTCACAGCAGCAGCGGAGCTGGCGAACTTCTCTTCCTCATTGTCAGACGAACGGGACGCTGGTCCGTTCGTGGTTCTGGTCTCGCGACCCGATCAAAACATAATTCCATTATTGCGGTTTTGTGCTTCCATGATTGCGGTTTTTGGCGAACGATTTTTCAAAACAAATAACAGTAGTAATTAAAAAAAGACTGGCGAAGGCGTGTGTGTCACTCAGCCTTTGTCGTCAGCCTCCGTCGGTCTATGATGACCATGGAAGAAAATCATAACGTCTACTCTGCTGGAACAAAAACAAAATAAGTACCGCCTGTGGCCGAACATGCCGATGCGCGAATGCTATCACACAGGTTGCATTTGTGGGTGGTCTCCGTGCTGCTGGGTCTGTGACGGTTCTTTCTGCAAGTCCTTTTTTGATCCGCTGCAGCAGTCTGTCTTCACCCAGCCTTAAAAAAAACAGCTGGCGAACTTCTCTGCTTCAATTGGCTCATTGCATTCACAGCGTTGGTAGGCGGGTCCTTCTTGCTAGGTTTTCAGTCATTGGTTCTTCAAGGTTTCAGAAACCCAATTCAAGGCTCTTATTAGTCAAATGAGAGGTCAATCAGATGAACTAATCTGTTTGCGGCTGTGTCTGCAGCTTTTATTTTCAGTGCACGCTTGGATGCCATCATCATCTACATCATGTCCTCCATCACCATCTCCATCATGCGTCCTAGAGCGCACGAGGGCGCTTGCCCGCCCGCAGTACAACGAAGTGCAAGAAGTTAACCCCTTGACGCCTGTTGTCACGAATTTGCATCAAACCGCTTCCACTGCAAATGCAACCAAAATACCATCTGTATTCCTCCACTTCCGGTTGGAGCACTTCCAACACATACCTAGGAACCTTTTGCAAGCATTAGTTTCTCGTAGGAATGGTCAGAGATGGAGCACCATCCATTTCCTGATTGCTAGGGTTAGGGTTAGGGTTAGGGTTATAGTTTGGCAGTCATGAGAGTTGAAAATACTGAAAATAACTTTGTTGCATAAGTAAAAGACTCTTCATACTTGAGATGGGAACAGGTGCTTTTTTTTTTTACCTTTTTTTTTTTACCATAGATGCCTGTTGTCACTAATTTGCATCATACCTAAAATTATATCTATTTTATGTGCTATAGTCAAATTAACTTTCTCAACTTAATTTAGCATCTACTTGAAAGCAAAAACACAAGTGAATATTTTTTTCATAATTGGAAATAAATTCAGGCGTTAAGGGGTTAATTTGACCATCGACCCGTCTCCCAACTCGTCGGGAGCCTCTCCACTCTCTCGCAGTCCGAGAGCATGTAGCGCTGGGTCAGCGTGGTTTTGAGAGCATCGTATTTGTCATGGGCTGGGGGCTGTTGGAGCAGGCTCGCCACCTGCTGAGTTGTGCATGTGTCCAGTACTGCAACCACACAGTAATATTTGGTGTCATCCGCCGTCATTCCCCGGAGCGCGAACTGGGCCTCGGTGTGGAGGAACCAAGACTTCGGGTCATGTAGCCAAAAGTCTGGGAGTTTGACTGAAATGGCGCATGCATTGCTGGCACCTCCCGTCCGGGTTGTCTCCGGGGTGTTTGCCTCAAGTTCCATTGTGCGTCAAGGGTCACCAGTGTGGAGAAAGAAATAATCGGGTGAAGCGGTGCTGAGCAGAACAGACTTTATTAATCTCTCCCTCACATTCACAAGAATCACAAGCATGAAAAAACAGATCACGGGCACCTCTCCTTTTATAGCATACCACTGTCTCCGTGGCCCGGGGTGCTGCATTAACATAAATACATTTGCCATTCCCCTTTGTCACTCTTCACATCAATACACAAATCCCCCCATGACCCTTCCCCCTCAGTCTTAGTGGAAACATACTGAGTGGGTTCCCACAACGTGATCTTTTTAGGTGAAAGAGAGAGAGAGGAGACACACTAAAAAAAGTATCACTAATGACAACGCCGTTTTCAACAACTGAATTTACTTTTTCCACAGAGTCCAGAAGCAATATCATTGCCCCATTCATCCGGGCCGCGGATTTGATGCTCTGTGGTCCGACCACTTCAGCAACAGCCAGAGCGCACTCATTCACAGAGAACCGCGCTGCAGCAGCAGTCTTAATGCCATGTTTTCTGGTTAACTTGGTGAAATCCATAAGAAACAAATGTCACTTCCCACCCCGTGCCTGCTGCACACACCGAGCCGACCAGCAAGAGAAACCAAACAAAAAGCCTGAACCGATCTACACACACAATAAACTTTGCAAAAAAACCCTAAGAAAACATATAAAAGGATAGAAGTCAGAAAAATGTCACTCACTCAGAGGTCCACTCACTCTGACGCTAACTCTCGCTCGCCCACTCACTCAGAGAGAGAGAGAGAGAGAGAGAGAGAGAGAGAGAGAGAGGGGACTAACTTGTGTGCTGATGCTGAAGGCAGTATTTGTCACACTGTAAGATGGGGATTTTGGTAAGATGAAAATGTATTAGATCGGGGCTATATGCTCGTTTTTATCTCAAGATAATTTTGACAGTAATTTATAGTTGTGCAGTTTTCTGTTGGATTTTGCTTGCTTTATGATAGTTTTTACTTGTGTTAAGCAATTTAATCTTACTTTGTTGGCATATATATATATATATATATATATTGGGGGTGTTGCCAAGAATAGGAACTAGGGAATGCCTGGAAGAATTTTTAAAATTTACGAAAAGCACAGTTAGTGCTTTTCGTTAAATTTTAACGAACATCATTGCCAGAATTTTTTTTTTCTTGTTTATTTTAAATAAAATTATCTGCCGGCAGAGCAGGAAAATTTGACCTTTTTTTTAAATTGCTTGGGATGGGGCTGATTTGGAGCTTGTGATGGGATGGAATATGGGAAAAATCTCAAAGTAAGAGTGTGAGCCCTTACAGCAATCATCACCCAGTGTCAATACCGATATCATCACCAAATCCATCCATCAACCAGCACTACAGCATGCACACCTCCAGCATGCCCACTTCCTGAATGAGCAGCTCTCTGGCACAATGGACTAAGACCTCTCTTGCTAGTCACCGGTGGGTGGCTGAAGACAACAACAGGCCAGTATTGCTTTGCTTGTGGCAATTGCTTGTAACCAAGAACTGCTGAGTGACAAACATAACTCCATCTCTGTGTGCTTCATTTGTGGCAATCTTCTCCAAGAACTGCTGAGTAATATAACCCCACCTCTGTAAGTGGATCATGAACATTCTCTGCTCTGTGTGCGTGTGTGCCCAAGATATGATAACAGCTGAGAGCCGAAGAATGGACAAAGACAACAATAAGATGGACATTCTCTGTGTGCCAAAGAGAGGGATGAATGGACACTGTTTGCCATGGTTTACTAGCCGAACAGATAGGATTAAAAAAAAAACCTGTGGTAAAACAAACCTACACAAACAATTTTTTTGTTTGTTAGTTTTGTTGTTTGCTTTTCCTGTCAACATGATGTATTTTTATATGTAGGACAATAGTCAGACAAAGTACATACACATTTGAGATATAGTTTACAGTTATGAGTATACAGTAATAAGTAGTTCTTAACTCCTTGCACTACGGGCAATTTTCCTAAAAATGCCAAAAAATAACGTGCCCAAAGTAAATCGAAAGCTGTTATTCAACCCTTTGCAGCATCTTCATGGGGTTGGTCTCATTTAAATGAAAACACTTTGAATTTTTTGGCAAAAAAAAACATAATCTCTCTACGTGCTCCGGCCACTGAGTTACAGTCATCTAAACATACTGAACTTGAAGAAAATAAATTTGGACACAGTGTTTTTTTGGATACAAATAACACACAGCTGTCCCATCCGGCTGGAAAATGCACCAGAAATGTAGAACCAAGTGTTATCAAGCTAAGATCCAAATTTGGTAACAATACCACAAAAAATGAATATTTTACACAGCTTTGTTCTCAGGTAGTTCCCAGGCGTTTTGGAACTGTGCCAAATTGTGCCAAATGGCACAGTTTGGAAAAACATCTGTAACTTTTGAATAATTCAATGTAGAATCTTCATTTTGGGCTCTAATGAAAGGTCACACTCAGGGTTGTGTCTGTGTGTGTGTGTGTGGGGGGGGGGGTTCCCCCCCCCGCTACAAAAGACGGGAGTTTGGCCCTCGCTACATGATGGATTACACTCCTTGCATGTTTTCACAGCGCCCCCCCCCCCTCGCTACTGTGTGTGTGTGTGTGTGGGGTTGTCCCCCCCCCCCCGCTGCAGAAGACGGCCATCGCTACATGAAGGAATAGATTCATATGCTTCCCCCCACGACCGGGGGCGTTCGGACCGTGAACGCCCCCCCCCGCTCCTCTTCTGCAGCGGGGGGGGGGGGGCGTTCACGGTCCGAACACGGCAAATGAACCGTTTATCGCGGCGCACGCACTTCGTACTTCGTGCGCAGTACAGTTGTAATTTACCGATCGGTCAAAAGTCATTTTTGGATTACAGTTTTCAGGGAGAAATAATAATTTAGCTTATAACACCTTACCTCTTCACAGCAGCAGAGTCCTGGCGAACTTCTCTTCCCCATTGTAAGACGAACGCGACGCTGCTCGGCTCATGGATCCCGATCAAAACATAATTCCATTATTGCAGTTTTGGTGAATGATTTACGACCTTTGTCGTCGGCCTCCGTCGGTCTATGATGACGGAAGAGAATCCTAAACGTCTATTCTGCTGGAATGAGTGCAGGTCCCACTTGTGGGTGGTCTCCCTGCTGCGGGGTCTGTAGTAGATTCGTCCAGCGTCCTTTGTTTTCATCTGCTGCAGCAGTAAATCTCTCTTCACCCAGCCTGAATTTCTGTGCTTCAATTGGCTCCTGCGTTCACAGTAGGCGGGTCCTCCTTCCTAGGTTTTCATTCATTGGCTCTTCAAGGTTTCAGAAACCCAATTCAAGGCTCTTATTAGTCGAATGAGAGGTCAATCAGATGAACTAATCTGTTCGCGGCTGTCTCTGCAGTTTTTTTTTTAGTGGCGCTTGGACGCCACTACATCACCATCATCACCTACATCACCACAATCTGGTCTATGCGTCAGAGTGCGCACGAGTGCGCCCTCGTGCGTCTTAGGACGCAGAGACTTGCCCGCCCGCGGAACAACGGAGCGCAAGTGGTTAAGTAATCACACCTTTACTAGTACAAAAGAATAATAATGATAATAATAATGCACTCACGCTTAATTGATTACACACCAGACAGATTACAGACCAGAACTGGAATAAACAGATGAGTGAATGTGTGAATGAGTGAACGAATGCTTGACAAGCTGCAAACCAGAGAGATAAAAGTGTTTAAACCACTGGTGTAAGATAAGATAAGATAAGATAAGCCTTTATTAGTCCCACAACGGGGAAATTCCAGGATTGCAACAGCACAGGGATAGCAACACTCAGAGCAACAATCAGAAGGCAAGAAAAAAACAAGCAAGCAAGAGCAGCTAATATACATATGTACGTATTACTATAATATATATATATATACACACACACACAGACACACAGTGCAGAGCATTGTAGCTGGATGGAATAAATATATGAATATATGAACACACAGTGCAGAGCATTGTAGCTAGATGGAATAAATATGTAAATATATAAACACCCACAGTACGGAGCATTGCAGCTAGGTGGAATAAATATGCAAGTATGTAAACACACACAGTGCGGAGCAATGTAGCTAGATGGAATAATATGTAGATATATAAATATATAAACACACCCAGTGCTGAGCATTGTAGCTAGATGGAATAAATATGTAAATATATAAACACACACAGTGCAGAGCATTGTTGCTAGATGGAATGAAACAGCATAACCGTCTACTTAGTTATCCTACATGGTATGATTATGTGCCCATACATATTCTCACCCTCCATAGCGACCGGTATGTTCCTAGTTGTATGCCGGAGGGGACCATTGTGTAAGTCTATTGCATCTTTTGCATTCAAAAAACTATTAGTTTGTTACGTCTTTTTGCTATCTCTGCGAGCAGCCCTGCTTAGGTTGTACAGTCTGACAGCCGTTGGTAGGAAGGACCTACGAAACCTCTCGGTTGTGCACCTGGGATGATGTAGTCTGCTGCTAAATGAGCTCCTCAGTGCATTCAGTATGTCCTGCATAGGGTGGAACTCGGACTCCAGCAGAGATGACAGTTTAGCCACCGTCCTTCTCTCTCCTATCTCCTCCATCGGATCAAGGCGCTGCCCCAGGACAGAGCTAGCTTTCTTAATCAGTTTGTTCAGTCTCTTCCTATCGGCTGCAGTAATGCCACTGCCCCAGCAGACCACTCCAAAAGTGATGGCTGATGCCACCACCGTGTCATAGAATGACTTCAGCAGCGCCCCTTGTACACCAAAAGACCTGAGTCTCCTCAGCAGGAACAGCCTGCGCTGTCCCTTCTTGTAGAGTGCATCAGTATTGTGTGACCAGTCTAGTTTATTGTTCAGATGAATACCCAGGTACTTATAGGATGTCACCATCTCGATGTCTGTTCCCTGTATATTTACTGGTACTGTGAGGGGCTGCCCATGCCTGCGGCAGTCCACCACCAGCTCCTTAGTTTTCCTCGCGTTGATCTGGAGGCAGTTCCGATGGCACCAGTCCACGAAGTCCTGGATAAGCCCTCTGTACTCAGCTTCATCTCCATTGGAGATGAGGCCAACGATCGCAGAGTCATCAGAGAACTTCTGTAGATGGCAGTGTGTTGTGTTGTGTGAGAAGTCCGCAGTATAAAGAGTGAACAGGAAGGGAGCCAGCACCGTTCCCTCACCGTGTTGACAAATTTCAATCAAAAGTAATGTACAACATTATTTAAAAGGGCAGCCAACAAGTTTGAGATGATGGTTAACCTTTTAACATCTAAATATACTTCTGAAGTGTAAAAGTACTGTATATACTTATATTTGAATTTCAAAATGATAATTACCAAAAGTTTTATGTAAACCATGCATGGAATAAATATATTTTGAGATCAAAATGACAAAAACAGAAACTGAAGAGCTCTTCCATTGCCTGAAAATGAAGAATCTTACTCATACCCTTCTCAGATTTCTGCCTTCAAGGGTGACTTCGAAATAAATTTAGAAAAATGACTGTTGTCTCGTTACAGGACAAACTTGAGCATGGATTATGGAGAAAATCTTGAAAATTGGCATCCAGAGGAGGCAGTCCTGTGAACTGTATAATTACTTGATTTCATAAAATGTTGTTCAACAAAATAGAAACTATAAAGTCTAACAAGTAATTAGAGTATTTTGACTACATGGCCATGAAGTGAAATAAGAAAATTATAATTTGTTTTTTAAAGCAAAGATTAATCTGAACTATGTGATCACATATGTACAAAAATTAAAAGAAAACTATAGGAGGGGGTTATGCAGCATCTTAGACAGAGACAAGGAATAAACATGGGAGAACAATGCCCAGAGAGTTCCTAGAGATATAGCAGGAAGGAGTCAGAGGCATAGGGGGTTGAATGCTGTGTGATGTAGATGTCATGCTGTGTGAGAGGAAAACTCCTTGAAACGTGTGAAGAGGATTTGAGGGGAGAGAGGAGAGCTTGTTGAATTCATTCATTCTGTTCTGTGCTTGTGAGATGTGAAGTGTGTAATAAACCGTCTGTCCATGAATCTGCCTCTTATTTGACACACTCCACACTGGTGACCCAAGACGTATTATGGAACACGAGGCAAGAACCCTGGAGCCGGCCCGGTCGGGAAGCCCCAGCGAGGCAGCAGCCATCCCACAGACAGCCCGGACTGGAACCCCCAACCATGCATGTGTGGTTTCAGTCAAGCTACCGGACTTCTGGCAGCACAACCCGCGCTCTTGGTTCCACCACACCGAGGCCCAGTTCGCCCACCGGGGAGTAACAGCAGATGACACCAGATTCTACCATGTGGTCGCAGCGCTGGACGCCCGCACAGCTCAGCAGGTAGCGAGCCTGCTCGATCAGCCGCCAGCCCGCAACAAATATGAGGCGCTCAAGGCTGCGCTCACCCGACGCTACACACTCTCGGAATGTGAGAGAGCGGAGAGGCTCCTGAGACGGACCAAGTTAGGAGATGGTTCGGCCGTCGACCTGATGGAGAAGATGCTGGCGTTAATGGGCACGGACGACGGGCACTTTCTGTTTGCCCACCTCTTCCTCCGGAACCTTCCAACAGTGGCGAGAGTGGTTCTGGCCAATTCGCCATTGCTGGCCGTGCGTGGCTACCGTGCGCTAGCCCAGGAGGCAGACAGGATCATCCTCACCACCAGGGAGATCACAGTCAACGCGGCAGTGGTGGAGCCCAGCGAGACGACCAGAGGAGGCGAGGAGCCACCGACGGTAGCAGCAGCGGGGGCCAAGGAGTGCCAGAGAGACACGCTCTGTCTCTACCACCGCCGCTTCGGAGAGAACGCAAGCAGATGTGCGCCACCATGCCAATTCAAGCACTCGGGAAAACGCCGAGGCCGGCGGTCAGTAGCAGCTGCGACCCTCGGTGAAGAGAACAAGCTGCTCTACATGATGGACGCGCGCTCGGGGAGGCATTTCCTCATGGACACCGGAGCCCAGAAGAGCTTCATCCTGCCGACCTACGCCGACCGGCTGGCAGGGCCTAGCGGCCCCGTGATGTTGGCAGCAAATGGCTCGGAAATTAAGACCTTTGGTGAGAGGACACTGATCTTATCTCTACACAGACGTACATACGAACGGACTTTTGCCGTAGCAGCACTGAATTACCATATCCTGGGGGCTGATTTTCTGTGTGCACATGGTTTACTGGTTGATGTTGCTAACAGGCACCTGGTGTTGGAAAAAATTGTATATATGTATATAAACAGTTATCATTTTATTAATGATTCATGAAGCTGATGTCCCCACATGTGGGTGTGGCTGGAGCGTTGTGTGCCAGGACTCATCCTTTTCATATCTTGTACCTTTCTGCATATCCTGTACTTTATCTTCTCTGCAATAGATTGTTGTACAAACTGTGTGTGCTTTCCCCTGTGTGGGGGGAAAGAATGGGTTGTAAAGCTGTTACTGTCTTATCTTTGCCTATAAGAATTACTGTACGAGACTGCCTCGTCAGTATTTCAGCTCATCCTGTAAATGGTATGTGTTGATTACTCCTTGCAAGAAAAAGTTTCAAAGGCTCTGCGTGTCTTAAGTCTGATCTTTGATTCAGTCTAATACCTTTTTGTACTCTGTATTTGTGAGGTTATATTTCAGACTTCTGACATCAGCTGGTGCCGAAACCCGGGACAGCTGAGATCCAGGTGGAGCGGGAAGGGATGTGTGTCCTGCAGGTTGAAAACCGTGCACGGTCTGATGGTATCCATCAGTATTGGAAACCCGACTTGAGGGAACGCTGCCAGAGACTCTCCTTCTCCCGGCTCTAACCTGGTGACGGCTGTCCTTACTGATAGAGCCTAAAAAGTAAGTTACAAATTTTTCCCTTTTCAGATTGACTGTAGTAGACGTATATGAAGAATAACCGAGCCTCACAATTCACAATTTCCCATTTTTAAAGAACCACGGGTCAGCTGACGAGCGAGTAATGGTAGTACAAGGCGGCGTCCTGTACTTTTCCTTGTGGTTAAAAACCGCTGCAGGAATGCAGTGGTCTTAGGAAGTAACGTGACGGCGATTCACGGTTACTGACCGGTCAGGTTTTAAAATAAAGAGGGGTGCAGGAGACAGTGTGACGGCGATTCACAACTGTTTGGTGGTCAGGTTTTAAAATAAGTAGGGTGAAGGAATTCACCCCAAATTGGGCGGTAATAGTGTTGCAGTCGGCGTACTGTTCAACGTCCCTGACCACGAACCCACCTCAAAAATTGGGCGGTAATAGTGTTGCAGTCGGCGTACTGTTCAACGTTCCTGGCCATCTAAAAATGGGGAATTGTGTTAGAAAACCGGATAGGCAGACGAATAAACAGAAGAAAAAACAGGACATAGCGCGCGCAGCTGTAAAAATTACAATAACAGACAAAATGAAAAGGGAAAAATAAAGGATCCAGAAAAATACTTAAATAAATGGAAAAAAGGATTTCTCATTCAAGCCCACGTTGAACGTGGATGAATGCCAGGCATTGTTAACAACCATTGAAAAGACGTCTAATAAACCTGTTAAAACAGGCAAACCCAGCGCGGAGCTCCAATGTGCCATCTTGTGGTCACAAGCGGCAGAGGCTTCCCAACGGAAAGCTGATGAAGCCAGAGAAAAGCAGAAACAAATGAAAACTCAAACTAGTACTGTTAGTACAGCCCCACTATTGGAAAATCCACCCCCATACCCCAAACCGGGACCTAAGGCGGGCCCGTATTCCACTCTTTCACAAGAAGCCCAAGAGGTTGGGAAAAGGAGGAAGCAAATAAAATCATAATAATTAGACCATAACATTTAAAGACGGACGGATTAAATGGTAGCAGAACTGGATAACGTTAAAATGGACAATGAGAAAGTTATTTTATCTCTTATCTATTCTTTGTGTGTGTGTGTGTGTGTGTGTGTGTGTGTGTGTGTGTGTGTGTGTGGTTGATCTGTGAAGAAAGTGGTCTAAATATGGGTACTTTTACAAAGTTTTGGGTTTTTATTTTTTCAATTTAACTCTGTGGGGCCTTGATTAAGGTTGCGTACGTGATAAACTGTTTACATATTTAAAAAAAAAAAAAAGGAAAAAAAGCAATTTTGACGCATTACTGACCTTTGTCCTTGACTGAAATATGACAGTGCACTTTATAGAAAAAAGGACTGACGTGTGACAATGTGACTACAGGCCATACTATGATCATATTATGATGTCATTTAATAATGCCTAATCACTGAAGATTTTATGTTTACCCTATATCACATGATTTAGAGCACAGAGGATCAAAACAGATTGATAATTAATGTGTCTGTGCATATGATCTGCCAGAGGCTGTGGATTATCAGACAAAGGTCTTGGAGAAAGAATCCTTAAATTGATAAGCACTTTTTGAAGCCAAGTATGACTTTGTATGACATTGTAGATAACATAAGGTGTACTGATTCAAATGACTTTGACTTTACAAATGTAATGTTTATATGATTTTATACTGATATTACTCACCACATAATGGTGCGGTAACAATATATTTCAGAAATGTGACAGCAATGAGGGATGTACTTCTCCTGATTCAGCGGTGGCCAAGCTGGGTCAGGGTGAACTTCATTGCACTCCATAATTTACCAAGGAATGTATGAAATAGGGACATTACTTGTAAAACATTAAATCAAATTCTAATTAGGCAAAACGTCCGCCTTTCCTTTGACTGAAAGAATGTGACACAATATTTCAAATTCAACCCATCTGTGTTCAACTGGACAAACTGATCTTATTTATCAATGCTGAAGCATATCAAAAATGCACAGATAGTTATTTTGTTTTTCTTAAATGAAATTTGTAAACCATTTCAAGAGATGTCACAAAAAGAAGCTATAATTATTGAGATCTCATCTTTGAAGGAACTGGGCTACCTGCTAATTTTATTTAAAACTAAAAATGGTAACACACTTCCTTTCAGTAAAAGAATCAAACAAATACCCTGTAACTTTGCTGCATGTGAGCCTCCATGTATCAAAACAGGGGGTATCAAAGAAATTAATTAGCAAATAATTAGCAATCCTCAGAAAAATAAATAATGCATAAAAATTATCAATAAATGCAATTTTATTTACATAAGTGCTTTTCATTTCATTTTCTGTAGTGCCCAGGATAAACATATGGCTGCAGTTATAACTCAAATACAGGCTGGGCAATACAGACCACCTTTTTATTATTTATGGGATAATACAAATAATAAGATCATGCCCTCTATTATCCTACACATTTCCCATGTTGTGAAGGAGGGGGTGAACAGCAGCTCTCTCTCTCTCTCTACTTAGCAAAGGAAGAAGCGAGCGACAGGCTTGCTCTGTAAAAAATAGAAGTGTGCTTATGCTGTAACGGTGTTGTCTGGGGTCCTGATTGTGTAAAGATTCCACAACCTGCATCACCTCCAACAGCTGAATGAGCTACTAACCTGAATGTAACTTATCTGTATTCTGTACAGATAGTAAATATGCTTATAGCACATGCCACCTGCATAACGCTACTCACTGTGCTGCTATTGGTCTTTTAGGAACCGTCTGTCTTATTAATAATGTTGATGTTTTAAAAAACTGTCAAATAATATGGACCTTCCTCCTGTTTCATGTGTAAATAATTAGATATACATTTGGCTTGTCTGATGAAAATTTGCTCTGCCACCCACATTATACAGATGAGCTGTCCTGGTGGCACATGGCCCATCATGCCAACAGGAGGGAAACCAATGATGAGGATGTTGGAAAAACTGTCCTAATATTTTGAAAGAAGTAACAAAAACATGCCAAAAGTGCATCATTTGTTTATAAAATAATGCTCAAGGAGCAATGGAAAGCTACAATATTGGTTGGTGTTGATTGACACCTTCACAAAGTGGACAGGAATTCATCACACATCCTCAGCAAATGCCGCATCTGTGTGTGTGTGAAACTCTATTGAATGATGCTCTTTCAGTTTTTGGGGTTCCAGAACTGATTTATGCAGATAATGGAACTCATTTTACAGCACAAACAGTTCAAGACTTAATCCAAGCTGTAAGAAGTAAGATCAAATTTCATAGTATCGGTACAATCAAACAAATGCTGGCAAAAACCACACATGGAAAGGGTATTGCTTGGCCAGAAGCTCTGAAATTAGTCAGACTAACCATTAACTCTATACTAGACCCAAAGACAGGATTATCACCTTTTGAATGTGTTTTTTCACCATCCTTATGTATTACCTGACCTTTCACCACTAACCACACCTAACAAATACACAGATCTTGGTAAACATCTCAGGGAATGTTTTGATTCTGTCAGAAGCTCTCTCTGCTCCACAGAAAAGGATAACCTGGAGACTATGTCTTCATAAAGAACCACCACCGACAACACTAGACACTCCCACTCCCACTGCAGTACGTATTGCTGAATGACCATCTCGGATTCACCTTTCACACGCTAAAAGACTACGGATGCCTGTAAGTGAACTAACTAACTTGTTTCCCTGAGTAAGTCCAGTACAAAGGGGGCATGTCCTTTTAAGGACAAGGCCGTCTCAACCCTGGTGAAGAAAGAGGCCCGGAGAGGTACTCTCTCAGGTGGAAGCATGGCACCAAAATTATTGATGACTCTGTGTTCAGCACTTCTCCTGGCAGTGGGGTGGTAATCTCTTTCTGATTCAAGGACAAGGAACCCACGAAGCACGGACAATGAACAATACGCATAACCTATGGTACCAGACAATGGTGGTTTCGGTGAGAGGACTGGGAATCGATACTTCTTGATATGTGTGTTCATTGCTACCCCATTTACACAAGACTGCAATACCCATGATTGACTACAATACCCATGATCCCTGTTCCACTGAGTGAAGAGAAAACGCCCGGAGCGACAATAGCGATGAACTCTCGTCTCAGTCTGTTTAATACAAGCAATAATGTTGGACATTGGTTGGTGGGAAATTTGTCAGAAAGGTATCTTAATAGATTGAATGTCACTATTACTGATTACACTGGGTCTAAGATTAGAATATTTAATATTATTGGGATTGGAACTTCTTTGCTTGCAGTTAAGAAGCATTTAATGAAAGTAAATCCTACACTGTTTACTTCACCAATCTGCTTTCACAAAAATTGTAGTAAAAACAGTTTCAACCTGGGTATTTCACAAAAGATGCAATGATACAAAGGAAGGGACCTGTGAAGTGTCATATTATGATTCTGTCTGTAGAAATGTATTTCACTTTCCCTATATTGCTGCTGGAAAATTCACCTTAAAGAGGAAAAATTGTACTTTTAACTGTAGCAATAATCCTACTGTTTTTTGGCCAAATGATGATGGGTATGGATTCTTGGAAAACCAATGGGTACTCTTTTTCCAATGTATGGCAGTGCTCTAGCTATACGCCACATAAATGCTTAATGATGTCAATGTAGGAAATCTTTTGAAGTTACATTATACTGATAATTGCATATGATTAAAAAGATTAATAAAATAATAAACAGGAGGGAAATGTTGGAAAAAATTGTATATATGTATATAAACAGTTATTTTATTAATGATTCATGAAGCTGATGTCCCCACATGTGGGTGTAGCTGGAGCGTTGTGTGCCAGGACTCATCCTTTTCATATCTTGTACCTTTCTGCATATCCTGTACTTTATCTTCTCTGCAATAGATTGTTGTACAAACTGTGTGTGCTTTCCCCTGTGTGGGGGGAAAGAATGGGTTGTAAAGCTGTCACTGTCTTATCTTTGCCTATAAGAATTACTGTACGAGACTGCCTCGTCAGTATTTCAGCTCATCCTGTAAATGGTATGTGTTGATTACTCCTTGCAAGAAAAAGTTTCAAAGGCTCTGCGTGTCTTAAGTCTGATCTTTGATTCAGTCTAATACCTTTTTGTACTCTGTATTTGTGAGGTTATATTTCAGACTTCTGACACCTGGTTAATGCACTGTCCTTTGACTCTCTCCCCTGTATAGCTTGAGTGACCCAGCCAATAGTACAAGCCAACATCACAGCTCCAGGCGGTAAGTTCCACGCACTGCTCACTCAGTTCCCAGCACTCACGGTCCCGACGTTTTCGGCGGCCATCGCTAAACATGGGGTGAAGCACTTTATCACCACCACCAGGCCGCCCGTTTTCGCAAGACCTCGGTGCTTGGACGCAGCTAAACTGGCCATAGCGTGCGAGGAGTTCGCCAACCTGGAAAGGTTGGGCATCATCAGGCGTTCGAACAGCCCATGGGCATCCCCGCTACACATGGTCCCTAAGGCTGAGGGATCATGGCGACCGTGCGGTGATTTTCGCAGGTTGAATAATGCCACAGCACACGACCGCTACCCGATTCCCCACATACAGGATTTTTCTGTCCACCTCGCCGGAGCACGCATTTTTTTCCAAAATAGACCTGGTCCGCGGTTACCATCAAGTCCCAGTGTGCGCTGAGGACGTACCCAAAACAGCGGTAATAACTCCGTTCGGTTTATTCGAGTTGCTGCGCATGCCATTCGGGTTAAAAGGCGCAGCACAGACGTTCCAGCGCATGATGGATGCAGTGCTGCGCGATCTCCAGTTCGTGTTCATCTACCTGGACGATATCCTGGTAGCCAGTGCGTCCGAAGACGAACACGAAACCCACCTCAGGACGGTTTTCCGGAGGTTGGAGGAGCACGGGTTAATAATCAACCCGGCGAAATGCCAGTTCGGCGTGACAGAGATTGATTTTTTGGGGCACCGCGTCTCTCCGGAAGGAGCGATCCCGCTGCCTGACAAAGTGCACGCCGTGGTGGATTTTCCCCGGCCTCAGACGGTCAGGGCGCTGCAGGAATTTTAGGGGATGGTGAACTTTTATAACCGTTTCCTTCCGAGCGCGGCGCAGCTCATGCAACCATTGTACGCCGCGTTCAAGAGACAGAAACCCACGGATAGGGTCGAATGGACCCCGGAGCGAGAGCGGGCATTCTTGGAGGTTAAAGCAGCCCTGGATAACGCCGAACTGCTGGCGCATCCGGACCCGACGGCCCGGATAGCGCTCACTACCGACGCTTCAGACGTGGCCATAGGGGCTGCCGTAGAGCAGCGCGTCGCCGGGGCTTGGCAGCCACTTGCTTTTTTTCATCAGAACTTTGTGCGATAGTGAATGTAAATACAGCACGTTCGACAGGGAGTTGCTGGCTCTCCACCTGGCCATACGCCACTTCCAGTTCTGGCTGGAAGGGCGCAGCTTCACTGCGTTTGTAGATCACAAGCCGCTAACGTTCGCGATGGCCAAGGTTTCAGAACCGTGGTCGGGCCGGCAGCAGAGACAGCTGGCCGCGATCTCAGAGTTTACTACCGATATTCAGCATGTGTCAGGTAAACTGAATGTGGTGGCGGACTGCCTCTCGCGCGCCATGGTGGCCCCGGTCTATGTGGGGATAGATTACGCAGCAATGGCCGCGGAGCAGATTAGCGATGCAGACGTGCGCGCACTCCAGTCTGGACCAACAGGGTTAAGACTGGAGAGCAGGGTGCTGCAAGACGGCATGCCCCCCCTAATCTGTGATGTCTCCACGGGACGCCCGCGTCCAGTGGTCCTGGTCGCGTGGCGCCGCCGCATGTTTGAGTCGGTTCACACTCTGGCGCACCCAGGAGTGCGCACGTTGGTCAAAATGGTGGGAGAGAAGTTTGTGTGGCCGAGCCTACGCAAACAAGTAAAAGAGTGGGCTGCAGCCTGCGTGGCGTGCCAATGAGCCAAGGTACACAGACACATGAAGGCTCCCTTGGAGCCGTTTCGGGTACCGGCTAAGAGGTTTGACCACGTTCACGTGGACCTCGTGGGCCCCCTCACACCATCACAGGGGTGCACGCACTCCTGACAGTGGTGGACCGCACCACGCGCTGGCCAGAAGCAGTCCCACTGGTGGCAACCACGTCCGCAGATGTAGCACGCGCTTTTTTAACAGCATGGGTGGCGCGTTTTGGAGTCCCGTCGGACATTACGTTCGACAGGGGCCCTCAATTTGTTTCCGAACTCTGGTCCGCGATGGCCCGCAGCCTGGGTGTTACAATTCATCGCACAACCGCATACAACCCACAGGCCAATGGGTTATGCCAGTGTTTTCATAGATCACTGAAAGCAGCACTCAGGGCTTCACTGACGGATGCAAATTAGGTGGACAGGTTGCCGTGGGTTTTATTGGATCTGGAAGCTTCCCCGGCAGAGCTGGTTTTTGCGCAGCCCCTACGGCTGCCCGGGGAATTTCTGCCAGATAATCCCGCGCCGGACAGCTGCCTGTCTCAGCTTTTGCAGCGTAGCGCAAACACAGGCACACTGCCGGGCCCGGCCCACCACTGTTTTCCGCTTGTTTTTGTGCCTAAAACTTTGAAGAACGCGGAGTTCGTGTTCGTCAGACACGACGCCCACCGCCCTCTATTGCGCCCACCCTATGATGGACCGTTCAGAGTGTTGGAAACAGGGGATAAGCATTTTGTGCTAGACTTGAGGGGTAGACGGGAGAAAATTGGCATAGACAGACGTAAACCCGCCTTTGTATCAGCGGACGAGCAGGTGCTGTTGGCTAGGGCCCCTCGGCGTGGAAGACCCCCACAGAGAGCTCCCCAGGGAAGCAATGCAACAGAGCAGCCACATGGACAGGGCAAAGTCCCGCCCCCCCCTCGCCATGGCCCACCCACAGTCAGACACACTCCCAGCAGCCCCCCACCAGCACAGCAGCACCACGGAGGTGGTAAACCCCAGTTACAGCAGATATGGGAGGAGACTGAATTCAAGAGAGCATCTTGGACTAATGTTCTATCTTAGACGCTGGTGGTGGTGGGGGGGGGGTATAGGAGGGGGTTATGCAGCATCATAGACAGAGACAAGGAATAAACATGGGAGAACAATGCCCAGAGAGTTCCTGGAGATATAGCAGGAAGGAGTCAGAGGCATAGGGGGTTGAATGCTGTGTGATGTAGATGTCTAACTACTAACTAACTAACCTGCACTTATATAGCGCTTTTCTAGTCACAAAGACCACTCAAAGCGCTTTCATTAATACTAACCCTCTATTCTAAGGGCCTATAGGAAACAAATATCTAGGGACAATTTAGAACAGCCAATTAACCTAACATGCATGTTTTTGGCATGTGGGAGGAAACCGGAGAAATCCCGGAGTAAACCCACGCAACACGGGGAGAACATGCAAACTCCACACAGATCACTGTGTGGAGTGATGACATTGATCCACACAGATCAATGTCATGCTGTGTGAGAGGAAAACTCCTTGAAATGTGTGAAGAGGATCTGAAGGGAGAGAGGAGAGCTTGTTGAATTCATTCATTCTGTTCTGTGCTTGTGAGATGTGAAGTGTGTAATAAACCGTCTGTCCATGGATCTGCCTCTTATTTGACACACTCCACAAAACGATTATTAAATGACTGTATTTCAGCTTTTTAAGATCGATAAAATTGCATCACAATAACAAGTATGACACTTGGATACAATAATGCTTTTCTTTTTTTCTTTTTGAGACACTGAGACCTTAGTTTTATTAGCATTCACATCCTTAGTGACAGTGATATTCAGTGTTTCACAAGATGTTTGTTTGTATTGACAAAGGATCCTTTCTATTGATCAGCATGCTTAATCAAAATGCAGGCACACCTGATGACACACTTGTCAGTGGGAGAAGGCCTCAAGACCTGACTGAAATATAGTTTGATTCTAAAGGAAACTGACTATTGACGTTTTGAAGTTTGATATTTAGAGACTGGACTTAGATGACCTGATTATGCAACTGTGGGGGTCCTCCCTACAGTTGATAGTGCTATGAGATGACTGTTGTTGTGAAATGGCGCTATATAAATAAAGTTGAATTGAATTGAATTGAATTGAATTATTACATTTAGAATGACTTCAGATGATGCTGATGATGTATCTTCTTCTACCTTTTTTGTTTAATGTTTGTTTGTTTTATCCTGAATTATTTATTTGGTCTATGTTTGTCTACCTGCCTTTGGGGTGATGTAGAAAGAGAGAAAAAAAAGGGTGTTGGGGGCAATATCTGGAATATACTTTATAAACAGTTTCCTTATTTGTTGGCTATTTTTTCTTTCATTTTTCCCTATATATTCACTTTAAGACAATATTATAAGTTTGGCAAATCTTATTAATTTGGAGACAAAAATGATTGAATTTTGGTTGATTTAAAATACATTGTTATAAAAGAAGTCACTTAATGTTTGTGTCATGATTGGCAATAATTAGACAGCTCATGTGCAGGGAATGACACCAAAGGAAACACACAATGACACAGAGTAACATGTTTGGTTGAATTTTATTAATGCAAAAGAATGAATCCACAAGAGAAAAATGCCACTCGCCAGGGGAAACACACAGCCTGAAACGACAGACGAGAGCAGGTGAATTAGGAGGGGGACAAAACAAAGGGAAAATAGGACCACACTCACATGGGAGTAATAGAACACCCGGCAGAAGAACCCAGCACTTACAGCGAACCTCCTGATGATGCAGAATGGTAAAGAGAGCTGGATGAGGTGTCTGACCGGGTGATGGCGGTCGCTGATGTGGTGATGATGACGGCGCAGGTGAGCACACAACAACCCTGGAGATGCAACACAAAGGAGGTAGCAACCTGTGAAAAGGCAAGTAGAGGATTAAAGGGTTTTTCAAGTTTAAGGAAAATAGAAATTCACTGCTGAAGCAGGTAGTATTCCCAACGAGCCAGCGCCGAGGCATTGAAGAGATCTATTTAAGCACTGGCGAGTTAGAGGAGCAGGTGCGCCTCATCATGCAGGTGGAAATAATTACCCGCAGAGTAGGTGACTGTTGAACCGGACGGGCAGGGGGGGAGTGTGCTCACCAGACCATGACAGTGCACCCCCCCACCCCAAAGAACGCCTCCTGGCGGTCCACTGGGATTTGTGGGATGTGCCTTGTGAAAGGCCCAGACCATCCCCTTGTGGTGGAAGTTGGAACCAGGAATCCATGACCTTTCTTCTGGTCCGTAGCCCTTCCAGGGGATGAGATATTGGAGCTCCCGGCCCCGACGACGAACGTCCAGAATCCTCTGGACCGTGGAGGTTGTCTGGCCATTGATGATCCGAGGGGGAGGAGGTGGCTTAGGGGAAGGACAGAGAGGGCTGGCGGAGAGGGGTTTGATTTTGGAGACGTGGCAAGTGGGGTGTACTCGCATTGCCAGCAAGAGCTTTAAACAGACCGTGACATCGTTGATGATATTGGAGATGGGAAATGGGCCCAGGAAAAGAGGAGATAGTTTCCTGGACTCCGTCTTCAATGGTGCCTGGTCCGCTGATAACCACACCTGCTGCCCGATGGAATACTTAGGAGCCGGAGCTTGCCTGCCATCAGCGTATTGATGATTCAGTTTGGCTGACCCGGCGAGGGCAGCACGAGTAGCATTCCATAGCTGGCGACAGCAACGTGCGTGGGCCCCCACTGATAGAACTGCCACATCCCTCTCTGCCATGGGTAATAAGGGAGGGGTGTACTCCATGGATGCCTCAAATGGGGTCAATCCGAGACAGCAGTGTTGTGGGAGTTGTGGGAGTACTCCACCCAGGTTAGGTGGATACTCCATGAACTTGGGTTGGAGGCTGCCACGCACCTCAGGGTGGCCTCCAAGGATTGGTAGGCATGCTCAGCCTGCTCGTTACTCTGTGGATGATACTCAGATGTGAGGCTGACAGTTGTACCAAGGGAGCGGCAATAGGCTTTCCAGATTTGAGACGTGAAGTGTGGGCCCCAGTCAGACACAATGTCCATGGGAATGCCATGTAACCGGATGATGTGGTCAGTGAGGAGGTTCGTCGTTTCAAAAACGGAGGGTAATTTGGGGAGGGGCACCGGGTGGATCACCTTGGAGAAGCGATCCACACAGGTGAGGATAACAGTCTTACCCTGAGATGGGGGAAGTCCAGTGACAAAGTCCAGGGCAATGTGGGACCAGGGTCGGTGAGGAATGGGGAGTGGATGAAGCAGGCCAGAAAGGGGCGCGGAGTCCGTCTTGTTGTGGCAGCAGGTCTGACAAGCATTGACGTACTCCTGGATGTCAGTTTGCAGGGTGGGCCACCAAAATACTCTACGAATGAGGTTAATAGTCCGGGTAATGGCAGGATAGCAGGCAAAAAAGCTGATGTGGCCCCACTTGATAATGTCACTGTGAAGAGAGTCCGGGACAAACAGTAGATCATCAGGGCCCCCTTCTGGTATGGGTTCTGTGGATAGAGCCTGCCGGACCCTCTGTTCAATGTCCCACAAGAGTGCTTCAAGGAATCAGGAGGGTGGGACAATGGATTGGAGAAGGGAGGCAGGGGTAGAGGGGTCGGGACAGAACTGGTAGGAGAGAGCATCTGGTATAATATTTCGGGAGCCAGGCCTATATGTATTGTTGAGATTGAATGTAGCAAAGAATAGGGCCCAGCGGGCCTGCTTGGCACTCAGCCGGCCGGCCGACTGAAGGTATTATAATTTTTTATGGTCGGTCCATACAATTATGGGCTTGGTGCTCCCTCCACCCAGTGCCTCCACTCATCCAGGGCCAATTTAATGGCCTACAGCTCCCTCTCTCCAACGTTGTAATTCCTCTCCACAGGCATGAGCTGCTGGGAGGAATACGCGTATGGATGGAGCTTCTGATCTGAGGCTGAGTGCTGCAATAGGACAGCACCCACCCCCGAGTGAGAAGCATCCTCCTCTAAAATGAACTGGAGCTGGGGGTTAACCTGACCCAAGATGGGGGCGTTGGAGAACAGATCCTTCAATTTGTGAAAGGCCTGTTCAGCTGCCTCAGACCAACTAAAGGGCACTTTTATTGAGGTCAGCTGGGTCAGAGGCTGTGCTATCCCACGACAGTTTCTGATGAAATGGTGATAAAAGTTCACGAACCCCAAGAAGCGTTGAAGCTCCTTGCAGGAGTGTGGTGTAGGCTAATTCAGCACAGCCTCCACCCTGGCCGCCCTGGCCAGGTCGGCCCTCAGCTCTCCCTCAGCCATGATAAAACCCAGGAAAGAAGTGGAGTGGGCGGAAAACTCACACTTCTCGGCTTTAACGTAAAGCTGATTCTCCAGGAGCCATTGCAAAATGGTCCGGACATGGACTGTGTTCCTCTGGCGAGCGTGAAAAAATCAAAATGTCGTCGAGATAAACAAAAACAAATTGATTGACCATATTGCGGAGGACGTCGTTGCTCATCCGTTGGAAGACAGCGGGGGTATTAGTGAGCCTAAATGGCATCACCAGGTATTCAAATTGCCCCAGATGTGTTTTAAAAGCTGTCTTTCATTCGTCTCCCTCGCGAATGTGAACCAGATGGTATGCGTTCCACAAGTCCAATTTAGTAAATATTCACACAAGCTGAAGGAGCTCAGACGTGGAGTTTATCAGGGGCAGAGGATACTTGTCCTTAACAGTAATGGCATTGAGCTCACGATAGTCAATGCACGGGCATAGGGAACCGTCCTTCTAACCGTCAAAAAAAAATCCTGCCCCAAGAGGAGCCGAATGAAGCCGGCTTTCAGAGAATCTTTAACATAGCTCTCCATCACCTCCCTCTCCAGCCCAGAAATACTGTAGAACCGGCTGGACGGCAGCCGTGCACCCAGGAGAAGGTCTATAGCACAATCATAAGAGTGATGGGGAGGTAAAGAAAGCGCTCTAGACTTGCTAAAGACCTCTCCGAGGTCATGATAGACCTCAGGCACAAGGCTAAGGTCCGGTGGCTCTACCGGAGGGGAAGAGATGGTTAGCATAGGTGAACACTCGGCTGAACTGAGACAAGATTCCAAACAATACGGGCTCCAGGAAGAGACGGAATTATTAGCCTAATTAATAACAGGATTATGCTTCAGGAGCCACGGGTAACTGAGAACCACCGGGTGACCAGATTTAGGGAGAACATTAAATGAAATGGTCTCAGGTGGTTGCCGGAAAGAACAGACACCGGCTCAGTTTTCTCGGTGATGGTAGCCACTTTTTCGCCCGATAATGTAATAACATTTAGGGACCTGGGCAATTTGATCATAGGGATGGCTGCATCCCGTACGAAATGCTCAGAAATGAAATTCTGCTCTGCCCCTGAGTCAATCAAAGATTTAGCCCTCCTCTCGACCTCCGGAAACTGAATGAGGACCAAAATGGATAGGTTACCGGGGGGATGACTGGATTTCCCGCCTGTCAGATCCCCCATGACTACTGACGGGTCGCATCTTTTGGCTTCAGCTGACACCCCTGCAGTGTGTGCTTGAGGGAGCCACAGCACATGCAGGTGCCAATTGTCCTTCACCCCTGGCGTTCCTCCAGAGTCAGAGGGATCCGGCCGAACTCCAAAAGCTCGGAAAAAAAATCAGTTCCAGCTGTGTCAGAAGCCGAAGGAGATGTGCGCGCACTGGGTGGGTGTGCTGTGTAATGTGCCAGATGCTGTGTAATGATTTGCAGCTGTTGAGTCAGCATGGCCACCTGCCTCTCTGTGGCATCTAAACAGTCTAACGCAGAGTGTTCTGCTGATGTCACTCCCGCTGAGCTTGCAATGTGGCTGGCTCATTCTGTCATGATTGGCAATAATTAGACGGCTCACATGCAGGGAATGACACCAAAGGAAACATACAATGACACAGAGTAACAAGTTTGGTTGAATTTTATTAATGCAAAAGAATGCCTCCACAAAAGAAAACACCACTCGCCAGGGGAAACACACAGCCTGAAACGAGAGACGAGAGCAGGTGAATTAGGAGGGAGACGAAACAAAGGGAAAATAGGACCACACTCACGTGGGAGTAATAGAAGACCCGGCAGAAGAACCCAGCAATTACAGCGAACCTCCCAATGATGCAGGATGGCAAAGAAGAGCTGGGTGAGGTGTCTGACCGGGTGACGACGGTCGCTGATGTGATGATGATGACGGGGCAGGTGAGCACACAACAACCCTGGAGATGCAACACAAAGGAAGTAGCAACCTGTGAAAAGGCAAGTAGAGGATTAAAGGGTTTTTCAAGTTTAAGGAAAATAGAAATTCACTGCTGAAGCAGGTAGTATACCCATCGAGCCAGCGCTGAGGTGTTGAAGAGAAGATCTATTTAAGCACTGGCGAGTCAGAGGAGCAGGTGAGTCTCATCACGCAGGTGGAGATAATTACCCGCGGAGTAGGTGACGGTTGAACCGGATGGGCAGGGGAGGAGTGCGCTCACCAGACCATGACAGTTTGAAGAATAAAAGTTATTGTGTGGAGCCCATAGTTATAACCTATGTAACTCACATGTGGCTGGCTGAATTCAGTCAAGAGAGACTTTGAGCTAGCCATGTGTATTGACTTCACACCTCAAGAGGAAGACATGTCTGCACCCCCTGGGGACTCAAGGGAGAGGAGAAGATTACCCGGCCTGACCTTTGGGGGTCGGAAAGGAGAACAGAAGGACTCTGGGTGTTCTATTAGAGATGAAAGGATGTAGCTGAGTATTGTGACTTTTGTGTGTGATGTATTGTTAGAAGATGAATGTATAAATGTATGTGTGTGACTGCGTCCTGTCTCTTTTCATTCCGATCGAGAGAGGACGTAGGATGAATGGGGAATTAAAGCAGTTACTGGAAAAATCATCCAGTCTCCTCAATTCTTGACTCCTACAATTGGTGACCTACGCATGAATCTGAGCACGCCGAGGCTGGAGGACAGCCTCGTGATTGATATGGAAGAGCTGGGAGACAGCCGCTCAGACCCGGATTCACCGGGGAATGCCAGCAGGGGCACAAGACTGATTAAGCTCCCCGAGTTCTGGCAAAGCGACCCGCACTCGTGGTTCCAGCATGTGGAGTCGCGGTTCCTGCTCGGGGGAGTTTCAGCGGATGACATTAAATTCCATAATGTCATCGCGACGCTCGACAGCCGCACGGCTCGGTGTGTGCGGAGCCTGGTGCAGCAACCACCCGCTGTTGGCAAATACGACGCGCTGAAAGCCACCCTCATCAGGAGCTTCGTGCCGTCGTCTGAGGCTGTCCTCATGCAGACTGTCCTCATGGAGGACATGCTGCAAATGATCGGGACGGACAACGACGCGTTCCTTTTCAAACATATTTTCCTGAGAACCCTCCCAGCGCACACGAGAGGTTCCCTGTCCAGCAGGAGATGTTTGACCCAGCAGGACTTCCGCGACCTGGCCCAAGAGGCGGAGCGGCTCCTCAACGCCTGCGAGGAACCAGAGGCTTCCGTGGCAGCGGCAGACCTCGGCGCGGCGGCCGGGGGCAGTGTGGAGCCAGAGACGGCAGTGACCACCCCAGCGGCGACAGCTGCGGCGAGATTCCGTGGCAGGGGAGATGACGGCCTCTGTTTTTACCATCGACGTTTCGCTGGGAAGGCGCACAAATGCATCCCGCTCTGCAAGTTCAAAAAAGCAGGGAAACGATCGGGCCGGGAGTCGTTAGCAGCTTCCACTCTCGGCGAACGGAACAAGCTGCTTTATCTGACAGACGCGGGCTCCGGGCGGCAATTCCTAGTGGACACCGGAGCCCAGAGGAGCTTCATCACTGCCACCTATGCTGATCGGGTCGCGGGACCCCGCAGAGACGGAGCGACAGCGGCCAACGGCTCCAGCATCAAGACGTACGGAGAGAGAACCTTGTCTCTGTCCTTCCACGGCCGCGCCTATGAGTGGAATTTCATTGTGGCAGCAGTGAGCTTCAATATGTTAGGTGCTGATTTTCTGTGTTCACATGGTTTGTTAGTTGATCTGGCCAACAAATGACTAGTAAATGCACTCTCTTTCTGTTCTATCCCTTGTGCAGCTCGGGTGTGCCCGCCGCCAGTTCAGACCAACGTCGCCACAGCAGGTGGTAAGTTTCACAGCCTTCTACACCAGTTCCCAGCACTCACAGTTCCTACTTTTTCAGCTAAGCTGGCGAAGCACGGGGTGGAGCACTTCATAACCACGAGTGGCCCACCCGTTTTTGCGAAGGCTCGGCGCTTGGATGCAGCTAAACTCTCCATTGCGCGCGAGGAGTTCACCAACCTGGAAAGGTTGGGCATAATTCGCCGCTCAAAGTCCGCTTGGGCTTCCCCCCTCCACATGGTACCTAAAGCTGATGGCTCGTGGAGACCTTGTGGCGATTACCGCAGGTTGAACAATGCCACAGTGCAGGACTGGTACCCGATTCCGCATATCCAGGACTTTTCAGTGCATTTGGCGAAGGCGCAAATTTTTTCTAAAATAGACCTGGTCCGCGGTTATCACCAAGTCCCGGTCCGACCAGAGGACATCCCCAAAACAGCCGTAATAACCCCGTTCGGGCTTTTTGAGTTTTTACGAATGCCTTTTGGCCTTAAAGGCGCCGCACAAACCTTTCAACGGATGATGGATGCAGTGTTGCGCGACCTTTCTTTCGTTTTTGTCTATTTAGACGACATTTTGGTAGCCAGCACCTCCGAGGAGGAGCACGCAAAACACCTCACGACAGTTTTTCAGAGGTTAGGAGAACATGGGTTGATAATCAACCCGGCCAAGTGCCATTTTGGCGTGGCACAAATCGACCTTTTAGGGCACCGCGTTTCCTCGGAGGGAGCAGTTCCTCTGCCGGCCAAAGTACGCGCGGTGGCAGATTTTCCCCAGCCTCGAACGGTAAAAGCGTTGCAAGAATTTTTGGGGATGGTAAATTTTTATAACCGTTTCATACCCCACGCAGCGCAGCTTATGCAGCCCTTGTACACCGCGCTCAAAAAGCAGAAGCCCTCCCATGTGATTGAATGGTCCCCGGAGCGGGAGCGCGCATTCACAGAGGTTAAACGGGCACTGGCAAACGCGGCACTGTTGGCCCACCCAGACCCAGCAGCCCGCGTAGCGCTAACCACGGACGCGTCAGATGTGGCCATAGGGGCCGTAGTGGAACAGCAGGTTGCCGGGGTTTGGCAACCACTCGCATTCTTCAGCAGATCCCTACGCGAGGCTGAGCGAAAATACAGCGCGTTTGACAGGGAGCTGCCTGGCAGCTCCACTTGGCTATTCGCTATTTCCAGTTCTGGTTGGAAGGGCGGCGTTTCACCACGTTTGTTGACCACAAACCGCTCACTTTTGCGATGTCCAAAACTTCAGAACCGTGGTCAGGGCGGCAACAGAGACAGCTGGCCGCAATTTCTGAATTTACCACCAATATTCAGCACGTAGCCGGTAAAATCAATGTGGTGGCGGACTGTCTGTCACGCGCGGTAACAGCACCTGTCCGCACGGAAACGGATTGCGTGGCCGCTTACCCAGAGCGCGGTAACAGCGCAGACACGCGCGCGGCTCCGGTCCACGTGGGAATAGATTATGCAGCCATGGCGGCAGAGCAGAGCGAGGACGCGGACGTGCGCGCGCTCCTGTCTGGACCAACAGGGTTAAGGCTGGAACGCAGAAATCTACAAACCGGTTTCCCCCCACTTATTTGCGATGTATCCACGGGGCGACCGCGCCCGGTGGTGCCAGCCACGTGGCGCCGTCGCGTTTTTGACGCCGTGCACTCCCTAGCGCACCCAGGGGTGCACGCTTCAGTGAAAATGGTGGCGGAGAAGTTTGTTTGGCCGAGCCTGCGCAAGCACATGAAGGAGTGGGCTAAAACCTGCATGGCTTGCCAGCGCGCTAAGATTCACAGGCACACTAAGGCGCCCTTAGAACCATTCCACATTCCAGCTAAAAGGTTCAATCATGTGCACGTGGACCTCGTGGGCCCCCTGCCCACTTCACAAGGGTTCACGCATCTCTTGACAATGGTAGACCGAACCACTCGTTGGCTGGAAGTGGTCCCGTTAACATCGACCACAGCGGCAGAGGTGGCACGCGCTTTTTTAACAGCCTGGGTAGCGCGGTTCGGGGTCCCGTCAGATATTACGTCTGATAGGGGACCTCAATTTGCGTCAGAACTGTGGTCAGCAGTGGCCAGCGGCTTAGGAGCGGCGGTACATCGCACGACCGCTTACCATCCCCAGGCCAACGGTTTATGCGAGCGTTTTCACAGGTCTTTGAAGGCAGCTCTCAGAGTGTCACTGATGGACACAGATTGGGTAAACAAACTACCATGGGTTTTATTGGGGTTGCGTTCGGCACCCAAAGAGGATCTAGATGCCTCACCAGCAGAATTGGTCTTCGCACAACCGCTCAGGCTGCCAGGCGAGTTTTTACCCGACCACACGGCACCAGGGCCCTCCCCGATCCGGGGGTCTATGAGTAACACGGGAGCAGAAATGCTCCCGGGCCCCGCTCATCACTCTTTCCCGCATGTGTTCGTGCCCCAGGCTTTATGAGACGCAGAGTTTGTTTTTGTCAGGCACGATGTTCAGCGGCATAGCCTCCGCCCACCTTACGACGGTCCATTTCCAGTGCTGGAAACCGGGGAGAAATATTTTGTGCTAGATTTGGGGGGCAGGAGGGAGACGATCAGTATCAATAGATTAAAGCCTGCTTTTGTGTTGCATAACGAGTCTGTACGGCCGGCGGGCGTGCCTCGACGCGGCAGGCCTCCAAAGGGGCGGCCCCGGGACCCCCCACGGGGGGCAAATAACCCTTCTCCCCCTCATTCCACAGATGCACAGCAGGACGGCCCAACACAGAGCAGGAGACCTGCATACAGCAGATTCGGGAGAAGATTGAAACCTAAGCTGCATGCAGAATGATGTGTTTTGTTTTTTTGTTTTTTTGGTCAGGTTGTTTGGGTTGCTGTGAGATTCTGTTGGGGGGGGGGGTGACGTGCTGTATGACTGTTGTATGACTATATGTGGGTAGCCAGTCTTTCGCGTGGAAGGGGGGAGTGATGTGGAGCCCATAGTTATAACCTATGTAACTCACATGTGGCTGGCTGAATTCAGCCAAGAGAGACTTTGAGCTAGCCATGTGTATTGACTTCACACCTCAAGAGGAAGACATGTCTGCACCCCCTGGGGACTCAGGAGAGAGGAGAAGATTACCCGGCCTGACCTTTGGGGGTCGGAAAGGAGAACAGAAGGACTCTGGGTGTTCTATTAGAGATGAAAGGATGTAGCTGAGTATTGTGACTTTTGTGTGTGATGTATTGTTAGAAGATGAATGTATAAATGTATGTGTGTGACTGCGTCCTGTCTCTTTTCACTCCGATCGAGAGAGGACGTAGGATGAATGGGGAATTAAAGCAGTTACTGGAAAAATCATCCAGTCTCCTCAATTCTTGACTCCTACAATTGAGGATTAACAATTATTGATAGAGGTTAAATTATTTGGCAAGCAAACAAGTTAAATTACAGTAATTTAACTTGGATAGCTACAGTGGTTTGAAAAAGTGTTTGCTCCTTCCTGATTTCTCTTTTTTTTTGTATGTTTTTCACACTTAAATGTTTCAGATCATCAAACAAATTTAAATATTAGACAAAGATAACACAAGTAAACACAAAATGCAGTTCTTAAATGAAGGTGTTTATTATAAAGAGAAAAAAAAATCCAAACCTACATGGCCCTGTGTGAAGAAATGATTGCCCCCTAAACCTAATAACTGGTTTGGTCACCTTTAGCAGCAACAACTGCAATCAAGCATTTGCGATGACTGGCAGTGAGTCTTTTACAGCGCTGTAGAGGAATTTTGGCCCACTCATCTTTCAGGAATTGTTGTAATTCATCCACATTGGAGGGTTTTTGAGCATGAACCACCTTTTTGAGGCCATGCCACAGCATCTCAATCGGATTCAGGTTAGGACTTTGACGAGGCCACTCCAAAGTCTTCATTTGGTTTTTCTTCATCCATTCAGAGGTGGACTGGCTGGTGTTTTTTCGATCATTGTCCTGCTGCAGAACCCAAGTGTGCTTCAACTTGAGGTCACGAACAGATGGCCGGACATTCTCCTTCAGGAATTTTTGGTAGACAGCAGAATTCATGGTTCCATTTACCACAGCAAGTCTTCCAGGTCCTGAAGCAGCAAAACAGCCCCAGACCATTACACTACCACCACCATATTTTACTGTTGGTATGATGTGTCATGTGTCACCCTCTCAAGAATTCTCGAGGGTTCGTGGGAGTTTGCCCAACCAGTTTACATGTGTTTTGTGGACTTGGAGAAGGCATTCGACCACGTCCCTCGTGGTTTTTTGTGGGGGGTGTTTCGGGAGTATGGGGTATCGGGCTTGTTGTTAAGAGCTATTCGGTCTCTGTACGACCGTTGTGAGAGTTTAGTTCGTATTGCCCGCACTCGGTCAGACTCATTCCCAGTGAAAGTTGGACTCCGCCAGGGCTGCCCTTTGTCACCGATCCTGTTCATAATTTTTATGGACAGGATTTCTAGGCGCGGCCAGGGAACGGAGGGTGTCATGCTTGGTGACCACAGGATCTCATCCCTGTTGTTTGCAGATGATGTTGTCCTGTTGGCTTCATCCAGCAATGACCTACAGTTCTTGCTGGGATGGTTTGTCGCTGAGTGTGAAGCAGCTGGGATGAGAATCAGCACCTCCAAGTCCGAGTCCATGGTCATCAGCCAGAAAAAGGTGGATTGTCCTCTCTGGGTTGGGGACAGGCTCCTGTCCCAAGTGGAGGAGTTTAAGTATCTTGGGGTCTTATTCACGAGTGAGGGGAGAATGGAGCGAGAAATTGACAGACGGATCGGAGCAGCATCTGCAGTGATGCGGACATTGTACCGGTCTGTTGTGATGAAGAGGGAGCTGAGTTCTAAGGCAAAGCTGTCGATTTACCAGTCAATATACGTTCCTACTCTCACCTATGGTCATGAGCTTTGGGTAATGACTGAAAGAACGAGAGCACAGATACAAGCGGCTGAAATGAGCTTTCTCCGTAGGATTGCTGGACTCACCCTCAGAGACAGGGTGAGGAGCTCAGTCATCCGGGAGAGGCTCAGAGTAGAGCCGCTGCTCCTCCACATTGAAAGGAGTCAGTTGAGGTGGTATGGGCATCTGATTAGGATGCCTCCTGGAGGCCTCCCACTTGAGGTGTTTCGGGAACGTCCCACTGGGAGGAGACCCCGGGGCAGACCCAGGACTCGGTGGAGAGACTATGTCTCCCAGCTGGTCTGGGAACGCCTTGGTATCCTCTCTGAAGAGCTGGAGCAGGTGGCTGGGGAGAGGGAAGTCTGGGCTTCTCTGCTTGAACTGCTGCCTCCGCAACCCGGACCTCCGGAAAAGTGGTAGAAGATAGATAGATGGATGGATGGATGATGTGTCATATGTGTGTGCCTTTACGTAGCACACGAAGAGAAAGAGATGAGCCCACGTGCAGAATGAAGTGTGTGTTTCTTCTTGGAAGTCTCTCGGGAGCCGAGAGTGACATGTTGTGCAGTCATCTGTGGACACGCATGTGGCTTTGAAGGCTGAAGTCCGAAGCACACAGTCGGTTGCAGGTCAGGCATGGAACACCGGCTGGATGGATGAGTAGTGCACAACGTAACCTGCGCATGAAAGGTATTATAGTGGAAAAGTCATTGCACGGGGACAATCCCACTTTCTCGGCCTCAGAAGTCCGGGTCCAGTGGCACGAATAGATCGTTATGTCTGGGGGCTTCTTCGGCTACAGTGGATGGCAATAATGTCTTGTGTGCTCTGTCGCGCATTCCACTCCACAGTGTGTTTCTGCATCACCTTCACAGCCACTGAATCAAAGAAAGATTTCCTCTGCCTGGTCTGCCGAAGCAGTCTTTGTGGGTTATTCAGGTGAACAACTCCCTAGGTGGATGGCCTGCCAAGGCTGTCAAGCTCCATTTGCTGTACCCCATCAAGTGCGTCTTTTCTTTTAGGGTATGGTCCCTTAACCTTTTACTAAATAGTCTTTCCACATGTCAATGTGTGTGTTTATTGTGCAGCAAAATAACAGGTCAAACAGTCCAATACAAAACGTGAAAAAGGAAGACCACCCTCCGTTGCCTCAGAGTAACCCGGCTCTGGAGTGGCTAGTAGCACTACAGGTGAAACAGTTCCAAAATAATACAACAGGGCAGACAAGGTAGAGTCTATATAATGCCGCAGGGTCAGACTGGGCCACTGGAGAGGAAAACTGCATAATACAAACTAACCAGGGAATGAGAGGAGACTTACATTCATGCCTCAGAACAAGCAGGGCTCTGGGAACAGCATAGAGTAGTCTAGTCTGGAGAAGATTAGCAGAGGTAGACTAACCGCATAACCAGCAGGAGTTAGACTACTAAGGTTGACCACCAGGTTGACAACAGCAGGCAGACTACCAGGAGGTTGACTAACACAGCGAGAAGAGCTAAATGAAACAACAGAGTATAAATACTGAATGAACTAATGACACAAATGAATACAGGTGTGAGCTGAGCTGCAGATGAGCTGATTACCAGATTCTTGCTGCAGTGGCAGGCTGAGCAGCCAGTTGGGAGTGCCTGGAGAGGGGCAGAACAGAAACACAGAATAAACCTAGACAATAGAGCAGACAAAACAGGAATACAAAATACACATACCTGTGTCTGGGGTCTGGGATGACATAGGACCCCAGGCATTTGACATGATATTCCTGGAAATGGTCCAATGCAATAAGTAGGTCAAATCAGCGTTTGAAGCCCGCCCCCTTTCATGCTGTTGTTTGACAGGAGGAAACAGGATGGCG
This sequence comes from Pholidichthys leucotaenia, assembly GCA_020510985.1. Lineage (NCBI taxonomy): Eukaryota > Metazoa > Chordata > Actinopteri > Cichliformes > Pholidichthyidae > Pholidichthys > Pholidichthys leucotaenia. The sequence continues at coordinate 40,183,743 of CM035841.1, read as the reverse complement.
AAAAAAATGCTCTCAGCTGAAGAGGTATTAGGACTGGTATTCATCGCTCCTGGGTTAGAGGAAGAGCTTAACCCTAGTTTGTCACCTGAGTTAGAGTCCAGCTCTGATTATGTGCCTTTGGACAATGGTGCAAGCAGTTCTTGCAAAAGTGGAGATGGACATCTTGTGCATGATGCTGCAGCTGCGTTTTCTGTGTCCAGCTGTGCCCAAAATGGCACAGGAGCCTAGTCTGCAGATTGTTCTGCTTTGCCAAACCGTGCTCATGGAGCGAAAAAGGTCCAGAGTAGCCCGTGGGTGACGTTTGGCTGGGCAAGAGCGCACTGCCGGTGCGCATCGACATGTGCCACGTGTGCGCGGTGGCAGGACAATCGGTAGTGGCAATGCGGCGGGAGGTTTGGACATTGACGGCTGGGAGCTTCTTAGAGATGAAAAAGTTTATCAGCCATGGCTGAAAGCATTTGAACAGCCAATTGGAAATTGTGGAGAGAAGGACCTGTCATCTGCGCCCACCACTGATTTTGTGTCCTTTTTTTTGGACTCCGGAATTCTGGATGCTTGTGACCGACGAAACAAACAGGTACATATTTGTTGCATAAATTGTGTTTCATTTCCTTCATTTTAGTTTAGTGTGAAACAAATGTGCCATGAGATTTGTGGGGGTTTTTTTTAATGATTTTTAGTAATTTTGTCAATGATGGGACAAAAGGCCATGTGGTGAGTGTGTGGAACAAAAATTGTCCATCCATCCATCTTCTACCGCTTTTTCAGAGCGGTAGAAGATGAAGGAGCAAATGAAGGGACAAAAGTCCCATGTGCTGACAAGGTGTGAAACAAAAATTTGTCCATCCATCCATCTTCTACCGCTTTTCCGGAGCGGTAGAAGATGAAGCGGCAAATGAAGGGGCAAAAGGCCATGTGGTGATAGTGTGACACCAAAATTGTTTTTGTTTTCAATGATTTTTAGTAAGTTTGTCAATGATGGGACAAAAGGACCATGTGGTGACAGTGTGTGAAACAAAAATTGTCCATCAATCCATCTTCTACCGCTTTTCTGGAGCGGTAATTAGGTCCAATTATGCACAATGCATGGATGCAAGTTCACCTGGCAGACACTTGGGTACCTCTGCAACACTTTTATAACTGGGACTTTGCATCTAACTGTATTTCTGAAGCTATTGTGTTGTAATAAAATTTGGATTATTGCAATATGCAAATTAGGTCCAATTATGCACAATGCATGGATGCAAGTTCACCTGGCAGACACTTGGGTACCTCTGCAACCGTTTTGTAATTGGGACTTTGCCTCTAACTATTACCGTTCTGAAGCTATAGTGTTATAATAAAATTTGGATTGTTGCAATATGCAAATTAGGTCCAATTATAATTATAACTATTACCGTTCTGAAGCTATTGTCATTTGAAAATTTGAGGTCAAACTCTGCGTTTTCTTGACAAAAATTTTACACGCTCAAAGGGTTAAATCCTGCAGATCTGCATTAATCAGCAGGGAAAAGGAGAAGAAGAGGAATAGGTGATCCCCAGCAGCAGAAATAATCCAGTTAACCCAGGAAGAGTAAACACATGACACCCCATGACACCCAACAGATCACCCCCCATGACATCAGTGGGAACAGCTGGGCCAAACTTCACACCTCTGTTGATTTACATGTTCCTGTCTGAGGACAATTCAAACAGAGCTGCTGCTGAGATGGAAACCAAAGGGTTAAAGGGTGATGTGGCTTTATCAGCAGCACTGATAACCCCCCAACTGACCTGCTGGCCAGGAACTAACAACTCCTCAGGCCTGTTAACACAATTTTAACAACAAAAGGACATGCAAAAGAACAAAGATTCCCTTTGATTTAACAGGATAACAGTGTGAATTTTCTGGTCTGTGAATGAATAGGGCAGCCATGAGTGTTTCACAGAGTCACTTATTGAATTATATTGGTTAATCTAAGTCACAATTTCAGGGAACATAAACTTCAGGGGAAACTTAAACCCATGACACATTGTTTTAAATTTTGCTGATTTTTCTTTTTTTTTTTTTTTTTCGCTTCTCTTCCAGTCCTTATTTGATCGCATTTAGAGCTTAATTCAAACAAGCAGAGTATTTGCAACCAACTTAATTAAGACTTGAACAAAAACAATCGATCTGAATACAACTGGGAGCGTTTAAGAATAAAAATCTTTGGATTCCTTAATGAAGTTCTGCCTGCAAATCACCTGCACTCAAACATTCCAATTACCACTCATGAGACAGACCAGATTCCATACAAAAAGTTAAAAATTTTACTTTGGCTTCATCTTTAAGGGGTTGTTGTTCCAGTTAAAAGTCTCAAGTATTGGAGAGTGCACCTTTGTACAAAACGGCCATGTCAGTATACCACAAAAGGCTCAAAGTCACTAAGATAATTCGGAGGTTAAACCGGCTGTTAATGTCATTTAAACCCTGCATGGCTTCGACAACGTGAAACTGGCATTTCACTTTGAAACAGATGGCAGCGAGTTATTGCAAACGAGCAAGTTTAAAACACACACTAAAGTTAAGAGTATTGCAAGAAGGAAAATAGTTTAATATAAAACACAGCTGTCTTACCTTGAAATGTCCTTTACAAATGAAGAGACTCAAACTGAAGAAAAAAACGAAAAACGACCGCTCGCCTTCCCCACATATTAATAAAAATAATAATAATGAATAATGGGCCAGACCTATAAGGCACTTCACATGCCACGCAACACCCCAGAGCACCCACCGCAAGCCCACCAACCAGCTGCCCCGGGTAAAAACCGACGGAAACGCAGCCGCCAACCCGTGCCATCAGCCCACCCAGCCACCCCAAGCACCTGCACACACCCAGGTGAGTGAGTGAGTGTAACCACGTCTCTGTAAAACACATGAAACTACACTCACAATACTCCTTTTGCGTCCTGACCAGCACTGTAAGCTTATCTGTTTTATTTCCCAGCGATCGCACGTTCCCCGTGATGACCATTGGAACAGCCCGCTTATGCTTCCTCCTCCTCCTCCTCTTCACCTTCGCTCCACTTCGCTTCACTTTTTTTTTTATCAGAAATTGGCAGCTTTTAACTGAGACTTACATCCTTTTTGTGTGTGTGTGTGTGCCAGGTCAGGCATTGGCTTGCTTGCTACCGGATAACCATGAAAACCAGTACTACTGGTCTCATGGGTCGGGCCGTCGGCGACTCAACCGGCATCCCCACCCTTCTGAGGGCATGGAGGGTGAAACAGGGCATCCTGGCAGAGCTAAAAACAACATCTGCCACAGGTCTGTGGTGGACCACTCCCAGTTACACAAGGTGAGACTGGACATCCTGGCAGATAAACACATCTGTCGCAAGGTCTGTGGTGGACTGTGCCAGTCGGTGCATTGTGACATGCACTACACAAAGAGCAGAGATAAACAAATCTATCATCTGGTCAGTCACTGCAACACATACCGGAGTCAGTTTGTCTTGGTTTGTCCTTGCCACTGATAACAGCTTTATCTGACAAGAATGTGCTGCTAGTCCAGCAAAAGCTAGCAGTACTCAAATACTTTGCAAGCAGTTTCATGAAATGGTCAATCAGAAAGCAACTCATACCGGCTCAGACATCACCCAGGCTTACAAGGTCCGCGTTGATCTGTTCACACTCCGACAGGCAGTGAAAAGTAAACTAGGAGCATGAAGACAAAAGAAGAGGAAAACAGCAGCCTTGTGTGTAGCAGAATGGAATGTACGCACTCTGTTGGACAGAACAACATCACAGCACCCAGAGAGACAGACCGCGCTTGTGGCCCTGGAAATGAACAGGTACAATTTTTTTTTTTTTATTTATTTATTTATTTTTTTTTATTTTGGATACTTTATTGATCCCCAGAGGGGAAACTGAGGGCATCCACCTGGATGGATGAAGCAGCCACGGTACGGCCCTATCCCTTAACCATTCACATACACATTCACACCTAGGGCCACTTTACAGTCTCCAGTTAACCTAACCTGCATGTTTTTGGCCTGTGGGAGGAAACCGGAAAAATCCCGGAGTAAACCCACGCAGATACGGGGAGAACATGCAAACTCCACACAGATCACTGTTGGTCAGGGGCTGGGATCGAACCAGGGATCCCATGGCCAAGGGTGAGTTGCTCTGCTGGTGCAGTGCTAACCACTGCGCCACCGCACCGCCCAATGTAGACATACCTGCACTTAGTAAAACAAGATTGCCTGGATATGACAGCTTGGAAGACCATGGGTACATCTTCTTTTGGAGTGGGAGATCAACTCAAGAAAGGAGAGAAGCAGGAGTAGGCTTTGCAGTTAGAAAAGAGATAACAGCAATGCTTGATGAGGAACCGGTGCCAATCAATGACAGGATAATGACTATGAGACTCCCATTACAGCGGAATATGTATGCCACACTCATCAGTGTATACGGTATGCCCCAACAATGACCAACACAGAGGAGGTTAAGGAAGAGTTCTACAGTGATTTACGTGAGATTATCAGGCGTGTACCAACCGATGACAGGCTGATACTCGTTGGAGATTTTAATGCCAGAGTTGGTTCGGACACCGAGAAATGGAAAGGAGTGCTAGGCAGTCATGGAGTAGGCAAGTGCAATGCTAATGGAGAACTTCTACTTGCACTATGTTCAGAGTACAACCTTGTGATAACCAACACTCTATTTAAGCACAAGGACACACACAAGAAGACAGGGATGCACCCAAGATCCAAGCACTGGCATTTATTAGACTACATCATAGTCAGGCAGAGAGACATAAGAGATGTACAGTATTGGACACCAGAGCAATGAGAGGTGCGGACTGTGGTACTGATCATGTTATGCTGAGATCTAGATTAAGGATTTGCAGACAAAAACAGCACTGCAGGACGGGTGTGAAGCCACCACGGAAGCTAAACACTAGTGCACTGAAATGCCAAAAGAAGCAGGAAGAACTTACACAGGAAATGGATGAAAACTTGAAAGACTGGGACAGCAGCAACTCAGAGAATGACATAAAAGAGAAATGGGCAACACTGAAGAATACGGTGTATCAGACTGCAAGTGATATATTAGGCTACCCTGAGAGGAAACATCAAGATTGGTTTGATGAGCATGATGAACACCTGAAGAAACTACGAGAAGTGAGGAATACAGCTAGGCAGGAAAACCTACAGTGTAACACAAGGTCGAAGAAGATGAAATACTCAAAGGCTCAGAGTGAGCTACAGAAGTACACCAGAGAGATGAAGTCCAACTAGTGGGGTGAAAAAGTGGAGAAACTTCAAACTGCAGCAGACAGGAAGGACATGAAAGCATTCTTCACAGGTTTGAAAGAAATCTGCAGCCCTAAACCAAGAGGATTGATCCAACTAAAGGCTATGGATGGTGAAACGGTTTTGCAGGAGAAAGACAAGATCCTGGACAGATTTGCAGACCACTTTGACCAACTACTAAACAACCCTGGAGATCTCACTGAAGAGGCTAAAGAAGCTCTAGTGCAGCGACCAGCTGTATCAAGTCTGGATGAACCACCAAATTATGATGAACTAATGGCAGCTATCAGGACAACACAGGATGGTAAAGCTCCAGGAAGGGATGGAATTCCAGCAGAAGTGTGGAAATTTGGTGGTGTTCAGCTGACCAACTGCCTGCACAAGCTCATCCAAGAAATATGGGATGCCCAGAAAGTACCTCAAGACTGGAAGGATGCAAGTATTGTGCCTTTGTTCAAGAAAGGTGACAGGAAAGATTGTGGAAATTACTGAGGTATATCACTGCTAGCCACTGTTGGTAAGATTCTCTCACGTGTACTACTTAATAGACTCAGTGAACACATCTCGCAGAATGTACTACCGGAAACCCAGTGCAGCTTTAGAAGTGGGAGACGCACAATGGACATGATTTTCTGCCTGAAACAGGTTCAAGAAAAGTGTATTGCACAGAACATGCCGCTTTATGTAGTCTTCATAGACTTCAGTAAAGCCTTCGATACTGTTTCACGACAAGGACTTTGGCAGGTACTCAAGAAATATGGTTGTACAGAGAAGCTTGTCAGCCTGATCCAGGCACTCAATACAGGTATGCAAGCAAACGTGGCAATGAGTGGTTCAGTACCTAAAGACTTTTCAGTAAGCAACGGGGTGAAACAAGGGTGTGTGCTGGCACCTACACTCTTCTTGCTATATCTGGCAGTCATGCTTGAGGTGGCCTTCAAAGACAATTCAGAAAGAGTATACATTCAAACAAGGAAAGAGGCAGACTTGTTCAGTGTGGCACAGTTTAAAGCCAAGAGTAAGACATCGATAAAGGTAGTAAGAGAAATGCTCTTTGCCGATGACAGTGCTCTAGTTGCACACAGCGTGGAAGATATGCAATCTTCAGTGGAGAAATCTGCAAGAGCAGCTAGCCAATTCAGCCTCCAAATCAACATCAAGAAGACAGAGTGCCTTTATCAACCAGCAAAGTTCCAGTTATCAACATCACTACCAGAAGAGATCAGCATTGGTATAGAGCCACTAGTCAAGTGCAAGACTTTCAAGCACCTAGGGAGTACTGTTTCAGAGAATGCTAGGCTGGAGGATGAACTATCTCTCAGAATGGGAAGAGCGAGCACTGTGTTTGGAAACTTGAGGGAAGACTGTGGAACAATTGACATGTGTCTATCTGTGTGAAATGCAAAGTGTATAGAGTGACAGTACTGGCTACTCTATTGTATGGTGCTGAAACTTGGACTGTCTACAGAGTGCAGGTGAAGAAACTCCACGTGTACATGATGAGACACCTTTGAGCCATAATGAACATCTCATGGAACGACAAGATAACCAACACAGAAGTGTTGAAACGAGCTGGTCTACCATCAATGGAGGACACGCTAATACAGACAAACCTGAGATGGCTCGGACATGTTGAGAGGATGGACCACCAGCGTCTCCCTCGGCAGTTACTCTACTCACAGTTATGCGAGGGCAAACGCAATCAGGGTAGACCAAGGCTCAGATTTAAAGACACTGTAAAAAGAAACTTGAAGAAGTTGGACATAGACAGGAGTTCCTGGCAGTGGAAGGCTAAGGACAGAGCTGTGTGGAGGAATCTGATCAGACCTAAATGAAACAGCCATTGTTGCCCACGACAGACTGCTATGATGATGATGATGATGATGATGATGATGGATAAAGGCTCTCACTGTGGTTCGCTGGAGTTCCAAAGCTTTAGAAATGGCTTTATAACCTTTTTCCAGACTGATAGATCCCAATTATTTTGTTTCTCACTTGTTCCTGAATTCTTTGGATGATGCCTAGCTTTTGAGGATCTTTTAGTCTACTTCACTTTGTCAGGCAGGTCCTATTTAAGTGATTTCTTGATTGAGAACAGGTGTGGCAGTAATCAGGCCTCGGTGTAGCGGGAGAAATTGAACTCTGCTTTCCAAAGATGTGATAAACCACAGTTAATTTATGTTTTACCAGGGAGGCAATCACTTTTTCACACGGGGCCATGTAGGTTTGGATTTTTTTTTTATTACCCTTAATAATAAACACCTTCATTTAAAAACTGCATTTTGTGCTTACTTGTGTTATCTTTGTATAAAATTTAAATATGTTTGATGATCTGAAACATTTAAGTGTGACAAACATAAAAAAACGAGAAATCAAGAAGGGGGCAAACACTTTTTCACACCACTGTGTGTGTGTATATATATATATATATATATATATATATATATATATATATATATATATATATACAAGGAATTTTTGTATGCCTGATGAGAATGAGAATTTCTAAATTAATAAATTAGTAACTTAAAAAAGTATTTTACTGAATCCATTGATAACTTGGGAGGATGAATGAGGTACTCTGTTGAATGTAAACCAAAGCTGATGAATTTAATGATCTTTTAACAGTTTTGCAAGCACAGAAAAAAACAAAGCTGAAGAAAGTTAAATACTGACATAAAAGGTGAGTATATTATTGATAAATGAAATCTAGAAAATTACTGGTTTAAACATTCATTATATGTCTGAGGAAAATGCAGACCAAGGGACCATCAAGCAGGAAATTAAGAGTCTATTTTTCATTGAGGTAAACTCTTACTGGTTGCATGAACACTGACTGAAATCCTGAGCTTAATCCACCATCTTTAATCCATCCCGTCATCGACACAACTAATATGTGAATGATGACTAACCTATAAACTTGCCTTGCCATGTCTACCGTCGAAACATAACATTGTTTTCACAATAACACATTTCAAATGAATTGGGTTTAGATTGTATACAGGTAAGTGGTAAGTATTTGGAGATATGGCTGTTTTTGTTTTGCTTTCTCCATAGGTAAAAGCAGTAAACATAATAAAACTACGAAGATGCTTTTTCTATTGGTGCGTTAAATTTTAATTTCTACAATATTAAAGTGAGAGCAGACAGAAAATGAAAGAAATATGATTTAACAACGTTAACTGTTCTTGTTTTAATCCTAATGATCTGTTATCTCTTATGCACTCTGAGTTACAGTTTTTGTATGAAAAGAGCCATACAAATATTGTCACAATCTGAGTGTGGTGGGATTTCTCCAGGCTCAGTCTTTTTACCTTTTTTCATATTTGTATAGTGTTGTAGTTTTGAGTTGTAATTCCTGTTTTATCTTTGGTTGGTTTTCACACATTCTGTATTGCTTTTCAGTATGATTTATTTTTCTGTTTGCACTCATTGTTGGTTTGTTATTTACATATTTGGATTTGCTTGTTTTTATTATTTTCATATTCTGTTGTGTTTTCTCTCTTCCTGGGGCTGCAGCTGTCAGTGGCACTTCTGGGTTTTTTGCTCTGTTGTGGGTAGTGCCCCTGTCAGCTGTCAGTCCTGTCTTCTCCCTCTCACTACTCCCAGCTGATTTCTGTTATAATCATTGTCACCTCCTGCCCGCTCATGGTATCCGCACCTGATGCCACTTGTTTTGATTTAGTTCCTGCCCTATTTAAGATGGGCGTTGTTAGTCTCTCATTGTCAGAGCATCATTGATTCCACTAATCTCCATCGGGACCCCATCCCTGTTCTGACGTGTGCCTTTGTGTTCTTTCATTTCACCGTTCTCCTTGTTGTAAGTTTATTTTTGTGTACTATTTGGAGTTGTGTTTTTTTTAATAAATCTCACAGCTAGCAGTCCAGCACTTGGGTCATCATTCCTGCCCTGACGGGCAATTCATGACAGTATGCTCTAACCAGTTAAAACCCAGCTGCTGCTAGTTTGTGATTTTTTTGTTTGCATTCACCTGTTTCTCCAGAGCAGTCAACATGTCCCTAGCCCATATGGACTCTGCAGGTGGGTGCAGCTACCCGATGAGCCTGGGGTGGGAATGCTGCAAAACCCTTATGGAGATGGATGGGCTCATCTCCGCAGCTCACATCAGTCCTACCCCGAAAGTTGCATTGTGGTACCTGGGTCTCGCGGAGGCAGCTGCTCGCCGGTGCCCTCCGCTCAAGGAGCATGCTGAGGGGGTGGAGAGGATTTCTCTGGTGGTGGCTCTGCAACGTGAGAACAGTGAGATAATGAGGAATTCCACAAGAAAACCTGGGCCCGCAATGAAGGGGAGGCATTCCCGGTCCTCTGTAGTATCGGCTCCTCGCCAGTCTCCAGCACCCATTCCTGCTCTCGCTCCATTGGCTCCAAGACACCGCCACCCAGCTCCGGACCACCAGAGGAACACCCCCGCCTTTCAGGCAGCAGCTTCTCCTTTGCTGAGGTCAAAAACATTTGCAGCAGTCCCTCTACTTAGTTTTCCTTCGCCGGCTGTCCCGTCAGCTTTCTCCTCTGCTGCTTCTGCTTCTCCCTCCTCGGCGATTCCTCCCACTGCTGAGGTGGCTCCTCAAGGTTCCCCTGGGAAGCCCTCTTCTACCAAAGTCACGGAGAGGGTTGATCCAACACCTAATGCAGCAGAGAACATCGTGCCCCGGGAACTCAGGGAAGTGTCATTTCACTCTCCAACATTTTATGATGATATTCCTTGCCTGATTCCCAGTAGTAAGGCTCAGTTTTTGCCATCCCCTGAGTCCTCACCACCTGCTGCAGCCCACACCACCTTATCTGTTTTCTCCATGTCTCCTCCTATTCTCCCCAAGTGTCTGCCAGCCGCTGGAGTGAGCCACCGGACGATGGAGGAGCCTGCTGCACCTGAGCTCACCTCGCCGGACTCCACTGCCACCGGTGACCCTGACCCTGTTTCTCTGCCTCTCCTGTCTGAGCTTTCCCCCAGGGTCAACGAGGATCATCCAGCTTTGCCAGAGGTCTCCGTGGGTCCAGCCTCGCCGCCCGAGATCACCATGGGTTCAGTTCCTCCTGCTGAGGTTATTGTGGGTGCTCCGTCTCAGCCCAGGACCTCCATGGGTGCTGCTCCCCCTCCGGATGAGGTCTTTGCAACTGGGTCAGGAGCTTGTCCCCAATCTGGACAGGACAATCCACCTTTTCCCGGCTGAGGACCATAGACTCGGACTTGGAGGTACTGATTCTCATCCCAGCCACTTCACACTCAGTGGCAAACCGTCCCAGTAAGACCTGTAGGTCATTGCTGGATGAAGCCAGCAGGACAACATCATCTACAAACAACAGAGATGAGAACCAGTGTCCATGAGTCCATGAACCATGAGTCCAACTTTCACTGGTAATGAATCTGACAGAGTGTTGGCAATACAAACGAAGCTCTCACAACGGTTGTACACAGACCGGATAGCTCGTAACAACAAGCCCAATACCCCATACTCCCGAAGCACCCCCCACAAAAAACCACGAGGGACGTGGTCGAATGCCTTCTCCAAGTCCACAAAACACAGTATACTGGATGGGCAAACTGCCACGAACCCTCAAGGATTCTTGAGAGGGCAAAAAGCTCGTCCAATGAGCCACAGCCAGGATGAAAACCACATTGCTCCTCCTGTATCCGAGGTTCAACCAATGGCCGGACTCTCCTCTCCAGTACCTTGGCATAGACCTTCCCAGGGAGGATGAAGAGTGTGATCCCTCTCAAGTTGGAGCACACCCTCCAGTCCCCTTCTATGAAGAGAGGAACCACCACCCCGGTTTTCCATGCCAAGGGCACTGCCCCCGACCTCCACGCAGTGTTGCAGAGGCATGTCAACCATGACAGCCCTACAATATCCAGGGCCTTGAGGTACTCAGGGTGAATCTTGTCCACCCTCGGGGCCCGGCAACCAAAGAGTTTTTTAACCACCTTGGCGACCTCAGCCCCTGTGATAGGTGAGTCATCCCCCTCGTTCACAAGCCCCGCTTCCTCTTTGGAAGGCTTATCAGTGGGATTGTGGAGATCCTCGAAGTATTCCTTCCACCGCGCGACGATATCCCCAGTTGAAGTCAGCAGCGCCCCATCCGCACCATACACAGTGTGGACAGTGTTGGTAAAATGCTATGACTCGCTTGCTTTTCTTAGAATGACAGTTATTGTGTAATAGAATCAGAATCAGAATCAGAATAAAGTTTATTGCCAAGTACATTTACAAGTAAACAACAGGTAAACATACGAGGAATTTGACTTGACATTGGAAAGCGCCTGATAGGCGGATCCCAATGACGCGGCAAGCCATGAAGGCGCCTGTCAACAGAGGAGAATAGAGGGCAAAGGTCAGGAACAAAACAATAGGTAGAGAGAAAAAAACATAGTTAATCAGAATAATGCTCTTAAGTGAGCCGAATATTATTCTTACACCTCTTTATCTTCTTGCTTCACACGCTACACCTCAGTGTTTAGGTTACACCCTATAATTCACTCGCTGAAACCAGTTAGAATCAGTTCTGCACTCAGCCAAACTGTCACATAGTGGAAAAGTACTGAAACAATAACGAAAAAAAAACCCTCTTGCATGAGGGAGTGGTGAAGCTTTATAAAAACTATAGGGCCCACTTTTTGAGTAGCACTCTCTTCGGGTATTGCCTAAAGAGCTGTGTTCCAGCGCTGCCTGTATCCATATCTCACTTTCAGTAAAATAAGTGAAAGCATACTTCATCTCTCAGTCTTGTCACAACTCGCTCCCGCCTGTCATCCGCTCCAGCCGTGCGCACACCTGTGCTTCATTAGGCTGCCTCTATTTAACCTGCTCTGCCCGCAGCCCGGCCTGGAGCCGTCAGCTCATCTCCGTGCTCAAGCTCTGCGTTTGCCTACTCCTCTCGGCCAACGCCGCAACTTGTCATCCTCACGTAAGGTTATCACTTACCTGCTCTCCAAAGATCTTCCCCTGTGCACAGGTGGATCCTCCCGGCGGCGGAAGTATCCCTTCATCGCCTCACCTCTTCAGTCTCTCTCCGTCGAGCGCAGCAGGGCGCTGTCTCTCAGGCAAGAGCATCTCTTGCCAACGCCAGCCACCAAGACGTCTGCAAGTAAGCCACATTACAACTTTCATCACTTCACTGTGATAATTGCTCATCCACTGTCCTCTGCTCTGTCCTCAGGGTTGCCTGGCTGTACGGTGTTCTGTTCTGCCCTCGGTGCTTTCCAGTCCCCAAGAAAACATTTACATTCCTCAGTCACGCATATACATACACCTGTTGTTGAATAAAACTCTTAAATCTCACCCGAGCCTGCGTGTGTGTTTCCTGGGCCAGATATCATGTCAGTACGGCTCCAGCACAGCGGCCCAGCGAACAGCGGGTACGTACGCCGACTCTCCAACCTCGAGGCTCGGGTGGACTTAATCGTTCATCAACAGCAGGTCATCCTAAATCAGCTAACCACCATAACTAACCGGTTGGACCGCCTCGATCCTCCACAGGCGCTTCCTCCGTCCCAGCTCGGCGGGTCAGTTCCTCCCGCTCCTCAAGCCAGCTCCTCTGCCCCGGGTCCGCCGACCCGTCTCACTCCTATTCCCACCCCCGCGCGCTTTAGCGGAAAGCTCGGCAGAGTGCGCGGGTTTATTCTACAGTGTGAAACGGTGTTCCAGCGCGTGCCCAGGGGCTTCCCGTCAGACCAAAGCTGAATTGGGTATGTTTCAAATCTTCTGGAAGGGCGAGCGTTAGCCTGGGCTTACGCCGTTATGGTGAAACCCAGCTACGCAACCTTGACCTATACCCAGTTCGTGCAAGATTTTTTTGAGGTCTTTGATCATTCGGATTGTGATAGCGTGTTGGCCGAGCGGCTACTTAGCCTTCGCCAGGGTAGCCGCTTAGCGGCTGACTACGCTGTCGATTTCCGGGTGGCAGCGGAAGAGGTTGGTTGGTGTGATGCCGCCCTTTGCAGCCTATTCATCCGTAGTCTAAATTCTGATTTGCGGGATGAACTGGCCAGCCGGGACCAGCCCGATCGGCTGCCAGAATTAATTTCTTTGGCCATTAGTTTGGATAACAGGCTGAAGGAGCGGGCCGCCGAGCGAAAATCATTCAGCCGCTCGCGCGGAGTTCCTATCCGCGCTCCTCAGTCTCGCCCCCTGGCGTTGCCTCCTCCGGAGGTCGCCGATGATCCCGATGCTATGATCATCGGGCGGGCTAGACTTTCTTTAGCGGAGAAACAGCACCGCCGGGAGCTGGGTCTCTGCATGTATTGCGGAGACGACCAGCATCCCTTGGAAGCCTGCCTGGTGAAGCCAAAAGGGGAAGTCCACGAGTCACTGTAGGGGGCCTCGTGGACGTAACCCAGGCAGATCCCCTCTCAAAATGTCAGGTTCCAATTAGGCTTTGCCACAACTCCATTGGTCACGCATCTCATGCACTGGTGGACTCGGGGGCCAAACAAAATTTTATTTCTAAGAGTCTGGCAACCCGCCTGGGCATCCAATGCCAAGCCTTGCCCACTCCTCTTCATCTCGTCGCTCTCATCAGTTTTCCCCTGGAGAAGGTCACTCATATAACCAAGCCAATTTCCGTCATCATCTCCAGCAATCATCGTGAGGACCTTAGCTTTTATGTCCTTCCCACCTCTGCGACGCCCATCATCTTAGGCTACCCATGGCTACGCCTCCACAACCCTGTGTTTGATTGGCAGACCGGTTGCATCCTATCTTGGAGCACCTTTTGTTTGGGAACCTGTCTCCAGTCTGTGGCCTGTGCCCCATCTGTGCCCCCCCCACCTTTGACCCCACCCCGCCGGACCTCTCTGCAGTTCCGCAGGAGTTTCACGACCTGGGTCTTGTATTCAGCAAGTCTAAGGTGTTGTCCCTCCCACCCCATCGCCCTTATGACTGTGCCATTGATCTCCTGCAGGGGGCGCCTCTCCCATCTGGCCACCTTTACAGCCTGTCTGCCCCGGAACGGGAGGCCATGGACACCTTTATTCGGGAATCCCTCAGTGCCGGAATCATTCACCCCTCTTCATCCCCCCTGGGTGCTGGGTTCTTTTTTGTTGCGAAGAAGGACGGGTCCTTAAGGCCATGTATTGACTTTAGAGCCCTTAATGACATCACTGTGAAGGATCATTATACTCTGTCGCTAATGGACTCAGCCTTCAATTCCCTCCAGGGGGCGTCCTGGTTCTCCAAGTTGGACCTCCGCAGCGCTTATCACTTCGTCCAGATCCGGGAGGGTGACGAGTGAAAGACGGCCTTCCGAACGCCCAGCGGCCACTTTGAATACCTAGTCATGCCGTTTGGGCTCACCAATGCTCCTGCTGTCTTCCAACGCTTGATCAATGATGTCCTTCGTGATTTCCTGGGGGTCTTCGTTTTTGTCTACCTGGATGATATTTTCATCTTCTCCCGATCCCGGGAAGAGCATCTTGTCCATGTGAGGCGGGTCCTTCAACGCCTTTTGGAGAATAAGCTGTACATCAAGGCTGAAAAGTGTGAATTCTTCACTAATACTACCTCCTTCCTGGGCTTTATTGTCTCGCACAATCAGCTCCTCCCCAACCCGGCCAAGGTTAAAGCAGTGGTCGAGTGGCCTAACCCCTCCTCGAGGAAGCAGGTTGAGCAATTCTTGGGGTTCACTAATTTTTACCGCCGCTTTGTTCCAGGGTACAGCTCCATCACTCCCCCTCTGACCCGCCTCACCTCGCCTAAGGTGTGCTTCCAGTGGACGACGGAAGCGGAGACGGCCTTTGAGACCCTTAAAAGGGAATTCGCATCCTCCCAGGTCCTTTCTCTTGTGGATCCAGCGCTGCAGTGTTTTGTCGAAGTGGATGCGTCTGACACTGGGGTCGGGGCGGTTTTGTCTCAGCGCTCCCCGACGGACGGGGCGCTGCGCCCCTGCGCTTTCTACTCCAAGCGCCTCTCCTCGGCCGAGCGTAATTACAACATCGGTGACAGAGAGCTCCTGGCCGTGAAGCTCGCGCTGCAGGAGCGGCACCACTGGTTGGAAGGGGCAGCTCAGCCTTTCGTGGTCTGGACCGACCATAAGAACTTGGAATACATCAGGACGGCCAAGCGCCTGAATGCCCGCCAGGTGCGCTGGTCGCTGTTCTTTGCTAGGTTCAGGTTCACTATTACTTACCGCCCGGCATCCAAGAATAAGAAGTCAGACGCGCTGTCCAGACTGTTCGCTCCAGAAGCACCGGAAGAGGGGGTCCATACCGTTGTTCCTGCTTCATGCGTCGTGGGGGCTGTTTCCTGGTCCATCAGAGACAGGGTCCTGAAGGCATTGGAATCCGAACCCAACCCTGGTGGCGGGCCAGCGGGGAAATTGTTTGTGCCCTCATCGGTCCGAGGTGACGTCATTCACTGGGCACATACCTCTAAGCTCGCTTGCCATCCTGGCGTCTCCCGGTCGGTGGATCTCCTCCAGTGGTCCTTTTGGTGGCCCGGGCTCTGGGAAGACGTCTCCAACTACGTGCGCGCTTGCCCTTAGTGTGCCATGAATAAGTCGTCCAATTCTCCCCCTGCGGGTCTTCTCCACCCCTTGCTGGTCCCCGGTAGGCCCTGGTCACACATTGCCTTGGACTTTGTCACCGGCCTGCCTGTCTCCAACTCATATAATACCATCTTGACCATTGTGGACCGGTTCTCCAAGGCGGCCCACTTTGTGCCTCTCCCCGGGCTCCCATCGGCGCGCAAGACTGCCGATCTTTTGGTGCAGCATGTGGTCAGGCTGCATGGCATCCCAGCTGACATCGTCCCTGATAGGGGGCCACAATTCATGTCCAAAGTCTGGAAGAGCTTCTCTAACGCTCTGGGAGCCACGGTTAGCCTGTCTTTGGGACATCATCCACAGTCGAATGGGCAGTGCGAGCGCACCAACCAGGAGCTGGAGGCTGCTCTGCGCTGCGTCGCCTCCTCCAGTCCCTCTTCCTGGAGCATTCATCTTCCCTGGGTGGAGTATGCCCATAACTCCACTTTGTCTTCAGCCATTGGGATGTCCCCCTTTCGGGCGTCCCTAGGTTATGACCCCCCGCTGTTCCCTGAGGAAGAAAGTGAGGTGGCAGTCCCCTCCATCCAGGCCCACCTGAGACGGTGTCAACGGCTATGGACTAAGACGCGCCAGGCCCTGATACACACGGCATCACGCAACTCCAAATCTGCTAATCGCCGCAGGAGGCCCGCGCCACACTACCAGGTGGGTCAACAGGTATGGTTGTCAGCCCAGAATAAGAAACTGGCTCAACGCTTCGTCGGACCTTATTCTGTTACGAAGGTGATTAATCCGGTGGCTGTGCGTTTTGCTCTCCCCCCCCCCCCCGTGTTCATCCCACTTTTCACGTCTCTCAGGTCAAACCTGTGGTGTCTAATCCTCTCTGTCCTCCTCCCAAGGCGCCGCCCCCTCCTAGAATGATCGACGGCCACCCGGCTTGGAGCATCACTGCTATCTTGGACTCTCGACGTCGGGGCCGGGGGTTGCAGTATTTGGTGGACTGGGAGGGTTATGGCCCGGAGCAGAGATTCTGGGTGCCCCCCTCCTTCGTGCTGGACAAGCAACTTGTTGAGGAGTTCCAACAAGTTGCTCCCCCCCCCCCGAGCAGGGGGGGGGGGAGTACTGTCACAACTGGCTCCCGCCTGTCATCCGCTCCAGCCGTGCGCACACCTGTGCTTCATTAGGCTGCCTCTATTTAACCTGCTCTGCCCGCAGCCCGGCCTGGAGCCGTCAGCTCATCTCCGTGCTCAAGCTCTGTGTTTGCCTACTCCTCTCGGCCAACGCCACAGCTCATCATCCTCATGTAAGGTTATCACTTACCTGCTCTCCAAAGATCTCCCCCTGTGCACAGGTGGATCCTCCCGGCGGCGGAAGTATCCCTTCATTGCCTCACCTCTTCAGTCTCTCTCCGTCGAGCGCAGCAGGGCGCTGTCTCCCAGGCGAGAGCATCTCTTGCCAACGCCAGCCACCAAGACGTCTGCAAGTAAGCCACATTACAACTTTCATCACTTCACTGTGATAATTGCTCATCCACTGTCCTCTGCTCTGTCCTCAGGGTTGCCTGGCTGAACGGTGTTCTGTTCTGCCCTCGGTGCTTTCCAGTCCCCAAGAAAACATTTACATTCCTCACTCACGCATACATACACCTGTTGTTGAATAAAACTCTTAAATCTCACCCGAGCCTGCGTGCGTGTTTCCTGGGCCAGATATTATGTCAAGTCTGGTTATTTGGCCTTCGCACAAAAGAACTGGAGGTTAAGGTATTTTTAGTGCAACAACAGGGAACTGCTGTCCCCTCCTAAGCCTGAACCCACCTTGGCTGCTTCGGGAGTCCCACAAGCCAACCAAGCTTGATAGGACTCCTTCTTCAGCTTAATGCCCCCCCCCCCACCACCACCACCACTGGTGTCCACCAATTGGTTCGGGGGTTGCGACCATGAGATGAACCAACGACCTTGCAGCCCCAGCTCTATGCAGTCGCTTCAACAATGGAGGTGGAGAACATGACCCACTCAGGCTCCATGTCTCCAGACTCCCTCAGAATGTGGTTGGAGTTCTTCCGGAGGTGGGAGTTGAAGACCTCCCAGACAGGGGCCTCAGCCAGACATTCCCAGCACACCCTCACTATACGTTTGGGTCTACCAGGTCTGAATGGCTTCCTCCCCTGCCATCGGATCCAACTCACCACCAGGTGGTGATCAGTTGACAGCTCTGCACCTCTCTTTACCCGAGTGTCCAAGACATATGGTCGCAGGTCTGATGACATGATAACAAAATCGATCATCGACCTGCGGCCTAGGGTGTCCTGGTGCCAGGTGCACATATGGACACCCTTATGCTTGAACATGGTGTTCGTTATGGACAAACTTTGGTTAGCACAGAAGTCCAATAACTGAACGCCACTCGGGTTCAGATCGGGCAGGCCATTCCTCCCAATCAGCCCCCTCCAGGTTTCACTGTCATCGCCCACGTGTGCATTGAAGTCCCCCAGTAGGACAATGGAGTCTCCAAGAGGAGCACCCTCCAGCACCCCTGTCAGAGACTCCAGAAAGGGTGGGTTCTCTGAATCATCATTTGGTGCATAGGAACAAATGATGGTCAGGACCCGTTTCCCAACCCGAAGGCGCAGGGAAACAACCCTTTCGTCCACCGCAGAAAACTCCAATATAGAGGCAGCAAGGTGGGGGGATACAAGAATACCCAGCCCTGCTCGTCGCCTCTTGCCTGGGGAAACACCAGAGTAGGACAAGCTCCAGCCCCTCTCCAGGAGACTGGTTCCGGAACCAGAGCTGTGTGTTGAGGTGAGGCCGACTATATCTAGCCGGTATCTCTCAACCTCATGCACCAGTTCAGGCTCCTTCCCCACCAGAGAGGTGACATTCCACATCCAAAAAGCCAGTTTAGGAAGCCTGGGATCAGACCGCCAAGGTCTCTGCCTTTGACCGCCACCTGATCCGCACAGCACCGGACCCCCATGGTCCCTCCTGCAGATGGTGAGCCCATTGGAGGGCAGACCCATGTAACTCCTTTGGGCTGAGCCCGGCCAAGTCCCATGGGTGGAAACCCAGCCACCAGATGCTTGCCATCAAGCCCCTCCCCCAGGCCTGGCTCCAGGGTGGGGCCCCAGTAACCCCATACCGGGTGGGGTAAACTGCATCCCTGTTCTAATGTTCATCATGAGAGTTTATTGGATCGTTCTTAGTCTGGCCCTTCACCCAGGACCAGTTTGTCTTGGGTGACCCTACCAGAGGCAAATTGCCCTGGACAACATAGCTCCTGGGATCACTAGGGCACGCAAACCCCCACCACGATAAGGTGACGATCCATGAGGGGGGATTTACTTGTTTTAACTATATTCATATTCTGTTGTGTTTTCTCTCTTCCTGGGGCTGCAGCTGTCAGTGACACTTTCGGGTTTTTTGCTCTGTTGTGGGAGGTGCCCATGTCAGCTGTCAGTCTCATCTTCTCCCTCTCACTGCTCCCAGCTGATTTCTATTATAATCATTGTCACCTCCTGCCCGCTCATGGGATCCAGACCTGATGCAACTTGTTTTGATTTATTTCCTGCCCTATTTAACACAGGCTTTATTAGTCTCTCGTTGTCAGAGCATCATTGATTCCACTAATCTCCATCGGGACCCCATCCCTGTTCTGACGTGTGCCTTTGTGTTCTTTCATCTCGCTGTTCTCCTTGTTGCAAGTTTATATAGCTTTGATTGATTGATTAATTGATTTGATCTGATCATACCTTTGCAAATTTGGTCAAGTTTGGAGAAAAGCCTGATTATTGGCTGAATGAGTGTGTGTGTGTCAAGAGGAATGACCTGAGCACACTACAGTTTGAAGGTTGAAAAGACCAGGAGACTCACTGAGGAAACTGAATAATTAACCAATGTGCAGATCAATTTGTTATATATTGCATTGATGCACTATTTATTTAAAACTAAGAGAATAAAAGCAGTCCTGTCTGCTACTACTTTAATCAATCTGAAATATTATAATTGTAAGAAAAATAAAAACAAAATGCTATTGGATTTTGCAAGCGAGACTTATATTCTTTTTCCTTCCTCTCAGGCAGAGTGTAGGAGACTGAGGCAGAAAAGGAGGGGTCCAGATTGCCATCATGGGGACATTGTGAAGATGCTGATGGCTTCATTTCAATGAGCAAAAATTTGAGTGTGACTATACAATGGAAAGAGGATCATCTGCCTGAAACCATACCACAAAGGTCCTGTTGATGACCTTCACAGCTGTCAAGGTTGCAGAAAGATCCACCTGGATCTACAGCGGGGAATCAACCATTGTAAAAAGGTCCCAAATCCAGGACTCATCAGCAGTGCCCACCAACCACTAGTGAACTCCTTTACTGGTCACCTGGCAAGGTGATTAAAGCAGTGGAACCTAGAATGGTTAAATACACAGTTTTAGATGTCATAACTTGTTATCACTTTTCTTTTATAATGCCTTGCATGGCACCAAAGGAGGGAAAATGATGGAAAAAATCAATATTTTGTATCTGCTGGTGCCTCAGAGTCTGTGAAATGTACAAGGTCGCAGGGCAGCTGGACATTTATCTCTTTGTTTTAGGATGCATGTACTGTATTGTTATGAGTATGTCTGAGAAGGAGACAGTTTGGAAGAACCATTCTGAGCCAGATATTCCCTCATGGACAGTCTCAAGATAACAAGGTGCTTAAAAGACTGAACGATGTGTGTTTGAACCAGAATGATGCATGGATAAACACTGGGGCTGTTTTTGTATTGTTCTCCACTGGCCAGTGCAAATTAAATTTACTGAAACTTTAATCCTGCCTGATTTTTGACTACTGGTTGAAGGAATTTTTCTGTTAGTTACTACAAGAATGGCCACTTGTCATTAAATATTAAAATAAAAATGATTTAATTGATTTTGGGGCATTTGTTGGGCTTTTGGTGTCCCAAAAAAATGATTTCATTTATTATTTGGATGCTTTCTTGGGGGTTGGGGTTCCGTTTAGTCCGTTTGATCCCATTCATTGTTAAGTCCAGCCAGTCTGAGGAAAGGCAGGTGGCCCGAAACATTATTGATAAATAATAAATATTTTATGGGAGCTTTTTGGTGTGTGGATCATCATTGATTTTTCTGATTTGTGTTTTGGGGTCCAGCGCCCAACCAGGTGGACTGTGTGATGTCTGTATCTTTATTATTTTTAAATCACAACTTTCTTTCGTAAAAATGCTGTGAAGACACAACCATGTGTGCAGGAATATTGATGGAGCTGATGTCTTTCCTTCTGATTGCTGCAATCCATTCCATCCTACACCATTTTGTTAGCTCAGAGACCTGATTCTCTCCACTTTTCTTCCAAGTCGGGAAGTTAAAAAAAAAAAGCCTATGCCATTATCAATCTTTTTCCATGCCAATCGTGAGAACAGTTGTTGTATTTGATAATGCAGCAAAACTTCCCCATTCTAACATTTCGTGGTATTCAGAGGAAAAATAATGTGATTGAAAGGACCACATTGGAAGTAAGTGTTTTCATGTGTCATCCAAGATTTTGTATGACATTTTATATGTATATTTACATTTTCTGTCATTTTTATCCAAATAAATAAATACAAAATAAATACATAACAGACTGAAGCAGCTCTCTCAAAAACTTCAGCTTAACCACATTAATTGCTCACTGCTAAACACAGACAGGCAGAACACTTTTCCCACAATTCCTTGCGGTTTTTTCCAGGTGATATCACATGCCCATTACTAATACTGCAATAGTTTTGGAACAGGTGTGAATATGCTTTTTTTAAAATTATTTTTATGGTTTAGATCTATACATTTTTTTATTCTAATTCATGCAGACAATAAACCGTTAATTTGTAATTTATTAGATTAGATTAGATTAGATTCAACTTTATTGTCATTACACATGTATGAATACAAGGTAACGAAACACAGTTTAGCATCCAATCAGAAGTGCAAAGGACAGCAGTGCAGTATATACGGTAATTAACAGTATGTGCAATTTAAGCAAATATATGCAAATATATGCAGCAGTGCAGAAAGTTAAAAGTACTGTTATGTGCAAATAATGTGCAATAAGTTAGATGTAGTTATGTAGTTATGCAGTTATGTACAGGTGAGGATGGTAAAAGATGATTGTAAGAGAGTCAGCGGGGAACTAAGTTCAATAACGTGACAGCTGTTGGAAAGAAACTGTTCCTAAACCTGCTGGTTCTAGTCCGAAGGCTTCTGAAACGTCTTCTGGAAGGGAGAAGCTGGAACAGTCCATGAGCAGGATGGTTGGAGTCCCTAAGAATGCTGCGTGCCCAGCGCAGACATCTTTTCCTGTAGACGTCCTCTATAGCTGGAAGTGGAGTCCCTGTGATGCGTTGGGCGGTTTTCACCACCCGCTGCAGTGCCTTGCGGTCAGCTACAGAGCAGCTCCCATACCAGAGTGTGATACAGTTGGTCAGGGTGCTCTCTATCACGCAGCGGTAGAAGTTGCCCAGGATGTCAGTTGACACCCTGGGCAACCTATTCCTTTAATATTACAACTGTGAAATTGTCTGTTAGGGATTAAATTACTGTATCAGTTTGTTATGGATTAAACTTCAAATTCATACAAAAAGAAATGTTTTCTGAGAACTGAAATTTAACAGGTAAAAGTTAAGACTGAAAATGAATGTTAAGAGCAGAAGAACCACTCATTCGAATTATAATCTCAGCCCTATTTGGGTGGAAAAATTAAAATCTAGTAAATAGATTCCAAAAGTATTCAATCATTAAACTTATTTCTCCTATGTATAAGCTAACCCAACTTAACTAAATGAAATCTACACTCTCATCTGAGGATGCCCTAACTAATTAATCAATCAGTTTCTCAGTTATATTTTTTTAAACAAGCTTGGCCTCTGTAAAACAATAAATTTGATGCAAATGTTTGCCCCTCTGAAGACGAGAACTTCAACATGTTCAGGCCCTTTTCAACAGCAGAGGATTTGAAGTGGCAGTAAAGATTTTCAGCCCCCTCTAGTGGTAGGAGAGGTGGAGGATGGCAGCTCCAAAAGTCATGCAGCAGTCGTGGGCAGCATGGTGGTGCAGTGGTTAGCACTGTTGCCTTACAGCTAGAAGGTTCCAGGTTCAATTCCCCAGGCTGGCAGGGGTAGGAACCTTTCTGTGTGGAGTTGCATGTTCTCCCTGTGCTGCGTGGGTTTACTCCGGGGGCTCCGGTTTCCTCCCACAATCCAAAAGACATGCATGTTAGGTTAATTGGTGACTCTAAATTGTCCCTAGATATATGTCTCCTATAGGCCCTTAGAATAGAGGGTTAGTACTAGTGAAGCGCTTTGATTGGTCTTTGAGACTAGAAAAAGCGCTATATAAGTACAGGCCCTTATCCAGTTCAAGTCCCTCCATGTTGCTGCCATCCCAGGCAACCAGGACTCGCATATTCTAGATAGATAGATGTACTTTATTGATCCCAAAGTGGGAAATTACAGTGTAACAGCAGCATGACAGTAGACAACCAAAACGACAGAAACACACACAGCATAGCAGACACAGGGATTACCCATGGAAAATAAAACTGCCTAAGTAACTTGTATACATCATAGATGAATAGATGCTGACATGTATAGATAAATGAATTGTACCCACTGTACAATGCAGGACTATCAGGCACAGGGTGAAATGTGAGGTACCAGTTAGACTGTAAGTTGCAGTATGGCAACATATTTATGACCAGAATTCAACATCAGAGTGAGTTATTGTACAGTGAAATGGCATGTGGCAGGAAAGATTTCCTGTACCTAACCGTTTGGCAGCGAAGCTGTAGTAGTCTACTGGAGAAAGTGCTCCACTGTCTGTCCAGTGTGTGGTGGAGGGGTGATCAGGACTGTCCATGATGGATCGCAGTTTGTTTAGTGTCCTCTCCACCACATTCTCAAAGGTCTCCGGCTTGAGACGAATCACAGAGCCAGCCCTCTTGATAATCTTGTCAAGTCTGTTGATGTCGCTGGCTCTGATACTGCTACCCCAACAGACAGCAGCAAAGAAGATGGAGCTGGTGACAGCGGCCTGGTAGGAAAGCTCCAGCATCCTGTTGCACACAGTGAAGAATCTCAGCTTCCTCAGGAAGAAAAGTCTACTCACCCCCTTTTTTGTATGCAGCATCGATGTTAGATTTCCAGTCCAGTCCGTTGCTGATCATGACACCCAGGTATTTGTAGTCTTCCATTACCTCCACATCTTCCCCCCCAATCTACAATGGCTGTGAAAGTGTTCTCTTCTTCCTGAAGTCAATCACCATCTCTCTGGTCTTGCTGACATTCAGCCTCAGGTGATTCTGCTCGGTTCATTCCACAAATCTATCTACCAGTGCCCTGTACTGCCTCTCCTCTCCCCCTCTTATACACTCAACAACAGCTGAGCCATCAGAGAATTTCTGCAGATGGTTTGACTCGGTGTTGTACTGAAAGTCAGTGGTGTATAAGGTGAAGAGAAAAGGAGAAAGCACAGTCCCCTGTGGAGCTCCCGTTTCACTAACCACCACATCAGACAAGACACTGCACAGCCGGACAAACTGTGGCTTGCCTGTCAGGTAGTCAGTAATCCAGGAGATCACAGAGCTCTCAACCCCCATACCCCACAGCTTCTCACCCAGCAGCAGTGGCTAGATGGTGTTAAAGGCACTGGAGAAATCAAAGAATGTGATTCTCACAGTATCTCCTCCATCATCCAGGTGCAAATGGGCCTGTTGCAGCAGGTAGATGACAGCATCTTCAACTCCTAAATAGGGCTGATATGCAAACTGCAGAGGGTCCAGCCATGTCTGCACCTGCGGCCTCAGGTGGGCTAAGATCAGTCTCTCCATGACCTTCATCACATGGGATGTGAGGGCAACTGATCGATAGTCATTCAGGTCCAATGGAGATGACTTCTTGTTCAGAATGGTTCTTCCAAACTGTAGTACAGCAAGAAGATGCTCACAGCTGCTATGATGTGATTTGAGCTCAGCACATTACTGACCACATTGTTTATCACCACTGACACTTTGCTTTGATGTAACTTGCTGTGCAGCACCTTAGAGCCACTCATCGTGGGGCCTCAGTTGCGCTTTGCTGTTGATGGCTCCAAGACTTGGCAACCATCCACATTCCTGTGTGTGTGTGCAGTTGAACTTAGTGTCAGACTCCTACACTAATGCAGTTTTACACCATAATATAAGCATTCATTTCTTTATGTTGTCCTTTAACCTATATTTTTAACTCAAGAACACTAACGTCAGGTGAAAATCACCCGAAGTTAGTGTCCCAATAGTGGTACTAACTTTAAGGTTCCAAGGTTGTCATAGCCAGGAGCGGCACTGGGGTTAAGCTCCCAGTGCTCATAAAATGCTCCTTACGGCGTGCGTCTCGAAAAGCCTCTGACAACTAAGTCCAACTCCTAGCCTGCCCATGTGGTTTAGTCTCTAAGCCCGGCGGAACTGCTTTTACTAATAGGAGAAGGGGCGAGGGCGGATCTCTGGCGCCTTAAAACCAGATGCTTCGGGTAGATGGTGGCTCGTCAACCTGGGAAGGTAGCCCATCTAGGGGAAGGTAAACCCTGATTTCAAACCTCCGCTGCCTTGCGGCACACCCGGTCACGGGAAAGGCTTCGGGAGTCAACCCTGAGGAAAAATCCGGAGTCGGAGCCCCTAAGGCAGTTCTCTGTTGTGCTCAACATCGTTCTGGCAGCTCCTGCGACGACGCTGGTGCCAAACTATAGCAGCCCTGCTGTTCCTTTGGATTCATCAGTGACGTGGAGAGGGGGGACATGCTGCATGGGTAACATCTTGTCCTCCATATCTTCCTGCCCAGGCTTGAATCCTACCAACGCCCAACGCTGGAAGGTAGAACACCGGTGCGCATCGGCCTGTTCAGCCACAGGCGGTGCTGTTCCAGCAGAGTAGACGTTTAGGATTCTCTTCCATGGTCATCATAGACCGACGGAGGCCGACGACTAACTTTAACGTTAGTGTTCTAGGGTTAAGTCAAATATCTATAAAAATTGACATAACGTTCGGCTCAGGAGACGCACACACACAGGCTCAGAGTAGTTCAAACTGTTTATTAACAACAGGGATGTTTGGGTGCGTGTCTGCGGAATGTTAATGTGTTGGTGGTGGCGTCTGCTTCGGACCCAGAGGCAGGAGACCGTTCAGCCGGCAACCCTATGGGAGAAATTGGACACAGGGTGATGAGCACACACCAACACAGGAGGAGAATAGGCGAGGGAGAGAAGCTTACTTGTTTGGGCAGATGACTGGCGCTTCAAGGATGGAAGCCCAGGAGACAGCCACCTGCAGGGCTCGGTGCAGCAGCGAGGAAAGACGAGGGACGGGATTGTCCGCCGCCGAGGAATCCACCTGTGCACAGGGGAGCAAACTGGAGAGATGAGGTAAGTGATCTTCTTACCGGTAAAGAGGATGCTGAAGAGAATGTGGTAGAAGTCCATGCAAGGGAAATGAAGTCTACGGCTTCAGGCCGACGCTCAGGGCGAGGCGGCTTTTATCCTTCGCCGCTGACGAGTAGCAGGTGCGTGGGCAGGTGGCGCCGCTGATGAATGGCGCGGCGTGACAGTACTCCCCCCTCTAGCAGCGCCTCCTGGCGATGGCTTATCCGGGTGCGCTCGGTGGAAGTCCGCGATGAGCGATGGGTCCAACACAAACGACGGGGGCACCCACTGTCGATGCTCGGGCCCATAGCCCTCCCAGTCCACCAAGTATTGCAACCCACGACCCCGGCGCCGGGGGTCCAGGATGGAGGAGGCGGACCAGGCCGGATGGCCACCAATCATCCGGGGCGCGGGTTGCGCTGCAGGAGGAGGGCAAAGGGGGTCAGTAACCGCCAGTTTCACCTTCGACACGTGGAAAGTAGGATGAATGCGGAGGGAGGGGGGAATAGCCACGCGCACAGCCACCGGGTTGATGATCCGGGTGATGGGGTAGGGACCCATGAAGCGCTGTGCCAGCTTTCTCCTCTCGCCTTTTAGAGTGACGTCCTGGGTGGAAATGTAAACAAGCTGCCCAACTCTGTACGCCGGGGCAGGTCTCCTACGCCGGTCCGCCACAGTCCTGTTGCGCTCCGCTGTGCGCAATAGCGCATGGCGCGCGGCAGCCCAGGTGGAGCGGAACTGCCTGAGATGGGCCCTGACTGACGGGACAGTTACTTCACTCTCCTGCTCCGGAAACAGCGGGGGGTCGTAACCCAGGGACGCTTTGAAGGGGGACATCCCTGTAGCAGAAGAGCGAGCGGTGTTGTGGGCATATTCAACCCAGGCAAGATGGTTGCTCCAGGACGCGGGTTTGGATCTGGACACACAGCGGAGCGCAGCCTCCAGCTCCTGGTTGGTCCTCTCACACTGCCCGTTGGATTGGGGGTGATGGCCAGAGGAGAGGCTCACCTTGGCTCCGATGGCGTTGCAGAAAGACCTCCAAACCTCAGATGAAAACTGGGGGCCCCGGTCCGAGACCACGTCCACCGGAATCCCATGCAGCCTGACCACGTGTTGGACGAGGAGGTCCGCCGTCTCCAGGGCAGTAGGGAGGCCTCGCAGGGGGACGAAGTGCACGGCCTTGGAGAAGCGGTCCACGATGGTCAGGATGGTGTCATAGGAGTTGGAGATGGGGAGTCCGGTGACGAAATCCAGAGCGATGTGCGACCAGGGCCTGCCAGGGACGGGCAGGGGCTGGAGCAGACCCGCTGGAGGGGCATTTCCCGACTTGCAGGTGGCACAGATTGGGCAAGCCCGGGCGTAGCGGGCTGCATCCCTCCGCAGGCCTGGCCACCAAAAGGACCGTTGGAGGAGATCTATCATCCGGGAGGTGCCAGGGTGACAGGTGAGCTTGGAGGTGTGGAGCCAGTGGATGACCTCTCCTCGGACCGCGGATGGCACGAACAGCCTCCCCTCCGGTCCGCCGCCAGGGTCAGGTTCCACCTCCTGTGCCTTCCGGATCTTGCTCTCAATGTCCCACGAGATGGCTCCCACGACGCACGACCTGGGCAGGATGGAGTGGGGCGCCTCCTCCGACTCCACGGGGGCGAACTGCCTGGAGAGGGCGTCAGGCAGGACGTTCTTAGAGCCAGGCCTGAAGGTGATGGAAAATTGGAACCTGGCGAAGAACAGGGACCAGCGCGCCTGGCGGGCGTTCAGGCGCTTGGCAGACCGTAAGTATTCCAGGTTCTTGTGGTCCGTGAGGACCACAAACGGCAGGCTTGCCCCCTCTAACCAGTGGCGCCACTCCTGCAGGGCGAGCTTGATGGCCAAGAGCTCTCTGTCCCCCACATCGTAGTTTCTCTCCGCCGGGGACAAGCGCCGGGAGAAGAAGGCGCACGGTCGCTTGGCGCCATCGTCCGGTGACCGCTGGGACAGCACTGCTCCCACTCCCGTGTCCGAGGCGTCTACCTCTACAATGCACTGCAACGCGGGGTCGACCTGGCGAAGGACCCGGGAGGAGGAGAATTCCGCCTTCAGCGCCTCAAAGGCGGCAGCGACCTCTTCGGTCCACCGGAACGGGACCTTCGGGGACGTGAGGCGGGTCAGTGGTCCAACGATGGCACTCAAGTTGGGAACAAAGCGGCGGTAGAAATTGGCGAAGCCAACAAATTGCTGCACCTGCTTCCGGGATGCAGGTGTAGGCCATTCCACCACCGCCTTTACCTTCTCTGGGTCGGGGAGCACCTTATCGTGGGCGATGATGAACCCCAGGAAGGACGTACTCCTGGCGTAAAATTCACACTTTTCTGCCTTAACGTACAGACGGTTCTCCAGCAGCCTTTGGAGGACCCGCCTCACGTGGACCTGGTGCTCATCCCTGGACTTGGAGAAGATGAGGATATCGTCCAGGTAGACGAACACGAAAAGGCCAATGAAGTCCCGGAGGACGTCATTAATGAGGCGCTGGAAGACTGCAGGAGCGTTGGTCAACCCGAACGGCATCACCAGATATTCAAAGTGGCCGTTCGGGGTACGGAAGGCCGTTTTCCACTCATCTCCCTCCCGGATCCGGACGAGGTGGTAAGCGCTGCGTAGGTCCAGCTTGGTGAACCAGGTCGCCCCCTGGAGGGAGTGGAAAGCAGTGTCCATGAGAGGCAGGGTGTAACGGTCCCTCTCCGTGATATTATTGAGGGCCCGGTAGTCGATACAAGGGCGGAGGGACCCATCCTTTTTCCCCACGAAGAAGAACCCTGCCCCCACGGGTGACGATGATGGGCGGATAATCCCAGCACTTAATGATTCCTTCAGGTAGGCGTTCATCGTCTCCTTCTCCGGCGCAGACAGGCTGTAAAGGCGACCAGAAGGTAAGGGAGCCCCCTGGCGGAGGTTGATGGCGCAGTCATAGGGCCGATGAGGGGGAAGAGACATAGCTTTCGCTTTGCTGAACACCATACCCAGGTCGTGAAATTCTGGGGGCACCAGAGACAGGTCCGGGGGTGCAGCGTCCGTCGCAGGGGGAGGAGCGGACGGAGAGCAGGCAGCGGACTGAAGGCAGGTGCCCATACAGAACGTACTCCATGCCGAGATCCCAGCTGATTTCCAATCCAGGACCGGATTGTGAAGGCGGAGCCAGGGATACCCCAGGATGACGGGCGACACAGAGTTGGGAAGGACGTAAAAGGTCATCTCCTCCCAGTGGTTTCCCGAGATGATGACCGGTAGGGGAACAGTTTGATGTGTCACTCTCCCGAGGGTGGCACGGGAGAGGTGGATCAGGGAGATGGGAGTGTTGAGTGCCTGGCAGCGGATGCCCAATCGGGTTGCCAGGCTTTGTGAAATGAAGCTGCCTTCTGCGCCCGAATCCACCAGTGCGTGGGTGAGGTGCCCAGTAGGGTTATGGCAGAAACGGATGGGCAGCTTCAATTGAGTAAGTGATCCTAACCGATTGACATCCGCGAGGCTTCCAACAGTGACTCGCGGACCCCACCGACTGGCTTTCCGTGGACAACGCTCCACGGTGTGTTGGTCGCCTCCGCAATACATGCAGAGGCGCAACTCACGGCGGCGTTGTTTCTCCACAGGGGAAAGTTTAGTCCAGCCCGTCACCATCGGCTCCGACTCCTCGGGGCGCGATGCTGGCGGCGCCGCCAGGGGGCGAGCTTGGAACAGGTGCGGCGAGGCTCCACGAGGGCGAGAAGAAGAAGACCTCCGCCCCGAGGAGCGCTCGCGCAGCCTGTTATCCAAACTTATCGCTAAGGATGTCAGCTCCGCTAGCGTCCCAGGGATATCCCGACCAGCCAGTTCATCCCTCAGATCACTATTGAGGCTGCGGAGGAACAGGCCACAGAGGGAGCGTTCCTCCCAGCCCAATTCCTCCGCCGCTACCCGGAAGTCGACCGAGTGGTCCGCTGCCGACCGGCTTCCCTGCTGGAGAGCGAGAAGCCGATCGACCTGGACCGTTTCGGTTTGTGAGTGGTCAAAGACTTCCAAAAAGCGCCTCACGAATTGGTCATAGGTGAGGGTGGCATAACTGGGCCTCGCCATTACGGCGTAGGTCCAGGTTAACGCACGCCCCTCCAGAAGATTCCCTATGTAACCAATTCGGCTGTGATCCGAGGGAAAATCTCCGGGCACACGGTGGAACACGGACTCACACTGCATAATAAACCCCCGCGCTCCGCCGAGCTTACCGCTAAAGCGGGCGGGGGTCGGAATCGGCGTGAGCCGAACCGGTGCCACTGGAGCCGGCTGGACGGCCGCTGGAACAGCAGGAGCCGCGCCACCCTGGCGAGTCGGGAGGAACGGCTGTTGGGGATCCAAGCGGTTCAATCGGCTAGTCAGTTCTAATAATTGATTAAGAACCACCTGTTGCTGATAAACAATCTGATCCACCCGAGCCTCGAGGATGGTAAACCGGTGTGCGAGCCCGCCGTCCGCCGAGCCGCTCTGCTGAAGCCGTACTGACATAACGTTCGGCTCAGGAGACGCACACACACAGGCTCAGAGTAGTTCAAACTGTTTATTAACAACAGGGATGTTTGGGTGCGTGTCTGCGGAATGTTAATGTGTTGGTGGTGGCGTCTGCTTCGGACCCAGAGGCAGGAGACCGTTCAGCCGGCAACCCTATGGGAGAAATTGGACACAGGGTGATGAGCACACACCAACACAGGAGGAGAATAGGCGAGGGAGAGAAGCTTACTTGTTTGGGCAGATGACTGGCGCTTCAAGGATGGAAGCCCGGGAGACAGCCACCTGCAGGGCTCGGTGCAGCAGCGAGGAAAGACGAGGGACGGGATTGTCTGCCGCCGAGGAATCCACCTGTGCACAGGGGAGCAAACTGGAGAGATGAGGTAAGTGATCTTCTTACCGGTAAAGAGGATGCTGAAGAGAATGTGGTAGAAGTCCATGCAAGGGAAATGAAGTCTACGGCTTCAGGCCGACGCTCAGGGCGAGGCGGCTTTTATCCTTCGCCGCTGACGAGTAGCAGGTGCGTGGGCAGGTGGCGCCGCTGATGAATGGCGCGGCGTGACAAAAATACCCCACAATACCTCCACAAAGGCTCCTCCTGTTCCTCATGGATCATCTCCAAAATGTAATGTGTTTGTGTGTAGGCCACGAGCCGGTTCTGGTGAAAACTGCATCAAAGTCTATCCAGTAGTTTTAGAGGATTTTTGCTAACACACTGTGAGAACATAAGTGCCTTTGTAGAGGTATGCATCCTTGGATCATTCCCCAAATGTTATGGGTTCCTCTCTTGCCCAAGGAGCAGTTCTGATGAAAATTTGATCCAAATCCATCCAGGAGGAATGCACTCTCAGATCATCACCAAAATTTAATGGGATCATCCTTGCCTCAAGGGCTATCTTGTGGGAAAATTTCATCAAAATCCATAGTCATTTTTGCATAATCCTGCTAACAAATCATTATAACACTCACATGAGAGTAATTATAACAATATTAACAATTGAATGTGACAGAAAGTTTTACAAATAATGTGTAAGTATTGGTGGAAACTTGGAAAAAAAAATTCCACAGATAATGATATTGATTTTATAGAAAGAAATCTGAGTTCAATCTTTATTAAAACAACTGAAGAACAACAATATAGAGAAATTGTTAATAAATGTCAAACAAAACATGAAGTGAATGTGATGACAGGTATGAAAACAGTGAAATAGGTCACTGAGGGAATTTCCAAACCAATAACTCATATCTCCAACTTATCATTCCAAACGGACAATTTCCTATTAAAAATAAAAATGCAAAAGTCATTCCATTATATAGATCTGGTGACAAGTAACACTTCACAGATTTCTCTTCTGACACAGTTGTCAAAAATTCTAGAAAAAATCTTCAGTGATGGATTAGAACAGTTTATAGACCAACACAAACTACTCTCTGACAGTCAATATGGATTTAGAGTAAACTGGTCTACATCATTAGCATTAACAGAACTCAGAGAAGAAATCACTAATTCCATAGATAAAAAGACATTTACAGGTGGAGTATTTCTTGATCTAAAAAACTTCTTGACCAAAAAGAAAATATGATACAATACAAGCACACATTTACCGTGTGTACGTATGAAAGGCATTTCAGTGTCTTTTTCCCTTTGTTCATCAGTTCACAATGCACTTTTGTTGTTTATAATTTTAATGGATTATTCACATATTCAAAATAAAGTATTCAATCAATTAATGAGTTACTAAAATCGACAAATGGAGGAAATGACTGGCGCCTAGTGGCTGCCCCGGCCTTGGATGCGCTCTGCAGAGCGTGCCCAAATGCCAAGTCACGTTTCGTTACCTTATTTGTAATGACAATAAAGTTGAATCTCAATCTCAATCTCAAATGGCATCTACTCCATTTAATTTTTATGGTGAGGAGGACACTCCAGACCCTGACAACAATGCCCCCTCATGCTCATGATGTCCATGCATCCAGCACATTAAACATTAGAGGTCTGAAGGTACAAAGCAGAGTGAATAAGCAGATTACCTGATAACTGGCTTATTTTTTTTTTTTTTTTTTTACAAAATTTATATTTACATGAAAGCCTTAGAAATTTAAAGAATTCATTCACACAAAAGAGACTTAATCCTGAAAATAAAGATCTTCATACATTACTGGACTACAGCACCTCAACTGTGAGTTCTCATGTGATAAACCAAAACACTGAATGAAGCCTTTCCCGCATATTGTACAAGACTACAGCTTCTCTCTTGTGTGACTTCTCATGTGTTGTTTCAAAGTACAACATTGCTTAAATCGCTGGCCACGTTTCACAGGAAAATGGCTTCTGACTGTTTTATTTATTTGCATCTCATTTCATTACAAGTGCAATGGGCCCAAACAAGGGATCTATGGTTACACTTTAAATCAAAAAGCTTTGTATCCGAGGGCTCTCTTCAAGATGGAGACTCTTCCGCTGATTGCTGAAATATGACCTGACCTGTGTGAATTCTCATGTGAGTTTTCAAATTACAATACACAGAAAAACTCTTCCCACATGTTTTACAAGAAAACGGCTTTTCACCTGTGTGAATTCTCATGTGAGTTTTCAAATTACAATACACAGAAAAACTCTTCCCACATGTTTTACAAGAAAACGGCTTCTCATCTGTGTGAATTCTCATGTGACTTTTCAAATTACAACAGAGAAAAACTCTTCCCACACGTTTTACAATGAAAATGGCTTCTCACTGTTTTATTTATTTGCATCTCATTTCCTTACAAGTGCAATGGGCCCCAGCCAGGGGTCTATGATTACACTTTAAATTAAAAAGCTTTGTATCCAAGGGCTCTCTTTAAGATAGAGACTGTTCCTCTGATTGCTGAGATCTGTATTTCACAGATGCTAGGGCAGCCGGGTATTGCTTGTAGATATTTTTTCAAGTTCTTCTTAACCATCCCAGTTGCTCCCACCACCACAGGTATAATATCTGCATCCTGCAGATTCCAGGTGCTCCTTAGATCGTTTTTGAGGTCTTGATATTTTGTTATTTTTTCTCTTTCTGCTCTGTTGAGGCCGTAGTCGTTTGGTACTTCTCACCTGTGTGAATTCTCATGTGAGTTTTCAAACTACCATGTTTCTTAAAACTTTGTCCACAGGTTTCACAAGTAAATGGCTTCTCACCTGTGTGGATTCTCATGTGAGTTTTCAAACAACGTGTAGTAAATTTTTGGCCACATATTTTACAAGAAAATGGCTTCTCGCCTGTGTGACTTCTCATGTGATTTTTCAAATTACCACATTGACTAAAACTCTGTCCACATGTTTCACAAGAAAATGGCTTCTCACCTGTATGAATTCTCATGTGAGTTTTCAAATAATGTGAACTAAATTTTTGTCCACATATTTCACAAGAAAATGGCTTCTCGCCTGTGTGAATTCTAAAGTGAATTTTAAGACTATGAAGTCGATTAAAACTCTGCCCACACGTTTGACAAGAAAATGGCTTCTCACCTGTGTGGATTCTCATGTGAATTTTCAAATCACTACTTTGACAACAACTGTGCCCACATGTTTCACAAGAAAATGGCTTCTCGCCTGTGTGAATTCTCATGTGAATTTTCAAACAATCACGTGTAGTAAATTTTTGCTCACACATTTCACAAGAAAATGGCTTCTCACCTGTGTGAATTCTCATGTGAATTTTCAAACTATTAAGTCGACTAAAACGCTGTCCACATGTTTTACAAGAAAATGGCTTCTCGCCTGTGTGAATTCTCATGTGAGTTTTCAAACTATCAAGTCGATTAAAACTTTGCCCACATGTTTCACATGAAAATGGCTTCTCACCTGTGTGGATTCTCATGTGAGTTTTCAAATGACCACGTTGATTAAAACTCTGCCCACATGTTTCACAAGAAAATGGCTTCTCACCTGTGTGAATTCTCATGTGAGTTTTCAAACTATTAAGTCGAATAAAATTCTCCCCACATGTTTTACAAGAAAATGGCTTCTCACCTGTGTGGATTCTCATGTGAGTTTTCAAATCACTACGTTGATTAAAACTGTGTCCACATGTTGCACAAGAAAATGGCTTCTCACCTGTGTGGATTCTCATGTGAGTTTTCAAACTATTAAGTCGAATAAAACTCTTCCCACATGTTTTACAAGAAAATGGCTTCTCACCTGTGTGAATTCTCATGTGAGTTTTCAAACTATCAAGTCGATTAAAACTTTGCCCACATGTTTCACATGAAAATGGCTTCTCACCTGTGTGGATTCTCAGGTGAGTTTTCAAATGACTACGTTGATTAAAACTCTGCCCACATGTTTCACAAGAAAATGGCTTCTCACCTGTGTGAATTCTCATGTGAATTTTCAAACTATTAAGTCGAATAAAACTCTCCCCACATGTCTGACAAGAAAATGGCTTCTCACCTGTGTGGATTCTCATGTGAGTTTTCAAATCCCTACGTTGATTAAAACTGTGTCCACATGCTGCACAAGAAAATGGCTTCCCACCTGTGTGAATTCTCATGTGAGTTTTCAAACTATTAAGTTGAATAAAACTCTCCCCACATGTTTCACATGAAAATGGCTTCTCACCTGTGTGGATTCTCATGTGAGTTTTCAAATGACTACGTTGATTAAAACTCTGCCCACATGTTTCACAAGAAAATGGCTTCTCACCTGTGTGAATTGTGTTATGAACTAAAAATTCCCTCTCGTCATTGCCCTCATTAGTAGGAGTCACCATGAAGGCATCAGTCTCTTGTTTCATTCCAAAGTCTTCTTCCTCCTGACTGCTACAGAGTTCTTCTTCCTCTTTAACCTGTGCAGCATCTTGTTCCTCCTGGTCCAGAATGGAGTTCCTCTCCTGGTTACAGAGCTGCTGGACAGTGAGAACCTCCTCCTCCTTCCAGTCATGTAGCTGTGGAGCATCTGGAGGGACAAAGAGACATAGAAAATACTATCAATTGAAAAACTAGAAAGAATAAATTCACTGATTGGCCAAAAGTCACCACCTGGTAACCAACAGCTCTTAAGGTGCATTTAGACTGAACGTGAATACACAGCACAAATACATGTAAAGTTAATGTAAACATGCGGAAGACTCACATGTGATGAATCTGTTTCAGATTCAACAAGTTATTTAAAGGAGACAAAATTATTTTTCCACATGCTACCATGGTTCCCTGAGGTCTAAAAGAGGACACAGGATGAAAACTTTACTTTTCAGTGTTTTTACACATGAATTATCTATCTGGAGGGGCCATAAAAAAATACAAAAAAAAAAAAAAACAACCTGTCACTTGTTAGGGTCCACCATGGTCTCACTAGGTCTCCTTCAGTGAACATTTCTGATTTATCACCAGTTGTGACGTGATGGTTCCATCTTTAACTTGGAACAACTGAAATTTAAGGCGTGTCTAAGAAGAACTCATGTAGTTGTATTGTCAGGTTTTCACTTGTGAAGACAGGTGAGCTGTGGTAATACAGAGATAAATTCATTCCTCGGCGTCAAGATGGCTGAGCCAGTGCCCAGCACATCAACACTAGTATAAAATGTACGATTTATTATTATACAACAGTTAGTTCCAACCGAGCAATTTGATTCGACAATAGGAATTCATAGAGTTACTAAAATCCATAATTACACTGCA
Organism: Pholidichthys leucotaenia; assembly: GCA_020510985.1. Lineage (NCBI taxonomy): Eukaryota > Metazoa > Chordata > Actinopteri > Cichliformes > Pholidichthyidae > Pholidichthys > Pholidichthys leucotaenia. Next base: position 40,147,390 of record CM035841.1, on the reverse strand, counting down.
ACGTTTCACTACAGATGTATCACTCCGCTTCAAAGGTGTTCATGTAACCATTAATTACTAACACTAATAGATTGTGAACTAACTCTCAGTGACAATTGCAATACTGTGTTGAATACCTTAATTTCCACAGTGAGGTGCTGTTTGAAAAGATTTTTGACCTGACCCGGAAGTCCCACCTTTTTGAAAAAAGCTTTATTCAGTTAACAGTCTGCCCTTGTATAAACATGGAGAAACTATTTCACGCCTGTTTAAAAAAATAGGCAGTGCTAGAATTGGATTTATTGTCTCAATTAACAAACCACAATACCTTTGTGGTGATGGACTCTTTGTTTTATTTGAAAACATGAAGAAAAGCAAGCAAAGTGTGCCAAATCGCTAGCATGCTAGCTACTAGCCACTGGCTAGCTACAGGCATTTGCTATGTTTTGATCTCGGGTCTTCTGCAGTACCGACTCAACAGGGATGTTTTATAAACACATTACTTTTTGCAGTTGACAATATTTAATTTGTTTACATGTGTGTGAAATGACAATAGACGTCCTCATGCTGATTGAGATGTTTAGCAACAGTTACTGGCTACATTTAGAATGGACTATTTTATCTCAGCAGCACAAAATAACTGGTTAAACAAACAAATCATAATATTTTCTCCAGTACTGCTGTCATTTAATAAATTGTGCTTGTGGAACTGTTGTATAAAAGCAATATTACACTCAAGGTCGTTACGGTATCATGAATATACTAACTATGGATGTGATACTCTAATTCTGTCCTAGACATATCACACCCGCAGTTACTATATTCATTGATGCCGTACTCCCTCTCATATAATATTGCTTAAGTAATTCTGTTTTATACGTCTCTTCTAGTCAGTCGTACACACAGCACTGTCCAACTTCTCGTTCTGAACATGTCACAATGGTGTTTTTATACATAAATAACCACATACTGCATTGAGGGGCTAATGGCTAACTGGCTAGAGCAGACAATTCCTCCACCTGGTACACTGAACCAAAAGAAAAACTCATTTGAAGTGCAAACTATAACTGTATAGTCAAAGAGATTAAATTATTTTTCCACTGGGTTAGATCAGTCAAAGTCAAACAAACTAGACCAGTACAAGTACATCAGATTTATGTAGTTACTGGAAATATTACTTTAATATTATTATTTTATTTTAGGACAGTTTCTCAAAGACTCAACCTGAACATTTTCTAACTTTTTATCCGTTTCATTCTCACAGTCTTTGAGCTCAGAGTTGCCATCACTGTTACTGTGACTTCCTGTTTTCAGTCGTCTCTTCTTTGGTTTGGGTTCTTCTTCTTTCGTGGATCCTGAGTCTACATGCCGGCTTCCTTCTTCATCTTGGATTTCAGTTCCAGCAGAGTTGTGAGAGAGGAGCTGCTCACTGTTTGGCTCTGCTTCACTCTGCTGCTTTTCCTCAGAAATAAGAGTCACCATGAAGGGATCGGCCTCCAGCTTCACTACCAGCTGTTCTCCCTCCTGACATGCAAAGATCCTACTGTTCCTCTTTAACCTGTTGAGATTCTGGTTCCTCCTGTTCCTCTTTAACCTGTTGAGGTTCTGGCTCCTCCTGTTCATTTTTTTGATCAAGGTCTTTTAATTTGGTTTTTCCAGTGTAACAAAACAAAATATGAACAAAAAGAAAACACAAAAATATTACTCCCCCCCCCCATCCCAAAGCTCCCAGACAGACAAAAGCAATGCATTTACCCAGGCATCTATAAGTATAAAATGAATAACTAGATATACAGTGGACATAAAAAGGCTACACACCCCTGTTCAAATGTCAGGTCTTTGTGAGGTTAAAAAAATGAGACCAGGACAAATCATTACAAAACTTTTTCCACCATTAATGTGAACTATAACCTGTACAACCCATTTGAAAAACAAACTGAAATCTTTTAAGGGGAAAAATTAAAAAAAAACTTACAATAACCTGCTTGCAGAAATATGCACACCATTAAACTAATGCTTTGTTGCAGCACCTTTGGCTTTTATTACAGCACTCAGTCTTTTTTGGTAGATAGATAGATAACTTTATTGTCTGTCCCAGTCAGTGACACAAATTCTTCTTAGACACGGCTACAACAATATTACACATTCAACACTCTCAAAAACATGTTCAAACTCACAGGATAAAAACAATTTAAAAAGGAAACATGGTTAAAAAGGAAACAGCAAATAAAATCATGTGGCAGAAAATATTAATAACTATTAAAATTAATAATGATTAATAGATAAATGCTGATAACTAATATTGATTGCTCACTGAAGTATGATAACTATTTGATTTTGTTCAGAATTGTTACTGCAGAAGGAATAAATGATTTCTTGTAAATGTTTTTATGGACCAATGGAACTTTAGATCATCTGCCTGATGGCAGTAACTGAAAAGAGTGATGGAGGGGGTGAGATGGGTCCTCTGTGATCAGGGTGGCTTTCCTGATCACAGAGCGCTGATACAGTTCAGACAACGGTGTCTGTGGTGAGCCAATGATTTTGCTAGCCTGATTAACTATACGGGAAAGCTTTGTTTTGTGCTTGATGAAGAGGGAGCTGTACCAGGATGAAAGGTTAAAAGAAAGGATGGATTCAATTAATGAAGTGTAAATCAGAGTTAAAATGTGTCTACTGACATTAAAAGTCCTCAGTTTCCTCAACAGGTGGAGGCGTTGTTGTGCTTTTTTTATAAATAGAGTCAACATGGTGTGCAAAAGACAGGCTACAGTCCATCTCTATTCCCAAATATTTAAAAACTTGAACTTGCGCAATAGCCTGACCCTGGATACTGAGGGGTGTAAAGAGAGTAGATGAAAGTTTCTCTTTGTTCCCACAGCACAACTCCTTAGTCTTTGTGGTGTTTAACTCCAGAGAGTTTTGATTAAAAGTCTGAACTAGATCGTTGACTGCCTGCTGATAAGCTGGTCAGTGCAGTACTGTTTGTCAGATGAGCCACCAAGGCCATGTCATCTGCATATTTAAAAAGAGTCATTCCTTCACTGTCACAGGAGATGTTATTTGTGTACACAGAGAACAGAACCAGAGATAAAACACAACCTTGAGGAAGACCTGTGTTTAAACTCAACTTGTTAGATGTAAAACCATTTAAAAACACTTGTTGTGGCCGGTCATATAAAAAACTCTGAATCCATAAAATCAATGTTGGGTGAACCTGCAGGTCTGTCAAGTGATGTAGCAAGGTGCCTGTGTGTACAGTGTTAAAAGCAAAAGAAAAGTCCATAAACAAAATCTGTGTGTGGGTATGAAGAATCCAGTTGTTAAGTGACAGTGTCTAGAGGTGTAAGACATGCATCCTCTACACCCCATTTTGCCTTATAGACAAACTGAAGGGGATCCAATTTGTGTGACAACATGTTAGTCAAAAAGTCACACACCACTCACTCCATACATTTACAGAGCACCAGAGGTCAGGGCCACTGGTCTGTAGTCTTTCAGGTCCTTAGGGTGAGTCTTTTTGGGGATTGGAATGATGGTAAATTCCTTCCACTGATCAGGGACACATCCAGAATCCAAGAGATGCTGAAAAAGTCTGGTGAGGACTCCACCTAGCTGAGTGGAACATTCCTTGAGGATTCTGCCTCTGAGCCTATCAGGGACAGCGGCTTTGTGTTGGTTGACCCTATGTAAGATGGACATCACAAGTTGCTCCTCAGTGATAAGGAGTTCATGGGAGGAGATGGAAGGTGGGGAGGTCCAGGTGGCATCTGGAGGCAGTTCCATCATCAGGACTCCACTCCCCGCTCTACAGAGCATCTACCGCCGCAAACTCCAAAAGAGAGCTGACGCCATCCTCCGGGACCCCACCCACCCCCAACACAGACTGTTTACACTTCTACCCTCAGGCCGGAGTTACAGAAGTGTGAAATTCCGGAAAACCAGACTGAAAAACTCCTTCTTTCCCACTGCCATCAGACTCATGCACAGATAACAACTCACAAAACTCTGTAACACAGCTTTGCATATAGGAACTCACACACCGACTGCTAAATTTGCACACTGCTCACCTGTACAGTAGATATAGTATCACCTGTCTGATGTCCATATCATCTCTGCTGCTACTTATCAATAATTTGTAATTATACACTGCTTGTTGCACAATGCTCATTTGCACACTGTACATAATTCAATTCAATTCAATTCAACTTTATTTATATAGCGCCATTTCACAACAACAGTCATCTCATAGCACTATCAACTGTAGGGGGAACCCCCACAGTTGCAGAAAGACCCCAGCAATCAGGCGATCCCCTGTGAGCAAGCACTTGGCGACGGTGGAGAGGAAAAACTCCCTTTTATCAGGAAGAAACCTCCAGCAGAACCAGGCTCAGGGAGGGGCAGTCATCTGCTGTGACTGGCTGGGGGGTGAGGGGATAGAGAAGAAGAAAAGAACAGACATGTAGAGAGCAAACAGCACGATGGGGACTCAATCTATGGGAGAGAACAAACAAATGTTAATGACCAGCAAAAAAAATATTTCATTGAGAGTGAGAAAAGGAGTGAGGCCCAGTGCATTACTGGAGGTCCCCCAGCTGACTAAACCTATTAGCAGCATAACTAAGGGAGGGTTCATTAACACATGATCCCTCCCTAATTGTAGGCTATATCAAAAAGGTAGGTTTTAGCCCTATTTTAAAAACAGAGATCAAGTCTGACTCCCGAATCCAGATTGGCAGCTGATTCCACAGGAGAGGAGCTTGATAACTGAAGGCTCTGCCTCCCATTGTACTTTTGGAGATTCTAGGTATTACAAGTAATCCTGCATTTTGGGAGCGTAGTGCTCTGTTAGGATAATACGGTAGTATCAGATCTTTTAAATAAAAAGGAGCCTGATTGTTTAGAGCTTTGTAAGTAAGAAGAAGGATTTTAAACTTAATTCTAAACTCTATGGGAAGCCAATGAAGGGAGGGCAGAACTGGAGAGATATGATCTCTCTTTCTAGTACCTGTTAAAACTCTTGCTGCAGCATTTTGGATCAGCTGAAGACTTTTTAAAGATGTTTTAGGACAGCCTGATAATAAAGAATTACAGTAATCTAATCTCGATCTAATCTAATCTCGAGCTAACAAAAGCATGGATCAGTTTCTCAGCATCACTCTGAGACAAGATGCTCCTAATCTTGGCAATATTACGCAAATGATAGAAGGCAGTCTTAGAAACAAATTTAATATGTGAATTGAAGGACAAATCCTGATCAAAAATAACTCCAAGGTTCCTCATAGAGCTATTAAGAGAAAGAGTAACCGCATCCAAACTGAAAGTTTGATTTGGAAAGGAATTTCTAAGGTTTTTTGGACCAACAAGAATGACTTCAGTCTTATCTGAATTTAATAGCACGAAATTACAAGTCATCCAAGCTTTGATTTCCTTAAGACAGGCTTCTAACTTAGCTAATTGATTACTATCATCTGGCTTCATTGACAGGTATAATTGTGTGTCATCTGCATAACAATGAAAATGTATACACTGCTTTCTAATAATGTTGCCTAACGGAAGCATATATAAACTAAAAAGAGTAGGGCCTAGCACAGATCCCTGTGGAACTCCATGACTAAGCTTTGAGTTGAAAGAAAACTTATTATTTACATGAACAAACTGGAACCTATCAGATAAATAAGATCTAAACCACTGCAACGAAGTTCCATTAAGTCCAACATAGTGTTCTAATCTATCAAGTAGAATATTATGATCGATAGTATCAAAAGCTGCACTAAGGTCTAAAAGGACAAGTACAGAAACTAGTCCATTATCAGATGCAATGAGGAGGTCGTTAGTGACCTTCGCTAAGGCTGTTTCAGTACTATGATGGATTCTAAACCCAGATTGAAACTCTTCAAGTAAACCATTTCCCTGCAGGTGGTCAAATAATTGCGTAGCAACAACTCTTTCTAAGATTTTTGAAATGAAAGGGAGATTAGAGATTGGTCGATAGTTAGCTAAAGCTCCTGGATCTAGCATAAGCCTATGCCATCTCAGGTTCACATCAGGTTGCACACTGCTCATTTGCACACTGTACATAGGTTCATGCCATCTCAGGTTTACATCATCTCTGATATCAATATACCACTATCACTTTAGTCATCCGGTGACTTTCATTTTCATTCCTCTACTGCCTAACTGTGTGTTGGTGTATGTGTCTTAGCATCCATCAGTACTAGGATTGAGTTACTGTGTTAGTGTGTCATGACCTATTAGAATTGTTGTTTCTGTACCTTTAACTTGGCATTCATTCGGAGAGCAAAGTAAAAATTTCATTGCTCAGGAAATGTAGCATTTCTTAACTGTGCACATGATAATAAAGCCTTTGAATCTTTGAATCTTGAATCTTAATTCATTCTATGAATTAATTAATGAATCTTAATGACATTCTACGACACGGTGGTGGCATCAGCCATCACTTTTGGAGTGGTCTGCTGGGGCTGTCGCATTACAGCAGCCGATAGGAAGAGACTGAACAAACTGATCAAGAAAGCTAGCTCTGTCCTGGGGCAACGCCTTGACTCAGTGAAGGAGATAGGAGAGAGAAGGATGGTGGCTAAGCTGTCATCTCTGCTGGAGTCCGAGTCCCACCCTATGCAGGACATACTGAACGCACTGACAAGCTCATTTAGCAGTAGGCTACATCATCCTAGATGCGCGACCAAGAGGTTTCGCAGGTCCTTCCTACCTACGGCTGTCAGACTTTATAACCTAAGCAGGGCTGTTCACGGAGATAGCAAAGAAAAAACAAAAAACGTGACGACCTAATTGTAATGAGTGCAAAAGACGCGACAGACTTACACAAATGGTCCCCTCCGGTATACAACGAGGACAATATCAGTCGCTATGGAGGGTGACAATATGTATGGGTCCATATTCATACTATGTAGGATAACTAAATAGATGGTTATGCTGTTTATTGCATCTAGCTCCAATGCACCGCACTGTGTATATATATTTATATATTTATGTGTACATATGTACTGTATATTCACTGCTCTTATTTTCTTATCTTCTAAATTATTGCTCTGAGTGTTGCTATCCCTGTGCTGTTGCAATCCTGGAATTTCCCCATTGTGGGACTAATAAAGGTTTATCTTATCTAATAAAGGCTTATCTTATCTTATCTTATCTTATCTTAATAGTTCTGTGAGGAACGTTGGGAGTTATTTTTGATCAAGATCTGTTTTTCAATTCACATATTAAATTTGTTTCTAAGACTGTCTTCTATCATTTGCGTAATATTGCCAAGATTAGGAGCATCTGGTCTCAGAGTGATGCTGAGAAACTGATCCACATTTTTGTTAGCTCTAGATTAGATTATTGCAACTCTTTATTATTAGGTTGTCCTAAAATATCTTTAAAAAGTCTTCAGTTGACCCAAAATGCTGCAGAAAGAGTTTTAACAGGTACTAGAAAGAGAGATCATATCGCTCCGGTTCTGGCCTCCCTTCATTGGCTTCCCATAGTTTAGAATTAAGTTTAAAATCCTTCTTCTCACTTTCAAAGCTCTAAACAATCAGGCCCCTTTTTAACTAGAAAAGCACTCGGAGAGCGCAGACCTCCGCCAAGCGCCGCAGTTCCCCCCATACAGTGTTTGTGTGTACGTTTTAAGATTCCTTGACCATGAAAACATATGACTAGCAATTGGATTCACAATGATAGGATTAGTGGTTCAGTAGTTATTCACGAAAATCACATTTTCCGTAATGGCAGTTTTGTTGTGGACGGTGATCCGGATCACCACCAAAATCTAATCATCTGTAGGATACCCCATTTCTGACAATCTGTGAAAATTTCATGAAAATCCGTCCATAACTTTTTGAGTGATGTTGCTAACAACAGACAGACAGACAAACCAACGCCGATGAAAACATAACCTCCTTGGCGGAGGTAATTAAAAGATCTGATATTACCCTATAATCCAAACAGAGCACTACGCTCCAAAAAATGCTGGATTACTTGTAATACTGATAACCTCCTAAAGTACAATGGGAGGCAGAGCCTTCAGTTATCAAGCTCCTCTCTTGTGGAACCAGCTGCCAATCTGGATTTGGGAGTCAGACTCGATCTCTGTTTTTAAGAGTAGGGTTAAAACCTTTCTTTTTGATATTAACCTTTTGCCAGTGACGTCCTGCGTCACGTGATTTTTGTTGATAGCGCCACATTGGACAGCAACTCAGGCGCTGTGTGAGTGCGTTTCAGCATGGCGTCCGCTCAGTCAGATGTGCCGGCTTTGTCCAATGTAGCGCAACTACTAGATAAAAAACATCGTGAAAGGTACACGGAAAAGATCAGTGTTATCGGCGTGGACCCTTACAACTTGTCGCTTGAAAAATTCACCAGTTTCATAGATTTTTGCCCCAAACCTGACGTACACTATATGGACATCTACAACTACCTGGTCAACACACCGTCTAGGTACACTGGAGAGTCTCTGAAAGCCTACAAAAGTTTGGACGCTTATAGTTATTTTGTTGCTGGGCTTGTGAGAAATGTGCTGATATCCCCAGTCATCACTTCAACGGTCCACTATGTCGTGAAGGCCCTACTGTATAGATTTGTCATGTTATATAGAATCTATTAAGTGATAAATTATTAAAATTTTATAAAATATTCAATTATCATTATTATTATTATTATTATTATTAGCAGCATATATAATATCTCAATTAAATTAATTAAAAATAATTAAATATTTTTATAGATCTATATATTCTGTAAAAGGATTTATAAATATCTGTCGTATCAATAGAATACTGGATAAACAACTCCCAACACTATTAGATATATTACAAATTTTATTGTCCAGTCTATACAAGAAAGACTTATATCCAGATAAAAAGTCATCATACCCACATTAATTTTAAGAATATTTATCCACTACAGGTACATCACTCCCAGAAGATGTCGGACCCCCCACTGAAACCCTGGGTGATCATGAAGCAAGATGGTGTCATATTGTCTTCACACTTTCTGTTTTGACCAAAAATTAAACGCCAAATCAGTTTAATTGAAAGGCACAACAGAATCATTTACATTTATCAATGCACAACAAACTCCAGAAGACATTTCTACGAGTACACTGGCAGCAAGTGAGCGATCCAAGTTCTCTCTCTGTCTTTTTTTCCTTGCTTGTGTTTTAATGTACCGATGGAAGCTGGCGTTGTTTCTGTCTTTCGTTGGAGTAGACGTGAAGGTGAAGACTGATGGTATGTAATCTGGGGAAAGAGGGTCACTGCTCTTCTCACCTGGAATATGGATTAGGTAGAATATATAGTTTATACAGTTTGAGAAGCAATATAACGATTTATCATGTTTATATCATTCTTTTAATCCATGTAGACCTATTTATGTGGTACATTGAAGTACAAAGTAACAATGGTGGGAGGTTTAACTGTATCGGTGAATGTGAATTATTGTAAAAATACTCCTTTTTTTTGGTAAATTTAATAAATTTTTTATTCATTGCAAAATAAACTCAGCCATATTGATCAACACATTAAATTTCAAACAGGAGCATGCATTCATGATCATTATCTTGTCATCTAGCAGTTGTCTAGTGCTAGGTCACAGATGGTAGGCCTTGGTGGTGCACACAGGGAGGGACATACCCATTTACCAGTGTTTACAATGATATAACATTACATCTATAGACACTGATACATCAGACATACCCGATATAAAATGTTGATTGCATAGCTGCGAGTAAGGCGACGGGGACCAATCTTTCCTCTTCAGCGCTGCCACCCACCTCCTGCGCCTGTCTTCGTCAGCTGGGAACCGGTAAAACTTCAAGTTGGATCCCTTTTTCTGGCGATTTGTACACCCAAAGGCACAGCAGTGAAACACCATAGTCTAATCCAATGCCAACATAAAATAAGACAAAGATGTAGGTTGAAATCAGGTAAATATACCGAGATCTGATACACCGCTGAACAGCTGCTGAATGCGCCGTCCACTCGCTTCTGCCGTCCAATATGGCGGCATAAACAAAAGGATGTGACGTCACAGCAAATGGTCAATAGCCTACAATTAGGGAGGGATCATGTGTTTCTGAACCCTCCTTTAGATATACTGCTATTAGGTTTAGACAGCCGGGGGACCTCCAATAATTGCACTGGGCTTTACTCCTTTCTTCACTCTCAATGAAATAGTTTTTTGGGTTTTTTTGCTGTTAATTAACATCAGTTTGTTCTCTCCCATAGATTGAGTCCCCATCGTGCTGTTTGCTCTCTACATGTCTGTTCTTCTCATCTTTATCCCCTCACCCTCCAGCCAGTTGCAGCAGATGACTGCCCCTCCCTGAGCCTGGTTCTGCTGGAGGTTTCTTCCTGTTAAAAGGGAGTTTTTCCTCTCCACCGTCACCAAGCGCTTGGTTTTCCCTACAGTTGAAAGTGCTATGTATGAGATGATTGTTGTTGTGAAATAGCACTATATAAATAAAGTTGAATTGAATGGAAGAACTGTCAGCCCTGTATTTGGCAAGAAGACCGAGCACATCTTTTGGAAAAAAAAGTCCACAAAGTTTGATCAAGGTTCAGCAATAGATTGTATCCCTGAAACAATGAGTCTTAACAGGGGATTTTTTGCGTCTTTGTGTATTTTTGGATTTCCATATATTATTGGCATCCTGGGGAATTGTTCTCAAAGAAATTCAAACTCCTTCTGTGTGATCCAGTTGCTCTCTGTAGCTTGTTTGAGAAGGCTGTCAATTTTGTTTCTTATTTCATTCACTGGATTGCTTTTTAACTCCTTGGAAGATTCAGTATCCTCCATATGGAGAAGCATCTTAGCTTGATAAAAGTTAGAGTCCATAATCACAATAGTTCCTCCCTTAACTGCAGCTCTAATTGTGATTTCTGGATTGTTCCTTAATTCTGTCAAAGCCTGATGACAGCTTTGGAAAGATGGCAATACTTTGGCACTTTCTCTTCCTAAATCATTTAATTTATGTCCCGTTCCACTAATTTACCAAAAGTGGTAAGGACTGGACTTAAGTTTGTCATGGGTGTAAATGTGGAGGACCTGGACAAGGGAGTTAGTTTTCAAGTATCACTGGAAATGGGTTCAATGTGATGTACATTTCTGTGTAAAGGAGAGAAAAAATGCTTCAAGTGTAACTGTCTCATTCAGTGCATCCGAAAAGTATTCAGAGTGCTTAACTATTCCACATTTTGTTATGTTACAGCCTTAGTCCAAAAGGGATTAAATTCATTTTTTTTTCCTCAAAATTCTACACACAGCACCCCATAATGACAACATGAAAAAGTTTTTTTTGAGATTTTCGCAAATGTATTTGATGGAATAATTTTGTATTTTGTATCTGCTGGTACCTCAGAGTCTGTGTGAAATGTACAAGGTCATGGCAGCATGACATTTTATCTTTGTTTACATACACATGTACTGTACTGTTATGAGTATGTCTGATAAAAGAGACAGTTTGGAAGAACCAGTCTAAACCAGATATTCTCTCCTGAACAGTATTGAGATAACAGGATGCTTAAAGACTGAAAAAAATGTTCGGTTTTAGTTTGGATTTTGGTTTGCTTGCTACCGGATAACCATGAAAACCGGTACTACCGGTCTCATGGGTCGGGCCGTCGGTGACTCAACCGGCATCCCCGCCCTTCTGAGGGCATGGAGGGTGAAACTGGGCATCCTTGCAGAACTAAAAACAATATCTGTCACAGGTCTGTGGTGGACCACTCCCAGTTACACGGGGTGAAACTGGATATCCTGGCAGATAAGCACATCTGTCGCAAGGTCTGTGGTGGACTTTTGCCAGTCGGTGCATCATAACATGCACTACACAAAGAGCAGAGATAAACAAACCTATCATCTGGTCAGTCACTGCAACAGATACCGGAGTCAGTTTGTCTTGGCTTGTCCTTGCAACTGATGATACCTCTATCTGCCAAGAATGTGCCGCTAGTCCAGCAAAAGCTAGCGGTACTCAAATACTTTGCAAGCAGTTTCATGAAATGGTCAGTCAGAAAGCAACTCATACCGGCTCAGACGTCGTCTGGGTTAACAAGGTCAAGAGTTCCTGGTAGGGGAAGGTGAAGGACAGAGCTGTGTGGAGGAATCTGATCAGACCTAAATGAAACAGTCATCGTCACCTCCGACAGACTGCTATGATGATGATGTGATGATGAAAGACTGAAAGTTGTATGTGTGAATCAGTGCAATTTCCGGAGGCGACTGAGGTATCTCTGCAATTGTTCTCCTCTGGCCAGTACAAATTAAATTTGCTGAAACTTTAATCCTGCACCTTTCTTGATTACTGGTAGAAGAGATTTTTCCAACATACTTGGCACACCGAACAAGGGACTCCAGAAATCTTTCACCACACCTCCGGCGCTTTGGACCATTGCTGTTAAGACCTTCCACCCACCTCCCAATTGGAGTGGTTTGTTCTTTTGATGGTACGGTGGGTGTCTGGTGGCCACCCCTTGGGGAGGGGGCTCTCTCATGGACTTGGTTGGACCTTTTCCAGCCCAGCTTCATGCACTGTGACTGCATGCTCTTCTGTGTTGTTTTGGTTCCCTACTTGTCGCCAGGAAGCTCTCAAGGGGCCTCTGGGGTTGCTCGGCTCCCTGTCAGCTGACAGCCACGCCTCCCTCTCCTGCCAGTACCTGCCAAGCTGTTTACTATTTTCATTTGCATCTGCCACTCTCCACACACACACAAACACACGCACACATTCGCCTTCACCTGCTCTCACTCAGCTCTACATACATCCACTCATACCTATGCGCATGCACACATCCACACACACCTGTCTCCACTTAACACACTCCCACTCATTCCTACACACACACGCACACTCCTTGTCATACTGGCAATCACTCAACTCATTATGTGTTGTATTATTTAAGCTCTGGGTTCACACTGGTGTTTGCTGGATTATTGTACTGCTTAGTGCACTGCGTTGTGTGCTTTTTCCTCTGCACCCTGGATTGTTCTTGGACTAACTCGGACTGCTCCAGCCTTGTGAGCACTGTTTGCTTTCCCCTGCTTACCAGTTGGAAGCACGCTGGGCTCTCTTGTTGCCCCCCTCACCATCAGTTTTGCCTGTCTGCACCTTGGGGCAATTTCTCCCATGTTTACTCACCTGTGTTCTGTTGAGCGTCCTGAGGGAACTCCCCGTTCATCCTGTGCTATTCATTTGTTTGTTTATTTAAGATAAGATAAGCCTTTATTAGTCCCACAATGGGGAAATTCCAGGATTGCAACAGCACAGGGATAGCAACACTCAGAGCAACAATCAGAAGGCAAGAAAAAACAAAAGCAGCTAGTATACATATGTACATATTACTATATATATATATATATATATATATATATATATATATATATATATATATATAGAGAGAGAGAGAGAGAGAGAGAGAGAGAGAGAGAGAGACACACAGTGCGCAGCATTGTGGTTGGTGGATGTGCAGCAGAAAGTCTAAGCTCTCTCTCCGCGGATGCGGCGGGCCAGCTCGATGTCTTTGGGCATGATGGTGACCCTCTTGGCATGGATGGCGCACAGGTTGGTGTCCTCAAAGAGACCCACCAGGTAGGCCTCGCTGGCTTCCTGCAGAGCCATGACGGCGGAGCTCTGGAAGCGCAGGTCGGTCTTGAAGTCCTGAGCAATCTCCCTCACCAGGCACTGGAAGGGCAGCTTACGGATGAGCAGCTCTGTGGATTTCTGGTAGCGACGGATCTCTCTCAGAGCCACGGTACCGGGCCTGTAACGGTGAGGCTTCTTTACTCCGCCGGTGGCCGGAGCGCTTTTCCGAGCAGCCTTGGTGGCCAGCTGCTTCCTGGGGGCTTTTCCTCCAGTAGATTTACGGGCGGTCTGCTTGGTTCTTGCCATCGCTCTTTATTATTCTGTCTTATATTCCTTGCACGCCGCCTAAACTCCAGCCCGGCACCCGCGTAGTTTTCGCTTCAGTTCTCCTGGTATGTCGAGTTTCTCCGTTAGCACCGGGTGGCGGTTGAGTGCTAGCTAGCTCTTCCCTGCTGTATCGTCTCCTGCTGTAAACAGTGGCTCCCTCCGCCGACTCGGGAGACCTTTGGGGCGATCTGTGTGTCCGTGATATACACTACCGTTCAAAAGTTTGGGGTCACCCAGACAATTATTTTGTGTTTTCCATGAAAAGTCACATTTATTTACCACCATGAGTTGTAAAATGAATAGAAAATATAGTCAAGACATTGACAAGGTTAGAAATAATGATTTGTATTTGAAATAATAATTTTTTTCTTCAAACTTAGCTTTTGTCAAAGAATCCTCCATTTGCAGCAATTACAGCATTGCAGACCTAACATGATTTTACAAGGGTTTTCTAATCATCCATTAGCCTTCTGACGCAATGAGCAAACACATTGTACCATTAGAACACTGGAGTGATAGTTGCTGGAAATGGGCCTCTATACACCTATGTAGATATTGCACCAAAAACCAGACATTTGCACCTAGAATAGTCATTTACCACATTAGCAATGTATAGAGTGTATTTCTGATTAGTTTAAAGTTGTCTTCATTGAAAAAAAGTGCTTTTCTTTCAAAAATAAGGAAATTTCTAAGTGACCCCAAACTTTTGAACGGTAGTGTATATATATATATAGAGTGAAAGGTGTAGAAAGAAGAAGGAAAATTAAAAAAAAAAAAAGGCAGTTGCAAAAGGCAGCCAACTCGTGTGGCGCCGGAACCGGAAGTTCCGGAAGTTTTGACTGTGACATCACTTTTTGTCAATAAATACACACAACACTCTCCTGCATTTAGGTTTTTGTCTTCCTTGCCTCAAAAAGGCAGGAAATCATGACACAAACACCAAGACTGGTGAAAACGATGAGGACATCCTAAAGCTTCTTGACAAGAAACGTGAAGCCCACAGAGTGTACCAGCAAGACAGCAGATCTGCCTCTAAGAAGGCAACCTTCAACTCCATCAAAGGAAAGGTGAAGGCAAAGTTCAGCAAGTTGCAGGACCTCTGGCTCAGCAAAAAGGCAGATTAAATACAGCAGTACACTGACAGCAACAACTCCAAACACTACTATGATGGCCTTAAGACCACCTGTTGTAGGCCTCAGTCTTCTGGAACATCACCACTGCTCAGTGCTGATGGGTCCTCTCTCCTCACCGACAAGAACGCAATCCTGGAAAGATGGGCAGAACACTTCAGCAGCGTCCTGAACAGACCTTCGTCCATCAATGCAGAAGCCATCACTTGCATGCCCCAAGTAGAGGTGAACACGTCTCTGGCAGACCCTTCAACGGAATCAGAAGTGCAAAAAGCAATCAAACTCCTTTCGAACAGCAAAGCACAAGGCTCTGACTCCATCCCAGCTGAAATCTGCAAGGTAGGAGGACCAGTTCTAATACAGAAACTCACCAAGCTCCTTCAGACCATGTGGCAGCAAGAAGTTATCCCCCAGGAGCTCAAGGATGCCTCCATTGTCAATCTCTACAAGAGGAAAGGAAACAGGCAGTCCTGTGACAACTACCGTGGGATCTCTCTCCTCGCTATCGCCGGCAAGATCCTCGCAAGAGTCCTTCTCAACCACCTCATTTAGCACATGGAAGGCAGTCACCTGCCGGACAGCCAGTGTGGCTTCAGGGAGGGTTGTGGAACTGCTGACATGATCTTCGCTGCACGCCAACTCCAGGAGAAGTGTCAAGAGTAGAACAGGGACCTTTACACAACATTTGTAGGTCTGACCAAGGCTTTTGATACCGTCAGTCGTGAGGGGCTGTGGAAGATCATGGCGAAGTTCGGCTGCCCGGACAAGTTTATCAGCATGGTGCGCCAGTTCCACGACGCCATGCTTGGTCGAGTACTGGATGATTTAGACTCCTCCAAAGCTTTCCCAGTCACCAACGGGGTCAAGCAGGGCTGTGTACTCGCGCCCACACTTTTCAGCAGTCCCTTCAAGATTTTGCGATGCTGCAATTCTACCAATTGATGCAAGAGCCTTATATGTGATGTTAAAATGCTAAAGCATAACAAAACAAAATAAAGTGCTTCAAGGTAGTTTCATAGCAATGCCAATTTAAACCACATTGAATATGAACCTTGTGGCCCAAACCACAGGGTGCTTGACTGAAATAATCAGCTATTATTTATAGTTTTCAATGCTTTCATACTCCATTTTCTTAGCGCCTTCAGAACTTCCTTTCACTTCACTTCCTGTTTTTTTAAACTTCCAAAATAAAAGCATGGGCCTCTCTGCCATACCTTACAGGAAAATCTCATAAACCTTAGGAGTAGCCTTCAAAATAAAGCATGCATTTAAAACATAAAATTGGGTCATTTACAAGCTATATAAGCACAAGCTTCAACCTACACCCTTTCAGTTGTTCTTTCTTATGTCCTACATAGTTTTTGTTGTTTTTATTGTATGTTTATTACCGAATAAAGTTCACATTCATTTATTCGTTCATTTCAGTACAAATTTGCAAGAATAAAGGTGCAAAAATATTACAGCTCACTTAGGTTCATTTAGTCTTCTTTTAATTTACCTTTTGTTCTTACTAAGACAAAAATAGAAAGGAGATGTTTTTACCTTCTTTACATGTTTCGACTGTTCACTGCAGCCTTCATCCGAAGTGTCAGCTGATTGCTGCGAGGTGTCACTTTATCAGCTGACTTTTGTAGGCAGGGCCAGCCCTGCAGACCTGTCAGATCCACCGAGCCGGCCCTGTTTTCCGCCGTCTGGTGGTCTCTGGAGAATGTAGTCCCAGGTGTGGGAAAGCATAAAGGCCCCCTCATCCCAGTTCATGCTATCATTTCCCCGCTTCCTGATTTCTATGGCCTCCTTGATCCAGCGTTTGTGTCTGTTGCGCTCCGATCCAATAATTTTTGAATTGTCCCAGTCCATGATGTGATTATTTCTTTTGCAGTGATCTGATACAGCTGATTTTAATGTTTTTTTGTTCTTCCTTTTCTTTTTGTGATCTTGTGAGTCGTCCTTGTGTTTCCTTCTCACATTCCTTCCGGTGTTCTTTTGTCCTCGTGGTGAATGATCTTCCGGTTTCTCCAGTGTAGGTTTTGTTGCATGATCTGCATGATATTTCATATATTACAATGCATTTTTTGTCTTGTTCCATTTTGTCCTTGGGGTGTACTAATAACTGTCTTAATTAAGTCGAAATATGTAAAGAAGGTAAAAACATCTCCTTTCTATTTTTGTCTTTAATAAGAACAAAAGGTAAATAAATAAATGTTAATTTACAATTTAAAAGTCCCAAATTTACTAGAAAAAAGTTACATTTTCGTGAGAAAATATACAACTTCCAAATGCCAAAAAAACCTCCAAGAAAAAGTCATAAATTTACAACAATAAAGCCACACATTTACAAGGAAAAAATGCCCATTTTCTAGTGCATTCCTATTTTTTCTAAACCTTTTTCTATCATAATTGACCAATTTTCTCACCAATTAGTGAAGTTTTTCTTGTAAACATTTTTCTTAAAAAGTAACTTTTTTGTAAATGTGCAACTTTTTCCTGACACATTTATTATTTTTGTAGTAAATTTAGTATTTTTTTTCCTGTAAATTTACCATGTTTTGTGATAAAATTGTTCCTTTCCACCCAGATTTACAATATAATCATAAATTTGGAGCTTTTTTCTACAAAATTTGCAATTTTTCCTTATACAATTTGCAACAATTTCTCATATTTCATATATTTTCTTGTACATTTGCTCCTATCCTCTCACTAAGAAACTAAGTTGTCCAATACAAACTGCCCTTGCAGTCTTTATGAGGATGGAGGGTGGCAGGTTTTGTGATATTATTTCTGCTCTTTTTGTGTTATTTTGTGTATCCATAATATGATAATGAAACTCATGCATGTCAACCTAGTGATGTATCAGAGTGGCGGCAAAGGATGATGAGGATGACAAACCAACAGTGTAAGCTCAGTGCGTCTCTCCATGCCTCCCAGTACAAAGTAAAAGTATGACAGACATGCAGAAAACCGGAAGGAGTTACATGATCATGATGTTAAGCTGAAATGTACTATCTGGAAATACATTTATGAAGACTTTGAAATATTACTCTTTTTCTTTTATATGAGCTACAATGGTATACTTTTACTACATTTATTTTATTATGTTTTATAAAAGCCCGCTCCAAAGACTGGAAGGAGGATTACACACCCTCCATACAGCAAACCAGGAGGCAACTGCTTGGCTTAAGGACTTTGCATTCGCTAAATAAATAATTATGTTTTATTAGTCACTGTACTAAAAGGCCAGACCACTGAATGTGTACAATCCTACAAATATCTTGGGACGATTATTGATAGTAATTTAAACTTTGAAGAGAACTGTGAAAGGGTGTGCAAAAAGGGTCAGCAACATTTGCATTGTTTAAGGAAACTTGCACGCTTCCAAATTGACCAAACCATAATGGCAATGTTTTATCGGGCTTTTATTGAATCTGTTTTATCCTTTTCTTTAGTGTCATGGTTTGGTCAGATAAAACTGAAACAGAGGAAATCCTTGGATCAGGTAGTTAGATGGTCCAGTCATTTCCTTGGTGAGTCACAGCTGAGCCTGACATCACTGTACACCAGACAGGTACAGAGGATTGCTACCGCCATTTTAAATGATGACTCCCACCCTTTGCACTGCCACTTTCAGCTTCTTCCCTCCAGACAGAGGTTTGCTGTCCCAAAAATAAAACCCAGCGCTACAAAAGTAGCTTTGTTCCTGCTGCTGTTAAAAAACTGAACAAGATGTAACAATATATTGCACATAATTTAGTTACCCATTTATTAATTTTATTTTATATTTACTTATTTTTGCAGGTTTTTTATTCGGGTTCTAAATCTTTTACTGGGTTTTAGACTTTTGAGTTTTTAACCTCTTTGACTAGTCTTTAACTTTTTAATATGACCCTTCTCTCTTATCTCTTTGTTTTTTCTCTTATCTCTTTGTCTTACGTCCTGATTGGTGGAGCCTTGAGCACTTTTATCAAGTTTATAGTCAGCTACATGTGTGCCTGTGTTTGTGTTCATGTTGAATGTAACTCATTCATTCATTCATTCATCTTCTTCTGCTTAATCCTTTTCGGGTCGCGGGGGGGTGGGGGTGGGGGGGGGGCTGGAGCCTATCTCAGCATCTTTGGGCGAGAGGCAGGGTACACCCTGGACAGATCGCCAGTCCATCACAAGGCCAACACAGAGAGACAGACAACCATTCACTCTCACAGTCATACCTAAGGACAATTTAGAATCCCCAGTTTGATGCCAATTAACCTGTGGTTTGTAAATATGGATGTGACCTGACTGCAAAACAAATCTACCTTCGGGTACAAATAATGTAACCTGAACCTGAACCTGATGTCTATTCTCCTCTTGGAGAAGTATCTGTTAGCAGTGCCTGGGGCAGCAGGGCTGGATGACAAACTTTCCCTGTCGTAGCTAATTAGGATCCGTTGCATTTAAAGGCATTAGAACTTAGCCTAGCTGCCTGATGGGGTTTTCGATGTCATCATAATGTAATCAACTTTTCTCTGATAAAGATGATGCCTCGTGGGCATCAAAGGGGGATATGATGGAAAAATTCCATGTTTAACTGAGTTATATGAATTTTATGAATATGATCTTTTTTAAATAAAGCTTAATGTGTATACTGACTCAGGAAATCCTGTTACCATATAAGGAGATGTTGAGTGGTGGAGGAAATACAGATAGAAGGATGTTAAGAATATTCAGTTCTATTACTGTGATTGTGTTTTGGTTTATCACTAGTGTTAACCGTTTTTTTCTGCATGTACTCAGCAGATACAATCTGAGTCAAGAGTGAACTAATCAAGAGGCTCAGCTGACCTTATCGCACTGAGTCATGAATGAACTAATCAAGAAGCAACCCCACCCCGACGGTCCCTTGGATATATATTAGCCAGAATCACTCTGTTAGTCAATGCAATACACTGACAGGCTAAGAACTGTGTTCTGTATTTTGCCCCACTGATCAGCACTCTCACTAAATTTGCTGAAACTCTGATCCTGCCTGATCATTGACTGAGCACCTCCTATCTTAACAGGGAATTTTTCCAACGGGTACAGAAAATTTTCTGCTGCTTTGAAGGTCCCAATGAGCACAGTGGCCTCCATCATCCAAAAATGGAAGAAGTTTGGAACCACCAGGACTCTTCCTAGAGCTGGCCAGCCATCTAAATTGAGTGATCGGGAGAGAAGGGCCTTAGTCAGGGAGGTGATCAAGAACCCGATGGCCACTCTGTCAGAGCTCCAGCATTCCTCTATGGAGACAGGAGGACCTTCCAGAAGGACAACCATCTTTTCCAATCCACCAATCAAGCCTGTATGGTAGAGTGGCCAGGAGGAAGCCACTCTGTAGTAAAAGGCACATGGCAGCCCACCTGGAGTTTGCTAAAATGCACCTGAAGGACTCTCAGACCATGACAAACAAAATTCTCTGGTATGATGAGACAAAGATTGAACTCTCTGGCGTGAATGCCAGGTGTCATGTTTGAGGGAAACAAGGCACTGCTCACAACCACACCAGTGGTGGTGGCAGCATCATGCTGTGGGGATGTTTTTCAGAGGCAGGAACTGTGAGACTAGCCAGGATTGAGGGAAAGATGAATGCAGCAATGTACAGAGACATCCTGGATGAAAACCTGCTCCAGAGAGCTCTTGACCTCAGACTGGGGTGACGGTTCATCTTTCAGCAGGACAACGACCCTAAGCACACAGCCAAGATATCAAAGCAGTGGCTTCAGGACAACTCTGTGAATGTCCTTGAGTGGTCCAGCCAGAGCCCAGACTTGAATCCAATTGAATACCTCTGGAGAGATCTGAAAATGGCTGTGCACTGACGCTTCCCATCCAACCTGATGCAGCTTGAGAGGTGCTACAAAGAGGAATGGGCCAAACTGCCCAAAGATAAGTGGGACAAGCTTGTGGCATAATATTCAAAAAGACTTGAGGCTGTAATTGCTGCTAAAGGTGCATCAACAATGTATTGAGCAAAGGCTGTGAATACTTACGTACATGTGATTTCTTAGATTTATTTTTAATAAATTTGCAAATATCTCAAAAAAAAACTTTTTTCCAATTGTCATTATTGGGTAAGGTGTGTAGAATTTTGAGGAAAAAAATCAATTTAATCCCTTTTAAAATAAGGCTGTAACATAACAAAATGTGAACAAAGTGAAGCGCTGCAAATACTTTCTGGATGCACTGTAAATCCCCCTCATGGATCGTCACCTTATCGTGGTGGGGGGGTTTGCGTGCCCCAGTGATCCCAGGAGCTATGTTGTCCGGGGCAATTTGCCTCTGATAGGGTCTCCCAAGACAAACTGGTCCTGGGTGAAGGGCCAGACTAAGAACGATCCAACAGACTCTCATGATAAATTGTATATCAAGGATTCAGTGTACCCCGCCCGGTATGGGGTTACCGGGGCCCCACCCTGGAGCCAGGCCTGGGGGAGGGGCTCGAAGGCTAGCGTCTGGTGGCCAGGTTTCCACCCATGGGACCCGGCCGGGCTCAGCCCGAAGGAGTTACATGGGTCCGCCCTCCAGTAGGTTCACCACCTGCAGGAGGGATCATGGAAGTCCGGTGCTATGTGGATTAGGTAGCAGTCAAAGGCGGAGACCTTGGCGGACTGATCCCAAGCTTTCTAAACTGGCTTTTGGTACGTGGAATGTCACCTCTCTGGTGGGGAAGGAGCCTGAGCTGGTGTACGAGATTGAGCGATACCGGCTAGATATAGTGGGCCTCACCTCAACACACAGCTCCGGTTCCGGAACCAGTCTCCTGGAGAGGGGCTGGAGCTTGGCCTTTTCTGGAGTTGCCCCGGGCGAGAGGCGACGAGCAGGGGTAGGTATTCTTGTATCGCCCCACCTTGCTGCCTCTATATTGGAGTTTTCCCCGGTGGACGAAAGGGTTGCTTCCCTGCGCCTTCGGGTTGGGAAACGGGTCCTGACCATCATTTGTGCCTATGCACCAAATGATGTTTCAGAGTACCCACCCTTTTTGGAGTCTGTGACTGGGGTGCTGGAGGGTGCTCCTCCTGGAGACTCCATTGTCCTACTGGGGGACTTCAATGCGCACGTGGGCAACGACAGTGAAACCTGGAGGGGGGTGATTGGGAGGAACGGCCTGCCCGATCTGAACCCGAGTGGTGTTCAGTTATTGGACTTCTGTGCTAACCACAGTCTGTCCATAACGAACACCATGTTCAAGCATAAGGGTGTCCATATGTGCACCTGGCACCAGGACACCCTAGGCCGCAGGTCGATGATCGATTTTGTTATCGTATCATCAGACCTGCGACCGTATGTCTTGGACACCCGAGTAAAGAGAGGTGCAGAGCTGTCAACTGATCACCACCTGGTGGTGAGTTGGATCCGATGGCAGGGGAGGAAGCCATTCAGACCTGGTAGACCCAAACGTATAGTGAGGGTGTGCTGGGAGCGTCTGGCTGAGGCCCCTGTCCGGGAGGTCTTCAACTCCCACCTCCGGAAGAACTTCAACCACATTCCGAGGGAGTCTGGAGACATGGAGTCTGAATGGGCCATGTTCTCCACCTCTGTTGTTGAAGCGGCGGCCCAGAGCTGCGGCCGCAAGGTGGTCGGTGCATCTCGTGGTGGCAACCCCCGAACCAAGTGGTGGACACCAGTGGTGAGGGGGGCCATTAAGCTGAAGAAGGAGTCCTATCAAGCTTGGTTGGCTTGTGGGACTCCCGAAGCAGCTGAGGTGTACCGGCAGGCCAAGCGGAGTGCAGCTCGGGTGGTTGCTGAAGCAAAAACCCGGGTATGGGAGGAGTTCGGTGAGGCCATGGAACAAGACTTTCGGTCGGCTTCAAAGAGATTCTGGCAAACTGTTCGGCGGCTCAGGAGGGGAAAGCAGCTCCCCGTCCACACTGTGTATGGTGCGGATGGGACACTGTTGACTTCAACTGGGGATATCGTCGGGCGGTGGAAGGAATACTTCGAGGATCTCCTCAATCCCACTGATACGCCTTCCACAGAGGAAGCAGGGTTTGGGGACAAGGGGGATGACTCGCCTATCACAGGGGCTGAGGTCGCCAAGGTGGTTAAAAATCTCCTTGGTGGCCGGGCCCCGGGGGTGGACGAGATTCGCCCCGAGTACCTCAAGGCCCTGGATGTTGTTGGGCTGTCATGGTTGACACGCCTCTGCAACATTGCGTGGAGGTCGGGGGCAGTGCCTTTGGCATGGCAAACCGGGGTGGTGGTTCCTCTCTTCAAAAAAGGGGACCGGAGGGTGTGCTCCAACTTTAGAGGGATCACACTCCTCAGCCTCCCTGGGAAGGTCTATGCCAAGGTACTGGAGAGGAGAGTCCGGCCGTTGGTCGAACCTCGGATTCAGGAGGAGCAATGTGGTTTTCGTCCTGGCCGTGGCACATCGGACCAGCTCTTTACCCTCTCGAGAATTCTTGAGGGTTCGTGGGAGTTTGCCCAACCAGTTTACATGTGTTTTGTGGACTTGGAGAAGGCATTTGACCGCGTCCCTCGTGGATTTTTGTGGGGGGTGCTTCGGGAGTATGGGGTATCGGGCTTGTTGTTACGAGCTATTCGGTCTCTGTACGACCGTTGTGAGAGTTTAGTTCGTATTGCCAACACTCGGTCGGAGTCATTCCCAGTGAGAGTTGGACTCCGCCAGGGCTGCCCTTTGTCACCGGTCCTGTTCATAATTTTTATGGACAGGATTTCTAGGCGCAGCCAGGGAATGGAGGGTGTCATACTTGGTGACCACAGGATCTCATCTCTGTTGTTTGCAGATGATGTTGTCCTGTTGGCTTCATCCAGCAATGACCTACAGCTCTTGCTGGGACGGTTTGCCGCTGAGTGTGAAGCGGCTGGGATGAGAATCAGCACCTCCAAGTCCGAGTCCATGGTCCTCAGCCGGAAAAAGGTGGATTGTCCTCTCCGGGTTGGGGACAGGCTCCTGCCCCAAGTGGAGGAGTTTATGTATCTTGGGGTCTTGTTCACGAGTGAGGGGAAAATGGAGCGAGAGATCGACAGACGGATTGGAGCAGCATCTGCAGTGATGCGGACGTTGTACCGGTCTGTTGTGGTGAAGAGGGAGCTTAGTTCTAAGGCAAAGCTGTCGATTTACCAGTCAATCTACGTTCCTACTCTCACCTATGGTCACGAGCTTTGGGTAATGACCGAAAGAACGAGATCGCGGATACAAGCGGCTGAAATGAGCTTTCTCCGTAGGATTGCTGGACTCACCCTCAGAGATAGGGTGAGGAGCTCAGTCATCCGGGAGAGGCTCAGAGTAGAACCGCTGCTCCTCCACATTGAAAGGAGTCAGTTGAGGTGGTATGGGCATCTGATTAGGATGCCTCCTGGACGTCTCCCACTTGAGGTGTTTCAGGCACGTCCCACTGGGAGGAGACCCCGGGGCAGACCCAGGACTCGGTGGAGAGACTATGTCTCCCAGCTAGTCTGGGAACGCCTTGGTATCCCCTCTGAAGAGCTGGAGCAGGTGGCTGGGGAGAGGGAAGTCTGGGCTTCTCTGCTTGAACTGCTGCCTCCGCGACCCGGACCTCCGGAAAAGCGGTAGAAGATGGATGGATGGATGGATGGATGCACTGTAAATTTAAATGTGTCCACTTTTAATTTAAACGTATTCATATTGTTTGTTATAGAATAGGATAGTCCTTTGGTGAAAAGAGAATTGTGAGCTGGACCGAGGGAGATTTTAGACAGATTTATTATTGGTACCCCTTTTCATGGTACTTTTTTATTTTTTTAATTTATTTTACAGTTTTATTTATTTAACACTTTTTTCAATTTAGTTATTTTACATTTTTATTTTTTTATTATAGTGTGTCAATACAAAGCATTGGAACACTATATTATTATTTCAAAATTTATTCCAGCTTATTATAGTGTGAATGCTGTTAAGCGTTCACATATTGTTCTCCTCCTATTTCTTTATCATTATTTATTTTTCTGACTTCCATGTTTTTTGGACTCTAACTCCTTCTGCATTTTTTCTAATAACAGCATTCACACCCCACGATCAGTGGGCAGTAGTGGCACACTATCATAATTTCCGCGGTAATTTTCCACGGGAACAGACAAAAAAACCCCAAACAAACCAACAACTAAAACAAACAAAAGACAAACTACTTCTTCCACCGAAGATGTCTCAACATGAGTCTGTTCTCCGCACCTGTTAAAGGAGAGACACTTGTGCGTGTACGTCTGCGTGCATATATATGAGAGTGTGCAAAATAAGTGTGTGCATGTGAGTGGTTTGTCAGGAAACATATGAAGCGGAGGGCCGGTCGCAGCAGCTCTCCCCCCGAGAACCCCGAGCAGGAAAGGCAGCGCCATCAACCCCCACAGGGCACAAAGGTCCAAGGTCAGCAAGCCCCAGGAAAGCCAGGCATCTGCCCCTGGAGGGACGATCGAGGGAGGCCAGGTTGTTTGGCGGCCGGCACAGCGAGCCCCACCCCCGGACCCGCCTGACCCCTACCCTCCCAGCGGGGCCAACGTCTGCCCCTGGGCCCCAGGAACCAGGAGGCCAGCGACCCCACCCCCTGGGTCGGAGACCGGCCTGTGCCCCCCAGCGCGAGCCCCCCCAGGCACCCCCAAAGCGGGCCTGCCCCAGCGCCACCGCCGCACACCCCAGGGACCCCCATGTCCAAAGAAGTACCCACGCCCAGGGAGGCCCACATTGCCGAGAGGCACTACCCCCCTTAATCCAGCACCTCCCAACTCACAGACACACCCCTCCCCACAACTTCACACTTAAGATAAGATAAGATAAGCCTTTATTAGTCCCACAACGGGGAAATTCCAGGATTGCAACAGCACAGGGATAGCAACACTCAGAGCAACAATCAGAAGGCAAGAAAAAAAACAAGCAAGCAAGAGCAGCTAATAAACATATGTACGTATTACTATAAAATATATATATATACACACACACACAGACACACAGTGCAGAGCATTGTAGCTGGATGGAATAAATATATGAATATATGAACACACAGTGCAGAGCATTGTAGCTAGATGGAATAAATATGTAAATATATAAACACCCACAGTACGGAGCATTGCAGCTAGGTGGAATAATATGTAGATATATAAATATATAAACACCCACAGTACGGAGCATTGTAGCTAGATGGAATAAATATGCAAATATATAAACACACACAGTGCAGAGCATTGTTGCTAGATGGAATGAAACAGCATAACCGTCTACTTAGTTATCCTACATGGTATGATTATGTGCCCATACATATTCTCACCCTCCATAGCGACCGGTATGTTCCTAGTTGTATGCCGGAGAGGACCATTGTGTAAGTCTATTGCATCTTTTGCATTCAAAAAACTATTAGTTTGTTACGTCTTTTTGCTATCTCTGCGAGCAGCCCTGCTTAGGTTGTACAGTCTGACAGCCGTTGGTAGGAAGGACCTACGAAACCTCTCGGTTGTGCACCTGGGATGATGTAGTCTGCTGCTAAATGAGCTCCTCAGTGCATTCAGTATGTCCTGCATAGGGTGGAACTCGGACTCCAGCAGAGATGACAGTTTAGCCACCGTCCTTCTCTCTCCTATCTCCTCCATCGGATC
The DNA here is from genome assembly GCA_020510985.1 of Pholidichthys leucotaenia. NCBI lineage: Eukaryota > Metazoa > Chordata > Actinopteri > Cichliformes > Pholidichthyidae > Pholidichthys > Pholidichthys leucotaenia. Next base: position 40,120,777 of record CM035841.1, on the reverse strand, counting down.
AAGGCGCTGCCCCAGGACAGAGCTAGCTTTCTTAATCAGTTTGTTCAGTCTCTTCCTATCGGCTGCAGTAATGCCACTGCCCCAGCAGACCACTCCAAAAGTGATGGCTGATGCCACCACCGTGTCATAGAATGACTTCAGCAGCGCCCCTTGTACACCAAAAGACCTGAGTCTCCTCAGCAGGAACAGCCTGCGCTGTCCCTTCTTGTAGAGTGCATCAGTATTGTGTGACCAGTCTAGTTTATTGTTCAGATGAATACCCAGGTACTTATAGGATGTCACCATCTCGATGTCTGTTCCCTGTATATTTACTGGTACTGTGAGGGGCTGCCCATGCCTGCGGCAGTCCACCACCAGCTCCTTAGTTTTCCTCGCGTTGATCTGGAGGCAGTTCCGATGGCACCAGTCCACGAAGTCCTGGATAAGCCCTCTGTACTCAGCTTCATCTCCATTGGAGATGAGGCCAACGATCGCAGAGTCATCAGAGAACTTCTGTAGATGGCAGTGTGTTGTGTTGTGTGAGAAGTCCGCAGTATAAAGAGTGAACAGGAAGGGAGCCAGCACCGTTCCCTGGGGGGCCCCCGTGCTACTGATGATCGTGTCGGACACACAGTCCCGGGTTCTCACAAACTGAGGCCGGTTCGTGAGGTAGTCCAGGATCCATGATGACAGGTGCTGGTCCACCCCTGCGCGCAGCAGCTTGTCCTTCAGGATCATCGGTTGGATGGTGTTGAAAGCACTGGAGAAGTCAAAGAACATGATCCTCACCATATTCCCGGGCTTCTCCAGGTGGGACAGAGAACGGTGAAGGAGGAAGATCACCGCATCCTCCACCCCAATGCCATGCTGGTAGGCGAACTGGAGTGGATCCATCGCTGGTTCCACCAGGGGGCGGAGGTGAGCAAGGAGCAGTCTCTCCAGGGTCTTCATCAAGTGGGACGTCAAGGCCACCGGTCTGTAGCTGTTCAGGTCTTTGGGGTGGGAAGTTTTTGGTACAGGTACCACACAAGATGTTTTCCACAGCTGTGGTACCCTCCCCAGTTTCAGGCTCATGTTGAAGATATACGTCACAATCCCACACAGCTGGTCTGCACAGGACTTGAGGAGCTTTGCGCTGATGCCGTCCGGTCCCGGCGCCTTCCTCGCCTTGATCTTCCTCAGCTCCGTCCTCACCTGGGTCCTGGTCAGGGTCAGGATGGGGGGCTGTGTGTTGGGAGTGGGGGGGTGTTGGTAGAGTGGGGAGTGGGCAGCAGGACTTGATTTCTTTAGAGGCAGCAGTGGTTGTTGTGCAGTCAGGGGGGAGGGCGGTTGGTCAAATCTATTGAAAAACAGATTCAGGTTGTTCGCCCACTCCCTGCCCCCTGTGGCCTGGGGGGAGGTATTCTGGAGCCCCGAGATGGTTTTGAGGTTTCTCCAGACCCCGCTGATGTCGCTCTGTTGCAGCTTGTCCTCCATCTTCTTCCTGAAGCTGTCCTTGCCTTCTCTGATCTTTCTCCTCAGCTCCCTCTGTACGGACTTCAGCATCTCCCTGTTCCCCGACCTGAAGATCCTCTTCTTCTCTCTCAGAAGTGTTTTTATCTCAGGGTTGATCCAGGGTTTGTTGTTTGAGTGACGCCGTATGGTCTTGGTGGGAACGGATTTGTCCACACAGAAGCTGAGGTAGCCCGTGAAGGTGTGAATGAGGCCATCGATGTCCTCACCATGTGGATCGCAGAGCTGCTTCCAGGCGGTGGCTTCAAAACAGCCCTTTAGGGTGTCCATTGTCTCCTCAGACCATAACTCCACAGTGTGCATGGCCGGAGGTTGTCTGTGCACTAGGGGTTTGTACACCGGCCGGAGATGAACCAAGTTGTGATCCGATCTCCCGAGTGGGGGTAGTTGTGATGAGGTGTACGCCTCCTTAGTGTTTGCGTAGAATAAATCCAGTGTTTTATTGTCTCTAGTGTGGCATGTGACATACTGGGTGAACGTGGGTAGAATGGGAGACAGTGAAACATGGTTGAAATCGCCTGAGATGAGGAGAAGAGCATCTGGGTGTTCTGTCTGCAGCCTGCTGGTTACTGAATGGATGACGTCACGTGCTGTCCCAGCGTTCGCCGTCGGATTTGCATAAACAACAATGCAGATCACGTGTGAGTGTTCTCTCGGGAGATATGTAGGCCTCATGCTAACAGCTAGCAACTCAATGTCTTTGCTGCAGTGTCGTTGTTTAACAGTGATATGTCCCGGTCTGCACCAGTTGTTGTTAACATACATGATCACTCCACCGCCCCTAGCCTTGCCACTGTCTGGTGTTCGGTCAGCTCGTATCATGTGAAAACCCTCCAGCTCAATGTTAGCATCTGCTGCTAGTTCAGTTAGCCACGTCTCAGTAAACAAAAGGAGAGAGCACTCCCTGTATGTGCTATCATAACGGGAGATAGCCGCTAGCTCATCTAACTTTCCCAGTATCGACCGTACATTTCCCATGACAACAGATGGAAGGGAGGGTCTGTACCTTATATTTTTTGTCCTCCGCCTTACTCCAGCCCGGCAGCCGCGGCGTTTTCGCCTCAGTTCACTCGGTATGTCGAGTTTTTCCAATGGGACCGGGTGGCGGTTGAATGCTAGCAGCTGTTCTCTGCTGTATCGTATCCTGCTATAGACAGTGGCTCCGTCCACCGGCTCAGGAGACATTTAGGACGATCTGTGTGTCCGTGATATAAGTGGGGTGAAAAAAAAAAAAAGTGATCAAAAGAGAGAGGAAGGGAAAAAAAACTCGGAATCGAGCCGCTGTTGCAAAAGGCAGCCGACTGGTGTGGCGCCGAGAGGAGAAAAAGATTCTTCACAGAGAACTTCACACCCATATGCTCCCATGCGCACCCATATGCATTAACTCCCTCTCACTCACCCGGACCACTTCATTCTTTCTCACTCCTGTACCCATTCAAACTCACCCCTCATTCACCCTTGTTTCATAAGGCGGCTGCGAAGCAGATGCAGCGAGCCTGAACACACACCAGTGCCCGGCAGTGACTGGGGAGACCACCGGCGCAGGCCGCAGGCGCAGACCCCCACCCCCGGTGCCCACCTGAGCGACTGATCAGCAGACCACCGCAGGCGCCCTGATATGCCACCCGACATGCCAAGTGCTGCACAAAACCAACCCACCATCACCACCTCCATTCATCACCCCCTCACACTCACTTACACTCATATCAGTCCCCCTCTCACTCCCTTGGTTGTATCTATACATTTAGTAGCACCCAGGGATTTTGACAACATGATGGGTCCCAGGCTACCCACCGGGCCCCCACGCCCCGAGCAGGAGGAGGGCTGCCCATGGCTGCCCATTGCAGTTGCCCATAGCAATTGTGATGGGCAGCAGGGCCCCCATCCCCCCAAGCCCTCAATGTCTAAAATGCAATTAAAATTGAGGCGAGTGCAACCCCACCGCGCAGCAAAGGTATCCCCTTTGCCGACACAGTGCGGCACACCCCCACCCCAAAGCCCTAAATGTATCCAAGAAGATGCATACTCCACCCAGAGTCAGGGGGAGGGGGATGGCGGGAAATAAGACTGGGAGGGAGGCAGTCTAAAAGCAAGGCCATCCCCCCCCAGAAGCCAGCTTGCAAACTGATTCATGAGGCCACCCACTGCTCCCAAATCCCAACCCAGGGCAAGGGGCCACCAGTGCAAGCAGCCCAGAACTCACAGCACCACAAACTTGATGGGGCAGCCATACCAATTCCCACTCATCTTACACACACAAACATGGACAACAATAGTCACAATAGTGAACAATAGGCTGGACCCACACGGCACCCCACATGTCAAGCGACACCCCCGAGCACCCACGCAAGCCCACCGACCACCCACCCCAGATGCACACCGACAGTGGCAGGCTGCCCTGCAGCCACAGCCACCCCGGAGCAACCCGTTGGAAAAATGGCCACCAACCCACGCCAACACACACCCGCCGCCAATGACACCAGGGGCAATGCGACGAAGTGCCTCACCCCGCGACACAACAGCAGGGCGGCCGGGACAAGCAGGCCCCGAAACGCCAACCCCCATGCCACTAGATGGACTGGCCAGCCCCTGCCACCCAACAAAGTTCTCCTACCCATACACACATTCTCCACCCCCAGACATCCACCCACAGGTAACCACACCCATACACACATGTACCCCGACCCACCATCCCACATGCCCACCTACACCCACACACAGCCCCACCTACCCACTCACAACACACACACACACTTCCGCATCCGCTCATACAAAAGCCCCCACTCACACACATACACACTCACACCCGCAGACCCCAGTGGATGGGGAGTGTGACCCAGGATGCAGGCACCTTCCGAATTTTTTAGTGAGCATAAATTAGTTAATTAATATTAACTAAGGTAAAGGTAAAAACATATTTTTCTTCTTGTCTGAAATAAGAAAAACAAAAACCTAATAATTAAAAAGAAGACAGAATGAACCTACTCGAGCTCCTAAACACACCTGTTAGCTAAGCAACTCTTCATTATTGCTCCCATTACCAGCGGGTTGAAACCATGATAAATGCCTCCATTATATACCTTTATATACCTCTTCTGCTTTTTTTTTTCCACATTGAAAGCACTTTAATAAGCTCATGTTTGTCTCGGACAGTGATGCTAGTGAGACAATTTGCCTGCTGACTGGAATGGTCATGCGGATGGGGTGCTTCTGAACTCTGTGCGTTGTTTGTGTGCGTGCTTGCGGACCGTCATTCCTTCATATTTTTTCTTAAATTTACAGTGGTGTGAAAAAGTGTTTGCCCTCTTCCTGATTTCTCATTTTTTTATGTTTGTCACACTTAAATGTTTCAGATCATCAAACAAATTTAAATATTAAACAAAGATAACACAAGTAAACACAAAATGCAGTTTTTAAATAAAGGTGTTTATTATTAAGGGAAAAAAAAAACTCCAAACCTACATGGCCCTGTGTGAAAAAGTGATTGCCCCCAAACCTAATAACTGGTTGGGCCACCCTTAGCAGCAACAACTGCAATCAAGCGTTTGCAATAACTGGCAATGAGTCTTTTACAGCACTGTGGAGGAATTTTGGTCCATTCATCTTTGCAGAATTGTTGTTATTCAGCCACATTGGAGGGTTTTCGAGCATCAGCCACCTTTTGAAGGTCATGCCACAGCATCTCAATGGGATTCAGGTAAGGACTTTGACTACGCCACACCAAAGTCTTCATTTTGTTTTTCTTAAGCCATTTAAAGATGGACTTAATGGTATGTTTTGGATCATTGTCCTGCTGCAGAACCCAAGTGTGCTTCAGCTTGCGGTCACAAACAGATGGCCGGACATTCTCCTTCAGGATTTTTTGGTAGACAGCAGAATTCATGGTTCCATTTACCACAGCAAGTCTTCCAGGTCCTGAAACAGCAAAACAGCAAAACAGCCCCAGACCATCACACTACCACCATCATATTTTGCTGTTGTTATGATCTTCCTTTTCTGAAATACTGTGTTACTTTTACAGCGGATGTAATGGGACACACACCTTCCAAAAAGCTCAACTTTTATCTTGTCAGTCCACAGAGTATTTTCCCAAAAGTCTTGGGGATCAACAAGATGTTTTCTGGCAAAACTGAGATGAACCTTTATGTTCTTTTTGGTTAGCAGTGGTTTCCATCTTGGAACTCTGCCATGCAGGCCATTTTTCCTAGCCTCTTTCTTGTAGTGGAATCATGAACACTGACCCTAACTGAGGCAAGTGAGGCCTGCAGTCCTTTGGATGTTGTGGGGTCTTGTGCGACCTCTTGGATGAGTTGTTGCTGCGCTCTTGGGGTAATTTTGGTCGGCCGGTCACTCCTAGGAAGGTTCACCACTGTTCCATGTTTTGTGGTTTGGTGGAGTCCCAAAGCTTTAGAAATGGCTTTATAACCTTTTTTAGGCTGATAGATCTCAATTACTTTGTTTCTCATTTGTTCCTGAAGTTCTTTGGATCGCAGCATGATGTCTAGCTTTTGAGGATCTTTTGGTCTACTTCACTTTGTCAGGCAGGTCCTATTTAAGTGATTTCTTGAGTGAGAACATTGATTGGAACTTGATTGGGTGTGGCTTGAGAAAATGAACTCAGCTTTCCAAAGATGTGATAAATCACAGTTAATTTATGTTTTAAGAGAGGAGGGCAATCACTTTTTCACACAGGGCCAGGTAGGTTTGGATTTTTTTTGACCCTTAATAGTAAACACCTTCTGGGGCAGCACGGTGACGGAGTGGTTAGTACTGCGGCAGCACAGCAACTCACCCTTGGCCGGGGGATCCTGGGTTCGATCCCAGCCCCCGACCAACAGTGATCTGTGTGGAGTTTGCATGTTCTCCCCGTGTCTGCGTGGGTTTACTCCGGGATTTCTCCGGTTTCCTCCCACATGCCAAAAACATGCAAGTTAGGTTAATTGGCATCAAACTGGGGATTCTAAATTGTCTGTCTCTCTGTGTTGGCCCTGCGATGGACTGGCGATCTGTCCAGGGTGTACCCTGCCTCTCACCCAAGGATGCTGGGATAGGCTCCAGCCCCCCCGCGGCCCGAAAAGGATTAAGCGGAAGAAGATGAATGAATGAATGAATTTAAAAACTGCATTTTGTGTTCACTTGTGTTATCTTTGTTTAATATTTAAATTTGTTTGATGATCTAAAACATTTAAGTGTGACAAACATACAAAAAAATGAGAAATCAGGAAGGGGGCAAACACTTTTTCACACCACTGTATATTTCCTCATAGAGTGGCAGCATAATTTCAAGCATGGCAGGCCGCCACCCAAAAATGTTACCAGAGGAAACCCTTTATATTGATCCCTTCAATCCATGCTGGATTTATGGCACATCATTGAGATCATCACTTAGACATCATTTAGATATTTTAGTCATTTTTCTTATATTACATATTCATTTTTATCATTTAACTATCCATGCCATTTACTTTCCAGAGTTTCAATTCTATTTTACCACATCATTTTTTGTCTATTTTGTTCGAACTCCCTGATCTACAACTGTCTTTCCTCATGTTGACTGCTCTCATGTCATTTTTCAGTTCACTTCTTCTGTCTCATCAATCTCTGAGTGGAACCTTGACCTGCACTGACCTTCATCAAAGGTTTGGGTCTCCTGCTTTAGTCCAAACTGCTCTTCCTCCTGACTGATGCAGACGTCCTCCCGCTCCTCTTTAATCTGAGAACAATCTGCTCCCACCTGAACATCAATAAAGTTTCTCTCCTGGTTTAGAAGCTGCTGTTCATCCAGAACCTCCTCCTGGTTAAAGTCATTTTGCTGTGGGACATCTGGAAGGACAAAGAGACACAAGAAAGGTGTTGGAATGTGGTTCTGACCCAAAGAGATAACGGTCATCCTATGAAGCCTCGAAGACAGGGATGAGCAACTTTGGTGGTAGTGAGGGCCACAAAGTTTTTTCCTCACTTCCCAAGGGCCAGATTTCCATGTAAACCTTCCGTGGGGGGAAGGGGTATTATTTCCTGCAAAGTCAAAAGTTTCACAATTAAAACTGAAAATGCAAATGAAAATAAAAGCTACTCAATGTTTTATCAGATTAGAATTAAAATTATTGATAAAATTACATCTGCCCTGCAGTGGACTGGCGATCTGTACCCTGCCTCTCACCCAAAGATGCTGGGAGAGGCTCCAGTCACCTCCCCCCAAAAAAGGATTAAGCAGTAGAAGATGGATGGATGGATGGATGGATGGATAGATAAAGTTATATTCATGACCTCATTTTTAAAACTCTCTCCATCAAAATGATGACCAAAGAGAAATTCGGGACAATAATTAACAAAAAACGCCAAGAAGAAAAGGAAATATGATGAGGCTTAGCTTGCTCTTGGATTCATTGTGGGTGTGGAGGGGCAGAGAAATAGCTGTGGGTAGGTGGGCTTGGTAATTGTCTGGCTCCCCAAAATGGGGAATCAAAAAAAGTTTAAGAGCTACTGGTATAAATGAACACAAAAAAATCAGCAGCCCAGCCAGCATGCCCATGTGGGCCTCACCATAGGTTTAACCTGGGCTGTCTTATGGGCCACAAGTGGGTTTGTCCACAGGTTCCACATTGGCCCCATCAGTGTTTGCCCATGTGCACTTTACCTGTGGTGCAGGTAAGCAGGTAATCTACTTACCCACATTAAACCCATCTGGGCTCCACATGGATTTAATGCAGATGAGCAAGTTTCAGTAACACGGGCACCATAGATAAAGTCTATGTGGGCAAACACACATGGGGCAAATGTGGAAAATGTGGAAAAACCCACATGGGGCCCATAAGAAAGCCCAGGTTAAACCTATGGTGGGGCCCACATTGGCATGCTGGCTGGGAGATTATAACAACCACAGACTCTGAACTTTTACTATTGACATGGGATTGAAACCGTCAGTGCTTCAGCCACGTTCTTTAGAAAGAAACCTCAAAGATCTGAATATTTTTCTGTACAATTAGAAGAAAAGCCTCCGAGCTCAATGAGGCTTCACCTGCCAAACAAGAATAAATGCTACAGCTCCTCAGTAGTATTTATTCTTGTTTAAAAGCAGCCTACCTTGTACATTTACTGCTGTTTATAGCCTATTAAGAGAAGAAGAAGAATTAAATTAAAATTAAATTAAATCACCCTTTATTGTCATTCAACCAATCATGTACAGTAGAACGAAATTGTGCTTTATCCTATCTACAGTGTCAATCACACACACCCCATGTGTAGAATCAGAAGGGCCGCTGCCATGCAAGGCACCACCACAGATTTCCCTCCTCCATTCCATAATTGCTGAGCACCAAGCTGGATGGCAGGAAGTTCCGCTTTTATATGGTCTTCGGCATGACCCGGCCGGGATTTGAACCCCTGCCTCCCAGGTGTGGGGCGGATGCTCTACCAACTAAGCCAGAAGAAGAAGCCATCTCTATTGTCATTCAGTCCATTCAGCCAATCACGTAAAGTAGAATGAAATTATGTTTCTCCTATCTACAAAGTTAATCCCATGTCGAATCAGAGGGGTTGCTGCCATGTAAGGCACAGCCACAAACAACCTCTCCTTCCCCCATTCTATTATGCTGAGCACCAAGCTAGAAAGCGGGAAGTACCATTTTTATATGGTCTTTGGTATGGTAACTGGTAAATGGCAGACTCAATAATTGCATTTAAGAATGCAGTTCCAAATATGGCAAACGTGATAAAAATAAATTACTGATTTTTGGAAATGGACTGGTGGGCTGCAGTGGATGAGGGGGCACGCCAGTTACCCATCCCTGCTCTAAGATAAAAGTGTCTTTAGCAGCTGAGACCCACTGCACCTCTAGTGGAAACACAATGGCCTACAAATGGACCAGTGAAGCTGTGGAGGAGCTGCGCACGTGCTTGGAAATAACTAACTGGGACATGATTAAAGGAGCCACGCATGATCTGGATGAGTACACGGACACTGTGACCTCATATATCCACTTTTGTGAGGAGTGCATTCTTCCATCGTGCACCAGGGTGAGTTACTCCAACGACAAGCCCTGGTTCACAGCTAAGCTCAGACAGATCAGGAAGGAGAAGGAAGCAGCGTTGAAAAGTGGAGACAGGGACTGCTACAAGCAGGCCAAATACCGGTTTAGCAGAGAGCTGAGGTGAGCTAAATCTGTGTATTCTGAGAGACTCCAAAAGCAGTTCACTGCTAACGACTCTGCTTCTGTGTGGAGAGGACTGAGGCAAATCACCAACTATAGGCTTCAGGCTTCTAAGGGACAGGATGACAAAGCCCTTTGTCAAAGACTGTCCAAACACTATGCCCGTTTTGACACCTCGTCAGCTGTGCCCAACTCCCCCCTCCCCCCAGCATCACTGCCTCCATGGTCCCCACTTCATCAAAGGCGCCCCCCCCTCCCCCCCATGCCCTTGCCATCAGTGAGCAGGACGTGCACAGACAGTTCTCCAGACTGAACCCGTGCAAGGCCCCCGGTCCGGACGGCGTGTCTCCCTCCACCCTGAGACACTGTGCGGAGGAGCTGACTCCTGTCTTCACAGACATTTTTAACACCTCCCTGGAGTCATGCCACGTGCCGGCCTGCCTCAAAACCTTTACCATCGTCCCTGTCCCCAAGAAGCCACGGACCACTGGCCTTGACAACTACAGACCTGTAGCGCTCACCTCTGTAGTCATGAAGTCCTTTGAGCGCCTGGTCCTGCCCCACCTCAAGACCATCACCACTCCCCTCCTGGACCCGCTGCAGTTCGCCTACATAGCCAACAGGTCTGTGGACGACGCAGTCAACCTGGCCCTCCACTCCATCCTGCAGCACCTGGACTCCCCGGGAACCTACGTCAGGATCCTGTTTGTGGACTTCAGCTCTGCATTCAATACCATCCGCCCCGCTCTGCTCCAGGACAAGCTGTCCCTGCTCAACGTGCCTGACTCCCTCTGCAGGTGGATCACTGACTTCCTGACGGACCGGAGGCAGCATGTGTGGCTGGGGAAGACTGTCTCGGACTCTTTAAGCATCAGCACCGGATCACCCCAGGGCTGTGTACTTTCCCCCCTGCTCTTCTCCCTGTACACCAACTGCTGCACCTCCAGCCACCAGTCTGTCAAGCTGATCAAGTTTGCGGATGACACCACCCTCATCGGGCTCATCTCCAACGGCGATGAGTCCGTCTACAGGAGGGAAGTGGCCCAGCTGGCGTCCTGGCGCAGCCACAACAACCTGCAGCTGAACGCTCTGAAGACAGTGGAGATGATCGTGGACTTCAGAAAAGTCACAGCCTCTCTGCCCCCCCTTACCCTCACAGACTCTCCCATCACCACTGTGGATTCCTTCTGCTTCCTGGGCACCACCATCACCCGGGACCTCAAGTGGGAGCCGACCATCAGCTCCCTCATCAAAAAGGCCCAGCAGAGGATGTTCTTCCTGCGGCAGCTAAGGAAGCTCAAGCTACCCACCAAGATGTTGGTGCAGTTCTACACGACCATCATCGAGTCCATCCTCACCACCTCCATCACCGTGTGGTACGCAGGAGCCACCGCCAGGGACAGACTAAGACTGCAGCGTGTTGTGCGCGCTGCTAAGAAGGTGACCGGCTGCAAGCTCCCATCCCTCCAGGACCTGTACATCTCCAGGACACGGAGGTGTGCAGGTCGGATCATAGCCGACCCTTCACACCCTGGTCACGCACTGTTTGCCCCCCTCCCCTCAGGCAGGAGACTACGGTCCATTCAGACTAAAACCTCCCGCTACATGAACAGGTTCTTCCCCTCTGCCATCAGACTGCTGAACACTAAGTGACTTATTAGACTCTTGTGCACTATGTACAGCAGCTCAACCGGACTCATGAATAATTATCACTTGTTTGCACTGCCGACTGCACTATGTGGAACTCCACAATATCTGCTGCTCTTGTTAATATATTAAAAATTGCATAGAATAGCATTACTTATTCTTACTCTACCTTTTATTGCATGCATAGTTTTTTATCTTTAGTGTTACTCTATGTTTAATGTTGCAGCATTGCACCGAGACAAATTCCTAGTTTGTGTACTACATGAACAATGGCAATAAATCTCATTCTGATTCTGATTCTGGCCCTCAAATGTGCACATAGATATCAGCACACATTTGGGTGTAAATATGACGGTACGAAAAGGTCTACGTGGTATTTATGAAACTGCGCGTATCTGATAAATCCCATTGTTCAATTGTTCACTCATTGATAGATTTCACGGATGGATCCAAGTGTCATTGAATTCCACGCCCATGTCTTGCTCCCAGAATTTATGACACACAAGATAGCAAAAAGAGAAACTTTCCCAAAGCAGAAATTGACTATATTATGCAAAAAGTGAAATTAAATAGCATTGTCTGTTACCCTTGTTCCAAATAAGTATGCAGATAGGATTTTAGTGTCATAAACCTTAAATTTTTAGTTTTTCCAATTAAACTCATGGATGGTATTGTGTCTCAGGGCTCTTTGGATCACTGATATCAATGTCAGACACCTGTCATAATTACTTTGCAAGGTGACCACAATTAAAAGAAAACTACCTAAGAGGGATGTTCCATGTTATTAAGCATGCCACAGGTTTCAAGCAATATGGGAAAGAAAAAGGATCTCTCTGCTGCTGAAAAACATCAAATAGTGCAATGCCTTGGACAAGGTATGAAAACATTAGATATTTTGCAAAAACTTAAGCGTGATGATGATACTGTTTAGAAATTTGTGGCTGATTCACAGCACAGATGGGTTTGTGCAGATAAAGACATAATGAGGAAGGTTTCTGCCACAAAAATTCATTGGATTAAGAGAGCAACTGCTAAAATGCCATTGCAAAGCAGCAAACAACCATTTTAACAACTGTTTACATTTCTCCTGATGCTAATGCTAGCTTAGCACTCAATCACCTCCAGCACATTGTCAGCAGGCAGCAGAGATCACCCCTACGCAGTCCACATTATTACAGGGGATTTTAACAAAGCATGCTTAAGGACTGTACTCTTCAAATTCTACCACCATGTTAAGTGTCCCACAAGAGGGGATCGGACACTGGATCATGTTTATAGCAACATTAAGCACGCGTACAGAGCCACCCACTCCCCCATCTTGGACAATCAGGCCATCTCTCCCCGTTTCTGATTCCTACCTACACACACACACCCCTTCCTGAGGAAGAGTTCCTCCCCCAACCAACCAAACAATTAAAACCTGGCCTGAAAATGCTCTCCTCCAGCTACAAGACTGCTTTGCCTGCACTGACTGGAGCATCTTTGAACAGCAGGACCTGGACTCCTACACCAAATTTGTCCTTTTCTACAGCAAATGCTGAGTAGGAAATGTGAGCGTCACCAAACGCATCCGAGTCTTTCCAAGCCGCAAACCCTGGATGACCAGGGAAGTCCACGCTCTGATCAGAGCCCGCAACTCAGCCTTCCAACAGAGGGACAGCTCTCTGTACAGCACTGCTCGAACTAACCTTAGGAGAGGCATAAAACTTGCTAAAAACGCCTATAGGAGGAATGAGCTTCCTCACAGACAACAACCCCCGACAGATGTGGAGAGGCATCCAGGCCCTCACTAACTACAGGAGCCAGGGCCCCCCAACATCAGACAGCAGCCTCACTCTGGCAGAGGAGCTTAACAGTTTCTTTGCCTGGTTTGAGCACACCAAACCGTGGCGCCATCGCCACCACTCTCCACAGAGCGCTGAACCACCTGGAAAACTCGATGTGGACTACAGCTCACAATCATCCCGGCATCCTGATCATCAACAAACTGCACCTCCTCCAGCCCCCCCCCCGGATAAAGAACTTTCTCACCAACCCCCCACAAACAGTCAGACTTGGCCCCCATCACTCCTCCACTGTCCCTCAGCACTGGCTTCCCCAAAGGCTGTATGCTAAGCCCTCTACTGTACTCCCCGTACACCTTTGACCATATTCCAACCCACCCAACCACCGTCATCATGAAACATGCGGAAAACACCAACTTGGTTGGGCTCATCACCAATGATGAGAAGGCATAGAGGGTGGAGACAGAGAATCTGCTGCTGTGGTGCCAAGCAAACAACCTGAAACTGAATGTCCAAAAAACCAAAGAACTCATTCTGGACTCCAGGAAGAACACCCCCCCCCCCCTCCATAAATAGCAACCATGTGGAAAACGTCTCTGCCTTCAGGTTCCTGGGGAGCCACATCTCCTCTGACCTCTCCTGGACTGTCAACACCAAGGCCCTGGTGAAGAAAGCCCAGCAGCGGCTGCACTTCCTCTGTGTCCAGAGGAAGCACAACCTGAACCAGAAGCTGCTGCTGGCCTTCTATTGCTGCTCAGTGGAGAGTGTGCTCACCTCCTGTCTGAGTGCATACCATGGCCAACAACAGGAAAGCTGTGCAGAGGGTCATCAACACCACCCAAAAAGTTATCGGCAGCCCTCTGCCCTCCCTGGAAGATATCTCCAGACCCTCCAGTCTCAGAAGGACCAAGGCCATCACAGGAGACTGCTCACATCCCGCCCACCACCTGTTCAACCTGCTTCCCTCTGGATGATGGGTCAGATCGATCAGGCCCCACACCTCCAGACTGAAAAACAGTTTCTTCCCCTGGGCCATCCAAACTGCAAACAGTCAGAGGCCCCACCTCCCTCCCTCTGAATGCTCACATGCCCAAAACTGAGGACCTTTTAATTGTCATTATAACTCACCTGTCTTTGCACTCTTCACTGTCATGTACAGTGGGGCAAAAAAGTATTTAGTCAGCCACCAATTGTGCAAGTTCTCCCACTTAAAAGATGAGAGAGGTCTCCAATTTTCATCATAGGTATACCTCAACTATGAGAGACAAAATGAGAAAAAAAAAATCCAGAAAATCACATTGAAGGATTTTTAATGAATTAACCCCTTGCACTCCGGGCAATTTTTCTAAAAATGCCAAAAAATAACGTGCCCAAAGTAAATCGAAAGCTGTTCTTCAACCCTTTGCAGCATCTTCATGGGGTTGGTCTCATTTAAAAGAAAACACTTTGAATTTTTTGGCAAAAAAAAACATAATCTCTCTACGTGCTTCGGCCACTGAGTTACAGTCATCTAAACATACTGAACTTGAAGAAAATAAATTTGGCCACGGTGTTTTTTTGGATACAAATACTTGCAAATAACACACAGCTGTCCAATCCGGCTGGAAAATGCAACAGAAATGTTGAACCAAGTGTTATCCAGCTGAGATCCAAATTTGGTAACAATACCACAAAAAATGAATATTTTACACAGCTTTGTTCTCAGGTAGTTCCCAGGCGTTTTGGAACTGTGCCAAATTGTGCCAAATGGCACAGTTTGGAAAAATGTCTGCAAGTTTTGAATAATTCAATGTAGAAGCTTCATTTTGGGCTCTAATGAAAGGTCACATTCAGGGCTGTGTGTGTGTGTGGGGGGGGGGGTTGTCCCCTCCCCCGCAACAAAGGACGGAGTTCGGCCCTCGCTACATGATGGATTACACTCGTTGCATGTTTCCACAGCAACGCTGTCACAGCAGCTCCCCCCCCTCACTACTGTGTGTGTGTGTGGGGGTTGTCCCCCCCCTCGCTACAGAAGACGGCCATCACTACATGACGGAATAGACTCATATGCTTCCCCCCGCAGACCGGGGGGTGTTCGGATAGTGAACGCCACCCCCCCTCGCTCCTCTTCTGCAGCGGGGGGGGGGGGGGGCGCGTTCACGGTCTGAACACGGCAAATGAACCGTTTATCGCGGCGCACGCTCTTCGTACTTCGTGCGCCGTACAGTTGTAATTTACCGATCGGTCAAAAGTCATTTTTTGATTACAATTTTCAGGGATAAATAATAAATTTAGCTTATAACACCTTACCTCTTCACAGCAGCAGAGTCCTGGCGAACTTCTCTTCCCCATTGTCAGACGAATGCGACGCTGGTCCGCTCGTGGATCCCGGTCAAAACATAATTCCATTATTGCAGTTTTGGTGAATGATTTACGACTTTTGTCGTCGGCCTCCGTCGGTCTATGATGACGGAAGAGAATCCTAAACGTCTATTCTGCTGGAATGAGTGCAGGTCCCACTTGTGGGTGTTCTCCATGCTGCTGGGTCTGTAGCAAGTTCGTCCAGCGTCCTTTTTTTTCATCAGCTCCAACAGTAAATCTCTCTTCACCCAGCCTGAACTTCTGTGCTTCAATTGGCTCCTGCATTTACAGTAGGCGGGTCCTCCTTCCTAGGTTTTCATTCATTGGTTCTTCAAGGTTTCAGAAACCCAATTCAAGGCTCTTATTAGTCGAATGAGAAGTCAATCAGATGAACTAATCTGTTCGCGGCTGTGTCTGCAGCTTTTTTTTTCAGTGGCGCTTGGAGGCCAACACCACCTACATCACCACCATCAATATCCTTATCACGCGTCATGCGTCCGAGGGCGCACGAGTGCGCTCTCGTGCGCCCTAGGACACAGAGATTTGGCCGCCCGCGGAACAACGGAGCGCAAGTGGTTAATTGGTAAATTTCTCAGTAAAATAAGTATTTGGTCACCTACAAACAAGCAAGATTTCTGGCTCTCAAAGACCTGTAACTTCTTCTTTAAGAGGCTCCTCTTTCCTCCACTCATTACCTGTATTAATGGCACCTGTTTGAACTCGTTATCAGTATAAAAGACACCTGTCCACAACCTCAAACAGTCAGACTCCAAACTCCACTATGGCAAAGACCAAAGAGCTGTCAAAGGACACCAGAAACAAAATTGTAGACCTGCACCAGGCTGGGAAGACTGAATCTGCAATAGCTAAGCAGCTTGGTGTGAAGAAATCAACTGTGGGAGCAATTATTAGAAAATGGAAGACATACAAGACCACTGATTATCTCCTTCGATCTGGGGCTCCACGCAAGATCTCACCCCGTGAGGTCAAAATTATCACGAGAACGGTGAGCAAAAATCCCAGAACCACACGGGGGGACCTAGTGAATGACCTGCAGAGAGCTGGGACCAAAGTAACAAAGGCTACCATCAGTAACACACTACGCCGCCAGGGACTCAAATCCTGCAGTGCCAGACGTGTCCCCCTGCTTAAGCCAGTACATGTCCAGGCCCGTCTGAAGTTTGCTAGAGAGCATTTGGATGATCCAGAAGAGGATTGGGAGAATGTCATATGGTCAGATGAAACAAAAACAGAACTTTTTGGAAAAAAATCAACCTGTCGTGTTTGGAGGAGAAAGAACACCATACCTACTGTGAAGCATGGGGGTGGAAACATCATGCTTTGGGGCTGTTTTTCTGCAAAGGGACCAGGACGACTGAGCCGTGTAAAAGAAAGAATGAATGGGGCCATGTATCGTGAGATTTTGAGTGAAAACCTCCTTCCACCAGCAAGGGCATTGAAGATGAAACGTGGCTGGGTCTTTCAGCATGACAATGATCCCAAACACACCACCCGGGCAACAAAGGAGTGGCTTCGTAAGAAGCATTTCAAGGTCCTGGAGTGGCCTAGCCAGTCTCCAGATCTCAACCCCATAGAAAATCTTTGGAGGGAGGTGAAAGTCCGTGTTGCCCAGCGACAGCCCCAAAACATCACTGCTCTAGAGGAGATCTGCATGGAGGAATGGGCCAAAATACCAGCAACAGTGTGTGAAAACCTTGTGAAAACTTACAGAAAACGTTTGACCTCTGTCATTGCCAACAAAGGGTATATAACAAAGTATTGAGTTATTGACCAAATACTTATTTTACCGAGGAATTTACCAATTAATACATTAAAATTTTTTTCAATGTGATTTTCTGGATTTTTTTTTTCTTATTTTGTCTCTCATAGTTGAGGTATACCTATGATGAAAATTGGAGACCTCTCTCATCTTTTAAGTGGGAGAACTTGCACAATTGGTGGCTGACTAAATACTTTTTTACCCCACTGTATATTGTCCCATCTGTGAAATCACTACTGTGCATACAGTGGGGCAAGAAAGTATTTAGTCAGCCACCAATTGTGCAAGTTCTCCCACTTAAAAGATGAGAGAGGTCTCCAATTTTCATCATAGGTATACCTCAACTATGAGAGACAAAATGAGAAAAAAAAATCCAGAAAATCACATGGAAGGATTTTTAATGAATTAATTGGTAAATTCCTCGGTAAAATAAGTATTTGGTCACCTACAAACAAGCAAGATTTCTGGCTCTCACAGACCTGTAACTTCTTCTTTAAGAGGCTCCTCTGTCCTCCACTCGTTACCTGTATTAATGGCGCCTGTTTGAAATCGTAGCAAAAATCCCAGAACCCCATGGGGGGACCTAGTGAATGACCTGCAGAGAGCTGGGACCAAAGTAACAAAGGCTACCATCAGTAACACACTACGCCGCCAGGGACTCAAATCCTGCAGTGCCAGATGTGTCCCCCTGCTTAAGCCAGTACATGTCCAGGCCCATCTGAAGTTTGCTAGAGAGCATCTGGATGATCCAGAAGAGGATTGGGAGAATGTCATATGGTCAGATGAAACCAAAATAGAACTTTTTGGTAAAAACTCCACTTGTCGTGTTTGGAGGAGAAAGAATGCTGAGTTGCATCCAAAGAACACCATACCTACTGTGAAGCATGGGGGTGGAAACATCATGCTTTGGGGCTGTTTTTCTGCAAAGGGACCAGGACGACTGATCTGTGCAAAGGAAAGAATGAATGGGGTCATGTATCGTGAGATTTTGAGTGAAAACCTTCTTCCATCAGCAAGGGCATTGAAGATGAAACGTGGCTGGGTCTTTCAGCATGACAATGATCCCAAACACACCGCCCGGGCAACGAAGGAGTGGCTTCGTAAGAAGTATTTCAAGGTCCTGGAGTGGCCTAGCCAGTCTCCAGATCTCAACCCCATAGAAAATCTTTGGAGGGAGTTGAAAGTCCGTGTTGCCCAGCGACAGCCCCAAAACATCACTGCTCTAGAGGAGATCTGCATGGAGGAATGGGCCAAGATACCAGCAACAGTGTGTGAAAACCTTGTGAAGACTTACAGAAAACGTTTGACCTCTGTCATTGCCAACAAAGGGTATATAACAAAGTTTTGAGATAAACTTTTGTTATTGACCAAATACTTATTTTACCAAGAAATTTACCAGTTAATTCATTAAAAATCCTTCAATGTGATTTTCAGGATTTTTTTTTCTCACTTTGTCTCTCATAGATGAGGTATACCTATGATGAAAATTGGACACCTCTCTCATTTTTTAAGTGGGAGAACTTGCACAATTGATGGCTGCCTAAATACTTTCTTGCCCCACTGTATTTTCCATAATCCTTGGGCCATTATACTCAATTATGTGTTGTGCACTCCGCACTCTTATGTACATAGTTCCACCCATTAAAGCTACTAGCGTACCTGTGTATATATCTATGGGCTATTTGTCATTTTTACTTTTATTTTTACTTCAGTCAGATGGTTAAATGTGTGTTCTGTAACTGTTTTATTTCAAATTCTTCTCACTTACTTTATTGCGCAGTAGCCTGGTGGAGCACCCACAATTTTGTTGTGCTGTACAATGACAAGAAAGCCTATTCTCTTTTTCTCTTTTCTTCTCTTCTCTTTTAAACAGGTATTTGAAGCTGCTGGTGGCTCTGGAGTCCCACAAACCTCAAGGTGTAGGATCCTTCAGAAGTTTGCAGCTGTCCATAAACCTACTATTCGGCCACCCATACCCAATGCTCACAAGCAGAAACAGTTGCAGTGGGCCCAGAAATACATTTAGACTAATTTTCAAACAGTCTTGTTTACTAATGAGTGCCATGCAACCCTGGATGGTCTGGATAGACGGCGTAGTGGATGGTTGGTGGATGGCCACCATGTCCCAACAAGGCTGCGATGTCAGCAAGGAGGTGGCGGAGTCAAGCTTTTGGCTGGAATCATGGGGAGAGAGCTGGTAGGCTACATTAAGGTCCCTGGAGCAGGGATGGCAACAGGAAATTCTGACTTCAGCTGAAATCTAATTTGGTCGATTGACTTATGGGGGGGCCGGAGGTAAATATTCCAACAAGCATTATCCATCACATGCTTTAACACTTGATCAAATCAAAATCAGTTAATTTTATCTATTCCATAATAGAAATAAAATTCCAACATACCATTACTTTTTATAATTTCAGCATTCATTTCAGATCACCAGTTTCAATCTCCATTGAGTCTTGAGCAGTTCATTTTCCTCCCCCGCGCAGCCCAGCTCATACAGCCGTTGTACACTGCATTCAAACGGAAACTGGCGGACAGAGTCGACTGGACTCCTGAATGGGAGCAGGCGTTCAGAGGGTAAAACAGCGCTCACTACCGACGCCTTGGACATGGGCATAGCGGCCGTCGTGGAGCAATGCGTTGCCGGTTCTTGGCAGCCGCTCACCTTTTTTTTTTTAGCAGGTCTTTGTACGACAGTGAGCGTAAATACAGCGTGTTTGACAGACAGTTAATGGCTCTCTACCTGGCCATACGCCACTTCCAGTTCTGGCTGAAAGGGCACACCTTCACTGCGTTCGTGGACCACAAGCCGCTAACGTACTTAATCTTCCTGGAAGATAAAATAAAGCGGAATTCGGCGAATTACCGGAAAAAATCACATCCCTGAGAACAAGCCGCCATTTGACAAAGCATACAACGAGCCATTTGATTGGTCCAATCGTTTGCAACTATCCAATCGCAGGGCTGTTTACAATACAGCAGTAGCTTGAGTACATCCGGGTTATCGCGAGACTTGATCTGGGGAAGCGCCGAGCGCTTATGTAATCGTGTTGATTTTCGCTAAAATCAGTAACAATAAGGTACCTTACCCCCCCTAAAATTTTCTCAACGGATTTAGACGATTCACAGAAATGATCAATTTGAAAATAAATCGGCGGAAATCCGCGGATCGGCGGAAAATTGCCATCCCTGCTGGAGGTGTGAAAACATCCTCGGCAAAGTATATATAGTTTCTGACTGACCACCTTCTTCCATGGTCCAAAAAGAATAACCCTGCCTTCTGTTGCAAAATTATCTTCATGCATGACAATGCACCATTTCATGCTACAAGGAATACCTCTGTGTCATTGGCTGCTATGGGCATAAAAGGAGAGAAACTCATGGTGTGGCCCCCATCCTCCCCTGACCTCAACCTTATTGAGAACCTTTAAAGCATTCTCAAGTAAAAGATTTATGAGGGTGGGAGGCAGTTCACATCAAAACAGCAGCTGTGGGAGGCTATTCTGATGTCTAGCAAAGACATTCAAGCAGAAACTCTCCAAAAACTCACAAGTTCAATGGATGCAAGAACTGTGAAGGTTATATCAGAGAAGGGTTCCTATGTTAACATGTAGCTTGGCCTGTTAACATGTTTTTGATTGAAATAGCTTTTGATTTCAGTAAATATGACCTCCGAATGCTGCAAATTCAACAAATGACCATTTTCAGTTCTTTACAGCCAATAAAATGTTTTGGAAACTCTGTTGTCTATCATAATTTGGAAAAGCGCATTTTAAGTGTTTTTTTTTTTTATTTTAGCAAAAAATAGTTATCATTGGGAGGTTTGGTCAATAAAATTTGAATTATGCTCTAATGGTTGATGACTTGAAAATTATACTGACTGTCATTTTGCATCGACTATTTAGGAAAATCGGAGACAAATATCATTTGCATAATAATTTGGAACGCGGTATATTGTTTGACCTTGATGACCGTTTGTGACTAAATGTCCATTTTGTCATTTTAAAGCATACTTGTCAAACATGAGAATTTATTCCTTACTATTTAGAAGTGCAGAAATCCGTCCCATATACAGAGCAGCTGTCTGATGTGCAGCTGTGAGCACTGGCTGCAGTGGATCACTTCGACAGGGCACTTCTGCGCATAAAGCTGGAGGTTTAAGAAATAATTTTTAAGTGATAAGTATCATGAGATATTGTACTACATAACAGAAAACTGAGTCAAAGATATACTTTGACAATTATTTTAACACAGTGCTCACACAGAAGACTCATTACAGTACAGATATATAAATACAGTAACAAAATGACGACTGAAAAACTCTGCAACTCAACTGTAACAGTAAAAAATATTTCAAAAAGTAAATTCAGTTTTATAAATTCCAATAAATTTCTATTTTTTTAAATTCAGCTTAAATCTGTTTTAATATTGGCTGCAGTGACAATGTGGATAAAACATTTGCAATTATGAACATCAGCTTCTTCAGTCTTTAAAGTAAATCGTCAAATCTCTCATTTGAGTGTAACACAAGGCAAACACATCACCTGGGGATGGGGGGGGGGGGTGTCCATGAAAGTGGGACCAAAGTCCGCCAGTGTGTCCTCTGGTTTAAAGACCTTGGCGCGGTGGCAACATGTTTTTCAGGGGGTGGGGGGTGGGGGTGAAAACACATGAACCAGATGTAACCGGAATATGTTAATTTTATGCTACTTATTTCTTTTTTTTTAATTTGCACAGTAACTTTGCATATGGAACTTACCATTTGCTGGAAGAGACTACAACGCACAGTAAAAGCTGCAAGCAAGATCATCGTGCCCCTCTCCCCCCCCCCCTCCCCGGACGTTTACCTCACCCGCAGAGCCATCAACATTGCAGGCAACACCTCACACCCCTCACACTCCCTCTTCAGCCCCCTGCTCTCGGGGAAAAGGTACCAGAGCCTGTGGGCCCGCTCCACAAGAATGCTAAACAGCTTTGTTCACCAGGCCATCAGGACCCTGAACTCTGTCCACCCCCCACCCCTTGACCGTAACGCACTCGCCCACACAATAACTACCTCAGCTGTTTGCACAGAAAGACTGGCACACCAACATTAATACATCTGCTGCTGTATGTCTCTGTACCTTACTGCAACCATCTGCACAAATGCCATACCTGCTCCTGTCTGTTATTGCAATACTGATCATGTGCAGTCCTATCTGTCACTGTCTGTACCTACACTACCGCATCGAACTTGGTACTACAAGTACTACTGCTCTACTTTTCTGTATACAAGATTGCTGGGTTTTATCATTTATCTTTATTTGCACTATGTGTAGCATTACTGTACATAGACTGCTGTTGTTGTTTTCCAGCCTTATTCCTTTTTTAAATTGCACACACCACTGAAGAAAGAGAAACGGTACATTTCAATTCTCCTCTATGTCCTGTACGTATAGTAGCATTGACAAATAAAATCTTTGAATCTCGAATTTGAAGTATTGTACAACCAAAATGGTTTCAATTTGTAAAGTGGTCAATTTTATGCATATTTTATATATGGTGAAATACAGAATGGGCACTTTCCTGTGGATATAGCCATTTGGAAGCAAAAACCCAAACTGTATGAATGTGCAGCTTAAGAGATTTGATAAAAAGTTCATGAAAATGTTTATGTTGTTACAAATAAATGTATTTCTGATGCAATGGCCCGGAGTGGTGGCTCAGTTGGTAGAGCATCCGCCCCACACCCGGGAGGCAGGGGTTCAAATCCCGGCCGGGTCATGCCAAAGACCATATAAAAGTGGAACTTCCTGCCGTCCAGCTTGGTGCTCAGCAATATTGGAATGGAGGAGGGAAATTTGTGGCGGCGCCTTGCATGGCAGCGGCCCTCTGATTCTACACTTGGGGTGTGTGTGATTAACACAGTAGATAGGTAAAGCACAATCTCGTTCTACTGTACATGATTGGTTGTACAGTTGAATGACAATAAAGGGTGATTTGATATTTTAGGTTAATGATGAACAACTAAACACTAAATGAATATAAGACACAGAAGCAAGCTACAATGGTCTAATATTGAGGAATTTCAATATTTGCGAGTGGTGAAACAGCCCCATATTTGGGATCAAAAATAACAATGAATAACTTGCAATAAGAAAAATTGTTTTATATACCAAGAAAGAGTAACCTTTGAACTTTAAATTTAAACGGAGATCAGATTTTTTTCCCCCCCATACATTCCTACATGCAGTTATGGGCCAATGAAAATCTGACACGAAAACTTTTCTTCAGATTTGGAGAGGCTGCCATCCAGAAACCAATGCATATATCTGATGAAACATTAATGCTTTGAACAGTCCATGTACAGTGGTGTGAAAAAGTGCTTGCTCCCTTCCTGATTACTCATTTCTTTGTACGTTTGGCACACTTAAAGACCTCGGACAGTCACATTTTTTTATTGAACCAATCAACTGATTGTATGAAAATATTCAATTCTGCCGATTCCCGCGATTTAATATGTGTCACCAGCCTCCATAAATGACCTTATTTGGTCATAGCCCAGCCTTCACTTAAAAGCGTGCTGAGCTGTCCCGTCTTGGGCTAAGCGGGGCTAGTTGAAAAGGGCCTTTTGTGCGCCGTACTCTGTGTGGAGGCACACAAAGAGTACTGTGTGTCTCATGATGATGGAGGAATAAAACTCTGAAACCTTCAGCTCACCGTGTCACGCCTGATCATATTTTGTTCCTCCACACTGGGCACTCCCTTTGTACTTTTGGACCTGAATTAAAATCATGAACAACACTTGGACAATTTAAACAAAAACTAAAGGAAGAAATACTCCAAACATACAGTACATCAAAGACGACATGTAAAATCACCTAAGAGTTATCATATTCAGTCTGTGTTGTTGCTTATTTTTGCATTGTTTTTTTGTCACGTTTTGTCTTAGCTTTGTTCTGAATTGAATCGCTCCTGTTTTGTTTTCTTTTGAATTCTTAGATGGAATATAGGTGAGCAATATAAGCTGTGGCTTCGGCCATCACCCATTTCGGATAACTTATGTTGAACTGTATAATCAGAGGAATTATTGTTTAATTTGACCTTGTAAGATTTTTTTTTCCCCCTTTGTTATATTATTCTGTTCCTTTCTTTTAATCTTTATTTTTAATCCATCTGAAATAAAGATTCATTCATTCATTCATCTGTATAAAAAACCTGGCTGGCTCATGTCCCATTAGTGAGTACAGAGCCGAGTGGATTTGGGTGGGTCACGGAACTCTATAGAAAAACTGAATGGATCATTGGCCACCAGAAGTGAAGCTCCTGGCTGGCCACTTTTAACTCAGTAACTTCCCCAAAAATTAACAGATTTTGAATTTCTTGGTATAGAGACACAGCTTATAATCTTGCGTAACCGAGCTGGGACAGCTGTCACATAGACAGCAAAGCAAACCCAAATAAGCAACTCTCTCTCGTCGGCTTCGGTCGGTCTATGATGACCATGGAAGAGAATCCTAAACGTCTACTCTGCTGGAACAGCACCGCCTGTGGCTGAACAGGCCGATGCGCGAATGGCAGAACCCGTCACACAGGTCGCACTTGTGGGTGGTCTCTGTGCTGCTGGAGCTGTGGCGGTTCTTCCTGCGGGTCCTTTTTTCATCTGCTGCAGCAGTTAGTCTCTCTTCACCCGCCTTGAGCTGTCTGGTCAGGGTGCCTCTCCATTTGGAGCGGTCCGTTGCAAAGTCCTCCCAGTGCTCTGTGTTGATTTCCAGGGCCTTCATGTCTCTCTTGCAGACGTCTCTAAAGCGCAGCTGTGGGCGGCTAACGTCTCTCCTGCCAGTCGCCAGTTCTCCGTAGAGGACATCTTTGGGGATTCTGCCATCCTCCATACGGTGAACGTGGCCTAGCAAGCAGAGCCTGCGCTGCCTGAGCAGAGTGAACATGGAGGGAAGGCCGGCACGAGACAGAACTTCTGTGTTGGGCACTTTGTCCTGCCAGGATATGTCCAGGATGAGGCGAATGCAGCGCAAGTGGAAGGAGTTCATTCCTTTTCCTGCCGGGCATATGTTGTCCACGTCTCACTCTCATAGAGCAGTGTGCTGATGACACAGGCATTGTACACTGCCATCTTCGTCTTGACAGAGTTTGGGATTCTCCCACACTCGTGTGGTGAGGCGAGCGAGTGTGAAGGCTGATTTTCCAATCCTCTTGTCGATCATCTGTATCAAGGGAGAGGTTGCTGCTGATTGTGGACCCCAGGTACGTGAACTGATTCACGACCTCCAGCTCGTAGTCGTCGATGATGATGGTTGGTGGTGCTTCCGTGCCTTTGCGCCAAGAAATTAGTCTTCTTCAGGCTGATGGTAAGCCCGAAGTCCTTGCATGCCTGGGAGAAGCGGTCCATCAGGGTCTGAAGCTCCTGCTGTGTGTGGGTCGCGACTGCAGCGTCGTCTGCGAACAGCATGTCTTTGATTAGAGCCTTGCGTACTTTGGTTCTGGCTTTCAGGCGGGCAAGGTTGAAAAGCCTGCCGTCAGATCTTGTGTGCAGGTAGATTCCCTCTGTTGCTGTGCTGAAGGCATGCCTCAGGAGCATAGCAAAGAAAATCCCAAAGAGGGTTGGCGCAAGTACACAGCCCTGTTTCACTCCGCTGTGTATGTTGAATGGCTCTGAGACGTTGCCGTCGTGCTGCACTATCCCCTGCATGTTGGTGTGAAATGATTCGATGAGGCTTTGCAACTTTGGTGGGCATCCTATCTTTGGCAGGATCTTGAAAAGGCCCTCTTTGCTGACCAGATCGAACGCTTTGGTGAGGTTGATGAAGGCAACGTACAGGGGCACGTTCTGTTCTCTGCAGTTCTCCTGGAGTTGGCGGATGGAGAATATCATGTCTACCGTCGATCGTTTAGCGCAGAAGCCACACTGAGACTCGGGGTAGACATGTTCGGCAAGCTTCTGTAGACAAACGAGAACAACTCATGCGTAGACTTTGCCAACACCGCTGAGGAGGGAGATGCCCCTGTAGTTGTTGCAGTGGCTTCTCTTCCCTTTGTTTTTGTAGAGGGTGATGATCTTGGTGTCCCTCATGTCCTGTGGTACGGCACCTTCCTTCCAGCACTGGCAGAGGATGTCATGCAATGGCAGCAGTAGGGCGGTCTTGCGGTGCTTAATCAGGTCGGGGGGTATGCCGTCATTGTCGGGTGCCTTGCCAGCGGCCAAGCTATCAATGGCCTTGCTGAGTTGGTCGATGGTTGGCTCGGCGTCAAGTTCGTCCATGGATGGCAGACAGTCGATGGCATCAAGGGCTGACGGTGTCACGGTGTTCTGTCTGGAGTAGAGGTCGGAGTAGTGTTCCACCCATCTCTCCATCTGCTTGTTCTTTTCTGTGATCATCTCCCCAGTGGAGGATTTGAGGGGGGCCGTCTTGCTCTGAGCCGGACCAAGTGCTTTCTTGATGCCATCATACATACCACGGATGTTCCCTGTTATGGCAGCGGTTTGAATATCTTGGCTGAGCTGAGTCCAGTACTCGTTGGCACATCGCCAAGCAGTCTGCTGAACTTTGCTTCTCGCAGCCCTGAGAATCTGGAGATTCTTCTCGTTTGGGTACTTCTTGTACTCAGCAAGTGCTGAGCGCTTGACTTCAATGACGGGGGTCATCTTGGTCAACTTGGCATCAAACCAGTCCTGTGACTTCGAGGTCTTCCTCCCAAAGGTAGCCAAGACTGTGCGGTGGATGGTGTTTCGCAGCTCTTCCCACTTCTGCTTTGCAGATTCTCCTTCTTGTGGTACACCAAGTTCCTTCTCAAAGGTGGAGGCAAACTGCTCAACAAGTTCTGGTTGGGCCATCGTGTTGGTGTCAATCCGTGCCTTTCCAGGCTGTCTAGCACGATGGAATTTCTTCAGCTGCAGCTTGACCTTGCAACACACCAATGAATGGTCTGTGTCGCAATCTGCACTCTGGAACGAACGGGTGATTAGCACGTTCTTCAGTGAGGTGCACCTGGTCAGGATCAAGTCCAGCTGGTGCCAGTGCTTTGAGCGCGGATGTCGCCAGGAAACCTTGTGTTGGGGCTTGGTCTTGAAGAACGAGTTTGTGATGCACAGATCGTGATATGTGCAGAACTCGAGCAGCCGCTGTCATTCATTCTGCCCACGCCAAATGGTCCAAGACAGGAGAGCCAGGAGTCGTGGTCAGCACCCACTCTGGCATTGAAGTCTCCAAGGAGAATGAGTTGTTCAGAGTTGGGGATGATCCTGACAGTTGTTGCGAGATTCTCGTAGAACTCGTCTTTTGCCTCTGGTGTGGCTGTCAGTGTTGGGGCATACACACTGATGAGGGTGACTGGGCCATGAGTGGTGTTGAGGCGGAGGGTGAGGAGTCATGCAGAGTACTGCCAGTAGAACGTGTAGTCCTTCTCTCTCAGTGTGCCTGCGTCAGCCAACCGTGTTTCCTGGAGAGTGGCGATATCCACTTCCAGTCTCTTCAGCTCATTATTGATGACGGCAGTCTTCCTCGTGTCGCTGATGTCCTTGAGGTTAGCAGCGAGTCCTGTCATCATAGTGCGGACGTTCCAAGTTCCCAGTTTTAGAGTTGGTCTCTTTTGTTTTTTTGTCTTGCCTGGTGTGAAGGTTCTCAGCCTGCTGTTCGGACTTCTCCTCATCCCCATGCACCCAATGAGGAAAGCAGGCTGTGGCGGGACAACACCTTATTGGCTGGGGGCTGTCCAGCTTGAGGCGGGCGATAGCTGTCCAGTGAGATCTGATGATCCCTCCCACCATCGGGAACAACCCCTGGCGCCGTGCTCTATGCCAATTGAGCGGTGGCTTATAACCGGTAACTGTCATTCCCCGTGTTTTGTCTACGCCAAAGGCGAAGCTGGAGTGTCCTCTCCAGTGATCCGGTGTTCTACCTTCCAGCGTTGGGCGTTGGTAGTTGGTAGGATTCAAGCCTGGGCAGGAAGATATGGAGGACAAGATGTTGCCTATGCAGCATGTCCCCCCTCTCCACGTCACTGATGAATCCAAAGGAACAGCAGGGCTGCTACAGTTTGGCACCAGCACCGTCACAGGAGCTTCCAGAACGATGTTGAGCACAACAGAGAACTACCTTAGGGACTCCGACTCCGGATTTTTCCCCAGGGTTGACTCCCGAAGCCTTTCCCGTGACCGGGTGTGCTGCAAGGCAGCGGAGGTTTGAAATCAGGGTTTACCTTCCCCTAGATGGGCTACCTTCCCAGGTTGACGAGCCACCATCTACCCGAAGCATCTGGTTTAAAGGCGCCAGAGATCCGCCCTCGCCCCTTCTCCTATTAGTAAAAGCAGTTCCGCCGGGTTTAGAGACTAAACCACACTGGCAGGCTAGGAGTTGGACTTGTCAGAGGCTTTTCGAGATGCACACGATAAGGAGCATTTTATAAGCACTGGGAGCTTAACCCCAGTGCCGCTCCTGGCTATGACAACCTTGGAACCAATATAAAATAAGCAACTACACATTAAATAAAAAGCCCCAAAACCTGCAACCCATGACTGACCAGATTTGCAAGCAACTTTAGAAAAAAACAAGCCCAAAGTTGCTTATAATAAGCGGACTTGGAAACTATGACTGTGATTTGTGCTGTAAAGAACAAATGAAGCTTCTTCTAAGGTGAACTTTCATTTACCTGTGCTTTCTATTTTATTGTACCTTCTTCATTTACATGTTGCTGTGATATGCAACTATTTAATGGAAGAAAATCCTCTAAATATGTATTTTTAACCCCTTGCACTCCGGTCAATTTCCCTAAAAACGCAAAAAAATAACGTGCCCAAAGTAAATCGAAAGCCGTTCTTCAACCCTTTGCAGCATCTTCATGGGGTTGGTCTCATTTAAAAGAAAACACTTTGAATTTTTTGGCAAAACAGTCATAATCTCTCTAAGTGCTCCGGCCACTGAGTTACAGTCATCTAAACATAGTGAACTTGAAGAAAATAAATTTGGCCTGGGTGTTTTTTTGGATACAAATGCTTGCAAATAACACACAGCTTCAGATCCGGGCTGGAAAATGCAACAGAAATGTAGAACCAAGTGTTATCCAGCTGAAGTCAAAATTTTGTAACAATACCACAAAAAATGAATATATTACACAGCTTTTTCCTCAGGTAGTTCCCAGGCGTTTTTGAACTGTGCCAAATTGTGCCAAATGGCACAGTTTGGAAAAACGTCTGTAACTTTTGAATGATTCAATATAGAAGCTTCATCTTGGGCTCTAATGAAAGGTGACACTCAGGACTGTGTGTGTGGGGGGGAGGGTTGTCCCCCCCCCCTCGCTACAGAGGACGGACATTGGCCATCGCTACATGACGGAATAGTCATGTGGCGACCGCGGCGCAGTCACCACGGCCCCCCCCCCCCTCGCTACAGAAGAGTAACGGGGGGGGGGGGGGTTCATGGTCCGGACGCGGTGCACGAACCGTGTACCGCGGCGCACGGACTTCGGATTTTGTGCGCCGCACAGTTATAATTTACCGATCGGTCAAAAGTCATTTTTGATTACAATTTTCAGGGATAAAGAATAATTTAGCTTATAACACTTACCTGTTCACAGCAGCAGTGTCCTGGAGAACTTCTCTTCCTCATTGTCAGACGAACGTGATGCTGGTCCCTTGTTACGACTCGTGGTTCTGGTCTCGCGACCCGGTCAAAACATAATTCCATTATTGCGGTTTTGTGCTTCCATGATTGCGGTTTTGGCGAACGATTTTTCAAAACAAATAACAGTAGTAATTCAAAAAGACTGGCGAACGCGTGTGTGCCACCCAGCCTTCGTTGTCGGCCTCCGTCGGTCTATGATGACCATGGAAGAGAATCCTAAACGTCCATTCTGCTGGAATAAAAAAAAAAAGCACCGCCTGTGGCTGAACAGGCCGATGCGCGAATGGCAGTCCCTGTCACATAGGTCGCACTTGTGGGTGGTCTCCGTGCTGCTGGGTCTGTGGCAGGTTCTTCCTGCGGGTCCTTTTTTCATCTGCTGCAGCATTCTGTCTTCACCCAGCCTTACACAAAACAGCTTGCGAACTTCTGTGCTTCAATTGGCTTGCTGCATTCACAGCGTTGGTAGGCGGGTCCTTCTTGCTAGGTTTTCAGTCATTGGTTCTTCAAGGTTTCAGAAACCCAATTCAAGGCTCTTATTAGTCGAATGAGAGGTCAATCAGATGATTTAATCTGTTCGTGGCTGTGTCTGTAGTGGAAAAACGGAAATGCAGCTTTTTTTTTCAGTGGACGCTTGGACGCAGCGCCCTCGTGTGTCCTAGAGCACACAAGAGCGCCCTCGTGCGCTCTAGGACGCAGAAACGTGACCGTCCGCAGTACACAGGAGTGCAACAGGTTAATGGGCTGGTCCAGGGGTATCAAATATATGACCCGTGGGCCAAAAACGGCCACTACCCACCAGGGGGTCCAAAATTTTCTCTGTGAATTTACAGCTTTATTTCTAGTAAATTTCTGACATTCTACTGATTACAATAGTAGGTGTAAATCAGAGACATTTTTCTCAGTAAGATGAGACTTTTTTTCTCATCAGTTTTCTTTTTCTTCTTTTTTTCTGATGAGAACAAGGGCCCTTGATTTCAAGGGCCAAGGGGACGGGGTAGAAATGAGAATTGGGATGGACCCCAAATCTACCTGGACTTCACTCACATTGCAAATATTTTTCTCAACTGTTTTAAAGTATTTACTGCTGTTAATAACTATTTACACAGACAATGTTTCTCTTGCTATTTTTATGTATGTATAAGGGTCATCATCATCATCACAGCAGTCTGTCGGGTCGACAATGACTGTTTCATTTAGGTCTCATCAGATTCACTGCGTTTAAAAAGGTTGTACATTGAATTCAACTACATTTTAGCATGCAATAATCAAATTAGATCATAATAAACATAATTTTCCAACTACAAAATTGTGGCTAGTGAAAAGGCTCAGTGGCTAGTCACTTTGGAAAATCACTAGCCACAGTGACTGCTGATGTTAAAGCACTATTGGTCTGTAGTTACTATCCTCAACAAGCAGCGGGTGCTATCATGAGCTTCTCTCCATCCCAAAGCACTCACAAGCAGTCAGGTTCAGGTTCCTTTATTTGTACCCGTAGGTAGATTTGTTTTGCAGTCAGGTGACATCCTACAAACCACAATTACATTCAACATAAACACAAACACAGGCACACATGAAGCTGACTATAAACATGATAAAAATACTCAAGGCTCCATCAATCAGGACATAAGACAAAGAGATGAGAGAAAAAACAGAGACAAGAGAGAAGGGTCATATTAAAAAGTTAAAGACTAGTCAAGGAGGTTAAAAACTCAAAAGTCTAAAACCCAATAAAAGATTTAGAACCCAAATAAAAAACCTAGAAGAATAAGTAAATATAAAATGAAATTAATAAATGGGTAACTAAATTATGTGCAATATATTGTTACAACTTGTTCAACTCTTTGACAGCAGCAGGAACAAAGCTGTTTTTGTAGCGCTGGGTTTTACTTTTTGGGACAGCAAACCTCCGTCTGGAGCGAAGAAGCTGAAAGTGGCAGTGCAAAGGGTGGGAGTCATCATTTAAAATGGAGGTAGCAATCCTCTGTACTTGTCTGGTGTACAGGGATGTCAGGCTCAGCTGTGGCTCACCAAGCAAACGACTGGACCATCTAACTACCTGATCCAAGGATTTCCTCTGTTTCAGTTTTATCTGACCAAACCATGACACTAAAGAAAAGGATAAAAGATTCAATAAAAGCCCGGTAAAACATTATCATTATGGTTCGGTTAATTTGGAAGCATGCAAGTTTCCTGAAGCAATGCAAATGTTGCTGACCCTTTTTGCACACCTTTTCACAGTTCTCTTCAAAGTTTAAATTACTATCAATAATCTTCCCAAGATATTTGTAGGATTGTACACATTCAGTGGTCTGGCCTTTTAGTGCAGTGACTTCGTGCCTGGGAGTTTTCCTCCTAATAATCATATCTTTAGTTTTTGTCGTATTCAGCTGCAGGTAGGAATCCTCACACCAGTGAACAAAATCATCAACTACTGGGCCGTGGCCACTCTCACCCTCCTGGAGGAGACTGACAATAACTGAGTCATCAGCATACTTTATAATGTGTCTGTTGTCATGTCTGCTCCGACACATGTTTGTGTACAGGATGAAGAGTAGTAGTGACAACACACACCCCTGAGGAGAGCCAGTAGAAGAGCACTTTAGGTCCGACAGTGTACCATTGACCCTTACTCTCTGCATCCTGTTGGTTAAGAAATCCAGAATCCAACCCACCAGATTATTGCTCAAATCAAATTGTTGCAGGAGCCTTTCAACTAAGATATGAGGTTGGATTGTATTAAAGGCGGAAGAAAAGTCCACAAATAAAAGCCTGGCATGTGTCCCATTAAAATCCAGATGTTTAAAAAGCATGTTAAACAGAGTGACAGTGGCATCCTCCACTCCTTTGTGTGGCCTATAGGCAAACTGCAGAGGATCCAATGCCTCCTCAGTCTGCCTTAGAACCTCACATCTGATCAGTTTTTCAAAAATTTTCATTAAAATTGAAGTCAAAGCAGCTGGTCTAAAGTTGTTTACCATTTCAGGACAGCTGCATTTTGGAACGGGGACAACCACTGCATCTTTCCAGATCTTAGGCACATGCTGGGTCTGTAAGGACTTATTGAAAGTGTAGTGAAATACAGGACTCAATTCATGTGCACAGGACTTTACCAATCGCCCACATATATTATCAGGGCCCTGACTTTTGTTCACTTTTACAGCACACAACTCCCTTTTAATATCCTGCATCTCAATATTAAAGTGCTGATTGTCTTTGAGTTTCTGTTTCAAATCTTTCTGTGCTAAAATCAAGGGAATCAAAACGACCATAAAAACAGTTAAGAGCATTAGCCAGCTCTGTGTCTGAATTAAAACCATCTAAAAACACAAGATTACTACGCTCTGTGCTCTGAAGGCCTGCAATAGTTTTCATTCTGGCCCAGGCTGAACCAAGTTTCTTTGTTGCCATCTTGCTTTCCAACTCTGATTTATAATTCTGTTTTGCTCTTAAAATTTGGGACTTAAGCTCTTTTGTGGCAACCTGTAGCTCAGAAACAACTCCCTGTTTAAAGGCAAGTGCTTTCCTCTGTAAGCAGGATTTAACTGATTTTGTAACCCATGGCTTGTTGTTGGGATATATTTTGACACGTTTACGTGGAACGATCATATCTCTGCAGAAAGTCATGTATGAGCATGTGATGTCCACCAAAGAGTCCAAATCATCCCCGCAGGACAGTGTGAACACCTCCCAGTCCGTACAGTTAAAGCATTCCTGGAGGCAGTGCACTGAATCCTCTGTCCACACGTTTATGTCTCTGGTCTTTGCCTTGTCTCTTCTGAGAGCAGTTTTATATGTGGGCAGCAAATGTACACAGTTGTGATCTGAGGATCCTAAAGGAGGAAGGGGAAGTGATTAATAGGCCCTCTCTATGGATCCATAGCATAGGTCCAATGTCTTTTTTCACCTGGTTGGGCAGGAGACATACTGATAAAAGTTTTTAAGTGTCTTCTTTAGAGAAACATGGTTAAAATCCCCAAGAATAAAGTTTGGAGCCTCTGGGGAAATCGACTGCAACACTGTACCACATCAAAGACAGTGCTGGAGGCGGAGTCAGCATCCGCTCTCGGGTGAATGTACACAGTCATTATGAAAAATTGGGGGAACTCGCGGGGCAGATAAAAGGGGCGTAGTGATACGGACAGAAGCTCCACATCGGGGGTACAGATGCGCTCTCTGACCGTGACAGATGTGCAGTACTATTTATTAATGTATAAACATACGCCGCCCCCCTGACGTTTCCCCGTTACCTCTTCCTGCCAATCCGAGCGAAGTGGGGCTCCAAAGCCGTCAATCCACAGGTCCGCATGCCGGTCACGCGCCGTAAGTCCATGTTTAAATGTATTAACACGTCTCTGGAATACCGTATTCTTCCCAGCATGATCGCGATTGCACTTACCTCCAAAACAAAGAGCCGGTAAGAAAGAAACGACAGTGCAAAAATAAGGAGGAAATCCATACTGATGGAATCAGGGAGCTCTTCGTTATATAGTCCACAAACATTCAAAGACAAAAACGACACAGAGAATTTCGTTAAAACACATTAAAGTGCATAAAAACAGAGACACAGACGTCGAACTTTTTTCACCAGCTGCCGGTCACTGCATGCGCATGCGCCCAAGTCTTCACAGTAGCCCCGTGCAGCAGTTAGTTGCAGTCAGAGAGAGAGACCCACGCCCATGCCACTCATATCCAGACTGCAAATGAATTGCACGTGCACAACCCCCCCCAATCGATGTAAATGTTTCTTCACTGTCAGTGTCACACTAATAAATCACTGCATTTGACTAACAGCCTCAGTAACGTACTCACTTCTTCCACTGTGTGTGTGTGTGTGTGTGTGTGTGTGTGTGTGTGTGTGTCTGTGTGTGTGTGTGTGCGCCGCTGTAACTTAAGCTAATCATCTAGCAGCTACCGCATCGTATCTATATTCTGTGGATTTTCATCTGGGAACAGCCAGCGGTGGAGAAAGAAAGAGCACCTGTAAATGCGAAGAAGGAGTACGACAACAAGAATTTGTGTGAAACTGTTAAAAAGACTGTACCCGGTCACCAACAAGCGTAAATATATACACTACCGTTCAAAAGTTTGGGGTCACTTAGAAATTTCCTGATTTTTGAAAGAAAAGCACTTTTTTTCAATGACGATAACTTTAAACTAATCAGAAATACACTCTATACATTGCTAATGTGGTAAATGACTATTCTAGCTGCAAATATCTGGTTTTTGGTGCAATATCTAGATAGGTGTATAGAGGCCCATTTCCAGTAACTATCACTCCAGTGTTCTAATGGTACAATGTGTTTGCTCATTGCGTCAGAAGGCTACTGGATGATTAGAAAACCCTTGTGCAATCATGTTAGGTCTGCAATGCTGTAATTGCTGCAAATGGAGGATTCTTTGACGAAAGCAAAGTTTGAAGGAAAAAATTATTATTTCAAATACAAATCATTATTTCTAACCTTGTCAATGTCTTGACTATATTTTCTATTCATTTTACAACTCATGGTGGTAAATAAGTGTGACTTTTCATGGAAAACACAAAATAATTGTCTGGGTGACCCCAAACTATTGAACGGTAGTGTACATATATATATGAGCCGGAGAAGGTTCTGGATCTGTTTCTGCTTCCTAAAGACTTTTCTTCTCCACCGCTGGCTGTCCCAGCTGAAAATCCACAGAATAGATACGTGGGACAAGAATGTTCTGAATGAGGCTTTAGCAAATCAGGAATCTGGAAATCACTGGATTGAAAATGTACAGATTGGATACCGGGGTCCACTTGGGGTGCTCATTTGGTCGGGGGTCCACTTGACCAGATCCCCTCGCGGACACAGGAGGCTACCGTTAGCTTAGCATCAGAGTTGGTGTTTCCATGGTAACAGGAAGTAAACTAACCTTCTCTCCTCGGCTCCATTTCAGACTTTAAATCCACATCAGCTGATTCTCGGTGTTGGTCCGCCTCTGCTCTGTTCACAGAACCGGACTCTGACGGAGAGTCTGGATCCTGCTGCCATTCAATAAGCTAAGCTGAAGTAGCATATAGCTAGATCTCCTACCGAGATCCGGTAGGAGTTTCAAAGTAAAAGTCAAAACCATCAAACGTTTATCTGTTAGAAATGATGTAATTGCAACGAGCAGCACCTAGCGGCTGTCTTCTTCTTCTGTTTGTTGATTTATTCAGTTTTTTGACAAATAACCATGAGGTGTGACAAGAAATTGATGAAACATTTATGCTGGAAAACCTACAGATTTGTCCAACAACGTCACAGCCTCTTAAATACCATATAATGAAAAACATCATGTTCATACAACATAATTAAGCCTTTATTAATCCAAAACACCAGAAAATTTCTCAGCTCCAGAGAAACACAAAGAAAGGTGTAAACACTGTAATAAGAATACAATCAGGTTCAGAATCAGAAATCAGAATCAGAAAAAGATTTATTGCCAAGTACATTAACAGATCACTGATAACATAGGAGAGAATTTGACTTGACACAGTAATGAACCTGCATTTCCGTGCCACGGCGCATCTGCAACGCGCCTATCAGCAGGAGGGTACAGGTCGCATAAAGATGATACAATAGGAAGGAGCAAAAAAATCATTGATTCAAAATACTGGTTACATACTTAATCAATATTAAGAGTTCAAGGAAAAAAAAAAAAGCTCATGCACATATATTCGCTACACACAGAATTCACAGGACACAAGAGAGCAGTGTTGTCTTTATTCAGTTCATGGATCAATGTGTGTGCGGTGTTGAGCAGTGTTGATGATAATAAGAGAGACCCAAGGACACTTGGCAGAAGAGGTTTTGTCTGTCTGGCGCCAGTCTTATCTGGCGCTGCAGCTGGCTGTCCAAGGCCTTGTGCTCATGATTTTGAAAAAACACAGTCTGCAGACAGCCAGGAGGAATTTTCATGGGGAATAATAATGCCAAATAGGACTGATCACAGAGAAGACTTGTATTTCTTCTGTAGATTCAGTACATTAATCCTTCATTGCGCAGCTTTGAATTCGTCGTGGAAAGACCTGAGCGAACCCATGATGTAATCCACCTTACGAGACAATTCTCCAGTAGTCGCTATCAGGGTCTTCTCCAGTTTTTCAATTTGTTGGATGCACCTCGCCTGGCCGGCATTTTGATAGGTTGAATCCATCTTCAGCAATTTGCGGTAAACCAAGACAATTCCCGTCCCAATCAGAATTATCCCAATCACCAAGATTACGAAGATAAACAAATCTTCAATATCTTCGATAGAGAGATTAGAGAGACACAGCATTTTCCAATTACCTGTGTCACGTAAATAGCCCACTGGAGCCGTTCCAGCGGGGCAGACAGCTTCCCCCGGAGCACTTTTCCTTGTTGAAAAAATAGTGTCAATTGTGTTCAAAGCCCAGCTTATTAACTCCATAATTTCTTTTCGGCGGTCGCAGTTGGACGCAGACAGACAACAGCAAGCTGGGATCCAGTAGTTAGGAGGGGAGGAAAAAGTCAGAGCAGGAGAGAAGAAAAAAGCGTCTACTCTCTTCAGGTTCAGGTTCCTTTATTTGTACCCGTAGGTAGATTTGTTTTGCAGTCAGGTGACATCCATATTTACAAACCACAATTACATTTAACATAAACACAAACACAGGCACACATGAAGCTGACTATAAACATGATAAAAAATACTCAAGGCTCCATCAATCAGGTGATGCAGGCCAAGCCTGCTCTCCTTTAACTTGGATAGGTTGCGGTGTGTATGTGTGTGTGAGTGTGTGTATGTGTGCGAGGGGAAGTGACGTAAAGGGGGCCTGCGGCGGCGTTGTGTGGCAGAGACGAGAGTGGCGATGGAGGTATAACGAGCTGCACGTAATGATACGAAGAGTGATAGAGGAAAAGTGTAAGAAGCCAGTGTGCTCTGGACGAGCAGTAAATGTGGACGGTTGCTGCAGTTTAAATAAAGTGCCTCGTTCTTCCCACCTGCAAAGTTTGTTGGACTGTATATTGGCTGTTACCACTGACGAGCCGCGCTAGGATAAACGGGCTAGCGCTACCCGGGGCTGCTCAACTACGGTTCGGCG
Source organism: Pholidichthys leucotaenia (assembly GCA_020510985.1). NCBI lineage: Eukaryota > Metazoa > Chordata > Actinopteri > Cichliformes > Pholidichthyidae > Pholidichthys > Pholidichthys leucotaenia. The sequence goes on along the minus strand of CM035841.1, from coordinate 40,082,900 downwards.
GCTGGCAGAACAACGGGTCGGTAACACAGGATATAAAGACAAAGAGATGAGAGAAAAACCAGAGATATGAGAGAGGGTCATATTAGCCAGGAGCGGCACTGGGGTTGAGCTTCCAGTGCTCATAAAATGCTCCTTACAGCGTGCGTCTCGAAAAGCCTCTGACAGCTAAGTCCAACTCCTAGCCTGCCCGTGTGGTTTAGTCTCTAAGCCCGGCGGAACTGCTTTTACTAATAGGAGAAGGGGCGAGGGCGGATCTCTGGTGCCTTAAAACCAGATGCTTCGGGTAGATGGTGGCTCGTCAGCGTGGGAAGGTAGCCCATCTAGGGGAAGGTAAACCCTGATTTCAAACCTCCGCTGCCTTGCAGCACATCCGGTCACGGGAAAGGCTTCGGGAGTCAACCCTGAGGAAAAATCCGGAGTCGGAGCCCCTAAGGCAGTTCTCTGTTGTGCTCAACATCGTTCTGGCAGCTCCTGCGATGGCGCTGGTGCCAAACTATAGCAGCCCTGCTGTTCCTTTGGATTCATCAGTGATGTGGAGAGGGGGGACATGCTGCATGGGTAACATCTTGTCCTCCATATCTTCCTGCCCAGGCTTGAATCCTACCAACGCCCAACGCTGGAAGGTAGAACACCAGTGCGCATCGGCCTGTTCAGCCACAGGCGGTGCTGTTCCAGCAGAGTAGACGTTTAGGATTCTCTTCCATGGTCATCATAGACCGATGGAGGCCGACGACGACATATTAAAAAGTTAAAGACTAGTCAAAGAGGTTAAAGACTCAAAGGTCTAAAACCCAATAAAAGATTTAGAACCCAAATAAAAATCCTACAAAAATCAGTAAATATAAAATGGAGTTAATAAATAGGTAACTAAATTATGTGCAATATATTGTTACAACTTGTTCAACTCTTTGACAGCAGCAGGAACAAAGCTGTTTTTGTAGTGCTGGGTTTTACTTTTGGGGACAGCAAACCTCTGTCTTGAGGGAAGAAGCTGAAAGTGGCAGTGCAAAGGGTGGGAGTCATCATTTAAAATGGAGGTAGCCATCCTCTGTACCTGTCTGGCGTACAAGGATGTCAGGCTCAGCTGTGACTCACCAAGCAAACGACTGGACCATCTAACTACCTGATCCAAGGATTCCCTCTGTTTCAGTTTTATCTGACCAAACCATGACACTAAAGAAAAGGATAAAACAGATTCAATAAAAGACCGATAAAACATTGTCATTATGGTTCGGTCAATTTGGAAGCGTGCAAGTTTCCTTAAGCAATGCAAATGTTGCTGACCCTTTTTGCACACCCTTTCACAGTTCTCTTCAAAGTTTAAATTACTATTGTAGGGGGAGACTTTCGGGATGATGGCGGAGAGACATAACGCTTAAACAGAGAGCTCTCCCTAGCCGGATTAAAAATCATCGGTAAATGGCCAACTCGACATAAGCGGATCAATAAACCAAGGGATGAAAACACGAAGGAGCCGGGCACAAGGACAAAAGCAGGGTAAAATTAAAGAATTCCTCTTCAACAACACAGGAGAAATCACTGAACACGAGGCCCAAAAAAACGAGGTGACTGCAGCAGAGAAAATGGAGGACGCCAGGCTCGATACCATGAACACTTCGCCAGTTTGGGTAAAGAGTTGAAAGACTTCAAGCGGCAACTATAACAGGATTTAGCGGCTCTTAAGGAGGAGCTGAAAAAAGAGATTAAGGAGGAAATTATGGGCCTCCGAAGAGAAATGGAGCGCAAGCTAGCAGAAAACATGGAGGAGCTGCGCTCTCGACGGGCGTGTATGACAGAAGCACAGGCCCGAATATCGGAGCTGGAAGATTGGAAGAGCGAGGCAAGCGAGCAGCTGCAGACCCTGACGACGCAAACGCAGAGGATGCAGGAAAAAATAACTGACCTGGAGAGCAGGTCCAGACGGAGCAATATACGCATCTTCAGGATCCCGGAGGGCATTGAAGGAAACTCGATGATGAAATTCATGGATCAGTTCTTAAAAAAATGAGCTGGAGCTGCCCGGTGAAGCGGACCTGCAGATTCAACGAGCGCACAGAGCCTCGGCACAGAACCCGAAACCAAACTCTCCACCCAGGTCAGTTGTGGTAAACTTTCTGAAATATGATATAAAGGAAAGAATCCTGACACAAGCGTGGAAAAAAAGATACGAATCGGCGACAAGCAGATATTCTTTGATCATGACTACCCGACAGAAATTGTGCAGCAGCGAAAGAAATATGCCAACATTAAAAAAACGCTGAAAGAGAAAAAAATTAGATTCCAAATGCCGCTAACGAAGATGAGGATTCATTGGGAGGACGGCGTGAAGACATACAACACAGCCAGAGAGGCAATGCGGGACATGATGGAGCGGGGCTTTGTAGTGAGCGTGCCAGAGGAAGCGGCTGGAGCAGCGGCGGCACTGAACGCATCACGACAGCCGGAGTGGAGGCGAGTGAGCGGCAGAAGACGGGAGGAGACGTGGAGCAGCGGGCCCAGGAAAAACTGCAAGGCTTTCAACTGAAAGCCTAGATTATAACAAAGATTAAGAAAGGCACAGAAGAAATGAAGGCCAAGAAGACAAGATAAAAGAGAAACAAACGGCTAGGAGAGGTTTAAGTGATTTTTGTTGGACATTTCTAGACTAATGACTATTACTTGGATAGTAAATACAGGTCTAGGGAGGGCCCCTCACTCGGTGAGGACATTCCCTCCACCCACCAACAGGGACCAGTGGGCAGAAGAAAGGCCCAAAATACGGAGGCCGAGATTTTTTAATGTGTTTTTGTATAAATATGTGTTAGTTTTGTTGTTAAAGGGGTTAGGAGCACAAGTTAAAAAAATGTAAAAACATGAATATGGTTAAAAATCTTAAGATAATGACATTAAACGTGAATGGTCTGAACTCACCTGTTAAAAGGGAAAGAATAATAAGAAAATTCAAGAAGGAAAAAGCCGAAATTATATTTATGCAAGACACACATTTGAGCAAGACAGAACATGAGAAACTAAAGAGATATGGCTATAAGAACTCCTACTACAGTTCATTTAAGGGAGGAACTAAAAGGGGGGTTATGATACTAATTTCAAATAAAATACAATTTGAATGTGAACAAGAAATCCAGGATAAAGAAGGCATATATGTAATAATAAAGGGAAGAATAGATGGTATGCAGATCACATTAGTGAACATCTATGCCCCACCAGAAAGTGACAAGGGTTTTTTTCAACATCTGTCTGATCTCATAGCAACACACAGTGAAGGAGTCCTAATTTGTGGAGGAGACTTAAATGCCGTCATGGATCATGAAGTTGACACAACAAGTGTTAAGAAGACAAAAAAACATGTAACAAAGTTCATAAGAACCTCACTGGCAGAAATGGGTATGGTAGACATTTGGAGGGACCTGCACCCACTCGAAAAAGACTATACACATTATTCAGCAGTCCATAAAGTACACTCTAGAATAGATTACTTCCTTATGAATGAAGGTGACAGACACAGGGTGAGAAATTGTCGGATTGGAGGGGCAGAAATATCAGATCATAATCCTATATACATGGAAATATATTTAAACAATAGAAAACGACAAACAACATGGAAACAATGTAGGACTGTTAACCCCTTGCACTCCGGTCAATTTTCCTAAAAACGCCAAAAAATAATGTGCCCAAAGTAAATCGAAAGCTGTTCTTCAACCCTTTGCAGCATCTTCATGGGGTTGGTCTCATTTAAAAGAAAACACTTTGAATTTTTTTGCAAAACAGTCACAATCTCTCTAAGTGCTCCAGCCACTGAGTTACAGTCATCTAAACATACTGAACTTGAAGAAAATAAATTTGGCCTGGGTGTTTTTTTTGGATACAAATGCTTGCAAATAACACACAGCTTCAGATCCAGGCTGGAAAATGCAACCGAAATGTAGAACCAAGTGTTATCCAGCTGAGGTCCAAATTTTGTAACAATACCACAAAAAATGAATATAATACACAGCTTTGTTCTCAGGTAGTTCCCAGGCGTTTTGGAACTGTGCCAAATTGTGCCAAATGGCACAGTTTTGAAAAACGTCTGTAACTTTTGAATGCTTCAATGTAGAAGCTTCATTTTGGGCTCTAATGAAAGGTCACACTCAGGGCTGTGTCTGTGTGTGTGTGTGGGGGGGGGGGGTTGTCCCCCCCCTCGCTACAGAGGACGGAGATCGGCCATCGCTACATGACGGATTACACTCGGATGTGGCGATGTGGCCACAGCAGCGCAGTCACCGTGGCTTCCCCCCCCTCGCTACTGTGTGTGTGTGTGTAGGGGGGGTTTGTCCCCCCCCCCCTCGCTACAGAGGACAGAGATTGGCCATCGCTACATGACGGATTACACTCGGTTGTGGCGATGTGGCCACAGCAGCGCAGTCACCGCGGCTTCCCCCCCTCGCTACTGTGTGTGTGTGTGTGTAGGGGGTTGTCCCCCCCCCTCGCTACAGAGGACGGAGATCGGCCATCGCTACATGATGGATTACACTCGGATGTGGCGATGTGGCCACAGCAGTGCAGTCACCGCGGGCCCCCCCCCCCCCCGCTACAGAATAGTAGCGGCGGGGGGGGGGGGGCGTTCACGGTCCGGAGGCGGCGAACGAACCGTGTACCGCGGCGCACGCACTTCGGACATCGTGCGCTGCACAGTTGTAATGTACCGATAGGTCAAAAGTCATTTTTGATTACAATTTTCAGGGATAAAAAATAATTTGGCTTATAACACCTTTCCTCTTCACAGCCACATTGTCCTGGCCAACTTCTCTTCCTCATTGTCAGACGAACACGACGCTGGTCCGCTCGTGGTTCTGGTCTTGCGACCCGGTCAAAACATAATTCCATGATTGCGGTTTTGGCGAATGAGTTACGTCCTTCGTCGTCGGCCTCCGTCGGTCTATGATGACCATATAAGAGAATCCTAAACACTCTGCTGGAATTAAAAAAAAAAAAAAAGCACCACCTGTGGCTGCTGTAGCAGTCTCTCTTCACCCAGCTTTAGACAAAACAGCTCAGCGAACTTCTGTGCTTCAGTTGGCTCGCTGCGTTGGTAGGCGGGTCCTTCTTGCTAGGTTTTCAGTCATTGGTTCTTCAAGGTTTCAGAAACCCAATTCAATGCTCTTATTAGTCGAATGAGAGGTCAATCATATCCAATCTGTTCGCGGCTGTGTCTGAAGTGGAAGAACTTTTTTTTTTTCAGTGCGCTCTCGTGCGCCCTCGTGCGCTCGAGGACGCACGAGAGCACCCTCGTGCGCTCTGGGACACAGAGACTTGCCCGTCCGCGGTACAACGGAGTGCAAGAGGTTAAATGATGAGAAAATGAAAGAAAGAATAAAAGTAAACATAAACGAGTATATCCAAGAGAATGACAATGAAGAAGTGGACCCAACAATACTATGGGATGCACTATGTCAGAATCTAGAAAACTTAGAGTGATCGTATATTGGTTCGTTACCTCAAATAAGATTCATGACACAAGTATATTCCTCATATGAGCTCTTTACTGCAGGAGTGCACACTTGTAACAGCAAATTCAGCACTGGCAATAAAAAACAATCAGGAAGTTTTTATACATAGTCAGTCACACAAAGCATCTGCTGGGTACAATTCACAGTCATAATATGAGTATGAGTACAAAACATTGGCCTGGACTGAGAACAACATGGCCTTGCAGGTGTGCTCTCAGGCTCCAAGTCACAGCATTTCATAAGAAAACAAGGTCAATTCCCCCTCACTCCCAGACCCCTTATCATGCACATAGTCTGGTCTGGTGAGACACTTTGACTTCTAAGCACATCTTAAATGGAGGACACTCAAAAGGTCCACTTATTATCCAGAAACAATACAGCACGGTATAACTCATAAAAGATGCATGCAGTATACATTTTAAATCATATAATATGGTTATGCAATGATAATGATAATGATGTTAGTAATTATAAAATGATTAACAATTATAAAATGATTTGTTAGTAACAGCAATCATATAAAATGATAAATGATTAGACATGCATGACAAACAATAAACAATTTTCTGACATTTCCCTCCTGTTTTATCATTTTTATCACAGTTTACATTTAGGGATGCCTTTATTCATCAGAAACATGTAACTTCTTTCGATTTTCTACATGCCCGTCATTTGCATCATATTCCAATTATACAGGAGATTACTTACACTCTTCACAGTCATCATCAGTTTTTGAAAGAGCTGCATATTGTCCTTTACACTCAAGTTTCAGCATAGCAGTTTGCAACAGAAAAGTATGATGAGCAATGGCTTGTGTAATCATCGATCTCATACAGGGAATAACACACATGAAAAGCATGCTGAATAAGACCAATATTACAATCAATGGGGTTAACCATTTGAGGAGAATCTGCCACCAAGCTCCACTTTGAAACCAATCCCAGGGACTCCAACCCTTATCTTCATCCAAAGTGTGTTGTGAGTGTAGAATGTCATTCAAATGGCTAATAACGTGAGAAAGATTCTGTTGCAAATTCGGTATGTATGTGCAGCACTCTTGACCAATAATGTGACACACCCCTCCTTGTGCAGCTAATGTGACATCTAATGCCATTCTATTTTGCAATGTCATCATCCTTGAGAATTTCTGTTCCTCAGTTAAAGCTGTAAAACCTTGTTCCGTTAATATAGTTAGATTTTCTACTGTCCATGCTAACGCATTTATGTGATATGTAGCCAGGTAACTGCCATACATTGGAAAAAGAGTACTCATTACAACTTTGAAATCGCTAATCCTCTGTTTCCCAGACAGCCTACCTATTAGTTGTTGCATATCTGGGGTTGTACCTCTCCATGCCCTGGTGTGAATTTCAGTTTGATCAGGATGGTAATAATGGGAGTATGATGTTTTCATTCTATGTGTCAGGTTTGAACTTATGCTAATGTGTGGGATCAAAATAGCCATGTAGCATCTGCCACACCACCCTGGAGGAAGTAATGAATAAACATTAGACCCACAAACCCAGACATGGTTCTCTAAACATCCATACCCATCATCATTTGGCCACATAACATTAGGATTGTCACTACATTTACCAGTACAACTCTTGCTCTTTAGGGTAAAATTTCCAGCAGCAAGATAAGGGAGCTGAAAAGCATTTCTACAAACAGATTCATGGTATCTTACCCCACAGGTTGCCTCCTTCACATCATTACACCTTGATGAAAAACCTAGATTGAAATTATTTTCATTACAAGCTTTATTAAAACGGACTGGTACAGTAAACAGTGTAGGATTTACCTTCATCAAGGGCCTCTTAACAGCAAGCAAAGACTTCCCAATTCCAGTAGTATTGAATATTCTTAACTTAGACCCAGTGTAATCAGTAACAGTGACATTCAATTTATTCAGATACCTTTCAGACAAATTTCTTACCAACCAATGTCTAATACCATTACTTGAATTAAGCAAGTTGAGACGTGAAGTCATCGCTATTGTCACTCCAGCTGTCTCCTCTTCGCTCAACGGCACAGGGATCATGGGGATTGCAGTCTTGTGTGAATGGGGTAGCAATGAGCACACATAGCAGGAAGTGTTGATTCCCAGTCCTCTCACCGAAACCACCATCGTTTGGTACCACAGGTTGTGCGTATAATCCACGTATTGTCCATTGTCCATGTCTTGCGGGCTCCTTGTCTTGGAATCTGAAATGGTCCCCCACCCCACAGTTATAAGAAGTATGGAACACAGAGTCATCAGTACCTTTGGTGCCATGCCTTCACCTGAGAGAGTACCCATCCAGGCCCCTATCTTCACCAGGTTTGAGACGACTCTGTCCTTAGAAGGACAAAGCCCCCTTTGTAACTGGACTTACTCAGGGAAACAAGTTAGTTCACTTATAGGCACCCGTAGTCTCTTAACGTGTGAAAGGTGGATCCAAGATGGTCGTTCAGCAATACGTATGACAGTAGGGGTGGTTAACAGCACCTGGAATGGCCCGAGCCACCGTATCGAATTCCAGTGCAGTCTATGGTGATTCTTTATGAAGACATAATCTCCAGGTTGTACCGGGTTATCAGCTTCCTCCTGTGGAGCAGAAAGAGCCCGAACAGAATCAACATATTCTCTTTTTTCCAAGCATTCTCTAAGATGTACACCAAGATCAGTGTATTTGTTGGGTGTGGTTAGTGGTGAGAGGACAGGCAATATGTAAGGCCGGTGAAAAGTACATTCAAAAGGTGACAATCCTGTCTTAGGGTCTGGTATAGAGTTAATGGTCAGCTTGACCAATTTCAGGGCTTCTGGCCAAGTGATACCCCTTCCATGTGTGGTTTTTGCCAGCATTTGTTTGATTGTACCATTTTTCCTTTCTACTAATCCGGCACTCTGTGGGTGGTAGGCTGTATGAAACTTCAGGCATGTGCCGGTGCTTTTAGCCAAATCCTTAACTATTTGAGCTGTAAAATGTGTGCCATTGTCAGCATAAATGATCTCTGGTATTCCAAAGGTTGGAAAAATATTATTCTGTAATACTTTACAAACAAACTTTGCGTCTGCTTTGGCAGTGGGGTGGATTTCTGTCCATCGTGTGAAAGTGTCAACGAGGACAAGACAATATTGGAGCTGGCCCACCTTTGATAGCTCTATAAAATCCATGCACCATTGAGAAAAAGGTGTTTTTGGTGGTGGGAAACTTCCTTGCCTTGTTCTCATTGCACCTTGAGCATTGTTTTGTGTGCACACTGTGCATTGGCTGCAAACCTTTTTTACCACTTTTTGTATCCCAGGACAGAAAAAATATTTTTTGGCTTGACTAATTATCCCTCCTGTCGAGACATGGCACAAGCCATGAATCGAAAGCGCCACCCAACGGTATAATGAGGGTGGGAGGATAATCTTGTCATCAGTAGTGCAATAAATTTTCTTGTCATTCAAAACAGCATCTGGTGGAAGTGTCATTTTTTCTTGTGCATCATGCAAGATGTCCAGGTCAAATGCATTTCACTTTTGCAACAATGCTGACTCTGTGTGACCTTCAGCAGCACAGCGGGCAGCATGGTCAGCCAATGCATTTCCCCTGGTTAGTAAATCAACTCCCTGTGTGTGTGCAGGACAGTGAACAATTGATAGTGATTTAGGCAGTGTTAAAGCATGAGTTAGCTCTTTCAAAAGATCAGAATGTTGGACTGGTTTTCCAGTAGATGTTACAAAACCTCTAATATTCCACAAAGCAGTGTGTGAATGTGCTGCATTAAAGGCATACTTGCTGTCTGTACAAATGGTGACATTCAAATCCTTAGACCACTTTAAAGCTGCGATGAGAGCCAGAAGTTCTGCCCTTTGAGCAGATGCTGGTTGAGATACATTCCTTACAATCAGAATTTCTGTCAGTGTAGTGACAGAATATGCAGTTGACGTGTTGCCATTTGGTAATTTAACTGATGAGCCATCAGTGAACAGCCAAAGAGAATCATCTTTTACAGTCTGAGAGAGATCTGGTCTGGGGAGGAATTCCCTCAGTGATCGTTGAACGCAGTCATGGTCTAAAGATTCTGGTGTGTTACCTCCAGAGGGAAGCAATGTAGCAGGATTCAATGTAGTGCATCTGATGAATGTAAGATGTGGTTGTGTCAGCAAGGTCATTGTGTATCTTAAGCATCTGGCATTAGAGAGCATTGTATGACCATTTTCAGAGAGCAAAGCTTCAACTGCGTGAGGCACATGCACAGTTAAAGGATGGAATAACACTACGTCAAGAACAGCGTTTATTGCGTCAGAAACTGCAGCGACTGTTTGCATACATGGGTGTAGGCCAGCAGCGACTGAGTCGAGTTTTCGTGAATAATAGGACAATGGTTTGTATTGTCCTGCATGATTTTGTGTCAAAACTGCTGACATGTGTCCATTAACTGCATCACAAAATAGATGAAATGGTTCTTCATAATTTGGAATTTGTAAAGCACATATTGATGACAGCGTGTTCTTGAGAGCAGAGATTAATTCCATGTGCTCTGGAGACAATTCTACTTTTTCATGTAAATTTCCGTGAGGACCCTGAAGAAGTGCATACAGTGGGGCAGTGTACTGGGAGTAATTTGGTATCCACTGCCGGCAGTAATTCAGGGTGCCCAACAGAGACATTAGCTCCTTTTTAGTGTGTGGTGTAGGTAAGTTTTGAATAGTTCGTATCCTATCTTTTTCCAGCCTTTTCCCATCAGCTGTGAGTATATGTCCAAGGAACTTAACATTAGTTTTGCAGAACTGCAGTTTATTTTTGCTACATTTCAGACCATTTTGATACAGAAATTGCAAAAGTGCAATGGTATCCTGTTTGCATTGATCCTCATTGGTAGATGCCACCAGGATATCATCCACATAAAGTAATATTTTAGAACTTGCAGGTGGATCAAATCTAGCCATTAAAGATGCCATTTCTTGAGAGAAAATAGTTGGACTTTCACAATAGCCCTGGGGCAATCGGGTGTAGGTGTATCTCTTGCCATCAAATGTGAATGCAAACCAAAACTGACTATCCTCATGAATAGGGATAGTGAAATATGCATTACTGAGATCTATAACTGAAAAAACTGATGAATCATGTCCCACAGCATTCAGCAATGTATGGGGGTCAGGGACAGATGGAGGGCGGGGAATGATTGCAGCATTCACTGCTTGAAGGTCCTGCACTAGCCTCCAGCCGACGCTAGGTGGAGCCTTCTTAACAGGGAATAGTGGAGTGTTTACTGGTGAGCTCTGACATAGGATTATTACTCCACTTTGTAAGAGGTCAGCAATGATTGGTCTAATGCCTTCAAGTGCCTCAGATTTTAGTGGGTATTGTTTTTTATATGGAAACCCTCTCCCAGTAGATTTTACAATTACAGGAGTAGCATTTTTTAAGAAACCCATGTCTGCAGGGCCCTTAGCCCATAACCCTTCAGGTAAAACGGCTAGTTCTTTTCATGTTGGGGCAGTGTAAGCTGGTGCATATGTTGTTCCCACAGCATCAGGTGGACATTCAGTCCCACAGGCATAATGGATCTCAAAATGAAGAGTCATCATGACTCTGAGAGGAACTTTAAAAAGGCCTGTGGAAGGTGAACGCTGCACCCTTTGCTCCGTGGTGTTTTCCCAATCAGTAACACCATTTGCTTTTAGAATCATTTTCCCACAATCAGTCCAAAAATAATTTTCCGGGCCCCACAGAGACATATGAGGTGGTGTGGGCATGCAATGCAAAGAGAAAACCTCTGGGGGCAGTCTTAATGACACTGCTGCCACCCCTTGAGCATCAAAAATCAGGTTTTCAGTACACACATTTATACCACAAAAATCTTGCAATTTATCAGCCAATGGTGAGTCAAAAGGCTCATTGCAATGAATGTATTTCATGGTAACATGCAGTGGTTGTGGCCCCACTAGGTTCTGAAATACATCTTCTGGCAGCAGAGCAGACATAGTGGTCGTGCTCTCTGTACGGAGGGCAGTTACGGCTGCGCTGCTGTCAGGCAAATCAAGGCTGAACAGGGTGCCACACCCTTGATCATCCAATTCATCCTCATTTGTAAGAAATGACTGAGCATTTCTCAAAACTGTGTAGTCATCTTTCTTTAAATCTGGACCCAAAGTAATGTCAAGTCTGAACAGCACATCCCTTCCCAGCAGGTTCACTGGGCAGGAGGGGGCAACCACAACCTCAGACACACAGGAGTTTCCTGTTTCTTTATCTGTCAAAGTGACTGGGCCATACAGGCTTTCTGTGGTTGTGCTCCCTCCCGCATTTTGGACCTTTATTGTCCGTCCAGTGAACCTAGCACTGTTGGGGATTTTACGAACAGTAGTGCGTGTGGCTCCGGTGTCACAAAGAAATTCAACCTCCTTTCCATTCACCAATAACCATATTATGGGAGCAGACATCACACTGCTGTACATAGTCAGGTCCAGGGTCTCATTAGGTTGAGTCAACACCTCAGATAGCCTTTTCTGCTGGTCAAGTACTGTTTGTTTGTCCTTGGGAGAGAGTCTGTCTATGTCGGTTAGTCATGCTCTCCCGTCTGCAGGTCTTTGACCCCCTGAGGGTCTTTGTCTTTGGTCATCCTCATAACCACCTTGATACTCCTCTCCTCTACCTTGTTGAAAACCATCTCTTTGAGTGTTTTGAAATCCTCTCCTGCCTGCACCACGTCCCCTTCCTCTGAATCCACTCTTATTACAGCCACGGGCCCAGTGTCCAAGCTGGCCACACCTGAAACAAGCATTTTGATCATACACCCAGTCAGCTTCTGCATCCCATTGCCTCCACCCCCTCAAGCGTGCTCTACCTCGGGGCAGCTCAGCCTCATACAAGCCATCATCACACTCTTCATTCATATAAATGTCCACTTTTTTCCTACTCTTGTCTTTCCGTTGTCTAGCCTCGGCTACATGGAATACATGCTGTTTAAACTCCTCCATGCTACATGTTTTCAAAGTCACACAAGACACCTTTATAGCCTCCCTAAGGTCAGCAGGCAGGGTGTCTAAGAAAGTATGCTTAAACAGCAGGCTTTCCCTTGCATCTGCATTCAGATTGATATAACCTCCGAAGACTATATCAAACACTTCTTTAAAGCGCACCCAGTAATCAACAATGTTTTCATCAGGCTTCATTCTCAGCATAGCCACATCAGTCATAGACTTAGGGAGCCCATAGTGCTCTGTAGCCCTTTTTAGCACCTTCTCAACAGCTCTTTCCCAATCCACACGGTGTTAATTTGGGTCATAGTTATCTACCCATACAGGCTCAATCAATTCATCAGTAAAGAACCTCTCCTTTTCCCCAAACACTATCCTAAAGATCTTTAACATTTCTGCTGGGCTGGGATTATACAAATCCATAATGCTGTTCAATTCCTCCACACAACCATTTATATCAACATCAGGTTTTGGAACAGCCTTAGCAATCCCATGCATTTCAACAAGAGTCCATGGTTTAAAAATTCGGATGGTGGCTCCCTCTACTTCCTGGGGTGCTGCTCTTGATGTCCTCCTACTAGCTGGTGAGGTCCCTTCTTCCTCCTCTTCCTCCTCCTCTTTTACGGGTCTAAGGCAAGGCTTTTCAAAAAATGGATAATTTGCCTGAGGATTCTGAAATTGTATTTCCACCTGTTTTGCCTCTTTCAGCAATTTGGAATATGGACCCTCCTTAAGATCTGTTACTAGATAAGGGGGGCGGGGGCGCTCGGTTTTTTCCTGTCCAGCTGTGACAGAGAATTTTCACTGTTTTGATTCTCACATGGTTTTTTCTGATCCACTCCTTTCTTACTGTTTTTGCATCCTTGGCTGGCTTTTATTCGGGCATCTGCAGCTGCTGCCATCCAAAGATTTGCACATTCAAGTTCAGAATTTGGCCTCCTCTTATTTCCTTTGCTCACTAATTTTACCATTGATGCTAAGACTGTGCACTTGTAACGGATGCCAACTAGTACTGTTCGGCGTAGAACGTTAGTAAACCTCCCTCCCAAAGCCTCATACAGTATCGGTAGCGCTGAGCTATCGGTCGGACCTTTAGCTCAGCGCGATCGTGCTGTGTCTCCCATGCTCGAACTGTGTTAGTTGACTGAGAGGTCGCGGGTTCGTGTCCCGTGTGGGGCGAACTGCGCAGGATGATCTCTGTCACACTGGTGCCGTGAACCCGGCATGGGAGTGAGGTTTAAGGGGGAGAGTGTAACGGATGCCAACTAGTACTGTTCGGCGTAGAACGTTAGTAAACCTCCCTCCCAAAGCCTCATACAGTATCGGTAGCGCTGAGCTATCGGTCGGACCTTTAGCTCAGCGCGATCGTGCTGTGTCTCCCATGCTCGAACTGTGTTAGTTGACTGAGAGGTCGCGGGTTCGTGTCCCGTGTGGGGCGAACTGCGCAGGATGATCTCTGTCACACACTCATCCACATCCAATGTGGGTTTGAAAGAATATTTGAAAGAATATAAAATTTTTTCCTGCTGTTTTTATTATTTTTTTAAAACCCCTTGGTAATTCCACAGGAATTAAAATGTTTTACCAGGAAAAGTGTGAAGCGCCGTCACACTACCATTACATCATAACCGCGACCTGATATTTATTTTCAGTTCCAAACCCGGGAATTTCAACACAAAACCTATTTTTGTCCCTGACCGGGGATTTCAACCCTCGTTGCAACTACTTCCGTGCACTTTATTTACTTTTCGCGTTAGTCACTCGTAGTTGGATTTGGAGATTCTTGTAATATATTTAATATTACTCACTCAAGGCTCGATTTTAGAGAATCTTCTAAACGCACATATAGTAAATAGTAAAAAAGACGTCACTTACTTTTCTTTCTTTTAATTGAAGAGGATGGGCTTCACTAGACGACGTCTAGAATCAGAATCAGAATCAGAATCAGAATCAGCTTTATTGCCAAGTATATTTACAAGTAAACACACAAGGAATTTGACTTGACATTGGGCGCGCACATTAGGCGCATCCAATGACACGGCAGCCATAGAGGCGCCTGTCTGCAGTGGGGGTAAAGGGGGGAATGGGGGGGGGGGAACACAATAGGCAGAGAGAAAAAACATAGTTATCAGAATCACGCTCGTATAAGCTCATATAAGCTCATGAGCCAAATTTTGATTACACAGAAAAAAACCCTCTATGCACATTAGCAGACAATAGATACAATCACACAGCAGAGGGAGGGAGAGCGGTGTGTGTATATTTGCATGTCATTGTGTAGTGTGAGTGTAACAGTTGTTAGTGAGCAGCAGAGGGCGCCTCCAGGCAGTGGATAGATGTTATAATCATGTGACTTATAAACAAGTCAGAGATCAGAGTCTGTCTCTCTTTTCCTCTTCCTTGCAGAAGGCACATGGGCAATGTCCTTGAGAGACCAATCCGCTGACGACAACAACTGATTGTTGATGTATGGGTAGACATAAGCCACTTCTCCAGCGTTATCTTCATCGAGGAGGAATGTAAACAAAGGCACCAAAACACAAGGTCAAATCTGCACAGTGCACTCAGAGAATAAAAAATTTCTCTCTCTTCGATTCTGTGCTTCAATTTCATACAGGCTTGAATCATACTTTAGATCATTCTCTGGAGAGCACTCAGTGATCCACAGATGTTATCCACCTACCGAAACATAAGGTAAAACATGTCCAGAGAGTTCGTTCTCTCTTCAATGCATGCCAGATAGTAAATTCCATGTTAATCCTGCCGCTGACAGTCAGTGCTCCCCCCAGCTGGACGAATTGTTGAATTTGTTAAGGGAGCTACGCCGGGGTCCGCATTTGATTAGCTCACCCAGATAATTTCGATACACTAGGAAAACTCCAGGGGCCAAACAGAAGATCCTGTGATCAGTTCAATCTCAGTCGAATCACACAGACACATGAATTCCAATACCATGAGTCTCCCTTGGGTTCCCCCTGACCCGATCTTCTACTTTTTAAAGTGGTGACAATCGCATATAAGTCGCTTTCCAGATCCATAATTTCCATTTGGATTAAGATTCAGCCAGGAGAAGAGTGACATTGCAAGCTGGGATCAGAAGGGAGAGGATTAGGAGGGAGAGGGAAGAAAAGCGTCTGCTCTCTCTCAGAAGCGGAAGTGAAGACACAATCCCACACAATCCAGATTTCCTCAATGGGGAGTCCAATACTGACTGTATGCAGTCAGGCCATGCGCATGGATTTCCAACCTGGAGAGCACGTCGCCTCTATCCGCCGTCCAGATATTGCCCATCCGGGTCACGGCACCAAGTATGTCAGAATCTAGAAAATTTAGAGTGATCGTATATTGGTTCGTTACCTCAAATAAGATTCATGACACAAGTATATTCCTCATATGAGTTCTTTACTGCAGGAGTGCACACTTGTAACAGCAAATTCAGCACTGGCAATAAAAAACAATCAGGTGTAGCGGGTTAATTCAACCCCCCACAACACACAGACAGAACACAGAGACAGTCAGCTCGCACTCCTGGGTTTCTTTCCGCTGCATGCTGCATTTACAGCCGTGAAGTTAAAGTGTTCATGCATTTTGTCCTTACTGTGTTTCTTCTGAGCATCTTACATATGTAGATGTGCTTTGAGGTAAATCTCCACAAAAAGACTGGTCAAACACAGCGCTCGGCTAGAGCAAGTAACAGAATAGTGTAATGTGTATTAATGTCTACAGGCAGACGCGTTTCGTCTGGCTCACCTCTGTGATGTTAATTGTTGCCTTTCATGCATTGTACTCATGCGTCCTGTCCTCACTGTGACCTAGGGACTGAGATCAATATGTCTCTCAAATGCAAATGTCTTATGCCTGTTCTGTTATCTCTTTGATCATACTAACTGCTGGGGTATGTCCTTTTGATGTATTGTTGTGGTCGAGTATATATGCTGCAACTCTGTAACGCAAGCTTTCTCTCACTCTCAACCTCTGCTGTAGGACACAAGCTTTGTGTCCGCCTCTCCTCTCCTTCTCTGAGAGCCGTGGGCTTGCTCTTGGCGCTCATGCACGGCGCCGGGAGCGGAGTTCGTGACGGCGGTATGATAATAAAACTCTACTCAAAACCTCCAACAACGCTGCTTTATTTCATGCCGCCGCACTGGTGACCCCTTGAACACGCACACGTTTTGTGCGAAAGCAACCTTCTGAGCTGGACAGCTGCACTTGGTGACCCGTTCTTCAGGATGAGATCTGCACGTCTGAGATCTGCTCATCCACGCTGGACCAGCCGCGCTTGCAGTTCCTTCACACGAGAGCGCGGGCACCTCGTCCCTTCTCCACGACGGCGTCCTCCAGGGCCGGCGGAGAACGCAACGCGTGGACCTGAACGCACCACGCCCGAGCCTGAGGAACAAAAGATCGTCTATTCCCTCCCGCCGCTCCAACGCATCTGCACGAGCCTGAGGGACAAAAGATCGTCTATTTCCTCTCACCGCTCCAACGCACCATGGCCAATCTACAGCCACAGCTCAACCTGGATTTTTTATCGGCGCCGTCTGCGCCGATCTCCACCAAGTTTCTGCACCCTGGTTCTCCTCTCCAGCGGCCCACCCACGCACGGAACCCCCGCGCGCACACCGGGGAGTTACGAGGACGGCGCATCACGCACAGGACAATAAAGGCTACAAGAGACCGCCATCGTCCTCCGCCGCTGCACATGCCCGAGAAAAACGGCCGATCGCCACCCTCGGAACCTTCAGGGCTGCTCGTTCACCTGAAGCAAGCACGCAGCTCGCCACTGGATTTTTTTTAACGGTCTCAGCCACGGCACAAAGGGATTTCAGCCGTCAGCTGTTCCCGGGGGGCTTTGGGGTTGCTCCGGCACCTAAAGCCAACACGCCAGTCCCTCTGCTTTTGTTTATTTTTTTCTTACAGCCGCTCCTGCTTTTCTTCATGGCCACGAGAGGAGCCAGAGACTAATTTTTCTTCTTCTGATCTCTGCATGTTCAGACGGGACATCACGGAGCAGCAAACACTTTTGGCACGACTGGAACGATTTTCCCGCGCCCGGTCAGCACAACTACCCCCCCCCTCCTGCTCAGAGCTTTTCCCTGCTCGCTGCCCGGACTGCAACATCGAGGTCACGGTCCCCTACCGTTTCCCTCTGGGGGGGGAGCAGTGTAGCGGGTTAATTCAACCCCCCACAACACACAGACAGAACACAGAGACAGTCAGCTCGCACTCCTGGGTTTTCCCGCTGCATGCTGCGTTTACAGCCGTGAAGTTAAAGTGTTCATGCATTTTGTCCTTACTGTGCTTCTTCTGAGCATCTTACATATGTAGATGTGCTTTGAGGTAAATCTCCACAAAAAGACTGGTCAAACACAGCGCTCGGCTAGAGCAAATAACAGAACAGTGTAATGTGTATTAATGTCTACAGGCAGACGCGTTTCGTCTGGCTCACCTCTGTGATGTTAATTGCTGCAACTCTGTAACACAAACTCTCTCTCACTCTCAACCTCTGCTGTAGGACACAAGCTTTGTGTTCCTCCTCTCCTTCTCTGAGAGCCGTGGGCTCGCTCTCGGCGCTCATGCACGGCGCCGGGAGCGGAGCTCGTGACGGTGGTATGATATAATAAAACTCTACTTAAAACCTCCAATAACGCCGCCTTATTTCATGCCGCCGCACAGGAAGTTTTTATACATAGTCAGTCACACAAAGCATCTGCTGGGTACAATTCACAGTCATAATATGAGTATGAGTACAAAACATTGGCCTGGACTGAGAACAACATGGCCTTGCAGGTGTGCTCTCAGGCTCCAAGTCACAGCATTTCATAAGAAAACAAGGTCAATTCCCCCTCACTCCCAGACCCCTTATCATGCACATAGTCTGGTCTGGTGAGACACTTTGACTTCTAAGCACATCTTAAATGGAGGACACTCAAAAGGTCCACTTATTATCCAGAAACAATACAGCACGGTATAACTCATAAAAGATGCATGCAGTATACATTTTAAATCATATAATATGGTTATGCAATGATAATGATAATGATGTTAGTAATTATAAAATGATTTGTTAGTAACAGCAATCATATAAAATGATAAATGATTAGACATGCTTGATAAACAATAAACAATTTTCTGACACACTAAAAGCCGTGTTAAGAGGTAAATTAATTGTTGAAACAGGAAAAGCATATAAGTCTAAACTGGAAACATATGAACAAAGATGTGAGAGACTGAGGGAATTAGAACGTAAACATCAAAGCACAAATGACCCAAAAATATATCAAGAAATTAAAGAAGAAAAAAGAAAGATAAAAGAAACACAAATAGATGAAATTGAAAGGAAAAATAGATATCTAAAGCAAAAATATTATGAAACGGGACCAAAAGCCACAAAACTGCTGGCAAAACGGTTAAGAAAACAACAAACAATGAATAATGTATATAAGATTAAAGACCCCATCACAAATAAAACCACAGTTAACCCAGAAAACATCGAAGAAATATTCCATAATTTCTATCAAGAACTACACTCGCAACCTGAAGAAACAAATACTAAAGATATTAAAAAATTTCTATGCACATTGGACTTGCCATCAATAGGAAATCAACAAAATGAAAAGCTAACAGCAGAAATAACAACACAAGAGATTAGAGATGTGATTAAGTCACTTAAAAACGGTAAATCACCAGGTAGTGATGGATACCCATCTGAGTTTTATAAACTGTTTATAGAAGAACTCACGCCACAGCTCCTAAAGTCATTTAATTGGACGTTGAACAACAACAAAATACCTCCATCATGGAACGAAGCCATTATTTCAGTTATTTTAAAGCCAGGGAAAGATAGAGAACAATGCGGAAACTATAGACCAATCTCTTTATTAAATGTGGATTATAAAATATATACAACAATTATATGTAAACGAATAAAGACATTCTTGACGGAATTGATAGAAGATGATCAAATTGGTTTCATAGAGGGACGCCAAACACATGACAATATCAGGAGAACAATACATATAATTAATCAAATACATAAAGAAAAGCGCAGTAATAATGAGTTTAGACGCAGAAAAAGCATTTGACAGGGTTAACTGGAAATTCCTATATAGTGTGCTGGAACGCTTTGGATTTAACGAAAAATCAGTACAATGCATAAGGACGCTGTATCAAGAACCTGTGGCAAGAATCAAGATAAACGGTATCTTAACAGACAAAGTAAATATACAAAGATCAACTAGGCAGGGATGCTGCTTATTGCCCACCTTGTTTGCTCTGTTCATAGAGCCACTGGCTCAAGCGATACGACAAAATAAGAAATTAAAAGGTGTAACAATAAAGGGAGCGGAACACAAGATTGGGCTATTTGCAGACGATATTATAGTTTACCTTGAACAACCAGATGAATCAATAATGGAAATGATGAACTTGATAGAAAATTTTGGAAAATTATCAGGATACAAGATAAACATAACAAAAACACAAATACTGACATTCCACTATAACCCTCTAAACCAGATAACTGATAAGATCAAACTAAACTGGAAACAAAAAGAAATAAAATACCTTGGAGTGAACATACCTAAAGATCTAAGCAAAATCTATAAAGCAAACTATGATAGGTTGGAACAAGAAATAAAAAAAGATATTGATAGATGGTCAATCTTAAATATGGATCTGAATTCAAAAATTGAGACAGTCAAAATCAGCATACAACCTAGATTACTTTACCCCTTCCAGGCTCTACCAACAGAGATTCCAGGTGCCCAGTTCTCAAAGTGGGACAGGATGATATCGAGATTTGTTTGGGGAGGTAAAAAGCCAAGAGTGAAATATAAAACTCTCCAGTTACCAAAAGAGAAAGGAGGCATGGGCCTACCAAGTCTAAAGGAATATTACTACTCAGCACAAATAAGATATATCATATGTTGGTGCGATGAAGGATATGAGGCAAAATGGAAAGAAATGGAAAAGGAAATTGAGGGACTCCCAGTACAAAGCATAATAGGAGATAAAGATGCATATAAGCAAATCAAACAAATAGACCCAATCACTAAATTTACTTTGGAACTGTGGTATAAAATAGTACAAAAATATAATATAAAGGAAGACATAAAACTATTGAAATGGGTAGCATTTGACAGTCAGTTTGAACCGGCAAAGCAAGATAGGGGATACAAAAATCTGGTGAACAAGGGAATCACAGCATGGGGCAATATCGGAAAAAAAGATCTTGGGAGCTTTGTAAACATCAGAAGAAAATTTAAACTAGAAAGATCGGAATTCTTCAGATATCTGCAGATGAGAGACTATTATATGAAGAAGATTAGGCATAACCTCCAAACAGATGTGAGCGAGATTATACAATTCATTTTAAGCTCATATACAGGAAATAAAATAAGAATTATTTCAAAGCTATATCAGAAACTTATGGCAAACAAACATTCAAGTAACTATATAAAGGAGAAATGGGAGAAAGAGCTCAATTTAAACATAACAGAAGAAAGCTGACAGGAAATATGGAAAACACAACACACATCAACAAATTCAAGGACATGGAGGGAATTTGGATGGAAAAACCTGATTCGCTTTTTCATTACACCACAGATTCAAGGAAAATATACAAATACCCAATCTTTATGCTGGAGGGGATGTGGGGCTCAAAATGCAGACCACTCACATATGTTTTGGAAATGCTGCAAAATCTCATCATTCTGGAAATCTATACATGTGACAATACAAAGGATATTAGGATATAATATACCAATGAACTGTAACCTGATGTACTTATGTGATCTTAAAAGAGACAATGCAATACAGGCTGAGGACAGATATCTAGTTAAAATCTTGTTGATTGCATGTAAAAAAACAATCACAAAAAAATGGCGATCAGAAGTTCTTCCTGACCAAGAGCAATGGACTGACATTGTTGAGGACAAATATTGACAAAGAATGCAAGAAGGACTATGGGAAAAAAATGGCGGAAATGGACACACTACAAAGTGCAACAACGAGACAGAAATTGAAAGAATAATCAAAGACGCTGGAAAAACCAGAAGAATTAAGAGATGGAAACTAAAAACTTGATGCTCCAGCATTTGTCTCCCCCCCTTTTTTTTTCTTTCTTACTCTAGCCCCTTTGTTTTTAAATGTAGACTGTGATCTGAATGCAATATACGTATATGATGAAAAATGAATAAAAATCTAAGTTACAAAAAAAAAAAAATTACTATTGTAGGGAACTCGAAATGATGAGACTGAATGATTTTTCAGTATTGGTTTATTCCATCTCAAGTCCTACAGCTCCTCTCTCAGTCAGGGAATGAAGAGGGTGAGCTGAGGTAAACCACATACCTTTATACTGTTACACCAGACACAAATCACATTCACATCAAACACAGAATTCCATTCATATCTAATCCTCCTATTGTCCTCTCGGCTTCTCTGTCTGACCCTAGGAGTCAGACAGTCTCTTCAGGTCCACTCTCAGATCTTCTCACTTCGTCTCTAGTCTGCAGGGGGTCCAGACTCAATGTCCGTTTGAGGCGTGATGTCAATAGACACTGCGAGCTCCAAGTTCCCTCATGTCCGGGTCTCTGCCAAGGAATATGTGAGCTACATAATGTTACGCCACATCACTCCCCCCGAAACGCCCAAGAACGGACATACACCAACCTAAAGTCAATAATGGACAGTCATACACACTATGTCAAGAGTGGACACACACACACCGACTTCATGTCCATAATGGGCAGTCATACACATTACACCCTTACATCACCCCCCCCCCCCTTTGCAGGATCTACAGCACAATTTACACGGGTTGATCAAAATACACATCACTCTGCCCGTTGCTTAGGCTTCAATCTCCTCCCGAATCTGCTGAACGCAGGCTTCGCAGCCTGTGCTGTGCCGTCCTGCTGTGCGCCTGTGGAATGAGGGGGAGAAGGGTTATTTGCCCCCTGCTGGGGAACTAGGGGCTGTCCCTTGGGAGGCCTGCCACGTCGAGGCGCCCCCGCCGGCCGTACAGGTTCGTCACGTAACACAAAAGCAGGCTTTAATCTGTCAACACTGATTGTCTCTTTCCTGCCCCCCAAGTCCAGTACAAAATATTTCTCCCCGGTTTCCAGCACTCGGAACGGACCATCATAAGGTGGGCGGAGACTGTGACGCTGGGCGTCGTGCCTGACAAAAACAAACTCTGCGTTTTGCAAAGCCTTGGGAACAAAAACCCGCGGAAAAGTGTGATGAGCGGGGCCAGGGAGCATTTCTGCCTCCGTGCCGCGTAGAGGTCCCCGCACCGGGGGGGGGGGGGGGGGGCTCGGGTGCTGAATGGGCTGGCAGGAATTCTCCTGGCAGCCTGAGAGGTTGAGTAAACACTAATTCAGCAGACGAGGCATCTAAATCCTCCTTGGGTGCCGAAAGCAACCCCAATAAAACCCATGGTAGTTTGTTTACCCAATTTGTATCCGTGAGCGACGCTCTGAGGGCTGCCTTCAACGATCTGTGAAAACGCTCGCATAAACCGTTGGCCTGTGGGTGATAAGCGGTGGTGCGATGGGCTGTTGCCCCTAAGCCGCTGGCCATGGCTGACCATAGCTCTGAAATGAACTGCGGGCCCCTATCGGACGTAATGTCCGACGGGACTCCGAACCGCGCTACCCAGGCTGTTAAAAAAACGCGAGTTACCTCTGCTGCTGTGGTAGACTGCAATGGGACCACTTCCGGCCAACGCGTGGTCCGGTCCACCATTGTTAGGAGATGTGTGAACCCCTGAGAGGGCGGCAGGGGTCCCACTAGATCTACGTGCACATGATCAAACCTCTTAGCCGGGATGTGGAAAGGTTCTAAAGGGGCTTTTGTGTGTCTGTGAACTTTGGCCCGCTGGCAGGACATGCAGGCTCTCGCCCACTCCTTCACGTGCTTGCGCAGGCTCGGCCAAACAAACTTCTCTGCTACCATTTTCACCGAAGCGCGTACTCCCGGGTGTGCTAGGGAGTGCACCGCGTCAAAAACACGACGGCGCCACGTGGCCGGTACCACTGGGCGAGGTCGCCCGGTGGATACATCGCAAATAAGCGGGGGTGAACCGGTTTGTAAACTTACGTTCTCCAGCCTTAACCCTGTTGGTCCAGACAGGAGCGCGCGCACGTCTGTGTCCTCGACCTGCTCTGCTGCCATGGCCGCGTAATCTATCCCTACGTGCACCGGAGCCGCGTGCGCGTCTGCGCTGTTACCGCGCTCCGCGTCTGCGGCACTACAGCCCCCATCCGCGCGGACAGGCGCTGTTACCGCTCGTGAGAGGCAGTCCGCCACCACATTAAATTTACCAGCTACGTGCTGTATATCGGTGGTGAATTCTGAAATTGCGGCCAGCTGCCTCTGCTGTCGGCCTGACCATGGTTCAGAGACTTTGGACATTGCAAAGGTTAACGGTTTGTGGTCGACAAACGCGGTGAAACGCCGCCCTTCCAACCAGAACTGGAAATGGCGAATGGCCAGGTGGAGCGCTAGCAGTTCCCTGTCAAACGCGCTATATTTTCGCTCAGCATCGCGTAGGGACCTGCTAAAAAAAGCGAGTAGTTGCCAAGCCCCGGCGACTTGCTGTTCTACCACGGCTCCTATGGCCACATCTGACGCGTCTGTGGTTAGCGCTATTCGGGCTGCCGGGTCTGGGTGAGCCAGCAGTGCTGCGTTCGCTAGTGCTTTCTTAACCTCAGTGAATGCGCGCTCCCGCTCCGTGGACCACTCAATCGCATTGGGGGGCTTTTGTTTTTTTAGCGCGACATACAACGGTTGCATGAGCTGCGCCGCTTGAGGTATGAAACGGTTGTAAAAGTTTACCATACCTAAAAATTCCTGCAACGCTTTTACCGTTTGTGGCTGGGGAAACTCAGCCACTGCGCGTACTTTGGAGGGCAGCGGAACTGCACCCTCTGGGGAGACGCGGTGCCCTAAAAAATCGATCTGTGCTGCGCCGAAATGGCACTTGGCTGGGTTGATTATCAACCCGTGCGCTCCCAACCTCTGAAAAACAGTTCTGAGGTGACTTTCGTGTTCCTCCTCAGAAGCGCTGGTGACTAAAATATCATCTAAGTAGACAAAAACAAAAGGGAGGTCGCGCAAAACGGCATCCATCATGCGTTGGAAGGTTTGCGCAGCGCCTTTAAGGCCAAAAGGCATGCGTAAAAATTCAAAAAGCCCAAAAGGGGTTATTACCGCTGTCTTGGGAATGTCCTCTGATCGGACCGGGACCTGGTGATAACCGCGGACCAGGTCTATTTTAGAAAAAATTCGTGCCTTGGCCAAATGCACCGAAAAATCTTGGATATGCAGAAATGGGTAGCGGTCCTGCGCTGTGGCATTGTTTAACCTGCGATAATCGCCGCACGGTCTCCACGAGCCGTCCGCCTTAGGGACCATGTGGAGGGGGGAAGCCCAAGCAGACTTCGAGCGGCGAATTATGCCCAATCTTTCCAGGTTGGCGAACTCCTCACGCGCAATAGAGAGCTTAGTTGCATCCAGGCACCGAGCCTTCGCAAAAACCGGTGGGCCACTTGTGGTTATAAAGTGCTCCACCCCGTGCTTCGCTACCTTAGCTGAAAACGTGGGAACTGTGAGTGCTGGGAACTGGTTTAGGAGAGTGTGGAACTTACCTCCTGCTGCGGCGGTGTTGGCCTGTACTGACGGCGGGGACACTTGCCCTGCACAGGGAATAGAACAAAAAGAGAGTGCATTAACTAAGCGTCTATTAGCCAGATCTACCAACAAACCATGTGAGCACAAAAAGTCGGCGCCCAACATGTTGAAACTCACCGCCGCTACTATGAAGGTCCATTCATAGCTGCGGCCGTGCAAGGACAGGCGCAGAGTTCTTTCGCCAAACGTCTTGATCGACGAGCCGTTTGCGGCTGTTGCTCCATCTCCGCGGGGACCGGCCGCTCGGTCCACGTAGGTTGCGGTGATGAAACTCCTCTGTGCTCCGGTGTCAACGAGGAATTGCCGTCCGGAGCTCGCGTCCGTCAGGTAGAGCAGCTTGTTCCATTCGCCGAGGGTCGAAGCTGCTAACGACCTCCGGCTCTTGCGTTTCCCTGCTTCCTGAAGTTGCATGGCGGGACACATCTGTGAGCCTTGTGCGCGAATCGTCGATGGTAGAAACACATCTCCTCCTCTCCTCTGCTCCGGGACCGCGCTGCCGCTGTTGTCGCTGGGGTCAGCTCTGCTGCCACCGGTTCTCCGTCGCCCTGGGCTGCTGCGCCGAGGTCTGCTGCTGCCGCTGCCATCTCCTGCTTGCCGCATGCGTCCAGGAGCCGCTCCGCTTCCAAAGCCAGCGCGCGGAAGTCCTGCTGGTCCACACACCTCATGCTGGACAGGGAGCCTCTCATGTGCACTGGAAGGGTCCTCAAAAAGATGTGCTTAAATAAAAATGCATCGTTGTCTGCCCCGATCATCTGCAGCATGTCCTCCATGAGGACGGTCGGCCTGCGTCCTCCTCTGTCGCGCAGGTCCAGGAGTGTTCTGGCCCTCACCTCGGCTGATGGCACAAAGCTCCGAATGAGGGCGGCTTTCAGGGCGTTGTATTTGCCAGCAGCGGGCGGCTGCTGCACCAGGCTCCGCACACACCAGGCTGTGCGGCTGTCAAGTCTTGCGATGACATTGTGGAACTTAATGTCATCCTCCGATACCCCGTTAAGCACGAACCGTGATTCCACATGTTGGAACCATGAGTGCGGGTCCTCTTGCCAGAACTCGGGGAGTCTAACGGAGTTTAGCCTTTCCATATTTCTCACGTATGGGTCACCAATGTAGGGAACTCGAAATGAAGAGACTGAATGATTTTTCAGTATTGGTTTATTCCATCTCAAGTCCTACAGCTCCTCTCTCAGTCAGGGAATGAAGAGGGTGAGCTGAGGTAAACCACATACCTTTATACTGTTACACCAGACACAAATCACATTCACATCAAACACAGAATTCCATTCATATCTAATCCTCCTATTGTCCTCTCGGCTTCTCTGTCTGACCCTAGGAGTCAGACAGTCTCTTCAGGTCCACTCTCAGATCTTCTCACTTCGTCTCTAGTCCGCAGGGGGTCCAGACTCAATGTCCGTTTGAGGCGTGATGTCAATACACACTGCGAGCTCCATGTAATGTTCTCCTGGAACCTTGTAGTGTTCTCCTGGAACATGTAATGACGAGGCGCACACACCGGGTGTCAGTTAGGACTTTTTACTTGTCACTTCAACAGCAACTCACAACTAACCACACAGTGACTCAAGTACAACTCCTTTTATAGTCAGGTCATGGCCGGGGTCATACTGCCCTCTAGTGGTGACTCTATAGGAACTTCACATATCAATACATCTCCCTTTTTTTTTCAAGTAAAGGTCATGTCCAACTATAAACTTTTTCTCAAATTTCAATATACAAAATAAACTCCATTTCTATTTACATTTCTTTCAACCTTGTACACTGAATCACAAGTTCAATTTTTTCTCTGTTTACAATTCAACATCAACACATTTTTTCTCTGTTTACAATTCAACATCAACACATTTTTTTTTTTTTTTCCATCTCAGTACTCCTTACATTTCCTCAATCAATCTTTTCGGTTTCACAATTTGCCTTTGTGAGCATCTCCTTTGTGTCACCTCAGTCTGTTCGTTAGTGTCTGTCTCTATGTTCTGGTTCTCAGCCATTTCTGGTTGTTCGGTTTGGCTGGAAATTGGCATGTCGCTTGTTTCACTGTCTGTGACTCTCATTTTTGTCTGAGGCACTTTCAGTAAGTGACGTCGGTTTCGCCTCATTGTTTTCCCATGCTCTGTGATGACTTCATATGATCTGGGAGTTGTTTCTTTAACCACTTTTGCCAGCGGTCCCCATTCTCCATCACATCTCACTCGCACTATGTCCTCATGTGCAAGTGGTCTCAGAGGTCGTGCTGTTCTGTTGTACAGTCCAGTTTGCCTCTCATCACGCCTCACATCTCTCTTTTCCATCACCTGAGATGCTGATGGAAGTCGCGTTCTGAGTTTTCTGTTCATGAGCATTTCTGCTGGGGACAGTCCATTCTCCAGTGGTGATGCTCGGTAATTCAGGATCGCCAGATGTGGGTCTTCTGCATTGTCTGCAGCCTTTTTCAGTATGCGCTTCACTATTTGCACCCCTTTCTCTGCTAACCCATTTGACTGTGGGTACAGAGGGCTTGAGGTCACGTGCTTGAACCCATATGTGTCTGCAAAGTCTTTGAAGCACTGACTCGTGAATTGTGGTCCGTTATCGCTTACAACAGTCATTGGAATTCCATGGCGTGCGAACATTGTCTTTGTATGTGCAATCACCTTTTCTGCTGTTGTGTCACTCAACCCTGCAAACTCTGGGTAGGTGGAATGATAGTCCATGACTAACAGATAGTCCTTGCCCTTAAGCTGAAATAGATCCATGCCCACTTTTCTCCATGGCCCTTGAGGCTTCTCATGGGGCCTCATAGGCTCCTTTGGCTGTTGATACCTGTGGCGCTGGCAAGTGTCACAGCGCTGCACATATGCCTCAATGTCCTTGTGCATGTTGGGCCAATACAAAACATCACGTGCACGTCTTTTGCACTTTTCAATACCCAAATGCCCCTCATGCACTAATTTAACCATTTCTGATCTCATGGAGGTAGGTATGACTATCCTTGTACCTTTTAACAGAACCCCATCTAACACAGACAGTTCACCTTTAAAGTGTTGGTAAGGCTTGTCAATCATAACCTGTCCTGGCTGATGTATCTGTTCCATTACTCTTTTTAGTTTCTCGTCTTTTTGTGTTTCTTTCACTATCTTCGTCCATTTTGCATCTGACACTGGCATGTGTGCCTTAATAGAGTCTACATGTATTTGCACAGCTTCCTCCGTTGTGCTGCTGGTGTTGCTCAAGCTAGCCCTACTCAGCGCATCGGCTACAATTAGTTGCTTGCCTGGTGTAAACTCAAATTTCAAGTCATATTTCTGTAATCTTAACATTAGACGCTGGATGCGCGGTGGTGCGTCACCCAGTGGCTTCTGTGAGATCGCAATCAGTGGTTTGTGGTCTGTTTCTAGTATTACTGACCTTCCATACACATATTCATGAAACTTCTCACATCCAAACACTGCACCTAGAGTCTCTTTCTCTATTTGCGCGTAATTTTTTTCTGCGCTTGTCATGGTGCGCGATGCGTATGCGACTGGATACCACTCTGTGTCATGTTTTTGCAATAGCACAGCTCCTAGGCCGGCTTTGGACGCATCTGTGGTCACTTTTAGCAGTTTGTCCTGATCATAGAATTTTAACACTGGCTCCTTTATTAGACTGCTTTTGAGCCACTCCCATTCTCTGGCATGCTCTGCCATCCACTGCCACATTGTATTGGTCTCTAACAAGCTTCTAAGAGCTATTGTGTTAGCTGATAAATTTGGGATAAATTTCCCCATGTAATTGACTAGCCCTAGGGCTCTTTGCAAGTCATTTTTGTTCTGCGGTACTGGCAGCTCTGCTATGGCCCGCACTTTTTCCGGATCTGGTTGCACGCCTGCCCCAGATAATTTTTCTCCCAGGTATGTAATCTCCCGTACCCCGAATTGGCACTTACTCTTATTCAGTTTCATACCTGACTTTTGCGCCTGTGTGAGAACTCTAGCCAACCTTTCGTCGTGCTCCTCTTTTGTTTTTCCCCAGACTACCACATCATCAAGAAAAACTCCCACCCCTTCTATTCCGTCAAACAATTGCTGCACAGTTCTATGGAAAATTTCAGGGGCTGAGCTAATCCCGAACGGCATTCGTAGAAAGCAATGCCTTCCGAATGGCGTATTAAATGTGCACAATTTAGCGCTTTCCTCATCTAGCACTATTTGGTAAAACCCAGATTTGGCATCTAATTTTGTGAAGTAATTTGCTCCACTCATTGTGCTGGTTATGTCAGATTTTGTTGGTAGCCTGTAATGCTCCCGCTGTATTACTTTATTTAGATCTTTTGGATCTATGCACAATCTCAAATCTCCATTTGGCTTCTCCACTATAACTAGTGAGTTAACCCATTCAGTTGGTTCTTCTATTTTTCTGACCACTCCGTCTGCTATCAGTGAGTCTAGTGTTTCTCTCAGCCTCTTTTTAAGAGCTATTGGCACTTTTCTTGCTGGATGTATGACTGGCTCTGCATTCTCTTTCAGCCTAATTTTTTGTTTGCCTGGTAGGCGGCCTATTCCTTTGAACACCTCTTTGTATTCCTTCACCCAGTCAGTGTGTTTGTGCTTACTTGTTGTAGCCTCTGTATTTTCTCGTGTTGTCACTTTGTCTGTATCAATGGCATTCACCCTTTTGATCAGACCTAGCTGATCGCATGTTTTTAAACCCAAAATTGCTTGTCTATTTCCATCAACAAGTACAAACAATGCATTCACTGTTTTACCTTTGTTTGACAGTGTAACCCTGCACATTCCTTTAGTGGGTATTGGCTTATCGTCATATGTTCTCAGATTAATCTTTTTATTTCTTATTTTCGGCTTGTTTTTCAGTCTTTTAAATTCTTTCATTGGCAGGATGTTTACCTGCGCACCTGTGTCGAGCTTCAGTGACATGTCCGTGCCATTCATCTCCAGGCACACTATCCATTCGTCAGCGCTTGTCTCTCCCTCGATGGCGTCCACGTAAAACTGATCCTCCTCGCTGTCGCTCTTTTTCTCCACGAGTTGCACCCTCCTCTTTGAGAAGCAGGTCTTTGCGAAGTGATTTTTTCCGCCACACTTGCGACATTCCTTCCCGAATGCTGGACACTGTTTCAGCGCGTGTTGCCTTCCACACCGCTCGCAGTTCCCGCGCGCGCGCTCTGGGTTTGCCTCCCTTTTTCTTGCCTGCAACGTTCCTTTCAGCTTCGCGCGCTGCACTGCATCGACCTCAGCAGTCTCTTTTTCCTTGCTGGTAAAAGTCTTTAATTGTGCCTTTGTACTCTCAGAGGCTTGGCAAATCTGTGTCGCTTTCTCCAGCGTTAAGTTAGTCTCTTTCAGTAATTGCATCCGCAATTTGTTGTCTTGGACCCCAATTACAATTTGGTCCCGTATCATTGACTCACTCAATGTTCCAAAGTTGCATGACTGACATTTCAACCGTAGGTCTGTGACATACAGCTCGATGGACTCTGACTCTTTCTGAAGTCTTTTTCTGAACACATACCTCTCGTACGTTTCATTCTTTCTCGGTGTGCAATAATCGTCAAATTTCTTCATCACGGCGTCGAAGTTGCCTTTTTCTTCTTCCGTGAAGACGAATGTGTTAAACACATTTAGCGCCGCTCGCCCTGCTACTGTTAGCAGTAATGCTATTTTCCTCTCCTCGTCACGGAGACCGATAGCAAGCGAATAAAGTTCAAAACTCTGTTTGAATACTTTCCAGTTCTCGTTGACGTTACCGGTCAACTTTAACTCGTCCGGCTGTCGAAGAGCGTTCATCTTCGCCGTCGGTTCGTAGTTTTATCCTGGTATCATGTAATTTACTCCTGGTACCATGTAATGTTCTCCTGGAACCTTGTAGTGTTCTCCTGGAACATGTAATGACGAGGCGCACACACCGGGTGTCAGTTAGGACTTTTTACTTGTCACTTCAACAGCAACTCACAACTAACCACACAGTGACTCAAGTACAACTCCTTTTATAGACAGGTCATGGCCGGGGTCATACTGCCCTCTAGTGGTGACTCTATAGGAACTTCACATATCAATACACTCCAAGTTCTCTCATGTCCGGGTCTCTGCCAAGGAATATGTGAGCTACATAATGTTACGCCACACTATCAATAATCGTCCCAAATATTTGTAGGATTGTACACATTCAGTGGTCTGGCCTTTTAGTGCAGTGACTTTGCGCCTGGGAGTTTTCCTCCTAATGTCAATAATCATATCTTTAGTTTTTGTCGTATTCAGCTGCAGGTAGGAATCCTCACACCAGTGAACAAAATCATCAACTACTGGGCCGTGGCCACTCTCATCCTCCTGGAGGAGACTGACAATAACTGAATCATCAGCATACTTTATAATGTGTCTGTTGTCGTGTCTGCTCCGACACATGTTTGTGTACAGGATGAAGAGTAGTGATGACAACACACACCCCTGAGGAGAGCCAGTAGAAGAGCACTTTAGGTCAGACAATGTACCATTGACCCTTACTCTATGTGTCCTGTTGGTTAAGAAATCCAGAATCCAACCCACCAGATTATTGCTCAAATCAAATTGTTGCAGGAGCCTTTCAACTAAGATATGAGGTTGGATTGTATTAAAGGCGGAGGAAAAGTCCACAATTAAAAGCCTGGCGTGTGTCCCATTAAAATCCAGATGTTTAAAAAGCATGTTAAACAGAGTGACAGTGGCGTCCTCCACTCCTTTGTGAGGCCTATATGCAAACTGCAAAGGATCCAATGCATGTTCAGTCTGCTTTCGGACCTCAGATCTGACCAGTTTTTCAAAAATTTTCATTAAAATTGAAGTCAAAGCAACTGGTCTAAAGTCGTTTACCGTTTTAGGACAGCTGGATTTTGGAACGGGAACAACCACGGCATCTTTCCAGATCTTAGGCACATGCTGGGTCTGTAAGGACTTATTGGGCCTCTTTCCACCAAACCAGTTCCAGTGCTTAACTGGAGCCATTGCGTCATTAGCACCAGTTCTTTGGGTTTCCACCGACTTAAGCACCAGTCCCGGGCTCCCAAAAGTGGGGCTATCGCGGCCCCAACTCCTAGCTGGGCCAGCGGCAGCACCAGTTTACGTTGGTTAGGTCCACAGCCGTGGGCGTGGTTAACTGACCAGCTTCAAAAGATTACTGACCGCCATGTTGCTTTCCAAACAGCGGAGCAGCAACGGATTCCAAAACCAAAGAGATTTAGAGCGAAGAGGAGACATATTTCTTGGCTCTATAGACATAAGCAGAAGTACAAGATCAGCTGGAGGGGGCCACTCATCTGTACTGTTTTGGAGGACAGGCCTGCCAGCCGGACCATCGTCACTGCCGTGGATTAGTCTGGACAACAAACTGCTTAAAACACGCTGGTAAGTGTATTGTCTTTAAAATGCCAGACATTAACCAATATATGTATACATGTATATCCGCTTGTATTGATATGTAACGGCCAAAGTGCGGATATTTTTTTAGTCACTCTTGTGGCTATAGTATTTTCGGTTAGCTATGCTAACAAGCTAACAGTACTTTTACTACGACCAAACGTTTCTCCTCACCATAAAGAAATGAACAGGTCGTCTCTGCTGACAGATGTATACCGCTTGTATTGATATGTAATGGCCAAAGTGCGGATTTTTTTTTTTTTTTTTACTCACTTTTGTGGCTATAGTATTTTCGGTTAGCTATGCTAACAAGCTAACTGTTTTTAGTACCAACGTTTCTCCTCGCCAGAAATGCGCGTTTGAGAAACTAGAACAGAAATCTTAGCATCTTACAGAATACTTTTTTTATAAAGACATCCAGCGCAAAATACGTTTTTTGTGGTATGAATACTGTGTATGAATGGGTGCCTTGCGTTGTGTTATGGGAGATTTTTCTACCAGACACTAGTAATGTCGTCTTTTTTACTATTTTGGCAATATTTCCATAATCTTAGGTCATTTTTTTTTTAAATTTCACTCGTGTTTAATTGTATGTTGTGTAGCCGTATTTGATCTAATCCTTCTCTTACTTTATTGCGCACTAGCCTGGTGGAGCACCTACAGTTTCATTGTACTGCACAACTGTACAGTACAATGAAGTTTCATCTATTCCTATTCTTCTATTCCATAATCAGACATGTAAGCTTTGCTAACATTGATATTGAATAAAATTGTCTTCTATGTCTGCACATTTAATGGAAGGCTTAAGTTGTTCACTGCACAAACTAAAACACTTTTTTTTTTTTATAGATTTATCACAGCTGGATGATGAGGGAGAAGCAGCCAGACCTGTGGTGTCCAGCTCACCTTCACCAGCTCCAAGCTTGTCCTCCTCCTGCTCTTCTAATCAGACCAGATTAGGTAATTTATGTTCAGATCATTTTGATTTTGTGTACTTTATTGATCCCCATAGGGGAAATTGAGGGCATCCACCTGGATGGATCATGACCCAGTCACACAAAGGAGGGAGTGAATTAAACCAATTATACACTTGAATTGAGTGTTGTGATGCCACTAACAGTAAATGGATGTTGAATAGACACATTCAATCTTGGATTGACGATTCCTGCATTTTTCAGTGTGTGGTTATTTTATATTGCTTATTTTTGTACTTTAAAACAGGGAAACAGAAGTGTGACACAAACATGGACCTCCTTCTTGATTACGGTCAGATGAGACAGCAGGAGCAGAGCAGGAGGGAGGAGCAGCTGAACTTCGCTTTGCTGCAAAGCAGACCAACACCCTTGTTGGACTGATGGGACGTGTTGTGTCTGTGCTTGAGGGACTGTAAAAAAAGTAACTATCACAGCATTGATATTTTTGTCTGTGTGTACATAATATTTCATATGTAGCAGTCTGAAGTTTTTGCACATTTTGGAAATAAAAGCTTTCTTTCCTTAAGTGTTTTTCTGCTTCTACATTGTTATCCTCACACCAAACATATTCAGGTTCAGGTTCCTTTATTTGTACCCGTAGGTAGATTTGTTTTGCAGTCAGGTGACATCCATATTTACAAACTACAGTTACATTCAACATGAATACAAACACAGGCACACATGAAGATGACTATAAACATGATAAAAGTGCTCAAGGCTCCATCAATCAGGACATAAGACAAAGAGATAAGAGAAAAAACATGAGAGAAGGGTCATATTAAAAAGTTAAAGACTTTACATTTCATATATAAAGTTATTTAGGACAATGCAAATCAATATAACATTGTAGTGGTGGGAAGTGAAAGTACAAGTACTGAATTACTGCACTTAAGTTCATTTTTCCAGGTATTGGGACAATATATCAGGTATTTGTGGACTTACTCATATTTTTGACAACTTCTTTCACATTTTTTAAAGAACCAGCAGCAACAAACTTTAAATCTATGTACTTTTTCTGTGGAAAATGTTCCAAGTTGCCAGCGTCCAAAAATGATGAGTTTATCTTGTTTTGACAACGTACCACGTGACATTCTGTCAGCTCTGGACAAGATCATTTCTGGGGAAAGAACTTTGAACACTTTACAGTCTGTCTCTTGTTACCCCTACATGAATAAAAACTTGAATCAGTACTTTAACCAGAATAGATGACACAAGTACAGAAGGGTATACCCTTCACAACTCTGTAGTTTGGAGGTGCATAGAATATGCATTTATACAGTATCTTCATGTATATATGCAGTAAATCTATACATTTTTCCATGTAACCTTGTGACTGCATTATTTTAATTGCTTTTAATCCCAGATCAAGTTTGTTTAGGGTTCAAAATGCATCGTAATTGTTAAATATATCTTGTTATACCTAACTAAGTACTGTTTATCTGTTGAAATATATATATTTACCGGCTAATATAACCCATAACAATATGGCCCCTGGCGATCATTTTTTGGGACAGCTGATCACTTTTTGGCATGACAGAACAGGCGACCTCCGTCTCGTAATGCGCTGTAACACCACCTATTACAGAAATGACATAAATATTATGTTTAAAAGTGTCATCAATGCTCGCGCTACAGACTTTATCTAACAACGGCTGATAACTGAAATATTGATGATTACCGGTGTCCTTAAACGTAGCCGCCGTTCTCTGCCATTAAGAATAAAACTGTTTTTGGATGGTAATACAGGTTTGGAATAATAAAAACAGCGCTCCCAAAAGACAACAACTCCTACATGTTGACAAGCTAACGCTGCTACTTCTTCTTCTTCTCTCGGTTACTGGCGGATAGCAAACAAGTGAGAGGTGCATACCGCCACCTTCCGTCTTCTCTGGTGTTCTGCGGGGGTTGGGCGCTTCACACTACGTAATGACGTAGCTCTGACATAATTCCTGACTAGCTCCATATCAGTGGAAAGACAACTGGCTCTTATGAGCACTCTGGTTAAGCACTAGCACCAGCACCAGAACCAAACTAGCACTGGAACCGGTTTGGTGGAAAGCTGGCCATTGAAAATGTAGTGAAATAAGGGACTCAATTCATGTGCACAGGACTTTACCAATCGCCCACATATATTATCAGGGCCCTGACTTTTGTTCACTTTTACAGCACAGAATGCCCTTTTAATATCCTGCACCTCAATATTAAAGTGCTGATTGTCTTTGAGTTTCTGTTTCAAATCTTGGGTTTCTGTGCTAAAATCAATGGAATCAAAACGACCATAAAAACAATTAAGAACATTAGCCAGCTCTGTGTCTGAATTAAAACCATCTAAAAACACACGATTACTGCGCTCTGTGCTCTGAAGGCCTGCAATAGTTTTCATACTGGCCCAGGCTGAACCAAGTTTCTTTGTTGCCATCTTGCTTTCCAATTCTGATTTATAATTCTGTTTTGCTCTTAAAATTTGGGACTTCAGCTCTTTTGTGGCAACCTGTAGTTCAGAAACAGACCCCTGTTTAAAGGCAAGTGCTTTCCTCTGTAAGCAGGATTTAACTGACTTTGTAACCCATGGCTTGTTGTTCGGATATAGTATTTTGACACGTTTACGTGGAACAATCGTATTTTTACAGAAAGCCATGTATGAGCATGTGACGTCTACCAAAGAGTCCAAGTCATCCCCGCAGGCCAGTGTGAACACCTCCCAGTCCGTACAGTTAAAGCATTCCTGGAGGCAGTGCTCTGAATCCTCTGTCCACACATTGTCGAAGACCCTTGACCTTGAACCTCAAGATTGAGGTTTAGGTTCACCAGCTTGCAGTTCCTAGAGGAATTTTCCTCATAGGAAATTCTGTTACCTGTGTAGGTGTGCTTGGTGACTTTGAGAGTTAACCCAGCTGCACTGTCTCCATATATTGGAGGATCCCCCCTTCCTGTATACCAGACCTCCGACTGAGTGACCTGTCCAGTCAGACACCTGGAATACACCTCCAATATTAACGACAGCCTCTCATGGTCTTACATTGCTCTTGGTAATCTGGGTAAATGTTTAAAACCGGGAAAATTGGTTTATAGGAGATCTGTTTTAAACACCATTGAAAAAGAGTAACCTTTTTAAAAGACTCAAAAATGTAACACCTCTTGGGATACCTTTCAAAAATCACCCAAGAAAAAATGGACGCTGAATCAATGAGCCCACAGAGTCCCATACTGTCTTTTAATATGCTGTGGTATTTATTAAAAATCAGCAAAGCTCAGCCAAAACAGGATAAATTTGCATTGAACAGTCAATAAAATCAAAAGTATAAAAAATAAAAATCAAACCCAAAACCCTGATTGTGAAACCTTGATTCAAAAGTCAAAAGTTGTAAAATCAGTCTTTTGATCAAAAAAGATTAAAAATCAAAAGTTTCTAATGACCCAAAAATGTTCAGAAATCATCAAACAGTCCAAAAATCAAAATGAAAAATCAACCAAAAACATATAAAACTTGAGTAAATTCAAAATAAAACAAACCCTTTGAATATAACCTGATAAAAACATCTAATTACGGCGCCACATGAGTTGGCTGCCCGTTGCAACAGCCTTTTTTTTATCTTCCTTCTTCTTTCTACACCTTTCACTCTATATATATATCACGGACAGACAGATCGCCCCAAAGGTCTCCCGAGTCGGCGGACGGAGCCTCTGTTTACAGCAGGAGACGTTACAGCAGGAAGAGCTAGTGCTAGCTAGCACTCAACCGCCACCCGGTGCTAACGGTGAAACTTGACATACCGGGAACTGTAGCGAAAACGACACGGGTGCCGGGCTGGATGTTTAGGCGGCGTGCAAGAAATATAAGACAGAATAATAAAGAGCGATGGCAAGAACAAAGCAGACCGCCCGTAAAATCTACTGGAGGAAAAAGCCCCCCAGGAAGCAGCTAGCCACCAAGGCTGCTCGGAAAAGCACTCCGGCCACCGGCGGAGTGAAGAAGCCTCACCATCACAGGCCCGTGGCTCTGAGAGAGATCCGTCGCTACCAGAAATCCACGGAGCTGCTCATCCATAAGCTGCCCATCCAGCGCCTGGTGAGGGAGATCGCTCAGGACTTCAAGACCGACCTGCGCTTCCTGAGCTTCGCCGTCATGGCTCTGCAGGAGGCCAGCGAGGCCTACCTGGTGGGTCTCTTCTTCTCTAAAGCCACATTTCCACTATATAGTTCTGCGCTACTCTTTTCTTTTCTTTACTACTTGTTTCTCCCGCGGCTGCGCCTCCATCACAACCGCGGAAAGCCGAGTATTGCTGGGGTGGGCGGGATCAAGGTGGCGCTACACTGCTGACGTAGTAAAGAACGCGACCGACTCCTCAACAACACAGAAAAAAATAGCGGATTACGAGCGGAGGATTTCCACGGTTTTTAACACAATGGATATCTTTAACAAGACAAGAGAATTTTACAGGAGAAGACGACGTGGATTGAGACAACACACGTTGGAGCAGGAGAGGAGAATAGCGGTTGCCCAGGAGGAATCTGAAGCAGCTGCATATGAAGCAGAGATCATTCAGAGATCATTTCATTTGTTCAGTGTTCATGTGCATACATATGTCAAACGTGTTTTTTAAATAAAATGTTGTGCACTTTTAAACTACGTCGCCTCTGTTGTTCAAAATGGTTAAATGTTAACAGACGGTTAATTAAATGCTGAAACACCGGGGTAATTTAAAATAATGCAGAAGCTTAATCCTAAACCCCTTTAACTTACCAAATAATTTATAATATTATAAAAAAGCCAATCCAAATCTAGACCCATTTTGTGTATTGTGTAATAATGATGCACTGATGATAAACTGACTTCCCAAAAAAAGCAGCAGCTAGACAACGCACTTTTGGTTTGATGGAATTGCCAATTGACCTTGGAATTATATGTGGAAACTTGTTATACTTCCAGTTAACTTTAACTTACAAAATAATTAAAAATTTTATAAAAAAGCCAATCCAAATCTAGGCCCATTTTTTGTATTGTGTATCATTTGAGTATCATTGTACAATCTATTGTTATTTATAAGGGTTATCTGTTCAGTGGTGGCTAATTACACACTAAAACAATGTAGAAAATGACTGCAAAGAAAATGCTGCAGCTAGACAACTCACTTTTGGTTTGATGGAATTACCAATTGACCTTGGAATTATATGTGGAAACTTGTTATACTTCCAGTTAACTTTAACTTACCAAATAATTTATAATATTATAAAAAAGCCAATCCAAATCTAGGCCCATTGTGTATCATTTGAGTATCATTTTTCCCATCTATTGTTATTTATAAGGGTTATCTGTTCAGTGGTGGCTAATTACACACTAAAACAACGTAGAAATGACTCCAAAAGAAAAATGCTGCAGCTAGACAACTCACTTTTGGTTTGATGGAATTGCCAATGAACCTAGAATTTTTATGATGAAACTTTTTTTAATCCTACTAAATACTGTGACATTGTCACACTGCCCAACACCAAATTATAATTTTCTTTTTCAAACCAAAGATCACTATGGATCTATTGAATCACAATAGCATAGGTTTATCATATTCATGTCAACGTTTACAACATCGAAAATGTTATATTTGGGCTCACATGTACACTACCGTTCAAAAGTTTGGGGTCACTTAGAAATTTCCTTATTTTTGAAAGAAAAGCACTGTTTTTTTCAATGAAGATAACTTTAATCTAATCAGAAATACACTCTAATATCTAATATACATTGCTAATGTGGTAAATGACTATTCTAGCTGCAAATGTCTGGTTTTTGGTGCAATATCTACATAGGTGTATAGAGGCCCATTTCTAGCAACTATCACTCCAGTGTTCTAATGGTACAATGTGTTTGCTCATTGCGTCAGAAGGCTAATGGATGATTAGAAAACCCTTGTGCAATCATGTTAGCGCAGCTGAAAACAGTTTAGCTGGTTAGAGAAGCTATAAAACTGACCTTCCTTTGAGCAGGTTGAGTATTGGAAAAAATTATTATTTCAAATACAAATCATTATTTCTAACCTTGTCAATGTCTTGACTATATTTTCTATCCATTTTACGACTCATGGTGGTAAATAAGTGTGACTTTTCATGGAAAACACAAAATAATTGTCTGGGTGACCCCAAACTTTTGAACGGTAGTGTATGGGTATTTTCACTTTATATTATAAAGTGAAAATACCCATACCCATACCCAGACTGCTTATAATTTATTGGAATTCTCAGAATTTGGAATGCCGATATAACATTCAATTCACATGTACTTACCTTTTACCTAATTCGACTTTTACCTTTATCAGTGTCTACTGCTGAATGTAAATTACACCTGTGCAACTGCTTACAATTTTACTTAAAAACTGTACCCAATGTAGAACAATGGATACAGCAGTGGTAATATTTATTAAATTTAACAATAACAATTACATTACCATTAAAAATCTTGACACCTTTATGGCTGAACAGCAGGATTAGGGTCATATGAGGCAATGGAATGTGTATGTAATTATTCGCCTTTATCATCCAGTGTTATAATATACAAACCACACTTTTATCCAAAAGACTAACATTTTATTACATTACAAATATTCCCAAAACATGTTAACAAATGGGGAGCTTTCAGTACTTCGACCAGACTGCCAAAATGGTTTAGGAAGGCTCCGTGGAAGGAAGCCATCTCTGTCAGCTCATCCCTTCTTAATGCGGCTAACTGCAGGTGTCTTTCACGCTGTTCGTGCTGCCGTTGATGCTGTTCGAGCATCCTTTCATGGATCCGCATCTCCTCAGCATGATTCTGGGCCATCAGTGATGCAAGGTCTGCAATGTTGTTGGACCTTTTCAGCTTACCTATATGAAAGACAGAAGTCATTGTATTTAGATAACACTGGATCAAAACATGTCAGAAAAAATATTATGGAATTAAACTGTTGAAAGCCTGTGGTGGGATGCTTCGTTGCTGTATTTAAGCTCTACTGTCATGTTGCTGCCCCGCAGTAGAGTGGATTATAAGCAACTTCTGTGGTGATGTGGTTAGGCCCCCCTTCATTTCAAAAAGGATTAATTGTAAAAAGTATTTTGATTTAATGGGTTATTTTTAAAAGAATTTCTTTGTACTGTGGCCTCATAAATCAGAATGGGTTAATAGTGTTAGCTGACTTGAAGAATTTCAATCAAGCATTTTGATTTGAAGTCGGTACATGTGCTCCTTTTTTTTTTTGTGAAAATACAACAGTATTTCCACCACCAACACACCTATAACACTGGGCCACTGTGGCTATGAACACCCCTGAATCTAGTATTTTTATTGACATTTTAAATTCCTTATTATGCGTCTATAGAAAATAACAATCACATATAAAAACAACCGGGTGGTAATTTTCAGTTTGTTGTGCCTTACCAGCACTTGACCGGGAGATGCCGGGGCAGTCCAGTGAGGCAGACCCCAAGGGATTTGAAAACTGTGTATAGAAGGAAAAAACACACAATAAAGCTCACAAACAAAGTGCAACATGTACCGCAAACACAAAACTTTTTAACCAGAATACAATAAGCTTACGTCAGCGTATTGTTCACGTGAATACTGAAATAAAAGCGCGATTCAGCAGCTTGATGCCAGGTAGCAGCAAGGTACAGAGGTAGCTAGCTATTAGCGGGCTAGCCATCACCACAATTGCCCACAATCAAACAACATTCTTTATTGCTTAAATAAAGAGCGCTTTTGACCGAAAGGCAAGAAGACGGACAATAACAAAACAACACTCACCGTCACCGTTTTCCAATTGCGTGGCCGTGTCGAGTCCAAATTAGCAGGCCGGACACTTCCTGGTATATTTTTTCATTGCGAGTTGCCCCACCAACTCGCTCTGGATGTAGTCATCGGCTACGAGGGACAGAAAAGTCCGCACCTCCTCGTTTGTTCATGGAATAAACTTGCGCGTGGACATCGTTATATGAGAACACAATTGTGAATCCAGTCACCACAGTTACTCGCTGAAATTACAAATGGCGGTCGTGTAGCTTCAACAGAAAACAAAACAGACGCGTTTGGTGATGTTACGCCCTGACCAATCAGCGTTTAGCAGTCGATTGACGTAAAATCACACCTCGCTTTTCGCTCGGCTGTACCCTGCCTCTGAACAGGCACGAAAATCGTAACGGTTAAACCGTGAGGACTTGGGTGGAAATGGCAAAAAACCGAAACAAGTAAAAAAAAGTAAAGCCCAGGTGATACTGGTGGAAATGGGGCTTTAGGTGAAGAGAAAAGGAGAAAGCACAGTCCCCTGTGGAGCGCCCGTTCCACTAACCACCGCATCAGACAAGACACTGCACAGCCGGACAAACTGTGGCTTGCCTGTCAGGTAGTCAGTAATCCAGGAGATCACAGAGCTCTCAGTCCCCATACCCCACAGCTTCTCACCCAGCAGCAGTGGTTGGATGGTGTTAAAGGCACTGGAGAAATCAAAAAAAGTGATTCTCACAGTATCTCCTCCACCACCCAGGTGCAAATGGGCCTGTTGCAGCAGGTAGATGACAGCATCTTCAACTCCTAAATAGGGCTGATATGCAAACTGCAGAGGGTCCAGCCACGTCTTCGCCTGTGGCCTCAGGTGGGCTAAGATCAGTCTCTCCATGACCTTCATCACATGGGATGTGAGGGCAACTGATCGATAGTCATTCAGGTCCAATGGAGATGACTTCTTGTTCAGAATGGTTCTTCCAAACTGCAGTACAGCAAGAAGATGCTCATAGCTGCTATGATGTGATTTGAGCTCAGCACATTACTGACCACATTGTTTATCACCATTGACACTTTGCTTTGATGTAACTTGCTGTGCAGCACCTTAGAGCCACTCATCGTGGGGCCTCAGTTGCGCTCTGCTGTTGATGGCTCCAAGACTTGGCAACCATCCACATTCCTGTGTGTGTGTGCAGTTGAACTTAGTGTCAGACTCCTACACTAATGCAGTTTTACACCATATATAAGCATTCATTACCTCCGCCAAGGAGGTTATGTTTTCATCGGCGTTGGTTTGTCTGTCTGTCTGTTAGCAAGATAACTCAAAAAGTTATGGACAGATTTTCATGAAATTTTCACAGCTTGTCTGAAATGGGGTATCCTACAGATGATTAGATTTTGGTGGTGATCCGGATCACTGTCCAGAAGAAAACCGCCATTACGGAAAATGCCATTTTCCTCAATAACTACTGAACCACTAATCCTATCATTGTGAATCCAATTGCTAGTCATATGTTCTCATGGTCAAGGAATCTGAAAACGTACACACAAACACTGTATGGGGGGAACTGTAGCGCTTGGCGGAGGTCTGCGCTCTCCGAGTGCTTTTCTAGTTTCTTTATGTTGTCCTTTAACCTATATTTTTAACCCAAGAACACTAATGTCAGGAGAAAATCACCCAAAGTTAGTGTCCCAATAGTGGTACTAACTTTGACGTTAGTGTTCTAGGGTTAAGTCAAATATCAATAAAAATACCCCACAATACCTCCACCAAGGCTCCTCCCGTTCCGCATGGATCATCTCCAAAATGTAATGTGTTTGTGTGTAGGCCACGAGCCGGTTTTGGTGAAAATTGCATCAAAGTCTATCCAGTAGTTTTAGAGGATTTTTGCTAACACACTGAGAGAAGAAAAGTGTCCTTGTAGAGGTATGCATCCTTGGATCATTCCCCAATTGTTATGGGTTCCTCTCTTGCACAAGGAGAAGTTCTGGTGAAAATTTGATCCAAATCCATCCAGTACTTTTTGTGTAATCCCGGTGCACAAATACAAACAAGGTCCTTGGTGGAGGTATGCACTCTCAGATCATCACCAAAATTTAATGGGATCATCCTTGCCTCAAGGGCTACCTTTTGGGAAAATTTCATCAAAATCCATAGTCATTTTTGCATAATTCTGCTAACAAATCGTTATAACACTCACATGAGAGTAATTATAACAATATTAACAAGTGAATGTGACAGAAAGTTTTACAAATAATGTGTAAGTATTGGTGGAAACTTGGAAAAAAATTCCACAGATAATGATATTGATTTTATAGAAAGAAATCTTAGTTCAATCTTTATAAAAACAACTGAAGAACAACAATATAGAGAAATTGTTAATAAATGTCAAACAAAACATGAAGTGAATGTGATGACAGGTATGAAAACAGTGAAATAGGTCACTGAGGGAATTTCCAACCCAGTAACTCATATCTCCAACTTATCATTCCATTCAGGACAATTTCCTATTAAAAATAAAAATGCAAAAGTCATTCCATTATAGATCTGGTGACAAGTAACACTTCAAAGATTTCTCTTCTGACACAGTTGTCAAAAATTCTAGAAAAAATCTTCAGTGATGGATTAGAACAGTTTATAGACCAACACAAACTACTCTGACAGTCGATATGGATTTAGAGGAAACTGGTCTACATCATTAGCATTAACAGAACTCAGAGAAGAAATCACTAATTCCATAGATAAAAAGACATTTACAGGTGGAGTATTTCTTGATCTAAAAAAACTTCTTGATCAAAAAGAAAATTTGATACAATACAAGCACGCATTTACTGTGTACATATGAAAGGCATTTCAGTGTCTTTTTTTCCTTTGTTCATCAGTTCACAATGAACTTTTGTTGTTTATCATTTTAATGGATTATTCACATGTTCAAAATAAAGTATTCAATCAATTAATGAGGTACTAAAATCCACAAATGGAGGAAATGGCATCTACTCCATTTAATTTTTATGGTGAGGAGGACACTCCAGACCCTGACAACAATGCCCCCCTCATCAAAAATGCTCATGATGTCCATGCATCCAGCACATTAAACATTAGAGGTCTGAGGGTCCAAAGCAGAGTGAATAAGCAGATTACCTGAAAACTGGCTTTTATACAAAATTTATATTTACATTAAAGCCTTAGAAATTTAAAGAATTCAATCACACAAAAGAGACTTAA
This sequence comes from Pholidichthys leucotaenia, assembly GCA_020510985.1. Classification (NCBI taxonomy): domain Eukaryota; kingdom Metazoa; phylum Chordata; class Actinopteri; order Cichliformes; family Pholidichthyidae; genus Pholidichthys; species Pholidichthys leucotaenia. The sequence goes on along the minus strand of CM035841.1, from coordinate 40,038,443 downwards.
TCCTGAAAATAAAGATCTACACACATTACTGGACTACAGCACCTCAACTGTGAGTTCTCATGTGATAAACCAAAACACTGATTGAAGCCTTTCCTGCATACTGAACAAGACTACAACTTCTCTCTTGTGTGACTTCTCATGTGTTGTTTCAAAATACAACATTGCTCAAATCGCTGGCCACGTTTCACAAGAAAATGGCTTCTGACTGTTTTATTTATTTGCATCTCATTTCAATGTAAGTGCAATGGGCCCCAACCAGGGGTCTATGGTTACACTTTAAATCAAAAAGCTTTGTATCTGAGGGCTCTCTTCAAGATGGAGACTGTTCCTCTGATTGCTGAGATCTGACCTGACCTGTGTGAATTCTCATGTGAGTTTTCAAATTACAATACACAGAAAAACTCTTCCCACATGTTTTACAAGAAAACGGCTTCTCACCTGTGTGAATTCTCATGTGAGTTTTCAAATTACAACACTGAGAAAAACTCTTCCCACACGTTTTACAAGAAAATGGCTTCTCACCTGTGTGAATTCTCATGTGAGTTTTCAAACTACCATGTTCCTTAAAACTTTGTCCACAGGTTTCACAAGTAAATGGCTTCTCACCTGTGTGGATTCTCATGTGAGTTTTCAAACAACGTGTAGTAAATTTTTGGCCACATATTTCACAAGAAAATGGCTTCTCGCCTGTGTGACTTCTCATGTGATTTTTCAAATTACCACATTGAGTAAAACTCTGTCCACATGTTTCACAAGAAAATGGCTTCTCACCTGTATGAATTCTCATGTGAGTTTTCAAATAACGTGAACTAAATTTTTGTCCACATATTTCACAAGAAAATGGCTTCTCGCCTGTGTGAACTCTAAAGTGAATTTTCAGACTATCAAGTCGATTAAAACTCTGCCCACATGTTTCACAAGAAAATGGCTTCTCACCTGTATGAATTCTCATGTGAGTTTTCAAATCACTACTTTGATAACAACTGTGCCCACATGTTTCACAAGAAAATGACTTCTCACCTGTGTGAATTCTCATGTGAATTTTCAAACAATCACGTGTAGTAAATTTTTGCTCACACATTTCACAAGAAAATGGCTTCTCACCTGTGTGAATTCTCATGTGTGTTTTTAAACTATCAAGTCGATTAAAACCCTGCCCACATGTTTCACAAGAAAATGGCTTCTCACCTGTGTGGATTCTCATGTGAATTTTCAAATAACCATGTGTAGTAAATTTTTGCTCACATGTTTCACAAGAAAATGGCTTCTCACCTGTGTGAATTCTCATGTGAGTTTTCAAACTATTAAGTCGAATAAAACTCTCCCCACATGTTTTACAAGAAAATGGCTTCTCGCCTGTGTGAATTCTCATGTGAGTTTTCAAACTATCAAGTCGATTAAAACTCTGCCCACATGTTTTACAAGAAAATGGCTTCTCACCTGTGTGAATTCTCATGTGAATTTTCAAATAACCATGTGTAGTAAATGTTTGCTCACATGTTTCACAAGAAAATGGCTTCTCACCTGTGTGAATTCTCATGTGCGTTTTCAAACTATTAAGTCGAATAAAGCGCTGTCCACAAGTTTTGCAAGGAAATGGCTTCTCGCCTGTGTGAATTCTCATGTGAGTTTTCAAACTATCCAGTCGATTAAAACTCTGCCCACATATTTTACAAGAAAATGGCTTCTCACCTGTGTGGATTCTCATGTGAGTTTTCAAATCACTACGTTGATTAAAACTGTGTCCACATGTTTCACAGGAAAATGGCTTCTCACCTGTGTGGATTCTCATGTGAGTTTTCAAACTATTAAGCCGAATAAAACTCTCCCCACATGTTTTACAAGAAAATGGCTTCTCGCCTGAGTGAATTCTCATGTGAGTTTTCAAACTATCAAGTCGATTAAAACTTTGCCCACATGTTTCACATGTAAATGGCTTCTCACCTGTGTGGATTCTCATGTGAGTTTTCAAATGACTACGTTGATTAAAACTCTGCCCACATGTTTCACAAGAAAATGACTTCTCACCTGTGTGAATTGTCTTATGAAGTGAAAATTCCCACTTCTTCCTGAATCTTTTCCTACACATGTTGCAAACATGTGACTTAACTGTGTGATGTTTTTTCTTCTGGGACTTATTTTTGTAGTCTTTATCATTATCAGAACATTTTACAGACTTTTCACCTGCGTCAGTATCACAATGATTCTCTGACATGGAGGAGTTGTCCACATTGTTACAGTCACTTCTCTTTCTGTGAAGTCTCCTCTTTGGCTTTGGCTCTTCATGTTTACTTGATCCTGGCTTTACATTCTTACCTGCTCCCTGGTCTTGGCTCTCAGTGTCAGGAGAGTTGTGAGAGAGGAGCTGCTCACTGTTTGGTTCAGTTTCACTCTCGTCATTGTCCTCATCAGTAGGAGTCACCATGAAGGTATTAGTCTCTTGTTTCATTCCAAAGTCTTCTTCCTCCTGACTGCTACAAAGTTCTTCTTCTTCCTCTTTAACCTGTGCAGCATCTTGTTCCTCTTGGTCCAGGATGGAGTTCCTCTCCTGGTTACAGAGCTGCTGGACAGTGAGAACCGACTCCTCCTTCCAGTCATGTAGCTGTGGAGCATCTGGAGGGACAAAGAGACATAGAAAATACTAGTAACTGAAAAACTAGAAAGAATAAATTCACTGATTGGCCAAAAGTCACCACCTGGTAACCAACAGCTCTTAAGGTGCATTTAGACTGAACGTGAATACACAGCACAAATACATGTAAAGTTAATGTAAACATGCGGAAGACTCACATGTGATGAATCTGTTTCAGATTCAACAAGTTATTTAAAGGGGACAAAATTATTTTCCCACATGCTACCATGGTTCCCTGAGGTCTAAAAGGGGACACAGGATGAAAACTTTACTTTTCAGTGTTTTTACACATGAATTGTCTATCTGGAGGGACCATAAAAAATACTTAAAAAAAAAAAAAAACAACCTTTCACTTGTTAGGGTCCACCATGGTCTCACTAGGTCTCCTTCAGTGAACATTTCTGATTTATCACCAGTTGTGACGTGATGGTTCCATCGTTTACTTGGAACAACTGAAATTTAAGGCGTGTCTAAGAAGAACTCATGTAGTTGTATTGTCAGGTTTTCACTTGTGAAGACAGGTGAGCTGTGGTAATACAGAGATAAACTCATTCTTTGGCGTTAAGATGGCTGAGCCAGTGCTCAGTACATCAACACTAGTATAAAATGTATGATTTATTATTATACAACAGTTAGTACCAACCGAGCAATTTGATTTGACAATAGGAATTCATAGAGTTACTAAAATCCATAATTACGCTGCAACGTTTCACTGCAGATGTATCACTCCGCTTCAAAGGTGTTCATGTAACCATTAATTACTAACACTAATAGATTGTGAACTAACTCTCAGTGACAACTGCAATACTGTGTTGAATACCTTAATTTCCACAGTGAGGTGCTGTTTGAAAAGATTTTTGACCTGACCCGGAAGTCCCACCTTTTTGAAAAAAGCTTTATTCAGTTAACAGTCTGCCCTTGTATAAACATGGAGAAACTATTTCATGCCTGTTTAAAAAAATAGGCAGTGCTAGAGTTGGATTTATTGTCTCAATTAACAAACCACAATACCTTTGTGGTGATGGACTCTTTGTTTTATTTGAAAACATGAAGAAAAGCAAGCAAAGTGTGCCAAATCGCTAGCATGCTAGCTACTAGCCACTGGCTAGCTACAGGCATTCGCTATGTTTTGATCTCAGGTCTTCTGCAGTACCGACTCAACAGGGATGTTTTATAAACACATTACTTTTTGCAGTTGACAATATTTAATTTGTTTACATGTGTGTGAAATGACAATAGACGTCCTCATGCTGATTGAGATGTTTAGCAACAGTTACTGGCTACATTTAGAATGGACTATTTTATCTCAGCAGCACAAAATAACTGGTTAAACAAACAAATCATAATATTTTGTCCAGTATTGCTGTCACTTAATAAATTGTGCTTGTGGAACTGTTGTATAAAAGCAATATTACACTCAAGGTCGTTACGGTATCATGAATATACTAACTATGGATGTGATACTCTAATTCTGTCCTAGACATATCACACCCGCAGTTACTATATTCATTGATGCCGTACTCCCTATAATATTGCTTAAGTAATTCTGTTTTATACGTCTCTTCTAGTCAGTCGTACACACAGCACTGTCCAACTTCTCGTTCTGAACATGTCACAATGGTGTTTTTATACATAAATAACCACATACTGCATTGAGGGGCTAATGGCTAACTGACTAGAGCAGACAATTCCTCCACCTGGTACACTGAACCAAAAGAAAAACTCATTTGAAGTGCAAACTATAACTGTATAGTCAAAGAGATTAAATTATTTTTCCACTGGGTTAGATCAGTCAAAGTCAAACACAAACTAGACCAGTACAAGTACATCAGATTTATGTAGTTACTGGAAATATTACTTTAATATTATTATTTTATTTTAGGACAGTTTCTCAAAGACTCAACCTGAACATTTTCTAACTTTTTACCCATTTAATTCTCACAGTCTTTGAGCTCAGAGTCGCCATCACTGTTACTGTGACTTCCTGTTTTCAGTCGTCTATTCTTTGGTTTGGGTTCTTCTTCTTCTATAGTGGATCCTGAGTCTACATGCCGGCTTCCTTCCTCATCTTGGATCTCAGTTCCAGCAGAGTTGTGAGAGAGGAGCTGCTCACTGTTTGGCTCTGCTTCACTCTGCTGCTTTTCCTCAGAAATAAGAGTCATCATGAAGGGATCGGCCTCCAGCTTCACTACCAGCTGTTCTCCCTCCTGACATGCAAAGATCCTACTGTTCCTCTTTAACCTGTTGAGATTCTGGTTCCTCCTGTTCCTTTTTAACCTGTTGAGGTTCTGGTTCCTCCTGTTCATTTTTTTGATCAAGGTCTTTTAATTTGGTTTTTCCAGTGTAACAAAACAAAATATGAACAAAAAGAAAACACAAAAATATTACTCCCCCCCCCATCCCAAAGCTCCCAGACAGACAAAAGCAATGCATTTACCCAGGCATCTATAAGTATAAAATGAATAACTAGATATACAGTGGATATAAAAAGGCTACACACCCCTGTTCAAATGTCAGGTCTTTGTGAGGTTAAAAAAATGAGACCAGGACAAATCATTACAAAACTTTTTCCACCATTAATGTGAACTATAACCTGTACAACCCATTTGAAAAACAAACTGAAATCTTTTAAGGGGAAAAATTAAAAAAAAACTTACAATAACCTGCTTGCAGAAATATGCACACCATTAAACTAATGCTTTGTTGCAGCACCTTTGGCTTTTATTACAGCACTCAGTCTTTTTTGGTAGATAGATAGATAACTTTATTGTCTGTCCCAGTCAGTGACACAAATTCTTCTTAGACACGGCTACAACAATATTACACATTCAACACTCTCAAAAACATGTTCAAACTCACAGGATAAAAACAATTTAAAAAGGAAACATGGTTAAAAAGGAAACAGCAAATAAAATCATGTGGCAGAAAATATTAATAACTATTAAAATTAATAGTGATTAATAGATAAATGCTGATAACTAATATTGATTGCTCACTGAAGTATGATAACTATTTGATTTTGTTCAGAATTGTTACTGCAGAAGGAATAAATGATTTCTTGTAAATGTTTTTATGGGCCAATGGAACTTTAGATCATCTGCCTGATGGCAGTAACTGAAAAGAGTGATGGAGGGGGTGAGATGGGTCCTCTGTGATCAGGGTGGCTTTCCTGATCACAGAGCGCTGATACAGTTCAGACAACGGTGTCTGTGGTGAGCCAATGATTTTGCTAGCCTGATTAACTATACGGGAAAGCTTTGTTTTGTGCTTGATGAAGAGGGAGCTGTACCAGGATGAAAGGTTAAAAGAAAAGATGGATTCAATTAATGAAGTGTAAACCAGAGTTAAAATGTGTCTACTGACATTAAAAGTCCTCAGCTTCCTCAACAGGTGGAGGCGTTGTTGTGCTTTTTTTTATAAATAGAGTCAACATGGTGTGCAAAAGACAGGCTACAGTCCATCTCTATTCTCAAATATTTAAAAACTTGAACTTGCGCAATAGCCTGACCCTGGATACTGAGGGGTGTAAAGAGAGTAGATGAAAGTTTCTCTTTGTTCCCACAGCACAACTCCTTAGTCTTTGTGGTGTTTAACTCCAGAGAGTTTTGATTAAAAGTCTGAACTAGATCGTTGACTGCCTGCTGATAGCTGGTCAGTGCAGTACTGTTTGTCAGATGAGCCACCAAGGCCATGTCATCTGCATATTTAAAAAGAGTCATTCCTTCACTGTCACAGGAGATGTTATTTGTGTACACAGAGAACAGAACCGGAGATAAAACACAACCTTGAGGAAGACCTGTGTTTAAACTCAACTTGCTAGATGTAAAACCATTTAAAAACACTTGTTGTGGCCGGTCATATAAAAAACTCTGAATCCATAAAATCAATGTTGGGTGAACCTGCAGGTCTGTCAAGTGATGTAGCAAGGTGCCTGTGTGTACAGTGTTAAAAGCAAAAGAAAAGTCCATAAACAAAATCTGTGTGTGGGTATGAAGAATCCAGTTGTTAAGTGACAGTGTCTAGAGGTGTAAGACATGCATCCTCTACACCCCATTTTGCCTTATAGACAAACTGAAGGGGATCCAATTTGTGTGACAACATGTTAGTCAAAAAGTCACACACCACTCACTCCATACATTTACAGAGCACCAGAGGTCAGGGCCACTGGTCTGTAGTCTTTCAGGTCCTTAGGGTGAGTCTTTCTGGGGATTGGAATGATGGTAAATTCCTTCCACTGATCAGGGACACATCCAGAATCCAAGAGATGCTGAAAAAGTCTGGTGAGGACTCCACCTAGCTGAGTGGAACATTCCTTGAGGATTCTGCCTCTGAGCCTATCAGGGACAGCGGCTTTGTGTTGGTTGACCCTATGTAAGATGGACATCACAAGTTGCTCCTCAGTGATAAGGAGTTCATGGGAGGAGATGGAAGGTGGGGAGGTCCAGGTGGCATCTGGAGGCAGTTCCATCATCAGGACTCCACTCCCCGCTCTACAGAGCATCTACCGCCGCAAAGTCCAAAAGAGAGCTGATGCCATCCTCTGGGACCCCACCCACCCCAACACAGACTGTTCACACTTCTACCCTCAGGCCGGAGTTACAGAAGTGTGAAATTCCGGAAAACCAGGCTGAAAAACTCCTTCTTTCCCACTGCCATCAGACTCATGAACAGATAACAACTCCCAAAACTCTGTAACACAGCTTTGCATATAGGAACTCACACACCGACTGCTAAATTTGCACACTGCTCACCTGTACAGTAGATATAGTATCACCTGTCTGATGTCCATATCATCTCTGCTGCTACTTATCAATAATTTGTAATTATACACTGCTTGTTGCACAATGCTCATTTGCACACTGTACATAATTCAATTCAATTCATCCATCCATCCATCCATCTTCTACCGTTTAATCCTTTCGGGTCGCGGGGGGGCTGGAGCCTATCCCAGCATCTTTTGGGCGAGAGGCAGGGTACACCCTGGACAGATCGCCAGTCCATCGCAGGGCCAACAAAGAGAGACAGACAACCATTCACTCTCGCATCCATACCTAAGGACAATTTAGAATCCCCAGTTTTGATGCCAATTAACCTAACTTGCATGTTTTTGGCATGTGGGAGGAAACCGGAGTGCCCGGAGTAAACCCTCGCAGACACGGGGAGAACATGCAAACTCCACACAGAAGGGTCACCGATGGTCTGGGGGTGGGATCAAACCCACGATGTTCAAGGGTGGAATCGATCCCATGACCTTCTTACTGTGCTGCCACTGTGCTAACCACTGCGCCACCGTGCTGCCAATTCAATTCAATTCAATTCAATTCAACTTTATTTATATAGCGCCATTTCACAACAACAGTCATCTCATAGCACTATCAACTGTAGGGGGAAGCCCCACAGTTGCAGAAAGACCCCAGCAATCAGGCGATCCCCTGTGAGCAAGCAATTGGCGACGGTGGAGAGGAAAAACTCCCTTTTAACAGGAAGAAACCTCCAGCAGAACCAGGCTCAGGGAGGGGCAGTCATCTGCTGCGACTGGCTGGGGGTGACGGGATAGAGAAGAAGAAAAGAACAGACATGTAGAGAGCAAACAGCAAGATGGGGACTCAATCTATGGGAGAGAACAAACAAATGTTAATGACCGGCAAAAAAAATATTTCATTGAGAGTGAGAAAAGGAGTGAGGCCCAGTGCATTACTGGAGGTCCCCCGGCTGACTAAACCTATTAGCAGCATAACTAAGGGAGGGTTCAGAAACACATGATCCTCCCCTAATTGTAGGCTATATCAAAAAGGTAGGTTTTAGCCCTATTCTTAAAAACAGAGATCGAGTCTGACTCCCGAATCCAGATTGGCAGCTGATTCCACAGGAGAGGAGCTTGATAACTGAAGGCTCTGCCTCCCATTGTACTTTTGGAGATTCTAGGTATTACAAGTAATCCTGCATTTTGGGAGCGTAGTGCTCTGTTAGGATAATACGGTAGTATCAGATCTTTTAAATAAAAAGGAGCCTGATTGTTTAGAGCTTTGTAAGTAAGAAGAAGGATTTTAAACTTAATTCTAAACTCTATGGGAAGCCAATGAAGGGAGGGCAGAACTGGAGAGATATGATCTCTCTTTCTAGTACCTGTTAAAACTCTTGCTGCAGCATTTTGGATCAGCTGAAGACTTTTTAAAGATGTTTTAAGACAGCCTGATAATAAAGAATTACAGTAATCTAATCTCGAGCTAACAAAAGCGTGGATCAGTTTCTCAGCATCACTCTGAGACAAGATGCTCCTAATCTTGGCAATATTATGCAAATGATAGAAGGCAGTCTTAGAAACAAATTTAATATGTGAATTGAAGGACAAATCCTGATCAAAAATAACTCCAAGGTTCCTCATAGAGCTATTAAGAGAAAGAGTAACTGCATCCAAACTGAAAGTTTGATTTGGAAAGGAATTTCTAAGGTTTTTTGGACCAACAAGAATGACTTCAGTCTTATCTGAATTTAATAGCAGGAAATTACAAGTCATCCAAGCTTTGATTTCCTTAAGACAGGCTTCTAACTTAGCTAATTGATTACTATCATCTGGCTTCATTGACAGGTATAATTGTGTGTCATCTGCATAACAATGAAAATGTATACACTGCTTTCTAATAATGTTGCCTAACGGAAGCATATATAAACTAAAAAGAGTAGGGCCTAGCACAGATCCCTGTGGAACTCCATGACTAAGCTTTGAGTTGAAAGAAAACTTATTATTTACATGAACAAATTGGAACCTATCAGATAAATAAGATCTAAACCACTGCAACGAAGTTCCATTAAGTCCAACATAGTGTTCTAATCTATCAAGTAGAATATTATGATCGATAGTATCAAAAGCTGCACTAAGGTCTAAAAGGACAAGTACAGAAACTAGTCCATTATCAGATGCAATGAGGAGGTCGTTAGTGACCTTCGCTAAGGCTGTTTCAGTACTATGATGGATTCTAAACCCAGACTGAAACTCTTCAAGTAAACCATTTCCCTGCAGGTGGTCAAATAATTGCGTAGCAACAACTCTTTCTAAGATTTTTGAAATGAAAGGGAGATTAGAGATTGGTCGATAGTTAGCTAAAGCTCCTGGATCTAGCATAAGCCTATGCCATCTCAGGTTCACATCAGGTTGCACACTGCTCATTTGCACACTGTACATAGGTTCATGCCATCTCAGGTTTACATCATCTCTGATATCAATATACCACTATCACTTTAGTCATCCGGTGACTTTCATTTTCATTCCTCTACTGCCTAACTGTGTGTTGGTGTATGTGTCTTAGCATCCATCAGTACTAGGATTGAGTTACTGTGTTAGTGTGTCATGACCTATTAGAATTGTTGTTTCTGTACCTTTAACTTGGCATTCATTCGGAGAGCAAAGTAAAAATTTCATTGCTCAGGAAATGTAGCATTTCTTAACTGTGCACATGATAATAAAGCCTTTGAATCTTTGAATCTTGAATCTTAATTCATTCTATGAATGAATTAATGAATCTTAATGACATTCTACGACACGGTGGTGGCATCAGCCATCACTTTTGGAGTGGTCTGCTGGGGCTGTCGCATTACAGCAGCCGATAGGAAGAGACTGAACAAACTGATCAAGAAAGCTAGCTCTGTCCTGGGGCAACGCCTTGACTCAGTGGAGGAGATAGGAGAGAGAAGGATGGTGGCTGAGCTGTCATCTCTGCTGGAGTCCGAGTCCCACCCTATGCAGGACATACTGAACGCACTGACAAGCTCATTTAGCAGTAGGCTACATCATCTTAGATGCGCGACCAAGAGGTTTCGCAGGTCCTTCCTACCTACGGCTGTCAGACTTTATAACCTAAGCAGGGCTGTTCACAGAGATAGCAAAGAAAAAACAAAAAACGTGACGACCTAATAGTAATGAGTGCAAAAGACGCGACAGACTTACACAAATGGTCCCCTCCGGTATACAACGAGGACAATATCAGTCGCTATGGAGGGTGACAATATGTATGGGTCCATATTCATACTATGTAGGATAACTAAATAGATGGTTATGCTGTTTATTGCATCTAGCTCCAATGCTCCGCACTGTGTATATATATTTATGTGTACATATGTACTGTATATTCACTGCTCTTATTTTCTTATCTTCTAAATTATTGCTCTGAGTGTTGCTATCCCTGTGCTGTTGCAATCCTGGAATTTCCCCATTGTGGGACTAATAAAGGTTTATCTTATCTTATCTTATCTTAATAGTTCTGTGAGGAACGTTGGGAGTTATTTTTGATCAAGATCTGTTTTTCAATTCACATATTAAATTTGTTTCTAAGACTGTCTTCTATCATTTGCGTAATATTGCCAAGATTAGGAGCATCTGGTCTCAGAGTGATGCTGAGAAACTGATCCACATTTTTGTTAGCTCTAGATTAGATTATTGTAACTCTTTATTATTAGGTTGTCCTAAAACATCTTTAAAAAGTCTTCAGTTGACCCAAAATGCTACAGAAAGAGTTTTAACAGGTACTAGAAAGAGAGATCATATCGCTCCGGTTCTGGCCTCCCTTCATTGGCTTCCCATAGTTTAGAATTAAGTTTAAAATCCTTCTTCTCACTTTCAAAGCTCTAAACAATCAGGCCCCTTTTTAACTAGAAAAGCACTCGGAGAGCGCAGACCTTCGCCAAGCGCCGCAGTTCCCCCCATACAGTGTTTGTGTGTACGTTTTCAGATTCCTTGACCATGAAAATATATGACTAGCAATTGGATTGACAATGATAGGATTAGTGGTTCAGTAGTTATTCACGAAAATCACATTTTCCGTAATGGCGGTTTTGTTGTGGACGGTGATCCGGATCACCACCAAAATCTAATCATCTGTAGGATACCCCATTTCTGACAATCTGTGAAAATTTCATGAAAATCCGTCCATAACTTTTTGAGTGATGTCGCTAACAACAGACAGACAGACAAACCAACGCCGATGAAAACATAACCTCCTTGGCGGAGGTAATTAAAAGATCTGATATTACCCTATGACCCAAACAGAGCACTACGCTCCAAAAAATGCTGGATTACTTGTAATACTGATAACCTCCTAAAGTACAATGGGAGGCAGAGCCTTCAGTTATCAAGCTCCTCTCTTGTGGAACCAGCTGCCAATCTGGATTCGGGAGTCAGACTCGATCTCTGTTTTTAAGAGTAGGGTTAAAACCTTTCTTTTTGATATTAACCTTTTGCCAGTGACGTCCCGCGTCACATGATTTTTGTTGATACCGCCACATTGGACAGCAACTCAGGTGCTGTGTGAGTGCGTTTCAGCATGGCGTCCGCTCAGTCAGATGTGCCAGCTTTGTCCAATGTAGCGCAACTACTAGATAAAAAAACATCGTGAAAGGTACACGGAAAAGATCAGTGTTATCGGCGTGGACCCTTACAAGTTGTCGCTTGAAAAATTCACCAGTTTCATAGATTTTTGCCCCAAACCTGACGTACACTATATGTACATCTACAACTACCTGGTCAACACACCGTCTAGGTACACTGGAGAGTCTCTGAAAGCCTACAAAAGTTTGGACGCTTATAGTTATTTTGTTGCTGGGCTTGTGAGAAATGTGCTGATATCCCCAGTCATCACTTCAACGGTCCACTATGTCGTGAAGGCCCTACTGTATAGATTTGTCATGTTATATAGAATCTATTAAGTGATAAATTATTAAAATTTTATAAAATATTCAATTATTATTATTATTATTATTATTATTATTATTATTATTATTATTAGCAGCAGCATATATAATATCTCAATTAAATTAATTAAAAATAATTAAATATTTTTATAGATCTATATATTCTGTAAAAGGATTTATAAATATCTGTCGTATCAATAGAATACTGGATAAACAACTCCCAACACTATTAGATATATTACAAATTTTATTGTCCAGTCTATACAAGAAAGACTTATATCCAGATAAAAAGTCATCATACCCACATATTAATTTTAAGAATATTTATCCACTACAGGTACATCACTCCCAGAAGATGTCGGACCCCCCACTGAAACCCTGGGTGATCATGAAGCAAGATGGTGTCATATTGTCTTCACACTTTCTGTTTTGACCAAAAATTAAACGCCAAATCAGTTTAATTGAAAGGCACAACAGAATCATTTACATTTATCAATGCACAACAAACTCCAGAAGACATTTCTACGAGTACACTGGCAGCAAGTGAGCGATCCAAGTTCTCTCTCTGTCTTTTTTTCCTTGCTTGTGTTTTAATGTACCGATGGAAGCTGGCGTTGTTTCTGTCTTTCGTTGGAGTAGACGTGAAGGTGAAGACTGATGGTATGTAATCTGGGGAAAGAGGCTCACTGCTCTTCTCACCTGGAATATGGATTAGGTAGAAAATATAGTTCATACAGTTTGAGAAGCAATATAACGATTTATCATGTTTATATCATTCTTTTAATCCATGTAGACCTATTTATGTGGTACATTGAAGTACAAAGTAATAAACAATGGTGGGAGGTTTAACTGTATCGGTGAATGTGAATTATTGTAAAAATACTCCTTTTTTTTGGTAAATTTAATAAATTTTTTATTCATTGCAAAATAAACTCAGCCATATTGATCAACACATTAAATTTCAAACAGGAGCATGCATTCATGATCATTATCTTGTCATCTAGCAGTTGTCTAGTGCTAGGTCACAGATGGTAGGCCTTGGTGGTGCACACAGGGAGGGACATACCCATTTACCAGTGTTTACAATGATATAACATTACATCTATAGACACTGATACATCAGACATACCCGATATAAAATGTTGATTGCATAGCCGCGAGTAAGGCGACGGGGACCAATCTTTCCTCTTCAGCGCTGCCACCCACCTCCTGCGCCTGTCTTCGTCAGCTGGGAACCGGTAAAACTTCAAGTTGGATCCCTTTTTCTGGCGATTTGTACACCCAAAGGCACAGCAGTGAAACACCATAGTCTAATCCAATGCCAACATAAAATAAGACAAAGATATAGGTTGAAATCAGGTAAATATATCGAGATCTGGTACACCGCTGAACAGCTGCTGAATGCGCCGTCCACTCGCTTCTGCCGTCCAATATGGCGGCATAAACAAAAGGATGTGACGTCACAGCAAATGGTCAATAGCCTACAATTAGGGAAGGATCATGTGTTTCTGAACCCTCCTTTAGTTATACTGCTATTAGGTTTAGACAGCCGGGGGACCTCCAATAATTGCACTGGGCTTTACTCCTTTCTTCACTCTCAATGAAATAGTTTTTTGGGGTTTTTTGCTGTTAATTAACATCAGTTTGTTCTCTCCCATAGATTGAGTCCCCATCGTGCTGTTTGCTCTCTACATGTCTGTTCTTCTTATCTTTATCCCCTCACCCTCCAGCCAGTTGCAGCAGATGACTGCCCCTCCCTGAGCCTGGTTCTGCTGGAGGTTTCTTCCTGTTAAAAGGGAGTTTTTCCTCTCCACCGTCACCAAGCGCTTGGTTTTCCCTACAGTTGAAAGTGCTATGAGATGATCATTGTTGTGAAATAGTGCTATATAAATAAAGTTGAATTGAATGGAAGAACTGTCAGCCCTGTATTTGGCAAGAAGACTGAGCACATCTTTTGGAAAAAAAAGTCCACAAAGTTTGATCAAGGTTCAGCAATAGATTGTATCCCTGAAACAATGAGTCTTAACAGTGGATTTTTTGTGTCTTTGTGTATTTTTGGATTTCCATATATTATTGGCATCCTGGGGAATTGTTCTCAAAGAAATTCAAACTCCTTCTGTGTGATCGAGTTGCTCTCTGTAGCTTGTCTGAGAAGGTTGTCAGTTTTGTTTCTTATTTCACTGACTGGATTGCTTTTTAACTCCTTGTAAGATTCAGTATCCTCCACATGGAGAAGCATCTTAGCTTGATAAAAGTTAGAGTCCATAATCACAATAGTTCCTCCCTTATCTGCAGCTCTAACTGTGATTTCTGCATTGTTCCTTAATTCTGTCAAAGCCTGATAAAAGCTTTGGAAAGATGGCGATACTTTGGCACTTTCTCTTCCTAAATCATTTAATTTATGTCCCGTTCCACTAATTTACCAAAAGTGGTAAGGACTGAACTTAAGTTTGTCATGGGTATAAATGTGGAGGACCTGGACAAGGGAGTTAGTTTTCAAGTATCACTGGAAATGGGTTCAATGTGATGTACATTTCTGTGTAAAGGAGAGAAAAAATGCTTCAAGTGTAACTGTCTCATTCAGTGCATCCGAAAAGTATTCAGAGTGCTAAACTATTCCACATTTTGTTATGTTACAGCCTTAGTCCAAAAGGGATTAAATTCATTTTTTTTCCTCAAAATTCTACACACAACACCCCATAATGACAACATGAAAAAGTTTTTTTTGAGATTTTCGCAAATGTATTTGATGGAATAATTTTGTATTTTGTATCTGCTGGTACCTCAGAGTCTGTGTGAAATGTACAAGGTCATGGCAGCATGACATTTTATCTTTGTTTACATACACATGTACTGTACTGTTATGAGTATGTCTGATAAAAGAGACAGTTTGGAAGAACCAGTCTAAACCAGATATTCTCTCCTGAACAGTATTGAGATAACAGGATGCTTAAAGACTGAAAAAAATGTTCGGTTTTAGTTTGGTTTTTGGTTTGCTTGCTACCAGATAACCATGAAAACCGGTACTACCTGTCTCATGGGTCGGGCCATCGGTGACTCAACCAGCATCCCCGCCCTTCCGAGGGCATGGAGGGTGAAACTGGGCATCCTTGCAGAACTATAAACAATATCTGTCACAGGTCTGTGGTGGACCACTCCCAGTTACACGGGGTGAAACTGGATATCCTGGCAGATAAGCACATCTGTCGCAAGGTCTGTGGTGGACTTTTGCCAGTCGGTGCATCGTAACATGCACTACACAAAGAGCAGAGATAAACAAACCTATCATCTGGTCAGTCACTGCAACAGATACCGGAGTCAGTTTGTCTTGGCTTGTCCTTGCAACTGATGATACCTCTATCTGCCAAGAATGTGCCGCTAGTCCAGCAAAAGCTAGCGGTACTCAAATACTTTGCAAGCAGTTTCATGAAGTGGTCAGTCAGAAAGCAACTCATACCGGCTCAGACGTCGTCTGGGTTAACAAGGTCAAGAGTTCCTGGTAGGGGAAGGTGAAGGACAGAGCTGTGTGGAGGAATATGATCAGACCTAAATGAAACAGTCATCATCGCCTCCGACAGACTGCTATGATGATGATGTGATGATGAAAGACTGAAAGTTGTATGCGTGAATCAGTGCAATTTCCGGAGGCGACTGAGGTATCTCTGCAATTGTTCTCCTCTGGCCAGTGCAAATTAAATTTGCTGAAACTTTAATCCTGCACCTTTCTTGATTACTGGTAGAAGAGATTTTTCCAACATACTTGGCACACCGAACAAGGGACTCCAGAAATCTTTCACCACACCTCCGGTGCTTTGGACCATTCTCCCAGTCAGTATATGGGTTGCTGTTAAGACCTTCCACCCGCCTCCCAATTGGAGTGGTTTGTTCTTTTGATGGTACGGTGGGTGTCTGGTGGCCACCCCTTGGGGAGGGGGCTCTCTCATGGACTTGGTTGGACCTTTTCCAGCCCAGCTTCATGCACTGCAACTGCATGCTCTTCTGTGTTGTTTTGGTTCCCTACTTGTCGCCAGGAAGCTCTCAAGGGGCCTCTGGGATTGCTCGGCTCCCTGTCAGCTGACAGCCACGCCTCCCTCTCCTACCAGTACCTGCCAAGCTGTTTACTATTTTCATTTGCATCCGCCACTCTCCACACACACACAAACACACGCACACATTCGCCTTCACCTGCTCTCACTCAGCTCTACATACATCCACTCATACCTATGCGCATGCACACATCCACACACACCTGTCTCCACTTAACACACTCCCACTCATTCCTACACACACACGCACACTCCTTGTCATACTGGCAATCACTCAACTCATTATGTGTTGTATTATTTAAGCTCTGGGTTCACACTGGTGTTTGCTGGATTATTGTACTGCTTAGTGCACTGCGTTGTGTGCTTTTTCCTCTGCACCCTGGATTGTTCTTGGACTAACTCGGACTGCTCCAGCCTTGTGAGTACTGTTTGCTTTCCCCTGCTTACCAGATGGAAGCACGCTGGGCTCTCTTGTTGCCCCCCCCCCACCATCAGTTTTGCCTGTCTGCGCCTTGGGGCAATTTCTCCCATGTTTACTCACCTGTGTTCTGTTGAGCGTCCTGAGGGAACTCCCTGTTCATCCTGTGCTATTCATTTGTTTGTTTATTTAAGATAAAATAAGCCTTTATTAGTCCCACAATGGGGAAATTCCAGGATTGCAACAGCACAGGGATAGCAACACTCAGAGCAACAATCAGAAGGAAAGAAAAAACAAGAGCAGCTAGTATACATATGTACTGTAGCATCATCTCACTTTGGCTCAGCAACAATTATTCTTCTGCTTAAGGACATTTTTGTTTCATCCAGGAATAACGCAAAGAAATGGATTTTCTTCCCCCAGGCCACAGCTGAAATCCCCTTCTTTTGTTAAAACCAGCCTAAGGAATTTCCCCAATGTCCGGCTTCACTTTTATTGCCCCCATAAACATGCAACAGACCTGGCCACACAGACCCACAAATTTCCTTAAATTCTGGGAAACGCTGGATTTAACCAGTGAACTTTAAAAGTACATTATTACAAACTCAATTCTAAACCTTCATTCTTTTCAGAACTATGAAAATGCAGATGGACTCTGATGTTTTTGATGTGGAAAATCAATATGTGTGAAATGCATTAATCTGTGATTTTATATATATGCATACTAATGTTTTAAATGAATGTTTATTCCTGCATGTTGATTTAGAAGCACTGCTTATAATTTATACTAATCACTAAAGTTATCTTAGTTTAATACATAAAGGGAAATATTAACTTCCAGTATGTATCAAAGTTTTGCCTCGATATCACATGTGACTCCAACAGCCTATTTCTGCATGACAACTCTTCATTCCAAAGCGCTCCAAACAATAGACTGTTTGTTCATTGGACTAAAAGTTCATCGAGCCCGCCCACGAAGGACGCTCATTGGCTGAGATTCCGGTCAGGCCAGAAGCCCGCGAAACTCAACAGAGCTTATATAAAGGAGAGAGACTCCGGCTTCAGCCTCTTTTTCGTCAGCCCCTCTTCTGCTCCGGACACTCTTGGCAGATCCTCTGTCTGGCTCGCCTCCCCCTTTTTCCCCGGATTTCTTTCCGGCTGCTCGCTTTTTTCTGATCTCCTTCATTGTCTACACACAGCAAGGAAGAACAAAGGACCGTCTGACCATGTGTCGCTTTTCTGAACACAGAGCAGATAACTCGTAATTTATGTAACTTTGTATTTTCTTTCTCTCTTAAATGCCTAGGAATTCCTATTTCTTTGAGCTCAATTCTTAATCGGAGTTAAACTCCAATTTTTATTCATCACTTTTTCTTTGTTAAACTTTCTGTAAAACCACCGTTTGTTTAATTTTAAGGTAAACTTTAATCTTGACTTTATTTTTATAATATTTTTCTTGACCAAGCACCCACCAGAAACTACTATTTTTGTCTAAAGTCCGAAAGTTTCTTTTCTAATTTGAAATCGGATTAGATATCTTTTAATTATTATCGAAGACCTCTGCAGCCGTTTGTCTACCCGGAAGAAAAGACGCAGCTGAGGAATCAAAGCGCAGCTGTCCATCACACGCTGAAGAAGCATCGGCACCATCTGGCTAGAACCCGTTTCAACTGTGGGTCATACGGCCAAGATCCAGCCCCCCTCGACCGCTTGAATCTAAAGGTCGAACTGTGGACCCTGAAATATCTGCGGGCAGATATTTCCCCTAACATCCACGAAATCTTGGGCTGAGGACGGACGACAGAACTATCATCGACCAAGGAACACCTGAGCTGCAAACTTTAATTCCACAGCTGAATTAACGTCTGAGGTTCGGTAATAATTTGTGTATCTAATCAGATGCAAATTAAGAAGCCCTTAACATAACTCTTCTTTTCATTAAAATTCCGTTTTTATTTTCTTAAGATTAATTTAGGACTTTTTCATAATTAATAAACTTTCTCCATGAATTTGCGTTTTTTTTTTTTTTTATATAATCTGTTAACTTAAACTGATAGAAATTCATTTCTCAGTTTAACCCTGGTTCCGAAAATATTGACATTGTTAATCTATCATTTACAAGATTGATTTTATGATTAAGGAAATTACTACGATGTCTGTTAATCATTTCGTTTAATAAATATTTAAAAATGAGAGAAGTTGTTGGGAATTTATTTCATTCCGAGTCTGTTTCAAGCCCAGGTATCGAATTCACGGAAAATTTTTGAAACTGATTATTGATTAATTTATTGAGTGATCAAACAGGTATAAAGTGAAATTAAAGATCAAATTGCTTCTTAAAGATAGAAGCTGGTGCCCCTTACGAGTGTTATTAACTTTTCTGATGTATATGAAATGAGATTTGAGCTCAGATTCCAATACATCAATATAAATTAAATAATTCATACCTGATCATATTTATTATTTATTAATATTCCATATTTCCGTTACAGTACATATTAATATATATATATATATATATATATATATATATAGACACACAGTGCGGAGCATTGTGGTTGGTGGATGTGCAGCAGAAAGTCTAAGATGTCTCTCCGCCGATGCGGCGGGCCAGCTCGATGTCTTTGGGCATGATGGTGACCCTCTTGGCATGGATGGCGCACAGGTTGGTGTCCTCAAAGAGACCCACCAGGTAGGCCTCGCTGGCTTCCTGCAGAGCCATGACGGCGGAGCTCTGGAAGCGCAGGTCGGTCTTGAAGTCCTGAGCGATCTCCCTCACCAGGCACTGGAAGGGCAGCTTACGGATGAGCAGCTCTGTGGATTTCTGGTAGCGACGGATCTCTCTCGGAGCCACGGTACCGGGCCTGTAACGGTGAGGCTTCTTCACTCCGCCGGTGGCCGGAGCGCTTTTCCGAGCAGCCTTGGTGGCCAGCTGCTTCCTGGGGGCTTTTCCTCCAGTAGATTTACGGGCGGTCTGCTTGGTTCTTGCCATCGCTCTTTATTATTCTGTCTTATATTCCTTGCACGCCGCCTAAATTCCAGCCCGGCACCCGCGTAGTTTTCGCTTCAGTTCTCCTGGTATGTCGAGTTTCTCCGTTAGCACCGGGTGGCGGTTGAGTGCTAGCTAGCTCTTCCCTGCTGTATCGTCTCCTGCTGAAAACAGTGGCTCCCTCCGCCGACTCGGGAGACCTTTGGGGTGATCTGTGTGTCCGTGATGTATATATACAGTATATACTGTATATATATAGAGTGAAAGGTGTAGAAAGAAGAAGGATTAAAAAAAAAAAAAAAGGCAGTTGCAAAAGACAGCCAACTCGTGTGGCGCCGGAACCGGAAGTTCCGGAAGTTTTGACTGTGATATCACTTTTTGTCAATAAATACACACAACACTCTCCTGCATTTAGGTTTTTGTCTTCCTTGCCTCAAAAAGGCAGGAAATCATGACACAAACACCAAGACTGGTGAAAACGATGAGGACATCCTAAAGCTTCTTGACAAGAAACGTGAAGCCCACAGAGTGTACCAGCAAGACAGCAGATCTGCCTCTAAGAAGGCAACCTTCAACTCCATCAAAGGAAAGGTGAAGGCAAAGTTCAGCAAGTTGCAGGACCTCTGGCTCAGCAAAAAGGCAGATTAAATACAACAGTACACTGACAGCAACAACTCCAAACACTACTACGATGGCCTTAAGACCACCTGTTGCAGGCCTCAGTCTTCTGGAACATCACCACTGCTCAGTGCTGATGGGTCCTCTCTCCTCACCGACAAGAACGCAATCCTGGAAAGATGGGCAGAACACTTCAGCAGCATCCTGAACAGACCTTCGTCCATCAATGCAGAAGCCATCACTTGCATGCCCCAAGTAGAGGTGAACACGTCTCTGGCAGACCCTTCAACGGAATCAGAAGTGCAAAAAGCAAACAAACTCCTTTCGAACGGCAAAGCACAAGGCTCTGACTCCATCCCAGCTGAAATCTGCAAGGTAGGAGGACCAGTTCTAATACAGAAACTCACCAAGCTCCTTCAGACCATGTGGCAGCAGGAAGTTATCCCCCAGGAGCTCAAGGATGCCTCCATTGTCAATCTCTACAAGAGGAAAGGAAACAGGCAGTCCTGCAACAACCACTGTGGGATTTCTCTCCTCGCTATTGCCAGCAAGATCCTCGCAAGAGTCCTTCTCAACCACCTCATTTCGCACATGGAAGGCAGTCACCTGCCGGACAGCTAGTGTGGCTTCAAGGATGGTTGTGGAACTGCTGACATGATCTTCGCAGCACGCCAACTTCAGGAGAGGTGTCAAGAGTAGAACAGGGACCTTTACACAACATTGGTAGATCTGACCAAGGCTTTTGATACTGTCAGTCATGAGGGGCTGTGGAAGATCATGGCGAAGCGATCAAACTCCTTTTGAACGGCAAAGCACAAGGCTCTGACTCCATCCCAGCTGAAATCTGCAAGGTAGGAGGACCAGTTCTAATACAGAAACTCACCAAGCTCCTTCAGACCATGTGGCAGCAGGAAGTTATCCCCCAGGAGCTCAAGGATGCCTCCATTGTCAATCTCTACAAGAGAAAAGGAAACAGGCAGTCCTGTGACAACTACCGTGGGATCTCTCTCCTCGCTATCGCCGGCAAGATCCTCGCAAGAGTCCTTCTCAACCACCTCATTTAGCACATGGAAGGCAGTCACCTGCCGGACAGCCAGTGTGGCTTCAGGGAGGGTTGTGGAACTGCTGACATGATCTTTGCTGCACGCCAACTTCAGGAGAAGTGTCAAGAGTAGACCAGGGACCTTTACACAACATTTGTAGGTCTGACCAAGGCTTTTGATACCGTCAGTCGTGAGGGGCTGTGGAAGATCATGGCAAAGTTTGGCTGCCCGGACAAGTTTATCAGCATGGTGCGGCAGTTCCACGACGCCATGCTTGGTCGAGTACTGGATGATTTAGACTCCTCCAAAGCTTTCCCAGTCACCAACGGGGTCAAGCAGGGCTGTGTACTCGCACCCACACTTTTCAGCAGTCCCTTCAAGATTTTGCGATGCTGCAATTCTACCAATTGATGCAAGAGCCTTATATGTGATGTTAAAATGCTAAAGCATAACAAAACAAAATAAAGTGCTTCAAGGTAGTTTCATAGCAATGCCAATTTAAACCACAGTGAATATGAACCTTGTGGCCCAAACCACAGGGTGCTTGACTGAAATAATCAGCAATTATTTATAGTTTTCAATGCTTTCATACTCCATTTTCTTAGCGCCTTCAGAACTTCCTTTCACTTCACTTCCTGTTTTTTTTTAAACTTCCAAAATAAAAGCATGGGGCTCTCTGCCATACCTTACACGAAAATCTCATAAACCTTAGGAGTAGCCTTCAAAATAAAGCATGCATTTAAAACATAAAATTGGGTCATTTACAAGCTATATAAGCACAAGCTTCAACCTACACCCTTTCAGTTGTTCTTTCTTATGTCCTACATAGTTTTTGTTGTTTTTATTGTATGTTTATTACCGAATAAAGTTCACATTCATTTATTCGTTCATTTCAGTACAAATTTGCAAGAATAAAGGTGCACAAATATTACAGCTCACTTAGGTTAATTTAGTCTTCTTTTAATTTACCTTTTGTTCTTACTAAGACAAAAATAGAAAGGAGATGTTTTTACCTTCTTTACATGTTTCGACTGTTCACTGCAGCCTTCATCCGAAGTGTCAGCTGATTGCTGCGAGGTGTCACTTTATCAGCTGACTTTTGTAGGCAGGGCCAGCCCTGCAGACCTGTCAGATCCACCGAGCCGGCCCTGCTTTCCGCCGTCTGGTGGTCTCTGGAGAATGTAGTCCCAGGTGTGGGAAAGCATAAAGGCCCCCTCATCCCAGTTCATGCTATCATTTCCCCGCTTCCTGATTTCTATGGCCTCCTTGATCCAGCGTTTGTGTCTGTTGCGCTCCGATCCAATAATTTTTGAATTGTCCCAGTCCATGATGTGATTATTTCTTTTGCAGTGATCTGATACAGCTGATTTTAATGTTTTTTTGTTCTTCCTTTTCTTTTTGTGATCTTGTGAGTCGTCATTGTGTTTCCTTCTCACATTCCTTCCGGTGTTCTTTTGTCCTCGTGGTGAATGATCTTCCGGTTTCTCCAGTGTAGGTTTTGTTGCATGATCTGCATGATATTTCATAAATTACAATGCATTTTTTGTCTTGTTCCATTTTGTCCTTGGGGTGTACTAATAACTGTCTTAATTAAGTCGAAACATGTAAAGAAGGTAAAAACATCTCCTTTCTATTTTTGTCTTTAATAAGAACAAAAGGTAAATAAATAAATGTTAATTTACAATTTAAAAGTCCCAAATTTACTAGAAAAAAAGTTACATTTTCGTGAGAAAATACACAACTTCCAAATGCCAAAAAAACCTCCAAGAAAAAGTCATAAATTTACAACAATAAAGCCACACATTTACAAGGAAAAAAATGCCCATTTTCTAGTGCATTCCTATTTTTTCTAAACCTTTTTCTATCATAATTGACCAATTTTCTCACCAATTAGTGAAGTTTTTCTTGTAAACATTTTTCTTAAAAAGTTATAACTTTTTTGTAAATGTGCAACTTTTTCCTGACACATTTATTATTTTTGTAGTAAATTTAGTAATTTTTTTCCCGTAAATTTGCCATGTTTTGTGATAAAATTGTTCCTTTCCGCCCAGATTTACAATATAATCATAAATTTGGAGCTTTTTTCAACAAAATTTGCAACTTTTTTCCTTATACAATTTGCAA
Source organism: Pholidichthys leucotaenia (assembly GCA_020510985.1). NCBI lineage: Eukaryota > Metazoa > Chordata > Actinopteri > Cichliformes > Pholidichthyidae > Pholidichthys > Pholidichthys leucotaenia. The sequence continues at coordinate 40,014,889 of CM035841.1, read as the reverse complement.
CAATTTCTCATATTTCATATACTGTATTTTCTTGTACATTTGCTCCTATCCTCTCACTAAGAAACTAAGTTGTCCAATACAAACTGCCCTTGCAGTCTTGATGAGGATGGAGAGTGGCAGGTTTTGTGATATTATTTCTGGTCTTTTTGTGTTATTTTGTGTATCCATAATATGATAATGAAACTCATGCATGTCAACCTAGTGATGTATCAGAGAGTGGTCGCAAAGGATGATGAGGATGACAAACCAACAGTGTAAGCTCAGTGCGTCTCCCCATGCCTCCCAGTACAAAGTAAAAGTATGACAGACATGCAGAAAACCGGAAGGAGTTACATGATCATGATGTTAAGCTGAAATGTACTATCTGGAAATACATTTATGAAGACTTTGAAATATTACTCTTTTTCTTTTATATGAGCTACAATGGTATACTTTTACTACATTTATTTTATTATGTTTTATTAGTCACTGTACTTAAAGGCCAGACCACTGAATGTGTACAATCCTACAAATATCTTGGGACGATTATTGATAGTAATTTAAACTTTGAAGAGAACTGTGAAAGGGTGTGCAAAAAGGGTCAGCAACATTTGCATTGTTTAAGGAAACTTGCACGCTTCCAAACTGACCAAACCATAATGGCAATGTTTTATTGGGCTTTTACTGAATCTGTTTTATCCTTTTCTTTAGTGTCATGGTTTGGTCAGATAAAACTGAAACAGAGGAAATCCTTGGATCAGGTAGTTAGATGGTCCAGTCGTTTGCTTGGTGAGTCACAGCTGAGCCTGACATCCCTGTATACCAGACAGGTACAGAGGATTGCTACTGCCATTTTAAATGATGACTCCCACCCTTTGCACTGCCACTTTCAGCTTCTTCCCTCCAGACGGAGGTTTGCTGTCCCAAAAATAAAACCCAGCGCTACAAAAGCAGCTTTGTTCCTGCTGCTGTTAAAAAACTGAACAAGATGTAACAATATATTGCACATAATTTAGTTACCCATTTATTAATTTTATTTTATATTTACTTATTTTTGCAGGTTTTTTTATTTGGGTTCTAAATCTTTTACTGGGTTTTAGACTTTTGAGTTTTTAACCTCTTTGACTAGTCTTTAACTTTTTAATATGACCATTCTCTCTTATCTCTTTGTTTTTTCTCTTATCTCTTTGTCTTACGTCCTGATTGGTGGAGCCTTGAGCACTTTTATCATGTTTATAGTCAGCTACATCAGAATCAGAATCAGATTTATTGCCATTGTTCATGTAGTACACAAACTAGGAATTTGTCTCGGTGCAATGCTGCAACATTAAACATGATAAAATAAAAGAAATAAACTATACATGCAATAAAGTGTAGAATAAGAGTGAGTAATACTAGTCAGCAGTTTAAATATATTAGCGAGCAGCAGATAATGTGGAGAACCATATAGTGCAGTCGGTAATGCAGGAAGAAAACAGTGATGATTGACATGAGTCTGGTTGAGCTGCTGTACATAGTGCACGAGAGTCAATAAGTCACTTAGTGTTCAGCAGTCTGATGGCAGAGGGGAAGAAGCTGTTCATGTGACGGGAGGTTTTAGTCTGGATGGACCGAAGTCTTCTACCTGAGGGGAGGGGGGCAAACAGTACGTGACCAGGGTGTGAGGGATCGGCTATGATCCGGCCAGCACGCCTCCGGGTCCTGGAGATGTACAAATCCTGGAGAGATGGGAGCTTGCAGCCGATCACCTTCTCAGCAGTGCGCACGACGCGCTCCAGCCTTAGTCTGCCCCTGGCAGTGGCTCCTGCGTACCACACGGTTATGGAGGTGGTGAGGATGGACTCGATGATGGCTGTGTAGAACTGTGTGGTGTGCCTGTGTTTGTGTGCCTGTGTTTGTGTTCATGTTGAATGTAACTCATTCATTCATTCATTCATTCATTCATCTTCTTCTGCTTAATCCTTTTCGGGTCGCGGGGGGGGGGGGGGCTGGAGCCTATCTCAGCATCTTTGGGCGAGAGGCAGGGTACACCCTGGACAGATCGCCAGTCCATCACAGGGCCAACACAGAGAGACAGACAACCATTCACTCTCACAGTCATACCTAAGAACAATTTAGAATCCCCAGTTTGATGCCAATTAACCTGTGGTTTGTAAATATGGATGTGACCTGACTGCAAAACAAATCTACCTTCGGGTACAAATAATGTAACCTGAACCTGAACCTGATGTCTACTCTCCTCTTGTTAGCGGTGCCTGGGGCAGCAGGGCTGGATAACAAACTTTCCCTGTCGTAGCTAATTAGGGTCTGTTGCATTTAAAGGCATTAGAACTTAGCCTAGCTGCCTGATGGGGTTTTCGATGTCATCATAATGTAATCAACTTTTCTCTGATAAAGATGATGCCTCGTGGGCATCAAAGGGGGATATGATGGAAAAATTCCATGTTTAACTGAGTTATATGAATTTTATGAATATGATCTTTTTTAAATAAAGCTTAATGTGTATACTGACTCAGGAAATCCTGTTACCATATAAGGAGATGTTGAGTGGTGGAGGAAATACAGATAGAAGGATGTTAAGAATATTCAGTTCTATCACTGTGATTGTGTTTTGGTTTATCACTAGTGTTAACCGTTTTTTCTGCATGTACTCAGCAGATACAATCTGAGTCAAGAGTGAACTAATCAAGAGGCTCAGCTGACCTTATCGCACTGAGTCATGAATGAACTAATCAAGAAGCAACCCCACCCCGACGGTCCCTTGGATATATATTAGCCAGAATCACTCTGTTAGTCAATGCAATACACTGACAGGCTAAGAACTGTGTTCTGTATTTTGTCCCACTGATCAGCACTCTCACTAAATTTGCTGAAACTTTGATCCTGCCTGATCATTGACTGAGCACCTCCTATCTTAACAGGGAATTTTTCCAACAGGTACAGAAAATTTTCTGCTGCTTTGAAGGTCCCAATGAGCACAGTGGCCTCCATCATCCATAAATGGAAGAAGTTTGGAACCACCAGGACTCTTCCTAGAGCTGGCCAGCCATCTAAATTGAGTGATCGGGAGAGAAGGGCCTTAGTCAGGGAGGTGATCAAGAACCCGATGGCCACTCTGTCAGAGCTCCAGCATTCCTCTATGGAGACAGGAGGACCTTCCAGAAGGACAACCATCTTTTCCAATCCACCAATCAAGCCTATATGGTAGAGTGGCCAGGAGGAAGCCACTCTGTAGTAAAAGGCACATGGCAGCCCACCTGGAGTTTGCTAAAATGCACCTGAAGGACTCTCAGACCATAACAAACAAAATTCTCTGGTATGATGAGACAAAGATTGAACTCTTTGGCGTGAATGCCAGGTGTCATGTTTGAGGGAAACAAGGCACTGCTCACAACCACACCAGTGGTGGTGGCAGCATCATGCTGTGGGGATGTTTTTCAGAGGCAGGAACTGTGAGACTAGCCAGGATTGAGGGAAAGATGAATGCAGCAATGTACAAAGACATCCTGGATGAAAACCTGCTCCAGAGTGCTCTTGACCTCAGACTGGGGTGATGGTTCATCTTTCAGCAGGACAACGACCCTAAGCACACAGCCAAGATATCAAAGGAGTGGCTTCAGGACAACTCTGTGAATGTCCTTGAGTGGTCCAGCCAGAGCCCAGACTTGAATCCAATTGAATACCTCTGGAAAGATCTGAAAATGGCTGTGCACTGACGCTTCCCATCCAACCTGATGCAGCTTGAGAGGTGCTACAAAGAGGAATGGGCCAAACTGCCCAAAGATAAGTGGGACAAGCTTGTGGCATAATATTCAAAAAGACTTGAGGCTGTAATTGCTGCTAAAGATGCATCAACAATGTATTGAGCAAAGGCTGTGAATACTTATGTACATGTGATTTCTTAGATTTATTTTTAATAAATTTGCAAATATCTCAAAAAAAAACTTTTTTCCAATTGTCATTATTGGGTAAGGTGTGTAGAATTTTGAGGAAAAAAATCAATTTAATCCCTTTTAAAATAAGGCTGTAACATAAAATGTGAACAAAGTGAAGCGCTGCGAATACCTTCTGGATGCACTGTAAATATAAATGTGTCCACTTTTAATTTAAACGTATTCATATTGTTTGTTAGAGAATAGGATAATCCTTTGGTGAAAAGAGAATTGTGAGCTGGACTGAGGGAGATTTTAGACAGATTTATTATTGGTACCCCTTTTCATGGTACTTTATTTTTTTAATTTATTTTACAGTTTTATTTAACACTTTTTTCAATTTATTTATTTTACATTTTTATTTTTTTATTATAGTGTGTCAATACAAAGCATTGGAACACTATATTATTATTTCAAAATTTATTCCAGCTTATTATAGTGTGAATGCTGTTTAGCGTTCACATATTGTTCTCCTCCTATTTCTTTATCATTATTTATTTTTCTGACTTCCATATGTTTTTTGGACTCTAACTCCTTCTGCATTTTTTCTAATAACAGCATTCACACCCCACGATCAGTGGGCAGTAGTGGCACACTATCATAATTTCCGCGGTAATTTTCCACGGGAACAGACAAAAAAACCCCAAACAAACCAACAACTAAAACAAAAAAAAGACAAACTGCTTCTTCCACCGAAGATGTCTCAACATGAGTCTGTTCTCCGCACCTGTTAAAGGAGAGACACTTGTGCGTGTACGTCTGCGTGCATATATATGAGAGAGTGTGCAAAATAAGTGTGTGCATGTGAGTGGTTTGTCAGGAAACATATGAAGCGGAGGGCCGGTCGCAGCAGCTCTCCCCCCGGGAACCCCGAGCAGGAAAGGCAGCGCCATCAACCCCCACAGGGCACAAAGGTCCAAGGTCAGCAAGCCCCAGGAAAGCCAGGCATCTGCCCCTGGAGGGACGATCGAGGGAGGCCAGGTTGTTCAGCGGCCGGCACAGTGAGCCCACACCCCCGGACCCGCCTGACCCCTACCCGCCCAGCGGGGCCAACGTCTGCCCCTGGGCCCCAGGAACCAGGAGGCAAGCGACCCCACCCCCTGGGTCGGAGACCGGCCTGCGCCCCCCAGCGCAAGCCCCCCCAGGCACCCCCAAAGCAGGCCTGCCCCAGCGCCACCGCCGCACACCCCAGGGACCCCCATGTCCAAAGAAGTACCCACGCCCAGGGAGGCCCACATTGCCGAGAGGCACTACCCCCCTTAATCCAGCACCTCCCAACTCACAGACACACCCCTCCCCACAACTTCACACTTCACACCCACATGCTCCCATGCGCACCCATATGCATTAACTCCCTCTCACTCACCCGGACCAATTCATTCTTTCTCACTCCTGTACCCATTCAAACTCACCCCTCATTCACCCTTGTTTCATAAGGCGGCTGCGAAGCAGATGCAGCGAGCATGAACGCACACCAGTGCACGGCAGTGACTGGGGAGACCACCGGCGCAGGCCACAGGCGCAGACCCCCACCCCCGGTGCCCACCTGAGTGACTGATCAGCAGACCACCGCAGGCGCCCTGAGATGCCACCCGACATGCCAAGTGCTGCACAAAACCAACCCACCATCACCACCTCCATTCATCACCCCCTCACACTCACTTACACTCATATCAGTCCCCCTCTCACTCCCTTGGTTGTATCTACATGTTGTATATACATTTAGTAGCACCCAGGGATTTTGACAACATGATGGGTCCCAGGCTACCCACCGGGCCCCCAAGCCCGAGCAGGAGGAGGGCTGCCCATGGCAGTTGCCCATAGCAACTGTGATGGGCAGCAGGGCCCCCATCCCCCCAAGCCCTCAATGTCTAAAATGCAATTAAAATTGAGGCGAGTGCAACCCCACCGCGCAGCAAAGGTATCCCCTTTGCCGACACAGTGTGGCACACCCCCACCCCAAAGCCCTAAATGTATCCAAGAAGATGCATACTCCACCCAGAGTCAGGGGGAGGGGGATGGCGGGAAATAAGACTGGGAGGGAGGCAGTCTAAAAGCAAGGCCATCCCCCCCAGAAGCCAGCTTGCAAACTGATTCATGAAGCCACCCACTGCCCCCAAATCCCAACCCAGGGCAAGGGGCCACCAGTGCAAGCAGCCCAGAACCCACCAGCATCGCGCCCCGGCACTCACAGCACCACAAACTTGATGGGGTAGCCATACCAATTCCCACTCATCTTACACACACAAACATGGACAACAATAGTCACAATAGTGAACAATAGGCTGGACCCACACGGCACCCCACATGTCAAGCGACACCCCCGAGCACCCACGCAAGCCCACCGACCACCCACCCCAGATGCACACCGACAGTGGAAGGCTGCCCTGCAGCCACAGCCACCCCGGAGCAACCCGTTGGAAAAATGGCCACCAACCCACGCCAACACACACCCGCCGCCAATGACACCAGGGGCAATGCGACAAAGCGCCTCACCCCGCGACACAACAGCAGGGCGGCCGGGACAAGCAGGCCCCGAAACGCCAACCCCCATGCCACTAGATGGACTGGCCAGCCCCTGCCACCCAACAAAGTTCTCCTACCCATACACACATTCTCCACCCCTAGACATCCACCCACAGGTAACCACACCCATACACACATGTACCCCGACCCACCATCACACATGCCCACCTACACCCACACACAGCCCCACCCACCCACTCACAACACACACACACACACACTTCCGCATCCGCTCATACAAAAGCCACCACTCACACACATACACACTCACACCCGCAGACCCCAGTGGATGGGGAGGGTGACCCAGGATGCAGGCACCTTCCGAATTTTTTAGTGAGCATAAATTAGTTAATTAATATTAACTAAGGTAAAGGTAAAAACATATTTTTCTTCTTGTCTGAAATAAGAAAAACAAAAACCTAATAATTAAAAAGAAGACAGAATGAACCTACTTGAGCTCCTAAACACACCTGTTAGCTAAGCAACTGTTCATTATTGCTCCCATTACCAGCGGGTTGAAACCATGATAAATGCCTCCATTATATACCTTTATATACCTCTTCTGCTTTTTTTTTCCACATTGAAAGCACTTTAATAAGCTCATGTTTGTCTCGGACAGTGATGCTAGTGAGACAATTTGCCTGCTGACTGGAATGGTCATGCGGATGGGGTGCTTCTGAACTCTGTGCATTGTTTGTGTGCGTGCTTGCGGACCGTCATTCCTTCATATTTTTTCTTAAATTTACAGTGGTGTGAAAAAGTGTTTGCCCTCTTCCTGATTTCTCATTTTTTTATGTTTGTGACACTTAAATGTTTCAGATCATCAAACAAATTTAAATATTAAACAAAGATAACACAAGTAAACACAAAATGCAGTTTTTAAATAAAGGTGTTTATTATTAAGGGAAAAAAAAAACTCCAAACCTACATGGCCCTGTGTGAAAAAGTGATTGCCCCCAAACCTAATAACTGGTTGGGCCACCCTTAGCAGCAGCAACTGCAATCAAGCGTTTGCAATAACTGGCAATGAGTCTTTTACAGCACTGTGGAGGAATTTTGGTCCATTCATCTTTGCAGAATTGTTGTTATTCAGCCACATTGGAGGGTTTTCGAGCATGAGCCACCTTTTGAAGGTCATGCCACAGCATCTCAATGGGATTCAGGTAAGGACTTTGACTACGCCACACCAAAGTCTTCATTTTGTTTTTCTTAAGCCATTTAAAGATGGACTTAATGGTGTGTTTTGGATCATTGTCCTGCTGCAGAACCCAAGTGTGCTTCAGCTTGCGGTCACAAACAGATGGCCGGACGTTCTCCTTCAGGATTTTTTGGTAGACAGCAGAATTCATGGTTCCATTTACCACAGCAAGTCAGCCAGGTCCTGAAGCAGCAAAACAGCCCCAGACCATCACACTACCACCATCATATTTTGCTGTTGTTATGATCTTCCTTTTCTGAAATACTGTGTTACTTTTACAGCGGATGTAATGGGACACACACCTTCCAAAAAGTTCAACTTTTATCTTGTCAGTCCACAGAGTATTTTCCCAAAAGTCTTGGGGATCAACAAGATGTTTTCTGGCAAAACTGAGATGAACCTTTATGTTCTTTTTGGTTAGCAGTGGTTTCCATCTTGGAACTCTGCCATGCAGGCCATTTTTCCTAGCCTCTTTCTTGTAGTGGAATCATGAACACTGACCCTAACTGAGGCAAGTGAGGCCTGCAGTCCTTTGGATGTTGTGGGGTCTTGTGTGACCTCTTGGATGAGTTGTTGCTGCGCTCTTGGGGTAATTTTGGTCGGCCGGTCACTCCTAAGAAGGTTCACCACTGTTCCATGTTTTGTGGTTCGGTGGAGTCCCAAAGCTTTAGAAATGGCTTTATAACCTTTTTTAGGCTGATAGATCTCAATTACTTTGTTTCTCATTTGTTCCTGAAGTTCTTTGGATCGCAGCATGATGTCTAGCTTTTGAGGATCTTTTGGTCTACTTCACTTTGTCAGGCAGGTCCTATTTAAGTGATTTCTTGAGTGAGAACATTGATTGGAACTTGATTGGGTGTGGCTTGAGAAAATGAACTCAGCTTTCCAAAGATGTGATAAATCACAGTTAATTTATGTTTTAAGAGAGGAGGGCAGTCACTTTTTCACACAGGGCCAGGTAGGTTTGGATTTTTTTTGACCCTTAATAGTAAACACCTTCTGGGGCGGCACGGTGACGGAGTGGTTAGTACTGCGGCAGCACAGCAACTCACCCTTGGCCGGGGGATCCTGGGTTCGATCCCAGCCCCCGACCAACAGTGATCTGTGTGGAGTTTGTATGTTCTCCCCGTGTCTGCGTGGGTTTACCCCGGGATTTCTCCGGTTTCCTCCCACATGCCAAAAACATGCAAGTTAGGTTAACTGGCATCAAACTGGGGATTCTAAATTGTCTGTCTCTCTGTGTTGGCCCTGCGATGGACTGGCGATCTGTCTAGGGTGTACCCTGCCTCTCACCCAAGGATGCTGGGATAGGCTCCAGCCCCCCTGCGGCCTGAAAAGGGTTAAGCGGAAGAAGATGAATGAATGAATGAATTTAAAAACTGCATTTTGTGTTCACTTGTGTTATCTTTGTTTAATATTTAAATTTGTTTGATGATCTAAAACATTTAAGTGTGACAAACATACAAAAAAATGAGAAATCAGGAAGGGGGCAAACACTTTTTCACACCACTGTATATTTCCTCATAGAGTGGCAGCATAATTTCAAGCATGCCAGGCCGCCACCCAAAAATGTTACCAGAGGAAACCCTTTATATTGATCCCTTCAATCCATGCTGGATTTATGGCACATCATTGAGATCATCACTTAGACATCATTTAGATATTTTAGTCATTTTTCTTATATTACATATTCATTTTTATCATTTAACTATCCATGCCATTTACTTTCCAGAGTTTCATTTCTATTTCACCACATCATTTTTTGTCTATTTTGTTCGAACTCCCTGATCTACAACTATGTCTTTCCTCATGTTGACTGCTCTCATGTCATTTTTCAGTTCACTTCTTCTGTCTCATCAATCTCTGAGTGGAACCTTGACCTGCACTGACCTTCATCAAAGGTTTGGGTCTCCTGCTTTAGTCCAAACTGCTCTTCCTCCTGACTGATGCAGACGTCCTCCCGCTCCTCTTTAATCTGAGAACAATCTGCTCCCACCTGAACATCAATAAAGTTTCTCTCCTGGTTTAGAAGCTGCTGTTCATCCAGAAACTCCTCCTGGTTAAAGTCATTTTGCTGTGGGACATCTGGAAGGACAAAGAGACACAAGAAAGGTGTTGGAATGTGGTTCTGACCCAAAGAGATAACGGTCATCCTATGAAGCCTCGAAGACAGGGATGAGCAACTTTGGTGGTAGTGAGGGCCACAAAGTTTTTTCCTCACTTCCCAAGGGCCAGATTTCCATGTAAACCTTCCATGGGGGGAAGGGGTATTATTTCCTGCAAAGTCAAAAGTTTCACAATTAAAACTGAAAATGCAAATGAAAATAAAAGCTACTCAATGTTTTATCAGATTAGAATTAAAATTATTGATAAAATTACATCTGCTCTGCAGTGGACTGGCGATCTGTACCCTGCCTCTCACCCAAAGATGCTGGGAGAGGCTCCAGTCCCCCCCCCCCCAAAAAAAAGGATTAAGCAGTAGAAGATGGATGGATGGATGGATAGATAAAGTTATATTCATGACCTCATTTTTAAAACTCTCTCCATCAAAATGATGACCAAAGAGAAATTCGGGACAATAATTAACAAAAAACGCCAAGAAGAAAAGGAAATATGATGAGGCTTAGCTTGCTCTTGGATTCATTGTGGGTGTGGAGGGGCAGAGAAATAGCTGTGGGTAGGTGGGCTTGGTAATTGTCTGGCTCCCCAAAATGGGGAATCAAAAAAAGTTTAAGAGCTACTGGTATAAATGAACACAAAAAAATCAGCAGCCCAGCCAGCATGCCCATGTGGGCCTCACCAAAGGTTTAACCTGGGCTGTCTTATGGGCCACAAGTGGGTTTGTCCACAGGTTCCACATTGGCCCCATCAGTGTTTGCCCATGTGCACTTTACCTGTGGTGCAGGTAAGCAGGTAATCTACTTACCCACATTAAACTCATCTGGGCTCCACATGGATTTAATGCAGATGAGCAAGTTTCAGTAACACGGGCACCATAGATAAAGTCTATGTGGGCAAACACACATGGGGCCAATGTGGAAAATGTGGAAAAACCCACATGGGGCCCATAAGAAAGCCCAGGTTAAACCTATGGTGGGGCCCACATTGGCATGCTGGCTGGGAGATTATAACAACCACAGACTCTGAACTTTTACTATTGACATGGGATTGAAACCGTCAGTGCTTCAGCCACGTTCTTTAGAAAGAAACCTCAAAGATCTGAATATTTTTCTGTACAATTAGAAGAAAAGCCTCCGAGCTCAATGAGGCTTCACCTGCCAAACAAGAATAAATGCTACAGCTCCTCAGTAGTATTTATTCTTGTTTAAAAGCAGCCTACCTTGTACATTTACTGCTGTTTATAGCCTATTAAGAGAAGAAGAAGAAGAATTAAATTAAAATTAAATTAAATCACCCTTTATTGTCATTCAACCAATCATGTACAGTAGAACGAAATTGTGCTTTATCCTATCTACAGTGTCAATCACACACACCCCATGTGTAGAATCAGAAGGGCCGCTGCCATGCAAGGAACCACCACAGATTTCTCTCCTCCATTCCATAATTGCTGAGCACCAAGCTGGATGGCAGGAAGTTCCGCTTTTATATGGTCTTCGGCATGACCCGGCCGGGATTTGAACCCCTGCCTCCCAGGTGTGGGGCGGATGCTCTACCAACTAAGCCAGAAGAAGAAGCCATCTCTATTGTCATTCAGTCCATTCAGCCAATCACGTACAGTAGAATGAAATTATGTTTCTCCTATCTACAAAGTTAATCCCATGTCGAATCAGAGGGGTTGCTGCCATGCAAGGCACAGCCACAAACAACCTCTCCTTCTCCCATTCTATTATGCTGAGCACCAAGCTAGAAAGCGGGAAGTACCATTTTTATATGGTCTTTGGTATGGTAACTGGTAAATGGCAGACTCAATAATTGCATTTAAGAATGCAGTTCCAAATATGGCAAACGTGATAAAAATAAATTACTGATTTTTGGAAATGGACTGGTGGGCTGCAGTGGATGAGGGGGCACGCCAGTTACCCATCCCTGCTCTAAGATAAAAGTGTCTTTAGCAGCTGAGACCCACTGCACCTCTAGTGGAAACACAATGGCCTACGAAGAAATGGACCAGTGAAGCTGTGGAGGAGCTGCGCACGTGTTTGGAAATAACTGACTGGGACATGTTTAAAGGAGCCACGCATGATCTGGATGAGTACACGGACACTGTGACCTCATATATCCACTTTTGTGAGGAGTGCATTCTTCCATCGTGCACCAGGGTGAGTTACTCCAACGACAAGCCCTGGTTCACAGCTAAGCTCAGACAGATCAGGAAGGAGAAGGAAGCAGCGTCGAAAAGTGGAGACAGGGACTGCTACAAGGAGGCCAAATACCGGTTTAGCAGAGAGCTGAGGTGAGCTAAATCTGTGTATTCTGAGAGACTCCAAAAGCAGTTCACTGCTAACGACTCTGCTTCTGTGTGGAGAGGACTGAGGCAAATCACCAACTATAGGCTTCAGGCTTCTAAGGGACAGGATGACAAAGCCCTTTGTCAAAGACTGTCCAAACACTATGCCCGTTTTGACACCTCGTCAGCTGTGCCCAACTCCCCCCCTCCCCCCAGCATCACTGCCTCCATGGTCCCCACTTCATCAAAGGCGCCCCCCCTCCCCCGTGCCCTTGCTATCAGTGAGCAGGACGTGCACAGACAGTTCTCCAGACTGAACCCGCGCAAGGCCCCCGGTCCGGACGGCATGTCTCCCTCCACCCTGAGACACTGTGCGGAGGAGCTGACTCCTGTCTTCACAGACATTTTTAACACCTCCCTGGAGTCATGCCACGTGCCGGCCTGCCTCAAAACCTCTACCATCGTCCCTGTCCCCAAGAAGCCACGGACCACTGGCCTTGACAACTACAGACCTGTAGCGCTCACCTCTGTAGTCATGAAGTCCTTTGAGCGCCTGGTCCTGCCCCACCTCAAGACCATCACCACTCCCCTCCTGGACCCGCTGCAGTTCGCCTACAGAGCCAACAGGTCTGTGGACGACGCAGTCAACCTGGCCCTCCACTCCATCTTGCAGCACCTGGACTCCCCGGGAACCTACGTCAGGATCCTGTTTGTGGACTTCAGCTCTGCATTCAATACCATCCGCCCGCTCTGCTCCAGGACAAGCTGTCCCTGCTCAACGTGCCTGACTCCCTCTGCAGGTGGATCACTGACTTCCTGACGGACCGGAGGCAGCATGTGTGGCTGGGGAAGACTGTCTCGGACTCTTTAAGCATCAGCACCGGATCACCCCAGGGCTGTGTACTTTCCCCCCTGCTCTTCTCCCTGTACACCAACTGCTGCACCTCCAGCCACCAGTCTGTCAAGCTGATCAAGTTTGCGGATGACACCACCCTCATCGGGCTCATCTCCAACGGCGATGAGTCCGTCTACAGGAGGGAAGTGGCCCGGCTGGCGTCCTGGCGCAGCCACAACAACCTGCAGCTGAACGCTCTGAAGACAGTGGAGATGATCGTGGACTTCAGAAAAGTCACAGCCTCTCTGCCCCCCCTTACCCTCACAGACTCTCCCATCACCACTGTGGATTCCTTCTGCTTCCTGGGCACCACCATCACCCGGGACCTCAAGTGGGAGCCGACCATCAGCTCCCTCATCAAAAAGGCCCAGCAGAGGATGTTCTTCCTGCGGCAGCTGAGGAAGCTCAAGCTACCCACCAAGATGTTGGTGCAGTTCTACACGACCATCATCGAGTCCATCCTCACCACCTCCATCACCGTGTGGTACGCAGGAGCCACCGCCAGGGACAGACTAAGACTGCAGCGTGTTGTGCGCGCTGCTGAGAAGGTGACCGGCTGCAAGCTCCCATCCCTCCAGGACCTGTACATCTCCAGGACACGGAGGTGTGCAGGTCGGATCATGGCCGACCCTTCACACCCTGGTCACGCACTGTTTGCCCCCCTCCCCTCAGGCAGGAGACTACGGTCCATTCAGACTAAAACCTCCCGCTACATGAACAGGTTCTTCCCCTCTGCCATCAGACTGCTGAACACTAAGTGACTTATTAGACTCTCGTGCACTATGTACAGCAGCTCAACCGGACTCATGAATAATTATCACTTGTTTGCACTGCCGACTGCACTATGTGGAACTCCACAATATCTGCTGCTCTTGTTAATATATTAAAAATTGCATAGAATAGCATTACTTATTCTTACTCTACCTTTTATTGCATGCATAGTTTTTATCTTTAGTGTTACTCTATGTTTAATGTTGCAGCATTGCACCGAGACAAATTCCTAGTTTGTGTACTACATGAACAATGGCAATAAATCTCATTCTGATTCTGATTCTGGCCCTCAAATGTGCACATAGATATCAGCACACATTTGGGTGTAAATATGACGGTACGAAAAGGTCTACGTGGTATTTATGAAACTGCGCGTATCTGATAAATCCCATTGTTCAATTGTTCACTCATTGATAGATTTCACGGATGGATCCAAGTGTCATTGAATTCCACGCCCATGTCTTGCTCCCAGAATTTATGACACACAAGATAGCAAAAAGAGAAACTTTCCCAAAGCAGAAATTGACTATATTATGCAAAAAGTGAAATTAAATAGCATTGTCTGTTACCCTTGTTCCAAATAAGCATGCAGATAGGATTTTAGTGTCATAAACCTTAAATTTTTAGTTTTTCCAATTAAACTCATGGATGGCATTGTGTCTCAGGGCTCTTTGGATCACTGATATCAATGTCAGACACCTGTCATAATTACTTTGCAAGGTGACCACAATTAAAAGAAAACTACTTAAGAGGGATGTTCCATGTTATTAAGCATGCCACAGGTTTCAAGCAATATGGGAAAGAAAAAGGATCTCTCTGCTGCTGAAAAACGTCAAATAGTGCAATGCCTTGGACAAGGTATGAAAACATTAGATATTTTGCGAAAACTTAAGCGTGATGATGATACTGTTTAGAAATTTGTGGCTGATTCACAGCACAGATGGGTTTGTGCAGATAAAGACATAATGAGAAAGGTTTCTGCCAGAAAAATTCATTGGATTAAGAGAGCAGCTGCTAAAATGCCATTGCAAAGCAGCAAACAACCATTTTAACAACTGTTTACATTTCTCCTGATGCTAATGCTAGCTTAGCACTCAATCACCTCCAGCACATTGTCAGCAGGCAGCAGAGATCACCCCTACGCAGTCCACATTATTACAGGGGATTTTAACAAAGCATGCTTAAGGACTGTACTCTTCAAATTCTACCATCATGTTAAGTGTCCCACAAGAGGGGATCGGACACTGGATCATGTTTATAGCAACATTAAGCACGCGTACAGAGCCACCCACTCCCCATCTTGGACAATCAGGCCATCTCTCCCTGTTTCTGATTCCTACCTACACACACACACACCCTTCCTGAGGAAGAGTTCCTCCCCCAACCAACCAAACAATTAAAACCTGGCCTGAAAATGCTCTCCTCCAGCTACAAGACTGCTTTGCCTGCACTGACTGGAGCATCTTTGAACAGCAGGACCTGGACTCCTACACCAAATTTGTCCTTTTCTACAGCAAATGCTGAGTAGGAAATGTGAGCGTCACCAAACGCATCCGAGTCTTTCCAAGCCGCAAACCCTGGATGACCAGGGAAGTCCACGCTCTGATCACAGCACGCAACTCAGCCTTCCGACAGAGGGACAGCTCTCTGTACAGCACTGCTCGAACTAACCTTAGGAGAGGCATAAAACTTGCTAAAAACGCCTATAGGAGGAATGGGCTTCCTCACAGACAACAACCCCCGACAGATGTGGAGAGGCATCCAGGCCCTCACTAACTACAGGAGTCAGGGCCCCCCAACATCAGACAGCAGCCTCACTCTGGCAGAGGAGCTTAACAGTTTCTTTGCCTGGTTTGAGCACACCAAACCGTGGCGCCATCGCCACCACTCTCCACAGAGCGCTGAGCCACCTGGAAAACTCGATGTGGACTACAGCTCACAATCATCCCGGACATCCTGATCATCAACAAACTGCACCTCCTCCAGACCCCCCCGGATAAAGAACTTTCTCACCAACCCCCCACAAACAGTCAGACTTGGCCCCCATCACTCCTCCACTGTCCCTCAGCACTGGCTTCCCCAAAGGCTGTATGCTAAGCCCTCTACTGTACTCCCCGAACACCTTTGACCATATTCCAACCCATCCAACCACCGTCATCATGAAACATGCGGACAACACCAACTTGGTTGGGCTCATCACCGATGATGAGAAGGCATAGAGGGTGGAGACAGAGAATCTGCTGCTGTGGTGCCAAGCAAACAACCTGAAACTGAATGGCCAAAAAACCAAAGAACTCATTCTGGACTCCAGGAAGAAACCCCCCTCCCCTCCATAAATAGCAACCATGTGGAAAACGTCTCTGCCTTCAGGTTCCTGGGGACCCACATCTCCTCTGACCTCTCCGAGACTGTCAACACCAAGGCCCTGGTGAAGAAAGCCCAACAGCGGCTGCACTTCCTCTGTGTCCAGAGGAAGCACAACCTGAACCAGAAGCTGCTGCTGGCCTTCTATTGCTGCTCAGTGGAGAGTGTGCTCACCTCCTGTCTGAGTGCATAACACGGCCAACAACAGGAAAGCTGTGCAGAGGGTCATCAACACCACCCAAAAAGTTATCGGCAGCCCTCTGCCCTCCCTGGAAGATATCTCCAGAGCCTCCAGTCTCAGAAGGACCAAGGCCATCACAGGAGACCGCTCACATCCCGCCCACCACCTGTTCAACCCGCTTCCCTCTGGATAAAGGTTCAGATCGATCAGGCCCCACACCTCCAGACTGAAAAACAGTTTCTTCCCCTGGGCCATCCAAACTGCAAACAGTCAGAGGCCCCACCTCCCTCCCTCTGAATGCTCACATGCCCAAAACTGAGGACCTTTTAATTGTCATAACTCACCTGTCTTTGCACTCTTCACTGTCATGTACAGTGGGGCAAAAAAGTATTTAGTCAGCCACCAATTGTGCAAGTTCTCCCACTTAAAAGATGAGAGAGGTCTCCAATTTTCATCATAGGTATACCTCAACTATGAGAGACAAAATGAGAAAAAAAAAAAATCCAGAAAATCACATTGAAGGATTTTTAATGAATTAACCCCTTGCACTCCGGGCAATTTTCCTAAAAACGCCAAAAAATAACGTGCCCAAAGTAAATCGAAAGCTGTTATTCAACCCTTTGCAGCATCTTCATGGGGTTGGTCTCATTTAAAAGAAAACACTTTGAATTTTTTGGCAAAAAAAACATAATCTCTCTACGTGCTCCGGCCACTGAGTTACAGTCATCTAAACATACTGAACTTGAAGAAAATAAATTTGGCCACGGTGTTTTTTTGGATACAAATGCTTGCAAATAACACACAGCTTCCTTCGATCATTTTTGGGAATGCACAGTCTGTGAGAAACAAGGTGGAGGAAATTCAAGGCAATGTACGTTACCAGAAGGATTTTAAGAACTGCTGCGTCATGGCTTTCACTGAATCTTGGCTTACTGCGCATGATCCGGATGCAGACCTGTGGATTGACGGCTTTGGAGCTCCGCTGCGCTCGGATCGGCAGGAAGAGGTAACTGGGAAGCGTCAGGGGGGCGGAGTATGTTTATACATTAATAAGCAGTACTGCACATCTGTCACGGTCAGAGAGCGCATCTGTACACCCCATGTGGAGCTGCTGTCTGTGTCACTACGCCCCTTTTATTTGCCTCGAGAGTTTCCCCAACTTTTCATCACAACTGTGTACATTCATCCGAGGGCAGACGCTGACTCCGCCTCCAGCACCATCTCTGATGTGGTGCAGCGGCTGCAGTCAATTTCTCCAGAGGCGCCAAACTTCATTCTTGGGGATTTTAACCATGTTTCTTTAAAGAAGACACTTAAAAACTTTCATCAGTATGTCTCCTGCCCAACCAGGCGAAAAAAGACATTGGACCTGTGCTATGGATCCATAGAGAGGGCCTATAAATCACTCCCCCTTCCTCCTTTAGGATCCTCAGATCACAACTGTGTTCATTTGCTGCCCACATATAAAACTGCTCTCAGAAGAGGCAAGGTGGAGACCAGAGACATTGATGTGTGGACAGAAGATTCAGAGCACAGCCTCCAGGAATGCTTTGACTGTACAGACTGGAAGATGTTCATAATGGCCTGCGGGGATGATTTGGACTCTCTGGCTGAGCTCACATGCTCATACATGGCTCACTGTCAAAATAAGTTTGTTCCACGTAAACGTGTCAAAATATACCCCAACAACAAACCATGGGTTACTAAATCAGTTAAATCCTGCTTACAGAGGAAAGCTCTTGCCTTTAAACAAGGGTCTGTTTCTGCGCTACAGGTTGCCACTAAGGAGCTGAAGGCCGAAATTTTAAGAGCAAAACAGAATTATAAATCAGAGTTGGAAAGCAAGATGGCAGCAAATAAACTTGGTTCGGCCTGGGCCAGTATGAAAACTATTGCAGGCCTTCAGAGCACAGAGCGCAGTAACCGTGTGTTTTTAGATGGTTTTAGTTCAGACACAGAGCTGGCTAATGCTCTTAATTGTTTTTATGGTCGTTTTGACTCCTTTGATTTTAGCACAGAAATCCAAGATTTGAAACAGAAACTCAAAGTCAATCAGCACTTTAATATTGAGATGCAGGATGTTAAAAGGGAGTTCCGCGCTGTAAAAGTGAACAAAAGTCAGGGCCCTGATAATATATGTGGACGCCTGGTAAAGTCCTGTGCACATGAACTGAGTCCTATATTTCATTATATTTTCAATAAGTCCTTACAGACACAACATGTGCCTAAGATCTGGAAAGATGCCGTGGTTGTTCCCGTTCCAAAATCCAGCTGTCCTAAAACGATAAATGACTTTAGACCAGTTGCTTTGACTTCAATTTTAATGAAAATTTTTGAAAAACTGGTCAGACGTGAGGTCCTAAGGCAGACTGAACATGCATTGGATCCTCTGCAGTTTGCCTATAGGCCTCACAGAGGAGTGGAGGATGCCACTGTCACTCTGTTTGACATGCTTTTCAAACATCTGGATTTTAATGGGACACACGCCAGGCTTTTATTTGTGGACTTTTCTTCTGCCTTTAATACAATCCAACCTCATATTTTAGTTGAAAGGCTCCTGCAACAATTTGATTTAAGCAATAATCTGGTGGGTTGGATTCTGGATTTCTTAACCAACAGGACGCAGAGAGTAAGGGTCAATGGCACATTGTCTGACCTAAAGTGCTCTTCTACTGGCTCTCCTCAGGGGTGTGTGTTGTCACCACTACTCTTCATCCTGTACACAAACATGTGTCGGAGCAGACATGACAACAGACACATTATAAAGTATGCTGATGACTCAGTCATTGTCAGTCTCCTCCAGGATGGTGAGAGTGGCCACGGCCCAGTAGTTGATGACTTTGTTCACTGGTGTGAGGATTCCTACCTGCAGCTGAATACAACAAAAACGAAAGATATGATTATTGACTTTAGGAGGAAAACTCCCAGGCACAAAGTCACCATACTAAAAGGCCAGACCACCGAATGTGTACAATCGTACAAATATCTTGGGACAATTATTGATAGTGGATTGAACTTTGAGGTGAACTGTGAAAGGGTGTGCAAAAAGGGTCAGCAAAATTTGCATTGTTTGAGGAAACTTGCACGCTTCCAAATTGACCGAACCATAATGACTATGTTCTATCGGGCTTTTATTGAATCTGTTTTATCCTTTTCTTTAATGTCATGGTTTGGTCAGATAAAACTGAAACAGAGGAAATCCTTGGATCAGGTAGTCAGATGGTCCAGTCGTTTGCTTGGTGAGTCACAGCTGAGCCTGACATCCCTGTACACCAGACAAGTACAAAGGATGGCCGACTCGATTTTAAATGATGACTCCCACCCTTTGCACTGCAACTTTCAGCTTCTTCCCTCCAGACGGAGGTTTGCTGTCCCAAAAAGTAGAACCCAGCGCTACAAAAACAGCTTTGTCCCTGCTGCTGTCAAAGAGTTGAACAAGCTATAAAAATTATATTGTACATATTTTATATTTACCTATTTTGTAAGATGTGTGCCTGTGTTTGTGTCTATGTTGAATGTAATTAGTGGCTTGTAAATATGGATGTCACCAACTGCAAAACAAATCTACCTACGGGTACAAATAAAGTAACCTGAACCTGAACCTGAACCTGAACAGCTGTCCGATCCGGCTGGAAAATGCAACAGAAATGTAGAACCAAGTGTTATCCAGCTGAGATCCAAATTTGGTAACAATACCACAAAAAATGAATATTTTACACAGCTTTGTTCTCAGGTAGTTCCCAGGCGTTTTGGAACTGTGCCAAATTGTGCCAAATGGCACAGTTTGGAAAAATGTCTGCAAACGGCTGCACAGTGGCGCAGTGGTTTAGCACTGTGGCAGCACAGTTTTACACTCGGCCGGGGGATCGCGGGGATCATGAGATCGTGGGTTCGATCCCAGCCCCCGACCAACAGTGAGCTGTGTGGAGTTTGCATGTTCTCCCCGTGTTGCGCGGGTTTACTCCGGGATTTCTCCGGTTTCCTCCCGCACACCAAAAACATGTAGGTTTAGGGCACTCGCGCACGCAGTGACCAGCAGCCGGTGGCTTGTCCCCAGACTGCAAACCAAGTCTACCTACGGGTACAAATAAGTAACAAAAAAAAAAAAAAAAAGTTTTGAATAATTCAATGTAGAAGCTTCATTTTGGGCTCTAATGAAAGGTCACATTCAGGGCTGTGTGTGTGGGCCCCCCCCCCCGCAAAAAAGGACGGAGTTCGGCCCTCGCTACATGATGGATTACACCCGTTGCATGTTTCCACAGCAACGCTGTCACAGCGCCCCCCCCCCAACTACTGTGTGTGTGTGGGTGGGGGGTTGTCCCCCCCCTCGCTACAGAAGACTGCCATCACTACAAGACTCATATGCTTCCCCCCACAGACCGGGGGGCGTTCGGATAGTGAACGCCACCCCCCCGCTCCTCTTCTGCAGCGGGGGGGGGGGCGTTCACGGTCCGAACACGGCAAATGAACCGTTTATCGCGGCGCACGCTCTTCGTACTTTGTGCGCCGTACAGTTGTAATTTACCGATCGGTCAAAAGTCATTTTTTGATTACAATTTTCAGGGATAAATAATAAATTTAGCTTATAACACCTTACCTCTTCACAGCAGCAGAGTCCTGGCGAACTTCTCTTCCCCATTGTCAGACGAACGCGACGCTGGTCCGCTCGTGGATCCCGGTCAAAACATAATTCCATTATTGCGGTTTTGGTGAATGATTTACGACTTTTGTCGTCGGCCTCCGTCGGTCTATGATGACGGAAGAGAATCCTAAACGTCTATTCTGCTGGAATGAGTGCAGGTCCCACTTGTGGGTGTTCTCCATGCTGCTGGGTCTGTAGCAAGTTCGTCCAGCGTCCTTTTTTTCATCAGCTCCAACAGTAAATCTCTCTTCACCCAGCCTGAACTTCTGTGCTTCAATTGGCTCCTGCATTTACAGAAGGCGGGTCCTCGTTCCTAGGTTTTCATTCATTGGTTCTTCAAGGTTTCAGAAACCCAATTCAAGGCTCTTATTAGTCGAATGAGAAGTCAATCAGATGAACTAATCTGTTCGCGGCTGTGTCTGCAGCTTTTTTTTTCAGTGGCGCTTGGAGGCCAACACCACCTATATCACCACCATCAATATCCTTATCATGCGTCATGCGTCCGAGGGCGCACGAGTGCGCTCTCGTGCGCCCTAGGACGCAGAGATTTGGCCGCCCGCGGAACAACGGAGCGCAAGTGGTTAATTGGTAAATTCCTCAGTAAAATAAGTATTTGGTCACCTACAAACAAGCAAGATTTCTGGCTCTCAAAGACCTGTAACTTCTTCTTTAAGAGGCTCCTCTGTCCTCCACTCGTTACCTGTATTAATGGCACCTGTTTGAACTCGTTATCAGTATAAAAGACACCTGTCCACAACCTCAAACAGTCACACTCCAAACTCCACTATGGCAAAGACCAAAGAGCTGTCAAAGGACACCAGAAACAAAATTGTAGACCTGCACCAGGCTGGGAAGACTGAATCTGCAATAGCTTAGCAGCTTGGTGTGAAGAAATCAACTGTGGGAGCAATTATTAGAAAATGGAAGACATACAAGACCACTGATTATCTCCTTCGATCTGGGGCTCCAAGCAAGATCTCACCCCGTGAGGTCAAAATTATCACGAGAACGGTGAGCAAAAATCCCAGAACCACACGGGGGGACCTAGTGAATGACCTGCAGAGAGCTGGGACCAAAGTAACAAAGGCTACCATCAGTAACACACTACGCCGCCAGGGACTCAAATCCTGCAGTGCCAGACGTGTCCCCCTGCTTAAGCCAGTACATGTCCAGGCCCGTCTGAAGTTTGCTAGAGAGCATTTGGATGATCCAGAAGAGGATTGGGAGAATGTCATATGGTCAGATGAAACCAAAACAGAACTTTTTGGAAAAAAATCAACCTGTCATGTTTGGAGGAGAAAGAACACCATACCTACTGTGAAGCATGGGGGTGGAAACATCATGCTTTGGGGCTGTTTTTCTGCAAAGGGACCAGGACGACTGAGCCGTGTAAAAGAAAGAATGAATGGGGCCATGTATCGTGAGATTTTGAGTGAAAACCTCCTTCCACCAGCAAGGGCATTGAAGATGAAACGTGGCTGGGTCTTTCAGCATGACAATGATCCCAAACACACCACCCGGGCAACAAAGGAGTGGCTTCGTAAGAAGCATTTCAAGGTCCTGGAGTGGCCTAGCCAGTCTCCAGATCTCAACCCCATAGAAAATCTTTGGAGGGAGGTGAAAGTCCGTGTTGCCCAGCGACAGCCCCAAAACATCACTGCTCTAGAGGAGATCTGCATGGAGGAATGGGCCAAAATACCAGCAACAGTGTGTGAAAACCTTGTGAAAACTTACAGAAAACGTTTGACCTCTGTCATTGCCAACAAAGGGTATATAACAAAGTATTGAGTTATTGACCAAATACTTATTTTACCGAGGAATTTACCAATTAATACATTAAAATTTTTTTCAATGTGATTTTCTGGATTTTTTTTTCTTATTTTGTCTCTCATAGTTGAGGTATACCTATGATGAAAATTGGAGACCTCTCTCATCTTTTAAGTGGGAGAACTTGCACAATTGGTGGCTGACTAAATACTTTTTTACCCCACTGTATATTGTCCCATCTGTGAAATCACTACTGTGCATACAGTGGGGCAAGAAAGTATTTAGTCAGCCACCAATTGTGCAAGTTCTCCCACTTAAAAGATGAGAGAGGTCTCCAATTTTCATCGTAGGTATACCTCAACTATGAGAGACAAAATGAGAAAAAAAAATCCAGAAAATCACATGGAAGGATTTTTAATGAATTAATTGGTAAATTCCTCTGTAAAATAAGTATTTGGTCACCTACAAACAAGCAAGATTTCTGGCTCTCACAGACCTGTAACTTCTTCTTTAAGAGGCTCCTCTGTCCTCCACTCGTTACCTGTATTAATGGCACCTGTTTGAACTCGTAGCAAAAATCCCAGAACCACATGGGGGGACCTAGTGAATGACCTGCAGAGAGCTGGGACCAAAGTAACAAAGGCTACCATCAGTAACACACTACGCCGCCAGGGACTCAAATCCTTCAGTGCCAGATGTGTCCCCCTGCTTAAGCCAGTACATGTCCAGGCCCATCTGAAGTTTGCTAGAGAGCATCTGGATGATCCAGAAGAGGATTGGGAGAATGTCATATGGTCAGATGAAACCAAAATAGAACTTTTTGGTAAAAACTCCACTTGTCGTGTTTGGAGGAGAAAGAATGCTGAGTTGCATCCAAAGAACACCATACCTACTGTGAAGCATGGGGGTGGAAACATCATGCTTTGGGGCTGTTTTTCTGCAAAGGGACCAGGACGACTGATCTGTGTAAAGGAAAGAATGAATGGGATCATGTATCGTGAGATTTTGAGTGAAAACCTCCTTCCATCAGCAAGGGCATTGAAGATGAAACATGGCTGGGTCTTTCAGCATGACAATGATCCCAAACACACCGCCCGGGCAACGAAGGAGTGGCTTCGTAAGAAGTATTTCAAGGTCCTGGAGTGGCCTAGCCAGTCTCCAGATCTCAACCCCATAGAAAATCTTTGGAGGGAGTTGAAAGTCCGTGTTGCCCAGCGACAGCCCCAAAACATCACTGCTCTAGAGGAGATCTGCATGGAGGAATGGGCCAAAATACCAGCAACAGTGTGTGAAAACCTTGTGAAGACTTACAGAAAACGTTTGACCTCTGTCATTGCCAACAAAGGGTATATAACAAAGTATTGAGATAAACTTTTGTTATTGACCAAATACTTATTTTACCAAGGAATTTACCAGTTAATTCATTAAAAATCCTTCAATATGATTTTCAGGATTTTTTTTTCTCACTTTGTCTCTCATAGATGAGGTATACCTATGATGAAAATTGGAGACCTCTCTCATTTTTTAAGTGGGAGAACTTGCACAATTGATGGCTGCCTAAATACTTTCTTGCCCCACTGTATTTTCCATAATCCTTGGGCCATTATACTCAATTATGTGTTGTGCACTCCGCACTCTTATGTACATACTTCCACCCATTAAAGCTACTAGTGTACCTGTGTATATATCAATGGGCTATTTGTCATTTTTACTTTTATTTTTACTTCAGTCAGATGGTTAAATGTGTGTTCTGTAACTGTTTTATTTCAAATTCTTCTCACTTACTTTATTGCGCAGTAGCCTGGTGGAGCACCCACAATTTTGTTGTGCTGTACAATGACAAGAAAGCCTATTCTCTTTTTCTCTTTTCTTCTCTTCTCTTTTCAACAGGTATTTGAAGCTGCTGGTGGCTCTGGAGTCCCACAAACCTCAAGGTGTAGGATCCTTCAGAAGTTTGCAGCTGTCCATAAACCTACTATTCGGCCACCCATAACCAATGCTCACAAGCAGAAACAGTTGCAGTGGGCCCAGAAATACATTTAGACTAATTTTCAAACAGTCTTGTTTACAAATGAGTGCCATGCAACCCTGGATGGTCCGGATAGACGGCGTAGTGGATGGTTGGTGGATGGCCACCATGTCCCAACAAGGCTGCGATGTCAGCAAGGAGGTGGCGGAGTCAAGTTTTGGGCTGGAATCATGGGGAGAGAGCTGGTAGGCTACATTAAGGTCCCTGGAGCAGGGATGGCAACAGGAAATTCTGATTTCAGCTGAAATCTAATTTGGTCGATTGACTTATGGGGGGGCCGGAGGTAAATATTCCAACAAGCATTATCCATCACATGCTTTAACACTTGATCAAATCAAAATCAGTTAATTTTATCTATTCCATAATAGAAATAAAATTCCAACATACCATTACTTTTTATAATTTCAGCATTCATTTCAGATCACCAGTTTCAATCTCCATTGAGTCTTGAGCAGTTCATTTTCCTCCCCCGCGCAGCCCAGCTCATACAGCCGTTGTACGCTGCATTCAAACGGAAACCGGCGGACAGAGTCGACTGGACTCCTGAATGGGAGCAGGCGTTCTGAGGGTAAAACAGCGCTCACTACCGACGCCTTGGACATGGGCATAGCGGCCGTCGTGGAGCAATGCGTTGCCGGTTCTTGGCAGCCGCTCACCATTTTTTTTTTTAGCAGGTCTTTGTACGACAGTGAGCGTAAATACAGCGTGTTCGACAGACAGTTAATGGCTCTCTACCTGGCCATACGCCACTTCCAGTTCTGGCTGAAAGGGCACACCTTCACTGCGTTCGTGGACCACAAGCCGCTAACGTACTTAATCTTCCTGGAAGATAAAATAAAGCGGAATTCGGCGAATTACCGGAAAAAATCACATCCCTGAGAACAAGCCGCCATTTGACAAAGCATACAACGAGCCATTTGATTGGTCCAATCGTTTGCAACTATCCAATCGCAGGGCTGTTTACAATACAGCAGTAGCTTGAGTACATCCGGGTTATCGCGAGACTTGATCTGGGGAAGCGCCGAGTGCTTATGTAATCGTGTTGATTTTCGCTAAAATCAGTAACAATAAGGTACCTTACCCCCCCTAAAATTTTCTCAACGGATTTAGACGATTCACAGAAATGATCAATTTGAAAATAAATCGGCGGAAATCCGCGGATCGGCGGAAAATTGCCATCCCTGCTGGAGGTGTGAAAACGACCTCGGCAAAGTATATATAGTTTCTGACTGACCACCTTCTTCCATGGTCCAAAAAGAATAACCCTGCCTTCTGTTGCAAAATTATCTTCATGCATGACAATGCACCATTTCATGCTACAAGGAATACCTCTGTGTCATTGGCTGCTATGGGCATAAAAGGAGAGAAACTCATGGTGTGGCCCCCATCCTCCCCTGACCTCAACCTTATTGAGAACCATTGAAGCATTCTCAAGTAAAAGATTTATGAGGGTGGGAGGCAGTTCACATCAAAACAGCAGCTGTGGGAGGCTATTCTGATGTCTAGCAAAGACATTCAAGCAGAAACTCTCCAAAAACTCACAAGTTCAATGGATGCAAGAACTGTGAAGGTTATATCAGAGAAGGGTTCCTATGTTAACATGTAGCTTGGCCTGTTAACATGTTTTTGATTGAAATAGCTTTTGATTTCAGTAAATATGACCTCCGAATGCTGCAAATTCAACAAATGACCATTTTCAGTTCTTTACAGCCAATAAAAAGTTTTGAAACTCTGTTGTCTATCATAATTTGGAAAAGTGCATTTTAAGTGTTTTTTTTTTTTTATTTTAGCAAAAAATAGTTATCATTGGGAGGTTTGGTCAATAAAATTTGAATTATGCTCTAATGGTTGATGACTTGAAAATTATACTGACTGTCATTTGCATCGACTATTTAGGAAAATCAGAGACAAATATCATTTGCATAATAATTTGGAACGCGGTATATTGTTTGACCTTGATGACCGTTTGTGACTAAATGTCCATTTTGTCATTTTAAAGCATACTTGTCAAACATGAGAATTTATTCCTTACTATTTAGAAGTGCAGAAATCCGTCCCATATACAGAGCAGCTGTCTGATGTGCAGCTGTGAGCACTGGTTGCAGTGGATCACTTCGACAGGGCACTTCTGCGCATAAAGCTGGTGGTTTAAGAAATAATTTTTAAGTGATAAGTATCATGAGATATTGTACTACATAACAGAAAACTGAGTCAAAGATATACTTTGACAATTATTTTAACACAGTGCTCACACAGAAGACTCATTACAGTACAGATGTATAAATACAGTAACAAAATGACGACTGAAAAACTCTGCAACTCAACTGTAACAGTAAAAAATATTTCAAAAAGTAAATTCAGTTTTATAAATTTCTATTTTTTTTAATTCAGCTTAAATCTGTTTTAATATTGGCTGCAGTGACAATGTGGATAAAACATTTGCAATTATGAACATCAGCTTCTTCAGTCTTTAAAGTAAATCGTCAAATCTCTCATTTGAGTGTAACACAAGGCAAACACATCACCTGGGGATGGGGGGGGGGGTGTCCATGAAAGTGGGATCAAAGTCCGCCAGTGTTTCCTCTGGTTTAAAGACCTTGGCGCGGTGGCAACATGTTTTTCGGGGGGTGGGGGGTGGGGGTGAAAACACATGAACCAGATGTAACCGGAATATGTTAATTTTATACTACTTATTTCTTTTTTTTAATTTGCACAGTAACTTTGCATATGGAACTTACCATTTGCTGGAAGAGACTACAACGCACAGTAAAAGCTGCAAGCAAGATCATCGTGCCCCTCTCCCCCCCCCCCCTCCCCGGACGTTTACCTCACCCGCAGAGCCATCAACATTGCAGGCAACACCTCACACCCCTCACACTCCCTCTTCAGCCCCCTGCTCTCGGGGAAAAGGTACCAGAGCCTGTTGGCCCACTCCACAAGAATGCTAAACAGCTTTGTTCACCAGGCCATCAGGACCCTGAACTCTGTCCACCCCCCACCCCTTGACCGTAACGCACTCGCCCACACAATAACTACCTCAGCTGTTTGCACAGAAAGACTGGCACACCAACATTAATACATCTGCTGCTGTATGTCTCTGTACCTTACTGCAACCATCTGCACAAATGCCATACCTGCTCCTGTCTGTTATTGCAATACTGATCATGTGCAGTCCTATCTGTCACTGTCTGTACCTACACTACCGCATCGAACTTGGTACTACAAGTACTACTGCTCTACTTTTCTGTATACAAGATTGCTGGGTTTTATCATTTATCTTTATTTGCACTATGTGTAGCATTACTGTACATAGACTGCTGTTGTTTTCCAGCCTTATTCCTTTTTTAAATCGCACACACCACTGAAGAAAGAGAAACGGTACATTTCAATTCTCCTCTATGTCCTGTACGTATAGTAGCATTGACAAATAAAACCTTTGAATCTTGAATTTGAAGTATTGTACAACCAAAATGGTTTCAATTTGTAAAGTGGTCAATTTTATGCATATTTTATATATGGTGAAATACAGAATGGGCACTTTCCTGTGGATATAGCCATTTGGAAGCAAAAACCCAAACTGTATGAATGTGCAGCTTAAGAGATTTGGTAAAAAGTTCATGAAAATGTTTATGTTGTTACAAATAAATGTATTTCTGATGCAATGGCCCGGAGTGGTGGCTCAGTTGGTAGAGCATCCGCCCCACACCCGGGAGGCAGGGGTTCAAATCCCGGCCGGGTCATGCCAAAGACCATATAAAAGTGGAACTTCCTGCCGTCCAGCTTGGTGCTCAGCAATATTGGAATGAAGGAGGGAAATTTGTGGCGGCGCCTTGCATGGCAGCGGCCCTCTGATTCTACACTTGGGGTGTGTGTGATTAACACAGTAGATAGGTAAAGCGCAATCTCGTTCTACTGTACATGATTGGTTGTACAGTTGAATGACAATAAAGGGTGATTTGATATTTTAGGTTAATGATGAACAACTAAACACTAAATGAATATAAGACACAGAAGCAAGCTACAACGGTCTAATATTGAGGAATTTCAATATTTGCGAGTGGTGAAACAGCCCCATATTTGGGATCAAAAATAACAATGAATAACTTGCAATAAGAAAAATTGTTTTATATACCAAGAAAGAGTAACCTTTGAACTTTAAATTTAAACGGAGATCAGATCCCCCCCCCCCCCCATACATTCCCACATGCAGTTATGGGCCAATGAAAATCTGACACGAAAACTTTTCTTCAGATTTGGAGAGGCTGCCATCCAGAAACCAATGCATATATCTGATGAAACATTAATGCTTTGAACAGTCCATGTACAGTGGTGTGAAAAAGTGCTTGCTCCCTTCCTGATTACTCATTTCTTTGTACGTTTGGCACACTTAAAGACCTCGGACAGTCACATTTTTTTATTGAACCAATCAACTGATTGTATGAAAATATTCAATTCTGCCAATTCCCGCGATTTAATATGTGTCACCAGCCTCCATAAATGACCTTATTTGGTCATAGCCCAGCCTTCACTTAAAAGCGTGCTGAGCTGTCCTGTGTTGGGCTAAGCGGGGCTAGTTGAAAAGGGCCTTTTGTGCGCCGTACTCTGTGTGGAGGCACACAAAGAGTACTGTGTGTCTCATGATGATGGAGGAATAAAACTCTGAAACCTTCAGCTCACCGTGTCACGCCTGATCATATTTTGTTCCTCCACACTGGGCACTCCCTTTGTACTTTTGGACCTGAATTAAAATCATGAACAACACTTGGACAATTTAAACAAAAACTAAAGGAAGAAATACTCCAAACATACAGTACATCAAAGATGACATGTAAAATCACCTAAGAGTTATCATATTCAGTCTGTGTTGTTGCTTATTTTTGCATTGTTTTTTTGTCACGTTTTGTCTTAGCTTTGTTCTGAATTGAATCGCTCCTGTTTTGTTTTTCTTTTGAATTCTTAGATGGAATATAGGTGAGCAATATAAGCTGTGGCTTCGGCCATCACCCATTTCGGATAACTTATGTTGAACTGTATAATCAGAGGAATTTTTGTTTAATTTGACCTTGTAAGATTTTTTTTCCCCTTTGTTATATTATTCTGTTCCTTTCTTTTAATCTTTATTTTTAATCCATCTGAAATAAAGATTCATTCATTCATTCATCTGTATAAAAAACCTGGCTGGCTCATGTCCCATTAGTGAGTACAGAGCCGAGTGGATTTGGGTGGGTCACGGAACTCTATAGAAAAACTGAATGGATCATTGGCCGCCAGAAGTGAAGCTCCTGGCTGGCCACTTTTAACTCAGTAACTTCCCCAAAAATTAACAGATTTTGAATTTCTTGGTATAGAGACACAGCTTATAATCTTGCGTAACCGAGCTGGGACAGCTGTCACATAGACAGCAAAGCAAACCCAAATAAGCAACTCTCTCTCGTCGGCCTCGGTCGGTCTATGATGACCATGGAAGAGAATCCTAAACGTCTACTCTGCTGGAACAGCACCGCCTGTGGCTGAACAGGCCGATGCGCGAATGGCAGACCCCGTCACACAGGTCGCACTTGTGGGTGGTCTCTGTGCTGCTGGAGCTGTGGCGGTTCTTCCTGCGGGTCCTTTTTTCATCTGCTGCAGCAGTTAGTCTCTCTTCACCCGCCTTGAGCTGTCTGGTCAGGATGCCTCTCCATTTGGAGCGGTCCGTTGCAAAGTCCTCCCAGCGCTCTGTGTTGATTTCCAGGGCCTTCATGTCACTCTTGCAGACGTCTCTAAAGCGCAGCTGTGGGCGGCTAACGTCTCTCCTGCCAGTCGCCAGTTCTCTGTAGAGGACGTCTTTGGGGATTCTGCCATCCTCCATACGGTGAACGTGGCCTAGCCAGCGGAGCCTGCGCTGCCTGAGCAGAGTGAACATGGAGGGAAGGCCGGCACGAGACAGAACTTCTGTGTTGGGCACTTTGTCCTGCCAGGATATGTCCAGGATGAGGCGAATGCAGGGCAAGTGGAAGGAGTTCATTCCTTTTCCTGCCGGGCGTATGTTGTCCACGTCTCACTCTCATAGAGCAGTGTGCTGATGACACAGGCATTGTACACTGCCATCTTCGTCTTGACAGAGAGTTTGGGATTCTCCCACACTCGTGTGGTGAGGCGAGCGAGTGTGAAGGATGATTTTCCAATCCTCTTGTCGATCTCTGTATCAAGGGAGAGGTTGCTGCTGATTGTGGACCCCAGGTACGTGAACTGATTCACGACCTCCAGCTCGTAGTCGTCGATGATGATGGTTGGTGGTGCTTCCATGCCTTGCGCCAAGACATTAGTCTTCTTCAGGCTGATGGTAAGCCCGAAGTCCTTGCATGCCTGGGAGAAGCGGTCCATCAGGGTCTGAAGCTCCTGCTGTGTGTGGGTCGCGACTGCAGCGTCGTCTGCGAACAGCATGTCTCTGATTAGAGCCTTGCGTACTTTGGTTCTGGCTTTCAGGCGGGCGAGGTTGAAAAGCCTGCCGTCAGATCTTGTGTGCAGGTAGATTCCCTCTGTTGCTGTGCTGAAGGCATGCCTCAGGAGCATAGCAAAGAAAATCCCAAAGAGGGTTGGCGCAAGTACACAGCCCTGTTTCACTCCGCTGCGTATGTTGAATGGCTCTGAGACGTTGCCGTCGTGCTGCACTATCCCCTGCATGTTGGTGTGAAATGATTCGATGAGGCTTTGCAACTTTGGTGGGCATCCTATCTTTGGCAGGATCTTGAAAAGGCCCTCTTTGCTGACCAGATCGAACGCTTTGGTGAGGTTGATGAAGGCAACGTATAGGGGCATGTTCTGTTCTCTGCAGTTCTCCTGGAGTTGGCGGATGGAGAATATCATGTCTACCGTCGATCGTTTAGCGCAGAAGCCACACTGAGACTCGGGGTAGACATGTTCGGCAAGCTTCTGTAGACAAACGAGAACAACTCATGCGTAGACTTTGCCAACAACGCTGAGGAGGGAGATGCCCCTGTAGTTGTTGCAGTGGCTTCTCTCCCCTTTGTTTTTGTAGAGGGTGATGATCTTGGCGTCCCTCATGTCCTGTGGTACGGCACCTTCCTTCCAGCACTGGCAGAGGATGTCATGCAATGGCAGCAGTAGGGCGGTCTTGCGGTGCTTAATCAGGTCGGGGGGTATGCCGTCATTGTCGGGTGCCTTGCCAGCGGCCAAGCTATCAATGGCCTTGCTGAGTTGGTTGATGGTTGGCTCGGCGTCAAGTTCGTCCATGGATGGCAGGCAGTCGATGGCATCAAGGGCTGACGGTGTCACGGTGTTCTGTCTGGAGTAGAGGTCGGAGTAGTGTTCCACCCATCTCTCCATCTGCTTGTTCTTTTCTGTGATCATCTCCCCAGTGGAGGATTTGAGGGGGGCCGTCTTGCTCTGAGCCGGACCAAGTGCTTTCTTGATGCCATCATACATACCACGGATGTTCCCTGTTATGGCAGCGGTTTGAATATCTTGGCTGAGCTGAGTCCAGTACTCGTTGGCACATCGCCGAGCAGTCTGCTGAACTTTGCTTCTCGCAGCCCTGAGAATCTGGAGATTCTTCTTGTTTGGGTACTTCTTGTACTCAGCAAGTGCTGAGCGCTTGACTTCAATGACGGGGGTCATCTTGGTCAACTTGGCATCAAACCAGTCCTGTGACTTCGAGGTCTTCCTCCCAAAGGTAGCCAAGACTGTGCGGTGGATGGTGTTTCGCACCTCTTCCCACTTCTGTTTTGCAGATTCTCCTTCTTGTGGTACACCAAGTTCCTTCTCAAAGGTGGAGGCAAACTGCTCAACAAGTTCTGGTTGGGCCATCTTGCTGGTGTCAATCCGTGCCTTTCCAGGCTGTCTAGCACGATGGAATTTCTTCAGCTGCAGCTTGACCTTGCAACACACCAATGAATGGTCTGTGTCGCAATCTGCACTCTGGAACGAACGGGTGATTAGCACGTTCTTCAGTGAGGTGCACCTGGTCAGGATCAAGTCCAGCTGGTGCCAGTGCTTTGAGCGCGGATGTCGCCAGGAAACCTTGTGTTGGGGCTTGGTCTTGAAGAACGAGTTTGTGATGCACAGATCGTGATATGTGCAGAACTCGAGCAGCCGCTGTCGTTCATTCTGCCCACGCCAAATGGTCCAAGACAGGAGGGCCAGGAGTCGTGGTCAGCACCCACTCTGGCATTGAAGTCTCCAAGGAGAATGAGTTGTTCAGAGTTGGGGATGATCCTGACAGTTGTTGCGAGATTCTCGTAGAACTCGTCTTTTGCCTCTGGTGTGGCTGTCAGTGTTGGGGCATACACACTGATGAGGGTGACTGGGCCATGAGTGGTGTTGAGGCGGAGGGTGAGGAGTCATGCAGAGTACTGCCAGTAGAACGTGTAGTCCTCTCTCAGTGTGCCTGCGTCAGCCAACCGTGTTTCCTGGAGAGTGGCGATATCCACTTCCAGTCTCTTCAGCTCATTATTGATGACGGCAGTCTTCCTCGTGTCGCTGATGTCCTTGAGGTTAGCAGCGAGTCTTGTCATCATAGAGTGGACGTTCCAAGTTCCCAGTTTTAGAGTTGGTCTCTTTTGTTTTTTTGTCTTGCCTGGTGTGAAGGTTCTCAGCCTGCCGTTCGGACTTCTCCTCATCCCCATGCACCCAATGAGGAAAGCAGGCTGTGGCGGGACAACACCTTATTGGCTGGGGACTGCCCAGCTTGAGGCGGGCGATAGCTGTCCAGTGAGATCTGATGATCCCTCCCACCATCGGGAACAACCCCTGGTGCCGTGCTCTATGCCAATTGAGCGGTGGCTTATAACCGGTAACTGTCATTCCCCGTGTTTTGTCTACGCCAAAGGCGAAGCTGGAGTGTCCTCTCCAGTGATCCGGTGTTCTACCTTCCAGCGTTGGGCGTTGGTAGTTGGTAGGATTCAAGCCTGGGCAGGAAGATATGGAGGACAAGATGTTGCCTATGCAGCATGTCCCCCCTCTCCACGTCACTGATGAATCCAAAGGAACAGCAGGGCTGCTACAGTTTGGCACCAGCACCGTCACAGGAGCTTCCAGAACGATGTTGAGCACAACAGAGAACTGCCTTAGGGACTCCGCCTCCGGATTTTTCCCCAGGGTTGACTCCCGAAGCCTTTCCCATGACCGGGTGTGCTGCAAGGCAGCGGAAGTTTGAAATCAGGGTTTACCTTCCCCTAGATGGGCTACCTTCCCAGGTTGACGAGCCACCATCTACCCGAAGCATCTGGTTTAAAGGCGCCAGAGATCCGCCCTCGCCCCTTCTCCTATTAGTAAAAGCAGTTCCGCCGGGCTTAGAGACTAAACCACACTGGCAGGCTAGGAGTTGGACTTAGTTGTCAGAGGCTTTTCGAGACGCACACGATAAGGAGCATTTTATAAGCACTGGGAGCTTAACCCCAGTGCCACTCCTGGCTATGACAACCTTGGAACCAATATAAAATAAGCAACTACACATTAAATAAAAAGCCCCAAAACCTGCAACCCATGACTGACCAGATTTGCAAGGAACTTTAGAAAAAAACAAGCCCAAAGTTGCTTATAATAAGCGGACTTGGAAACTATGACTGTGATTTGTGCTGTAAAGAACAAATGAAGCTTCTTCTAAGGTGAACTTTCATTTACCTGTGCTTTCTATTTTATTTTATCTTCTTCATTTACATGTTGCTGTGATATGCAACTATTTAATGGAAGAAAATCCTCTAAATATGTATTTTTAACCCCTTGCACTCCGGTCAATTTCCCTAAAAATGCAAAAAAATAACGTGCCCAAAGTAAATCGAAAGCCGTTCTTCAACCCTTTGCAGCATCTTCATGGGGTTGGTCTCATTTAAAAGAAAACACTTTGAATTTGTTGGCAAAACAGTCATAATCTCTCTAAGTGCTCCGGCCACTGAGTTACAGTCATCTATACATAGTGAACTTGAAGAAAATAAATTTGGCCTCGGTGTTTTTTTGGATACAAATGCTTGCAAATAACACACAGCTTCAGATCTGGGCTGGAAAATGCAACAGAAATGTAGAACCAAGTGCTATGCAGCTGAGGTCAAAATTTTGTAACAATACCACAAAAAATGAATGTATTACACAGCTTTTTCCTCAGGTAGTTCCCAGGCGTTTTTGAACTGTGCCAAATTGTGCCAAATGGCACAGTTTGGAAAAACGTCTGTAACTTTTGAATGATTCAATATAGAAGCTTCATCTTGGGCTCTAATGAAAGGTGACACTCAGGACTGTGTGTGTGTGGGGGAGGGTTGCCCCCCCCCTCGCTACAGAGGACGGACATCGGCCATCGCTACATGATGGAATAGTCATGTGGCGACCGCGGCGCAGTCACCGCGGCTTCCTCTCCCCTCGCTACAGAAGAGTAACGGGGGGGGGGAGTTCATGGTCCGGACGCGGTGCACGAACCGTGTACCGCGGCGCACGGACTTCGGATTTTGTGCGCCGCACAGTTGTAATTTACCGATCGGTCAAAAGTAATTTTTGATTACAATTTTCAGGGATAAAGAATAATTTAGCTTATAACACTTACCTGTTCACAGCAGCAGTGTCCTGGCGAACTTCTCTTCCTCATTGTCAGACGAACGCGATGCTGGTCCCTTGTTACGACTCGTGGTTCTGGTCTCGCGACCCGGTCAAAACATAATTCCATTATTGCGGTTTTGTGCTTCCATGATTGCGGTTTTGGCGAACGATTTTTCAAAACAAATAACAGTAGTAATTCAAAAAGACTGGCGAACGCGTGTGTGTCACCCAGCCTTCATTGTCGGCCTCCGTCGGTCTATGATGACCATGGAAGAGAATCCTAAACGTCTATTCTGCTGGAATAAAAAAAAAAGCCCCGCCTGTGGCTCAACAGGCCGATGCGCGAATGGCAGTCCCTGTCACACAGGTCGCACTTGTGGGTGGTCTCCGTGCTGCTGGGTCTGTGGCAGGTTCTTCCTGCGGGTCCTTTTTTCATCTGCTGCAGCATTCTGTCTTCACCCAGCCTTACACAAAACAGCTTGCGAACTTCTGTGCTTCAATTGGCTTGCTGCATTCACAGCGTTGGTAGGCGGGTCCTTCTTGCTAGGTTTTCAGTCATTGGTTCTTCAAGGTTTCAGAAACCCAATTCAAGGCTCTTATTAGTCGAATGAGAGGTCAATCAGATGATTTAATCTGTTCGTGGCTGTGTCTGTAGTGGAAGAACGGAAATGCAGCTTTTTTTTTCAGTGGACGCTTGGACGCAGCGCCCTCGTGTGTCCTAGAGCACACAAGAGCGCCCTCGTGCGCTCTAGGATGCAGAGACGTGACCGTCCGCAGTACACAGGAGTGCAACAGGTTAATGGGCTGGTCCAGGGGTATCAAATATATGACCCGTGGGCCAAAAACGGCCACTACCCACCAGGGGGTCCAAAATTTTCTCTGTGAATTTACAGCTTTATTTCTAGTAAATTTCTGACATTCTACTGATTACAATAGTAGGTGTAAATCAGAGACATTTTTCTCAGTAAGATGAGACTTTTTTTCTCATCAGTTTTCTTTTTCTTCTTTTTTTCTGATGAGAACAAGGGCCCTTGATTTCAAGGGCCAAGGGGACGGGGTAGAAATGAGAATTGGGATGGACCCCAAATCTACCTGGACTTCACTCACATTGCAAATATTTTTCTCAACTGTTTTAAAGTATTTACTGCTGTTAATAACTATTTACACAGACAATGTTTCTCTTGCTATTTTTATGTATGTATAAGGGTCATCATCATCATCACAGCAGTCTGTCGGGTCGACAATGACTGTTTCATTTAGGTCTCATCAGATTCACTGCGTTTAAAAAGGTTGTACATTGAATTCAACTACATTTTAGCATGCAATAATCAAATTAGATCATAATAAACATAATTTTCCAACTACAAAATTGTGGCTAGTGAAAAGGCTCAGTGGCTAGTCACTTTGGAAAATCACTAGCCACAGTGACTGCTGATGTTAAAGCACTATTGGTCTGTAGTTACTATCCTCAACAAGCAGCGGGTGCTATCATGAGCTTCTCTCCATCCCAAAGCACTCACAAGCAGTCAGGTTCAGGTTCCTTTATTTGTACCCGTAGGTAGATTTGTTTTGCAGTCAGGTGACATCCTACAAACCACAATTACATTCAACATAAACACAAACACAGGCACACATGAAGCTGACTATAAACATGATAAAAATACTCAAGGCTCCATCAATCAGGACATAAGACAAAGAGATGAGAGAAAAAACAGAGACAAGAGAGAAGGGTCATATTAAAAAGTTAAAGACTAGTCAAAGAGGTTAAAAACTCAAAAGTCTAAAACCCAATAAAAGATTTAGAACCCAAATAAAAAACCTAGAGGAATAAGTAAATATAAAATGAAATTAATAAATGGGTAACTAAATTATGTGCAATATATTGTTACAACTTGTTCAACTCTTTGACAGCAGCAGGAACAAAGCTGTTTTTGTAGCGTTGGGTTTTACTTTTTGGGACAGCAAACCTCCATCTGGAGCGAAGAAGCTGAAAGTGGCAGCGCAAAGGGTGGGAGTCATCATTTAAAATGGAGGTAGCAATCCTCTGTACTTGTCTGGTGTACAGGGATGTCAGGCTCAGCTGTGGCTCACCAAGCAAACGACTGGACCATCTAACTACCTGATCCAAGGATTTCCTCTGTTTCAGTTTTATCTGACCAAACCATGACACTAAAGAAAAGGATAAAAGATTCAATAAAAGCCCGGGAAAACATTATCATTATGGTTCGGTTAATTTGGAAGCATGCAAGTTTCCTGAAGCAATGCAAATGTTGCTGACCCTTTTTGCACACCTTTTCACAGTTCTCTTCAAAGTTTAAATTACTATCAATAATCTTCCCAAGATATTTGTAGGATTGTACACATTCAGTGGTCTGGCCTTTTAGTGCAGTGACCTCGTGCCTGGGAGTTTTCCTCCTAATAATCATATCTTTAGTTTTTGTCGTATTCAGCTGCAGGTAGGAATCCTCACACCAGTGAACAAAATCATCAACTACTGGGCCGTGGCCACTCTCACCCTCCTGGAGGAGACTGACAATAACTGAGTCATCAGCATACTTTATAATGTGTCTGTTGTCATGTCTGCTCCGACACATGTTTGTGTACAGGATGAAGAGTAGTAGTGACAACACACACCCCTGAGGAGAGCCAGTAGAAGAGCACTTTAGGTCCGACAGTGTACCATTGACCCTTACTCTCTGCATCCTGTTGGTTAAGAAATCCAGAATCCAACCCACCAGATTATTGCTCAAATCAAATTGTTGCAGGAGCCTTTCAACTAAGATATGAGGTTGGATTGTATTAAAGGCGGAAGAAAAGTCCACAAATAAAAGCCTGGCATGTGTCCCATTAAAATCCAGATGTTTAAAAAGCATGTTAAACAGAGTGACAGTGGCATCCTCCACTCCTTTGTGTGGCCTATAGGCAAACTGCAGAGGATCCAATGCCTCCTCAGTCTGCCTTAGAACCTCACATCTGATCAGTTTTTCAAAAATTTTCATTAAAATTGAAGTCAAAGCAGCTGGTCTAAAGTTGTTTACCATTTCAGGACAGCTGCATTTTGGAACGGGGACAACCACGGCATCTTTCCAGATCTTAGGCACATGCTGGGTCTGTAAGGACTTATTGAAAATGAAGTGAAATACAGGACTCAATTCATGTGCACAGGACTTTACCAATCGCCCACATATATTATCAGGGCCCTGACTTTTGTTCACTTTTACAGCACAGAACGCCCTTTTAATATCCTG
Source organism: Pholidichthys leucotaenia (assembly GCA_020510985.1). Lineage (NCBI taxonomy): Eukaryota > Metazoa > Chordata > Actinopteri > Cichliformes > Pholidichthyidae > Pholidichthys > Pholidichthys leucotaenia. Next base: position 39,976,425 of record CM035841.1, on the reverse strand, counting down.
CATCTCAATATTAAAGTGCTGATTGTCTTTGAGTTTCTGTTTCAAATCTTTCTGTGCTAAAATCAAGGGAATCAAAACGACCATAAAAACAGTTAAGAGCATTAGCCAGCTCTGTGTCTGAATTAAAACCATCTAAAAACACAAGATTACTACGCTCTGTGCTCTGAAGGCCTGCAATAGTTTTCATTCTGGCCCAGGCTGAACCAAGTTTCTTTGTTGCCATCTTGCTTTGCAACTCTGATTTATAATTCTGTTTTGCTCTTAAAATTTGGGACTTCAGCTCTTTTGTGGCAACCTGTAGCTCAGAAACAACTCCCTGTTTAAAGGCAAGTGCTTTCCTCTGTAAGCAGGATTTAACTGATTTTGTAACCCATGGCTTGTTGTTGGGATATATTTTGACACGTTTATGTGGAACGATCATATCTCTGCAGAAAGTCATGTATGAGCATGTGATGTCCACCAAAGAGTCCAAATCATCCCCGCAGGACAGTGTGAACACCTCCCAGTCCGTACAGTTAAAGCATTCCTGGAGGCAGTGCACTGAATCCTCTGTCCACACGTTTATGTCTCTGGTCTTTGCCTTGTCTCTTCTGAGAGCAGTTTTATATGTGGGCAGCAAATGTACACAGTTGTGATCTGAGGATCCTAAAGGAGGAAGGGGAAGTGATTAATAGGCCCTCTCTATGGATCCATAGCATAGGTCCAATGTCTTTTTTCACCTGGTTGGGCAGGAGACATACTGATAAAAGTTTTTAAGTGTCTTCTTTAGAGAAACATGGTTAAAATCCCCAAGAATAAAGTTTGGAGCCTCTGGGGAAATCGACTGCAACACTGTACCACATCAAAGACAGTGCTGGAGGCGGAGTCAGCATCCGCTCTCGGGTGAATGTACACAGTCATTATGAAAAATTGGGGGAACTCGCGGGGCAGATAAAAGGGGCGTAGTGATACGGACAGAAGCTCCACATCGGGGGTACAGATGCGCTCTCTGACCGTGACAGATGTGCAGTACTGTTTATTAATGTATAAACATACGCCGCCCCCCTGACGTTTCCCCGTTACCTCTTCCTGCCAATCCGAGCGAAGTGGGGCTCCAAAGCCGTCAATCCACAGGTCCGCATGCCGGTCACGTGCCGTAAGTCCATGTTTAAATGTATTAACACGTCTCTGGAATACCGTATTCTTCCCAGCATGATCGCGATTGCACTTACCTCCAAAACAAAGAGCCGGTAAGAAAGAAACGACAGTGCAAAAATAAGGAGGAAATCCATACTGATGGAATCAGGGAGCTCTTCGTTATATAGTCCACAAACATTCAAAGACAAAAACGACACAGAGAATTTCGTTAAAACATATTAAAGTGCATAAAAACAGAGACACAGACGTCAAACTTTTTTCACCAGCTGCCGGTTACTGCATGCGCATGCGCCCAAGTCTTCACGGTAGCCCCGTGCAGCAGTTAGTTGCAGTCAGAGAGAGAGCCCCACGCCCATGCCACTCATATCCAGACTGCAAATGAATTGCACGTGCACAACCCCCCCCCCCCAATCGATGTAAATGTTTCTTCACTGTCAGTGTCACACTAATAAATCACTGCATTTGACTAACAGCCTCAGTAACGTACTCACTTCTTCCACTGTGTGTGTGTGTGTGTGTGTGTGTGTGTGTGTGTGTGTGTGTGCCGCTGTAACATAAGCTAATCATCTAGCAGCTACCGCATCGTATCTATATTCTGTGGATTTTCATCTGGGAACAGCCAGCGGTGGAGAAAGAAAGAGCACCTGTAAATGCGAAGGAGTACGACAACAAGAATTTGTGTGAAACTGTTAAAAAGACTGTACCCGGTCACCAACAAGCGTAAATATATATATATATATATATATATATATATATATATGCTGAGCCGGAGAAGGTTCTGGATCTGTTTCTGCTTCCTAAAGACTTTTCTTCTCCACCGCTGGCTGTCCCAGCTGAAAATCCACAGAATAGATACGTGGGACAAGAATGTTCTGAATGAGGCTTTAGCAAATCAGGAATCTGGAAATCACTGGATTGAAAATGTACAGATTGGATACCGGGGTCCACTTGGGGTGCTCATTTGGTCGCGGGTCCACTTGACCAGATCCCCTCGCGGACACAGGAGGCTACCGTTAGCTTAGCATCAGAGTTGGTGTTTCCATGGTAACAGGAAGTAAACTAACCTTCTCTCCTCGGCTCCATTTCAGACTTTAAATCCACATCAGCTGATTCTCGGTGTTGGTCCGCCTCTGCTCTGTTCACAGAACCGGACTCTGACGGAGAGTCTGGATCCTGCTGCCATTCAATAAGCTAAGCTGAAGTAGCATATAGCTAGCCAAGAGCCACATCCGGTAGGAGTTTCAAAGTAAAAGTCAAAACCATCAAACGTTTATCTGTTAGAAATGATGTAATTGCAACGAGCAGCACCTAGCGGCTGTCTTCTTCTTCTGTTTGTTGATTTATTCAGTTTTTTGACAAATAACCATGTGGTGTGACAAGAAATCGATGAAACATTTATGCTGGAAAACCTACAGATTTGTCCAACAACGTCACAGCCTCTTAAATACCATATAATGAAAAACATCATGTTCATACAACATAATTAAGCCTTTATTAATCCAAAACGCCAGAAAATTTCTCAGCTCCAGAGAAACACAAAGAAAGGTGTAAACACTGTAATAAGAATACAATCAGGTTCAGGTTCAGGTTCCTTTATTTGTACCCGTAGGTAGATTTGTTTTGCAGTCAGGTGACATCCATATTTACAAACCACAATTACATTTAACATAAACACAAACACAGGCACACATGAAGCTGACTATAAACATGATAAAAAATACTCAAGGCTCCATCAATCAGGTGTTGCAGGCCAAGCCTGCTCTCCTTTAACTTGGACAGGTTGCGGTGTGTATGTGTGTGTGAGTGTGTGTATGTGTGCAAGGGGAAGTGACGTAAAGGGGGCCCGCGGCGGCGTTGTGTGGCAGAGATGAGAGTGGCGATGGAGGTATAACGAGCTGCACGTAATGATACGAAGAGTGATAGAGGAAAAGTGTAAGAAGCCAGTGTGCTCTGGACGAGCAGTAAATGTGGACGGTTGCTGCAGTTTAAATAAAGTGCCTCGTTCTTCCCACCTGCAAAGTTTGTTGGACTGTATATTGGCTGTTACCACTGACGAGCCGCGCTAGGATAAACGGGCTAGCGCTACCCGGTGCTGCTCAACTACGGTTCGGCGGCTGGCAGAACAACGGGTCGGTAACACAGGATATAAAGACAAAGAGATGAGAGAAAAACCAGAGATATGAGAGAGGGTCATATTAGCCAGGAGCGGCACTGGGGTTAAGCTTCCAGTGCTCATAAAATGCTCCTTATGGCGTGCGTCTCGAAAAGCCTCTGACAACTAAGTCCAACTCCTAGCCTGCCCGTGTGGTTTAGTCTCTAAGCCCGGCGGAACTGCTTTTACTAATAGGAGAAGGGGCGAGGGCGGATCTCTGGCGCCTTAAAACCAGATGCTTCGGGTAGATGGTGGCTCGTCAACCTGGGAAGGTAGCCCATCTAGGGGAAGGTAAACCCTGATTTCAAACCTCCGCTGCCTTGCGGCATACCCGGTCACGGGAAAGGCTTCGGGAGTCAACCCTGAGGAAAAATCCGGAGTCGGAGCCCCTAAGGAAGTTCTATGTTGTGCTCAACATCGTTCTGGCAGGTCCTGCAACGACGCTGGTGCCAAACTGTAGCAGCCCTGCTGTTCCTTTGGATTCATCAGTGACGTGGAGAGGGGGGACATGCTGCATGGGCAACATCTTGTCCTCCATATCTTCCTGTCCAGGCTTGAATCCTACCAACGCCCAACGCTGGAAGGTAGAACACCGGATCACTGGAGAGGACACTCCAGCTTCGCCTTTGGCGTAGACAAAACACGGGGAATGACAGTTACCGGTTATAAGCCACCGCTCAATTGGCGTAGAGCGCGGCGCCAGGGGTCGTTCCCGACGGTGGGAGGGATCATCGGATCTCACTGGACAGCTACCGCCCGCCTCAAGCTGGGCAGCCCCCAGCCAATAAGGTGTTGTCCCGACTCCAGACAGAACACTGTGACACCTTCAGCCCTTGATGCCATCGACTGCCTGCCATCCATGGACGAACTTGACGCTGAGCCAACCATCGACGAACTCAGCAAGGCCATTGATAGCTTGGCTGCTGGCAAGGCACCCGGCAACGACGGCATACCCCCTTACCTGATCAAGCACTGCAAGACCGCCCTACTGCTGCCATTGCATGACGTCCTCTGCCAGTGTTGGAAGGAAGGTGCCGTACCACAGGACATGAGGGATGCCAAGATCATCACCCTCTACAAAAACAAAGGGAAGAGAAGCGACTGCAACAACTACAGGGGCATCTCCCTCCTCAGCGTTGTTGGCAAAGTCTACGCACGAGTTGTTCTCGTTCGTCTACAGAAGCTTGCCGAATGTGTCTACCCCGAGTCTCAGTGTGGCTTCCGCGCTGAGCGATCGACGGTAGACATGATATTCTCCATCCGCCAACTCCAGGAGAAATGCAGAGAACAGAACATGCCCCTGTACGTCGCCTTCATCGACCTCACCAAAGCGTTCGATCTGGTCAGCAGAGAGGGCCTTTTCAAGATCCTGCCAAAGATAGGATGCCCACCAAAGTTGCAAAGCCTCATCAAATTGTTTCACACCAACATGCAGGGGATAGTGCAGCACGATGGCAATGTCTCAGAGCCATTCAACATACGCAGCAGAGTGAAACAGGGCTGTGTACTTGCGCCAACCCTCTTCGGGATTTTCTTTGCTATGCTCCTGAGGCATGCCTTCAGCACAGCAACAGAGGGAATCTACCTGCACACAAGATCTGACGGCAGGCTTTTCAACCTTGCCCACCTGAAAGCCAGAACCAAAGTACGCGAGGCTCTAATCAGAGACATGCTGTTCGCAGACGACGCTGCAGTCGCAACCCACACACAGCAGGAGCTTCAGACCCTGAGGGACTGCTTCTCCCAGGCATGCAAGGACTTCGGGCTTACCATCAGCCTGAAGAAGACTAATGTCTTGGCGCAAGGCACGGAAGCACCACCAACCATCACCATCGACGACTACAAGCTGGAGGTCGTGAATCAGTTCACGTACCTGGGGTCCACGATCAGCAACAACTTCTCCCTTGATACAGAGATCAACGAGAGGATTGGAAAATCAGCCTTCACACTCGCTCGCCTCACCACACGAGTGTGGGAGAATCCCAAACTCTCTGTCAAGACGAAGATGGCAGTGTACAACGCCTGCATCATCAGCACACTGCTCTATGGGAGTGAGACGTGGACAACATATGCCCGGCAGGAAAAGAGACTGAACTCCTTCCACTTGCGCTGCATTCGCCACATCCTGGACATATCCTGGCAGGACAAAGTGCCCAACACAGAAGTTCTGTCCCGAGCCGGCCTTCCCTCCATGTTCACTCTACTCAGGCAGCGCAGGCTCCACTGGCTAGGCCACGTTCACCGTATGGAGGATGGCAGAATCCCCAAAGACATCCTCTACGGAGAACTGGCAACTGGCAGGAGAGACATTGGCCGCCCACAGCTGCGCTTTAGAGACGTCTGCAAGAGAGACATGAAGGCCCTGGAGATCAACACAGAGCGCTGGGAGGACCTTGCAATGGACCGCTCCAAATGGAGAGGCACCCTGGCCAGACAGCTCAAGGTGGGTGAAGAAAGACTGACTGCTGCAGCAGATGAAAAAAGGACCCGCAGGAAGAACCGCCACAGACCCAGCAGCACGGAGACCACCCACAAGTGCGACCTATGTGACAGGGACTGCCATTCACGCATCGGCCTATTCAGCCACAGGCGGTGCTGTTCCAGCAGAGTAGACATTGAGGATTCTCTTCCATGGTCATCATAGACTGACGGAGGCCGACGACGATATGTCTAAAAATCCTAGATGGTGAGATTTGGGGAAAAAGGATATGCATGATAGCTGATCTTCCCTGTTGAGGCTCCCCTTCAGGGGAGGAGGCAAGGAGGGGACAAGCAGCTGTGGCCCGATGTTCCTCTTCAGGCTGGGCGGTGGCCATCTTGGCTGGGGAAGAGCGATGAGTCGAGTCCCTTAAGCAGTGTCTTCAGCCCGGGGAGACTTCACTGCTTCTTCTTTCCCTCGCTCTTGCTCCGCGGCAAAGAGGACTCACAGCCTCCTGGCTGAGAGTGAGGCCAGCTGCTGTAGTCTTCAGTTCCTCAACTCCTTCCTCTTCAAAGTGCTATTTTCGCACTTAAGGGCAGCAGATGTAAAAGTTGCTGCTCCGGTAGGGTGTTGCCTCTTGGAGATCCACCGAAAAATGAACATTTTGGCCGAAAAGGGCTCGGTTTAAATACGTTCGCCCGAGTTCTCTGATTGGTCCCAAACTCACCCTAAGCTTCTTGACCTCTTATGATTGGCTTAAAGTTACATTTTATATAACCATTACTTCATTCTGCACATGTTCGGGCTAGTCAATTCTCGTAAACCATGTGACTGATCAGGCGCTCATGACTCATGGCTCATCTTGGGACTTTCCCGCTAGCTACTCAGCATTTTCCATTACCAAAATACCCCAGTTTGCTGGACATCCAACGCCCATTTCCTCATTTCTCATACATTTCCAGTAAACAGGGTTCTTTCCAACATTTCACAATCTGTTTCACATAAAACCTTCTTTTGTGCAGTTAAAAGGTACATACAATCATACAGTTTGATTACACTCATTATTTCAGGTGATTACATACATTACATGTACTTCTTACTCAATGAGTATACATTTTGTTTTACTGATTACAGAGAATACATTCCATAGCATATGCATTTAATATGGCTTTTGTATTCAGTCTCTTATGTTTCACCAATGTTGTCTGCTGCTGTTCCCATCTTTTCTGATTGCTGGATTCTGGGCCTTCTGGTAATTCTTCTCCTTTTGCTGGTTACCCTGAGTGGATCTTTGAAGCCTGTTATGATCAGCAGCAGAATTGCCCATTTTCTTTCCATAGGGGGTATATCGGGAAGATTGGGAAGGCCAACCACTTTCAGCCCTTCTACGGTAATTGGGGTCATGTCGTGGGATACTCGAACACCCCTCGGTTGGGCAATTCTGCTAATTTTCACCTTTATGTACCTGTGGAGAGGTCTCCATAAGAGTCTCTTCATCTTCTGTTGTGAGTGAAAGGACATCCTCTTGTGGAGTAAACTGTGACGTGCTGCTTCTGGCGAGTTGTGACGCCTATGAGACGAGGCTGTATTTGCTCCCTGTAGAGGTGTTCCTTCAGGAGGCTCATCCACAGCCTCATCTATTATAAGAAGCTCTCCTGGAGTTGGCGGTAGAACATCCAATGAAATAAGCTGCGTAGAAGTTGGCTGATCAACCTGTGGGGATGCAACTGGAAGACCCACAACCCCCGGAGTGGAGGTCATTGTCTTTGCTGAAACCTGGGTCAAAGATGATCGGGACCCCAATGTTTGTGGCGGCGCTGGCTCCTCACCTAGGGCCTGCGTCAGCTGGGAAAGAGCATCCATAGCATCATTGTACAGGTTGTTACTTGCTTGAGGTTGTGCTAGTGCAGCTTGGATGTAAGCCACCCAGGCGTTGTTGTGCGTGAAATGGGTAGAAAATGCCACAGAGCCATCAGGAAGCTCCCATATTTTCTGATACAGCGGGTAGTAGAAGCCATTGTTGTACCTAATAGTCCTCCACTGCGGTTTAAGGCCCCAACTTAATGCGTCGTGAAGCAATTTTCCTGTCGTCTGTATGGACCCCCTTACTTCAGGTGAGATCAGGGGTGTGGCAATACGTTCTTCTCGACTAAAGATACCAGTCAGGACCACAGGTGGGATTGTTGTGGGGCCCGAACAGCAGTTAGGGCACCACACAGCTTCACTAACGTCCCACAAATATTTGACATCAGCCAGCAGAGTGTGACAGAACAGGCAGGTGACTTTCCCATCCTGCAACACACAGGTGAAACACAGAGTACATCTTGTAATTGGAAAGTCTGTTAGGCAAATTAGCAGGCTTGCTGGTTAGCTGTAAGCAAATCTTCGGGAGGTTTTACTCTCCCCTTTTAAGTTGAATCACCGATCTTAACTCCAGTTACAGACTGCACAGGTTTCGGCTTTGTGTTGAGCTTGGCAATGTCTTTATGTAGCCCTCCACCTTCTTGGGGAAGAATACTGCATAGGTCATCATCCATGCTACCATGGCTGAGCCACAGATGAGTTTCATCCACCACATTGCTGTTAAGACCCCCCAAATCACTCCCCAAAAGGCAACAGCTGCCAGCCTACTGACCCAGATGTTGCGGACGCTCTTTTTCAGCTTCAATACTTGCCATACTTGACGACCCAGTAATGCAGCTGCCATTAATCCTACCCAAATCACATTCACTATGTCAACGGCCTGGTAGAAGATGGCAAGCATGTCGATAGCAACCCAAAAGAGGATCACCACTGTGCGGGCAAGACCTTTGGAATCACATTGCGGTGTAATACGACCCAGCATGTAGGTAACGAACAGAGTCAAAGTGTAATCATATTTGCCAAATATGATGTTGACCAAGACGATGCGGACAACTGCTGCCAAGGTTGTCAATATTCTCAGGACATGCCTCTTAGACCAGGCTCCGGTGAAACAGAAGCATACCCAAATGGCTTGCAGTACCCAAAACTGTAGCTTGGCCTTTGTCATTTCAGTGACCCAAGCAGGTGAAGATGCTGTACTCACTCTATATGGGGTGCTCACTGAAGTGTAGAGATCATCCACTGTTGGTGTTCCTGTAGACATGCTTGCAGTAGGCTGTGCTGTGCCAGTTGATTCTGATAAGACTGAGGAGTGGGGGGTAGTTGATTGTTGAATGGTCACCAGCCGGAGTCCAAATGAATTCTGCAACTGGGTGGTGCAGAAGTTTTATCTATACTTCCTCTTTCAATGGGCGGAGTTCTCCCACCCCTCCTCTCTTCGGCGCCCTCTTTCGACAAAAGATGGATGATACAGCAGCTCGAGCGCCACCTTTGATGACTACCAGTAGAATTATTCCTGCAATCAGCAGGCCTAATCCCAGCAAAAGATAGGGCCATACCCAGCTGAGGAGTGTTCCCAGCCAGGAAGCGATGACTTGTAGCACTTCTTCAACTACTTCAGCTGCTCCTTGTAGAACTGTAGTTACAGTCCCCTTAATTGTCTTTCCCGCTATTTCTAGGAAAGTACACTCATGTTCATTTCTTCCTGTGCCACAACGAAGCCAATGCTCAGCAGGAGAGTGACAGGTGCTGTTGTTGTAGATGCCATTCTTGCCCAACCATTTATATCCCACTATTTCTTTACCTTCACAGATGCTTTTCCTGAAGGCATGGCTCTCTGCAACATAGAACTGTGGATCATCTACAACTTGAGGGATAATTAGGCCTAGAATCTGCTTCCTCTTGTGCATGTTATGCCCCATAATTGCTTTAGTACACCCCACATTTTCAGGGGGTATTCTGCTCCACCTCCCATTAATCTTCTTCCAGACTGTTTGCAACCCATAAGGCTCATACTCTGCCTCATAATAGTCTTAACAGTCCTTTTCCCAAAAGAGGACTTCCCCACAATGCCCCCTGATAAGCTGATTGTGCAGGTGGTATTCTTTTTGTCGCAGATCATCTTCCATGGTGTTGGGCTAATGTAATTGATGGTGTAGAATGACCAAGGCAAAATACTTCGATACTTTGAGTACACTGTTGCCAGAAACTGATATTTTACCCAATAATTTGAGGATTGAGAGAGACACGCAGGACCCATTTCTTCACTTCTTCTTCCTCCATTCCCCACCACGTTCTCCATTCTTCTCGTTTCCATTGTTCATGCCAGGATTGCAGGATACCTTTGACCGTTCGGTTCTCCTTCAGTGATGTACAATCATACACCCATGAACTCCAGACGCGGTCCCATACTTGCCACAAGGGGCATCTGGGCGATTTTTTGTCATATACCCATTCAGTGCCATTGAGTGTGTCGAATATCTTGTTTACCACACATTCATCAATCTTCTTGAAGTCTTCTTTTGGAACGTTGAACAGGTCATCTGGAGTTGGTAACCTTTGCACATAGAACAAAGATTTGTGAACTTCACCAAGGCCATGCGGCCTAACAGGCATACTAGGTGCAAATGCATATCTGTCTGTGGGGTGGATTTGTGGAACAGTCTGGAGCCGGAACTGAAACTATGTACAAACAGAAATCAATTTAAAAAGAGGTATAAGCACCATTTGTTGAAAGGATATATGTTAGAAGGGTAGAATTTATATGTACGATTCATTATGTTCACTCTGGGACATTATGGGACACTATGGAATGGTGGGTGGGACAGCACTGTGTGTATCTGTGTCGTTTGAGACTGGTTTTGAAATATAGACTTCATTGTATGTTAGAATGGACAGGTGTTAATGTTGATCTGTAAAAAATACAGTAAATCGTTTACTTGGGGTATTAAAGGTAGTAATTTGTATATATTTCTTGTTCTCGGCGCCACACCAGTAGGCTGCCTTTTGCAACAGCGGCTCGATTCCGAGTTTTTTTTTCCCTTCCTCTCTCTTTTGATCACTTTTTTTTTCACCCCACTTATATCACGGACACACAGATCGTCCCAAATGTCTCCTGAGCCGGTGGACGGAGCCACTGTTTATAGCAGGATACGATACAACAGGGAAGAGCTGCTAGCATTTAACCGCCACCCGGTCCCACTGGAAAAACTCGACATACCGAGAGAATTGAGGCGAAAGCGTCGCGGCTGCCGGGCTGGAGTAAGGCGGAGGACAAAAAATATAAGGTACAGACCCTCCCTTCCATCTGTTGTCATGGGAAATGTACGGTCGATACTGGGAAAGTTAGATGAGCTAGCGGCTATCTCCCGTTATGATAGCACTTACCGGGAGTGCTCTCTCCTTTTGTTTACTGAGACGTGGCTAACTGAACTAGCAGCAGATGCTAACATTGAGCTGGAGGGTTTTCACATGATACGAGCTGACCGAACACCGGAGAGTGGCAAAACTAGGGGCGGTGGAGTGATAATGTATGTTAACAACAACTGGTGCAGACCGGGACATATCACTGTTAAACAACGACACTGCAGCAAAGACATTGAGTTGCTAGCTGTGAGCATGAGGCCTACATATCTCCCGAGAGAACACTCACACGTGATCTGCATTGTTGTTTATGCAAATCCGACGGCGAACGCTGGGACAGCGCGTGACGTCATCCATTCAGTAACCAGCAGGCTGCAGACAGAACACCCAGATGCTCTTCTCCTCATCTCAGGCGATTTCAACCACGTTTCACTGTCTCCCATTCTGCCCACTTTCACCCAGTATGTCACATGCCACACTAGAGACAATAAAACACTGGATTTGTTCTACGCAAACACTAAGGAGGCGTACACCTCATCACAACTCCCCCCACTTGGGAGATTGGATCACAACTTGGTTCATCTCCGACCGGTGTACAAACCCCTAGTGCACAGACAACCTCCGGCCATGCACACTGTGGAGTTATGGTCTGAGGAGACAATGGACACTCTAAAGGACTGTTTTGAAGCCACTGCCTGGAAGCAGCTCTGCGATCCACATGGTGAGGACATCGATGGCCTCATTCACACCTTCACGGGCTACCTCAGCTTCTGTGTGGACAAATCCGTTCCCACCAAGACCATACGGCGTCACTCAAACAACAAACCCTGGATCAACCCTGAGATAAAAACACTTCTGAGAGAGAAGAAGAGGATCTTCAGGTCGGGGAACAGGGAGATGCTGAAGTCCGTACAGAGGGAGCTGAGGAGAAAGATCAGAGAAGGCAAGGACAGCTTCAGGAAGAAGATGGAGGACAAGCTGCAACAGAGCGACATCAGCGGGGTCTGGAGAAACCTCAAAACCATCTCGGGGCTCCAGAATACCTCCCCCCAGGCCACGGGGGGCAGGGAGTGGGCGAACAACCTGAATCTGTTTTTCAATAGATTTGACCAACCGCCCTCCCCCCTGTCTGCACAACAACCACTGCTGCCTCTAAGAAATCAAGTCCTGCTGCCCACTCCCCACTCCACCGACACCCCCCCCCACTCCCAACACACAGCCCCCCATCCTGACCCTGACCAAGACCCAGGTGAGGACGGAGCTGAGGAAGATCAAGGCGAGGAAGGCGTCGGGACCGGACGGCATCAGCGCAAAGCTCCTCAAGTCCTGTGCAGACCAGCTGTGTGGGATTGTGACGTATATCTTCAACATGAGCCTGAAACTGGGGAGGGTACCACAGCTGTGGAAAACATCTTGTGTGGTACCTGTACCAAAAACTTCCCACCCCAAAGACCTGAACAGCTACAGACCGGTGGCCTTGACGTCCCACTTGATGAAGACCCTGGAGAGACTGCTCCTTGCTCATCTCCGCCCCCTGGTGGAACCAGCGATGGATCCACTCCAGTTCGCCTACCAGCATGGCATTGGGGTGGAGGATGCGGTGATCTTCCTCCTTCACCGTTCTCTGTCCCACCTGGAGAAGCCCGGGAATATGGTGAGGATCATGTTCTTTGACTTCTCCAGTGCTTTCAACACCATCCAACCGATGATCCTGAAGGACAAGCTGCTGCGCGCAGGGGTGGACCAGCACCTGTCATCATGGATCCTGGACTACCTCACGAACCGGCCTCAGTTTGTGAGAACCCGGGACTGTGTTTCCGACACGATCATCAGTAGCACGGGGGCCCCCCAGGGAACGGTGCTGGCTCCCTTCCTGTTCACTCTTTATACTGCGGACTTCTCACACAACACAACACATTGCCATCTACAGAAGTTCTCTGATGACTCTGCGATCGTTGGTCTCATCTCCAACGGAGATGAAGCTGAGTACAGAGGGCTTATCCAGGACTTTGTGGACTGGTGCCATCGGAACTGCCTCCAGATCAACGCGAGGAAAACTAAGGAGCTGGTGGTGGACTGCCGCAGGCATGGGCAGCCCCTCACAGCACCAGTAAATATACAGGGAACAGACATCGAGATGGTGACATCCTATAAGTACCTGGGTATTCATCTGAACAATAAACTAGACTGGTCACACAATACTGACGCACTCTACAAGAAGGGACAGCGCAGGCTGTTCCTGCTGAGGAGACTCAGGTCTTTTGGTGTACAAGGGGCGCTGCTGAAGTCATTCTATGACACGGTGGTGGCATCAGCCATCACTTTTGGAGTGGTCTGCTGGGGCAGTGGCATTACTGCAGCCGATAGGAAGAGACTGAACAAACTGATTAAGAAAGCTAGCTCTGTCCTGGGGCAGCGCCTTGATCCGATGGAGGAGATAGGAGAGAGAAGGACGGTGGCTAAACTGTCATCTCTGCTGGAGTCCGAGTTCCACCCTATGCAGGACATACTGGATGCACTGAGGAGCTCATTTAGCAGCAGACTACATCATCCCAGGTGCACAACCGAGAGGTTTCGAAGGTCCTTCCTACCAACGGCTGTTAGACTGTATGTAACGGATGCCAACTAGTACTGTTCGGCGTAGAACGTTAGTAAAAAAAAAAACCTCCCTCCCGAAAGCCTCATACAGTATCGGTAGCGCTGAGCTATCGGTCGGACCTTTAGCTCAGCACGATCGTGCTGTGTGTGTCTCTGTGTAGTTAACTGTGAGGTCGCGGGTTCGTGCCCTGTGTAGGGCGAACTGCGCTGATGACCTCAGTTACAAAGGTGCTGTGAGCCCCGGATGGTAGCGCTGAGCTACCGGTCGGACCTTTAGCTCAGCGCGATCGTGCTGTGTCTCCCATGCTCGAACTGTGTAGTTGACTGAGAGGTCGCGGGTTCGTGTCCCGTGTGGGGCGAATTGCGCAGGATGATCTCTGTCACAATGGTGCCGTGAACCCGGGATGGGAGTGAGGTTTAAGGGGGAGAGTGTAACGGATGCCAACTAGTACTGTTCGGCGTAGAACGTTAGTAAAAAAAAAACCTCCCTCCCGAAAGCCTCATACAGTATCGGTAGCGCTGAGCTATCGGTCGGACCTTTAGCTCAGCACGATCGTGCTGTGTGTGTCTCTGTGTAGTTAACTGTGAGGTCGCGGGTTCGTGCCCTGTGTAGGGCGAACTGCGCTGATGACCTCAGTTACAAAGGTGCTGTGAGCCCCGGATGGTAGCGCTGAGCTACCGGTCGGACCTTTAGCTCAGCGCGATCGTGCTGTGTCTCCCATGCTCGAACTGTGTAGTTGACTGAGAGGTCGCGGGTTCGTGTCCCGTGTGGGGCGAACTGCGCAGGATGATCTCTGTCACATGTACAACCTAAGCAGGGCTGCTCGCAGAGATAGCAAAAAGACGTAACAAACTAATAGTTTTTTTTGAATGCAAAGGATGCAATAGACTTACACAATGGTCCTCTCCGGCATACAACTAGGAACATACCGGTCGCTATGGAGGGTGAGAATATGTATGGGCACATAATCATACCATGTAGGATAACTAAATAGACGGTTATGCTGTTTCATCCCACCTAGCAACAATGCTCTGCACTGTGTGTGTTTATATATTTACATATTTATTCCATCTAGCTACAATGCTCTGCACTGGGTGTGTTTATATTTATATATCTATATATTTATTCCATCTAGCTACAATGCTCCGCACTGTGTTTTTATATATCTACATATTATTCCATCTAGCTACATTGCTCCGCACTGTGTGTGTTTATATACTTGCATATTTATTCCACCTAGCTGCAATGCTCCGTACTGTGGGTGTTTATATATTTACATATTTATTCCATCTAGCTACAATGCTCTGCACTGTGTGTTCATATATTCATATATTTATTCCATCCAGCTACAATGCTCTGCACTGTGTGTCTGTGTGTGTGTGTGTATATATATACTGTATTTTATAGTAATATGTACATATGTACGTATATTAGCTGCTCTTGCTTGCTTGTTTTTTTTCTTGCCTTCTGATTGTTGCTCTGAGTGTTGCTATCCCTGTGCTGTTGCAATCCTGGAATTTCCCCGTTGTGGGACTAATAAAGGCTTATCTTATCTTATCTTATCTTAAAATTCACATGGGTGTATCGATGGAAAAGAGGAGTTGGAATTAATAAGTGTTCACTTCTTCCTTCTCCCTTTCGAACAGTGTATACTGTAACTTTATTGCATTTGCTATTTGCTTGTTTTTTGTTATATTTTTTGTGTTCGAAATAAACTATCTATCTATCTATCTATCTAAATGTAGCTTGGAAGTAATTTAAGTTGAACATCCACAGCCAAGGCAAGGTGTCGTTTAGCCAGTCTTCATGGTATGCCTGAGGTACTGTCTTGAGGGATGTACCAGGTATTAACCAGGTGAAAGGTTTGTACACTCTAGTGATAACCATATAATGCTTACCACTGGGTATTTGCCATTGATGTTCCAGAAACATGGGGCTAATTTGCTTCTTTTTTCTTGCATACAATAGGTGATCAGCTGCCGGTCGTAGTTTGTTTGACCCTTTCTGGAAACAGGCTTGAAGTTGTTCACAATTTTTTCTGTAAATTTAAGATCGTTTCTGGCAAGGGTGTTTTTGCACCGGTGTTACTGGTGCGGGGTCTTCCTGGGGTTGGAGTTATGGCGACTTGAGGTAAAGGTGTTGGAGGTGTCTTGTTAGTTGATGCGATGTCCCTCTTTGTTCTTTTCTTAGGTGGGTCTGTACCTGGACAGTCGGGGTCATAATTACCCCAGAAGGGCCCATAATTTGGGAAAATTCTCTCCCAGGTCTCATTGCGATAATGGGCTGGTGCAAAAACCACTTCGGACTCCCAGTACCCTGTTCCGTTCATACCTGGTACGGGTCTGCAACTCCAGGTGCAGTACCATGCTGAAGAATACAGTTCTGGCTTTATCCAGTTGCATTGGACGTTTATTGATTATCTCTTTGAGAGGATGAGTAGCCTTAATAGGCCCCATTCTTCTGTGAGATCTTGCAAATCTTCAATTGCCCATTGTCCAGGTTGGGTACCTGTGATGTTAAGTTGGTCATCAAACCATAAAGTGTTGTTCATTTGTTTTCTCCAGTCTTCAAAGTTGAGGTTGGTTATTCACTGTTTGCAGCGGGAGACGTTACAGCGGGGAGGAGCTGGTGCTAGCTAGCACTTGGCCACCGCCCGGTGCTAATGGGAAACTCGACATACCGGGAGCTGAAGCGAAAACGACGCGGGTGCCGGGCTGGAGTTTAGGCGGCGTGCAAGAAATATAAGACAGAATAATAAAGAGCGATGGCAAGAACCAAGCAGACCGCCCGTAAATCTACTGGAGGAAGAAGCCCCTCAGGAGACAGCTAGCCACCAGGGCTGCTCGGAGAGGTGCTCCGGCCACCGGCAGAGTGAAGAGGCCTCGCCGTCACAGGCCCGTGGCTCTGAGAGAGATCCGTCGCTACCAGAAATCCACGGAGCTGCTCATCCGTAAGCTGCCCGTCCAGCGCCTGGTGAGGGAGATCGCTCAGGACTTCAAGACCGTCCTGCGCTTCCTGAGCTTTGCCATCATGGCTCTGCAGGAGACCAGCGAGGCCCACCTGGTGGGTCTCTTCTTCACCAAGAGGGTCACCATCATGCCCAAAGACTTCCAGCTGGCCCGCCGCATCCGCGGAGAGAGAGCTTAGACTTTCTGCTGCACATTCACCAACCAACCATAATGCTCCGCACTGTGTGTCTATATACAGTGGGGCAAAAAAGTATTTAGTCAGCCACCAATTGTGCAAGTTCTCCCACTTAAAAGATGAGAGAGGTCTCCAATTTTCATCATAGGTATACCTCAACTATGAGAGACAAAATGAGAAAAAAAAAATCCAGAAAATCACATTGAAGGATTTTTAATGAATTAATTGGTAAATTCCTCAGTAAAATAAGTATTTGGTCACCTACAAACAAGCAAGATTTCTGGCTCTCACAGACCTGTAACTTCTTCTTTAAGAGGCTCCTCTGTCCTCCACTCATTACCTGTATTAATGGCACCTGTTTGAACTCGTTATCAGTATAAAAGACACCTGTCCACAACCTCAAACAGTCAGACTCCAAACTCCACTATGGCCAAGACCAAAGAGCTGTCAAAGGACACCAGAAACAAAATTGTAGACCTGCACCAGGCTTGGAAGACTGAATCTGCAATAGGTAAGCAGCTTGGTGTGAAGAAATAAACTGCGGGAGCAATTATTAGAAAATGGAAGACATACAAGACCACTGATAATCTCCCTCCATCTGGGGCTCCACGCAAGATCTCACCCCGTGGGGTCAAAATTATCACGAGAATGGTGAGCAAAAATCCCAGAACCACATGGGGGGACCTAGTGAATGACCTGCAGAGAGCTGGGACCAAAGTAACAAAGGCTACATCAGAAACACACTACACCGCCAGGGACTCAAATCCTGCAGTGCCAGATGTGTCCCTCTGCTTAAGCCAGTACATGTCCAGTCCTGTCTGAAGTTTGCTAGAGAGCATTTGGATGATCCAGAAGAGGATTGGGAGAATGTCATATGGTCAGATGAAACCAAAATAGAACTTTTTGGTAAAAACTCAACTTGTCGTGTTTGGAGGAGAAAGAACACCATACCTACTGTGAAGCATGGGGATGGAAACATCATACTTTGGGGCTGTTTTTCTGCAAAGGGACCAGGACGACTGATCCGTGTAAAGGAAAAAATGAATGGGGCCATGTATTGTGAGATTTTGAGTGAAAACCTCCTTCCACCAGCAAGGGCATTGAAGATGAAACGTGGCTGGGTCTTTCAGCATGACAATGATCCCAAGCACACCGCCCGGGCAATGAAGGAGTGGCTTCGTAAGAAGCATTTCAAGGTCCTGGAGTGGCCTAGCCAGTCTCCAGATCTCAACCCCATAGAAAATCTTTGGAGGGAGTTGAAAGTCTGTGTTGCCCAGCGACAGCCCCAAAACATCACTGCTCTAGAGGAGATCTGCATGGAGGAATGGGCCAAAATACCAGCAACAGTGTGTGAAAACCTTGTGAAAACTTACAGAAAACGTTTGACCTCTGTCATTGCCAACAAAGGGTATATAACAAAGTTCTGAGATGAACTTTTGTTATTGACCAAATACTTATTTTACCGAGGAATTTACCAATTAATTCATTAAAAATCCTTCAGTGTGATTTTCTGGATTTTTTTTTCTCATTTTGTCTCTCATAGTTGAGGTATACCTATGATGAAAATTGGAAACCTCTCTCATCTTTTAAGTGGGAGAACTTGCACAATTGGTGGCTGACTAAATACTTTCTTACCCCACCGTATATACATTTATAGTAATATGTACATATGTTTACTAGATGTTCTTGTTTTTTCTTGCCTTCTGATTGTTGCTCTGAGTGTTGCTATCCCTGTGCTGTTGCAATCCTGGAATTTCCCCATTGTGGGACTAATAAAGGCTTATCTTATCTTATCTTATTCACTGTTGCATGTCGGTTAAGTTGAACTGAGTGTCATTGCTGAGTGGTGCGATATAAATTCTTCTTCTTTCTGCTGCCCAACAGGTTTGTTGAAATCTTTTGGTGGTAACAAACTGAGCCCTTGTATGGGTGAGGGCCCATGGTTCATAACCCAACCAGTATAGTATGGCGATCATTGCTACCATACCAAGGGTTATGGTCGTAAACTTGAGCCAAAGAATAAAACAAAGCTTCTTTGCACTCATTTGTTGAGGCTCCCCTTTCTTGGGTTTCTTCTTCGGGAGTTCAGATTCCAATTCGTATTCTGTTGATATCTTCCTTCTCCAACCCATCTCTGAGGTAGTGGACTTTGAGATTGTATTCAGTGGCGTTCCTTGACTAAGTGAACACCCATGGAGACAGACGAGGCTTTTATGCTGCACTAGTGATGTCATCACTTCTGCTTTTCTTCCCCGAGGGGGTGTGGCCACCCCTTGGTTGGCTTAAACAGTGCAGCCCCAATAAAACATAAATAAAAAAATAATAAAAAGAAAATGTATGTGTTTATGTGTATGTATGTATGATGCTTCAATGAGTGTATGCTGCATGTAAGACGTGAAAAAGTGTGTGCTTGTGTAAGTTATGTGATGTACAGTATATGTAATGTGATGCATTTGTGGTTATATTGTGTGTGTTTTGAGGTAGATTTTGTATTAGCAGCTTGAAATGTGGAGCCTACTCAGGGAGTGGGGATGACAAGTCCCGACTTCTTCTCTGGAATAAGGGCCATTCTTTAGCTCTTGCCAGAAGTTTTCTGAGCCGGCCCTTACCGTCAGTGGTTTTAGAGCTTTTCTGCCATTCGGGCTTATCGAGGACTCGGATCTCAGCCCCCACTGAGTAGATACCCCTCAAGGGCACAGTCACCATGGACACAGTTAAAGCTATCTTGCGAGTATCTTCTGGCCGAATCGGCCCTGGAGCTCGGCCAACCAATGTGCCCGGTATCTGTGCCCGACCCCCCCCTCACCCAACCTTCAGGTGTCACTATGAATGTGGCAGTTTTGGCTTGTGTCTTGACCCCTGTAGGCTTTACAACATCAATCGGTGTTATCCAGGAATAAAGAGACGTCGTCCGGATGTCCTTCTCTTTAGGGACTGGGCCAAGTTCTTGAATGGGGAGATAGGGGTTTCCAATAACTTCCTTAATCAATGTAGCTCATGTGGTGAGCTGACATGGCCCTACAAAGCCATGGTTATGTGCTTCCTCCTGCTGTGCTTCAGAAAGGTACCCTGGAAGCGGTGTATAGTCAGGGTGGTTCGGGTCACAATACACCCTGAATACTTGAGAATATTGAAAAGTACCCAAGGGCAGCATCATCTCTGGTGGAGCATAAGGATTGTAGGGCCACCCGAGGCACAATGCTGTGTCCAGGTGCGATAGACCTGCAGCAAGATCGACCCTAAAGACTCCTGTACTGGCTGGATTGAACTCTGGGGGCGGTGGAGCTGAGGGAACGAGGGAACTGCAAGGTGCAGATGGTGTTACAGATGAACTGGATGCACCTGCTTGATTTAAATCTTCCCATTCTGTCATCCTCGGTTCTTCATACACCTGCCCCTGGGTCGGTGAAAACTCTTGCAATGGACTTATCATCCTCCTAATTTGACAACCTTCTGCTTTTCCTGCCATGAATAGATACCCTCACCCCACGACACTCTCACAAATGATGCAGGAATGGAGATATTGTCCATCCCACTGACAAGTGCACCCATGAGGTGATGCTCCGGCGCCGTCTCGATAATTCCATTGCATCATGACCACCACCCTGGGTAAGGTTCCCATGCGACATTGGCCACAAACGTGGCCATCCAGGATCTGAACTGGCTTCCACTCCATTTGAAGAAGCTTAGCTTTACTGGCGGAAATCTTCTTTGGTTTTCTGTAAGCTTGGCCTTCCCATATTACTTCAGACTGAGAAGGGTGTCGGCATATCACACACACATTTTTCCCTTGGGTCCAGGTTAGGGTTTCTTTTGCTGGGGATAAATAACCTTTTTTAGCATAATACAATAAATCTAAGGCTCTGGCTATCCAAAAGCTATATGAAGCTCTTCTCATGATGACCAAGCCCTTCACCGCTTCCAGTTCGATGAAGGGAGGTATTGTAGAGGTATTGTCAGCCATTTTCAGCTTCTGGTTTTCTCTTAAATAGAGATTGGTTTCAACTGCTCCACTCCTTGGATCCCGTTTTCTTCCAAAAGGACAATATTACTGTCCAAAACTTGCTTGACTATGTCAGCTCGGTCGTACTTTGGCTTGACTGCAGTGGTTGTAGGCTGATGTGCTCTGATCCACACTTGTTGACCCACCTGAAAAGGCACCTTAGGTTGCTGTGGCTCCTTTTTATCTTCAGGGCTCCGCCCCACTTCCTGAGATGTGAAGGGGCGTTGGTTTAGCTCTTGAGAGGAGGAGGGCCTACCTGTGCGGTGTCTGTCATTCAGTTGTTGAGCCATTTCTAACAAATTTGTGCTCCATTCTCTGGAGTTTTCATTCTTTCCAATCCAACTCTTCACCAGCCCTATTGTTCTTTCCACCACCCCATTTGCCTGTGGAGTGTATGGGGGGGAATAAACCCTTATTACCCCGAACTGCTGACACCACTGGTCTACCTGTGCATTGCAAAAGTGAGTGCCATTGTCTGTTCTCAGTTCTTTTGGCACCCCCAAGCATTTACAGGTTTCTTCCAACATTGTCACCACACTGTTGCCATTTGCTTTTTGCACTGCCTTTGCAATCATGTAACCAGACATGGAGTCGACTAAGACTAGGATGTACTTTTCACCCTTCTTGCCATTTACCCCCATTGGTCCAGCTACATCCATGCATACTGAACCCCATGGCACAGTGCTCTTTATTGTCATCCCATCCACCCTCTGCCCTCTCTTACCTGTGTTGTATTTCCCACATACTTCACAGTTCTTGAGGACTTGACGGATGCGATGTATAGGGACCCAGAGCTGCAATTTCACCAACTCTTTTCATGTAGGGACAGTACCTGCGTGACCCAGTGACTCATGCACTGCAGCCACTACTCCCTGCACGGAACCTTCTGGGATCACCCTTCCTTTGGGTGTATCTTCCCAGTTCTCCTGACCTACTAGGATGATTCTCCTCATCTGCACATAACGATCGACCTCATCGTTACCTTGCCAGTGAGGACCTGTCTTCTTGTGAGCTTTCTGGTGCACTACCTCCAGCTCCATATTCAATCTGATTTCTGCAATCTTCTTCCACAAGTCTTGATGTGCCACCAGCTTTCCTTTTGCTCCTTCAAAACCATTTTCTTGCCAAATGGTTAAATCTTCTTGCAATGGTCGTGCACAGTAGTCACTGTCTGTGATTATTATTGCCTTTTTTACCTTTCTCTTCTCCAACTCTAACAGTCCTTCCAGGATTGCTGTGACTTCTCCGGTTGGTGCTGTACCGGGCACTTTACCCTTTTTTCTCCACCTCTCTTTCTCTCCCTCTTTTAGGATAAAGCTCCAGTATGCTTTGTCATCTGGCCCTTTTCTAGACCCATCTGTGTAGAGTGTCCATTTTGGTAGATACTCTTTATCTTTGTCAGGTTTTGCTGTCTTCTTAGGGACTGGTCTAGCAGGACCTATTTCTAGGTCAGGGTCTTGTAGCAGATCTTCCCATCGGCCCCATCTTGCATTTGTGGCTTTTGTGCTTTCCACTGTGGCTTTTGTCAGATACCTGTGCACCTGACTTTGTGTGATTACTTTAATACCTTGCCCTTGAGCTAACTCTTTGAGATGACTCCAGTATTTAGCTGTCACAGCCAACTCTTTCTCTTCTAGTGGATATTTCTTCTCCACTGATGACAGGGTGTAGCTCCAAAGGGCCACTAGCCCACCATTTTCATTGGCCACAGTGACAATCACATCATCTTCATCACAACTTACTTCGGCCACTAAGTGAGTGGTAAGGCTTCGGGGCTCTAGGGTAACTGCATTTTGAATGGCTTTCTTCAAACCTTCCAGATGCTGTTGATCTGATGCCGACCATTCCCATTTTTTCTTTGCATTTGGAGATTTGTCAGTCTTCCTGAGCTTTGCATAGAGAGGCCTAGCATATTTCTGATAGCCAGGAACGTGATCTCTAACGTAATTACAAAGCCCCAAAATCTTCTGCAACTCATTCTCTGTTGTGGAGGGCCTGATTTTTTCCAATTTCTCTCTGTAACCCCCCAAGAGCCCCAGTTCAGATGAGATTTGGAACCCCAGGTAGTCTACTTGGAAGCGGGCAAACTGACATTTTGGAAGGTTAAGTTTTAATCCTGCTGTTGTGAGTCTGTCAATGACTGTTTGTAGTTTCCTCAGGTGTTCTTCTTCGGTGTCATCTGCAATGAACACATCCTCAATGTAGATTGTGGCCTCTAAACCTTGCAGTATATCCATTACTGCTGCTTGGAACACATTTGGTGAATTCTTGTATCCCTGTGGGAGACGCTGCCATACATAAGATTGGCCTTTGTGGGTGAATGCTGTTTTACCTTGTGACTCTTTAGCCAATCTCAGTGAGAAGAACCCATTCACCAGATTGATGCAGGATTTGTATTTTCTCACCTGTAGAGTTTTCAGAGTGCCTTGTGTGTTTATCAAACTTGCTTTATTGGCTATTGGCTATTGGCTATTGTTCTTTTGTTGAGGGCTTTGAAGTTGATCACTGGCCGCCAACCTCCTCCAGCTGACTGGCTTTCTTACTGCTTGAATGGGACTGTTGGTTGGGGGATTTGACTCTTTTCTGATTATGCCTAAAGCATTTAATTCCCTCACTATTTTGTCCATATCTTCAACAGCTGCAGGGTTCAAGGGATATTGTTTTACTGCAGGATGAATCCCCCCTTCTATTGTGTGGGTATATTTTGGACCCATGTCCCCACAGTCATTTTTGAAATAGGCCACATTTGCAGTTTGAAGAATCCACTTTAGTTCTTCTTTAACTTGTGGGGAGAGGTCACTCTCTTCCACTTTTTGCTCTCTTACTGCAGGCACGTTTACTGGCTTGTACCACTTTTTGTCTGTCAGATTACTCAAATGCAGCAAAAGATTACTAAAATCTATTTTTACGTTGATGGATTGCAGGTGCTGTATTCTTTTTCTGAGTCTTTTCTTTCGACCATCAGGATCTTGCAGATCCTTTAGGTCTCTGTAGGAGATCAAGTTATGGGGCCCTCTCAGAAACACAATGTCATTCCTTACCCCATATGGCATTTTTGTAGTCCGCCCATCTGCGAGTATCACTGTTAGGTGTCCTTCTGTTTGTAGGGGTTGGCAGGTCATTGACACCTCTGCTCCTGTATCTACCAAGTAGCGGACCCCATTGATGTTGGTGTAAAACATTTCTTCATCTTGGTAGACATCATTTAAAATGACCTGCCCCCTAGCTGCCATTACTTTTTAGCCCCCGAGAGGGTCTTCTGATGTTCCTCTCGGTGGGCCCTTTTCTGTTCTGGAGTCAGTTTTTGATACTCTTCTGGTGGCAAATAATTACTTTTCTTCTTTACTTCACCTTTAGAACTCGTAGCTGAGGGGGTTTGTGCAGTTGCAGACAGCGGCTTGGGCCTTGGCCCGGGGGATTGTTGCGGCGGGGGAGTTCTTTCAGGTGGTTTATTTTGGGGTTTTTGCTGCTGTTCACCATGTTTTCTTTTCTTCTCATAGAACTTGCTTTCCAAGTCCCATTGCGACACCTTCTCATCAAGTTGTTTCTCTGTGACAGCTGAGGGCAGGAGCTTGTGGAATGTTACCTCTCCTCTCCTGCCTTCGGTGATCTTCCTCAAAACCAGTACCCATCTCGTCGGTGGTATGTCTTTCTTGATCAGATGCCAGACATGTGTAAGGGAGCTACCTGAGTCTAGCTGTTGCCGCA
Organism: Pholidichthys leucotaenia; assembly: GCA_020510985.1. Classification (NCBI taxonomy): domain Eukaryota; kingdom Metazoa; phylum Chordata; class Actinopteri; order Cichliformes; family Pholidichthyidae; genus Pholidichthys; species Pholidichthys leucotaenia. The sequence goes on along the minus strand of CM035841.1, from coordinate 39,952,037 downwards.
TCTTCACCACCATGCTGTCTTCATCTTTATCATCTTCCAGCACCATTCTCAAATAATAAGTTTTGGCTGGTTCTGAGTCATCTAAGGGCACCCTACTGTTGGTGACACGGCTTAACCAGAGTTTTTTGGCAAATTCATTTGTGGTACTACCTTCCACCATCTCCCGAACACCTTTAAGGTAGTCTACCACTGCTTGATTGGTTTTGGCGGGGGGACTAGTGTGTTCAAAATTTTGAAGTCTTTGTAGGCCCCATCTTGCAGATGGGATATTGTCTTAACAGTAGGATTTGTGCTTTGCAACTTTTGTTTTACCTGTCTTTTTCGCCTTTGAGGGGACTTATCCTCCTCATCATCTGCAGAGATTTCTTCTTCTGCCAGCACTTCTTTTGAGTGTTTTCTTGCAGCTTTCTTCATTCTTCTTAGCATGACATCATGTGTTATTTCAAAGAAGGCCTTTTTAAATGGCTTGGTGAGGGCCTTCGCTTTGTCTATTTTAGCAGAGGATGGCATTATTAACAGATTTGCCCACTCACCATATGTAGCTGTTACTGGCAGGGTTTTGAAGGTGTTCTGATTCTGACTCCAACTTTCTGGAATTTCAAAATCAGCTTGGTCGACTTCGGGCATGTATGTCTTGCGCTGGTCTTTTGTTGCTATGGGGCCTATGTTGAAGTCACGGGCTAAGATCCTTGAGACTTTTTCAATGTCTACCCTTGGATCTTCTTTCTTGTCACACCTGCGGCTACCAATTCTTAGCTGTTGCATCTGTTGCAGGGGTACCTCTTCGGATAGAACACTCTCTGTGTCACTTTTAGGGTTATGGTGCTCAATTTGTTCTTGCTCCCTGTCCAGGGAGTCGGGTTCTTCTTCTGAATCTTCATATTTCTGCCTCCAGCCCCTTCTGCATGCCTCACCTTCATAATACCTGTCGGGACTGGCTTGAGATTCTTCAGAGTTGCTCTCTGGATTGTGCTCTACCCATACCCCAACTATGCTCTGTCAATGTGGTCTGTCTGTTGTTCTTTGCCGCTCTCTACCTCTTGAAGTTGATGGCTTTTCTTGCTGTGAGCTTGTGGCAGCTCTTTGATGTAATGAGCTTCTTCATTGACTTCCTACCCTGCCTTTCCACTCAGCTCCCATGCCTTCACTTATTGGGGTCTGAGTTTGTTGTACCTTTTTGCTGCCAGAACTCTTTTTTTCCTTTAACTTTTTGGCAGCTTCTTCTCTGAGTCGCTGTTCTGTGTCTTGTTCTGGCGAAATCACCATGACTATTTCACTCAGCAAGTGCCAGTCTCCCGGCCACTCCATGTACTTGTCTATTGCTGCTCTCACTGGCTTTTCTGCTTCACTCCAATGGTGAGCGCCGGAGATCAACCCACGTAGTGGCAGCACTACTCTTCTTAGCTGGAAATCTGCAGCTCGGTTGAGGGCTCTAAGTATGTTTGAGGCTATGAGCGATCGATGAAGCCCAACTGCATCTCCTTTCTTGTATTCTTGCATAGGCACCAGCAGGATCATATAGTAAGGGAGATCACCTCCACTTTCCACCCCTATTGTTGACTCTTCTTTTCTTTGATCATGCCGGTATTTCCTGACGACTTGGATCTCTTCTTGATACCTTCTACCAATTCTTCCATGCAGCTCTTTTCTGAAGGAGGCATTTCTTGTCTTCAATTCATGGTCAGTGAACACCACCAACTCATCTGCCTCCAGCAGCCAGGGTCTTGCCACTAACCGGAAAGCCCTGATCTTCCCTGCTGACAGGAACAATTGAGCTTTTTCGGGGAGAGGGGAGAGTGATTTCTTCTCATCTTCAAAGACAGGAGCAACTGCTGTGTGGGGATTTCTCTCACACCCCCTGCCCGCTCTGTTGTAGGGGAGAGGATTTTGATCTTGAAGGGGGTGAGGCCTGTCGTAGAATCTTGATGACTGACCCCCACCTTGTGCTTGTGCACTTTCCTTACCTCTCACCACTGTTGCTGGTGTACTAGGTGTCTCTGCTGGATACCTCACTGGACTTACAAGACGGCGGCACTGCCCTTCTTTATCCTTCATGATCGCCCTGAGTCTCTCTAGCAGCACGGGGTTTACTGCCGATCTTTCCTTCACTGTTGTAGCTGGGGGGTCTCGATCCCCCTGCCAGGCTGCTCCTGTGCTGTGTTGTCTTTCTTCTTCTTTGTTCATCTGGCTACGTCCTGGAGTCAGATGCCTCTGCAATTCTTCCAGCGAGGCAGCCAGCTGGTCTGTTGTTCTTTGCAATGTTGCCACCACACCCTCTTCTTCCTCAGAGGCCGTTCTAGACCCTGTTTGCATCTCTTCGTCGCTGTCTGAGGAGGAAGGTCGATGTTCTGACTGCTCATCTCACTCTTCTTGTTGCTCTGTGAAGTAGTTCAAACCTAGCCTGGCCGAACTTGTATAGTGAGTACTGTCACTGTCGCTGTCTTCAGCTCTCTGAAGAAGCTGTACCTGTTAGCGCTTCTTACACATCTCTTCATATTGCTGGAGTTCTTGCAGATGGTCAGCGTAGTCGTCATACCTTTTCGCCGCTGGAGTTTCATCCTTGATGCGACTCGAAGAGACTTGCATTGCCCTGGCCACCATTTTGACCAGGGAGTCGAGATCTTGATTGGAGCTGTAGAGCTTCACCACTTCATACTATTCCTGCTCCAGCTGCCTTAACTGCCGCACCCACCACTCCAGCCACTGCCCGACTTCCTTTTTGCGGCCAGTAGCTGGAGGGCACTTCACCACCAGCAGCGGGATGTTGCGACTCATTTCTTGCAGGACTTTGTTGCTCCAGGTGAGCGGGTCACCCATATGCAGCATAACCCCCACTTTGAAGTGGACTTTTGGAACTCCACTTCTTCTTCTCTCAGCCGATTCTTTGCTTACCTTCAATGTGTCCCCTCGGGGCGGTGGCTCTTGACTTGCTTCAGAAACTTCTTCGCCTCCAAACCCCCCGTAGAGCTCTGCTGGCACAGAGCTCCCAGGAGCATTGTCTCGCTCATTCTCTTCTTGCTGTGTGTTGAGGTTAGGGTTTCCCCTGGCCTCTGGCGCGCTGAACCCTTCTGCCATCTTCCCTGTAGGTCGCCTTGTGTCTTCCCCTCAAAGCCTCCCCTTAGCGCATTGGGGCACAGGGATGAGGGGAGAGACCCAGGCCACTGCACCTCCTCCCGGACCTCGTCAGGCCCGGCTGAGTGGATGCTCCTAGCTCTGTCAGCTTCTTTGACAGAACTCTGCAGCCTGAAGCACCCACGTTGCCTACCAATTTCTTGATAGGTTGTTACCTGTTGAGGTGCTCCCTCATAGGCTACCACTGTAGCAAGACCCAGGCAGGACGCCGCCTGCCTGCGCCTCAGATCAGGATCTCTTGAACAGCACAGCAGCCGCTCTCGACTGCTGGACTCTTCTTAGCTGCTCAGGCATCTTGAACCCAACAGCTTGAGGACCCCGGTGCTCCTTCAGGGCCCACCCAGGGACGCCACCGTGTCGAAGACCCTTGACCTTGAACCTCAAGATTGAGGTTTAGGTTCACCAGCTTGCAGTTCCTAGAGGAATTTTCCTCATAGGAAATTCTGTTACCTGTGTAGGTGTGCTTGGTGACTTTGAAAGTTAACCCAGCTGCACTGTCTCCATATAATGGAGGATCCCCCCTTCCTGTATACCAGACCTCCGACTAAGTGACCTGTCCAGTCAGACACCTGGAATACACCTCCAATATTAATGACAGCCTCTCATGGTCTTACATTGCTCTTGGTAATCTGGGTAAATGTTTAAAACCAGGAAAATTGCTTTATAGGGGATCTGTTTTAAACACCATTGAAAAAGAGTAACCTTTTTAAAAGACTCAAAAATGTAACACCTCTTGGGATACCTTTCAAAAATCACCCAAGAAAAAATGGACGCTGAATCAATGAGCCCACAGAGTCCCATACTGTCTTTTAATATGCTGTGGTATTTATTAAAAATCAGCAAAGCTCAGCCAAAACAGGATAAATTTGCATTGAACAGTCAATAAAATCAAAAGTATAAAAAATAAAAATCAAACCCAAAACCCTGATTGTGAAACCTTGATTCAAAAGCCAAAAGTTGTAAAATCAGTCTTTTGATCAAAAAAGATTAAAAATCAAAAGTTTCTAATGACCCAAAAATGTTCAAAAATCATCAAACAGTCCAAAAATCAAAATGAAAAATCAACCAAAAACATATAAAACTTGAGTAAATTCAAAATAAAACAAACCCTTTGAATATAACCTGATAAAAACATCTAATTAATTTGTGGATATATGTCTAAAAAGCCTAGATGGTGAGATTTGGGGAAAAAGGATATGCATGATAGTTGATCTTCCCTGTTGAGGCTCCTCTTTAGGGGAGGAGGTGAGGAGGCAAGGAGGGGACAAGCAGCTGTGGCCCAATGTTCCTTTTCAGGCTGGGCAGTAGCCGTCTTGGCTGGGGAAGAGCGATGAGTCGAGTCCCCGAAGCGGTGTCTTCAGCCCGGGGAGACTTCACTGCTTCTGCTTTCCCTCGCTGTTGCTCCACGGCGAAGATGACTCACAGCCTCCTGGCTGAGAGCGAGGCCAGCTGCTGTAGTCTTCAGTTCCTCAACTCCTTCCTCTTCAAAGTGCTACTTTCGCACTTAAGGGCAGCAGACGTAAAAGTTGTTAAAGGCTGAAGAATTGAGGCGAAAACTGGTTCACTTTTCTTCTGGTGTTCCTCGACTTCAGCCCGCTGCTCTGGTAGGGTGTTGCCTCTTGGAGATCCGCCGAAAAATGAACATTTTGGCCGAAAAGGGCTTGGTTTAAATACATTCGCCCGAGTTCTCTGATTGGTCCCAAACTCACCCTAGGCTTCTTGGCCTCTTATGATTGGCTTAAAGTTACATTTTATATAACCATTACTTCATTCTGCACATGTTCGGACTAGTCAGTTTTCGTAAACCATGTGACTGATCAGGCGCTCATGACTCATGGCTCATCTCGGGACTTTCCCGCTAGCCTCTCAGCATTTTCCATTACCAAAATACCCCAGTTTGCTGGACATCCAACGCCCATTTCCTCATTTCTCATACATTTCCAGTAAACAGGGTTCTTTCCAACATTTCACAATCTGTTTCACATAAAACCTTCTTTTGTGCAGTTAAAAGGTACATACAATCATACAGTTTGATTACACTCATTATTTCAGGTGATTACATACATTACATGTACTTCTTACTCAATAAGTATACATTTTGTTTTACTGATTACAGAGAATACATTCCATAGCATATGCATTTAATATGGCTTTTGTATTCAGTCTCTTATGTTTCATCAATGTTGTCTGCTGCTGTTCCCATCTTTTCTGATTGCTGGATTCTGGGCCTTCTGGTAATTCTTCTCATTTTGCTGGTTACCCTGAGTGGATCTTTGAAGCCTGTTATGATCAGCAGCAGAACTGCCCATTTTCTTTCCATAGGGAGTATATCGGGAAGATTGGGAAAGCTGACCACTTTCAGCCCTTCTACGGTAATTGGGGTCATGTCGTGGGATACTCGAACAACATCTATGTCTCTGGTCTTCACCTTGCCTCTTCTGAGAGCAGTTTTATATGTGGGTAGCAAATGTACACAGTTGTGATCTGAGGATCCTAAAGGAGGAAGGAGGAGTGATTTATAGGCCCTCTTAATGGATCCATAGCACAGGTCCAATGTCTTTTTTCACCTGGTTGGGCAGGAGACATACTGATAAAAGTTTTTAAGTGTCTTCTTTAAAGAAACATGGTTAAAATCCCCAAGAATAAAGTTTGGCGCCTCTGGAGAAATTGACTGCAGCCACTGTACCACATCAAAGACGGTGCTGGAGGCGGAGTCAGCGTCTGCCCTTGGGCGAATGTACACAGTCGTTATGAAAAGTTGGGGGAACTCGCGGGGCAGATAAAAGGGGCATAGCGATATGGACAGAAGCTCCACATCGGGTGTACAGATGCGTTCTCTGACCGTGACAGATGTGCAGTACTGTTTATTAATATATAAACATACGCCGCCCCCCTGACGTTTCCCCGTTACCTCTTCCTGCCGATCCGAGCGAAGTGGGGCTCCAAAGTCGTCAATTCACAGGCCCACATCCGGGTCTTGCGCCGTAAGCCACGTCTCCGTGTAAGCCATGACACAGCAGTTCTTGAAGTCCTTCTGGTAGCGTACATTCCCTTGAATTTCATCTACTTTATTTCTCAGGGATTGTGCGTTCCCCAAAATCATGGAAGGAAGAGGAATGCTGTTTAACTGACGCCTCCTCAGATTTAATTTTATGCCTCCATGCTTTCTGCGTTTCCTCCTCTTGTCCCTCTTTTCATCGCTGTGTCCATGAAAGTCTCTTAAAATAAAGTCCGGTAGTCATGGCCCAGACTCAAACACAGACGCTGCATTATCCATGTTTAAATGCAGTAACATGTCTCTGGAATATCGTATTCTCCCCGGCATGATTGTGATGGCGCTTACCTCAGAGACAAAGAGCCGGTGGAAAAGAAGCAGCAGTGCAAAAATAAGGAGGAAATCCATATTGATGGAACCAGGGAGCTCTTCGTTATACAGTCCACAAACATTCAAGGACAAAAATGACACAGAGAATTTCAAAAAAGAATTAAAACAAAGAGAATACATGGAAGTTTTTAAATACGGTATGGGGAACCCATGCTGGGATATTCATCATAGACTGGAAGGAAAGGAGAGGTAGTAAATTCCTCTGCCGGAAGAGCATGAGGGATTAAGCAACTGGGGACAATAGGAATTGTGATGGGAGAATGTATTGTGATGCAAGACCTCAGGCAGCACGGGGTGTGAGTGTGTAATATAAAGGAGAGACCCTGCAGCATGAGGACAATACTTTTTCTGAGACTGAGAAATGTGAGAAAGTGAAATAAAGTTTGTCTGCTATGAATGCCTGGCCTGGTTATTGCTCTCTCCACACTGGTGACCCTTTACGAATAATGGAACACGAGGCAAACACCCCGGAGACGGCCCAGACGGGAAGCCCCAGCAATGCGTGTGCCGTTTCGGTCAAACTACCAGACTTTTGGCTGCACGACCCGAAGTCTTGGTTCCTCCACACCGAGGCCCAGTTTGCGCTCCAGGGAATAACAGCAGATGACACCAGATATTACTATGTGGTCACAGCGCTGGACGCTCGCACGACTCAGCAAGTAGCAAGCCTGCTCCAACAGCCCCCAGCTCATGACAAATACGGGGCACTCAAAGACGCGCTGACCCAGTGCTACACGCTCTCGGACTGCGAGAGAGCAGAGAGGCTCCTGACGCGCTCCAAGTTAGGAGATGGGTCGGCGGTTGAACTGATGGAGAAGATGTTGGCGTTGATGGGCACGGATGACGAGCATTTTCTGTTTGCCCACCTTTTCCTCCGGAACCCCCGAACGGTGGCCAGAGTGGTCCTTGCCAACTCGCCGTTGCTGGCCGCGTGTGACTACCGTACACTAGCCCAGGAGGCAGATCGGATCATCATCACCACCAGGGCCCTCACAGTGAACGCAGCGGAGTCGGAACCCAGTGAGAAAGCCAGCAGAAGTGAGGAGCCAGCGATGGTAGCGGCAGCGGGGGCCAGGAAGCACCAGAGAGACAAGCTCTGCTCCTACCACCGCCGTTTTGGAGAGGACGCACGCCGATGCGTGCCACCGTGCCAATTCAAATGTTCGGGAAAACGCCAAGACCGACAGTCGTTAGCAGCTGCGACCGCCAGTGAAAAAAGCAAGCTGCTCTACGTGACAGACTCGCGCTCGGGGAGACGGTTCCTCGTGGACTCCGGCTCCCAAAAGAGCCTCATTCTACCGTCTTATGCCAACTGGCTAGCGGGTGCTGGCGGCCCCGCAAACGGCTCAGACATTAGGACTTTTGGTGAAAAGACACTGACTGTATCCCTACACGGCCGTAAGTACGAGTGGACATTTGTCATCGCGGCATGCAGTTACCCAATCTTGGACACTGATTTTTTGTGTGCTCACAGACTACTAGTCGATGTTGCTAACAGATGCCTGATTAATGCAATGTCTTTTGATTCCCTCCCCTGTACAGCTAGAGGAGCCGGGCCAACAACGCTAGCCAACGTCACAGCTCCAGGTGGTAAGTTCCACACCCTGCTCACCCAGTTCCCAGCACTCACAATCCTGATGTTTTCACCGGCCATCACTAAACACGGGGTGGAGCAGTTTATTACCGCCACCGGGCCGCACGTTTTTGCACGACCTTGGAGCCTGGACACAGCCCAACTGGCCATAGCGCGCAAGGAGTTTGCCAACTTGGAAAGGCCGGGCATCATCAGGTGCTCAAACAGCCCATGGGCATCCCCACTACATATGGTCCCTAAGGCCAAGGGATTGTGGCGACCTTGCGGAGATTTCCGCAGGTTAAACAACGCCACAGCGCACGACTGCTACCCGATTACCCATATTCAGGATTTTTCCATTCACCTCGCCGGGGCACATATTTTTTCTAAGATAGACCTGGTCCGTGGTTACCACCAGGTCCCAGTGCGCGCGGAGGACATACCTAAAACGGTGGTAATAACCCCATTTGGTCTGTTTGAGTTTTTACGCATGCCCTTCGGATTAAAAGGCGTGGCACAGATATTCCAACGCATGATGGATGCGGTGTTGCGCCATCTGCCGTTTGTGTTTGTCTACCTGGATGACATCCTGGTGGCCAGCGCGTCCGAGGACAAACACGTAACCCACCTCAGGAAGGTTTTCCGGAGGTTAGAGGAGCACGGGTTAATAATCAAGCTGAAGCTGGAAGGGCGCAGCTTCACTGCGTTTGTGGACCACAAGCCGCTAACGTACGCGATGGCCAAGGTTTCAGAACCATGGTTGGGCCAGCAGCAGAGACAGCTGGCCGTGATCTCAGAGTTTATGACCGATATTCAGCATGTGACCGGTAAACTGAATGTGGTGGTGGACTGCCTCTCGCGCGCAGTAGTGGTCCCAGTCTATGTAGGGATAGATTACACGGCAATGGCCACAGAGCAGATTGGCAATGCGGACGTGTGCGCACTCCAGTCTGGACCAACAGGGTTAAGGCTGGAGAGCAAAGTACTGCAAGACGGCCCCCCCCTAATCTGTGATGTCTCCACAGGATGCCTTCGACCGGTGGTCCCAGGCGCTTGGCGCCATCGCGTGTTTGAGTCCGTTCACGCCCTGGTGCACCCAGGAGTGCGCGCATCAGTCAAAATGGTGGGAGTGAAGTTCGTATGGCTGAGCCTGCGCAAACAGATGAAAGAGTGGGCTGCAGCCTGTGTAGCGTGCCAACGAGCCAAAGTACACAGGCACACAAAGGCCCCTTTGGAGCCATTTCATATCCCGGCTAAGAGGTTCGACCACGTTCACGTGGACCTCGTGGGCCCCCTCCTGCAATTGCAGGGGTTCACGCACCTTCTGACAGTGGTGGACCGCACCACACGCTGGCCAGAAGCAGTCCCACTGGCGGCAACCATGTCCGCGGACGTGGCGCGCGTTTTTTTGACAACATGGGTGGCGCGTTTTGGAATCCCGTCGGACATCACGTCCGATAGGGGCCCGCAGTTTGTTTCCGACCTTTGGTCCGCGATGGCCCGCAGCCTGGGTGTTGCAATTCATCGCACAAGTTTTATTGAAACAACTTAATTTTTAACTTAAGTTTTATTGAAACAACTTAATTTTGAAAAAGAGATAATAATAATGGGTGACCTAAATGTTAATTGGGAAGTTAACAAAGTTAGGAAAAATCTGAAAAAGGTTATGGATGACATGGATATGACTCAGGTAATTAATTGCCCTACGAGAATCATAAACTCCACTAGCACTCAGATTGATCTAGCTTTTACTAACAGGCCAGAAAGGATCTTGAAGTCATACAATATGCTCACAGGATTGTCTGATCACAATCTTATAATGGTCACAAGAAAATTAAATAAAAAGCGCTTCAAATCCTTGGCCGCCACTGAATTCTATAGGATACCAAAACAGGAACAACAAAATTTTCAAGATTCAATTCAAGAAGTAAATTGGGATGAATTACTCGTTGGCAAAAATTTAGATGAGGATTGTTCTAAATTTGTCAACAAAATACAACAAATTATTATACAATTTACACGGATAATTAAACTAAAAGCTAGAAAGAATGGCCTTCCTTGGTTAAACAAATTTATTCTGAAATTGATGAAAGAACGAGATCACTTTTTGAAATTGTCAGTTAAATCAGGACAAAACAGGCACCAATTTATTTCAATGAGAAATAGGGTAGTGAAAGAAATAAGAAAATCTAAAGCTGACTTTTTCATTACTGTTCTGAATAGTGCAAGGGGCAATTCTAAAATAACCTGGACATATATTATAAAACTATTGGGTGATTCCCACAAAAACAAAGCAAAACTAATGCAAATTCAATTGAATGGAAACATCTTGACAGAACCTCAAGTGATGGCTGATGCTTTTAACAACTACTTCATTGAATCTGTGTCAGAAATCTCTGATAAACTTATAGTAAAACAAAGGAAGGAATACCCTGCATTGTCTGCATTGCAGTTTTTTACTATTACAAATATTACTGAGACCGAAGTTATCGATTTAATTCAATCACTCAAACCATCCAAAGCAAAGGATGTTTTTGGAATGGACACGAACATGCTCAAAGATTTAGGTTCAGCTCTTGCCACTCCTATTGCCTCAATCATTAATCTTTCAATTTCATCTGGCCATTTTCCAAAGGCCTGGAAATCTGCTATTGTTACACCTGTTTTTAAATCTGGTGACTCAACTCTTCTGCATAACTACCGACCAATAAGCATTCTTCCGGCCATTTCCAAAATTGCAGAAAAATGGGTGGCAGAACAGATTGTCCATTATTTAAATAGTAGTTCCCCCTCTCTCCATGCCATGCAGTTTGGTTTCAGATCCAAGCATTCCACTAAAATGGCTATATGCCTCTTCACTGAGAAAATAAAATCTTTTCTTGATAAGGGTGGAGTTGTAGGGGCAGTGTTTTTGGACCTCAGGAAAGCATTCGATACAGTAAATCACTCTGCTCTTCTTACCAAGCTCTTTAAATTTAACTTTTCTCACAATGCTGTGAGCTGGATTGAATCATATCTGCATGATCGAACACAATCTGTATCAGTTAACAACTGCAGATCTGATTCTCTTAGGCTAACTTCTGGAGTCCCTCAGGGATCAATATTAGGCCCCCTTTTATTTAGTCTTTAGATCAACAAGAGGATTGGAAAATCAGCCTTCACACTCGCTCGCCTCACCACACGAGTGTGGGAGAATCCCAAACTCTCTGTCAAGACGAAGATGGCAGTGTACAACGCCTGCGTCATCAGCACACTGCTCTATGGGAGTGAGACGTGGACAACATACGCCCGGCAGGAAAAGAGACTGAACTCCTTCCACTTGCGCTGCATTCGCCACATCCTGGACATATCCTGGCAGGACAAAGTGCCCAACACAGAAGTTCTGTCCCGCGCCGGCCTTCCCTCCATGTTCACTCTACTCAGGCAGCGCAGGCTCCGCTGGCTAGGCCACGTTCACCGTATGGAGGATGGCAGAATCCCCAAAGACGTCCTCTATGGAGAACTGGCAACTGGCAGGAGAGACGTTGGCCGCCCACAGCTGCGCTTTAGAGACGTCTGCAAGAGAGACATGAAGGCCCTGGATATCAACACAGAGCGCTGGGAGGACCTTGCAACGGACCGCTCCAAATGGAGAGGCACCCTGACCAGACAGCTCAAGGCGGGTGAAGAGAGACTGACTGCTGCAGCAGATGAAAAAAGGACCCGCAGGAAGAACCGCCACAGACCCAGCAGCACGGAGACCACCCACAAGTGTGACCTGTGTGACAGGGACTGTCATTCGCGCATCGGCCTGTTCAGCCACAGGCGGTGCTGTTCCAGCAGAGTAGACGTTTAGGATTCTCTTCCATGGTCATCATAGACCGACGGAGGCCGACGAGTTTATTTAGTCTTTATATTAATGATTTGCCCACTGTTTGTTCTGAAGCTGAATGCTTAATGTATGCAGACGACACGGTTTTTTTTGTTCATGGTCGCTCCAAAGACACTGTTGCTGCTAAACTTAGTAAAACAATGTCCTGTGTCACAACTTGGTTGCAGGAGTGCTGTCTACAGTTAAATGTTTCTAAAACTGTAGGCATGTATTTCACTAAAATAAATAGAGTGTCACCTGACCCTGACATACATGTTAATGGAGGAAAAATACAAATTGTTAGCCGATATAAATATCTTGGGTTAATAATAGATTCACAGCGTTCCTTTAAAGCCCATATTGCTAAATTGTGTAAAAAAATCAAGTTAAATCTTGCAAATTTTCGTGCAATTCGAAATGAAATGTCAACTGAAGCTGCAAAAATATACTTGCATTCAATGATTCTGAGTCACTTCAACTACTGCCTAACTAGCTGGTCCCAGGCGGGTTTGAGTGCTAAAAAAACATTGGAACTTTTGTACAAACAAGCAGTTAAAGTTATGGATAAAAAACCTAGGCATTATCATCATTGTGCAATTTTAAAAAAATACAGTCTTTTAAATTGGGATAGTCTTCATACATTTGCAAATTTAAATTTGATTTATAAAGTACTGCATGATTTGGCTCCAGATCCTCTGGCAGAGTTCATCAGCCAAAGAAACAGCTCTGAGCGTGTCACTCGAGGCTCTGTCAGAGGTGACTGTTTCATTCCTCTGCGCAGGAGCACTTTCAGTAAGTCGGCCTGGTCAGTGATGAGCGCTAGTGAGTGGAACTCAGTACCTGAGGAGGTTAAACTGCTCACAACATTCAAGGCCTTCACAAAAAAATTGAAAATGTGGCTTATAAACACCTACAGCTGCCAACACTAAAAGATAAGTCTGCTGTGATGTTTGATGTTGTGTTTAAATGTACGGTTTGTTATGTATATGTTATTTGTTACATTAGTGCACTCTTAAATGTCTAACCATGTTTTTTTTATTACCTCCGCCAGGCCGAAAAGGCCAGGAGGAGGTTATGTTTTTGTCGGGGTTTGTCTGTGTGTTTGTTTGTCTGTCTGTCTGTCTGTTTGTCTGTTGGTTAGCAAGATAACTCAAAAAGTCTTGGACGGATTTCCATGAAACTTTGAGGCGTTGTTGGAAATGGTACAAGGAAGAACTGATTAAATTTTGGGGGTGATCCGGTTCACCGTCCGGATACAGGAATTTTTTAAAGCATTTTTCAACACTGTGACATAGGGCCATTTTCAACATGTGCGCAGGCGCAATGGAGGGCGCTGGTCGTCGTGTCTGCAACACAAACTCTGCGTTCTTCAACGTTTTAGGCACAAAAGCACACGGAAAACACTGCTGGCCTGGGCCCGCCAGCGTGCCTGTGTTTGCGCGCAACTGCAAAACCTCACACGGGCAGCTGTCCGCCGACGGATTCTTTGGCAGAAATTCCCCGGCCAGCCATAGGAGCTGCGCATTTGGCAGAAATTCACCAGCCAGCCATAGGCGCTGCGCAAAAACGAGCTCTCTGCCGGCGAAGCTTCTAAATTCTCGTTTGCCGCGGAGCGCAACCCCAAAATAATATAATATAAAACCCACGGCAACCTGTCTACCCAATTTGCATCCGTCAGTGGAGGAGATGGACACAACAGCAACACTTCAGTTTATTACCTCCGTCAAGGAGGCAATGCTTTTACTACTGAACCACTAATCCTATCACTATCACATTGATTGTCATTGATTAATTGTGTGTTTATTGCACTGTCCCTGTCAAATAAACAAATAATCATTGTGAATCCAATTGCTACTCATATGTTTACATGCTCAAGGAATCTGAAAACGTACACACAAACACTGTATGGGGGGAATTGTGGCGCTTGGCGGAGGTCTGCGCTCTCCGAGTGCTTTTCTAGTTGTATATGCATTTTACTTCTTTTTTACATCTTGGCCAGGGGACTACAGATGAAAACTAGAAAAGCACTCGGAGAGCGCAGACCTCCGCCAAGCGGCACAGTTCCCCCCATACAGTGTTTGTGTGTACGTGTTCAGATTCCCTGAGCATGAAAAGATATGACTAGCAATTGGATTCACAATGATTATTTGTTTATTTGACATGGACAGTGCAATAAACAGACAATTAATGAATGACAATCAATGTGATAGTGATAGGATTAGTGGTTCAGTAGTGTAAAACGGGGCTATAAGGGACGGCGGGTTAATAAGGGACACTTTTCTGGGAAATGTTTTAAATGTAATTCTGCTTTTTTTATTTTGAGCAGGACACTGAGTTGTGTTGTTATTGTCAAATATCCATGAATCCTTCATCAAATCTAGGCGGAAGCAAAATTAAAAAAGCAGAATTACATTTAGAAAAGTGTCCCATATTACCCCGCTGTCCCTTATAGCCCCGTTTTACGGTAGTAAAAGCATTGCCTCCTTGGCGGAGGTAATAAACTGAAGTGTTGGTGTGTCCATCTCCTCCACTGACGGATGCAGATTGGTTAGACAGGTTGCCGTGGGTTTTATATTATACTGGGGTTGCGCTCCGCGGCAAAACAGAATTTAGAATCTTCCCCGGCAGAGAGGTCGTTTTTACGCAGCGCCTATAGCTGGGCGGGGAATTTGTGGCAAATAATCGGGCGGCGGACAGGTGGCCGTGTCAGGTTTTGCAGCGTGGCGCAAAAACAGGCACGCTGGCGGGCCCAGGCCAGCAGTGTTTTCCGCGTGCTTTTGTGCCTAAAACGTTGAAGAACGCGGAGTTTGTGTTGGTCAGACACGACGACCAGCGCAATGTGCGCAGCGCCTATGGCTGGCACAGGCACGCTGGCGGGCCCAGGCCAGCAGTGTTTTCCGCATGCTTTTGTGGCTAAAACGTTGAAGAAGACGGAGTTTGTGTTGGTCAGACACGACGCCCAGCGCCCTCCATTGCGCCTGCGCACATGTTGAAAATGGCCGTATGTCACAGTGTGGAAAAATGCTTTAAAAAATTCCTGTATGCAGACGGTGATGCGGATCATCCCCAAAATTTAATCAGTTCTTCCTTGTACCATTTCCAACAACACCTGAAAGTTTCATTGAAATCCGTCCAAAAGTTTTTGAGTTATCTTGCTAACCAACAGACAAACAGACAGACAGACAAACAGACAAACACACAGACAAACACACAGACAAACCCCGGCAAAAACATTACCTCCTCCTGGCCTTTCGGCCTGGCGGAGGTAACTAGCCTTTTGGCTAATTCTGGCTTTTTTAACCATGTGTAATTATGTGTTTTATGAAATTGCATTGTCCCTTTTCAAATAAACTAAACTAATCACAACCTTGTACAACCCACAGGCCAATGGGTTATGCGAGTGTTTTCATAGGTCGATGGCCAGAAGCAGTCCCGCTAGCTGCAACCGCGTCCGCGGACGTGGTGCGCGCCTTTTTGACAACATGGGTGGCACATTTTGGCATCCCTTCGGACATCACGTCCGATCGGGGTCCTCAGTTTGTTTCCGACCTCTGGTCCGCGATGGCCTGTAGCCTGGGTGTCGCAATTCATCGCACAAGCGATGGAAAGAGAGACAAGGGGAGGAAATGCGGAAAGCGTGGAGGCGTAAGATTAAATCTGAGGAGCCGTCAGCTTAACCGCATTCCTCTTCCTTCCATTATTATGGGGAATGTACAATCCCTGAGAAATAAAGTGGATGAAATTCAAGGAAATGTATGCTATCAGAAGGATTTCAAGAAAACTTTGGGATCCAGAGGGGGTCGGTGCTGTGATCACGAGATGTCTCGAGACAATTGCGCAATAATCTAAACGGCGACTGTTGTCGACCAAGCTTAAAAACAAACTTTTCCACAGGTAGTTTTTTTTTTTTTTGTAATTAATTCATTAACTAATTGTCTGTGTCTTTCTTTTCTTTTTTTTTTTTCGTATGGAGCTGGAAGAACTAGAGAGTTATATCAACATGTTTTACTACCATTGCTGTGTCATGGAGCAGGCGAGTGTGTGTTCCGCCACTGCTTCTCAGTCTAAACGACCGAGACCCGCAGATTTGCCAAAATTAACGCCAGGACAAAAACAAAGCCCCGGGACCAGATGGTTTTCCAGTACAATTTTATAAAGAATTTTGGCCTGTGATGGCACCTACATTTTTTTTAAAATGGTGAACCAAATTAAAGAAGATAATGTAATTCCTCTGAATATGAATTTGGCTAGTATTATCCTGCTCCTTAAACCTGGAAAAGAACCTATGCTTCCATCCAGCTACCGTCCCATCTCACTTATGAATGTCGATCTTAAATAATTTGCAAAGCTCTCGCCAAAAGACTGGAAAGGATAATCCTGTTTATTATACACCCAGATCAAACAGGTTTCATCAAGGGTAGGCACTCGTGCTGATAATACACGCAGGCTATTTAATTTAATAGACTACTGCAAGATCAATAATATAGAAACTACAATCTTGTCCCTGGATGCAGAGAAAGCCTTTGACCGTGTTAACTGGAAATTTCTTTTTATGGTGTTATGTAAGTTCGGGTTTGGTTCATCTTTCATAAACTGGATTAAAACACAATACAGGTGTCCAGCTGCGTCTGTCCGAACAAATGATCAGACTTCCCGAAGCTTTAATCTCCAGAGAGGTACTAGGCAGGGGTGTCCACTCTCTCCCTTACTTTTTACCATCTTTATTGAACCATTAGCAGCAGCCATACAACAAAATGTTGATATCAGAGGTATTCAAACTGGAGAAAAGGAACACAAGATAAGTCTTTATGCTGATGATGTATTGATTTTCCTTGAAAACTCAGAAAGATCTCTTCTTCAGACAGTGGCGCTCATTGATAAATTTTCATCATTATCAGACTACTCTATTAACTGGGTAAAATCAATAGCTTTACCTATAAATTGCAATTTCTCAAAAGCATCTACTATTCCAATACAATCAGGAAATGTTAAATATTTAGGAATAGATACTGTATTTCCCCCAGGCTCTCAGAGTTATTGCGACTAAATCATATTCCCCTTTAAAAAACAATACAAGATGACCTTACACGCTGGAGGACACTACCTTTATCATTAATGGGAAGAGTCACAACCGTTAAAATGATGGTCCTTCCTAAAATTAATTATTTGTCCTCAATGATCCCTACCCAACCATCAATGGCCTGGTTTAAGTCTCTAGACTCAAATATAAGTAAATTTTTATGGAAGGATAAACCATCGTGGATTAGTTTAAAAACCCTCCAAAAAGCGAAAGAGTGCGGAGGCTTAGATTTGCCAAAATTTTTTAATTACTTTTTAGCCAATAGACTGCAGTTTGTTTCAAAATGGACAAAATCAACCCCACTAGGAAACCCATGGTTAGATGCTGAACAGGCTCTCTGTGGGTCGCTAAATATCTCTGATTTATCCTTTATAAGTCCCTGTATTAAACACCATGACTGTTTTAAAAGTATTAATACCAGTTCCTCTCTGATGGTTTGGTGGAAATTTTTAAAAATAACAGGGTCTTCACTTGTCCCCTGTAAACTCACGCCCATTTGGAATAATCCTGATATCCTGCAACAAAAGAGGACATTAAAATTTCCACTATGGCAAGAGAAGGGAATAAATAACTTAGAACATCTTATTCAAGGTGGAAATTTTATCCAATTTCAGGATCTAGTGTCACAATATGAAATCAGTGATAAAGAGTATTTTGAATATCAACAGCTTAAATCCATAATAAAAGCAAGATTTAATCTTAATCAGACAGATTTAGAAGTACCAGTTAAGGTGGCAGAGTTTCTAAATCTCCGTTCCCCAAAATTGATATCGAAAATACATGGACTATTATCAAAGCTGGATGAGTCCGTATCTCTTCCAATATCAAAATGGGAGACAGACTTATTGATTAATAAGGAGGAAAGTTTCTGGACAGAAATATATTTAAACACTTTTAAGATGACTAAAAACTCTAACTTACAACTTATACAGTATAAAGTGACATGATTTCTTAACCCAGGAGACAGACGCTGACACGAGTAGAGTAGTTTGACAATTATTTATTAACCCAGAGTGGTTTGGTGAGTGTGTGAATGTGTGAGTGACTGCAGTGTAGCCTGGCAGCTGGAGCTGAGCAGGTCTTGCTGCGACCTGGCAACCCTGGAACACACAAGCACAAGAGGTTAGTGTGGCTCGTTGAAATGGAGAACTGAGCCTTATGCTGCTTACTTGCAGGTGCCACTGCGAGACTCCTGTCGGCTCCGTGACTTGGCGTGGCTTGGTGCAGATGGCGCTTGGCACTGTGAGGGTGAGGAGGAGATCCGAGGAGGAGGAGGTGACATCCCATTATCTGGGGAGATGAGTCCACTGCCAGGGAGGTCCATCTGTGCACAGGGGAGAATACTTTGACAGGGTAAGTTTTGCTGTGGCTTATGTGACGTGGCTTGACGAGATGGCTTGGTATTAGCTCTGGCTTGAGGTCGTGTCCTTGACGCGATGCGTGGTGAAGACGACAGACAACTCCGTGCCGAGCAGTCAGAAGCACCGGCTTTTAAAGACTGCTGATTACTGGTGGCAGGTGTATGCGCAGCTGGGGCTAATGACGGCCCAGCGGCCGCCGGAGATCCGCCGTCTCCCGCGCTGAAGGCAACTCCCGGAGCGGCACAAAATGGGCTACCTTGGAGAAGCGGTCAGGACTGAGGTGAAGTGGTCCGAGGGGGGCAGGCCGGTCACAAAGTCCAAAGCCACATGGGACTAGGGGCGGGAAGAGACCGGCAGAGGATGGAGAAGACCTGCTGAGGGGGAAGATGATGATTTCCCGGTGGCGCATTGAGCGCAGGCCCGGACATAGCTGGTAACATCCTTCCTCAACCCTGGCCACCAGAAGGCTCTCTGCAGCAGGTTGATCGTGCGAGTGATTCCTGGATGGCACGCCAACTTAGACGCATGACCCCACTGGATGACCTCCCTCCTGACCGAAGGGGGAACGAACAAACAGCCCGGGGGACCCTCACCCGGGTCGGGCTCAGTTTCCTGTGCTCTCCTGACCCTGTCCTGGATCTCCCATGCGATGGCGCCTACCACACAGGATGACGGCAGGATGGTCTCCTCTTGATCCCCAATGGTCTTTGCCTCGAACTGCCTGGAGATGGCGTCTGACTTGCCGTTCTTGCTCCCTGGCCGGTAGGTGATCGTAAAGTTAAACCGGCCGAAGAAAAGAGACCAGCGGGCCTGGCGGGCGTTCAGCCATTTAGCCGTCCGAAGATAGTCCAAGTTTTTATGATCCGTCCAGACATCGAACGGCTGGGCAGCCCCCTCCAACCAGTGCCTCCATTCCTCCAATGCGAGCTTCACAGCCAGCAGCTCCCTGTCACCGATGCAGTAATTCTTCTCAGCAGGTGTTAGGCGGTGGGAGAAGAAAGTGCACGGCCGGATCCTTCCATCCACCGGGGAGCGTTGGGAGAGGACCTCACCAACTCCAGAATCCGAGGCGTCCACCTCCACTAGGCACTGCAGGGCTGGGTGGGTCCACCTGGGTCAGGACATGGGCAGAGGCAAACTCCTCCTTCAGCCTCCCGAATGCTGCAGTCGCTTCCACACTCCAACGAAAGGGGGTCTTGGGGGACGTGAGGTCGGTCAGGGGGTGGGCGATGATCCCAAAGTTCGGCACAAATCGGCGATAGAAGTTGGCGAATCCCAAGAAGCCCTGCAACTGCTTCCTGGACGTGGGCATGGGCCAATCCACCACCGCCTTGACCTTGGCCGGGTCGGGGAGCACCTGATTGTGTGTGATAATGAATTCCAAAAAGGACGTCTTGTCGGTGTGAAACTCACACTTCTCGGCCTTGACAAACAGCTGGTTCTCCAGGAGACGCTGCAGGACCAATCTCACGTGCATCTGGTGTTCCTCTAACGAGCGTGAGAAGATCAAGATGTCATCCAAGTACACAAACACGAAGGAGTTCAGGAAGTCCCAGAGGACGTCGTTAATCAATCACTGGAAGACGGCCGGAGCGTTGGTTAACCCAAACGGCATCACCAAGTATTCAAAATGGCCGCTTGGGGTCTGGAACGCCGTCTTCCATTCATCGCCCTCCTTAATGCGCACCAGGTGGTAAGCGTTACGGAGGTCCAGCTTCGTGAACCAAGATGCCCCCTGGAGAGAGTCAAAGGCCGAGTTCATCAGTGGCAGCGTGTACTTATCCTTGATGGTAATTTCATTCAGGCCCCGGAAGTCAATACAGGGACGCGGCGAGTCATCTTTCTTCCCTACGAAGAAGAAACCTGCCCCCACCGCAGAGGAGGACGGTCAAATAATTCCAGAGCTGAGGGACTCCTTAATATATGTGTCCATGGCCTCATGCTCCGGGGCAGACAGGCTATACAAATGACTCACCGGGAGAGGGGCCCCTGCCCTGAGGTTGATCGCACAGTTGTAGGGGCGGTGGGGGGGAAGGGACAGCGCCCGTGACTTGCTGAAAACCGCTCCCAGATCGTGGTAGACTTCTGGTACCTTGGACGGGTCCGGGGGCAGCATCGAGGGCGGGGTCACCGATACCGAGGGGGCACACGCTGCAGACTGGAGGCAGGCACTGAGGCAAAAGGTGTTCCACGCGGTGATATTTCCTGCTTGCCAGTCGAACGTGGGATTGTGGAGACGTAGCCACGGGTAACCCAAGATCACAGGCGAGGAGGAGATGGGCAACACCAAGAACCGGATCTCCTCCCTATGGTTTCCAGAAACAATCACTGACATGGGAGCCGTCTGGTGGGGGACAGTGGTCAGTGAAGCCTTTGACAGCGTGATGAGGTTGACAGCTGGGCGAAGGGGTTGACAGCTGAGGCCCAGATGGCTTGCCAGGTCTCTGGAGATGAAGCTTTGCTCAGCTCCAGAGTCAATAAGGGCATGTGTAGTGTGTTCTCTGTGTTTATAGTAGATTAGTTTATTTGACAGGGACAGTGCAATAAACATAGACAATTAATCAAAGACAATCAATCTGATGTGTTGCACATAGAGTGTATAGCTATTAGCTAATTTGCAACTCTTGTCCCTGGATGGGCTTTAGAAAAAAGAATCAAGATAAAAAATATACACAATAACCACATACATCAATGCAGAAAAATTATAAATACACAATTATAAATATTATAAATATTATAAATACACAAATATAACAGCCTGACTCACATTTAACATAAATATTATAAATACACATATATTATAAAATATTATAAATACACAAATATAACAGCCTGACTCACATTTAACACATATAACATAACTCACATTTGCCTATTTCAGGCCTCCCTCCCTCCGTCACTCACTATAAACAAACACATTTATTCCTTCCCTTCATTCACTCTCACTTTGCAGACAAATAATTCATACATGAGTACATTCTTGTTTATTTTTCAGCCAGTTTTTAACATTTTTAGTGAATGTTTTAAAGTCCGTTATTATTTTAATTTCATTTGGCATTGTGTTCCAGATGTGACTGCCCTTTATAGAGAAAGCTGTTTGTCCAAATGTGGTTCTGCGGTGGAATATTTTACAGTTATTGTTAACAGAACTCCTGGTGGCTCTGCTGCTGTCCTGTCTTTGGACGAAACCAGCAAGTGGCTCGGGTGCTGATTTATGGAAACATTTGAACGTTAATTTCAGAAGACAGAGGTCAATGAAGCTCTCAAAACTCAATAGGTTGTATTTTTTTAAAACATTACAGTGATGCCACCTAATGGGCTTTTTGTCCAAGATTTTTAGGGTTTGATTATATAATGAACCTATATGTCTTATTGTGGAAGGGGCTGCTTGAGCCCAGACTGTCAAACAGTATGATATATGAGAAAAAACCATAGAATGCATATACAGTGCAGCTGCTTCGTAAGGTATGTAATATCTAATTAATTTAAAGCAGTTCAGATTTTTTTTTACTGTTTTTGAAATTTTCTTTATATGAAGATTAAATTTGAGTTGAGGATCTAGTACAATGCCAAGGTATTTGAATTCTGTAGCTAAACTGATGTCATGATCATGTATATTAACTTTAAAATGTTGCAGGTTACATTTTTTGATTGAAAAGCACATTGAGACTGTTTTCTGAAGGTTCAGCAATAGATGGTTCTTGAGGAGCCACTCTTGGACATCAACCATACTTGTAGACAGTACATCTGCAGCCTGTGCTGGAGTCTTGGCAGCTGTGTAAATAACTGCATCATCTGCATAAAGTTGGCATGTTGCAGCTGAGCAGTGTAACGGCAAGTCATTAATAAAAATGCTGAAAAGTAAAGGACCAAGAATGGACCCTTGTGGGATACCCATGCGGTTGTTTAAAAATGAGGATTTATCCTGGTGAACTTTTACACACTGTTCTCTATTCTGGAGATAAGATGCAAACCATTCTAATGTATTTGGGGGAGAAGTTAAAAGATACCATTTTGGATAAAAGCAAACTGTGGTTTACAGTATCGAAAGCCTTTTTGAGATCTAGAAAAACAGCTCCTACCACATTACCCCTGTCCAAGGACTGTTTGACGTTTTCAATAAGGCAACAATTTGCTGTTTCTGTTGAGTATCCTGGTCTAAAACCAAATTGATGTGGATGAAGAAGTTGACTGTCTTGTAAGTAGTCTATCAGCTGTGTAGCTACAACTTTTTCAAGAACCTTAGATAGGACTGGTAAGATAGAGATTGGGCGGTAATTGCATATATCGTCTTTACTGCCTGATTTATGAACTGGTATGACGACAGCTTTTTTCCAGCCAGATGGAAATGTACTAGACCTAATGGAGAGATTAATGAGATGAGTCAGTGGTTTGATTAATATTTTGCTGTGCATTTTGAGAAAGGAAAGGAGGTGCTCATATTGTAGATATCATTAGTTTTTGAGTTTGACAGTGTTTTAACAATACCAGCAATTAACTTAGTCTGATTAGTCTGATGGGGATACGGCAACTAGTGAGGGATTTTTTCTGCTTTATGTCCGTGAATCCCCCTACTGTAACCCACGGACCTCCCCTTTTAACCGGTTAGGACACTCAGCTACCCCATGAGACTCATTGCCACAGTAAAAACGCAAACCCAGATCCCTCCGGCGCTGCCTTTCAGCCGCCGAAACACCCAATTGCCCAACAATCATTTCGTCCTGCCTCGGAAGTTCCTCCGGTGGGGGCAGAGCCGGGAGAGGCGATCGAGAGGAGCGGGGGCGTGGTTTACCCAAACAGCTAGCAGCTCTACGTTTGGCCACCCGCTCCTTCAGCCTACTATCTAAACTAATTGTAAGAGAAATTAGTTCCCCTAATTTATCTGGCTTATCCCGTGTCGCTAGTTCATCTCTAAGCTCCGAGCTAAGACTACGGAGGAAAATGCTGCAAAGAGCTGACTCCCCCCACCCGACCTCTGCAGCTAGCACCTGGAAGTCTACAGCGAAATCGGCGGCAGATTTGCTGCCCTGCCGAAGGCTAAGCAACCGGTCAGTTAACACTGCGCCCCGATCAGTATGGTTAAAAATCTCTAAGAATTCTGCCACGAACTGCTGGTAAGTTAAGTGGGAGTAGCTGGGTTTAGCCATAACTGTGCACGCCCAAGCTAACGCCCTCCCTTCGAGCAGGTTAGAGATCTACCCAATCTTGCTATGGTCCATGGGAAAGTCTCCCGGGATGCGGTGAAAAACTGTCTTGCATTGTAGCAGAAAGCCCCGTGCCTCTCCGAGCTTTCCGCCAAAGCGGGCGGGGGTAGGCACGGGAGTGAGGCGAGGTGAAGGAGGCTGGTGTAATTGACTAGCAGGTGGGACTGCAGGGGCTGATGAAGCCCCAGCGACCGGGGAGAACGCCTGGCGTCCTTCCAGGTGATCCAGCCGGCTGTTAGTCTGAGCTAATTGATTTAAAATAACTGTCTGTTGATGGGCAATTAAATCTACTTGTGCGCTTAAGGTGTTAAAACGGCGTGCTGGGTCGTCTTGGCGGAGTTGTACTGACATGATTGCTTAACCCAGGAGACAGACGCTGACATGAGTAGAGTAGTTTGACAATTATTTATTAACCCAGAGTGGTTTGGTGAGTGTGTGAATGTGTGAGTGAGTGCAGTATAGCCTGGCAGCTGGAGCTGAGCGGGTCTTGCTGCGACCTGGCAACCCTGGAACACACAAGCACAAGAGGTTAGTGCGGCTCGTTGAAATGGAGAACTGAGCCTTGTGCTGCTTACTTGCAGGTGCCGCTGCGAGACTCCTGTCAGCTCCGTGACTTGGCGTGGCTTGGTGCAGATGGCGCTTGGCGCTGTGAGGTTGAGAAGGAGATCCGAGGAGGAGGAGGTGACGTCCCGTTATCTGGGGAGATGGGGTCCGCAGCCAGGGAGGTCCACCTGTGCACAGGGGAGAATACTTTGA
The DNA here is from genome assembly GCA_020510985.1 of Pholidichthys leucotaenia. Lineage (NCBI taxonomy): Eukaryota > Metazoa > Chordata > Actinopteri > Cichliformes > Pholidichthyidae > Pholidichthys > Pholidichthys leucotaenia. The sequence continues at coordinate 39,927,696 of CM035841.1, read as the reverse complement.
CAGGGTAAGTTTTGCTGTGGCTTACATGACGTGGCTTGACGAGATGGCTTGGTATTAGCTCTGGCTTGAGGTCGTGTCCTTGACGCGATGCGTGGCGAAGATGACAGACGACTCCGTGCCGAGCAGTCAGAAGCACCGGCTTTTAAAGCCTGCTGATTACTGGTGGCAGGTGTATGCGCAGCTGGGGCTAATGACGGCCCAGCGGCCGCCATGACATAAAGTTCTACATAGAATTCATTACACAGGACAAATGATGTTCAAAATGGGCCTGAGTCACACAAATATCTGCTCTCACTGCACTAGCAACGTCCCGGATAGCTATATGTATGTTATGTGGTACTGTGCACCGGTTCAAAAGTTCTGGCAGAAGACATGTGAAGACCTGTCGGCATGGTTTGGGTATAGTGTTCCACCCTCACCCACACTTTGCATATTAGGTGATTTAAGTGAAATAAATATAGATGCAAGGATGTCACATATGGTTCTCACTGTCTTATGCATCACAAAGAAAACTATCCTCATGAATTGGAAATCAAGAAATAACTTATGCATGACTTATTATAATAACTTACTATTGGATTATATTAGTCTGGAGAGAATGTCAGCCTCCTCAAATAATCAATTGGCGGAATTCAATTCTCTCTGGTCCCCGCTCATTAATTCTATAATCTGAGGGGTGGCGGGCGGTGACTCGCTCTCCTTGGCACCTCTGGCGGCTGGCTGCGCCCCGACCGCGGGTGTCCGGGGGGCCTGTTCCGGGGTGACCGTCTGTCTGACCCTGGGGGTGGTGGTGGTTGGGGGGGGGGCTGTGGGGTGGGCCGGGGGGGTTGGGCTGTGGCCCCTGGCTGGCTGGCCTTGCCTCTCGGGGGGGTCTGGGTCTGGTCCTGGGCCCCTGGTGCTGGGGGGGGGGGTATCCCCCCTCGGGCCAGGGTGGGGTGTGCGCCGGTGGTGGGGGTTGTCCCCGGTGCATCCTTGCGTGGCGGGGTCGTGTTTTCTCTGGGGTCCTGGTGGCACCCTGGGGTAGGTGCCTGCATCTTGGGTTGCCCTCCCCGTCCACTGGGGTCTGCGGGTGTGGGTGTGCGTGTGTGTGTGAGAGTGGGTGTGAGTGTGGGCTTGAGTATGAGCGGATGTGGAAGTGGGTGTGTGTTGAGTGGGCAGGTGGGGCTCTGTGTGGGTGTAGGTGGGTGTGTGTGATGGTGGTTGGAGGTACGTGTGTGTATGGAAGCGGTTACTTGTGGGTAGATGTCTAGGAGGTGGAGGATGTGTGTATGGGTAGGAGAACTTTGTTGGGTGGCAGGGGTTGGGCAGTCCATCTAGTGGCATGGGGATTGGCGTTTCGGGGCCTGCTTGTCCCGGCCGCCCTGCTGTTGTGCTGCGGGGTGAGATGCTTTGTTGCATCTCCCCAGGTGTCATTGGCGTCGGGTGTGTGTTGGTGCTTGGGAGTGGTTGGGGGGTCATTGGCACGGGTTGATGGCTGTGTTTCCATTGGGTTGCTCCAGGGTGGCTGTGGTTGCAGGGCGGCCTGCAGCTGTCGGTGTGCATCTGGGATGGGTGGTCGTGGGCCTGCGTGGGTGCTCAGGGGTGTCACCTGGTGTGTTGGGCGCCGTGTGGGTCCAGCCCATTGTTCACTATTGTGACTGTTGTTGTCCATGTTTGTGTGTGTAAGATGAGTGGAAATATGTTTGGCTGCCCCATCATGTTAGTGGTGCTGGGAGCACCGGGGCGTGATGCTGGTGGGTCCTGGGCTGCTTCCACTGGTGGCCCTTGCCCTGGGTTGGGATTTGGGGGCAGTGGGTGGCCTATTGAACCAGTCTGCAAGCTGGCTTCTGGGGAGGGGGGGGGGCGGCCTCGCTTTTAGACTGCCTACCTCCCAGTCTGATTTCCCGCCCTCCCCCTCCCCCTGACTCTGGGTGGAATATACATCTTTTTTGTTACATTTAGGGCTTTGGGATGGGGGTGTGCTGCACTGTGTCAGTGAAGGGGACACCTTTGCTGCGCGGTGGGGCTGCATTCACCTCAATTTTAATTGCATTTTAGACACTGAGGGCTTGGGGGGATGGGGGCCCTGCTGCCCAGCGCAGTGGCTAGCGATGCTCCAATCACTATCCCCCCAATTTTAATTGCACTTTGGTAGTCCACACATATACACACAATTATATCATATAACCAATACACACCCACCATGTTCTGTGCGGGGGGACGGGGTGGGGGTCTTCCCCCACCCCTGTTGCCCTGCTCTTGCTGGGGGTGTGGGAGTCTGGTGGGTAGCCTGGGACCTATCATGTTGTCAAAATCCCTGGGTGCTACTGAATATATAGATACAACCAAGGAAGTGAGAGGGGGGCTGAATATGAGTCTAAGTGAGAGTGAGGGGGTGATGAATGGAGGTGGTAGTGGTGGGTCAGTTTTGCACGGCGCTTTGCATGCTGGGCAGCATCTTGGGGCGCCTGCGGTGGTCTGCTGATTGTTTGCTCAGATGGGCACCGGGGGTGGGGGTCTGCTTCTGTGGCCTGCGCCGGTGGTCTCTCTGGTCACTGCCAGGCACTGGTGCGTGTTCAGGCTCGCTGCATCTGCTTCGCAGCTGCCTTATGAAACAAAGGTGAATGAGGAGTGAATTTGAATGGGTACAGGAGTGAAAGAAAAGGGGTCGGTCTGGGTGAGTGAGAGGGGTGTGCATGGGAGCACGTGGGTGTGAAGGTGTGGGGAGGGGTGTGTCTGTGAGTCGGGAGGTGCTGGATTAAGGGGGGTAGTGCCTCTCGGCAACGTGGGCTCCCCTGGGCGGGGGGACTTCTTTGGACGTGGGGTCCCCGGGGTGTGCGACAGAGGCGTTGGGGCGGGCCCGCTGTGGGGGTTCCTGGGGGGGCTCGAACCAGGGGGCGCGGGCTGGTCTCTGTCCCGCGGGGTGGGGTCGTTGGCCTCCTGGTGCCTGGGGCCCGGGGGCGGATGTTGGCCCCACTGGGGGGCGGGGGGGGGGTCGGGCAGGTCCGGGGGTGTGGGCTCACTGTGCCGGCCGCCGAGCAGCCTGGCCTCCCTTGATCATCCCTCCGGGGGGGATTCCTGGCTTTCCTGGAGCTTGCTGACCTCGGGGCTGGGGGTTAGTGGCACTGCCTTGCCTGCTCGGGGTTCCCGGGGGGAGAGCTGTTGCGACCGGCCCTCCGCTCGTATGTTTCCTGACAAACCACTCACATGCACACACTTATTTTGTGCACGTTCTCATATATATGCACACAGACATACATGCACAAGTGTTTCTCCTTTAACAGGTGTGGAAACCAGACTCGTGTTGAGACATCTTCGGTGGAAGAAGCAGTTTGTCTTTTGTTTGTTTTAGTTGTTGGTTTTTTTTGGGGGGGGCTGTTTGTTTTTTGTCTGTTCCCCTCCCTTTTCTTTTCCCCCTTCACACACTTCCTTTCCCTCTTCCCCATCCTGTTGGGTCTTCCATGGGTAAAACAATTAAAATAAAGTATTAAAAGTTATTACAGGAGGAGTTTACAACAATATACAATACACAGTTAGGTACTGTATAAGCTCCTCTTGGCAAAGTAGATCTGTTTTGGCACAATAAGGGTGACAGATCCCTGTTCTGTTTGCCTAGCTGCCTGACAGGACAAGGGGAAAAAAAAAAAGAAGGATTTCAAGAACTGCTGTGTCATGGCTTACACAGAGATGTGGCTTAAGGCGCATGACCGGGACCCGGACCTGTGTATTGACGGCTTTGGAGCCCCACTTCACTCGGATCGGCAGGAAGAGGTAACGGGGAAACGTCAGGGGGCGGCGTATGTTTGTATATTAATAAACAGTACTGTACATCTGTCATGGTCAGCGAGCGCATCTGTACACCCGATGTGGAGCTTCTGTCCATGTCACTACGCCCCTTTTATCTGCCCCATGAGTTCCCCCAACTGTGTACATTCACCCGAGAGCGGATGCTGACTCCGCCTCCAGCATCGCCTTTGATGTGGTACTGCGGTTGCAGTCGATTTCCCCAGAGGCTCCAAATTTTATTCTTGGGGATTTTAACCATGTGCCTCTAAAGAAGACACTTAAAAACTTTTATCAGTATGTCTCCTGCCCAACCAGGCGAAAAAAGACATTGGACCTGTGCTATGGATCCATAGAGAGGGCCTATAAATCTATTCCCCTTCCTCCTTTAGGATCCCCAGATCACAACTGTGTACATTTGCTGCCCACATATAAAACTGCTCTCAGAAGAGACAAGGCGAAGACCAGAGACATAAACATGTGGACAGAGGATTCAGTGCACTGCCTCCAGGAATGCTTTAACTGTACGGACTGGGAGGTGTTCACACTGCCCTGCAGAGAAGATTTGGACTCTTTAGTGGACGTGACATGCTCATACATGGCTTTCTGCAGAGACATGATTGTTCCACGGAAACATGTCAAAATATATCCCAACAACAAGCCATGGGTTACAAAATCAGTTAAATCCTGCTTACAGAGGAAAGCACTTGACTTTAAACAGGGGGTTGTTTCTGAGCTACAGGTTGCCACAAAAGAGCTGAAGGCCAAAATTTTAAGAGCAAAACAATTATAAATCAGAGTTGGAAAGCAAGATGCCAACAAAGAAACTTGGTTCAGCCTGGGCCAGAATGAAAACTATTGCAGGCCTTCAGAGCACAGAGTGCAGCAATCGTGTGTTTTTAGATGGTTTTAATTCAGACACAGAGTTGGCTAATGCTCTTAATTGTTTTTATGGTCATTTTGACTCCTTTGATTTTAGCACAGAAACCCAAGATTTGAAACAGAAACTCAAAGACAATCAGCACTTTAATATTGAGGTGCAGGATATTAAAAGGGCGTTCTGTGCTGTAAAAGTGAACAAAAGTCAGGGCCCTGATAATATATGTGGGCGCTTGGTAAAGTCCTGCGTACATGAACTGAGTCCTGTATTTCACTACATTTTCAATAAATCCTTACAGACACAACATGTGCCTAAGATCTGGAAAGATTCTGTGGTTGTCCCCGTTCCAAAATCCAGCTGTCCTAAAACGGTAAATGATTTTAGACCAGTTGCTTTGACTTCAATTTTAATGAAAATGTTTGAAAAACTGGTCAGATCTGAGGTCCTAAAGCAGACTGAGCATGCACTGGATCCTCTGCAGTTTGCCTATAGGCCTCACAGAGGAGTGGAGGATGCCACTGTCACACTGTTTAACATGCTTTTTGAACATCTGGATTTTAATGGGACACACACCAGGCTTTTATTTGTGGACTTTTCTTCTGCCTTTAATACAATCAACCTCATATTTTAGTTGAAAGGCTCCTGCAACAATTTGATTTGAGCAATAATCTGGTGGGTTGGATTCTGGATTTTTTAACCAACAGGACACAGAGAGTAATGGTCAATGGTACATTGTCTGACCTAAAGTGCTCTTCTACGGGCTCTCCTCAGGGGTGTGTGTTGTCACGACTACTCTTCATCCTGTACACAAACATGTGTCGGAGCAGACACGACGACAGACACATTATAAAGTATGCTGATGATTCAGTTGTTGTCAGTCTCCTCCAGGATGGTGAGAGTGGCCACGGCCCAGTAGTTGATGATTTTTGTTCACTGGTGTGAGGATTCCTACCTGCAGCTGAATACGACAAAAACTAAAGATATGATTATTGACTTTAGGAGAAAAACTCCCAGACACGAAGTCACTGCACTAAAAGGCCAGACCACTGAATGTGTACAATCCTACAAATATCTTGGGAAGATTATTGATAGTAATTTAAACTTTGAAGAGAACTGTGAAAGGGTGTGCAAAAAGGGTCAGCAATATTTGCATTGTTTAAGGAAACTTGCACGCTTCCAAACTGACCGAACCATAATGACAATGTTTTATCTGGCTTTTATTGAATCTGTTTTAGCCTTTTCTTTAGTGTCATGGTTTGGTCAGACAAAACTGAAACAGAGGAAATCCTTAGACCAAGTAGTTAGATGGTCCAGTCGTTTGCTTGGCGAGTCACAGCTGAGCCTGACATCCCTGTACACCAGACAGGTACAGAGGATGGCTACCTCCATTTTAAATGATGACTCCCACCCTTTGCACTGCAACTTTCAGCTTCTTTGCTCCAGACGGAGGTTTGTTGTCCCAAAAAGTAAAACCCAGTGCAACAAAAACATCTTTGTTCCTGCTGCTGTTAAAGAGTTGAACAAGATGTAACAATATATTGCACATAATTTCGTTACCTATTTATTAATTTTATTTTATATTTACTTATTTTTGTAGGTTTTTTATTTGGGTTCTAAATCTTTTATTGGGTTTAGACTTTTGAGTTTTTAACCTCTTTGACTAGTCTTTAACTTTTTAATGACCCTTCTCTCTTATCTCCTTATTTTTTTCTCTTATCTCTTTTTCTTATGTCCTGATTGGTGAAGCCTTGAGTACTTTTATCATGTTTATAGTCAGCTTCATGTGTGCCTGTGTTTGTGTTCATGTTTAATGTAATTGTGGTTTGTAAATATGGATGTCACCTGACTGCAAAACAAATCTACCTACGGGTACAAATAAAGTAACCTGAACCTGAACCTGAACCTGAACAACCACGTACAACCCACAGGCCAATGGGTTATGCGAGCGTTTCCATAGGTCACTGAAAGCAGCGCTCAGGGCTTCGCTTACGGATGCAAATTGGGTGGACCGGTTACTGTGGGTTCTATTAGGGTTGCGTTCTGCACCAAAAGAGGATTTGTTGTTGTTGTTGTTGTTGTTACTTATTTGTACCCGTAGGTAGACTTGGTTTGGAGTCTGGTGACAAGCCACTACAAGCCACTGGTGACAAGCCACCGGCTGCTGGTTGCTGCGTGCGCGAGCGCCCTAAACCTACATGTTTTTGGTATGCGGGAGGAAACCGGAGAAATCCCGGAGTAAACCCGCGCAACACGGGGAGAACATGCAAACTCCACACAGCTCACTGTTGGTCGGGGGCTGGGATCGAACCCACGATCTCATGATCCCCGCGATCCCCCGGCCGAGAGTAAAACTGTGCTGTCACAGTGCTAAACCACTGCGCCACCGTGCAGCCCGGATTTGGAGGCTTCCCCAGCAGAGCTGTTTTTTTCTCAGCCACTGCGGCTCCCCAGGGAATTTTTACCAGATAACCCCGCACCGAATAACCATCTGTCCCCACGTTCACAGCATAGCGCAGACGCAGGCACGCTACCTGGCCCGGCCCACCACTGTTTGCCACGCGCTTTTGTGCCGAAAGCTTTGAAGAACGCGGTGTTCGTGTTTGTCAGGCACGATGCCCACTGCCCCCCATTGCGCCCACCCTACGATGGCCCGTGTAGAGTGCTGGAACCTGGGGACAAACATTTTGTGTTAGACTTGGGGGGTTGCCGGGAGAAAATCTGTATAGACAGGCTTAAGACCGCCTTTGTGGTGGCAGATAAGCAGGTGATGTTGGCTCGAGCTCCTCGGCGTGGAAGACCCCCACTGAGAACTCCCCAGGTAAACGATTCATCAGAGCAGTCACACGAGCAGGCTGAATGTCCCCCCCTGCCTCCTCGACATTGTCCAGCCACAGACGGACACACCCCCGGGAACCCCCCACCAGCAAAGCAGCACGGCGGAGCTGAAGACCCCTCGTTACAGCAGATATGGGAGGAGGCTGAAGCCAAAAGGACGTGAGAGTTAACGCTCAGTCTGAGACTCTGGGGGGGGGGATATGGGGAACCCATGCTGGGACATTCATCTCAGACTGGAAGGAAAGGAGAGGCAGTAAATTCCTCTGCCGGAAGAGCATGGGGATTAAGCAACTGGGGACAATAGGAATTGTGATGGGAGAATGTATTGTGATGCAAGACCACAGGCAGCAGGAGTGAGCAGCTGTGGGGACAATAGGAATTGCGATGCAAAAATGTATTGTGATGTAAGACCTCAGGCAGCAGGGGGAGTGAGTGTGTAATATGAAGGAGAGACCCTGCAGCATGAGGACAATGCTTTTTCTGAGACGGAGAAATGTGAGAGAGTGAAATAAAGTTTGTCTGCTATGAATGCCTGGCCTGTTTATTGCTCTCTCCACAACATACTTATAAAAAGTGACTTCATCCTTTGTAATTTTGTTACCTTTTAATTACATTTCCCTGAAATTGCTATCATTGTAATGTCCGTTTAGCCAGTCCAAGCAGACATTACCGACCACTAAAGACACATCTTGAAGCATGACAACATGAGAGCAAAAACCCAGTGTCCAACATCCATTTATTAAAGTCTCCAAAAAAATAACCAAAATACAAACCAATATCAATTTCCAATTTCCTTTACCCTCACACACTAAGAGCTTGTAAAACTGGACGCATGATTGGCAGCACTCTTGTCAATCATATTATGTATGCTGATTGTTTAGACTATAAAGCATAAGACAACTAGAAAAGCACTCGGAGAGCGCAGACCTCCGCCAAGTGCCACAGTTCCCCAAGAATCCTTTAAAAAATTCCTGGATCCAGATCACCACCAAAATCTAATCATCTGTAGGATACCCCATTTCTGACAATCTCTGAAAATTTCATGAAAATCCGTCCATAACTTTTTGAGTTATCTTACTAACAAACAGACAGACAGACAGACAGACAAACCAACGCTGATGAAACCATAACCTTCTTGGCGGAGGTAATGATGAGGTGAGTGGTGAACTACAGAGGACTTTATTGTAGACTCACCATCAGTACAGAGATGCTCCTGTCAGGCTAAGAGGTGGTCAAAAAGACCGTCCCTCTACCACACAGCCCTCTTATACTCTGGGTGACATCACCACCCATGTTATACTATAATGTGTCCCAAGAACAACACAACACCCCCCCCCCCTTCAAAAAAGTCCAAACCACACATAAAATGAAGACCCTCCCCAATTTGGAACCCGAATCACGCACTAACAATAAACTAAGATATATCAGGCCTATAACATTCACAGAAAACAACTAAGGCTAGAGGGAAACAGTTGGACTACTGTTCCACCCCCACATGGTCAGACAGATTATTCTGTTGTCTCAGTTAAAATATAGTCCATTAAACATAAAATAGCCGTGCTCCTAAAATAAACCAAAACAATCCCTTTCAGAGAACATATATACAAACAGGTTATGCGTCTGTACGCCAACTCAGTAAACCACATGAATAACATTCATTTCAACACCATGCATAATTACTTAAACCTGGGCAATCCATATCAACAACATATAATAAACACATTGCCCCCCCCCCCCCATTACCAGTCAGTCACAGTGGAGAGCCCACCCCACGGAGACCCGTCAGGCGGGTCCCGACCACAGCATTTTCTTCTCTTGGTGCCCAGAGACGACCCCCGTTGGTGCCAAGGAACCTCTCTCTCATCATAGATGCACCACAGCTCGTTGGGATGTCTCCATGTACCATCAGACAGCTGAAGGTAGCCGTCCTCCCGAGTAGCCACCACCTGCAGCCGCCCCTGGTCCTCCTGCAATTTCCGCTTTCTGCAAACTCCTCTCAACCGGGCCTCCTCCCTGGGCCAGACCGCATTAGCAACCCCCAGAAGAGCCCAACTCGGCTTCCAGTGTTCCTGAATGGCACGTCGTTTCACCGTGCCAGCCAGTCCTGCCCCGATCGTTTTCATTTGAGATGCTGGCGAAGCCATTGTGACCCCCTGTTTCTCGGTACCTTCCAATCGAACTCCGGAAACAAGATGAGCCAGCCACTTGGCTCCACCCACCGTCATGGGCATCCCACCACACCACCCAGTTCCCTCATCTAGGGTAACTTGGGCCCTGGTGCAGGAACCCTCCTGCGATGGCCCTGGGTGGGGTTGATCCTGCTCACCTCCCAGAATACTAGGCCAAGATTCGTCCCACACCGTATCGTCCACCACTTGCATCACCGGTTGGTCCCACAAGCTATGGCCCGACCACTCCTCTCCAACGCCGCTGGTGATGGTGAAACCCAGTCCATTAAAGGGGTCACAACCCATCACATTCTCACCTCTGGCAGTCACTGTAAATGGCAGTCACTATAAACTTCAGGTTTACGACCACCACTGACTTGTATCGTGCTGTCAGCTCATTTGAACCCACAATGGGCAGCCTGGTTCCTCCATAACCATTTAATGGCAATGAATGACCTCTCACTTGATAGTACAGGAAGAAACTCCTCATGGTGGGCCAACTCAACACAGACCTCACTGCACCTGTATCAACCAACTTCCACTCCGTCCAATTTCACTGTACAATTGGTAGGGCCGTAGGTGTCTGGAGAGACAGTGTGAATAACCGTCGGAGTTGGAGGTGGGGTGTCCGCTTTGTTTCGCCGCTCCCCTCGCTCAAATCTATTACAGGCCCTGGCGAAGTGATGCAGGAGACTGCACTTGCCACAGCGTTTACCTCTTGCCGGACACTCTCTAGCCTTATACCAATGCTTGGTGGACCCACAACCCGAACATCTGGGCGATCCCGGGGCAGACCTCATCTTCACAGCTGTAGCGCATTCCTCTTGTTTGCTATCTTCGCTGTCTGGGTCCACAGCCTGCACCGCTGATTGTGAGGCAGAGCGGTGTAGCATAGCTCTCTCACCGAGCTCACGTGACAATTTGTTTGATGCTTCACTCTGTTGGGTTATCTCCACAGCCGTGGTTAATGGCAGTTCATTGGAGTACGTGAGGAGCCTCGACCGTGCTGATGAGCAAAGCGTGTGCTCCGCCAACTGGTCGTGGACCATCTCATCCTCCAATTCACCAAACTGGCAGTCTCCGGCCAGCTGCCGCAGGTCTGCAACATAATGTTGTACTGACTCGCCCGTCCACTGGTGGCGCTGCCAAAACTGGATCCTCCGGACAATGACGTTTGCAGGTGCGCAAAAATGTCGCGCCATTAGCTCAACCACATCGTCAAAGCTATCGCCAGCACCCAATGCAGTAAGGCTACGCTGTCCTTCCATACCTAAATTGTGGACCAAAATTGCCCGTGCCCATACCTTCTTCAGTTCACCAAGGTTCGGTGCTACCAAATAATTTTGAAATGCAACGAACCATCTCGCCCAAGGAACCGGAGGCTCTCCCGGACACTCCAAAAACAGCCGAATTGAAGACATGCCGGCATCCATACTTTATCCTTGTGGCCAAATGTTATGTCTATAAAACGTAAGATAATGATGAGGTGAGTTTTGGAACTACACAGGACTTTATTGTAGACTCACTGTCAGTACAGAGACGCTCCCGTCAGACTGAGAGGTGGTCAAAGAGACCGTCCCTCTACCACACAGCCCCCTTATACTCTGGTGATGTCACCACCAGTGTTACACTATAATGTGTTCCAAGAACAACACAACACTGATGATCTTGTGATTTTTAGTCCAAGTAGTGCTGGTCTTCAGCAGCTTCTGTCTGTCTGTTCTCTGTATGGTTTGAAACATGACCTTAGATATAATGCTACATAGATATAATTATATGTAGAACCAAGGAGGACACATGTTTAACATTTCCTGATTTTAAATTATCAGGGAATGTTCTGCCAGTCTGTAACAAGATCAAATATCTTGGACATATCATCACTGACCAAATGACTGATGATGAAGACATCCACGGACAGTGTTGTTTGTTGTATACACAGGCTGACATTCTGTGTCAGAGGTTGAGTGCATGCTCACGTGAGGTTTAGTTGTCTCTGTTCACAGCATACTGTGCACCCATGTATACTGCACATTTATGGGCCAATTATAAGGCAGGGAGTTTGAGGAGACTTCAGGTTGCCTATAGTGATGCCCTTAGACTGTTACTGAAGAGGCTTAGATGGTCGAGTGCAGTGAGCTCTTTGTGGCGGCAAGAATTAGAACTTTTGGAGCCATTTTAAGGAATCTTCTGTTTAAATTTATGCCTTAATGCCTCTGATAATGAAATCATTTTATCTTTAACAGGGTTAAAATTTAGTTCCATGCGTTGTCAATCCCTGCTGTGGAGGCACTGGTACACCTGTTTGTGTTGATTGTGAATTTTGTGGGGTTTTTTTCTTTTTCTCTTTTTTTTTTTTTTGTATTTATTTTGTACCCATAGGTAGATTTGTTTTGCAGTCTGGTGACAAGCCACCAGCTGCCGGTCGCTGCGTGCGCAAGCACCCCGTATCCCTAACCTGCATGTTTCTCTCTTACATCTCTTGATGTGTTTGTTTTTAACTAGACCTGTGAGTCTGAAATAAAGGTTTATATCACATGTTGACGGTCAGTAAATTGATGTCCTTTTTAACTGCATTTTAGACATTAAGTCCTGGATGACTGAGAATTTCCTACAGCTCAACCAGAGCAAAACTGAAGTTTTAGTTCTCGGTCCTGAAGCTCAGAGAGAGAAACTTATACCAAAATTGCAAACATTGTCTTTTATTCCATCAGAACAAGTTAAAACCTGAGCCTTATTTTTAACTCTGAGCTTAGTTTTATTTCACATGTTAATAATATTTTAAAAATTGTATTTTATCATCTAAATAGCCAGAGTCCACCTGTTTCTCTCTCGAGAAAACACAGAGATGCTACTGCATGCTTTTATTTCCAGTCATATTGATTATTGGTCTTCCTAAAAAGACGATCAGTAACTTACAGATATTACAGAATTCAGCAGCCCGTGTACTGACAAAGACCAGAAAGAGAGAGGATATTATGCCAGTTTTAGAATTGCTGCATTGGCTCCCTGTGAGTTTTAGAATGTATTTTAAAGTTCTTTTATTAGTTTATAAAACTCTTAATGGTCTTGGGCCTTCTTATTTATTTGATCTGCTTTTACCATACCGTCCCTCGAGAACCCTGAGGTCCTCTGGTCCTGGCCTTTTATGATACCTCAAGTTAGGACAATAACCCACGGTGGGGCATCGTTGGAGTTTTTCAGCCCACGTCTGTGGAGCAGCCTGCCAGAGGACCTCAGGGCTGCAGAGAGCGTTGATATTTTTAAAAGGAGGCTCAAGACCCACCTTTTTAGTTTAGCTTTTAACTAATTTTATCATTTATGTTTTCATACTTATTTGGCTATTTATTTATTTTTATATTATTTCAATTCAGTTTTGCATTACTATACATATGGGTACTGTTACATCTGAGAAATGACGGAGCAGGAGGCGAGTCCATCCATCCATCCATCCATCTTCTACCACTTTTCCGGAGGTCCGGGTCGCGGAGGCAGCAGTTCAAGCAGAGAAGCCCAGACTTCCCTCTCCCCAGCCACCTGCTCCAGCTCTTCAGAGGGGATACCAAGGCGTTCCCAGACCAGCTGGCAGACATAGTCTCTCCACCGAGTCCTGGGTCTGCCCCGGGGTCTCCTCCCAGTGGGACGTACCTGAAACACCTCAAGTGGGAGGCGTCCAGGAGGAGGAGGAGGAGGCGAGTCTTCATGCAGCAACTCTCTCTTTATTAAAGTGAACTTGGGTATATATACACAGTGGGCCGTGCCCGCCTGACATCACCACTGTGGGTGGGCACGGCATCACATACACACACACTCATACCCAACATTCTGCCCCCTTTAGAAAAATGCGAAACCACACACACAACTGAACCTCCCAAATTCGAAACCTGAATCACACAATAAAAACAAGGAGACTAATGAACAGTTATAAAATGACCACATCCGCATCACATCCACATAAAGAACAAGTATAACTGGGCCATGTCTCTTGAAAAGACAAAATAATCCCATATTACTCACCTTCACTCACATGCACACCAGCAAACAATATATACAAAATACACACACACACACACACACACACACACACACACACATATATATATATATATATATATATATATATATATATATATATATATATATATATACGTATATATACACACACAGATATTTACACCAGAAAAATTATTTTAGGTAACCCCAATGTCTCTGGGCAGCCACCATCTTCTAATCTGCCACGGAGGACCCGGGCTGCCCCATGGCATATGCGCCCCTGGCCGTTGTCTACCTCCAGGGTCGAAGCCCCCCTCCCTGGGAAAAATGTCTCTACCCGTCAGTCAGTGCTTCCTCCCTCTGGGCCTTCCATGCTGCCGTTTGGTGCGCTGCCTCTCCATGCCTGACGAGCCGCTCCCGACTGCCTTACGCACCGCCGTCATGGCTCTCGACACTCCGGCTCCCATTGGCCACACCTCGGGAAGAACCGAAGCCCACTCTTCGGCGTTGTCCGCTGCCTCGGGCACTTTGTCACGGCACACAGCACCCTCCTCCAGGGCACTCCACTGCACTGCCTCTGCATCCAGCTGCCACTGCTCACCTCCAGTGTTCACCACGACGCCCTCGCCAATGTCATTCTCTGACTCAGGCACCTCGCCGCTGTTTCCAGCACTCACATACCAGGCGCCTTGCTGCATCGTTACCGTAGCTGGCTGCAGCTGCTGTCCCTCAGGGCTCTCAGTGACACTCCCATCAGCTCCATCCTCTGACCCGGGCATCTCATCACCACTCTCGGCACCCTCACTCTAGGTGTCCCTCTGCGTCGCCTCTGCATCCTGCAGCTGCTGCTCTTCCCCGGAGCCCTTGGCCTGCATGGTCGCACTCTACCGCTGTTCAGCCTCCAGCAGCATGGCTGACTCCTGCCGCATCTTCTCTCTGCCGTCCTCATGCACTGTCCGACCTGTCAGGGCTGTGGTCCTGCGCCAGGCTGGGCTCCATGGCCAGCTCTCCATCCTCAGTGACTGGGGACTTTTCCTCACTTTGTCCCGGCCCCTCTTCAGCTTCCAGTTTGGCGCCCTTAGCCTCATTTGGTGTGCAATTAGCTTTTCCACTAGCCCGTCCATTGCCGCAGAATGGGTAGCTAGCCTCCTGAAGCTATCTAGCTCGCTCGACCCTGGCACCAAAAGCTCCATCACCTGTAGCCGACAGGTCCACGTATGCTCAGTGAAGTGGTCGGCCATCCGCTCGACGGCATCCTCATAGCCCTCGTTCGCGCCCAGCGACTCAAGGATCCTCCGGCCCTCTGCACCAAGGTTATGAGCCAGGAGTGCCCGGCGCTGTCTCCCGTCAACTCAAAGGAGACCCAGCTCTTTGATATATTCCTCAAACTCCTGTCTCCACTCCAGCCACGGGATCACCGGCTCCCCTGGTTTCTCCAGAAACAGCAGTAACTGTCGCAGTAGCCAGCATGCGCCCATTTTTCCTCCTCACCAAATGTTACATCTGAGAAATGACGGAGCAGGAGGTGAGTCTTCATTCAGCTAACTCTTTATTCCAGTGAACTTGGGTATATATACACAGGGGGCCATGCCCGCCTGACGTCACCCTGTGGGTGGGCACGGCATCACATACACACACACACACACACACATACCTAACAGGTATATTTATTATTCCTTTAACCATTTTATTCTCTTTATATTTATTTTTATTCATGATCTAAAGCCTTATGCATGCTGCATTTCCCCTCTAGTCCGCTTTGGTCTGCATGCGCTTTGGACGAGCCCGGTGCACATATGGCGCTGTACATGGTTACTTTTTTCATCAACCCGGCCAAGCGGTTGATGGATGCGCACAACCATCATTTGTAGTTTCACTTCCACCCCATTGGTAGTGCCAATGCGCTAACATGTCAGGGTTTTCACCAACAAAAAACACTGCTTGCTATCTGCTGCTTGACTTCCCGGTTTTCACTCCTTTTCCACGAAGATGCTGCTGCCGCTATAAGGAAGTATGTACAGTATGTATGATTCATGTATGTTTATTCTCGTCTTCCACTTCCTCATTGTCTTTTTTGTCCACTTTCTTTCTATGCTGTGTCAATATCGCCACCTGATGAATGGGACATTCATTCTTGCGCATGCGCTGTCAACGCATTCAGGTCGTAGGCAGGTGGTGCGGTCACAAAATTTGGGCTGCACGTGGTCGTCTGTGGTCGAGCACTGCAGACACTAGCAGAATGGAGACGATGATGTAAATTTCGTCATACGAGGTTTCCGGTTATACATACATGGACAACAGAGGCGCAGCATGAAGCCCGCTTTACTCTGCTTCTGACTGTATTCTATTGTATATTATGTTATCTTTATGTTATTTTTTGCTCTAGTGTCTCCTCACTGGGGGGCTGTCGGCACTTGGAGCTGTAAGTGGCTCTGGTGGTGGGGATGCTGCTGTGGTGGTGGCCCTTGCTTGGTGGGATGGGGGAGTTCAGTCACAGCCTGTTGGTTGTGGTGTGGACTCCTCTGTCTGCTTGGACTGGGGTGGCCCCTTGTGGCGATGTTTCTGCAGCCTGGTGCTGACAGTCCCCCTATGATGGTGTTTCCTCACTCTGGTCCTCAGTCCTCAGCCATGTTTTAACTATGCCTATTATTACTTGGGTGGTGGGGGGGAGGTGGGCTCTGGAGTGGTTGGGTGTTATGATTTCTCCCCGTGCGCTTTTACGCAGCGCACGGAGGAGTGGAAAGATGGACTTAAGTGCAGATTACACCACAAACACATTTATTTAAGAGAAGGTAAACAGTTCCCAAAGGTGAAGACGTACAAAAACGGCAATAAGTTGGGTACACTCACTGGCTTCACGGCGGACGTGAAGCAGGCTGTTATGATTCCCCATGCACCATTATGCGGCGCACGGAGGAATTGAAACCCACGTGCAGAAGTAGTTGTGTGCACTTTATTAAACAAACAAATAAAGTTCAGTCCAGCAAACAGTTATGATTATCAAACAGAGAGATGAGGTTATAGTCATGCAGGACACCAGGAAAACAGGGACGCCTCTTGGACGATCCACAGCCCGAGGGAGAGGATTCCTAGGTGCTGCAGAACAGCTGAACAGCACACGGAGAAAGGCAAACATAAACTTATGGGCTGGAGCGGTCTGAGGCAGTCCATGCTGTCCGGTGAGAGCAGGCAAGGCAGGAACAGCCGCTAACACCAGCTAACCAACGATAGTCAGGTAGCATTAGAAAAGACCAAACAGTCAGGCTGAAAGTAACAAGTAGGGAGTGGAGGCTAGCATACACAGAGGGAAAAGCGACTGTGTATATTGCACAATGATCCAGCGATCTTTTCCCAGTAAAACAGAGCTTAAGTAATGACAATACGAATGAGGAAAAAGACCGCCGATGTGAACGTGTGTGGGCTGGACTGAATAGAAAACAGGTGTGCATGAGTGAGTGTCTGAGCATGTGAATGGAGATGAATGGAGGTGTGTGTGTGCGTGCGTAAGGGGAAACCCAATAATGAGGAACAGCTGGTGGCACTGACAGGAGGAGGGGGCGTGGCCGAGCTGTCAGGGAGGGGAGGACCCAAAGGGCTCCCTGAAGCACCTAATGGAAAATGAACAATGTAAACAGACAAAATAGCCACAGTGTCAGAACTGGGTTTGGGACCACCAAACCCAAGTTCATGACACAGGCAGGCCACAGTGTACAGTGGCACAAAAAATACAGAAGACAACAAGGTACACTTACTGGCTTACGTGAAGTGGGCAGACCACAGTGTACAGTGGCTCAAGGGATGAGAATGAAATCAATGATCCAGCAATGGTTGACCTGCAAAGAGCTACTAAAGTACAAGCAATGCTGGCAGGGAAGATTAGGTGCACCTGGGCGAGAGTGGGAAAGGTAATTAGCAGGAGTGGCACCAGCTGACTGTCATGAGAGAGCGGGTGTGGTCAGACCGGCAAGTGTCAGACAGCGCCCACACGAGCGTAGGCCAAAGGAGGCTGCCTCACAGCTGCCAGCCAGAAAACAGTGGCTACAGGTACGGAAAAAATAACAAGTGAACATAGAAACTACAAGAACTTCAAAAGATAAAAGATAAAGCTCTTCTTCTGCTGCATCTTGACCCAAACGGAAAATTATGGAATTGAGCTGGGCTTTAAATGCAATTGACACCACTTTAAAAGAAGATCGGGCCAGGGGGAGCCCAAGTGGGGAGACTCATGGACAACTGGGAACTCATGTGTCTGTGTGATTCGATTGAAGATGCGGAAGACATCTATCTGTTTGGCTTATGATCACAGGATTTCTACTTTGGCTTTGGAGTTTCCTGATGTATCAGAAATTAAGAAGTTGGGAGAGCTGATCAAAATGCGGACCCGGCAAAGCTCCTTCAACAATTCGACCAGTTGGGGAGTGCACTGATAGCGGCAAATGGTGAACTGAATGGTGGCTGATTCAGTAGGTGGAATACATCTTGGAGTCGCTGGTGCTCTCCAGGGAATGATTTTAAAGCCTGTGAATGTGTTGCACAGAATCGCATGAGATGGAAATTTTTATGCTCTAAGTGAACTGTGCTCATCTGGCCTTGGTTCGGCGTCCTTGGTATTCATCCCTCCAGGAGAGAAGATAAGGCAGAAGTGAGTTTTTGGCTTCTCTAACCCAAACAATTAACAAACAATGGCTGTTATGCAGCAACCTGAACTCTTCAAGGACAGCGTGATCATGTGTCTAATATGGAACTTTACCATGACAGAAAACACAATTAACTCCCCCCCCCAAGTCCAGAAGCGTGGAGGCTCAGAAGGACGCCCAGAGTTCCAGGCCCCTCAGGTGGCCGGCCTGAGTCTTTAAGCCACCAGGGCCACAGAGATGACCCAGAAGGTGGTTGCCCCACAAGAAGGCCCAAGGATGGAAAGCAGGGCCGGAGGAGGAGAACCGACGACGTCTGGCGGTGGAGGGAGGGGAACCCCGAAGGCGTCTGGCAAAGGAAAAGAGGCCTCAGTGTCCTCAGGCTGACCAGGTGCATCCTCGGTGATCCTGGTCTGGGACAAAGCAGCACCCGCGGTGAATCCGGTCTGGAGCTCTGCTGCACCCGCGGTGGACCCGGACTGGAGCTCTGCTGCACCCACGGTGGACCCAGACTGGGCCAGAGCTGCACCCATGGTCGACCCGGGCCGGGCCAGAGCTGCACCCATGGTGGACCAGCCAACCTGTAAAAGCACCAGACCCAGGAGATGGTCAACCAGGGGAATCCCAGGCGAAGGCACAGGAGGCGGGTCCACGGTGACCATGGCGGGGGAAGCTGGACCAACGCTGACCTCTAGCGACGAACATGGATCCTCGGAGACTTCAGGTGGTTTAGGAACATCTCTGGCGACCCTGGGAGGAGGCTCAGAGGGGACACAAGGAGAGGCAGGATCAGGGTCACCAGCAGCGGCAGAGCCCGGTGAGGCGAGCTCAGGTGCAGAGTGCGGCTGCACCTGGCTCTCCTCACCAAGACACAGGCAAGATTGCTCTACTAAGGAAAGGAGAAAGACAAAAGAGAGCACTTACGTGAGCTCGAGCTCCACCGCCGTCCAGGACTCCAACGATCCAGGTGATGTCATCTCAGGCTCAGCCCTCTTGAGGTCCAGCTCGGAAGCTGACACTGCTATGGCAGCCTTTGCAGCAGGCATGATGGTTATTGCAGTCATGGTGCCCCCAGACAAAATCATCCACGCTAGTGGCTCTTCCAGCATGGCAGCTGGGGGTCGGCTCTGTGCTGACCCTGGGTTTGGATCCTCCAAGGCCACAGGCTCCTCCATTGGCTGGCAGGCTCGGTTCCGGGTCCGGCGGACACTCAGGGAAAGATGGGGGAGACACGGAGAGGGTAGATGAGGAAAGGTTTGCTGCTACGGGTGTTGAGAGCTCAGGGGACTGCAAACCCTGAGCCTCATCACTGGGAGTCAGACAAGGCACAATATCATTAATAGGAGGAGAAATAAATGACGCTTGCCTGTCATCCCGGTGAACGATGTTCTTTGTAGCAGCAGGTGGCCAGCCGTCCCTCTCCACGTCTACGGTGAATCCGGGCCCCCTAGTGGATAGAGGAGGAGTCCTCTCCATGGAGGCAGAGGTGAGCAGAACCGGGAAGGGCATAGCCAAACTCTCAGCAGCGGGAGAACCCACCAAAGAGATGGCAGAAAAAAACAGCAGAGGAGGAGGAATAGACTGGCATCACAGTCAGCAAATGAGAACTTTAACAGGATAATGCTGTGGGAATTGTCTTGCTCAATGAGGCAAAAGTTGCTGTCTGAGAGGCAGAGTCTTCTCTCTGCTGGTTCAGAGCAGGGTGATGGCGCCACCGTGGAGCTGGCGAAGGGTGTGCTGGAGCAGGAAGCGAGTTGGGCAAAGCGAAACGGATGATGGAAGTCTGCTGGGGACAGTGCCTCCACCTCAACTCCGTAGGAAACGTCAAAGCTGGAAATGAGCGCTGGAGTGCCCAGACTGTGGCCAGCAGATCCGCGTACTGTGGGTAGTTCCATAGACCGGGATGTGCCTCCAGGACTCCCACCGCTCCATTCAAACACTCCCAAGTCTTCTTTTGTCTCCAGGCGGCTAGAGCCTCATTTACGAAGTCCTGGATGTTGTCTGCCGTCCATTCCTCCGCCACCGAGAGAGTCCCCACAGCTGTTCCTCCTCTGCTTCGACAAGGCCGGCGAGCCTGGGGCGTCGTGCACTCCAACAATAGGTGCATAAAAGATTGTTCAAAGAAAAAAGTTATGTGTGGGTGCAACCTGCCTAAATCCTTTTATGGCTGGATCATTCTGTTACAATTTCTCCCCCGTGTGCTTTTATGCAGCGCACGGAGGAGTGGAAAGATGGACTAAAGTGCAGGTTACACCACAAACACATTTATTTAAGAGAAGGTAAACAGTTCGCAAAAGTGAAGACGTACAAAAATAGCAATAAGTTGGGTACACTCACTGGCTTCACGGCTGACGTGAAGCAGGCAGGCCACAGTGTACAGTGGCACAAAAAATACAGAAGACAACAAGGTACAGTTACTGGCTTATGTGAAGCGGGCAGACCACAGCGTACAGTGGCTCAAGGGATGAGAATGACAATCAATGATCCAGCAATGCTTGACTGGCAAAAAGGTGCTAAAGTACAAGCATTGCTGGCAGGGAAGATTGGGCGCACCTGGGCAAGAGCGGGAAAGGTGATTAGTGGGAGTGGCACCTGCTGACTGTCATGAGAGAGGGGGCATGGTCAGACCGGCAAGTGTCAGACAGTGCCCACACGAGTGTAGGCCAAAGGAGGCTGCCTCACAGCTGCCAGCCAGAAAACAGTGGTTACAGGTATGGAAAAATAACAAGTGAACATAGAAACTACAAGAACTTCAAAAGATAAAAGATAAAGCTCTTCTTCTGCTGCATCTCGACCCAAACGGAAAATTATGGAATTGAGCTGGGCTTTAAATGCAATTGACACCACTTTAAAAGAAGATCGGGCCAGGGGGAGCCCAAGTGGGGAGACTCATGGACAACTGGGAACTCATGTGTCTGTGTGATTCGATTGAAGATGCGGAAGACATCTATCTGTTTGGCTTATGATCACAGGATTTCTACTTTGGCTTTGGAGTTTCCTGATGTATCAGAAATTAAGAAGTTGGGAGAGCTGATCAAAATGCGGACCCGGCAAAGCTCCTTCAACAATTCGACCAGTTGGGGAGTGCACTGATAGCGGCAAATGGTGAACTGAATGGTGGCTGATTCAGTAGGTGGAATACATCTTGGAGTCGCTGGTGCTCTCCAGGGAATGATTTTAAAGCCTGTGAATGTGTTGCACAGAATCGCATGAGATGGAAATTTTTATGCTCTAAGTGAACTGTGCTCATCTGGCCTTGGTTCGGCGTCCTTGGTATTCATCCCTCCAGGAGAGAAGATAAGGCAGAAGTGAGTTTTTGGCTTCTCTAACCCAAACAATTAACAAACAATGGCTGTTATGCAGCAACCTGAACTCTTCAAGGACAGCGTGATCATGTGTCTAATATGGAACTTTACCATGACAGAAAACACAATTAACTCCCCCCCCCCCCAAGTCCAGAAGCGTGGAGGCTCAGAAGGACGCCCAGAGTTCCAGGCCAAGCTGAAAGTCTGGTGGACAAAATCCGGTGGCCTGCCGTAAAATATGGGCCACCTCACCCAGAGACTCAGCCCCTCAGGCGGCCGGCCTGAGTCTTTAAGCCACCAGGGCCACAGAGATGACCCAGAAGGTGGTTGCCCCACAAGAAGGCCCAAGGATGGAAAGCAGGGCCGGAGGAGGAGAACCGACGACGTCTGGCGGTGGAGGGAGGGGAACCCCGAAGGCGTCTGGCAAAGGAAAAGAGGCCTCAGTGTCCTCAGGCTGACCAGGTGCATCCTCGGTGATCCTGGTCTGGGACAAAGCAGCACCCGCGGTGAATCCGGTCTGGAGCTCTGCTGCACCCGCGGTGGACCCGGACTGGAGCTCTGCTGCACCCACGGTGGACCCAGACTGGGCCAGAGCTGCACCCATGGTCGACCCGGGCCGGGCCAGAGCTGCACCCATGGTGGACCAGCCAACCTGTAAAAGCACCAGACCCAGGAGATGGTCAACCAGGGGAATCCCAGGCGAAGGCACAGGAGGCGGGTCCACGGTGACCATGGCGGGGGAAGCTGGACCAACGCTGACCTCTAGCGACGAACATGGATCCTCGGAGACTTCAGGTGGTTTAGGAACATCTCTGGCGACCCTGGGAGGAGGCTCAGAGGGGACACAAGGAGAGGCAGGATCAGGGTCACCAGCAGCGGCAGAGCCCGGTGAAGCGAGCTCAGGTGCAGAGTGCGGCTGCACCTGGCTCTCCTCACCAAGACACAGGCAAGATTGCTCTACTAAGGAAAGGAGAAAGACAAAAGAGAGCACTTACGTGAGCTCGAGCTCCACCGCCGTCCAGGACTCCAACGATCCAGGTGATGTCATCTCAGGCTCAGCCCTCTTGAGGTCCAGCTCGGAAGCTGACACTGCTATGGCAGCCTTTGCAGCAGGCATGATGGTTATTGCAGTCATGGTGCCCCCAGACAAAATCATCCACGCTAGTGGCTCTTCCAGCATGGCAGCTGGGGGTCGGCTCTGTGCTGACCCTGGGTTTGGATCCTCCAAGGCCACAGGCTCCTCCATTGGCTGGCAGGCTCGGTTCCGGGTCCGGCGGACACTCAGGGAAAGATGGGGGAGACACGGAGAGGGTAGATGAGGAAAGGTTTGCTGCTACGGGTGTTGAGAGCTCAGGGGACTGCAAACCCTGAGCCTCATCACTGGGAGTCAGACAAGGCACAATATCATTAATAGGAGGAGAAATAAATGACGCTTGCCTGTCATCCCGGTGAACGATGTTCTTTGTAGCAGCAGGTGGCCAGCCGTCCCTCTCCACGTCTACGGTGAATCCGGGCCCCCTAGTGGATAGAGGAGGAGTCCTCTCCATGGAGGCAGAGGTGAGCAGAACCGGGAAGGGCATAGCCAAACTCTCAGCAGCGGGAGAACCCACCAAAGAGATGGCAGAAAAAAAACAGCAGAGGAGGAGGAATAGACTGGCATCACAGTCAGCAAATGAGAACTTTAACAGGATAATGCTGTGGGAATTGTCTTGCTCAATGAGGCAAAAGTTGCTGTCTGAGAGGCAGAGTCTTCTCTCTGCTGGTTCAGAGCAGGGTGATGGCGCCACCGTGGAGCTGGCGAAGGGTGTGCTGGAGCAGGAAGCGAGTTGGGCGAAGCGAAACGGATGATGGAAGTCTGCTGGGGACAGTGCCTCCACCTCAACTCCGTAGGAAACGTCAAACCTGGAAATGAGCGCTGGAGTGCCCAGACTGTGGCCAGCAGATCCGCGTACTGTGGGTAGTTCCATAGACCGGGATGTGCCTCCAGGACTCCCACCGCTCCATTCAAACACTCCCAAGTCTTCTTTTGTCTCCAGGCGGCTAGAGCCTCATTTACGAAGTCCTGGATGTTGTCTGCCGTCCATTCCTCCGCCACCGAGAGAGTCCCCACTGCTGTTCCTCCTCTGCTTCGACAAGGCCGGCGAGCCTGGGGCGTCGTGCACTCCAACAATAGGTGCATAAAAGATTGTTCAAAGAAAAAAGTTATGTGTGGGTGCAACCTGCCTAAATCCTTTTATGGCTGGATCATTCTGTTACAATTTCTCCCCCGTGTGCTTTTATGCAGCGCACGGAGGAGTGGAAAGATGGACTAAAGTGCAGGTTACACCACAAACACATTTATTTAAGAGAAGGTAAACAGTTCGCAAAAGTGAAGACGTACAAAAATAGCAATAAGTTGGGTACACTCACTGGCTTCACGGCTGACGTGAAGCAGGCAGGCCACAGTGTACAGTGGCACAAAAAATACAGAAGACAACAAGGTACAGTTACTGGCTTATGTGAAGCGGGCAGACCACAGCGTACAGTGGCTCAAGGGATGAGAATGACAATCAATGATCCAGCAATGCTTGACTGGCAAAAAGGTGCTAAAGTACAAGCATTGCTGGCAGGGAAGATTGGGCGCACCTGGGCAAGAGCGGGAAAGGTGATTAGTGGGAGTGGCACCTGCTGACTGTCATGAGAGAGGGGGCATGGTTGGACCGGCAAGTGTCAGACAGTGCCCACACGAGTGTAGGCCAAAGGAGGCTGCCTCACAGCTGCCAGCCAGAAAACAGTGGTTACAGGTATGGAAAAATAACAAGTGAACATAGAAACTACAAGAACTTCAAAAGATAACATAATACACAAATACACAGAAAGCCTGAGCCACTGAAGGTCAGAACTGAGTCCAAATGACAAACCAGCTCGGTTCATGACATTGGGGGTCGGGTGGATGGATGCCTTGGACGAGAGTGGGGATGGAGGGAGGGTTTGGGGAAGGCTCTATTTGTCTTTTTATTGTTTTGTTTGTATTTTATCTGGAATTTTTAAATGTATAGCATTTTGAGCAGCACTTTGTTGTATGAAAGGTGCTATTGTCATGAAGTGGAGCACGGGGGGAGCACCAGGGGCACGCTTCAGGTTTTTCTATTATGGTCTGTACTTTTTCATCTCAGATTATTTTGTAGTGGGTTTGGGTTTGTTGTACTTTGCTATCTGAGTTGTCCTTTGTTTCTGGTTTGTGTTCGCGGGCTGTCACACCTGTCATTAATTTGTTCTCATTATCCTCGGTCATGCCACCCACACCTGTTCATGATTTGTGTTAATTTCTCCTTGCTTATTTAAGGACGCCTGCTCAGATTACTCATCGCAGCGTCCTTCTGATTGTTACAGTGTGTTTCTCCGTGGGTTTGTTTGGGTGTGCTCCATTTTGCTCTCTTTTTCCCCTGGCGTGCCCATGTGCCTCAGCCTGGCTCCTGCCAGGCTGTTCTCTCCTTATTTTGCAGACAAGAGCCCTCTCATCGCTGTGTGCCATTCCTCCTATTTCCCTTTATTTGTAAGTGTACTGTTTTGTGTAGTGCTTGTGTTTTTGTTAGCAAATGTTGAAAACTCACAGATGACAATTGGTGTCCTCAGTCCTGCCCTGGTAGGGCAATTTATGACAACTATATAGATAAATATAGTTTAAAGTTTAACAGAGAGAGCTAAAAAGGCTGTCCCTTACCTTTTATGTGCTCGGCATGATGATGTCACCAGTGGCCGCATCACCACACCGATACCAACCAAACTTGTGGTTTTCTTACACCACATTCACCCCCTCCTCTCACCTGGGAAAAACAGAAGAACACACATAATGGAATCAACCCTCCCCAATTTGTTACAATAAAAGAAACCTTCTCATCCGGGGCCACTGCTCAAACCTGGCGGAGACGGTTGACGTGCCACATCGAACCATCCACCAGCTGGAAGGTTGCTGGCCCCAGCTGCGCGGTGATCTTAGTGGGTGCCGGTAGTGGTGGGGACGGTGCTGAGGCCAACTGTGGGTCTGATCGTTCGGTTCTGTGGACCTGAACCTAGTCCATCACCATGAGCAGCATCCTGTTCAGCTGTACTCGGAGTCATTATTGTGATGGTATGGTTCTCATGTCTGCTGTGGGGTGTCCACCAGGTTGTGGTGGTTCTGCTGCGTCCTGTTGGGTCACAGACTCTTCATCCTGCAGCCCAGGGGCAGCTCCTGGAGGCCAACACTGGTCATGGATTCGGAAGGCATCCAGTGGTTCTGTTGTGCTTTGCTTGATCGCGGACGCTTCATCCTGCGGCTCAGCGGTAACTCCTGGAGGCTGGTGCTGGGAATGGATTCGGAAGCAGCCAGTTTCTTCTCCCCCTCTCCTGGGAAGTCTGGTTGTGGCGATATGTTGCTGTCGCCGTTGGTAGGACCTGCACCAGGTTGCTGTGTCCTGGGGTTCCTGATAGACACGAGCTCCCTCTCCTGCAGCTCTACAGCGGCTACCTGAGGCTTATGCTTGGTGATGATCTGAGGCGAGTCTGGCTGACATCATCCAGCCCTACTTTGCAGAATGCGTACGCCGTGCCTCCAGACCTCATTGTGTGCTCCGATGCTAACCTGTCGGCGGCCTCTAGCTGGAATGCTAGCTCGATGGTACTAGCTAGCATCATGTTGTTCACCACTGTTAGCATCTTCGTCCACAGCCTTGGGTTGCTAGTGTGCTCGGCCAACTGGTCCCACATCATTTCGTCCTCTAATAACCTGAATCTGCACATGCAAGCTAGGTGGCGAAGGTCTATGATGAACTGTTGTGTCGTCTCTCACGTCTTCTGTCAATGTTGGTGCAACCTGATGTGCCATGGCAACACGTTGTTGGGTGTGGTGAAGTAGCTAGCTAGCAGCTCAACTGACTCAGCAAATGATACTGTTGGTCCTAGCATGTAGAAAATATGTTGGCCTTCTATGCCCAGATTGTGAACCAGTAGAGCTCGCTTCCATAACTTGTCTAGCTTGCCTAGGTTTAATGCCAATACGTTGGTCTCAAAAGCATCAAGCCAGCGCAGCCACAGTATGGGCGGTTCACCAGGGGTCTCCAGAAATGGCTGCAGTGGTCTCAAACATGCCTCCATGGTTAACTCTTGTCACCAAATGTTATGTCTGGAAAACTGTAAGGACCAATAAAAAGTGGTGCTTGCTAGGAACAAGAACTTTAATAACAATTATGCATAGAAATGTAATACAGGTCTGTTGTCGGGAGGCAGAGTGCGCTAACAGAGACAGCCAAAATGGCCATCTCTTACCCTTTATGTGCTCGGCGTGATGACATCACCAAGCGGCCGCATCACCACATCGATGCCAACAAAACTTGTTCTCTTACACCACAGTAAGCAGTCATTGTTTCTACTCAGTTTTCTGCACTAGCATGCATCTCTGCAACTACAGGCATTTCAGTCAAAGTGGTGAAATGTTGGCTTTATGTTCAGATTTGTCATATGATGCTTGATAAGAATATACACATTAACAGGACATGAAATACTAATCCAGCAATGGGACTAAACCCAATGCTCGAACTGGCGCATTAAAAAAAAGTTACCGGTATAATTAGCCGCTATAAAAACAGACTAAATCAGGACAGTGACGTTTTTATAGTCACCTGAAAGAGGAGAATCTGCTTAATTTAACAATACCAAACATTCTATGGACTTCAGTCCCCAGCTGATATTAAATCCATGTGTAATGAAGGCAACGTGCGCCTTTCCAGTGTGTACAGAAGGGGAACCTCAGTGCTGCTGCCTGTAGCGGTTTGTGTCCAGGTTTTTTTTTTGTTTGTTTGTTTGTGATAGTTTTATCAGCATGATAAAACAGCAGATAGTTTTATGCAGCATTGCTTTATGTACCTGTGAGCTCTGCTCGGCAACAACTGGTGGCGCAGCTTCAATCATCTCTGACTGCTCAGTGTTCATTTTTTTTTACTTCATGACTGAGATGTAATGCCATCCATCCATCCATCTTCTACCTCTTTTCTGGAGGTCCGGGTCACAGAGGCAGCAGTTCAAGCCTAGAAGCCCAGGCTTCCCTCTCCCCAGCCACCTGCTCCAGCTCTTCAGAGAGGATACCAAGGTGTTCCCAGACCAGCTGGGAGACATAGTCTCTCCAACGAGTCCTGGGTCTACTCCGGGGTCTTCTCCCAGTGGGACGTGCCCAAAACATCTCAAGTGGGAGGCATCCTGATCAGATGTTCATACCACCTTAACTGGCTCCTTTCGATGGTGGGGGGTTTGCGTGCCCTAGTGATCCCAGGAGCTATGTTGTCCGAGGCAATTTGCCTTTTGTAGGGTCACCCAAGATAAACTGGTCCTGGGTGAAGGGCCAGACTATAAGAACAATCCAAAAGACTCTCATGATAAGATAAGATAAGATAAGCCTTTATTAGTCCCACAATGGGGAAATTCCAGGATTGCAACAGCATAGGGATAGCAACACTCAGAGCAACAATCAGAAGGCAAGAAAAAAACAACATCTAGTAAACATATGTCCATATTACTATAAATTATATATATATAGACACACAGTGCAGAGCATTATGGCTGGTGAATGTGCAGCAGAAAGTCTAAGCTCTCTCTCCACGGATGCAGCGGGCCAGCTGGAAGTCTTTGGGCATGATGGTGACCCCCTTAGCGAAGAAGAGACCCACCAGGTTGGCCTCGCAGGTCTCCTGCAGAGCCATGACGGCGAAGCTCAGGAAACGCAGGACGGTCTTGAAGTCCTGAGCGATCTCCCTCACCAGGCGCTGGACGGGCAGCTTACGGATGAGCAGCTCCGTGGATTTCTGGTAGCGATGGATCTCTCTCAGAGCCACGGGCCTGTGACGGCGAGGCCTCTTCACTCTGCCGGTGGCCAGAGCGCCTCTCCGAGCAGCCCTGGTGGCTAGCTGTCTCCTTGGGGGGGGGGGGGGGGGCTTCTTCCTCCAGTAGATTTTACGGGCGGTCTGCTTGGTTCTTGCCATCGCTCTTTATTATTCTGTCTTATATTTCTTTCACGCCGCCTAAACTCCAGCCCGGCACCCGCATCGTTTTCGCTACAGCTCCCGGTATGTCGAGTTTCCCATTAGCACCGGGCGGCGGCCAAGTGCTAGCTAGCACTAGCTCCTCCCCGCTGTAATGTCTCCCGCTGCAAACCGTGGCTCCGTCCGCCGACCCGGGAGACCCCCGGGGCGATCTGTGCGTCCGTGATATATATACAGAGTGAAAGGTGTAGAAAGAAGAAGGAAGATAAAAAAAAAAGGCTGTTGCAATAGGCAGCCGACTCGTGTGGCGCCGCCGGTCCGGCGGAACCGGAGGCATTCATTCATTGTATGTTGTATGAATGTTGTAACATTCATCCGGCGGAACCGGATGAATGTTACAACAAGGATTCAGTGTACCCCGCTCAGTATGGGGTTAAAGGGGCCCCATCCTGGAGCCAGGCCTGGGGGAGGGGCTCGGTGGCTAGTGCCTGGTGGCCGGATTTCCGCCCATGGGACCCGGCCGGGCTCAGCCTGAAGGAGTTACATGAGTCCGCCCTCCAGTGGGTTCATCACCTGCAGGAGGGACCATGGGGGTCTGATGCTATGTGGGTCAGGTGGCGGTCGAAGGCGGTGACCCTGGCGGTCAGATCCTAGGCTTCCTAAACTGGCTTTTGGGACGTGGAATGCCCCACCACGATCAGGTGGCGATCCATGAAATGTAATGATGGCTTTTAAAATGTCCGGTTAGTATTTGGACTAAACAACAAACGTGCCTGAACGGGACACAAAATGCCAAAACTATTAAATTAAATTTCAAGGAATATATTACAATAGGTCTTGAATATTTGTAAACGTGTCCTTTAGTTGACTTGATGTCACTTGGTCCCATTAGATATAATTTATTGCACTCTTTGGCCATTTGGTGTAACGTTAGTGATGGGAAAACTTAATATTTTGTATCTGCTGGTGCCTCAGAGTCTGTGTGAAATGTACAAGGTTGTGGGGCAGCTGGACATTTATCTCTTTGTTTTAGTACGCATGTACTGTATTGTTATGAGTATGTCTGTGAAAGAGACAGTTTGGAAGAACAGTCTGAACCAGATTTTCCCTCATGAACAGTCTCAACATAACAGGGTGCTTAAAGGACTGAACGATGTGTGTTTGAACCAGAATGATACGTGGAAAGACTCTGAGGCAGTTTTTGCATTGTTCTCCACTGGCCAGTGCAAATTAAATTTGCTGAAACTTTAATCCTGCCTGATTTTTGACAACTTGTTAAAGGAATTTTTCTAACATACTTGGCGGGGACTCCACATACCTCTCTCTTCCTGGTTCCAGCATTTTTGGACCGACATAGCTAGCGCACAGCTGCAAAGAAGACCTCCCCACCGATTCCAAAGGGTCGGCTTTGCGGAAGTGAGGCAAGGTCCAGAGGCACTGGGAGTGGACCGGAGAGGGTGACGGAGCCGACTGAAGGCAGATTGAAGTGAGTAAATTTAATTATTAATGGTTTACAGACATCTCACGACAGGTTCAAGTCCGGTCAGGGTAATTACGCATAAAAGTTGAGATAAATTATCATTGGTTCGAGTCCGGTTTGGTAAAAAGTACCGCGGGTATAGCCCTTTCTGTGAAAATGCATTTTTACTGAGGTTATTTCAAGTCTAATCTGGGAACAAGGCAGCATGGAGGTAGCAAGCGGAAGGATACAGAGTACTGCAGAGTGATATCAACGGCTGAATAAAAATAGAAAAAAAAATAGTTATAATAAGAAAAAAACTTTTAAATAAAGAGAAATAACTTTAATATAATAAGGAATAATCTTAATATAATAATAATAATAATAATAATAATAACTAAAATACCTTAAGGTATAACTTAAAATAAGTTTAAAATAAAATAAAATGGCGTTTAATTAAAATAAAATAAATTAATTAAAATAAATAACTGCAGTTTGTTTGTCTGGTTGTTCGCATGTTTGTGTGTGCTTAATAATTAACGTCTCTGCGATTTTACTTCGATGAAATATGGGGAACTCCCACAGCATCTGAGCGAGATAAACTTTGCAACATGGCCAGAAGAAGGGTTGCCAGGTCCGCCTCTTATAAGCGATTTTGGGCTTGTTTTTCTCTAAAGTCCCTTGCTAATTTTGTCATTCGAGAATTACGGGACTATGGGGCTGTTTTCTAACTTGTGTTTCCTTATTTGGGCTTGCTTTTACTATTTGAAGTCCATGGTTGTGTGTTTGTGTGTGTGTGTGTGTGTGTGTGTGTGTAGGTGAGTTTGAGTGTGTGTAAGTGTGTGTGTGTGGGTGCGTGTGTGTGTGTGTGTGTGTGTGTGTGTGTGTGTGTAGGTGCGTGTGTGAGTGAGAGAGAGAGAGAGATTTGATTTGATTTTTAAAACCAACTTTATTTACAATCATACATAATCACAAACAGGCGGGTGTGAACATGTAACCAAAAAAACCACAAACAAAGCAAAAAACAAAAAACCGTGTTAAATCAGAGGCTTACCCCCAAAAAAAGGACTAAAGATGATCTCATTTTCTGACACAGAACATATTTTATTCCTATAACACCACTTGGAGTTGAAATCCTCTAAATTGTCCATAACTTTGTAAAATTTAAACTCCATCTGAATTCGGCCTCTAACCATAGAAGTGAACAACATTGTAACCTCTTGACCTTGCTCCCTATTCCTGCTCATGTAAATGGCAAACTTTGCTTGACCAGATAAAAAAAATTAAGAGCTGCCATTTCATTGCATTGACCCATTTGTATCCAGCACCAAATATCAAAATCATGCTGGACCACATTACATCAAAACTCATAAAAATGTTGCTCAAAAGCTGCTGGCAGCATAGGCAACTGCTTTGATTTAAAATGGACTGCAAGGGTTTCACTCTTGGACCAATTCACCTTCGCTGAAGATGCTGTACCAAAATTTTTGACTATTTTTGTAAACAGTTTACTTCTGTCTGGTTCTTTACCATCACAATGATATCATCTGCATAAGCTCAAAGTAACAGTTTTTTAACAGAGTTAGATAAAATCAGCCCCTCCATTGTGGACCGCATCGTACACAGCATGGTTTCAATGGAAATGGCATACAACATGCCTGACAGAGCACAGCCTTGCCTTATTCCCCTCGTTACTTTGAAAGGGGCACTCAGTCCTCCATTAATTTTCAACACACTCTCAGTGGTTAGCACTGCGGCAGCACAGTTTACCCTTGGCCAGGGGATCACGGGGATCATGAGATCGTGGGTTCGATCCCTGCCCCCGGCCAACAGTGATCTGTGTTGAGTTTGCATGTTCTCCCCGTGTTTGCGTGGGTTTACTCCGGGATTTCTCCGGTTTCCTCCCACATGCCAAAAAAATGCAGGTTAGGGAGTTAAGGGGCGCTTGCGCACGCAGCGACCGGCAGCTGGTGGCTTGTCACCGGACTGCAGAACAAATCTACCTACGGGTACAAAGTAAGTCCAAAAAAAAAAAAAATGTCCTGGTACAAAACCTTGATAATAGCAATAAGACCAGGGTTGAGGCCAAACTGCTCCAAAATTTTCCAGCGGTAAGGGAGCTCAACCCGGCCAAATGCTTTTTCTTGGTCCAGTGAAATCAAACCAAGGTCCATGTCCAATGAGCTAGAGATTGCCAAAATATCCCGAATTAAAGACATGTTGTCAAGAATGGATCTACAGGGCACACAGTAGGTCTGGTCCTGGTGAATGATCTGGTCCATAATGTCTCTCAGCCTGTTGGCCAGGGTTTTGGAGAAAATTTTATAGTCTGTACAGAGCAGGGAAACAGGGCACCAGTTCTTAATCTCCATTAGATCACCTTTTTGGGGGAGTAAAGTGATTACAGCCCTCCTGCAACTGATAGGTAGGAATCCTCTAGTCAGACTTTCATTCAAAACTTCCAGCAGGTTTCCACCCATATCGTGCCAGAAGGCCTTGAAGAAATCAACAGGAAGTCCGTCAATCCCAGGAGCTTTCCCATTCTCCATACTCTGCAAAGCGGTGGACAACTCTTCAAGGTATAGGGGCTCCCCCAGTAGCAGATTGAAGTATTCAGAAACTTAGGGAAATCCATCACAAAAGAAAGCTAACAATTGTTCATTTTCAACATACTCAGACTTATGAAGGTCTGAATAAAACTCCACAGCAC
Source organism: Pholidichthys leucotaenia (assembly GCA_020510985.1). Classification (NCBI taxonomy): domain Eukaryota; kingdom Metazoa; phylum Chordata; class Actinopteri; order Cichliformes; family Pholidichthyidae; genus Pholidichthys; species Pholidichthys leucotaenia. The sequence continues at coordinate 39,894,961 of CM035841.1, read as the reverse complement.
ATTTTTTGATGCCACCAGGCTTCCTCAACTCCAGTCTGGATGCTGACTGTAGAGCGTGAATGCACCTGCTCTGCCCATTTTTCTTCTCCAGTCCAAAAAAAAAAAACTTTGAGGGGGCATCCATCTGGGTTACATTCTGGAACCTGGATCTGACGAGGGCTCCCTGAGCCCTGGTGCCCAGCAAGTCTGTAAGAACTTTCTTTTTTGCTTTGAGGACTTCAAAGTATCCTCGATTTCCTGTAGAATCTAACAAAGACTGAAGCTCTACTATATCACTCTCTAGGTCTTTTATTAATCTGGTTATGTCCCGAGTGACATTGAGAGTGTATTGTTGACAAAACTTTTTGATTTCCACCTTCCCACAGTCCCACCATTGCTGTAAAAAGCCAAACTCAAGACGCCACTCTCTAAAATTCCTCCATAAGAACCTAAAACTTTTTTTTTTAAATTGTTGTCCAGAAGCAAGGAACTGTTAAAATGCCAAAAGGCACTTCGATACTTAAAATTACTAATAAAAACTTGGCATAATACCAAAGAATGATCAGTAAAACCAGCAGGTACAATAGAACACTTTGTAAAAATATTCCTTTGATGTTTAAAACAATAAAAACGATCTAATCTTGCAAGAGAAATGAGACCATCTTTAATGTGGGACCATGTGTACTGTCTATCCATATTATGGAAAGACCTCCAAACATCTACCAGATCGTGAGTCTTAGTAACTTCCATCAAAAGGCGTTTAGAGGCAGGGTGAGGTTCGATATGGTTCCTGCCTATTGAATCATCTGCAGTGCAGTTAAAATCACCAGCTAAGAACACAAAGTCATCTGGGCTGCAGTTGTTTAAAAAGGTGTTTATCTCACTAAGAAAACCCAACCTGTCCAACTCTAAAGTTGGGGCAAAAACATTGATGAGAGTAAATGTACACCGACCAAAAACAGCCTGAATCACCAGTAGTCTCCCTTGTACAACTTCAGTGACAGAATATGAAACAGGGGGACATGTTGGGGAGAAAAGGACAGCCACTCCCCCACTACTACTGCTACTGTGGCTCAGTACAACCTGCCCTCCCCCCCACTCCCTCTGCCCGTCTATATCAGAGATTGATCACTGTGTGTTTCTTGGACAAGCATAATATCAACATTATTCAGGATCATGAAATGAATGAATGAATGAATGAATTTATTTATTTCGGATAGTACATTACAGGTTAAAAGAAACTGTATAATATAACAACAAGGTCAAATTAGACAAAGACTCCTTCTACTATACAATTCCACGTGAGTTATCCGAAATGGGTGATGGCTGAAGCCGCAGCTTATATTGCCCACCCATATTCCATCCAAGAATTCAAAGGAGAAAAAAGAGAAAACAAGACAAGAGCGATTACAATTTAAAACAAGGCTAAGACAAAATATGACTGAGAGAAAAAGAAAACTGAGCTAGTCTAAGTTAAGCGGTTACTATTCAAAAACAAATCTAAGACATAGTGTCACAGAGAAAAAAGAAAAACTAAGCTATAACACAACACAGGCTGGAAATGTCAATCCTTATGTGAGTTTACATGTCGTCTTGTAAATATGTTTGGAGTATTTCTTCCTTTAGTTTTTGTTTAAATTGTCCAAGCTTTGTACATGATTTTAATTCAGGTCCAAAATCGTTCCATAATCTGACACCTTGCACTGAAATACAGTGTTGCTTGGTAGTTATTCTCACTGTAGGCTTTTGAAATATACATGTTCCTCTGAAGTGATATCGTTTCTCCCTTGTTTGGAACAACTTTTGGATATTTGCGGGCAGTGATAGATTCTTCACTTTGAACATTATTATTGCGGTTTTAAAGTCGATCAGATCTTTCAACTTGAGAGTTTTTTGTTTAAGAAAAAGTGGGTTTGTTGGTTCCCTGTAAGCTGCTTTGTTGATTATTCTAATAGCTCTCTTTTGAAGCATAAAGAGTGGATATATGTTTGTTTTATATGTATTTCCCCATACTTCATTACAATATGTCATGTATGGGAGTATTAATGAATGATACAAGGTGTATAGTGTGGGTTGATTCAGCAAATTTTTCACTCTGTGTAATATTGCAATTGATTTGGATACTTTACCTTTTATATAATTAATATGTGGCTTCCAACACAGTTTGTTATCAATTATTACTCCAAGGAATTTAGTTTCGGATACCCTTTCAATCTCTACACCATTTACACTGAGTTTGGGTACTGGGTAGTTGTGATGGTTGTTAAAGACTATAAATTTTGTCTTGCTTAAATTGAGCGTTAATTTGTTTGAATCAAACCACAGTTTCAGCTTTCCTAATTCCTTTCCGAGTGTATCCAGAAGTTGTTCCAAGTTGTTTCCACTGCATAGCAGGTTAGTGTCATCAGCAAACAATATTAAGTCCATTTTTTCTGAAACTTTACATATATCATTTATATACATATTGAATAATAATGGTCCCAAAACTGAACCCTGTGGGACTCCACAGGTGACCTTCAGTAGCTCTGAGTTTTTGTTGTTAACACATACAAACTGATATCTATTCTTTAAGTAACTTCTTAACCAGGACAGTGCTACCCCTCTGATACCACAATTTTGTAGTTTCTTTAATAATAGATTGTGATCTACTGTATCAAATGCTTTTTTAAGATCCAGGAATACTCCAACTGAATACTCTTTATTTTCAATGGCTGTTGATATTTTTTCTGTAAGTTCCATTAAGGCATATGCTGTTGTCCTTTTGTGTCTGAACCCATATTGCTGCTCACACAATAAATCATTCTTCAGTATGAAGTTGTCAATTCTCTCATAGAATATTTTTTCAAGTATCTTGGAAAATTGCGGTAATAGTGAAATTGGTCTGTAGTTGGAGAGTTCCCCTCTGTCGCCTGTCTTGTAAATCGGAATTACTTTAGCTATTTTCATTGCATTGGGAAATATACCTGATTGGAGAGACAGGTTACAGATATACGTCAGTGGTTTCACTATGCATTCGATAACAGTTTTGACTAGTAGCATATCAATACCATCGCAGTCAGTAGATGTTTTACTTTTGAACGATTTAACAATTTCAATGACCTCTCTTTCGTCTGTGTTCTTTATGAAGATGGTGTCTTTTACAGCAGTGTTATTGCATATTGAATCACCCGTTGGCACCGTAGTGGGTATTTCTCGGGCCAGTTTAGGTCCAATGTTAACAAAAAAATTATTAAATTCATCTGCAGGTGAAGCTATATTCACATTCGGAGTCGATTTATTATTTTTTGGAGTGTTAGTTGGGTAGCTGGTATTTCTGCTTTTATTTCCAAGGATACTGTTGATTATTGTCCATGTATTTTTAATATTGTCTTTGTTTTTTTCCAGTTCTTTACTGTAATAGTCTCTTTTACTACATCTTATTATATATGTTAACTTATTTTTGTATGTTTTATACCGCTGCTCTGCTTCTTTTGTCCTTTTCTTTATGAAAGCTTTATATAATAAATTTTTCTTTTTACACGCCTTTTGTAGTCCTTTGGTTAGCCATGGTTTGTCAGTAAATTTGTGTTTAAGCTTTTTTTTAACTAATGGGCAGTTTTTTTCATAAAGAGTGGTTACAATGTTTGTAAATGTGTCATAGGCTTCATTTACATCTGATACATAGACTTCTGTCCAGTCTTGCTTCAGCAAGTCCTCTTTAAAAGAACTGATTGCGTTTGGTGATTTGTGTCTGAACGATTTTGAGATTTTTTCTGGGTTGGGCCCCGTGTGGCCATGGATAAGTGCAAAGATTGGCAAGTGGTCGCTTATATCATTTATCAATAATCCACTTTCTATTTTCTTGTCGAGAACATTGACAAACAGGTTGTCAATAAGTGTAGCAGAGTGAGCTGTGATTCTACTGGGATGTGTTATTGTGGGATATAGACTCATGCTGTACATAGAGTTCATGAACTCTGTAACTACATTTTGTTGATGTGGATTAAGTAGATCAATATTGAAATCTCCACAAATTGCTACCATTTTCTTACTAGTAATATTATTGTACAGCTCGACTAATTTATCTCTGAATGTCTCAATGCAAGTTCCCGGCGTTCTGTATATGCAGCTTATGATTAGATTTTTTGTTTTGTCTAGGTCAATCTCAACAGTAACACATTCCAGAATCCCTGGTAGTGCTGAGGACATTTCATTTACAAGCTTACATCTATATAGGTCATCAATATACAGTGCAACACCACCACCCTTTTTTTGAGATCTGTTAATGTTAAACATCTGATATCCCTCTATTGCCATCAGGGGAGCCTGGTCTGCATTAAGCCAGGTTTCAGAGACTGCTATAGCTGTGAATTTTCTGTTTAGCTGTTTTAAATAGTCCTGAATCTGTGAGAAGTTTTTGTTAAGACTTCTGCTATTGAAGTGTATTATTGACAGTTTACCATCTAATTGCACTTGACTTTTGAATTGCTTTTCAGTGTAATATTCACAGTGGTTATGAATATTATTGAAAAAGTGGTTATCAGGATCAATATCATTCTCCATCTCTTGTGGTTTATGTTCAGCATAGTGGCATATTTTTAGAGTTTGAGTTTCCTCACTCTGTGTTTCATAGTCAGTGTTCATTTGTATTTATCTAAGTCAGTAGCATCTCTGATCATTATACTTTTTGCTTGCTCAGGTGTTCCATTTAGTTTAATCCAAATTCTACAATTTCTTGTCCAGGTTGACTGTATCTTATTATGTTTCTTTAGCATCCGTGCCTGCCGTGCTAATTCAGCGTTTTTTTTTTGTCAGGTGTTCATTTAGGTAAACTTGAGTTTCCTTTAGTTTTTTGGCCTGCCTCAGTATGTCATTTTTCACCCTCCTGTTCACAAAGCGCATCACAATTGATTTCTTTGTTTTGTTATCTTTCTTCGGTAAAGCGTAACAGGCTGAGATTGCATTGGCTTCTACCTTAATGTCTTTATCATTAAGGAACTGAAGCACTTGGTTTTCTAAGGACATTGATTCACTTATGGAAGCATGTTCACCACTCAGTCCTGTAGCGGCATGGGCGTACGACTGATATCTGATGTCTAGTCCACTTATAACTATGTCATCAATGCGAGAACCTTGTTCAAGATCCTCAACGCGTTGCTCCAAAAGACGCCCGTGTTGCTCCAGGTCCATAATTTTTTTGTCTTTTTCTTTTATTATTGAATGTAGGGCTTGTACCTCCTGTATTAGGTCTAATATTTTGTCCTGCTGGCTAGTCACTTTGGCCAGTTCATCTAACACAAAGTTCAGAGTTTTTTTAATTTCTTCCATTTCCTCTTTTTTGGGTGGCATTTTACTGACCTGTGGATAGAAATAAGCAGAGAATCCGGCTAGGCCTCAACTAGCTCGGTCACTATTGGACCCGCCGCTCCTGCGCAGCTTCTCCGCCGAGTGACGCGGTGTCAAATCAAACAGCATAGCTCTTTTCCTTGCCTCTCTCGCTCCATTCAGATTCAGAGTCCCTACTTTAAAATTGCTCATGGAGGGAGAGGCTAAAAAAGTTAACAGAACAGTTAAAAGGAAAGCTAAGGCAGAGAATTTACAAAGCCCCGCCATCATCGTCATCATCATTCTCAGCATCATTATTAAACAATTCTTGCTTAAGTCTAAAAACTACTTTTTTCAGATGATAATATTCTTGGTGAGTGAAGCTCCCCTCTTTCATTACGACCCTCACTGAATCAAGGAAGCCCTTTTAATCTGGGAAGTAATTTTTGATTTTTACTCCCCTCATGTTCTTGGTTTTTGTCAGAACATTTTTATTTTTGCTGCACTGTACTCCTTCTGGACTTGGTGATGTTGGGAGGACCTACAGTCAGACATCTCACTGTCAGTCATCAGAGGGGGGTGAATCTTCACCTTCACTAACCTCTGAAGCTAAGGCTGCCCCCTCATGTTCATCTGCCACTTTGCATTTTACCCTTTTAGATGATCTTGCCTTCTCCTGTGAAACCTGCCGACCATTTTTAGTTTTTCTCTTAAGCTGAGAAGCATTCAGAGTGGTCTCTCCTTCCTCCAGACTCTCCTCTGCAGCTCCAGCACCGATCACAACTGAGTCAGAGTCCACTTCACCACACACCATCGTCTCCACTTCCCCCTGATCACCTGTTTGACCACCAGCTCCACTATGTCCTGCATCTGTCTGGCCATCAGCCCCACCCTCCAGTACGCCCCCCTGTCCGTTTGCCCTGTTTTTCTGAATGCTTGTCAGATCATCAGTTCTACCACTTTTCCTTTCACCTACATTTTCCTCCTTCGTGCCCGACTGTCCACTCACTTCCTCCCCCTGCATACCTGTCTGCCCATTAACTCCACCCCCCTGTGCATCTGCACCTGCCTGCTCACCTTCTCATCTGTCCCCCTCACCCTGCTTGCCAGACTGTTCACCAGCCCCCCCACTTTGTCCCCGTCTCCCTGCAGCTGAAGTTGAGGCCCTGTGTGGACAGGCCCTGATGAGGTGTCCTTCTTCCCCACAGGCAAAACATTTCATGTTCTCTGATGGAACAAAAATAATGTAGTCAAAGTCCCCCACCCTTACAGGTACATCTCAAAAAATTAGAATATCATGAAAAAGTTCAGTATTTTTTTGTCACTCATTACAGAAAGTGAAACCCATATATTATATAGAGTCATTACACAGAGAATGAAATATTTCAAGTGTTTATTGATTTTAATTTTGACGATTATGGCTTACAGCCCATGAAAACCTCTAAAATTCAGTTTCTCAAAAAATTAGAATATTGCATAAAACTAATTAAAAAAAGTTTTTTAATAGAAATGTTGGCCGGCTTAAAAGTATGTCCATGTACACACTCAGTCCTTGGTCAGGGCTCCTTTTGGATGAATTACTGTATCAATGTGGCGTGGCATGGAGGTGATCAGCCTGTGGCACTGCTGAGGTGTTATGAAGGTCCAGGTTTCTTTGATAGTGACCTTCAGCTCGTCTGCATTGTTCGGTCTGGTGTCTCTCATCTTCCTTTTGAGAGTCAATTTTATATTTACCTCCGCTAAGGAGGTAATGTTTTTGCCGGGGTTTGTCTGTTTGTTTGTTTGTCTGTCTGTCTGTCTGTTGGTTAGCAAGATAACTCAAAAAGTTTTGGACGGATTTCGATGAAACTTTCAGGCGTTGTTGGAAATGGTACAAGGAAGAACTGATTAAATTTTGGTGGTGATCCGGATCAGAGTCCAGAAGAAAACCGCCATTACGGAAAATGCCATTTTCGTGAATAACTACGGAACCACTAATTCTATCATTGTCAATCCAATTGCTAGTCATACGTTTTCGTGGTCAAGGAATCTGAAAACGTACACACAAACACTGTATGGGGGGAACTGTGGCCGCCATTACGGAAAATGCCATTTTCGTGAATAACTACTGAACCACTAATCCTATCATTGTCAATCCAATTGCTAGTCATATGTTTTCATGGTCAAGGAATCTGAAAACGTACACACAAACACTGTATGGGGGGAACTGTGGCGCTTGGCGGAGATCTGCGCTCTCCGAGTGCTTTTCTAGTTATCAATATATTTATCAATATATTTATATTTATCAATATTTTACAGTTATTGTTAACAGAACTTTGGAGTTCTGTTAACAATAACTGTAAAATATCCCACCGCAGAACCACATTTGGACAAACAGCTTTTCTATAAAGGGCAGTCATATCTGGAACACAATGCCAAATGAAATCAAAATAATAACGGATTTTAAAACATTTACTGTACTACAAAGGTTAAAAACTGGCTGAAAAGTAAACAAGAATGTACCCATGTATGAAATGACTGTCTGCAGGGTGTGAGTGAAGAAGGGAAGGCAAATGTGTAACAGGCATTTTACTGTAACAGGCAAATGTGAATCAGGTTTTTATATTGTGTATTTATAATTTTGTTTGCATTGATGTATGTGTATAATGTTTATACTGTTTTCATTTTGTTTTTTCTTCATCTTTTTCTCTTTTTCTCTGTTTCTTTTCTCTAAAGCCCACCCAGGGACAAGAGTTGCAAACTAGCTTAATGCTATACACTCTCTGTGCAACACATCAGATTTTCTTTTTTGTCTATGTTTATTGCACTGTCCCTGACAAATAAACAAATAAAATAAAAATACAATACTCCATAGATTCTCTATGAGGTTTAGGTCAGGAGGGTTTCTCCATAAAGCTTGTCAGCAGAGGGAAGCATGAAGTGCTTTAAAATTTCCTGGAAGACGACTGCGCTGACTTTGGTCTTGATAAAACACAGTGGACAAACACCACCAGTACCTGTAGTTGAACAGCTGTCTTCTGTGAGACACCATATGACTGAGCTCAGGAGACTTGCAGCCGGAAGGCAACTTTTAATAGGAGATACTATCTTGCCATATCTCAGCAATTCCTTCTGCAAAACCTCATCACTAATAAATGGTGGGACATTTGATAACGTTGTGGAGAGAGAAATAATCGGGTGAAGCGGTGCTGAGCAGAATAGACTTTATTAATCTCTCCCTCACATTCACAAGAATCACAAGCATGAAAAAACAGATCGTGGGCACCTCTCCTTTTATAGCATACCACTCTCTCCATGACCTGGGTCGCTGCATTAACATAAATACATTTGCCATTCCCCTTTGTCACTCTTCACATCAACACACAAATCCCTCCATGACCCTTCCCCTTCAGTCCGAGTGGAAACATACTGAGTGGGTTCCCACACACTGCCCCCCCCCCCTCCAGAAACTCAGACTTAGCCTTAACCCTCATGTCCTTTGGGCTTCAGCCTACATCCATAGCGGCTGTACCGGGGGTCAGCGGCTCTGAGGTGCTGCTGTGCCGGTGGGGGGCTCCTGGGGGTGCGTCCGTCTGTGGGGGGGGACAGTGTGTTGGGAGGGGCATCTTCAGCATGTCATTGTGACTGATCTGACGAGTCATTTACCTGGGAAGTTCTCAGTGGGGGTTGTCGGTGCCGAGGAGCACGGGCCAACACCACCTGCTCGTCAGCTAAAACGAAGGCTGGCTTAAGCCTGTCTATACAGAATGTCCCCCCCCCCCCCCAAGTCTAACACAAAATGTTTCTCCCCAGGTTCCAGCACTCTGAACGGGCCATCGTAGGGCGGGCGCAATGGGGTCTGGTGGGCATCGTGCCTGACAAATAGAAACGACGTGTCCTTAAAGGTCTTTGGCACAAAAGCATGTGGAAAACAGTGGTGGGCCGGACTGGGTACTGTCCCTGCCTCTGCACTATGCAGTGAAAGAGGGGATGGATCAGTGCTCGGCGCGGGGTTGTCCGGCAAAAACTCTCCAGGGAGCTGCAGCGGCTGGGAAAAAAAACAGCTCTGCTGGGGAGGCTCCCAAATCCTCCTTCGGCGCTGAACGCTGTCATATCCGGCTCTAGGGAGCCGGGCAATCAGAGCCAGGGACAAGCCAGTGAGTCGAGATGTTTTATTCTGGGTAAGGGATAAGGGATGAGGAGAGCACAGACACTCATACAGACGTACATTCTCAGGCTGCACAGCGCAGGGGTAGGTAGCTCGTACCGGACATGGGGGTAACAAGACGTGCATACTCACAGCGGGATACAAACACCGGAATGCTGCAAGGGGAGTTAAGGCTGACACTAGACGAAGGGGCTTCAGCCTAGCAGTGCTTATGTCGCAGCCCCGAATGATCGAAGCTGCTCCTCTTTATACTCATTAACAGCGCCCCAGCTGATGAGGATTAATTGGCCCCAGCCGTCCCGTGACACTGACAGCTGGGAACCAGCAGAGGCACTGCCCAATGAGAGGCAGGGATAAAAGGAGCATGGGCTGAGCGCCGAGCCGGCGTCTCACCCCATGGTGACAGAGCCTCCCCCTCACGGTCGGGCTCCCGAACGACCAGGAACATCCCAGCCCCCCCCCCCCTCCCCACCTAGGGTGGGCGGAAGGGAGGCAGGACCGGAGGGGAAGATGCAAAGGGAAGGACAAAAAAAAAAAAAAAAAAAAAACAATAGACCAATGTAGGGCAGCAGGGCAGAGAAAAAAAAACCCAAATACAATACCCTACAACACAGGGAAAAGGATTAACCCAGAGCACAGTTAGGGAGAAAACTGAGTTAGGACACAGGTAGGGAAAATACCAAATACGACTACAGACAGCATACAAATAACGTATAGATCGGGGCAAAAAAAAGAAAACCAAAAACCCACCAAAAAGGTGGCAGGAATGAATAAAGCAATCACAGAGTATAGTTAAGGGGAACAAAACACACTACTCCATAATGCACCAACAAGACAAAGGTCAGGACAAAAAATGATGAAAAACGCTGTGCATGGATACTAAAGAAAACAAAACACACAGCACCGAATATATAAAAGATCACCTAAAGAAACAGAGGTGACAAGGACAAATGGGTAATAATGAAGTACGGTTAAGTGGGGATGAAACACATTACTTCAAACAATAACAAACACAGTCAATGTTAAAGCCGGGGCCAGGGAAGGCCCCCCACGAGGATAATAAGACAGAATGGGGTGATCACAGAGTATGGTTGAACAGGAAACCACACGCATACTCCATGATGCACCGACAAGGCCAAGGCTAAGGTAAGGATGAATGAAAACGCTGAGTAAAGATAAGAAAATGCAATACACAGCGCGATACACAAGGTGAGTCACCAAGAGGAAAAAAGGTGACAGGGTAACAGGATAACAATACGATAAAAATGCTGAGTATGGTTAAAAAAAAACACACAGCACAAAAACATATATTCCCCTAATGGACAAAGAAACTACACCCGAGTGACCTCAATAATAATAAAAGAAGTAAAGGACACCCGAGGAGACGGCAGGCAGAGTCCAAAACGGCCGGAATTGTTCTGGTAATCTCCCCGCCCATTGTCCAGTTGGCAACCCGGGGAAGAGAAATGTTCGGACGGCGAACTCTGGGCCCAGATCCCAGGAATCCAGTCCAACGGCTGCCGAACCAGGCCGCCCAAAGGCAAACACAGACCAGTGGGGGGGAAACCAGATCGCCGAACCGAAAGTTTTGCGGGTCGGGTCGTCGACCCGCATCACTCAACCACCAGGACCGTTGAGACGGACGAAGGGTCAGAGCGGATCCCGGTGGAAGAGGCTCAGGGGAGAGCCGATGACGAGGGCGGCGGGCCTCAGGGAAACGGCCACCTCCTCACCGGACCTGGACAACACTGGGGCAGCACCCACGTCGGACCTCGATCGGGCCTCAGGCGAACCCACGTTGGACCCCGATTGGGTCTCGGGCGAACCCACGTTGGACACTGCACCAGAACCGACCTCCAACGTTGAACCCGGACCCTCCAGCACCACGAGGAACAGCAACTCCTCGCCGGTGACCCTGGAAGAAGGCTCAGAAGAGAAAACAGAACCGGGATCAGGATCACCGGCAGCGCCAGAACCCGGCGAGACGAGCTCAGACGCAGCGGGCGGCTGCACCCTGCTCGTCTCCCCTGGAGATAGGCTGAAGTGCTCAAAGATAAGAGAGAAAAGAAAGGAGAGCACTCGCCTGATCTCGGGTTCTGACGCCGTCCAGGACTGCGAAGATCCAGGATCCGTCGTCAGGAGGTCGTTGTCAGGCTCCCATCTAGCCGCGTCGGGCCCCGCAGCCAGCACGATGGTCAGCGCAGCTTGAGATTCCTCCAGCTCAGGTAACCCCGCCGACGATCCACTCGGCGTGAAGCCAGAAGAATCTCGTCCCGCTGGACCGAACCGCTCCTCCGTGGAGACCCAGGGACGCTCAGTCGTCAGCGTAGACTCCACGCAGCAGTCAGTCCCCCTCCTCCGTCCGCAATGTAGCAGCGGAACCACAGGCCCTCTCCATATCCCACCACGTTGACCCGGAGCCGGGGACCGCTCGGCGGAGAGAGACACAGAGGATGCGGGATTAGGAATACAGGTTACAGCAGGTGGGGGGAGTTCAGGGAGCTGCGAACCCTGAACTTCTCCTCCAGGGATGTGACAGAGCAAATCATTAAGCAGGTGTGAAAAAACAATGACTTGCCTGCCCCCTGGAGGTTGAGTATCGCCTGCTGTAGTGGAATCTGCTTCTTCCTCTCCCCGCCCGGCGATAACGGAGGACCCCCCGGGAATTCGTCTGAGGATCGCTCGCGTTGTCTCCAGCAGAGAGCTCACCAGGCCGGGATTCCAGGCACACACAGCGGTCAGGAAGCGCGTCGAGGAGGAGGGGGAAACAGCCGGGGTGAGCCAGCCCGAATGTCCAGGAATGACAGCGGGGGAACGAGGCTCAGGGGACGAGGCTGTAGAATCTCCACACTGACGAGGCGAAGGGATGACAGCTGCGTGGGAGGAACGGTCCTGACGATGACCCAGAACTGGATCCGGACGAGGTTCGTGCAGAGGTGACTCGGCGATGTGATGACGACTACTCCCAGGGGACGAAGCGAGGGGGAAACCCAGGATTCGCCGCTCCAGATCGGAGATCGAGACGAGGAAGGCGTCGAGCACGGGAAAGCTTCGTAGCCCTGAAGTCCTCACCATCAATCTCACTGCCGCCGCCACATGCCTGAAGGTGGTGACAGGAAACACAGTAGAGCTCGCGACAGCCACTCGACCCCGGACATAACTGCTGTCAGCTGCGGCTCCTTGAAGGGAATCCCGAGTGACGTGGCGCAGGTCGGGGGAAGTCCTCTGGTTGGCGCGAACTCCCGGACTGGAATAGCGGCAGGAACGGGACTCCGAAGCGGGGAAAGACGTCGCCCACTTCGACTCCCTGCCGGGATTTCCATCCACCCCGTAGAGCTTCTCTCGCTGTGTACCTGCAGCGTCTATCCTGGCACTGTCCTCCAGATGGTACAGAGAGTGAGGGTGACAGTCCAGGAGTTCCTCAGCACGGCCCGGATGCCAGCGTCTCGCGTTGGAGGCGTCGTGCAGGGTGAAGAACGTCCCGTCGACAGCCTCCGAGATGGACCTCAGCTCGTCGCCCTGGCGCCGGAAGTGACTCCTGGGAAACGGCATGCTAGCAGCGCTGACACCCGGACAGAAAGGTACATTTCCACGGCGACTCACGGCCGCCGGCAACTCTTCTGGCTGCGACATACTGTCATATCCGGCTCTAGGGAGCCGGGCAATCAGAGCCAGGGACAAGCCAGTGAGTCGAGATGTTTTATTCTGGGTAAGGGATAAGGGATGAGGAGAGCACAGACACTCATACAGACGTACATTCTCAGGCTGCACAGCGCAGGGGTAGGTAGCTCGTACCGGACATGGGGGTAACAAGACGTGCATACTCACAGCGGGATACAAACACCGGAATGCTGCAAGGGGAGTTGAGGCTGACACCAGACGAAGGGGCTTCAGCCTAGCAGTGCTTATGTCGCAGCCCCGAATGATCGAAGCTGCTCCTCTTTATACTCATTAACAGCGCCCCGGCTGATGAGGATTAATTGGCCCCAGCCGTCCCGTGACACTGACAGCTGGGAACCAGCAGAGGCACTGCCCAATGAGAGGCAGGGATAAAAGGAGCATGGGCTGAGCGCCGAGCCGGCGTCTCACCCCATGGTGACAAACGCAACCCTAATAGAACCCACAGCAACCGGTCCACCCAATTTGTATCCATAAGCGAAGCCCTGAGCGCTGCTTTAAGTGATCTATGGAAACGCTCGCATAACCCATTGGCCTGGGGGTTGTACGCAGTCGTGCGATGAATTGTGATGCCCAGGCTCTGGGCCATCATGGACCAGAGGTCGGAAACAAACTGCGGGCCCCAATTGGATATGATATCCGAAGGGGCACCGAAACGTGCCACCCATGTTGTCAAAAAAGTGCATGCAACTTCTGCGGACACAATGGAAGCTAGCTGGACTGCCTCGGGCCAGCGTGTGGTGCGGTCCACCACTGTCAGGAGGTGCGTGAACCCCTGCGATGGCGGGCGGGAGGGGGCCCACGAGGTCCTCATGAATGTGGTCGAACCTCTTAGCTGGGATATGGAACAGTTCCAAGGGGGCCTTTGTGTGCCTGTGCAGCCATGATGGTGTAATCTATCCCCACGTAGACTGGGGCCACTAATGTGTGCGAGAGGCAGTCCACCACCACGTTTAGTTTACCGGCCACGTGCTGAATGTCGGTCATAAACTCCAAGATCGCGGCCAGCTGTCTCTGCTTCCAGGCTGATCATGGTTCGGAAGCCTTGGCCATCGCGTATGTTCGCGGCTTGTGGTCCACAAACGCAGTGAAGGTGTGCCCTTCTAGCCAGAACTGTAAGTGGCGTATGGCCAGGTGGAGAGCCAGTAACTCCCTGCCAAACGCGCTGTATTTACGCTCATTGTCGCGCAAAGACCTGCTAAAAAAGGCTAGCGGCTGCCAAGAACCAGCGACGCACTGCTCCACGATGGCCCCTATGGCCACATCCGATGCCTCGGTAGTGAGCGCTATCCGAGCCGCCATGTCCGGGTGCACCAGAAGTGCGGCGTTCGCCAGAGCTGTTTTAACCTTGGAAAACGCCTGCTTTCACTCAGGAGTCCAGTCAACTCTGTCCGCCGATTTCCGTTTGTTAAGTGCGGTGTACAACGGCTGCATGAGCTGGGCTGCGCGGGGGAGAAAACGGTTGTAGAAGTTAACCATACCCAAAAACTCCTGCAGTGCCCTGGCCTGAGGCTGGGGAAAGTCTGCCACTGCACGCATTTTGTCCAGTAAGGGTATTGCGCCCTCCAGTGAGATGCAGTGACCCAAAAAATCAATTCCCATCACCCCGAACTGGCACTTCGCCAGGTTGATTATTAACCCATGCTCCTCCAACTACATGGGCTACGTGTTCATCCTCTGACGTGATGGCCACCAGGATGTCGTCCGGGTAGATGAACACAAACAGCAGATCGCGCAAAACCGCATCCATCATGTGTTAGAATTTCTGTGCCACGCCTTTTAACCTGAAAGGCATGCGTAAAAACTCAAAAAGACCAAACGGGGTTATTACTGCCGTTTTAGGTACGTCCTCAGTGTGCACTGGCACCTGGTGGTAACCGCGGACCAGGTCTATCTTGGAAAAAATGCGTGCCCCAGTGAGGTGAACGGAAAAATCCTGATTATGGGGGATCGGGTAGCAGTTGTGCGCTGTGGCTTTGTTTAATCTGTGGAAATCTCTGCAAGGTTGCCACGATCCCTCAGCTTTCGGAACCATATGTAGTGGGGATGCCCATGGGCTGTTTGAGCATCTGATGATGCCCAACTTTTCCAAGTTGGCAAACTCCTCACGCGCTATGGCCAGTTTAGCTGCATCCAGGCGCCGAGGTCGTGCGAAAACGGGCGGCCCCATGGTAGTAATGAAGTGCTCCACTCCGTGTTTAGTGATGGTCGCTGAAAATGTCGGGACCGTGAGTGCTGGGAACTGGGTGAGTAGTGTGTGGAACTTACCCCCTGGGGCTGTGACGTTGGCTAGTGTTGTGGACCCGGCTCCTCTAGCTGTACAGGGGACAGAATCAAAAGACATTGCGTTAATCAGGCGTCTGTTAGCCACATCGACTAGCAACCCGTGTGCACACATCGGCATGCGTCCTCTCCAAAATGGCGGTGGTAGAAGCAGACCGTGTCTCTCCGGTGGTTCTTGGCCTCCGTTGCAGCCAGTGTCGTTGGCCCCTCACCTCCGCTGGCTGTCTCGCTGGGTTTCGACGCCACTGCATTCACTGCGAGGGCTCTGGTGGTGAGGGTAATTCAATCTGCCTCTTGTGCTAGTGCCCGGTAGTTGCGCACGGCCACCAGCGGCGAATTGTTGGACCGCCCTGGCCGCTGTCAGGAGGTTCTGGAGGAAAAGGTGAGCAAAGAGGAAATGCCTGTCATCTGTGTCCATCAACGCCAACATCTTCTCCATTAATTCGACCGCCGACCCGTCTCCCAACTCGGAGCGCATCAGGAGCCTTTCCACTCTCTCGCAGTCCGAGAGCATGTAGCGCTGGGTCAGCGCAGTTTTGAGAGCATCGTATTTGTCATGGGCTGGGGGCTGTTGGAGCAGGCTCACCACCTGCTGAGTTGTGCGTGTGTCCAGTGCTGCAACCACGTAGTAATATTTGGTGTCATCTGCCGTTATTCCCCGGAGCGCGAACTGGGCCTCGGTGTGGAGGAACCAAGACTTCGGGTCGTGTAGCCAAAAGTCTGGGAGTCTGACCGAAACAGTGCACACGTTGCTGGCACCTCCCGTCCGGGTCGTCTCCGGGGTGTTTGCCTCGAGTTCCACTGTGCGTCAAGGGTCACTAGTGTGGAGAGAGAAATAATCAGGCGAAGCGGTGCTGAGCAGAACAGACTTTGTTAATAGGTCACATTCACAAGAATCACAAGCATGATAAAACAGATCACGGGCACCTCTCCTTTTATAGCATACCACTCTCTCAGTGACCTGGGGTGCCGCATTAACATAAATACATTTGCTATTCCCCTTTGTCGCTCTTCACATCAACACACAAATCCCTCCATGACCCTTCCCCTTCAGTCTGAGTGGAAACATACTGAGTGGGTTCCCACAACGTGATCTTTTTAGATGGAAGAGAGAGAGGAGACACACTAACAAAAGTATCACTAATGACAACGCCGTTTTCAACAACTGAATTCACTTTTTCCACAGAGTCCAGAAACAATATCACTGCCCCATTCATCCGGGCTGCGGATTTGATGCTCTACGGTCTGACCACTTCAGCAACAGCCAGAGTGCACTCATTCACAGAGAACCACGCTGCAGCGGCAATCTTAATGCCATGTTTTCTAGTTAACTTGGTGAAATTCATAGGAAACAAACGTCACTTCCCACCCCGTGCCCGCTGCACACACCGAGCCGACCAGCAAAAGCTTGCCAGCAAGAGAAACCAAACAAAAAAACCTGAACCGATCTACACACACAGCACAATAAACTTTGCAAAAAACACCCTAAGAAAACATATAAAAGGACAGAAAAGTCAGAAAAATGTCACTCACTCAGAGGTCCACTCACTCTGACGCCAACTCTCGCTCGCCCACTCACTCAGAGAGAGAGAGAGAGAGAGAGAGAGAGAGAGAGAGAGAGAGAGAGAGAGAGAGAGAGAGAGAGGAGAGAGAGAGGGGGGGGGATAACTTGTGTGTTTATGCTGAAGGCAATATTTGTCACACTGTAAGATGGGGATTTTGGTAAGATGAAAATGTATTAGATAGGGGCTATATGCTCATTTTTATCTCAAGATAATTTTGACAGGAATTTATAGTTGTGCAGTTTTCTGTCGGATTTTTGCTTGCTTTATGATAGTTTTTACTTGTGTTAAGCAATTAAATCTTACTTTGTTGGCAGATTTATATATATACTGTATATATATACACTACCATTCCAAAGTTTGGGGTCACTTAGAAATTTCCTTATTTTTGAAAGAAAAGCACTTTTTTTCAATGAAGATAACTTTAAACTAATCAGAAATACACTCTATACATTGCTAATGTGGTAAATGACCCTGATTTCAAACCTCCGCTGCCTTGCGGCACACTCGGTCACGGGAAAGGCTTCGGGAGTCAACCCTGAGGAAAAATCCGGAGTCGGAGCCCCTAAGGCAGTTCTCTGTTGTGCTCAACATCGTTCTGGCAGCTCCTGCGACGGCGCTGGTGCCAAACTGTAGCAGCCCTGCTGTTCCTTTGGATTCATTAGTGACGTGGAGAGGGGGGACATGCTGCATGGGCAACATCTTGTCCTCCATATCTTCCTGCTCAGGCTTGAATCCTACCAACACCCAACACTGGAAGGTAGAACACCGGATCACTGGAGAGGACACTCCAGCTTCGCCTTTGGCGTAGACAAAACAAGGGGAATGACAGTTACCGGTTATAAGTCACCGCTCAATTGGCGTAGAGCGCGGCACCAGAGGTTGTTCCCGACGGTGGGAGAGATCATCAGATCTCAATGGACAACTACCGCCCGCCTCAAGCTGGGCAGCCCCCAGCCAATAAGGTGTTGTCCCGCCACAGCTTGCTTTCCTCATTGGGTGCATGGGGATGAGGAGAAGTCCGAATGGCAGGCTGAGAACCTTCGCACCAGGCAAGACAAAAATCAAAAGAGACCAACTCTAAAACTGGGAACTTGGAACATCCGCACTATGATGACAGGACTTGCTGCTAACCTCAAGGACATTAACAACATCAGAAAGACTGCCATCATCAATAATGAGCTGAAGAGATTGGGAGTGGATATCGTCACTCTCCAGGAAACACGGTTGGCTGACGCAGGCACACTGAGAGAGAAGGACTACACGTTCTACTGGCAGGGAAAGGGCAGTGACGAGCACAGGGAACACGGAGTGGGCTTCGCAGTGAAGAACACCTTGCTGAAGATGGTGGAACCAGGCAGCAATGGCTCTGCATGACTCCTCACCGTCCGCCTCAACACCACTCAAGGCCCAGTCACCCTCGTCAGTGTGTATGCCCCAACACTGACAGCCACACCAGAGGCAAAAGACGAGTTCTATGAGAATCTCGCAACAACTGTCAGGATCATCCCCAACTCTGAACAACTCATTCTCCTTGGAGACTTCAATGCCAGAGTGGGTGCTGACCACGACTCCTGGCCCTCCTGTCTTGGACCATTTGGCGTGGGCAGAATGAACGACAATGGACAGCGGCTGCTCGAGTTCTGCACATATCACAATCTGTACATCACAAACTCGTTCTTCAAGACCAAGAACATGCTAATCGCCCATTCATTCCAGAGTCCAGATTGCGACAGACCATTCATTGGTGTGTTGCAAGGTCAAGCTGCAGCTGAAGAAATTCCATCGTGCTAGAAAGCCTGGAAAGGCATGGATTGACACCAGCAAGATGGCCCAACCAGAACTTGTCGAGCAGTTTGCCTCCACCTTTGAGAAGGAACTTGGTGTACCACAAGAAGGAGAATCTGCAAAGCAAAAGTGGGAAGAGCTGCGAAACACCATCCACCGCACAGCCTTGGCTACCTTTGGGAGGAAGACCTCGAAGTCACAGGACTGGTTTGATGCCAAGTTGACCGAGATGACCCCCATCATTGAAGCCAAGCGCTCAGCACTTGCTGAGTACAAGAAGTACCCAAACGAGAAGAATCTCCAGATTCTCAGGGTTGCGAGAAGCAAAGTTCAGCAGACTGCTCGGCGCTGTGCCAACGAGTACTGGACTCAGCTCAGCCAAGACATTCAAACTGCTGCCATAACAGGGAACATCCGTGGTATGTACGATGGCATCAAGAAAGCACTTGGTCCGGCTCAGAGCAAGACGGCACCCCTCAAATTCTCCACTGGGGAGAGGATCACAGAAAAGAACAAGCAGATGGAGAGATGGGTGGAACACTACTCCGACCTCTACTCCAGACAGAACACCGTGACACTGTCAGCCCTTGATGCCATCGACTGCCTGCCATCCATGGATGAATTTGACTCCGAGCCAACCATCGACGAACTCAGCAAGGCCACTGATAGCTTGGCCGCTGGCAAGGCACCCGGCAACGACGGCATACCCCCCGACCTGATCAAGCACTGCAAGACCGCCCTACTGCTGCCATTGCATGACGTCCTCTGCCAGTGCTGGAAGGAAGGTGCCGTACCGCAGGACATGAGGGACACCAAGATCATCACCCTCTACAAAAACAAAGGGAAGAGAAGTGACTGCAACAACTACAGGGGCATCTTCCTCCTCAGCGTTGTTGGCAAAGTCTACGCACGAGTTGTTCTCGTTCGTCTACAGAAGCTTCCCGAACGTGTCTACCCCGAGTCTCAGTGTGGCTTCCGCGCTGAGCAATCGACGGTAGACATGATATTCTCCATCCGCCACCTCCAGGAGAAATGCAGGGAACAGAACATGCCCCTGTATGTCGCCTTCATCGACCTCACCAAAGCGTTCGATCTGGTCAGCAGAGAGGGCCTTTTCAAGATCCTGCCAAAGATAGGATGCCCACCAAAGTTGCAAAGCCTCATCGAATCGTTTCACACCAACATGCAGGGGATAGTGCAGCACGACGGAAATGACTCAGAGCCATTCAACATACGCAGCGGAATGAAACAGGGCTGTGTACTTGCGCCAACCCTCTTTGGGATTTTCTTTGCTATGCTCCTGAGGCATGCCTTCAGCACAGCAACAGAGGGAATCTACCTGCACACAAGATCTGACGGCAGACTTTTCAACCTCGCCCGCCTGAAAGCCAAAACCAAAGTATGCGAGGCTCTAATCAGAGACATGCTGTTCGCAGACGACGCTGCAGTCACAACCCACACACAGCAGGAGCTTCAGACCCTGAGGGACCACTTCTCCCAGGCATGCAAGGACTTCGGGCTTACCATCAGCCTGAAGAAGACTAACATCTTGGCGCAAGGCACGGAAGCACCACCAACCATCACCATCGACGACTACGAGCTGGAGGTCATGAATTAGTTCACGTACCTGGGGTCCACGATCAGCAACAACCTCTCCCTTGATACAGATGATCGACAAGAGGATTGGAAAATCATCCTTCACACTCGCTCGCCTCACCACACGAGTGTGGAAGAATCCCAAACTCTCTGTCAAGACGAAGATGGCAGTGTACAACGCCTGCGTCATCAGCACACTGCTCTATGGGAGTGAGACGTGGACAACATATGCCTGGCAGGAAAAGAGACTGAACTCCTTCCACTTGCACTGCATTTGCTGCATCCTGGACATGTCCTGGCAGGACAAAGTGCCCAACACAGAAGTTCTGTCCCGCGCCGGCCTTCCCTCCATGTTCACTCTACTCAGGCAGCACAGGCTCCGCTGGCTAGGCCACGTTCACCGTATGGAGGATGGCAGAATCCCCAAAGACGTCCTCTATGGAGAACTGGCGACTGGCAGGAGAGACGTTGGCCGCCCACAGCTGCGCTTTAGAGACGTCTGCAAGAGAGACATGAAGGCCCTGGAGATCAACACAGAACGCTGGGAGGACCTTGCAACGGACCGCTCCAAATGGAGAGGCACCCTGACCAGACAGCTCAAGGTGGGTGAAGAGAGACTGACTGCTGCAGCAGCTGAAAAAAGGACCTGCAGGAAGAACCGCCACAGACCCAGCAGCACGGAGACCACCCACAAGTGCAACCTGTGTGACAGGGACTGCCATTCGCGCATCGGCCTGTTCAGCCACAGGCAGTGCTGTTCCAGCATAGTAGACGTTTAGAATTCTCTTCCATGGTCATCATAGGCCGACGGAGGCCGACGAATATATATCCATCCATCCATCCATCTTCTACCGCTTAATCCTTTCGGGTCGCGGGGGGGCTGGAGCCTATCCCAGCGTCTTTGGGCGAGAGGCAGGGTACACCCTGGACAGATCGCCAGTCCATCGCAGGGCCAACACAGAGAGACAACCATTCACTCTCACATCCATACCTAAGGACAATTTAGAATCCCCAGTTTTTGATGCCAATTAACCTAACTTGCATGTTTTTGGCATGTGGGAGGAAACCGGAGTGCCCGGAGTAAACCCACGCAGACACGGGGAGAACATGCAAACTCCACACAGAAGGGTCACAGATGGTCTGGGGGTGGGATCGAACCCACGATGGTCAAGGGTGGAATCGATCCCATGACCTTCTTGCTGTGCTGCCACTGTGCTAACCACTGCGCCACCGTGCTGCCCACGAATATATATATATATATATATATATATATATATATATATATATATATATATATATATAGATAGATAGATAGATAGATATAGATATATAGATATAGATATACTGTAGATAATTTTAATTAACATTATTGCCAGAAATTTTTTTGTTTTTTGCTTATTTTAAATTATCTGCCGGCAGAGCAGGAAAATTTGATTTTTTTTTAATTGCTTGGGATGGGGCTGATTTGGAGCTTGTTATGGGATGGAATATGGGAAAAATCTCAAATTAAGACAGCAATTCCCATATGTAAAAATATATGAGGAAAAAATGGACTAAGAACTCCCTTGCTAGTCACTGGCGGGTGGCTGAAGACAACAACAGTATTGCTTTGCTTGTGGCAATTGCTTGTAACCAAGAACTGCTGAGTGACAAACATAACTCCACTTCTGTGTGCTTCATTTGTGGCAATCGTCTCCAAGAACTGCTGAGTAGCCCCACATCTGTAAGTGGGCCATGAACATTCTCTGCTGTGTGTGTGTGAGCCGAAGAATGGACAAAGACAACAATAAGATGGACATTCTCTGTGTGCCAAAGAGAGGGACGAATGGACATTGTTTGCCATGGATTACTAGCCGAACAGATAGGATTTTAAAAAAACCTGACAAAGTACATTCACATTTGAGATATAGTTTACAGTTAAAGTATGAGTACACGGTAATAAGTAGTTCTTAAGTAATCACACCTTTACTAGTACAAAAGAATAATAATGATAATAATAATGCACTCACGCTTAATTGATTACACACCAGACAGATTACAGACCAGAAGTGGAGTAGACAGATGAGTGAATGTGTGAATCAGTGAACGAATGCTTGACAACTGCAAACCAGAGAGATAAAAGTGTTTAAACCACTGGTGTTGATAAATTTCAATCAAAAGTAATGCGCAACATTATTTAAAATGGCAGCCAACAAGTCTGAGATAATGGTTAACCTTTTAACATCTAAATATACTTCTGAAGTGTAAAAGTATATACTTATATTTGAATTTCAAAATGATAATTCCTTAAAGTTTTATCTAAACCATGCATGGAATAAATATATTTTGAGATCAAAATGACAAAAATAGAAACTGAAGAGCTCTTCCGTTGTCTGAAAATTAAGAATCTTACTCATGACTTCCGGTTATGGCTGCCACATAGGAGGACGTGCTTCACTCTACTCTGCTCCTAAAAATAAAAAAATCGGCAAATAACTCTCTCAATTGGAACAAAACCTATCCCAGCGTTTGGGCGAGGACATGCCGGTCAAGCCTAACGCTGGGAAATCAGGTGGAGGAAAAACTGAACCGCCGAAACAGTCCAAGTTAACGGACTTTCACGTCCGTGATGAAGCAGAAAAATCCCCAGATATGGCGGAACAAGCTAGCAGAGGAGCGGTGACTGCTGGCGACGGCACAGGTGCAGTGCTCGCTGCCATTAGTTCAATGAGAGCAGACTTTTCCTCTAAATTTGATGGGATTATAGCAGCGACAGAAGGAATGAGAAAGGAGTTAAGCGACTGTATGGAATGAGTTTTGCAGGTGGAGCTCCGAATTTCCAGTGCTGAGGATGACGTCACCGGCCTACAATTAAAGGTGCGCACATTGGAATTAAAAAATAAACGTCTGGAAGATAATGTCCTGGATTTAGAATCCCGGTCGAGACGGAACAACCGTCAAGGCTGGTGGGCCTCCGGGAGAGAACGGAGGGTCTGGATCCATGTTCCTTTTTAGAAAAGTGGATTCCAGAAGCCAGAAGCGCTGAACAACGCGGAGCTGCAGTCATCGGTCGTTCTGGAAAGCGCCCACCGAATCGGCCCACAGAGAGATAATAAGGCATCACCGAGGACGCTGATTATGAAGTTCCTCAGCTACAGAGACAGGATGACGATCTCCAACGCGGCGCGAGCCAAAGGAGAAATTAAATACCAGGATCAACAGGTGCGGTTCTACCCAGATTTGGCCACAGGAATCCAACAATTAAGGAAACAGTTTGACCCCGCCCGTAAAGAGCTGCGCAACCTTGGGATTCGTCATGGAGTGATTTATTCTGCAAGACTGCTGGTCACGTATAAGGGCAGAACCCACATCTTCAAGACCCCTGAGGAGGCGCAGGAGTTCATCAAGAAGATCCAAGAAGAGACTGGTGGGAGCTAAGCATGAATAAAATATAAGGTAGAATATTTAAGCACTTGCACAGGCATCTGACTGATCTGAAGCATATAGCAAGTTTACAAAATATAGATTGTATTATATATTAAAAAAAAACTATGATGTACAAAGTTGCTATAAAATTTTGGAGTTAAGTTGGAAAACTACAGAAGAGAGTTAATGTTATGTCATTAAAAGCAGTAGAGTTAGGGTGATTGAGAGGAGGAAAGAAAGAGTAGTTTTGTCTGATCCTCGCGAGTGTGGAGCAGTCAAAGGCTATAGCGGGAGACGGAATTTTTTTTTTGATTTTGGGGGGATTATCACGAATGTGGGAAGGGGGAATTTGTTTGTGTGTAGTTTGTAGGATGAATGTTCAACCACTCATGTTTTTGCTTCTCTGTGTGTGCATGTTTACATTGCGAGGTAATCTTAAACTCCTTATTGATCATAGACCAAAGCGTTAATCTTAATTTAACTTCATGGAATTGCAGAGGTCTACAAAATTTAAAAAAACTTAAACAAGTTATGAATAAAATAAAAGACATAGGTTCAAAAATTGTGTTTTTACAAGAAACTCATCTAATAGAGGAGGATGTAAAAAGAATTAGGAGAAGATGGCAAGGAAGTGTATTCACCTCATCATTTTCATCCCGAGCCAGGGGAGTTATGACTCTCATACATAAATCAGTCCCATTTCAAGTGAAAAATGTAATTGGTGACAAATTTGGAAGATATCTAATCATTCAAGTGTGGAAGTTGTGTTCAATGACGAGACTTGAGTGTATTCCTCAGGTTCGGCTTTATTGCAGAACACAATCATCCAACATTCTCAAAAAGCAAGAAGAGGCAGAATCATGTTACATCACACTCTTATACCTCCGGGGGATTAAGAACTCAAGTCACATGGTGCTTCTGCAAACATTCAATCACAATGCAAGTCTCTGAAGATTCACCATTGTCTCTTATTCTCTGGTGTTCCGGGAAACCCCCCAGGGCCTCCTCTCTGAGACAAGGGTCCGACTTCACACCTCCTCGACATCTCCTGTCGGCCCCCGTTGATCCAGACTCTTTGTTCCTCCAGACGTGAAGCCCCAATCCACATAAGCCATACATTTGTGGGAGATATGAACCAGACATATGTGCCACACTCTTGTGGGAAATATGAACCAAACATATGTGCTACACAAGGATCTTTGTTATTAGAAAATATAAATCTGGTGAACTTATACGGTCCCAATATACAGTTA
This sequence comes from Pholidichthys leucotaenia, assembly GCA_020510985.1. NCBI lineage: Eukaryota > Metazoa > Chordata > Actinopteri > Cichliformes > Pholidichthyidae > Pholidichthys > Pholidichthys leucotaenia. The sequence continues at coordinate 39,869,966 of CM035841.1, read as the reverse complement.
GGCCCAGAAATATTTGGACAGTGACACAATCTTCATGATTTGGGCTCTGCATGCCATCACATTGGATTTGAAATGAAACAACTACAACGGAATTGAAGTGCAGACTTCAAGGTTTAATTCAAGGGGTTGAACAAAAATATATGATTAAACATGCAGGGATTGTAGCTATTTTTATACAAACGCTCCTCATTTCAGGAGCTCAAAAGTAATTGAACAAATAAACATAACCCTAAGTAAAATGTTACTTTTCAATATTTTGTTGAGAATCCTTTGCAGGCAATGACTGCCTGAAGTCTGGAACCCATGGACATCACCAAACGTTGGGTTTCCTCCTTTGTGATGCTTTGCCAGGCCTTTACTGCAGCTGTCTTCAGTTGTTGCTTGTTTGTGGGTCTTTCTGCCTTAAGTTTTGTCTTGAGCAAGTGAAATGCATGCTCGATTGAGTTGAGATCTGGTGATTGACTCGGCCATTGCAGAATATTCCGCTTTGTTGCTTTAAAAAACTCCTGGGTTGCTTCTGCAGTATGTTTTGGATCATTGGTGAAGCGCCGTCCAATCAACTTTGCTGCATTTGGCTGAATCTGAGCAGAAAGTATATCCCTATACACTTCAGAATTCATCCGGCTGCTTCTGTCTTTTGTCACATCATCAATAAACACAAGTGACTCAGTGCCATTGGAAGCCATGCATGCCCATGCCATCACACTGCCTCCACCATGTTTTACAGAAGATGTAGTGCTTTGGATCATGAGCTGTTCCAATTCTTCTCCAAACTTTCTTCTTCCCATCATTCTGGTACAGGTTGATCTTAGTCTCATCTGTCCAAAGAATGCTGTTCCAGAACTGGGCTGGCTTCTTTAGGTGTTTTTTGGCAAAGTCAATTCTGGCCTTTCTATTTTTGAGGCTGATTCATGGTTTGCACCTTGTGGTGAATCCTTTGTATTTACTAACATGAAGTCTTCTCTTTATGGTAGACTTAGATACTGATACACCTACTTCCTGGAGAGTGTTCTTCACTTGAGTGGATGTTGTGAAGGAGTTATTCTTCACCATGGAAAGGATTCTGTGATCATCCACCACTGTTGTCTTCCGTGGACGTCCAGGCCTTTTTGAGTTCCCAAGCTCACCAGTGCACTCTTTTTCTCAGAATGTACCAAACTGTTGATTTGGCCACTCCTATGTAAACGCCACACCTGGAATCAACTCCAGACCTTTTAACTGCTTAATTGATGACAGGTTAACGAGGGACGAGCCCATGCAGCCTTGTTTTGTTTTTGGGTTTTTTTTGCAGCTTTCTGAGTCAATTGTCCAATTACTTTTGGTCCCTTGAAAAAGAGGCGGCTACGTATTAAAGAGCTGTAATTCCTAAACCCTTGCTCCAATTTGGATGTGAATACTCTCAAATTACAGCTGACAGTCTACACTTTAAGTCCACAGTGATTATATAATGGTATCCTGAATATGTTTTTGTAAACAGCTAAAATAACAAAATTTGTGTCACTGTCCAAATATTTTTGGGCCTAACTGTAGATGATCAAAATTTCTTTACTAATTTATTTCTTATTTTATCTTCACTTACAGGGCAACATATAATAGCAGGGGATTTTAATTGTACATTGAATCCCAGTATAGATAGATCAACAGGACTGGACTGTACGCACAATGGATGCAGGATGATCATTAATCATTTTATGAAAGAATTGAGATTGGTAGATATATGGAGAGAAATGAAACCACAAGTTAAAGCCTATTCTTGTTATTCTAATATCTATAAGACATTCTCACGTATTGACTATTTTTTGATCTCCACAGAATTAAGGTCCAAGATTCAAAACTGCTTCTATGATAATATTGTGATCTCTGATCATGCACCCTGCTGTCTAATATATGTAGATAAGAAATTGACAAAGGAAACAGGTAGGTGGCAATTTCAGCATAAATGGCTTCAGGATGAGGAATTTGTTAAGTACACAGAAAAACAGATAGATGAGTTCTTTGATATCAATACTACACAAACATCAGCATGTATAAAGTGGGAGGCTTTCAAAGCTTTTATTAGGGGGCATATTATTAGTTATACAGGTTCAAAATCTAAGAAGACTCGAGAGGAGAGAGTCCAATAGGAACATAAAGTAAAAATTCTTCAAGAAAAAGTGTATGCAGGAAGTGACCCAAAGTTAGAGAATGAATTACTGATTCTGAGAGCTGAGTATGACAAAAAAATCAGCGAATAGAGCTGCCTCGAGTCTTCTAAGATTGAAGCAATCTTTTTATGAACAAGGTGAAAAATCACGAAAATTATTGGCATGGCAGATTAAACAATTAGAATTTAAAACACCAATAACCAGTTTTATAAGTAACGGACAGCCAGTTGTAGACCCTTTAGAAATTAATAGTGCCTTTAGAGATTATTATGAAAAATTATATGATACAAAAAATGAAACTGACTTAACAAAACTAAATGGGTTTTTGGACTGATTATCTATACCGTGTATTCCAAATGAAAACAGGGAGATACTGGAGTCTAAAATTAGTCAAGAAGAAGTTGGGCTAGCCATTGATAATATGAAATCAGGAAAACGTGCAGGACCAGATGGTCTTCCAGCTGACCTCTATAAAAAAAATTAAGAATAAATTAATAAAACCCTTTTTGGAAATGGTTTTAGAAGCATTTCAAAATAGTAATTTACCACCATACATGAATAATGCCTTAATTATACTGTTGCCAAAACCAGGTAAACCCTCTAATAAATGTGAAAATATGAGACCAATAAGCCTATTAAATGCTGACCTTAAGATAATCTGTAAAATTTTAGCAAGACGACTACAAGAAATATTACCAAATATTATTAACCGAGATCAGAATGGCTTTATAAAGGGAAGACAAGGCTTCCATAATGTAAGAAGACTATTTAATATTATCTATTCTAATAAAGAAGCACCAGATACAGCTCTCCTATCATTGGACGCCGAAAAGGCCTTTGATAGGGTCGAATGGCCCTTTCTTTTTGAAGTTTTACAAAGGTTTGGACTTGGAAATAATTTCATAAAATGGGTTCAGATAATATACAATAATGCTACAGCAAAAATCCTAACAAACAGCAATATTTCAAAATCAATAAATATCAATAGAGGATGTCGACAAGGCTGTACACTTTCACCTTTACTGTTTACTATGGCAATTGAACCTTTAGCGATGGCAATACGTTTACATCCACAAATATATGGAATTAAAGTAGGACCAACAGAACATAAAATCTCCCTGTATGCCGATGACATAATTTTGTTTATGTCGAATCTTAAAAAATCAATTCCGACCTTGTTGAATTTAATAAAGAATTTGGGGGAAATATCAGGATATAAAATAAATAAAACTAAATCTTCAATATTAATGCTAAATGAGACCCAGAGAAATCACCCAGCTCCTGAGGTAAATCAATTCAATGTTGTAAATCAGTTTAAATATTAAGGAATTCAAATTGTGCTTAAGCTAGATTTAGTCGCCAGTGCTAACTATGAAGCCTTAATGACAGACATTAATGAGTTACTTCAGAGATGGATGTCACTACCAATGTCGATGATTGGGAGAATCAATATACTTAAAAGTAATATTTTACCCAAAATACTTTATTTATTTCAATACATTCCTTTACCACCACCTTCAGATCTATTCTCAAGAATTAAAAAAAAGTTAGTGGAATTTTTATGGAACAATAGGAAGGCTAGATTACATCTGTCCTTACTATATTTACCATTTGATCGTGGAGGTCTGAAATGTCCAAACTTTATGTTGTATTACTGGTCAGCACAACTGAGGTCTATGACATATTATTTTTCATCAAATGAGCTCCCTCACTGGACTGAAATGGAATCATACAATTTACCTTTACCTCTTCCCATATTCATATACTCAGACTCGGCAAAAAAAATTACAGAAACAAGTTAAAAATCCATTTGTAAAGCATATGATCAAAATATGGTGTGAAACCACAAAATATTTAAAAGAACCACACTTACTGTCACAATTTAGCCCAATATGGGGTAATCAATATTTTAAACCAGGGAGAGTGGATGCTGTATTTAAAGTATGGAATTTAAAAGGGATTCAAAAGATTCAAGACTTATATCTGTCATGTTCAGATAACATAATGTCTTTTGAAGAACTGAGGATCAAATTTAATCTTAATAGAACATATTTTTTTAAATATCTTCAGCTTAGGAACTTTATTCGATCAAATCAAAATAATGCTCTCACCCGACCCACTTACTCATCCTTGGAAAAAATTTTGACGAAAGATAGTAAGAGAAAGGGTATTATTTCAGAGTTTTATAACTCATTGACACTATCCTCAAGTGAAAACTCACAGAAAAGATTGAATTATTGGAAAGAAGACCTGCAAACTGAAATTTCAGAGGAACAATGGGAATTGGCTTGTACAGAAGCTCAAACCAAATTAATAAATGTACGTCTTAAATTGATACATTTTAAATGGTTAATGCGGATGTATGTTACACCGGTGGAGTTAAATAGATATAACAAAAACATACCAGATACATGCACAAAATGTATGGAAAGTAAAGGAACCCTATTTCATTGTTTATGGGAATGTAGAAAAATTAGAATGTTTTGGGAAGAGGTGAGGGTAACAATTGAAAAAATAATTTCAAAACAAATCATATTGAATCCTAAATTGTTTTTGTTGGGTCTGTATCCAGAAAAGCATCGCTTTAATAAGAGTGAAAGAGCATTCATTGACCTCAGTTTGCTTAACGCCAAAAAATGTATTGCACTACTGTGGAAAAAGACTCATAGACCAGATGTGACTCAGTGGTTAAGACAGATGTTAACAAACCTTCCACTAGAAAGAATAACATACATACTGAAATCAAAGGAAATTGTGTTTGAGAATATGTGGAGACCTTTCATTGATTATGTAAAGAATTTAAACATAACTTTTGAAGAAGAAGGTGAATGATGTGTGTGGACCTTGTAAATTCCAAACTGGTGAATGTATAATATGCATACTTATGTAATGGATTGTCTAGACTAAACAGAGGAGCATTGTTGAAGACCTGCCTTTGTTAGTGGTTGTTGGTGTTTTTAGTACAACTTTTATTTTTTTTTTAATTACTTTAGTGTTAGTGTTTGATTGTTTGTGTTATGTTTGTAAAAAAGGTTCAATAAAAAATATTGTGGAAAAAAAAAAAAATCTTACTCATACCATTCTCAGATTTCTGCCTTCAAGGGTGACTACAAAATAAATTTAGAAAAATGACTGTTTTCTCGCTACAGAACAAACTTGAGCATGGATTATGGAGAAAATCTTGAAAACTGACATCCAGAGGAGGCAGTCCTGTGAACTGTATGATTACTTGATTTCATAAAATGTTGTTCAACAAAATAGAAACTATAAAGTCTAATAAGAAATTAGAGTATTTTGACAACATGGCCATAAATTGAAATAAGAAAATTATAATTTGTTTTATAAAGCAAAGATTAACCTGAACTATGTGCTCACATATGTACAAAATTTAAAAGAAAACGATTATTAAATGACTGTATTTCAAATTTTTAAGATAGATAAAATTACATCACAATAACAACAAGTATGACACTTGGATACAATAATGCTTTTCTTTTTTTCTTTTTGAGACACTGAGACCTTGGTTTTATTAGCATTCACATCCTTAGTGACAGATAGTCAGTGTTTCACAAGATGTTTGTTTGTATTGGCGAAGGATCCTTTCTATCAGCACGCTTAATCAAAATGCAGGCACACATGATGACACACTGTCAGTGGGAGAAGGCCTCAAGACCTGACTGAAATATAGTTTGATTCTAAAGGAAACTGGCTATTGACGTTCTGAAGTTTGATATTTCAAGACTGGACTTAGATGACCTGATTATTACAATTAGAATGACTTCAGATGACACTGATAATCTATCTTCTTCTACCTTTTTTGTTTGATGATTGTTTGTTTTATCATGAATTATTTATTTGGTCTCTGTTTTCTACCTGCCTTTGGGGTGATGTAGAAAGAGAGAAAAAAAAAAAAGGGTGTCGGGGGCAATATCCAGAATATACTTTATAAAGTTTCCTTATTTGTTGGCAATTTTTTTTCCTTTCATTTTTCCCTATATATTCACTTTGAGACAATATTATAAGTTTGGCAAATCTTATTAATTTCGAGACAAAACTGATTAAATTTTGGTTGATTTAAACTACATCGTTATAAAAGAAGTCACTTAATGTTTGTGTCATGACTGGCAATAATTAGACAGCTCATGTGCAGGGAATGACACCAAAGGAAACACACAATGACACAGAGTAACAAGTTTGGTTGGATTTTATTAATGCAAAAGAATGAATCCACAAGAGAAAAATGCTACTCGCCAGGGGAAACACACAGCCTGAAACGAGAGACGAGAGCAGGTGAATTAGGAGGGAGACAAAACAAAGGGAAAATAGGACCACACTCACATGGGAATAATAGAAGACCCAGCAGAAGAACCCAGCAATTACAGCGAACCTCCTGATGAGGCAGAATGGAAAAGAAGAGCTGGGTGAGGTGTCTGACCGGGTGATGACAGTCGCTGATGTGATGATGATGATGACGGAGCAGGTGAGCGCACAACAACCGTGGAGATGCACTACAAAGGAGGTAGCAACCTGTGAAAAGGTAAGCAGAGGATTAAAGGATTTTTCAAGTTTAAGGAAAATAGAAATTCACTGCTGAAGCAGGTAGTATACCCAATGAACCAGCGCCAAGGCATTGAAGAGAAGATCTATTTAAGCACTGGCGAGTCAGAGGAGCAGGTGTGTCTCATCACACAGGTGGAGATAATTACCTGCGGAGTAGGTGAAGGTTGAAATGGATGGGCGGGGGAGGAGTGTGCTCACCAGACCATGACAGTGCCCCCCTTCCTCAAGGAACACCTCCTGGCAGTCCACTGGGATTTGTGGGATGTGCCTTGTGAAAGGCCCAGACCATCCCCTTGTGGTGGAAGTTGGAACCAGGAATCCATGACCTTTCTTCTGGTCCGTAGCCCTTCCAGTGGACGAGATATTGGAGCCCCTGGCCCCAACAATGAACGTCCAGAATCCTCTGGACCGTGGAGGTTGTCTGGACATCGATGAACTGAGGGGGAGGAGGTGGCTTAGGGGAAGGAGAGAGAGGGCTGGTGGAGAGGGGTTTGATTTTGGAGATGTGGAAAGTGGGGTGTACTTGCATCGCCGGTGAGAGCTTTAAACAGACCGTGATGTCATTGATGATCTTGGAGATGGGCCCGAGAAAATGAGGAGATAGTTTCCTGGACTCCATCTTCGATGGTACCTGGTCCGCTGATAACCACACCTGCTGCCCGATGGAATGCTTAGGAGCTGGAGCTTGCCTGCAATCAGCGTATTGACGATTCAGTTTGGCTGACCCTTCGAGGGCAGCACAAGTGGCATTCCATAGCTGGTGACAGCAACGTGCATGGGCCCCCACTGATAGAACTGCCACATCCCTCTCTGCCATGGGTAATAAGGGAGGGGTGTACTCCATGGATGCCTCAAATGGGGTCAACCCAGTGGCCGTTGAGACAGCAGTGTTGTGGGAGTACTCCACCCAGGTTAGGTGGGTACTCCATGAACTTGGGTTGGAGGCTGCCACGCACCTCAGGGTGGCCTCCAAGGATTGGTTGGCGCGTTCAGCCTGCCCGTTACTCTGTGGATGATACTCAGATGTGAGGCTGACAGTTGTACCAAGGGAGCGGCAATAGGCTTTCCAGATTTGAGACGTGAAGTGTGGGCCCCGGTCAGACACAATGTCCATGGGAATGTCATGTAACCGGATGATGTGGTCGGTGAGGAGGTTTGCCGTTTCAAAAGTGGAGGGTAATTTGGGGAGGGGCACCAGGCAGATCACCTTAGAGAAGCGATCCACACAGGTGAGGATCACAGTCTTACCCTGAGATGGAGGAAGTCCAGTGACAAAGTCCAGGGCAATGTGGGACCAGGGTCGGTGAGGGATGGGGAGTGGATGAAGCAGGCCAGAAGGGGGCGTGGAGTCCATCTTGTTGTGGCAGCAGGTCTGACAAGCATTGACGTACTCCTGGATGTCAGTTTGCAGGATGGGCCACCAAACTACTCTACGAATGAGGTTAATAGTCAGGGTAATGCCAGGATGGCAGGCAAAAAAGCTGATGTGGCCCCACTTGATGATGTCACTGCGAAGAGAGTCCAGGACAAACAGTCGATCATCAGGGCCCCCTTCTGGTATGGGTTCTGTGGATAGAGCCTGCCGAACCCTCCGCTCAGTGTCCCACCAGAGTGCTCCAAGGAATCAGAAGGGTGGGACAATGGATTGGAGAAGGGAGGTGGGGTAGAGGGGTCGGGACAGAACTGGTAGGAGAGAGCATCCGGTATAATATTGCGGGAGCCAGGCCTATAAGTAATGTTGAGACTGAATCTAGCAAAGACTGGGCTGCACGGTGGCGCAGTGGTTTAGCACTGTGGCAGCACAGTTTTACCCTCGGCCGGGGGACCGCGGGGATCATGAGATCGTGGGTTCGATCCCAGCCCCCGACCAACAGTGAGCTGTGTGGAGTTTGCATGTTCTCCCCGTGTTGCGTGGGTTTACTCCGGGATTTCTCCGGTTTCCTCCCGCATACCAAAAACATGTAGGTTTAGGGCGCTCGCGCACGCAGCGACCAGCAGCCGGTGGCTTGTCACCAGACTGCAAACCAAATCTACCTACGGGTACAAATAAGTAACAAAAAAAAAAAAAAAAAAAAAGAATAGGGCCCAGTGGGCCTGCTTGGCACTCAGCCTGCCGGCCGACCAAAAGTATTCTGTTTTTATGGTCGGTCCACACAATTATGGGCTGGGGCGCTCCCTCCAACCAGTGGCTCCACTCATCCAGGGCCAATTTAATGGCCTACAGCTCCTGCTCTCCAACATTGTAATTCCTCTCCACAGGCATGAGCTGCTGAGAGGAATACGTGCATGGATGGAGCTTCTGATATGAGGCTGAGTGTTGTGATAGGACAGCGCCCACCACCGAGTGAGAAGCATCCACCTCTAAAATGAACTGGAGCTGGGGGTTAACCTGGGCCAAGATGGGGGCGTTGGAGAACAGATCCTTCAATTTGTGAAAGGCCTGTTCAGCAGCCTCGGACCAACTAAAGGGCACTTTTATTGAGGTCAGCTGGGTCAGAGGCTGTGCTATCCCACAACAGTTTCTGATGAAACGGCGATAAAAGTTTGCGAACCCCAAGAAGCGTTGAAGCTCCTTGCAGGAGTGTGGTGTAGGCCAATTCAGCACAGCCTCAACCTTGGCCGGGTCGGCCCTCAGATCTCCCTCAGCCACGATAAAACCCAGGAAAGAAGTGTAGTGGGTGTAAAACTCACACTTCTCGGCTTTAACATAAAGCTGATTCTCCAGGAGCTGTAGCAAAATGGTCCGGACATGGACTGTGTGTTCCTCTGGCGAGCGTGAAAAAATCAAAATGTCGTCGAGATAAACAAACACAAATTGATTGACCATATTGCGGAGGACGTCGTTGCTCATCCGTTGGAAGACGGCGGGGGCATTAGTGAGCCTAAATGGCATCACCAGGTATTCAAATTGCCCCAGATGTGTTTTAAAAGCTGTCTTTCATTCGTCTCCCTCGTGAATGCAAACCAGATGGTATCCGTTCCGCAAGTCCAATTTAGTGAACATTCACACACGCTGAAGGAGCTCAGAAGTGGAGTTTATCAGAGGCAGAGGATACTTGTCCTTAACAGTAATGGCGTTGAGCTCACGATAGTCAATGCACGGGCATAGGGAACCGTCCTTCTAACCGACAAAAAAAAATCCTGCCCCAAGAGGAGCCGATGAAGGCTGAATGAAGCCGGCTTTCAGAGAATCTTTAACATAGCTCTCCATCTCCTCCCTCTCTAGCCCAGAAATACTGTAGAGCCGGCTGGACGGCAGCCGTGCACCCAGGAGAAGGTCTATAGCACAAACATAAGAGTGATGGGGAGGTAAAGAAAGTGCTCTAGACTTGCTAAAGACCTCTCCGAGGTCATGATAAACCTCAGGCACAAGGCTAAGGTCCGGTGGCTCTACCGGAGGGGAAGAGATGGCTAGAATAGGTGAACACTCGGCCGAACTGAGACAAGATTCCAAACAATACGGGCTCCAGGAAGAGATAGAATTATTAGCCCAATTAATAACAGGATTATGCTTCTGAAGCCACGGGTAACCGAGAACCACCGGGTGACCAGATTTAGGGAGAATATTAAATGAAATGGTCTCTGGTGGTTGCCGGAAAGGACAGACACCGGCTCAGTTTTCTCGGTGATGGTAGCCACTTTTTCGCCCGATAATGTAATAACATTTAGGGACCTGGGCAATTTGATCATAGGGATGGCTGCATCCCGTACGAAATGCTCAGAAATGAAATTCTGCTCTGCCCCTGAGTCAATCAAAGATTTAGCCCTCCTCTCGACCCCCGGAAACTGAATGAGGGCCAAAATGGATAGGTTACTGGGGGGATGACTGGATTTCCCGCCCGTCAGATCCCCTATGACTAGTGACGGGTCGCATCTTTTGGTTTCAGCTGACACCCCTGCAATGTGTGGTTAAGGGAGCCACAGCACATGCAGGTGCCAATTGTTTTTCACCTCTGGCGTTCCTCCAGAGTCAGAGGGAACCAGCAGAACTCCAAAGGCTCGGAAAAAAAATGGGCTCCAGCTGTGTCAGAAGCCAAAGGGGATGTGCGCGCACTGGGCGGGTGTGCTGTGTAATGTGCCAGATGCTGTGTAATGATTTGCAGCTGTTGAGTCAGCATGGCCACCTGCCTCTCTGTGGCATCTAAACGGTCTAACGCAGAGTGTTCCGCTGATGTCACTCCCGCTGAGCTTGCAATGTGGCTGGCTCATTCTGTCATGATTGGCAATAATTAGACGGCTCACATGCAGGGAATGACACCAAAGGAAACACACAATGACACAGAGTAACAAGTTTGGTTGAATTTTATTAATGCAAAAGAATGCCTCCACAAGAGGAAAAACGCCACTCGCCAGGGGAAACACACAGCCTGAAACGAGAGACGAGAGCAGGTGAATTAGGAAGGAGACAAAACAAAGGGAAAATAGGACCACACTCACGTGGGAGTAATAGAAGACCCGGCAGAAGAACCCAGCAATTACAGCGAACCTCCCAATGATGCAGGATGGCAAAGAAGAGCTGGGTGAGGTGTCTGACCAGGTGACGACGGTCGCTGATGTGGTGATGATGACGGGGCAGGTGAGCACACAACAACCCTGGAGATGCAACACAAAGGAAGTAGCAACCTGTGAAAAGGTAAGTAGAGGATTAAAGGGTTTTTCAAGTTTAAGGAAAATAGAAATTCACTGCTGAAGCAGGTAGTATACCCAACGAGCCAGTGCCGAGGTGTTGAAAAGAAGATCTATTTAAGCGCTGGCAAGTCAGAGGAGCAGGTGCGTCTCATCACGCAGGTGGAGATAATCACCCGCGGAGTAGGTGATGGTTGAACCGGATGGGCAGGGGAGGAGTGCGCTCACCAGACCATGACAGTTTGAAGAATAAAATTTATTGGGGATTAACAATTATTGATAGAGGTTAAATTATTTGGCAAGCAAACAGTTAAATTACAGTAATTTAACTTGGATAGCTACAGTGGTTTGAAAAATTGTTTGCTCCTTCCTGATTTCTCTTTTTTTTGTATGTTTGTCACACTTAAATGTTTCAGATCATCAAACAAATTTAAATATTAGACAAAGATAACACAAGTAAACACAAAATGCAGTTCTTAAATGAAGGTGTTTATTATAAAGAGGAAAAAAAATCCAAACCTACATGGCCCTGTGTGAAGAAATGATTGCCCCCTAAATCTAATAACTGGTTTGGCCACCTTTAGCAGCAACAGCTGCAATCAAGCATTTGCGATAACTGGCAGTGAGTTTTAAAGCGCTGTGGAGGAATTTTGGCCCACTCATCTTTTCAGAATTGTTGTAATTCAGCCACATTGGAGGGTTTTTGAGCATGAACCACCTTTTTGAGGCCATGCCACAGCATCTCAATTGGATTCAGGTCAGGACTTTGACAAGGAAACTCCAAAGTCTTCATTTGGTTTTTCTTCATCCTTTCAGAGGTGGACTGGCTGGTGTGTTTTGGATCATTGTCCTGCTGCAGAACCCAAGTGCACTTCAACTTGAGGTCACAAACAGATGGCCGGACATTCTCCTTCAGGATTTTTTGGTAGACAGCAGAATTCATGGTTCCATTTACCACAGCAAGTCTTCCAGGTCCTGAAGCAGCAAAACAGCCCCAGACCATCACACTACCACCACCATATTTTACTGTTGGTATGATGTGTCATATATGTGCGCCTTTATGCAGCGCACGAAGGGAAAGAGATGAGTCCACGTGCAGAATGAAGTGTGTGTTTCTTCTTGGTAGCCTCTCGGGAGCTGAGAGTGACATGTTGTGCAGTCATCTGTGGACACGCATGTGGCTTCAAAGGCTGAAGTCCGAAGCACACAGTCGGTTGCAGGTCAGGCATAGAATGCCGGCTGGATGGATGAGTAGTGTACAACGTAACCTGCGCATGAAAGGTATTATAGTGGAAAAGTCACTGCACGGGAACAATCCCACTTTCTCAGCCTCAGAAGTCCAGGTCCAGTGGCACGAATAGATCGTTATGTCTGGGGGCTTCTTCGGCTGCAGTTGATGGCCGTAACGTCTTGTGTGCTCTGTCACGCCCTTCGCACTCCACAGTGTGTTGCTGCATCACCTTCACAGCTATTGAATCAAAGAAAGATTTCCTCCACCTGGTCTGCCGAAGCAGTCTTTGTGGGCTATTCGGGTGAACAACTCCCTCGGTGAAAAGAGCCATACAAATATTGTCACAATCTGAGCGTGGTGGGATTTCTCCGGGCTCAGTCTTTTTACCTTTTTTCATATTTGTAGTGTTGTAGTTTTGAGTTGTAACTCCTGTTTTATCTTTGGTTGTTTTTCACATATTCTGTATTATTTTTCAGTATGATTTATTTTTCTGTTTGCGCTCATTGTTGGTTTATTATTTACATATTTGGATTTGCTTGTTTTTATTATATTTATATTCTGTTGTGTTTTCTCTCTTCCTGGGGCTGCAGCTGTCAGTGGCACTTCCGGGTTTTTTGCTCTGTTGTGGGTAGTGCCCCTGTCAGCTGTCAGTCCCGTCTTCTCTCTTTCACTACTCCCAGCTGATTTCTGTTATAATCGATATCACCTCCTGCCCGCTCATGGTATCCACATCTGATGCCACTTGTTTTGATTTAGTTCCTGCCCTATTTAAGACGGGCGTTGTTAGTCTCTCATTGTCAGAGCATCATTGATTCCACTAATCTCCATCGGGACCCCATCCCTGTTCTGACGTGTGCCTTTGTGTTCTTTCATTTCACCGTTCTTGTTGTAAGTTTATTTTTGTGTACTATTTGGACTTGTGTTTTCTTTAATAAATCTCACAACTAGCAGTCCAGCACTTGGGTCATCATTCCTGCCCCGAGGGCCAATTCATGACAGTATGCTCTAACCAGTTAAAACCCGGCTGCTGCTAGTTTGTAATTTTTTGTTTGCACTCACCTGTTTCTCCAGAGCAGTTAACATGTCCCCAGCCCATATGGACTCTGCAGGTGGGCGCAGCTACCTGATGAGCCTGGGGTGGGAGTGCTGCAAAACCCTTATGGAGATGGATGGGCTCATCTCTGCAGCTCACATCAGTCCTACCCCGAAAGTTGCATTGTGGTACCTGGGTCTCGTGGAGACAGCTGCTCGCCGGTGCCCTCTGCTCAAGGAGCATGCTGAGGGGATGGAGAGGATTTCTCTGGTGGCGGCTCTGCAAAGTGAGAACAGTGAGATAATGAGGAATTCCGCAAGAAAACCTGGGCCCGCGCTGAGGGGGAGGCATTCCTGGTCCCCTGTAGTATCGGCTCCTCACCAGTCTCCAGCACCTGCTCCTGCTCCCACTCCATTGGCTTCAAGATGCCACCACCCAGCTCCGGACCGCCAGAGGAACACCCCCGCCTCTCAGGCAGCAGTTTCTCCTTTGCCGAGGTCAAAATTTTTTGCAGCAGTCCCTCTACTTAGTTTTTCTTCGCTGGCTGTCCCGTCAGCTTTCTCCTTCACTGCTGCTGCTTCTCCCTCCTCGGCGATTCTTCCCACATATGAGGGTCAAGCTGCTTCCTCTCTGGCTCTGCCCGTCGCTATGGCTGCAGGAGCGGCTCCTCAAGGTTCCCTGGGAAGCCCTCTTCTACTGAAGTCACAGAGCGGGTTGATCCAACACCTAATGCAGCAGAGAATATCATGCCCCGGGAACTCAGGCAAGCGTTATTTCACTCTCCAACATTTTATGATGATATGCCGTGCCTGATTCCCGGTAGTGAGGCTCAGTTTTTGCAGTCCCTTGAGTCCTCACCACCTGCTGCAGCCTACACCACCATACCTGCTCTCTCCATGTCTCCTCCTATTCTCCCCAAGTGTCTGCCGGCCGCAGGAGTGAGCTGACGGACGATGGAGGAGCCTGCAGCCCTGGAGGACCTGGTTCCACCCCCACAGCCATGGTCTGGATGGAGGGAGACCAGTCAGCACCAGCAGAAAATCGAACTCCTGGATCCACGCTGGACGAGCCACCTGCGTGTGTCACTTCGCTGGGGGGTCCCGGGACTGCATTAACCACCATGCCTGCTGCAGGGGCCACCGCAGCAGAGCTGAAACTGGACCTCCAGAGGGCCGGGCCCAAGATGGCGCCACATGAATCAACACAGTCCTGGATGGTGGTGGAGCCTGAGCTCAGGCAAGTGCTCTCCTTTGTTTTCATTGCTTCTATGTTGGAGAGATCTTGTCTGGCTCTTGGTGGGGAGAGCCAGGTGCAGTCGTCAGCGGCACCTGAGCTCACCTCGCCGGACTCCACTGCCACCGGTGACCCTGACCCTGTTTCTCTGCCTCTCCTGTCTTAGCTTTCCCCCGGGGTCAATGAGGATCATCCAGCTTTGCCAGAAGTGGCTGCACGGTGGCGCAGTGGTTTAGCACTGTGGCAGCACAGTTTTACCCTCGGCCGGGGGATCGCGGGGATCATAAGATCGTGGGTTCGATCCCAGCCCCGACCAACAGTGAGCTGTGTGGAGTTTGCATGTTCTCCCCGTGTTGCGCGGGTTTACTCCGGGATTTCTCCGGTTTCCTCCCGCACACCAAAAACATGTAGGTTTAGGGCGCTCGCGCACGCAGCGACCAGAAGCCAGTGGCTTGTCACCAGACTGCAAACCAAGTCTACCTACAGGTACAAATAAGTAACAACAAAAAAAAAAAAGTCTCCGTGGGTCCAGCCTCGCCGCCCGAAATCACCATGGTTTCAGCTCCTCCTGCTGAGGTTATTGCGGGTGCTCCGTCTCAGCCCAGGACCTCCATGGGTGCTGCTCCCCCTCCGGATGAGGTCTTCACAACTGGGACAGGAGCTTGTCCCCAATCCAGAGAGGACAATCCACCTTTTTCCGGCTGAGGACTATAGACTCAGACTTGGAGGTACTGATTCTCATCCCAGCCACTTCACACTCAGCAGCAAATCGTCCCAGTAAGACCTGTAGGTCATTGCTGGATGAAGCCAGCAGGACAACATCATCTACAAACAACAGAGATGAGAACCAGTGTCCATGAGTCCATGAACCATGAGTCCAACTTTCACTGGGAATGAATCTGACAGAGTGTTGGCAATACGAACAAATCTCTCACAACGGTTGTACACAGACCGAATAGCTCGAAGCAACAAGCCCAATACCCCATACTCCCGAAGCACCCCCCACAAAAAACCACGAGGGATCTGGTCGAATGCCTTCTCCAAGTCCACAAAACACATGTATACTGGTTGGGCAAACTCCCACGAACCCCGAAGGATTCTCGATAGGGCAAAGAGCTGGTCCAATGTGCCACGGCCAGGACAAAAACCATAATGCTCCTCCTGTATCCGAGGTTCGACCAACGGCCGGACTCTCGTCTCCAGTACCTTGGCATAGACCTTCGCAGGGAGTCTGAGGAGTGTGATCCCTCTAAAGTTGGAGTACACCCTCCGGTCCCCTTTTTTGAAGAGAGGAACCACCACCCCAGTTTGCCATGCCAAGGGCACTGTCCCCGACCTCCACACAGCATTGCAGAGGCGTGTCAACCATGACAGCCCTACAATATCCAGGGCCTTGAGGCACTATGGGCGAATCTCGTCCACCCCCGGGGCCCGGCCACCAAAGAGTTTTTAACCACCTTGGCGACCTCAGCCCCTGGGATAGGTGAGTCATCCCCCTCGTCCACAAGCCCCGCTTCCTCTGTGGAAGGTGTATCAGTGGGATTGAGGAGATCCTTGAAGAATTCCTTCCACCGCCCGACGATATCCCCAGTCAAAGTCAGCAGTGCTCCATCCACACCATACACAGTGTGGACAGGGAACTGCCCCCCCCCCCCCAGCCGCCGGACAGGTTGCCAGAATCTCTTCGAGGCAGACTGAAAGTCTTGTTCCATGTCCTCACCGAACTCCTCCCATACCCAAGTTTTTTCTTCAGCAACCACTATAGGGCCCACTTTTCGAGTAGCACTCTCTTAGGGTATTGCCTAAAGAGCTGTGTTCCAAAGCTACCTGTATCCATATCTCACTTTCAGTAAAATAAGTGAAAGTATACTTCATCTCTCAGTCTGGTTATTTGGCCTTCGTACAAAAGAACTGGAGGTTAAGGTATTTTTAGTGCAACAACAGGGAACTGCTTCCCCCTCCTGAGCCGCCGGACAGTTTGCCAGAATCTCTTCGAGTCCGAATGAAAGTCTTGTTCCATGGCCTCACCGAACTCCTCCCATACCCAAGTTTTTGCTTCAGCAACCACCTGAGCTGCACTCTGCTTGGCCTGCCGGTACACCTCGGCTGCTTCGGGAGTCCCACAAGCCAGCCAAGCTTGATAGGACTCCTTCTTCGGCTTAATGGCCCCCCTCACCACTGGTGTCCACCAATTGGTTCGGGGGTTGCCACCATGAGATGGACCAATGACCTTGCGGCCCCAGCTCTATGCAGTCACTTCAACAATGGAGGTAGAGAACATGGCCCATTCAGACTCAATGTCTTCAGACTCCCTCAGAATGTGGTTGAAGTTCTTCCGGAGGTGGGAGTTGAAGACCTCCCGGACAGGGACCTCAGCCAGACGATCCCAGCACACCCTCACTATACGTTTGAGTCTACCAGGTCTTAATAGCATCCTCCCCTACCATCGGATCCAACTCACCACCAGGTGGTGATCAGTTGACAGCTCTGCACCTCTCTTTACCCGAATGTCCAAGACATGTGGTCGCAGGTCTGATGGCACGATAACAAAATCAATCATCGACCTGCGACCTAGGGTGTCCTGGTGTCAGCTGCACATATGGACATCCTTATGCTTGAACATGGTGTTTGTTATGGACAAACTGTGGTTAGCACAGAAGTCCAATAACTGAACGCCACTCGGGTTCAGATCGGGCAGGCCATTCCTCCCAATCAGCCCCCTCCAGATTTCACTGTCATTGCCCACGTGCGCATTGAAGTCCTCCAGTAGGACAATGGAGTCTCCAAGAGGAGCACCCTCTAGCACCCCAGTCAGAGACTCTAGAAAAGGTGGGTTCTCTGAACCATCATTTGGTGCATAGGCACAAATGATGGTCAGGACTCATTTCCCAACCTGAAGGCGCAGGGAAACAACCCTTTCGTCCACCGGTGAAAACTCCAATATAGAGGCAGCAAGGTGGGGGGATACAAGAATACCCAGCCCTGCTTGTCGCCTCTCGCCTGGGGCAACACCAGAGTAGGACAAGCTCCAGCCCCTCTCCAGGAGACTGGTTCCGGAACTGGAGCTGTGTGTTGAGGTGAGGCCGACTATATCTAGCCGGTATCTCTCAACCTCATGCACCAGTTCAGGCTCCTTCCCCACCAGAGAGGTGACATTCTACATACAAAAAGCCAGTTTAGGAAGCCTGGGATCAGACTGCCAAGGTCTCTGCCTTTGACCGCCACCTGATCCGCACAGCACCGGACCCCCATGGTCCCTCCTGCAGGTGGTGAGCCCATTGGAGGGCAGACCCATGTAACTCCTTTGGGCTGAGCCCGGCCAAGTCCCATGGGTGGAAACCCAGCCACCAGATGCTTGGTATCGAGCCCCTCCCCCAGGCCTGGCTCCAGGGTGGGGCCCCAGTAACCCCATACCGGGCGGGGTAAACTGCATCCCTGTTCTAATGTTCATCATGAGTTTTTTGGATCGTTCTTAGTCTAGTCCTTCACCCAGGGCCAGTTTGTCTTGGGTGACCCTACCAGAGGCAAATTGCCCTGGACAACATAGCTCCTGGGATCACTTGGGCACGCAAACCCCCCACCACGATAAGGTGATGATCCATGAGGGGGGATTTACTTGTTTTAACTATATTCATATTCTGTTGTGTTTTCTCTCTTCCTGGGGCTGCAGCTGTCAGTGACACTTCCGGGTTTTTTGCTGTGTTGTGGGCGGTGCCCCTGTCAGCTGTCAGTCCCATCTTCTACCTCTCATTGCTCCCAGCTGATTTCTATTATAATCATTGTCACCTCCTTCCCGCTCATGGGATCCACACTCGATGCAACTTGTTTTGATTTTGAATTTGAAGAAATTAAAAAATCTCTGAACTTTATGTCAGAAGAATTGGCCAAATTGACTAGCCAGCAGGCCAAAAATAATAGGCCTAATAGAAGAGGTACAAGCCCTACATTTAATAATTCAAGAAAAAGACAAAAAAATTATGGACCTGGAGCAACACGGGCGTCTTCTGGAGCAACGCGTCGAGGATCTTGAACAAGGTTCTCGCATTGATGACCTACAGTAGTTATAAGTGGACTAGACATCAGATATCAGTCATACGCCCATGCTGCAACAGGACTGAATGGTGAAGATGCTCCCATGAGTGAATCAGTGTCCTTAGAAAATCAAGTGCTTCAGTTCCTTAATAATAGAAACATTAAGGTAGAAGCCAATGCAATCTCAGCCTGTTATGCTCTACCGAAGAAAGATAACAAAACAAAGAAATCAATTGTGATGCGCTTTGTGAACAGAAGGGTAAAGAATGACATACTGAGGCAGGCCAAAAAGCTAAAGGAAACTCAAGTTTACCTAAACGAACACCTGACAAAAAAATCCGCTGCACGGATGCTGAAAAAACAAAATAAGATACAGGCAACCTGGACAAGAAATTGTAGAATTTGGATTAAACTAAATGGAACACCTGAGCAAGCAAGGAGTATAATGATCAGAGATGCTACTGACTTAAATAAATATAGATGAACACCGATTAAAAAAATTATGAGTCAATGATAATCCATATTCATACACACGATAAGAATAGTTCTTTTGATACACCATGCCAAAGTACTTTAAAAAAATAAGCAAAATAAACAAAAACTTATGATCGACTCGAGTAGACATCAATTATCCCCAGCTGGAAGAAGTCATCTGACAAACTCTGAAAATATGCCACTATGCTGAACATAAACCACAAGAGATGGAGAATGATATTGATCCTGATAACCACTTTTTCAATAATATTCACAACCACTGTGAATATTACACTGAAAAGCAATTCAAAAGTCAAGTGCAATTAGATGGTAAACTGTCAATAATACACTTCAATAGCAGAAGTCTTAACAAAAACTTTCCACAGATTCAGGACTATTTAAAACAGCTAGACAGAAAATTCACAGCTATTGCAGTCTCTGAAACCTGGCTTAATGAAGATCAGGCTCCCCTGATGTCAATAGAGGGATATCAGATGTTTTATGGTGCCATCGGAACTGCCTCCAGATCAACGCGAGGAAAACTAAGGAGCTGGTGGTGGACTGCCGCAGGCATGGGCAGCCCCTCACAGCACCAGTAAATATACAGGGAACAGACATCGAGATGGTGACATCCTATAAGTACCTGGGTATTCATCTGAACAATAAACTAGACTGGTCACACAATACTGACGCACTCTACAAGAAGGGACAGCGCAGGCTGTTCCTGCTGAGGAGACTCAGGTCTTTTGGTGTACAAGGGGCGCTGCTGAAGTCATTCTATGACACGGTGGTGGCATCAGCCATCACTTTTGGAGTGGTCTGCTGGGGCAGTGGCATTACTGCAGCCGATAGGAAGAGACTGAACAAACTGATTAAGAAAGCTAGCTCTGTCCTGGGGCAGCGCCTTGATCCGGTGGAGGAGATAGGAGAGAGAAGGACGGTGGCTAAACTGTCATCTCTGCTGGAGTCCGAGTTCCACCCTATGCAGGACATACTGGATGCACTGAGGAGCTCATTTAGCAGCAGACTACATCATCCCAGGTGCACAACCGAGAGGTTTCGTAGGTCCTTCCTACCAACGGCTGTCAGACTGTACAACCTAAGCAGGGCTGCTCGCAGAGATAGCAAAAAGACGTAACAAACTAATAGTTTTTTTTGAATGCAAAAGATGCAATAGACTTACACAATGGTCCCCTCCGGCATACAACTAGGAACATACCGGTCGCTATGGAGGGTGAGAATATGTATGGGCACATAATCATACCATGTAGGATAACTAAGTAGACGGTTATGCTGTTTCATCCCACCTAGCAACAATGCTCTGCACTGTGTGTGTTTATATATTTACATATTTATTCCATCTAGCTACAATGCTCTGCACTGTGTTTTTATATATCTACATATTATTCCATCTAGCTACATTGCTCCGCACTGTGTGTGTTTATATACTTGCATATCTATTCCACCTAGCTGCAATGCTCCGTACTGTGGGTGTTTATATATTTACATATTTATTCCATCTATCTACAATGCTCTGCACTGTGTGTTCATATATTCATATATTTATTCCATCCAGCTACAATGCTCTGCACTGTGTGTCTGTGTGTGTGTGTGTGTATATATATATTTTATAGTAATATGTACATATGTATATTAGCTGCTCTTGCTTGCTTGTTTTTTTTTTCTTGCCTTCTGATTGTTGCTCTGAGTGTTGCTATCCCTGTGCTGTTGCAATCCTGGAATTTCCCCGTTGTGGGACTAATAAAGGCTTACCTTATCTTATCTTATCTTATATTAACAGAACTCAAAAAAAGGGTGGTGGTGTTGCACTGTATATTGATGACCTGTATAGGTGTAAGCTTGTAAATGAAATGTCCTCTGCACTACCAGGGATTTTGGAATGTGTTACTGTTGAGATTGACCTAGACAAAACAAAAAATCTAATCATAAGCTGCATACATAGAACGCCGGGAACTTGCATTGAGACATTCAGAGATAAATTAGTCGAGCTGTACAATAATATTACTAGTAAGAAAATGGTAGCAATTTGTGGAGATTTCAATATTGATTTACTGAATCCACATCAACAAAATGTAGTTACAGAGTTCATGAACTCTATGTACAGCATGAGTCTATATCCCACAATAACACATCCCAGTAGAATCACAGTTCACTCTGCTACACTTATTGACAACCTGTTTGTCAATGTTATCGATAAGAAAATAGAAAGTGGATTATTGATAAATGATATAAGTGACCACTTGCCAACCTTTGCACTTATCCATGGCCACACGGGGCCCAATGCAGAAAAAATTTCAAAATCGTTCAGACACAAATCACCAAATGCAATCAATTCTCTTAAAGAGGACTTGCTGAAGCAAGACTGGACAGAAGTCTATGTATCAGATGTAAATTAAGCCTATGACACATTTATAAACATTGTAACCACTCTTTATGAAAAAAACTGCCCATTAGTTAAAAAAAAGCTTAAACACAAATTTGCTGATAAGCCATGGTTAACCAAAGGACTACAAAAGGCGTGTAAAAAGAAAAATTTATTATATAAAGCTTTCCTAAAGAAAAGGACAATAGAAGCAGAGCAGCGGTATAAAACATACAAAAATAAGTTAACATATATAATAAGATGTAGTAAAAGAGACTATTACAGTAAAGAACTGGAGAAAAACAAAGACAATATTAAAAATACATGGACAATACTCAACAGTATCCTTGGAAATAAAAGCAGAAATACAAGCTACCCAACTAATATTCCAAAAAATAATAAAACGACTCAGAGTGTGAATATAGCTTCACCTGCAGATGAATTTAATAATTTTTTTGTTAACATTGGACCTAAACTGGCCCGAGAAATACCCACTACGGTGCCTACAAGTGATACAATATGCAATAACACTGCTGTAAAAGACTCCATCTTCATAAAGAACACAGACGAAAGAGAGGTCATTAAAATTGTTAAATCGTTCAAAAGTAAAACATCTATGGACTGTGATGGTATTGACATGCTATTAGTCAAAACTGTTATCGAATGCATAGTAAAACCACTGACGTATATCTGTAACCTGTCTCTCCAATCAGGTATATTTCCCACTGCAGTGAAAATAGCTAAAGCAATTCCGATATACAAGACGGGCGACAGAGGGGAACTCTCAAACTATAGACCAATTTCACTATTACAGCAATTTTCCAAGATACTTGAAAAAATATTCTATGAGAGAATTGACAACTTCATACTGAAGAATGATTTATTGTGTGAGCAGCAATATGGGTTCAGACACAAGAGGACAACTGCATATGCCCTAATGGAATTTACAGAAAAAATATCAACAGCCATTGAAAATAAAGAGTATTCAGTTGGAGTATTCCTAGATCTTAAAAAAGCATTTGATACAGTAGATCACAATTTATTATTAAAGAAACTACAAAATTGTGGTATTAGAGGGGTAGCACTGTCCTGGTTAAGTAGTTACTTAAAGAATAGATATCAGTATGTATGTGTTAGCAACAAAAATTCAGAGTTACTGAAGGTCACCTGTGGAGTCCCACAGGGTTCAGTTTTGGGACCATTATTATTCAATATGTATATAAATGATATATGTAAAGTTTCAGAAAAAATGGACTTAATATTGTTTGCCGATGACACTAATCTGCTATGCAGTGGAAACAATTTGGAACAACTTCTGGATACACTCGGAAAGGAATTAGGAAAGCTTAAACTGTGGTTTGATTCAAACAAATTAACGCTCAATTTAAGTAAGACAAAATTTATAGTCTTTAACAACCATCACAACAACCCAGTACCCAAACTCAGTGTAAATGGTGTAGAGATTGAAAGGGTATCTGAAACTAAATTTCTTGGAGTAATAATTGATAATAAACTGTGTTGGAAGTCACATATTAATTATATTAAAGGTAAAGTATCCAAATCAATTGCAATATTACACAGAGTGAAATATTTGCTGAATCAACCCACACTATACACCTTGTATCATTCATTAATACTCCCATACATGACATATTGTACTGAAGTATGGGGAAATACATATAAAACAAACATATATCCACTCTTTATGCTTCAAAAGAGAGCTATTAGAATAATAAACAAATCAGCTTACAGGGAACCAACAAACCCACTTTTTCTTAAACAAAAAACTCTCAAGTTGAAAGATCTGGTTGACTTTAAAACCGCAATAATAATGTTCAAAGTGAAGAATTTATCACTGCCCGCAAATATCCAAAAGTTGTTCCAAACAAGGGAGAAACGATATCACTTCAGAGGAACATGTATATTTCAAAAGCCTACAGTGAGAACTACCACCAAGCAACACTGTATTTCAGTGCAAGAAGTCAGATTATGGAACGATTTTGGACCTGAATTAAAATCATGTACAACGCTTGGACAGTTTAAACAAAAACTAAAGGAAGAAATACTCCAAACATATTTACAAGACGACATGTAAACTCACATAAGGATTGACATATCCAGCCTGTATTGTGTTGTAGCTTAGTTTTGTTTTTTTTTTTTTTGTTTTTCTCTGTGACATTTTGTCTTAGATTTGTTTTTGAATAGTAACCGCTTAACTTAGACTAGCTCAGTTTTCTTTTTCTCTCAGTCACATTTTGTCTTAGCTTTGTTTTAAATTGTAATCGCTCTTGTCTTGTTTTCTCTTTTTTCTCTTTTGAATTCTTGGATGGAATATGGGTGGGCAATATAAGCTGCGGCTTCAGCCATCACCCATTTCGGATAACTCACGTGGAATTGTATAGTAGGAGGAGTCTTTGTCTAATTTGACCTTGTTGTTATATTATACAGTGTCTTTTAACCTGTACTGTACTATCCGAAATTCATTCATTTATTTCCTGCCCTATTTAACATGGGCTTTATTAGTCTCTCATTGTCAGAGCATCATTGATTCCACTAATCTCCATCGGGACCCCATCTCTGTTCTGATGTGTACCTTTGTGTTCTTTCATCTCTCTGTTCTCCTTGTTGCAAGTTTATATAGCTTTGATTGATTGATTAATTGATAAGATCTGATAATACATTTGCAAATTTGGTCAAGTTTGGAGAAAAGCCTGATTATTGGCTGAATGAGTGTGTGTGTCAAGAGGAATGACCTGAGCACACTACAGTTTGAAGGTTGAGAAGACCAGGAGACTCACTGAGGAAACTGAATAATTAACCAATGTGCAGATCAATTTGTTATATATTACATTGATGCACCATTTACTTAAAACTAAGAGAATAAAAGCAGTCCTGTCTGCTACTACTTTAATCAATTTGTAATATTATAATTGTCAGAAAAATAAAAACAAAATGCAATTGGATTTTGCAAGCAAGACTTATATTCTTTTTCCTTCCTCTCAGGCGGAGTGTAGGAGACTGAGGCAGAAAAGGAGGGGTTGTGGAAATGTGAAAATGACGAGGCAGAGTTTATCTCACGAGTCAGGTTTATTCACATCTTCCAACATCAGCAAAAACAGAAAGATAAAAAAAACCCAGATATTCGTCCTTTATATATCAGGACCTTCAAAGCTCACAGTCACATTGCATTTTTCCCAAGTAACAATGCATCTTCTCTTCGATCTTAACACCTCCACCCACAGTCTCTGGCAGCCAGGAAAATCCCCCCAGGCCGTCTCTTTGCATACCAAAGACTAAACTTTGACATCCTCCTGTTACCTCCAAGGAGACTCAGTCCTTTGTTCAATCTGAGATGTGAAGCCTAAAGTGATATACATATGAAGCATAAAGTGATATAACAATGTGCATATGTGTCCCACATGACCCCCCCCAAACGTCTAAGATGGAACAACGGAATAACAGTCTGCATGTCATGATAAAATCATTACACATCAGCCCACGTGCTGCTTGGGCCTCAGTCTCCTCCCGTATCTGCTGTAAGCGGTCTTCACCACTTCCGCGGCGCCATCCTGCTGGGGGGCTGCTGTCTGGGGGTGAGAACTGTTAGTCAATCTCTGTGGGTGTTCTGGGGAATGTCCCCTAGGGGGTCTGCCGCGCCGAGGAGCCCTGGCCAACAGTACATCCTCATCCGCCACCACAAAGGCAGGTTTGAGCCTGTTTATGCCAATCTTTTCCTTCCTGCCCCCCAAATCTAGCAAAAAATGCTTATCCCCTCTTTCCAGCACTCTAAATGGTCCATCATAAGGTGGTTGTAGCGGCGGGCAATGGGAATCGTGTCTGACAAAAACAAACTCTGCGTTTTTTAAAGCCTTAGGTACAAAAACGCGTGGAAAACTGGTGAACGGGGCCAGGTAGCGTGCCCGATTCCATGCCACGCTGCAACCGCTGAGCCGGGGAGCATTCTGGCGCAGGATTATCAGGGAGAAATTCCCCGGGCAGCCGAAGTGGCTGCGCAAAAACTAGCTCAGCCGGGGAGGCTTCTAAATCCTCTTTAGGTGCAGAACGCAACCCCAATAACACCCACGGTAGCCTGTCTACCCAATTTGCATCCGTAAGCAACGCTCTGAGAGCCACTTTCAATGACCTATGAAAACGTTTGCATAACCCATTAGCCTGCGGATTGTACGCGGTTGTGCGGTGGATCGTTAGCCCCAGGCTGCGGGCCATTGCCGACCAAAGTTCGGAAACAAATTGAGGGCCTCCGTCGGACGTAATGTCCGACGGGACTCCAAAGCACGCTACCCATGCTGTTAAAAACGCGCGCACCACCTCCTCGGCTGTGGTTGACGCCAGTGGGACCACTTCCGGCCAGCGCGTGGTGCGGTCTACCATTGTCAGAAGGTGTGTGCACCCCTGTGACGGCGGGAGGGGGCCTACGAGGTCCACGTGTACATGATCGAACCTCTTAGCCGGGATGTGAAACGGCTCCAAGGGAGCTCTCGTGTGTCTGTGTACCTTGGCTCGTTGACAAGCCATGCAGGCTGCTGTCCACTCCCTAACTTGTTTGCGCAGGCTCAGCCATACAAATTTCTCTCCCACCATTTTGACCGACACGCGCACTCCCGGGTGCGCCAGAGAATGAATCGAGTCAAAAACGCGGCGGCGCCTCGCGGCCGGTACCACAGGACATGGTCGCCCAGTGGAGACATCACAGATTAGGGGGGGTATACCGTCCTGCAGCAACCTGTTCTCCAGCCTTAACCCTGTTGGTCTAGACTGGAGCGCGCGTATGTCTGCATCGCTACCCTGATCCGCGGCCATGGCTGCATAATCTAGCCCTACGCGGACTGGGGCCACCACGGCGCGCGAGAGACAGTCTGCCACTACATTCAGTTTACCCGCCACATGCTGAATATCGGTAGTAAACTCTGAGATGGCGGCCAGCTGCCTCTGCTGCCGGCCTGACCATGGTTCTGAAACCTTGGCCATCGCGAATGTCAGCGGCTTGTGGTCCACAAACGCGGTGAAACGGCGTCTCTCCAGCCAGAACTGGAAGTGGCGAATGGCCAAGTGGAGAGCTAACAACTCCCTGTCGAATGCGCTGTATTTTCGTTCACTATCGTGCAAAGTCCTGCTGAAAAAGGCGAGCGGCTGCCAAGCCCCGGCTACATGCTGCTCCACGACCGCCCCTATGGCCACATCTGACGTGTCAGTAGTGAGCGCTATGCGGGCCGTTGGGTCTGGATGTGCTAACAACGCAGCGTTTGCCAGGGCTGTTTTGACCTCCGAGAATGCTCGCTCTCGCTCAGGAGACCATTCGATCTTATTTGTTGGTTTTTGTTTTTTTAGTGCGGCATACAATGGTTGCATGAGCTGCGCTGCGCGGGGGAGGAAACGGTTATAAAAATTCACCATTCCCAAAAACTCCTGTAACGCCTTGACCGTTTGTGGCTGGGGAAAATTTGTTACCACGCGCACTTTGTCAGGCAGCGGAACCGCTCCTTCTGGGGAGACGTGATGCCCCAAAAAATCAACCTGCGTCACCCCGAACTGACACTTCGCTGGGTTGATTATTAACCCGTGCTCTCCCAACCTCCGGAAAACTGCCGTGAGGTGGTTTTCGTGTTCGTCTTTGGACACGCTGGCTAATAAGATGTCATCCAGGTAGACGAATACGAAAGGGAGATCGCGCAACACCGCGTCCATCATGCGTTGGAACGTCTGCGCAGCGCCTTTAAGCCCAAATGGCATGCGCAAAAACTTGAATAGACCAAACGGAGTTATTACCGCTGTTTTGGGTATGTCCTCAGCGCGCACTGGGACTTGATGGTAACCACGGACCAAGTCTATCTTAGAAAAAATGCGCGCCCCCGCCAAATGAACGGAAAAATCTTGGATATGCGGGATTGGGTAGCGGTCGTGCGCTGTGGCGTTGTTCAACCTGCGGAAATCTCCGCAAGGTCGCCACGAGCCTTCAGCTTTTGGGACCATGTGAAGCGGGGAAGCCCATGGGCTGTTCGAACGCCGGATGATGCCCAACTTTTCCAGGTTGGCGAACTCCTCGTGCGCTATGGTCAGTTTAGCTGAATCCAAGTGCCGAGCTTTTGCAAAAACGGGCAGTCCGGTGGTAGTAATAAAATGTTCCACCCCGTGTTTAGCAACGGTCGCCGAAAATGTGGGAACCATGAGTGCCGTAAACTGAGTGAGCAGTGTGTGGAACTTACCACTTGCAGCTGTGACGCTGGCTTGTGCTGTTGGCGGGGCCACTCGGGCTGTACAGGGAATAGAATGAAAAGAAACTGCATTTACCAGGCGCCTGTTAGCAAGATCAACCAACAAACCATGTGAGCACAGAAAATCAGCCCCCAACATATTGAAATTCACTGCAGCTATGACAAAAGTCCACTCAAATGTACGGCCGTGTAGGGACAGAAGCAGAGTCCTCTCACCAAAGGTCTTAATCGCCGAGCCGTTCGCTGCTGACACCCCGGGACCGCTGGAAACTGCCAGCCGGTCAGCGGAGGAAGGTGTGATGAAACTCAGCTGGGATCCTGTGTCCATGAGGAAATGCCTCCCCGAGCGCGCATCCTTCAAGTAGAGCAGCTTGTTCTCCTCCCCGAGGGCCGCAGCTGCTACCGACCCCCGGTCTTGGCGTTTCCCGAGCACTTGAACTGGCACGGTGGTATACATTTGCGTGCCTTCTCTGCAAAGCGGCGATGGTAGAAACAGAGGACGTCTCCTCCGCAATCCTTGGCCCCCGCCCCCACCGTCATCGGTGATTCTGCTACCGCCGTCTCTGGCCCCCCGCCGTCTCCGGCCATCGCGCCGAACTCAGTCGCTGCTGCGGTGGCCGCATGCTGTTTGCTGGCGTTGAGAATCCGGTGCACTTCCTGGGCCAGCGAGCGGAAGTCCCGCTGGGCCAACAACGGCGAACTGGCCAGGGTCGCTCTCGTGTCCGACGGTAGGGTCCTGAGGAAAATGTGGGTGAAGATGAAGTCTTTGTCGCCTGAGCCCCTCAACCTCAGCATGTCCTCCATCAGGTCAATGGGCGTGCCATCTCCCAAGTCGTTCAGAGCCAGGAGCCTCTCTGCTCTCTCCTGGACTGAGAGAGTGAAGCGCTGGATGAGTGTAGCCT
The DNA here is from genome assembly GCA_020510985.1 of Pholidichthys leucotaenia. NCBI lineage: Eukaryota > Metazoa > Chordata > Actinopteri > Cichliformes > Pholidichthyidae > Pholidichthys > Pholidichthys leucotaenia. Next base: position 39,841,115 of record CM035841.1, on the reverse strand, counting down.
TCAACCTGCCGTATTTGTCATCGGCTGGTGGCTGCTCCAATAGGCTCTCCACATGCCAAGCCATGCAGTTGTCGAGCTTGGCAATCACATGGTAGAACTTCGTGTCATCTACCGTTATCCCCCGGAGGGCGAACTGTGCTTCGACCAAGTGGAACCAGGAGCGCGGGTTGTCTTGCCAAAAGTCTGGTAGCTGGACGGTAGCGGCATACGCTTAGCTGGAAGCTCCTGACCCGGCTGGCTCGGGGGAATTTCTTTCATCCATGATACGTCTTAGGGTCACCAGTGTGGAAATGTGAAAATGACGAGGCAGAGTTTATCTCACGAGTCAGGTTTATTCACATCTTCCAACATCAGCAAAAACAGAAAGATGAAAAACCCAGATATTCGTCCTTTATATATCAGGACCTTCAAAGCTCACAGTCACATTGCATTTTTCCTAAGTAACAATGCATCTTCTCTTCGATCTTAACACCTCCACCCACAGTCTCTGGCAGCCAGGAAAATCCCCCCAGGCCGTCTCTTTGCATACCAAAGACTAAACTTTGACATCCTCCTGTTACCTCCAAGGAGACTCAGTCCTTTGTTCAATCTGAGATGTGAAGCCTAAAGTGATATACATATGAAGCATAAAGTGATATAACAATGTGCATATGTGTCCCACAGGGTCCAGATTGCCATCATGGGGACATTGTGAAGATGCTGTTGGCTTCATTTCAACGAGCAAAAATTCGAGTGTGACTATACAATGGAAAGAGGATCATCTGCCTGAAACCATACCACAAAGGTCCTGTTGATGACCTTCACAGCTGTCAAGGTTGCAGAAAGATCCACCTGGATCTACAGCAGGGAATCAACCATTGCAAAAAGGTCCCGAATCCAGGACTCATCAGCAGTGCCCACCAACTACTAGTGAACTCTTTTGCTGGTCACCTGGCAAGGTGATTAGAGCAGTGGAACCTAGAATGGTTAAAAACACGGTTTTAGATGTCATAACTTGTTATCACTTTTCTTTTATAATGCCTTGCATGGCACCAAAGGAGGGAAAATGATGGGAAAAATTAATATTTTGTATCTGCTGGTGCCTCAGAGTCTCTGTGAAATGTACAAGGTCACAGGGCAGCTGGACATTTATCTCTTTGTTTTAGTATGCATGTACTGTATTGTTATGAGTACGTCTGAGAAGGAGACAGTTTGGAAGAACCATTCTGAACCAGATATTCCCTCATGGACAGTCTCAAGAAAACAAGGTGCTTAAAAGACTGAACGATGTGTGTTTGAACCAGAATGATGCATGGATAAACACTGGGACTGTTTTTATATTGTTCTCCACTGGCCAGTGTAAATTAAATTTACTGAAACTTTAATCCTGCCTGATTTTTGACTACTGGTTGAAGGAATTTTTCTGTTAGTTACTACAAGAATGGCCACTTGTCATTAAATATTAAAATAAAAATGATTTAATTGATTTTTGGGCATTTGTTGGGATTTCGGTGTCCCAAAAAATTGATTTATTATTTGGATGCTTTCTTGGGGGTTGGGGTTCCGTTCAGTCCGTTTGGTCATTACTGATAAATAATAAATATTTAATGGGAGCTTTTCGGTGTGTGAATCTTCATTGATTTTTCTGATTTGTGTTTTGGGGTCCAGCACCCAACCAGGTGGACTGTGTGATGTCCGTATCATCTTTATTATTTTTAAATCACAACTTTCCTTCGTAAAAATGCTGTGAAGACACGGCCATGTGTGCAGGAATATTGTCGGAGCTGATGTCTTTCCTTCGGACCGCTGCAATCCATTCCATCCCACGCCTTTTTGTTAGCTCAGAGACCCGATTCTCTCCACTTTTCTTCCAAGTTGGGAAGTTAAAAAAAAAAGCCTACGCCATTATCAATCTTTTTCCATGCCAATCATGAGAGCAGTTATTGTATTTGATAATGCAGCAAAACTTCCCCATTCTAACATTTCGTGGTATTCACAGGAATAATAATGTGATTGAAAAGACCACATTGGAAGTAAGTGTTTTCATGTGTCATCCAGTATTTTGTATGACATTTTATATTGAATTGATATATACGTATATTGAAGTTGAATTGAATTGAATTGAATATGTATATTTACATTTTCTGTTTGAATAATATATTCAGTGTCATTTTTATCCAAATAAATAAATACAAAATAAATACATAACAGACTGAAGCAGCTCTCAAAAACTTCAGCTTAACCACATTAATTGCTCACAGACAGGCAGAACACTTTTCCCACAATTCCTTGTGGTTTTTTCCAGGTGATGTCACACGCCCATTCCTAATACTGCAACAGTTTTGGAACAGGTGTGAATATGCTTTTTTTAAAAATTATTTTTATGGTTTAGATCTATACATTTTTTTTATTCTAATTAATGTTTGATGATGAGGGATTCCGAGGGAGTCTGGAGACATGGAGTCTGAATGGGCCATGTTCTCCACCTCTGTTGTTGAAGCAGCGGCCCAGAGCTGCGGCCGCAAGGTGGTCGGTGCATCTCGTGGTGGCAACTCCCGAACCAAGTGGTGGACACCAGTGGTGAGGGGGGCCATTAAGCTGAAGAAGGAGTCCTATCAAGCTTGGTTGGCTTGTGGGACTCCCGAAGCAGCTGAGGTGTACCGGCAGGCCAAGAGGAGTGCAGCTCGGGTGGTTGCTGAAGCAAAAACCTGGGTATGGGAGGAGTTCGGTGAGGCCATGGAACTGTTCGGCGGCTCAGGAGGGGAAAGCAGCTCCCCGTCCATCGTGCGGATGGGACACTGTTGACTTCAACTGGGGATATCGTCGGGCGGTGGAAGGAATACTTTGAGGATCTTCTCAATCCCACTGATACGCCTTCCACAGAGGAAGCAGGGTTTGGGGACGAGGGGGATGACTCGCCTATCACAGGGGCTGAGGTCGCCAAGGTGGTTAAAAATCTCCTTGGTGGCCGGGCCCCGGGGGTGGACGAGATTCGCCCTGAGTATCTCAAGGCCCTGGATGTTGTTGGGTTGTCATGGTTGACACGCCTCTGCAACATTGCGTGGAGGTCGGGGGCAGTGCCTTTGGCATGGCAAACCGGGGTGGTGGTTCCTCTCTTCAAAAAAGGGGACCGGAGGGTGTGCTCCAACTTTAGAGGGATCACACTCCTCAGCCTCCCTGGGAAGGTCTATGCCAAGGTACTGGAGAGTCCGGCCGTTGGTCGAACCTCGGATTCAGGAGGAGCAATGTGGTTTTCGTCCTGGCCGTAGCACATCGGACCAGCTCTTTACCCTCTCGAGAATTCTTGAGGGTTCGTGGGTTTGCCCAACCAGTTTACATGTGTTTTGTGGACTTGGAGAAGGCATTTGACCGCGTCCCTCATGGATTTTTGTGGGGGGTGCTTCGGGAGTATGGGGTATCGGGCTTGTTGTTACGAGCTATTCGGTCTCTGTACGACTGTTGTGAGAGTTTGGTTCGTATTGCAAACACTCGGTCGGAGTCATTCCCAGTGAGAGTTAGACTCCGCCAGGGCTGCCCTTTGTCACCGATCCTGTTCATAATTTTTATGGACAGGATTTCTAGGCGCAGCCAGGGAATGGAGTGTGTCATGCTTGGTGACCACAGGATCTCATCTCTGTTGTTTGCAGATGATGTTGTCCTGTTGGCTTCATCCAGCAATGACCTACAGCTCTTGCTGGGACGGTTTGCCGCTGAGTGTGAAGCGGCTGGGATGAGAATCAGCACCTCCGAGTCCATGGTCCTCAGCCGGAAAAAGGTGGATTGTCCTCTCCGGGTTGGGGACAGGCTCCTGCCCCAAGTGGAGGAGTTTAAGTATCTTGGGGTTTTGTTCACAAGTGAGGGGAAAATGGAGCGAGAGATCGACAGACGGATTGGAGCAGCATCTGCAGTGATGCGGACGTTGTACCGGTCTGTTGTGGTGAAGAGGGAGCTGAGTTCTAAGGCAAAGCTGTCGATTTACCAGTCAGTCTACTTTCCTACTCTCACCTATGGTCACGAGCTTTGGGTAATGACCGAAAGAACGAGATCGCGGATACAAGCGGCTGAAATAAGCTTTCTCCGTAGGATTGCTGGACTCACCCTCAGAGATAGGGTGAGCAGCTCAGTCATCTGGGAGAGGCTCAGAGTAGAACCGCTGCTCCTCCACATTGAAAGGAGTCAGTTGAGGTGGTATGGGCATCTGATTAGGATGCCTCCTGGACGCCTTCCACTTGAGGTGTTTCAGGCACGTCCCACTGGGAGGAGACCCCGGGGCAGACCCAGGACTCGGTGGAGAGACTATGTCTCCCAGCTGGTCTAGGAAAGCCTTGGTATCCCCTCTGAAGAGCTGGAGCAGGTGGCTGGAGAGAGGGAAGTCTGGGCTTCTCTGCTTCTGCTTCTCTTTTTGATCAGGATTTGTCCTTCAATTCACATATTAAATTTGTTTCTAAGACTGCCTTCTATCATTTGCGTAATATTGCCAAGATTAGGAGCATCTTGTCTCAGAGTGATGCTGAGAAACTGATCCACGCTTTTGTTGGCTCGAGATTAGATTATTGTAATTCTTTATTATCAGGTTGTCCTAAAACATCTTTAAAAAGTCTTCAGCTGATCCAAAATGCTGCAGCAAGAGTTTTAACAGGTACTAGAAAGAGAGATCATATCTCTCCGGTTCTGGCCTCCCTTCATTGGCTTCCCATAGAGTTTAGAATTAAGTTTAAAATCCTTCTTCTTACTTACAAAGCTCTAAACAATCAGGCTCCTTTTTATTTAAAAGATCTGATACTACCGTATTATCCTAACAGAGCACTACGCTCCCAAAATGCAGGACTACTTGTAATACCTAGAATCTCCAAAAGTACAATGGGAGGCAGAGCCTTCAGTTATCAAGCTCCTCTCCTGTGGAATCAGCTGCCAATCTGGATTCGGGAGTCAGACTCGATCTCTGTTTTTAAGATTAGGGTTAAAACCTACCTTTTTGATATAGCCTACAATTAGGGAGGGATCATGTGTTTCTGAACCCTCCCTTAGTTATGCTGCTAATAGGTTTAGTCAGCCGGGGGACCTCCAGTAATGCACTGGGCCTCACTCCTTTCCTCACTCTCTATGAAATATTTTTTTTTTGCTGGTCATTAACATTTGTTTGTTCTCTCCCATAGATTGAGTCCCCATCGTGCTGTTTGCTCTCTACATGTCTGTTCTTTTCATCTTCTCTGTCCCCTCACCCCCCAGCCAGTCGCAGCAGATGACTGCCCCTCCCTGAGCCTGGTTCTGCTGGAGGTTTCTTCCTGTTAAAAGGGAGTTTTTCCTCTCCACCGTCGCCAAGTGCTTGCTCACAGGGGATCACCTGATTGCTGGGGTCTTTCTGCAACTGTGGGGGTTCCCCCCTACAGTTGATAGTGCTATGAGATGACTGTTGTTGTGAAATGGCGCTATATAAATAAATAAAGTTGAATTGCTTGAACTGCTGCCTCCGCGACCCGGACCTCCGGAAAAGCGGTAGAAGATGGATGGATGGATGGATGGATAATTAATGTAGACAATAAACTGTTAATTTGTATTTTTTTCCTTTAATATTACAACTGTGAAATTGTCTGTTAGGGATTAAATTACTGTGTCAGTTTGTTATGGATTAAACTTCAAATTTCTTCAAACTTCTACCGGAGTGGTGGCTCAGTTGGTAGAGCATCCGCCCCACACCTGGGACGCAAGGGTTCAAGTCCCGGCTGGGTCATGCCAAAGACCATATAAAAGTGGAACTTCCTGCCGTCCAGCTTGGTGCTCAGCAATAAATGGAATGGAGGAGGGAACTCTGTGGCGGCGCCTTGCATGGCAGCGGCCCTCTGATTCTGCACTTGGGGTGTGTGTGATTTACACTGCAGAAAGGTAAAGCACAGTCTCGTTCTGTTGTACATGATTGGTTGTACGGTTTAATGACAATAAGGGTGATTTATTTTAAATTCATACAAAAAGAAATGTTTTCTGAGAACTGAAATTTAACAGGTAAACGTTAGACTGAAAATGAATGTTAGAGCAGAAGAACCACTCATTCGAACTATAATCTCAGCCCTATTTGGGTGGAAAAATTCAAATCTAGTAAATAGATTCCAAAAGTATTCAATCATTAAACTTATTTCTCCAATGTATAAGCTAACTCAACTTAACTAAATGAAATCTACACTCTCAACTGAGGATGCCCTAACTAATTAATCAATCAGTTTCTCAGTTACAGTGGTGTAAAAAAGTATTTAGTCAGCCACCAATTGTGCAAGTTCTCCTACTTAAAAGATGAGAGAGGTCTCCAATTTTCAGCATAGGTATACCTCAACTATGAGAGACAAAATGAGAAAAAAAAAAAATCCAGAAAATAACATTGAAGGATTTTTAATGAATTAATTGGTAAATTCCTCTGTAAAATAAGTATTTGGTCACCTACAAACAAGCAAGATTTCTGGCTCTCACAGACCTGTAACTTCTTCTTTAAGAGGCTCCTCTGTCCTCCACTCGTTACCTGTATTAATGGCACCTGTTTGAACTCTTTATCAGTATAAAAGACACCTGTCCACAATCTCAAACAGTCACACTCCAAACTCCACTATGGCCAAGACCAAACAGCTGTCAAAGGACACAAGAAACAAAATTGTAGACCTGCACCAGACTGGGAAGACTGAATCTGCAATAGGTAAGCAGCTTGGTGTGAAGAAATCAGCTGTGGGAGCAATTATTAGAAAATGGAAGACATACAAGACCACTGATAATCTCCCTCGATTTGGGGCTCAACGCAAGATCTCACCCCGTGGGGTCAAAATGATCACGAGAATGGTGAGCAAAAATCCCAGAACCACACGGGGGGACCTAGTAAATGACTTGCAGAGAGCTGGGACCAAAGTAACAAAGGCTACCATCAGTAACACACTACGCCACCAGGGACTCAAATCCTGCAGTGCCAGACGTGTCCCCCTGCATAAGCCAGTACATGTCCAGGCCCGTCTGAAGTTTGCTAGAGAGCATTTGGATGATCCAGAAGAGGATTGGGAGAATGTCATATGGTCATATGAAACCAAAATAGAACTTTATTGTAAAAACTCAACTTGTCGTGTTTGGAGGAAAAAGAACACCATACCGACTGTGAAGCATGGGGGTGGAAACATCATGCTTTGGGGCTGTTTTTCTGCAAAGGGACCACGACGACTGATCCGTGTAAAGGAAAGAATGAATGGGGCCATGTATCGTGAGATTTTGAGTGAAAACCTCCTTCCATCAGCAAGGGCATTGAAGATGAAACGTGGCTGGATCTTTTAGCATGACAATGATCCCAAACACACCGCCCGGACAACGAAGGAGTGGCTTTGTAAGAAGCATTTCAAGGTCCTGGAGTGGCCTAGCCAGTCTCCAGATCTCAACCCCATAGAAAATCTTTGGAGGGATTTGAAAGTCCATGTTGCCCAGCGACAACCCCAAAATATCACTGCTCTAGAGGAGATCTGCATGGAGGAATGGGCCAAAATACCAGCAACAGTGTGTGAAAACCTTGTGAAGACTTACAGAAAACGTTTGACCTCTGTCATTGCCAACAAAGGGTATATAACAAAGTATCGAGATGAACTTTTGTTATTGACCAAATACTTATTTTACCAAGGAATTTACCAATTAATTCATTAAAAATCCTTCAATGTGATTTTCTGGATTTTTTTTTTCTCATTTTGTCTCTTTTAGTTGAGGTATACCTATGATGAAAATTGGAGACCTCTCTCATCTTTTAAGTGGGAGAACTTGCACAATTGGTGGCTGCATGCATAGTTTTTATTTTTTATTTTTATCTTTAGTGCTACTCATGTTTAATGTTGCAGCATTGCACTGAGACAAATTCCTAGTTTGTGTACTACATGAACAATGGCAATAAATCTCATTCTTTTTTTTCCACAATATCTTTATTGAACCTTTTTTTTTTAACAAACATGATACAAACAAACACTAACACTAAAGTACTACAAAAAAAAAAAAAAAGCCCTAAAAACACCAACAACCACCAACAAAATCAAGTCTTCAACAATGCTCCTCTGTTTAGTCTAGACAATCCAATACATTAGTATACATATTATGTTCACCAGTTTGGAATTTACAAGGTCCACACACATCATTCACCTTCTTCTTCAAGAGTTATGTTTAAATTTTTTACATAATCAATAAAAGGTCTCCATGTATTCTCAAACACAATTTCCTTTGATTTCAGTATATATGTTATTCTTTCTAATGGAAGGTTTGTTAACATCTGTCTTAACCACTGAGTCACATCTGGTCTATGAGTCTTTTTCCATAATAGTGCAATACATTTTTTGGCATTAAGCAAACTGAGGTCTCTGAATGTTCTTTCACTTTTATTGAAATTATGCTTTTCTGGGTACAGACCCAACAAAAACAGTTTAGGATTCAATATGATTTGTTTTGAGATTATTTTTTCAATTGTTACCCTCACCTCCTCCCAAAACATTCTTATTAATCTACATTCCCATAAACAATGAAATAGGGTTCCTTTACTTTCCATGCATTTTGTGCATGTATCTGGTATATTTTTGTTATATCTATTTAACTCCTCCGGTGTAACATACATCCACATTAACCATTTGAAATGTATCAATTTAAGGCGTGCATTTATTGATTTGGTTTGAGCTTCTGTACAAGCCAATTCCCATTGTTCCTCTGAAATTTCAGTTTGCAGATCTTCTTTCCAGTAGTTTAATCTTTTCAGTGAATTTTCACTTGAAGATAGTGTCAATGAGTTATAAAACTCTGAAATAATACCCTTTCTTTTACTATCTTTCATCATCATTTTTTCCAAGGATGAATAAATAGGTCGAGTGAGAGCTTTATTTTGATTTGATCGAATAAAGTTTCTAAGTTGAAGATATTTAAAAAAATGTGTTCTATTGAGATTAAATTTGATCCTCAGCTCTTCAAAAGACATTATGTTGTCTGCACATGGCAAATATAAATCCTGAATCTTTTGTATCCCTTTTAAATTCCATACTTTAAATACAGCGTCCGCTCTCCCTGGTTTAAAATATTGATTACCCCATATTGGACTAAATTGTGACAATAACTGTGGTTCTTTTAAATAGTTTTTAGCTTCACACCATATTTTGATCATATGCTTTACAAATGGATTTTTAACTTGTTTTTGTAATTTTTTTGCCGAATCTGAGTATATGAATATGGGAAGAGGTAAAGGTAAATTGTATGATTCCATTTCAGTCCAGTGAGGGAGATCATTTGATGAAAAATAATATGTCATAGACCTCAGTTGTGCCGACCAATAATACAACATAAAATTTGGACATTTCAGACCTCCACGATCAAATGGTAAATATAATAAAGACAAACGTAATCTAGCCCTCCTGTTGTTCCATATAAATTCCACTAACTTTTTTTTTATTCTTGAGAATAGATCTAAAGGTGGTGATAAGGGAATGTATTGAAATAAATAAAGTATTTTAGGTAAAATATTACTTTTAAGTATATTGATTCTCCCGATCATCGACATTGGTAGTGACATCCATCTCTGAGTTAACTCATTGATATCTGACATTAAGGCTTCATAGTTGACACTGGCGACTGATTCTAGCTTAGGCATAATTTGGATTCCTAAATATTTAAACTGATTTACAACATTGAATTGATTTACCTCAGGGGCTGGGTAATTTCTCTGGGTCTCATTTAGCATTAATATTGAAGATTTAGTTTTATTTATTTTATATCCTGATATTTCCCCAAAATTCTTTATTAAATTCAACAAGGTTGGAATTGATTTTTTTAGATTCGACATAAACAAAATTATATCATCGGCGTACAGGGAGATTTTATGTTCTGTTGGTCCAACTTTAATTCCATATATTTGTGAATGTAAACGTATCGCTATCGCTAAAGGTTCAATTGCCGTAGTAAACAGTAAAGGTGAAAGTGGACAGCCTTGTCGACATCCTCTATTGATTTTTATTGGTTTTGAAATATTGTTATTTGTTAGGATTTCTGCTGTAGCATTATTGTATATTATTTGAACCCATTTTATGAAATTATTTCCAAGTCCAAACCTTTGTAGGACTTCAAAAAGAAAGGGCCATTCAACTCTATCAAAGGCCTTTTCGGCGTCCAATGATAGGAGAGCTGTATCCGGTGCTTCTTTATTAAAATAAATAATATTAAATAGTCTTCTTACATTATGGAAGCCTTGTCTACCCTTTATAAAGCCATTCTGATCTCGATTAATAATATTTGGTAAAATTTCTTGTATTCGTCTTGCTAAAATTTTACAGATTATCTTAAGGTCGGCGTTTAATAGGCTTATTGGTCTCATATTTTCACATTTATTAGAGGGCTTACCTGGTTTTGGCAGCAGTATAATTAAGGCATTATTTATGTATGATGGTAAATTATTATTTTGAAATGCTTCTAAAACCATTTCCAAAAAAGGTTTTATTAATTTATTCTTAAATTTTTTATAAAGGTCAACTGGAAGACCATCTGGTCCTGCACTTTTTCCTGATTTCATATTATCAATGGCTAGCCCAACTTCTTCTTGACTAATTTTAGACTCCAATATCTCCCTGTTTTCATTTGGAATACACGGTATAGATAGTTCGTTCAAAAACCCATTTAGTTTTGTTAAATCAGGTTCATTTTTGGTATCATATAATTTTTCATAGTAATCTCTAAAGGCTCTATTAATTTCTAAAGGATCTATAACTACCTGTCCGTTACTTATAATACTGGTAATTGGTGTTTTAATTTCCAATTGTTTAATCTGCCATGCTAATAATTTTCCTGATTTTTCACCTTGTTCATAAAAAGATTGTTTCAATCTTAGAAGACTCGAGGCAGCTCTATTCGCTGATTTTTTGTCGTATTCAGCTCTCAAAATCAGTAATTCATTCTCCAACCTTGGGTCACTTCCTGCATACACTTTTTCCTGAAGACTTTTTATTTTATGTTCCAATTTAGCTCTCTCCTCTCGAGTCTTCTTAGATTTTGATCCTGTATAACTAATAATATGTCCCCTAATAAAAGCTTTGAAAGCCTCCCACTTTACACATGCTGATGTTTGTGTAGTATTGATGTCAAAGAACTTGTCTATCTGTTTTTCTATATACTTGACAAATTCCTCATCCTGAAGCCATTTATGCTGAAATTGCCATCTACCTGATTCCTTTGTCAATTTTTTATCTACATATATTAGACAACAGGGTGCATGATCAGAAATCACGGTGTTATCATAAAAGCAGTTTTGAATCTTGGACCTTAATTCTGTGGAAATCAAAAAATAATCAATACGTGAGAATGTCTTGTAGGTACTGGAATAACAAGAATAGGCTTTAACTTGTGGTTTCATTTCTCTCCATATATCTAACAATCTCAATTCTTTCATAAAATGATTAATAGTCATCCTACATCCAATGTGCGTACAATCCAGTCCTGTTGATCTATCCACACCTGGATTCAATGTACAATTAAAATCCCCTGCTATTATATGTTGCCCTGTAAGTGATGATAAGATGAGAAATAAATTAGCAAAGAACTTCTGATCATCTATATTGGGACCATATAAGTTCACAAGATTTATATTTTCTAATAGCAAAGAACCTTGAATGATTACATATCTTCCAAATTTGTCTCCAATTACATTTTTCACCTGAAAAGGAACTGATTTATGTATGAGAGTCATAACTCCCCTGGCTCGGGATGAAAATGAAGAGGTGAATACACTTCCCTGCCATCTACTCCTAATTCTTTTAACATCCTCCTCTATCAGATGAGTTTCTTGTAAAAACACAATTCTTGAACCCATGTCCTTTATTTTATTCATAACTTGTTTAAGTTTTTTTAAATTTTGTAGACCTCTGCAATTCCATGAAGTTAAATTAAGATTAACACTTTGGTCCATGATCAATAGAGAGTTTAGGATTACCTTGCAGTGTAAACATGCTCATACAGAGAAGCAAAAACATGAGTGGTTGAACATTCATCCTACAAACTACACACAAACAAATTTCCCCTTCCCACACTTGTGGCAAACCCCCCAAAATCAAAAGAAAAATTCTGTCTCCCGATATAGCCATCGACCGTTCCACACCCACGGGGAACAGCCTAAGCCACTCCTTCTTCATCCTCCCAATCACCCTAACTCTACTGCTTTTAATGACGTAACATTAACTCTCCTCTGTAGTTTTCCAACTTAACTCCAAAATTTTTAACAACTTTGTACATCATAGTTTTTTTTTTTTGTTTGTTTTGTTTTTGTTTTGTTTTTTTAATATATAATACAATCTATATTTTGTAAACTTACTATTTATTTCAAGTCAGTCAGATGCCTGTGCAAATGCTTAATTATTCTACCTTATATTTTGTTCATGCTTAGCTCCCACCAGTCTCTTCTTCTTCTTTGATCTTCTTGATGAACTCCTGCGCCTCCTCTGGGGTCTTGAAGATGTGGGTTCTGCCCTCATACGTGGTCAGCAGTCTCGCAGGATAGATTACACCATGACGAATCCCAAGGTTGCGCAGCTCCTTACGTATGGGATCAAACTGCTTCCTCAATTGCTGGATTCCTGTGGCCAAATCTGGGTAGAACTGCACCTGCTGGTCCTGGTGTTTAATCTCTCCTTTAGCACGTGCAGCGTTGAAGATCTTCATCCTGTCTCTGTTGCTAAGAAACTTCATAATTAAGGTCCTCGGCGGTCCCTTATCTCTCCGTGGGCCAATACGATGTGCTTTTTCCAGAACCACTGCTGATTGCAACTCCTCGCTGCCCAGCACCTCCGGAATCCACTTTTCCAGAAAGGAACATACGTCCCGACCTTCTGATTCCTCTGGAAGACCCACCAGCCTCAAATTATTCTGTCTCGACCGAGATTCCAAATCCAAAATATTATCTTCCAGAGATTTATTTTTTTTTTCCAAAGTGCGCACCTTTAATTGAAGACGGGTGACGTCATCTTCAGCACTAGCGAGACGGAGCTCCATCTGCGCCGTTCGTTCTACACAGTCACCCAATTCCTTTCTTATTCCTTCCAACGCTGTCATAATCCCATCAAATCTAGAGGAAAAGTCCGCTCTCATTGAACTCATGGCAGCCATCAGCGCATCTGCGCCATTCCCCGCAGACATCGCACCGCCGCCAGCCTCCTCCGCCATATATGGAGTTTTGTTTGCTGCGTCACAGACCTGAAAGTCCGTTAATTTGGACTGTTTCGGCGGCTCGCTTTTTCCTTTTCCTGGTTTTCCAGCCTTAGGCTTCGCCGACATATCCTCGCCCAAATGCTGGGATACGTTCTGTCCCAAATGAGAGAGTTATTTGCCGATTTTTTTTCTCCAGGAGCAGAGCAGAGCGAGACACGTCCGTCCTACGTGGCAGCCATAACCGGAAGTATAAATCTCATTCTGATTCTGATTCTGACTAAATACTTTTTTGCCCCACTGTATATTTTTTAAACAAGCTTGGCCTCTGTAAAACAATAAATTTGATGCAAATGTTTGCCCTTCTGAAGATGAGAAGAGCTTCAACGTGTTTAGGCCCTTTTAAACAGCAGAGGATTTGAAGTGGCAGTGAAGATTTTCAGCCCCTCTAGTGGTAGGGGTTCCAAGGTTGTCATAGCCAGGAGCAACACTGGGGTTAAGCTCCCAGTGCTCATAAAATGCTCCTTATGGCGTGCGTCTCGAAAAGCCTCTGACAACTAAGTCCAACTCCTAGCCTGCCCGTGTGGTTTAGTCTCTAAGCCTGGCGGAACTGCTTTTAGTTTTTTTAATAGGAGAAGGGGCGAGGGCGGATCTCTGGCACCTTACAACCAGATGCTTCGGGTAGATGGTGGCTCGTCAACCTGGGAAGGTAGCCCATCTAGGGGAAGGTAAACCCTGATTTCAAACCTCCGCTGCCTTGCGGCACACCCGGTCACGGGAAAGGCTTCGGGAGTCAACCCTGAGGAAAAATCCGGAGTCGGAGCCCCTAAGGCAGTTCTCTGTTGTGCTCAACATCGTTCTGGCAGCTCCTGCAATGGCGCTGGTGCCAAACTGTAGCAGCCCTGCTGTTCCTTTGGATTCATCAGTGACGTGGAGAGGGGGGACATGCTGCATGGGCAACATCTTGTCCTCCATATCTTCCTGCCCAGGCTTGAATCCTACCAACGCCCAATGCTGGAAGGTAGAACACCGGATCACTGGAGAGGACACTCCAGCTTTGCCTTTGGCGTAGACAAAACACGGGGAATGACAGTTACCGGTTATAAGCCACCGCTCAATTGGCGTAGAGCGCAGCGCCAGGGGTTGTTCCCGACAGTGGGAGGGATCATCGGATCTCACTGGACAGCTACCGCCCACCTCAAGCTGTGCAGCCCCCAGCCAATAAAGTGTTGTCCTGCCACAGCTTGCTTTCCTCATTGGGTGCATGGGGATAAGGAGAAGGCCGAACAGCAGGCTGAGAACCTTCGCACCAGGCAAGACAAAAAAACAAAAGAGACCAACTCTAAAACTGGGAACTTGGAACGTCCGCACTATGATGACAGGACTCGCTGCTAACCTCAAGGACATCAATGACACCAGGAAGACTGCCATCATCAATAATGAGCTGAAGAGACTGGGAGTGGATATCGCCACTCTCCAGGAAACACGGTTGGCTGACGCAGGCACACTGAGAGAAAAGGACTACACGTTCTACTGGCAGGGAAAGGGCAGTGACGAACACAGGGAACACGGAGTGGGCTTCGCAGTGAAGAACACCTTGCTGAAGATGGTGGAACCGGGCAGCAATGGCTCTGCACGACTCCTCACCCTCCGCCTCAACACCACTCAAGGCCCAGTCACCCTCATCAGTGTGTATGCCCCAACACTGACAGCCACACCAGAGGGAAAAGACGAGTTCTATGAGAATCTCACAACAACTGTCAGGATCATCCCCAACTCTGAACTCATTCTCCTTGGAGACTTCAATGCCAGAGTGGGTGCTGACCACGACTCCTGGCCCTCCTGTCTTGGACCATTTGGCGTGGGCAGAATGAACGACAACGGACAGCGGCTGCTCAAGTTCTGCACATATCACGATCTGTGCATCACAAACTCGTTCTTCAAGACCAAGCCCCAACACAAGGTTTCCTGGCGACATCCACGCTCAAAGCACTGGCACCAGCTGGACTTGATCCTGACCAGGCGCACCTCACTGAAGAACGTGCTAATCACCCGTTCGTTCCAGAGTGCAGATTGTGACACAGACCATTCATTGGTGTGTTGCAAGGTCAAGCTGCAGCTGAAGAAATTCCATCGTGCTAGAAAGCCTGGAAAGGCACGGATTGACACCAGCAAGATGGCCCAACCAGAACCTGTTGAGCAGTTTGCCTCCACCTTTGAGAAGGAACTTGGTGTACCACAAGAAGGAGAATCTGCAAAGCAGAAGTGGGAAGAGCTGCGAAACACCATCCACCGCACAGCCTTGGCTACCTTTGGGAGGAAGACCTCAAAGTCACAGGACTGGTTTAATGCCAAGTTGACTGAGATGACCCCCGTCATTGAAGCCAAGCGCTCAGCACTTGCTGAGTACAAGAAGTACCCAAACAAGAAGAATCTCCAGATTCTCAGGGCTGCGAGAAGCAAAGTTCAGCAGACTGCTCGGCGCTGTGCCAACGAGTACTGGACTCAGCTCAGCCAAGACATTCAAACCGCTGCCATAACAGGGAACATACGTGGTATGTACGATGGCATCAAGAAGGCACTTGGTCTGGCTTAGAGCAAGACGGCCCCCCTCAAATCCTCCACTGGGGAGATGATCACAGAAAAGAACAAGCAGATGGAGAGATGGGTGGAACACTACTCCGACCTCTACTCCAGACAGAACACCGTGACACCGTCAGCCCTTGATGCCATCGACTGCCTGCCATCCATGAACGAACTTGACTCCGAGCCAACCATCGACGAACTCAGCAAGGCCACTGATAGCTTGGCCGCTGGCAAGGCACCCGGCAACGACGGCATACCCCCCGACCTGATCAAGCACTGCAAGACCGCCCTAC
The DNA here is from genome assembly GCA_020510985.1 of Pholidichthys leucotaenia. Classification (NCBI taxonomy): domain Eukaryota; kingdom Metazoa; phylum Chordata; class Actinopteri; order Cichliformes; family Pholidichthyidae; genus Pholidichthys; species Pholidichthys leucotaenia. The sequence continues at coordinate 39,825,093 of CM035841.1, read as the reverse complement.
TGCTGCCATTGCATGACGTCCTCTGCCAGTGTTGGAAGGAAGGTGCCGTACCGCAGGACATGAGGGACGCCAAGATCATCACCCTCTACAAAAACAAAGGGGAGAGAAGCGACTGCAAAAACTACAAGGGCATCTCCCTCCTCAGCGTTGTTGGCAAAGTCTACGCACGAGTTGTTCTCGTTCATCTACAGAAGCTTGCCGAACGTGTCTACCCCAAGTCTCAGTGTGGCTTCTGCGTTGAGCGATCAACGGCAGACATGATATTCTCCATCCACCACCTCCAGGAGAAATGCAGAGAACAGAACATGCCCCTGTATGTCGCCTTCATCGACCTCACCAAATCGTTCGATCTGGTCAGCAGAGAGGGCCTTTTCAAGATCCTGCCAAAGATAGGATGCACACCAAAGTTGCAAAGCCTCATTGAATCGTTTCACACCAACATGCAGGGGATAGTGCAGCACGACGGCAACGTCTCAGAGCCATTCAACATACGCAGCGGAGTGAAACAGGGCTGTGTACTTGCGCCAACCCTCTTTGGGATTTTCTTTGCTATGCTCCTGAGGCATGCCTTCAGCACAGCAACAGAGGGAATCTACTTGCACACAAGATCTGACGGCAGGCTTTTCAACCTCGTCCACCTGAAAGTCAGAACCAAAGTACGCGAGGATCTAATAAGAGACATAATAAGAGATATGCTGTTCGCAGACGACGCTGCAGTCGCAACCCACACACAGCAGGAGCTTCAGACCCTGAGGGACCGCTTCTCCCAGGCATGCAAGGACTTCGGGCTTACCATCAGCCTGAAGAAGACTAACATCTTGGCGCAAGGCACGGCAGCACCACCAACCATCACCATCGACGACTACGAGCTGGAGGTCGTGAATCAGTTCACGTACCTTGGGGCTGCACGGTGGCGCAGTGGTTAGCACTGTGGCAGCACAGTTTACCCTCGGCCGGGGGATCGCGGGGATCATGAGATCGTGGGTTCGATCCCAGCCCCCGACCAACAGTGAGCTGTGTGGAGTTTGCATGTTCTCCCCGTGTTGCGTGGGTTTACTCCGGGATTTCTCCGGTTTCCTCCCGCATACCAAAAACATGTAGGTTTAGGGCGCTCGCGCACGCAGCGACCGGCAGCCGGTGGCTTGTCACCAGACTGCAAACCAAATCTACCTACGGGTACAAATAAGTAACAAAAAAAAAAAAAAAAAAGTACCTGGGGTCCACGATCAGCAACAACCTCTCCCTTGATACAGAGATCAACAAGAGGATTGGAAAATCAGCCTTCACACTCGCTCGCCTCACCACATGAGTGTGGGAGAATCCCAAACTCTCTGTTTGGGAATCTCCAAACAGAGAGATTCTCCAAACAGACGAAGGAACACCTTCGTCATCAGCACACTGCTCTATGGGAGTGAGACGTGGACAACATACGCCCAGCAGGAAAAGAGACTGAACTCCTTCCACTTGCGCTGCATTCGCCACATCCTGGACATATCCTGGCAGGACAAAGTGCCCAACACAGAAGTTCTGTCCCGCGCCGGCCTTCCCTCCATGTTTACTCTACTCAGGCAGCGCAGGCTCCGCTGGCTAGGCCACGTTCACCGTATGGAGGATGGCAGAATCCGCCCACAGCTGCGCTTCAGAGACGTCTGCAAGAGAGACATGAAGGCCCTGGAGATCAACACAGAGTGCTGGGAGGACCTTGCAATGGACCACTCCAAATGGAGAGGCACCCTGACCAGACAGCTCAAGGCGGGTGAAGAGAGACTGACTGCTGCAGCAGATGAAAAAAGGACCCGCAGGAAGAACCGCCACAGACCCAGCAGCACGGAGACCACCCACAAGTGTGACCTGTGTGACAGGGAATGCCATTTGCGCATTGGCCTGTTCAGCCACAGGCGGTGCTGTTCCAGCAGAGTAGACGTTTAGGATTCTCTTCCATGGTCATCATAGACCGACGGAGGCCGACGAGTGGTAGGGGAGGTGGAGGATGGCAGCTCCAAAAGTCATGCAGCAGTTCAAGTCGTTCCATGTTGCTGCCATCCCAGGCAACCAGGACTTGCCTTTTCTAGATAGATAGATGTACTTTATTGATCCCAAACTGGGAAATTACAGTGTAACAGCAGCATGACAGTAGACAACCAAAACGACAGAAACACACACAGCATAACAGACACAGGGATTACCCATGGAAAATAAAACTGCCTAAGTGAATGAATTAATCTTTATTTCGGATAGATTAAAAGTAGAGATTAAAAAAGAAACAGAATAATATAACAAAGGGGGAAAGAAAATCCAACAAGGTCAAATTAGACAATAACTCCTCTGATTATACAGTTCAACATAAGTTATCCAAAATGGGTGATGGCTGAAGCCGCAGCTTATATTGCCCACCCATATTCCATCCAAGAATTCAAAAGAAAAACAAAACAACTAACTAGTAACTACTAGTTACTAACAAGTAACTTATATACATCATAGATGAATAGATGCTGACATGTATAGATACATGAATTGTACCCACTGTACAATCAGGCACAGGGTGAAATGTGAGGTGCCAATTACGACTGCAAGGTGCAGTATGGCAACATATTTATGACCAGAATTCAACATCAGAGTGAGTTATTGTACAGTGAAATGGCATGTGGCAGGAAAGATTTCCTGTACCTAACCGTTTGGCAGCAAAGTTGTAGTAGTCTACTGGAGAAAGTGCTCCACTGTCTGTCCAGTGTGTGGTGGAGGGGTGATCAGGACTGTCCATGATGGATCGCAGTTTGTTTAGTGTCCTCCTCTCCACCACATTCTTAAAGGTCTCCGGCCTGAGATCAATCACAGAGCCAGCCCTCTTGATAATCTTGTCAAGTCTGGTGATGTCGCTGGCTCTGATACTGCTACCCCAACAGACAGCAGCAAAGAAGATGGCGCTGGTGACAGCAGCCTGGTAGGAAAGGTCAAGCATCCTGTTGCACACGTTGAAGGATCTCAGCTTCCTCAGGAAGAAAAGTCTATTCATCCCCTTTTTTGTATGCAGCATCGATGTTAGATTTCCAGTCCAGTCCGTTGCTGATCATGACACCCAGTTATTTGTAGTCTTCCATTACCTCCACATCCTCCCCCCTAATTTACAATGGCTGTGAAAGTGTCCTCTTCTTCCTGAAGTCAATCACCATCTCTCTGGTCTTGCTGACATTCAGCCTCATATGATTCTGCTCGGTTCACTCCACAAATCTGTCTACCAGTGCCCTGTACTGCCTCTCCTCTCCCCCTCTTATATACCCCACAACAGCTGAGTCATCAGAGAATTTCTGCAGATGGTTTGACTCGGTGTTGTACTGAAAGTCAGTGAGTGGTATATAAGGTGAAGAGAAAAGGAGAAAGCACAGTCCCCTGTGGAGCGCCCGTTCCACTAACCACCGCATCAGACAAGACACTGCACAGCCGGACAAACTGTGGCTTGCCTGTCAGGTAGTCCGTAATCCAGGAGATCACAGAGCTCTCAGTCCCCATACCCCACAGCTTTTCACCCAGCAGCAGTGGCTGGATGGTGTTAAAGGCACTGGAGAAATCAAAAAAAGTGATTCTCACAGTATCTCCTCCACCACCCAGGTGCAAATGGGCCTGTTGCAGCAGGTAGATGACAGCATCTTCAACTCCTAAATAGGGCTGATATGCAAACTGCAGAGGGTCCAGCCACGTCTTCACCTGTGGCCTCAGGTGGGCTAAGATCAGTCTCTCCATGACCTTCATCACATGGGATGTCAGGGCAACTGATCGATAGTCATTCAGGTCCAATGGAGATGACTTCTTGTTTAGAATGGTTCTTCCAAACTGCAGTACAGCAAGAAGATGCTCACGGCTGCTATGATGTGATTTGAGCTCAGCACATTACTGACCACATTGTTTATCACCATTGACACTTTGCTTTGATGTAACTTGCTGTGCAGCACCTTAGAGCCACTCATCGTGGGGCCTCAGTTGCGCTCTGCTGTTGATGGCTCCAAGACTTGGCAACCATCCACATTCCTGTGTGTGTGTGCAGTTCAACTTAGTGTCAGACTCCTACACTAATGCAGTTTTACACCATAATATAAGCATTCATTACCTCCGCCAAGGATGTTATGTTTTCATCGGCGTTGGTTTGTCTGTCTGTCTGTTTGTTTGTTAGCAAGATAACTCAAAAAGTTATGGACAGATTTTCATGAAATTTTCACAGATTGTCTGAAATGGGGTATCCTACAGATGATTAGATTTTGGTGGTGATCCGGATCACCGTCCAGAAGAAAACCGCCATTACGGAAAATGCCATTTTCCTCAATAACTACTGAACCACTAATCCTATCATTGTGAATCCAATTGCTAGTCATATGTTTTCATGGTCAAGGAATCTGAAAACGTACACACAAACACTGTATGGGGGGAACTGTGGCGCTTGGCGGAGGTCTGCGCTCTCCGAGTGCTTTTCTAGTTTCTTTATGTTGTCCTTTAACCTATATTTTTAACCCAAGAACACTAATGTCAGGAGAAAATCACCCAAAGTTAGTGTCCCAATAGTGGTACTAACTTTGACGTTAGTGTTCTAGGGTTAAGTCAAATATCAATAAAAATACCCCACAATACCTCCACCAAGGCTCCTCCCGTTCCGCATGGATCATCTCCAAAATGTAATGTGTTTGTGTGTAGGCCACGAGCCGGTTTTGGTGAAAATTGCATCAAAGTCTATCCAGTAGTTTTAGAGGATTTTTGCTAACACACTGAGAGAAGAAAAGTGCCCTTGTAGAGGTATGCATCCTTGGATCATTCCCCAATTGTTATGGGTTCCTCTCTTGCACAAGGAGAAGTTCTGGTGAAAATTTGATCCAAATCCATCCAGTAGTTTTTGTGTAATCCCGGTGCACAAATACAAACAAGGTCCTTGGTGGAGGTATGCACTCTCAGATCATCACCAAAATTTAATGGGATCATCCTTGCCTCAAGGGCTACCTTTTGGGAAAATTTCATCAAAATCCATAGTCATTTTTGCATAATTCTGCTAACAAATCGTTATAACACTCACATGAGAGTAATTATAACAATATTAACAAATGAATGTGACAGAAAGTTTTACAAATAATGTGTAAGTATTGGTGGAAACTTGGAAAAAAATTCCACAGATAATGATATTGATTTTATAGAAAGAAATCTTAGTTCAATCTTTATAAAAACAACTGAAGAACAACAATATAGAGAAATTGTTAATAATCTTCAATGATGGATTAGAACAGTTTATAGACCAACACAAACTACTCTCTGACAGTCAATATGGATTTAGAGGAAACTGGTCTACATCATTAGCATTAACAGAACTCAGAGAAGAAATCACTAATTCCATAGATAAAAAGACATTTACAGGGGGAGTATTTCTTGATCTAAAAAACTTCTTGATCAAAAAGAAAATTTGATACAATACAAGCACGCATTTACTGTGTGTACATATGAAAGGCATTTCAGTGTCTTTTTTCCTTTGTTCATCAGTTCACAATGAACTTTTGCTGTTTATCATTTTAATGGATTATTCACATGTTCAAAATAAAGTATTCAATCAATTAATGAGGTACTAAAATCCACAAATGGAGGAAATGGCATCTACTCCATTTAATTTTTATGGTGAGGAGGACACTCCAGACCCTGACAACAATGCCCCCCTCATCAAAAATGCTCATGATGTCCATGCATCCAGCACATTAAACATTAGAGGTCTGAGGGTCCAAAGCAGAGTGAATAAGCAGATTACCTGGAAACTGGCTTTTATACAAAATTTATATTTACATTAAAGCCTTAGAAATTTAAAGAATTCAATCACACAAAAGAGACTTAATCCTGAAAATAAAGATCTACACACATTACTGGACTACAGCACCTCAACTGTGAGTTCTCATGTGATAAACCAAAACACTGACTGAAGCCTTTCCCGCATACTGAACAAGACTACAGCTTCTCTCTTGTGTGACTTCTCATGTGTTGTTTCAAAGTACAACATTGCTCAAATCGCTGGCCACGTTTCACAAGAAAATGGCTTCTGACTGTTTTATTTATTTGCATCTCATTTCAATGTAAGTGCAATGGGCCCCAACCAGGGGTCTATGGTTACACTTTAAATCAAAAAGCTTTGTATCTGAGGGCTCTCTTCAAGATGGAGACTGTTCCTCTGATTGCTGAGATCTGACCTGACCTGTGTGAATTCTCATGTGAGTTTTCAAATTACAATACACAGAAAAACTCTTCCCACATGTTTTACAAGAAAACGGCTTCTCACTGTTTTATTTATTTGTATCTCATTTCCTTACAAGTGCAATGGGCCCCAACCAGGGGTCTATGATTACACTTTAAATTAAAAAGCTTTGTATCCAAGGGCTCTCTTTAAGATAGAGACTGTTCCTCTGATTGCTGAGATCTGTATTTCACAGATGCTAGGGCAGCCGGGTATTGCTTGTAGATATTTTTTCGAGTTCTTCTTAACCATCCCCGTTGCTCCCACCACCACAGGTATAATATCTGCATCCTGCAGATTCCAGGTGCTCCTTAGATCGTTTTTGAGGTCTTGATATTTTGTTATTTTTTCTCTTTCTGCTCTGTTGAGGCCGTAGTCGTTTGGTATGGTTACATCGATTAATTTGGCAGTTTTGTCCTTTTTGTTCAAGATAACTATGTCCGGTTTTATTGCTCCTCCTTCAATGTGTCTTCCAGTTGAGATTTCCTTGTCATAAAAGATGGTAATATCTCCGTTGGAGCTAACTGGCTCTGGATCGTGCTCCCATACTGGTCCTTTTACTTCTATTTTGAATTCTTTGCATATTTTCCAGTGTATATAACGGCAGATCTTGTTGTGGCGAGCAGTGTAGTGTCCATCAGCCATGAGGACCTGGCAGCCGGAGAGCAGGTGGCTTACACTCTCCACCGCCACATGACAGAATCGACATTTGCCACTCTGTGACAATCCTGCCATTTTTTTAAAACCATTGGTTAGAAGTCCCTGGTCTTGTGCTCCAACCACTAGTCTCTCCTCGTCGTACCCCAGATCTCCATTCCTGATCCAGCGCAATGTCTCTTCCCTATCAATATAATCCCTATTGAGTTCCTCCTGGAAACGTCCTGCTCGCTTATGTTGTTTCCATCTTTCTTTTCTTTCCTCCTGTGTCCTTTTGCTGTATTTTTCTCTCGTCTTTCTAGCTATTTTTGTTGCTGGGTTTTGCTGACTGGCTTTCATGTTATCTAATAAATCTGCTGCAAAGGTCTCGGCTTGTTTAGTTATGGATGTGTTAATACTGAGGGTTTCATGATGTTGGGTGACCTTTTCCATCGTCTCATCATTAGCGCTTTTTAGGTATTGACCAATGCTTATTATTGTTGCCCTGTAGGCCTGGTTCATTTCAATTAGGCCCAGCCCTCCCTCTTTACGTGGCATATATATCCTATCTAGGCATTGGTTTCTGTATGTTACCTTATGAAGGGTTAGGGTCTTCCTGGTCCAAACATCCAACTTATCCAGTTCCCCTTGTGGCCAGTCTATCACCCCAAATCCATATGTGGCAACTGGTACTGCCAACTGGTTTATTGCAGTGATCTTATTTTTGGGTGTTAAATTTGATTTACAGATTTTCTTTAGGCGATGTTGGTATTCTTTTTTGACCATTTCCCTCATTTTTCTGTGTTCAATAGTTGCGTTTTCTTCTATGCCCAGATATTTATATGCCGATTCCCCTGCCAGGTCTTTGATATGCTTATTGTCTTCTATTTGGATATTTTCTGATGCCGTTTTCTTTCCTTTTTTTATTGTACATTTTGCACACTTGTCAAGTCCAAATTCCATGGAGATGTCTTTTGAAAACATGTGAACGGTACTGACAAGTTGATTCAGTTTCTGTTCAGATTCTGCATAGAGCTTGAGGTCGTCCATGTAGAGTAGATGATTCACTCTCTTGCTCCCTTTTTTTGTTCTGCCTTTGCTTAAGTCATACCCGATGTCAAGGTCTGATAAGATTTTGCTTAAGGGGTCGACACAAAGACAGAAGAGCAGTGGCGAAAGGCTGTCCCCCTGAAATATTCCTCGCTGGATCCTGATGTCTGGAATTGTTATTTGTCCTTCTTTGTGGTTAAGTGTAATTGTAGTTTTCCACTTAGCCATCTGGACCTCCAGAAAAGTTTTAATCTCTGGGCTGATGTTATACAGCTCCAGACAGCGTATTATCCAGGAGTGGGGGATGCTGTCGAATGCCTTTTTGTAGTCGATCCACGCCACGCTTAAATTTCTCTCACGCCTCTTGCAGTCTTCCAGGATGGTTTTATTAATGAGTAGTTGTTCTTTGGCTCCCAGCTTATTTCTTATGCAGCCTTTTTGCTGTGGCTGCAAGTAGTTTTCTGAGTCCAGATGTTCATAAATGGCCTCAGTAATGATTCCTGTCAGCCATTTGTATGTGGTCGGGAGGCAACAGATGGGTCTGTATTTATTGACTTGTTGGGTTTCAAGACTCTTGGGCAGGAGTATGGTGTTTCCATATATGAGCCACTCTGGTGCTTCTTCCTCTCCCCCAACAAGTCGGTTAAATGCCTCTGCGTAGTGTTTGTGTAGTGCTGTTATTTTTTTGAGCCAGAAGTTTGGTATTTTATCTATTCCAGGGGATTTGAAGTTAAGGTATTTCCTGATTTTTTCTTGAGCTGTTTCTTCTGTGATTTTTAATGAGGGCATCTGTTGTTTTCCTTTATTTTTCTCAGCAATGGTTTGAATCCAATTATTATTTTTATGTTGAACTGGGTCCTCAAACAGATTTCTCCAGAATGTTTCCAGTTGGGTTTTCTCAGGAGGTACCTCTACTTCAATAGTTTCATCTATCAACCTCCTGTAGACTTGCTTTGGGTTCTGTGCAAATAATTTATTTATCAGTTTTGAGTTCTCTCTCCGTTGCCTGTTTCTGATTTGAGCTGCTAGGGCCTTGACTTGCGCCTGGTGCTCTGCTATTTTTCCTATTATTTGCTCTTTCCTAATGTTGTATTTTTTTGGGATTCTGTTGATTACTCTCAGTAATTTAGTATTGCAGTTTTGGTTCTGTATGTAGTAAGTCATTTGAGAAATTTCTGCCCTAAATTGATTAATTTTTCCTTGAAGTTTATTTTTCCAAATGGGTGTAGAGATTTTTGTTTTGGTTTGACGTTCAGTTTTTTCTTTATGCTGTGGAGCTAGCTTACTCTGCACATACCACGCTGCACCAAAGTTTATGCAGTTAAGCTCTGTCAAACTGACCCCCTGAGGTACAAGGTCACATAGGCCTCTGTTGACCTTTTGCAGTAGTAATTTGAATTCTTTATTCTCTTTAAGCTTAATTAATTTAGGACGTTCTTTCATTGTCATTTTTTTTGTTTCTTCTATTTTGTTGGCAAGTTCCTCTTCCATTTCTAGTTGATGTTGGCTCATTTCTATTTGGGGGTTGATCTGTTTCCTTATTGGATCCTGGTCTACACTCCCCCTTGTTGCTTCATCAGGATGTTCTGATTCTGAGCCAGAAGTTGCAGGGGATTCGCCTGGGTGGCCTGGTGGCACCTCTGTAGGGTGTGTTTGACAAGGTTGTTCCAGAGGTTTTTCAGTTAGTGGTAATGGTAGTGGACACTCAACTGGGCAGATGTTATTCTGTGCCATTTTTCCTATTTCAGTGTGCATGTACTCCAATTGTTGCTCTGTGAAGTACCTTTGGGTGAGGAAGTTGTGTCTCTGGGTTGTGAGTTTGGCTCGGGGTACGCCAGCTTTATCCGGGCAGTGATGGAAAAAGATTCGCTGCCACTCATTGCATCGTTCCCGCTGGTTGCTGTGTTTCATCTTGGCGTACTCGGTTGCCCATATTAAAACCCATCTTTCCTCCATGCTCCACTGACTTTGTTTGTATTCTTGTTGTTCAAATAGGTTGGCATCTTGATAATCTTTTATTGCTTGGGCTTGAGCTTCATATTTGATCTTTTCTATTTCTTCTTGTTGTAAGTATTTTGAGACCTGAGAGACTATAGATGTTAATTTGGAGGTGGTGGTGGCTGCTTTCTTTTCTGGTGGTAGCTCGGATTCTCTGATCTTCTCCCCAAATACATGCTTTTTCCTTCTGCCCCACTTCTCATACCTTGAATAGGCGTAGCAGAACAGAATAACTTTCTTCTCATCAAGGGACCATTTTACAGTTTCTTCTTTTCTTGTATACCGTTTAGTCCTTTTTTGATCTTGTTGGGGCCCAGGACCAGATCTGTGCTGGTCTGATGGGGATCCCGATTGAGTGTTTGTGACACTCGAAGACGAAGCTGCACCATCGCTCTCAACAGCCCGCCTAGTGCAGAAACGAGCTGAGGGGACCGTTTTATCCTGGTCAGTACCTTTCCAGCATCTTTTTCCTGTATTATTCATTTTTCATATTTGGTTCCTCATCGTCCACGGCTTCTTATTGGTTATTCGAAGCTACCCTCGCCATGATTACTCATATTGAGGGGGTACCCCCATCCGCGACCCGGGGGACGCGCTGGCTAGCCTGAGGGAAAAGGCCACCAGCTAGCCTGAGGGAAAAGGCCACCAGCTAGCCTGAGGGAAAAGGCCACCAGCTTTTCACCTGTGTGAATTCTCCTGTGAGTTTTCAAACTACCATGTTCCTTAAAACTTTGTCCACAGGTTTCACAAGTAAATGGCTTCTCACCTGTGTGGATTCTCATGTGAGTTTTCAAACAATGTGTAGTAAATTTTTGGCCACATATTTCACAAGAAAATGGCTTCTCGCCTGTGTGACTTCTCATGTGATTTTTCAAATTACCACACTGAGTAAAACTGTCCACATGTTTCACAAGAAAATGGCTTCTCACCTGTATGAATTCTCATGTGAGTTTTCAAATAATGTGAACTAAATTTTTGTCCACATATTTCCCAAGAAAATGGCTTCTCACCTGTGTGAACTCTAAAGTGAATTTTCAGACTATCAAGTTGATTAAAACTCTGCCCACATGTTTCACAAGAAAATGGCTTCTCACTGTTTTATTTATTTGCATCTCATTTCCTTACCAGTGCAATGGGCCCCAACCAGGGGTCTATGATTACACTTTAAATCAAAAAGCTTTGTATCCAAGGGCTCTCTTTAAGATAGAGACTGTTCCTCTGATTGCTGAGATCTGTATTTCACAGATGCTAGGGCAGCCGGGTATTGCTTGTAGATATTTTTTCAAGTTCTTCTTAACCATCCCAGTTGCTCCCACCACCACAGGTATAATATCTGCATCCTGCAGATTCCAGGTGCTCCTTAGGTCGTTTTTGAGGTCTTGATATTTTGTTATTTTTTCTCTTTCTGCTCTGTTGAGGCCGTAGTCGTTTGGTATGGTTACATCGATTAATTGGGCAGTTTTGTCTTTTTTGTTCAAGATAACTAGGTCCGGTTTTATTGCTCCTCCTTCAATGTGTCTTCCAGTTGGGATTTCCTTGTCATAAAAGATGGTAATATCTCCGTTGGAGCTAACTGGCTCTGGATCGTGCTCCCATACTGGTCCTTTTACTTCTATTTTGAATTCTTTGCATATTTTCCAGTGTATATAACGGCAGATCTTGTTGTGGCGAGCAGTGTAGTGTCCATCGGCCATGAGGACCTGGCAGCCGGAGAGTAGGTGGCTTACACTCTCCACCGCTACATGACAGAATCGACATTTGCCACTCTGTGACAATCCTGCCATTTTTTTAAAACCATTGGTTAGAAGTCCCTGGTCTTGTGCTCCAACCACTAGTCTCTCCTCGTCGTACCCCAGATCTCCGTTCCTGATCCAGCGCAATGTCTCTTCCCTATCAATATAATCCCTATTGAGTTCCTCCTGGAAACGTCCTGCTCGCTTATGTTGTTTCCATCTTTCTTTTCTTTCCTCCTGTGTCCTTTTGCTGTATTTTTCTCTCGTCTTTCTAGCTATTTTTGTTGCTGGGTTTTGCTGACTGGCTTTCATGTTATCTAATAAATCTGCTGCAAAGGTCTCGGCTTGTTTAGTTATAGATGTGTTAATACTGAGGGTTTCATGATGTTGGGTGACCTTTTCCATCGTCTCATCATTAGCGCTTTTTAGGTATTGGCCAATGCTTATTATTGTTGCCCTGTAGGCCTGGTTCATTTCAATTAGGCCCAGCCCTCCCTCTTTACGTGGCATATATATCCTATCTAGGCATTGGTTTCTGTATGTTACCTTATGAAGGGTTAGGGTCTTCCTGGTCTGAACATCCAACTTATCCAGTTCCCCCTGTGGCTAGTCTATCACCCCAAATCCATATGTGGCAACTGGTACTGCCAACTGGTTTATTGCAGTGATCTTATTTTTGGGTGTTAAATTTGATTTACAGATTTTCTTTAGGCGATGTTGGTATTCTTTTTTGACCATTTCCCTCATTTTTCTGTGTTCAATAGTTGTGTTTTCTTCTATGCCCAGATATTTATATGCCGATTCCCCTGCCAGGTCTTTGATATGCTTATTGTCTTCTATTTGGATATTTTCTGATGCTATTTTCTTTCCTTTTTTTATTGTACATTTTGCACACTTGTCAAGTACAAATTCCATGGAGATGTCTTTTGAAAACATGTGAACGGTACTGACAAGTTGATTCAGTTTCTGTTCAGATTCTGCATAGAGCTTGAGGTCGTCCACGTAGAGCAGATGATTCACTCTCTTGCTCCCTTTTCTTGTTCTGCCTTTGCTTAAGTCATACCCGATGTCAAGGTCTGATAAGATTTTGCTTAAGGGGTCAATACACAGACAGAAGAGCAGTGGCAAAAGGCTGTCCCCCTGGAATATTCCTCGCTGGATCCTGATGTCTGGGATTGTTATTTGTCCTTCTTTGTGGTTAAGCGTAATTGTAGTTTTCCACTTAGCCATCTGGACTTCCAGAAAAGTTTTAATCTCTGGGCTGATGTTATACAGCTCCAGACAGTGTATTATCCAGGAGTGGGGGATGCTGTCGAATGCCTTTTTGTAGTCGATCCACGCCATGCTTAAGTTTCTCTCACGCCTCTTGCAGTCTTCCAGGATGGTTTTATTAATGAGCAGTTGTTCTTTGGCTCCCAGCTTATTTCTTATACAGCCTTTTTGCTGTGGTTGCAAGTGGTTTTCTGAGTCCAGATGTTCATAAATGGCCTCAGTAATGATTCCTGTCAGCCATTTGTATGTGGTCGGGAGGCAACAGATGGGTCTGTATTTATTGACTTGTTGGGTTTCAAGACTCTTGGGCAGGAGCATGGTGTTTCCATATGTGAGCCACTCTGGTGCTTCTTCCTCTCCCCCAACAAGCCGGTTAAATGCCTCTGCGTAGTGTTTGTGTAGTGCTGTTATCTTTTTGAGCCAGAAGTTTGGTATTTTATCTATTCCAGGGGATTTGAAGTTAAGGTATTCCCTGATTTTTTCTTGAACTGTTTCTTCTGTGATTTTTAATGAGGGCATCTGTTGTTTTCCTTTATTTTTCTCAGCAATGGTTTGAATCCAATTATTATTTTTATGTTGAACTGGGTCCTCAAACAGATTTCTCCAGAATGTTTCCAGTTGGGTTTTTTCAGGAGGTACCTCTACTTCAATAGTTTCATCTATCAACCTCCTGTAGACTTGCTTTGGGTTCTGTGCAAATAATTTATTTATCAGTTTTGAGTTCTCTCTCCGTTGCCTGTTTCTGATTTGAGCTGCTAGGGCCTTGACTTGCGCCTGGTGCTCTGCTATTTTTCCTATTATTTGCTCTTTCCTAATGTTGTATTTTTCTTGGATTCTGTTGATTACTCTCAGTAATTTAGTATTGCAGTTTTGGTTCTGTATGTAATAAGTCCATCCATCCATCCATCCATCTTCTACCGCTTAATCCTTTCGGGTCGCGGGGGGGCTGAAGCCTATCCCAGCATCTTTGGGCGAGAGGCAGGGTACACCCTGGACAGATCGCCAGTCCATCACAGGGCCAACACAGAGAGACAGACAACCATTCACTCTCGCATCCATACCTTAGGACAATTTGGAATCCCCAGTTTTGATGCCAATTAACCTAACTTGCATGTTTTTGGCATGTGGGAGGAAACCGTCATTTGAGAAATTTCTGCCCTAAATTGATTAATTTTTCCTTGAAGTTTATTTTTCCAAATGGGTGTGGAGATTTTTGTTTTGGTTTGACGTTCAGTTTTTTCTTCATGCTGTGGAGCTAGTTTACTCTGCACATACCACACTGCACCAAAGTTTATGCAGTTAAGCTCTGTCAGACTGACCCCCTGAGGTACAAGATCACATAGGCCTCTGTTGACCTTTTGCAGTAGTAATTTGAATTCTTTATTCTTTAAGCTTAATTAATTTAGGACGTTCTTTCATTGTCATTTTTTTTGTTTCTTCTATTTTGTTGGCAAGTTCCTCTTTCATTTCTAGTTGATGTTGGCTCATTTCTATTTGGGAGTTGATCTGTTTCCTTATTGGATCCTGGTCTACACTCCCCCTTGTTGCTTCATCAGGATGTTCTGATTCTGAGCCAGAAGTTGCAGGGGATTCACCTGGGTGGCCTGGTGGCACCTCTGTAGGGTGTGTTTGACAAGGTTGTTCCAGAGGTTTTTCAATTAGTGGTAGTGGTAGTGGACACTCAACTGGGCAGATGTTATTCTGTGCCATTTTTCCTATTTCAGTGTGCATGTACTCCAATTGTTGCTCTGTGAAGTACCTTTGGGTGAGGAAGTTGTGTCTCTGGGTTGTGAGTTTGGCTCGGGGTACGCCAGTTTTATCTGGGCAGTGATGGAGAAAGATTCGCTGCCACTCATTGCATCGTTCCCGCTGGTTGCTGTATTTCATCTTGGCGTACTCGGTTGCCCATATTAAAACCCATCTTTCCTCCATGCTCCACTGACTTTGTTTGTATTCTTGTTGGTCAAATAGGTTGGCATCTTGATAATCTTTTATTGCTTGGGCTTGAGCTTCATATTTGATCTTTTCTATTTCTTCTTGTCTTAAGTATTTTGAGACCTGAGAGACTATATTTGTTAATTTGGAGGTGGTGGTGGCTGCTTTCTTTTCTGGTGGTAGTTCGGATTCTCTGATCTTCTCCTCAAATATGTGCTTTTTCCTTCTGCCCCACTTCTCATACCTTGAATAGGCGTAGCAGGACAGAATAATTTTCTTCTCAACAAGGGACCATTTTACAGTTTCTTCTTTTCTTGTATACCGTTTAGTCCTTTTTTGATCTTGTTGGGGCCCAGGACCAGATCTGTGCTGGTCTGATGGGGATCCCGGTTGAGTGTTTGTGACACTCAAAGACGAAGCTGCACCATCGCTCTCAACAGCCCGCCTAGTGCAGAGACGAGGTGAGGGGACCGTTTTATCCTGGTCAGTACCTTTCCAGCATCTTTTTCCTGTATTATTCATTTTTCATATTGGGTTCCTCATCGTCCACGGCTTCTTATTGGTTATTCAAAGGTACCCTCGCCATGATTACTCATATTGAGGGGGTACCCCCATCCATGATCCGGGGGACGCGCTGGCTAGCCTGAGGGAAAAGGCCACCAGTATGAATTCTCATGTGAGTTTTCAAATCACTACTTTGATAACAACTGTGCCCACATGTTTCACAAGAAAATGACTTCTCACCTGTGTGAATTCTCATGTGAATTTTCAAACAATCATGTGTAGTAAATTTTTGCTCACACATTTCACAAGAAAATGGCTTCTCACCTGTGTGAATTCTCATGTGAGTTTTCAAACTATTAAGTCGAATAAAACTCTCCCCACATGTTTTACAAGAAAATGGCTTCTCACCTGTGTGAATTCTCATGTGCGTTTTCAAACTATTAAGTCGAATAAAGCGCTGTCCACAAGTTTTGCAAGGAAATGGCTTCTCGCCTGTGTGAATTCTCATGTGACTTTTCAAACTATCCAGTCGATTAAAACTCTGCCCACATATTTTACAAGAAAATGGCTTCTCACCTGTGTGGATTCTCATGTGAATTTTCAAATAACCATGTGTAGTAAATTTTTGCTCACATGTTTCACAAGAAAATGGCTTCTCACCTGTGTGAATTCTCATGTGAGTTTTCAAACTATTAAGTCGAATAAAACTCTCCCCACGTTTTACAAGAAAATGGCTTCTCGCCTGTGTGAATTCTCATGTGAGTTTTCAAACTATCAAGTCGATTAAAACTCTGCCCACATGTTTTACAAGAAAATGGCTTCTCACTGTTTTATTTATTTGCATCTCATTTCCTTACAAGTGCAATGGGCCCCAGCCAGGGGTCTATGATTACACTTTAAATTAAAAAGCTTTGTATCCAAGGGCTCTCTTTAAGATAGAGACTGTTCCTCTGATTGCTGAGATCTGTATTTCACAGATGCTAGGGCAGCCGGGTATTGCTTGTAGATATTTTTTCAAGTTCTTCTTAACCATCCCAGTTGCTCCCACCACCACAGGTATAATATCTGCATCCTGCAGATTCCAGGTGCTCCTTAGATCGTTTTTGAGGTCTTGATATTTTGTTATTTTTTCTCTTTCTGCTCTGTTGAGGCCGTAGTCGTTTGGTATAGTTACATCGATTAATTGGGCAGTTTTGCCCTTTTTGTTCAAGATAACTATGTCCGGTTTTATTGCTCCTCCTTCAATGTGTCTTCCAGTTGGGATTTCCTTGTCATAAAAGATGGTAATGTCTCCGTTGGAGCTAACTGGCTCTGGATCGTGCTCCCATACTGGTCCTTTTACTTCTATTTTGAATTCTTTGCATATTTTCCAGTGTATATAACGGCAGATCTTATTGTGGCGAGCAGTGTAGTGTCCATCAGCCATGAGGACCTGGCAGCCGGAGAGCAGGTGGCTTACACTCTCCACCGCTACATGACAGAATCGACATTTGTCACTCTGTGACAATCCTGCCATTTTTTTAAAACCATTGGTTAGAAGTCCCTGGTCTTGTGCTCCAACCACTAGTCTCTCCTCGTCGTACCCCAGATCTCCATTCCTGATCCAGCGCAATGTCTCTTCCATATCAATATAATCCCTATTGAGTTCCTCCTGGAAACGTCCTGCTCGCTTATGTTGTTCCCATCTTTCTTTTCTTTCCTCCTGTGTCCTTTTACTGTATTTTTCTCTCGTCTTTCTAGCTATTTTTGTTGCTGGGTTTTGCTGACTGGCTTTCATGTTATCTAATAAATCTGCTGCAAAGGTCTCGGCTTGTTTAGTTATAGATGTGTTAATACTGAGGGTTTCATGATGTTGGGTGACCTTTTCCATCGTCTCATCATTAGCGCTTTTTAGGTATTGACCAATGCTTATTATTGTTGCCCTGTAGGCCTGGTTCATTTCAATTAGGCCCAGCCCTCCCTCTTTACGTGGCATATATATCCTATCTAGGCATTGGTTTCTGTATGTTACCTTATGAAGGGTTAGGGTCTTCCTGGTCCGAACATCCAACTTATCCAGTTCCCCTTGTGGCCAGTCTATCACCCCAAATCCATATGTGGCAACTGGTACTGCCAACTGGTTTATTGCAGTGATCTTATTTTTAGGTGTTAAATTTGATTTACAGATTTTCTTTAGGCGATGTTGGTATTCTTTTTTGACCATTTCCCTCATTTTTCTGTGTTCAATAGTTGCGTTTTCTTCTATGCCCAGATATTTATATGCCGATTCCCCTGCCAGGTCTTTGATATGCTTATTGTCTTCTATTTGGATATTTTCTGATGCCGTTTTCTTTCCTTTTTTTATTGTACATTTTGCACACTTGTCAAGTCCAAATTCCATGCAGATGTCTTTTGAAAACATGTGAACGGTACTGACAAGTTGATTCAGTTTCTGTTCAGATTCTGCATAGAGCTTGAGGTCGTCCATGTAGAGTAGATGATTCACTCTCTTGCTCCCTTTTTTTGTTCTGCCTTTGCTTAGGTCATACCCGATGTCAAGGTCCGATAAGATTTTGCTTAAGGGGTCGACACAAAGACAGAAGAGCAGTGGCGAAAGGCTGTCCCCCTGAAATATTCCTCGCTGGATCCTGATGTCTGGAATTGTTATTTGTCCTTCTTTGTGGTTAAGTGTAATTGTAGTTTTCCACTTAGCCATCTGGACCTCCAGAAAAGTTTTAATCTCTGGGCTGATGTTATACAGCTCCAGACAGCGTATTATCCAGGAGTGGGGGATGCTGTCGAGTCGGATGCTGTGAGTTTTCAAACTATTAAGTCGAATAAAACTCTCCCCACATGTTTTACAAGAAAATGGCTTCTCGCCTGTGTGAATTCTCATGTGAGTTTTCAAACTATCAAGTCGATTAAAACTCTGCCCACATGTTTTACAAGAAAATGGCTTCTCACCTGTGTGAATTCTCATGTGAATTTTCAAATAACCATGTGTAGTAAATTTTTGCTCACATGTTTCACAAGAAAATGGCTTCTCACCTGTGTGAATTCTCATGTGAGTTTTCAAACTATTAAGTCGAATAAAACTCTCCCCACATGTTTTACAAGAAAATGGCTTCTCGCCTGTGTGAATTCTCATGTGAGTTTTCAAACTATTAAGTCGAATAAAACTCTCCCCACATGTTTTACAAGAAAATGGCTTCTCGCCTGTGTGAATTCTCATGTGAGTTTTCAAACTATCAAGTCGATTAAAACTGCCCACATGTTTTACAAGAAAATGGCTTCTCACCTGTGTGAATTCTCATGTGAATTTTCAAATAACCATGTGTAGTAAATGTTTGCTCACATGTTTCACAAGAAAATGGCTTCTCACCTGTGTGAATTCTCATGTGCGTTTTCAAACTATTAAGTCGAATAAAGCGCTGTCCACAAGTTTTGCAAGGAAATGGCTTCTCGCCTGTGTGAATTCTCATGTGACTTTTCAAACTATCCAGTCGATTAAAACTCTGCCCACATATTTTACAAGAAAATGGCTTCTCACCTGTGTGGATTCTCATGCGAGTTTTCAAATCACTACGTTGATTAAAACTGTGTCCACATGTTTCACAGGAAAATGGCTTCTCACCTGTGTGGATTCTCATGTGAGTTTTCAAACTATTAAGCCGAATAAAACTCTCCCCACATGTTTTACAAGAAAATGGCTTCTCGCCTGAGTGAATTCTCATGTGAGTTTTCAAATGACTACATTGATTAAAACTCTGCCCACATGTTTCACAAGAAAATGGCTTCTCGCCTGTGTGAATTCTCATGTGAGTTTTCAAACTATCAAGTCGATTAAAACTCTGCCCACATGTTTTACAAGAAAATGGCTTCTCACCTGTGTGAATTCTCATGTGAATTTTCAAATAACCATGTGTAGTAAATGTTTGCTCACATGTTTCACAAGAAAATGGCTTCTCACCTGTGTGAATTCTCATGTGCATTTTCAAACTATTAAGTCGAATAAAGCGCTGTCCACAAGTTTTGCAAGGAAATGGCTTCTCGCCTGTGTGAATTCTCATGTGACTTTTCAAACTATCCAGTCGATTAAAACTCTGCCCACATATTTTACAAGAAAATGGCTTCTCACCTGTGTGGATTCTCATGTGAGTTTTCAAATCACTACGTTTATTAAAACTGTGTCCACATGTTTCACAGGAAAATGGCTTCTCACCTGTGTGGATTCTCATGTGAGTTTTCAAACTATTAAGCCGAATAAAACTCTCCCCACATGTTTTACAAGAAAATGGCTTCTCGCCTGAGTGAATTCTCATGTGAGTTTTCAAATGACTACATTGATTAAAACTCTGCCCACATGTTTCACAAGAAAATGGCTTCTCGCCTGTGTGAATTGTCTTATGAAGTGAAAATTCCCACTTCTTCCTGAATCTTTTCCTACACATGTTGCAAACATGTGACTTAACTGTGTGATGTTTTTTCTTCTGGGACTTATTTTTGTAGTCTTTGTCATTATCAGAACATTTTACAGACTTTTCACTTGCGTCAGTATCACAATGATTCTCTGACATGGAGGAGTTGTCCACATTGTTACGGTCACTTCTCTTTCTGTGAAGTCTCCTCTTTGGCTTTGGCTCTTCATGTTTACTTGATCCTGGCTTTACATTCTTACCTGCTCCCTGGTCTTGGCTCTCAGTGTCAGCAGAGTTGTGAGAGAGGAGCTGCTCACTGTTTGGTTCAGTTTCACTTTTGTCATTGTCCTCATCAGTAGGAGTCACCATGAAGGTATCAGACTCTTGTTTAAGTCCAAAGTCTTTTTCCTCCTGACTGCTACACAGTTCTTCTTCTTCCTCTTTAACCTGTGTAGCATCTTGTTCCTCCTGGTCCAGACTGGAGTTCCTCTCCTGGTTACAGAGCTGCTGGACAGTGAGAACCGACTCCTCCTTCCAGTCATGTTGCTGTGGAGCATCTGGAGGGACAAAGATACATAGAAAATACGAGTAACTGAAAAACTAGAAAGAATAAATTCACTGATTGGCCAAAAGTCACCACCTGGTAACCAACAGCTCTTAAGGTGCATTTAGAGTGAACATGAATACACAGCACAAATACATGTAAAGTTAATGTAAACATGCGGAAGACTCACATGTGATGAATCTGTTTCAGATTCAACAAGTTATTTAAAGGGGACAAAATTATTTTTCCACATGCTACCATGGTTCCCTGAGGTCTAAAAGAGGACACAGGATGAAAACTTTACTTTTCAGTGTTCTTACACATGAATTGTCTATCTGGAGGGACCATAAAAAATACTAAAAAAAAAAAAAAACAACCTGTCACTTGTTAGGGTCCACCATGGTCTCACTAGGTCTCCTTCAGTGAACATTTCTGATTTATCACCAGTTGTGACGTGATGGTTCCATCGTTTACTTGGAACAACTAAAATTTAAAGCAGACGGACAGACGAAAATTCAATATCGCTAATTCTTATCTCAAATTGTTGTCTGAGACGAGCTAAGTCGAACCGCACATGTTTTGGTGTCAACGTATGTCGCATAAGGTGACAATGCGCTCTTGAAGTACGCTGTTGTGGAGAGCTGTCTGACCCAGTCAAGCGATCAGCGGCTAAGATGGCCACTGACTGTGTGACGTCACCACCGGCAAACACACGCACACGGTCGGCGGCCAGTGCTGTGTTTTGCTTCATGCAACACTTGTTTACATCTTAAAATCGGCGATTACGGATATTTCTCGGAATACTTGTGGATTACAAATAGATTATTTATGAAGATTAGGATTTCAGGAATCGAATTAATATGGTTTGGCGTTGTGTTGTCTACAGGTGCGATGGTCCTGCTGTGTTTTGCTTCATGCAACACTTGATGTTTACGTTTTAAAATCGGCGATTACGGATATTTCTCGGAATTACCAAATATTTTCATGATTATAAGAACGGTTAGGGGGAAAAAAACATGCTGAAGAAAGACAGTTTAACTCACCGGTTACTTATATTGGAAGTCCATCCTCCTGTGTTTTTTAGAAGCAAAGTTCTCAATTACAGAGACATACAGTGTTCCCTATTGCTTCAGCTTCTGTATTAAAGCAGACAGCAGTGAAATAGTTCCCAGGTTTGTCAGTCTTTCTTGTCCACATATATTTTGCAGGTGTCACGGCTCGCCGCTCTCAGGCATCTGCCTCAGCTGCGTGCACACCTGCACCTCGTTAGCACCCTACATGTGCAGTAGACATTTCGTTGACAGCGATTTCGAGAATAAGATGCAATTTGCAAAAAGATTGGTGATAAAGAAAACGGCTACTCCAACTATATATCCCGCGATTCCCAAGTCTGACTGAGACAAGTGTCAGTGACAGTGGCGTGAAAAGCCACGGTGATCTACCGAGGCGATCAGCTGTCAGAAAACGAGAAGTAAACCGGGTAAGTTTTGTATTTTTAATATTCACTGCAAATGTTTACTAAACATTTTAAATGAATTCCAAGCAATGGATGATTTTCAAAATCAAATTATTTCTGGGAAATAATGCGGCGGCGGACAGGTGCCCGTGTCAGGTTTTGCAGCGTCGCGCAAACAGAGGCACGCTGGCGGGCCCAGGCCACCAGTGTTTTGCGCGTGCTTTTGTGCCTAAAACGTTGAAGAACGCGGAGTTGACAAACAGACAAACAAACCCCGGCAAAAACATAACCTCCTCCTGGCCTTTTCGGCCTGGCGGAGGTTACCAATGACAGTTCAGCTTTCAATTTTTAGGGAAGCAACATATTTGCTAAGAAAAATAAATATAAGCCTAAGATTGTAAGAGAAATGTGCTTTTAAAAATGGAACCCCAATTTTCTACCATAGAATGGTGCCCATTATAACTGTGAAATGTTGTTTATTGGAATATATAATTGCTATATCTGGAAACTAGTTATTTTCTTAATCTGTAGTGATACTCCATTGATTTTTGTATTTCTTTGTATATTTCTGCTGTGTTTTCAAACGTTCATACAAAGGTGGTATAGTATGTAATATTTCTTTTCAAATTGAGAAGAATTTAGTGTGTTCAAATTATTCAAATGTATATGACATGCGACTTTGATGAATGCTGAACTATGAGATTTATAACATTGACATGAACATTAATAAACTCAATATATGATTTTACAAAACTTTATTTACATATCATTGTTCACAAATCTAATCTTGGTAGGCAAAATCCCTTGTAGTGATCAGATGGGAATGTTTCTCTGATGAGGCTCACTGCACAGGCAGGCAACATAACCCTCACTTCTTTCCCACAAATAAGGCTGAATACCCCCTCAGCACCACCCAAAACTACTTCATCATCCAATTCCTCATTTTCAATGTCATCATTTATATTGAGGTCGTCAAACTCGAGAAAATAATCGCTGTCCGAATCACTTTGCTCTCGTTCTGCCATTTACTATGTATTGCTGTTGTGACGTCACCAATGCCCGCACCTATCGAGAGATGGCGGTACTGCAGCCTCACTAACTGAAGGCTGAGCTATGAGCAAATAAGGTCATTTATGGAAGCTGGTGACACATATTAAATCGCGGGAATAGACAGAATAGAATATTTTCATACAATCTGTTGATTGGTTCAATAAAAAAATGTCACTGTCCGTCTGCTTTAAGGCGTGTCTAAGAAGAACTCATGTAGTTGTATTGTCAGGTTTTCACTTGTGAAGACAGGTGAGCTGTGGTAATACAGAGATAAACTCATTCTTTGGCGTCAAGATGGCTGAGCCAGTGCTCAGTACATCAACACTAGTATAAAATGTATGATTTATTATTATACAACAGTTAGTTCCAACTGAGCAATTTGATTTGACAATAGGAATTCATAGAGTTACTAAAATCCATAATTACGCTGCAACGTTTCACTGCAGATGTATCACTCCGCTTCAAAGGTGTTCATGTAACCATTAATTACTAACACTAATAGATTGTGAACTAACTCTCAGTGACAACTGCAATACTGTGTTGAATACCTTAATTTCCACAGTGAGGTGCTGTTTGAAAAGATTTTTGACCTGACCCGGAAGTCCCACCTTTTTGAAAAAAGCTTTATTCAGTTAACAGTCTGCCCTTGTATAAACATGGAGAAACTATTTCACGTCTGTTTAAAAAAATAGGCAGTGCTAGAGTTGGATTTATTGTCTCAATTAATAAACCACAATACCTTTGTGGTGATGGACTCTTTGTTTTATTTGAAAACATGAAGAAAAGCAAGCAAAGTGTGCCAAATAGCTGGCATGCTAGCTACTAGCCACTGGCTAGCTACAGGCATTTGCTATGTTTTGATCTCGGGTCTTCTGCAGTACCGACTCAACAGGGATGTTTTATAAACACATTACTTTTTGCATTTGACAATATTTAATTTGTTTACATGTGTGTGAAATGACAATAGACGTCCTCATGCTGACTGAGATGTTAAGCGACAGTTACTGGCTACATTTAGAAGGGACTATTTTATCTCAGCAGCACAAAATAACTGGTTAAACAAACAAATCATAATATTTTCTCCAGTACTGCTGTCATTTAATAAATTGTGCTTGTGGAACTGTTGTATAAAAGCAATATTACACTCAAGGTCGTTACGGTATCATGAATATACTAACTATGGATGTGATACTCTAATTCTGTCCTAGACATATCACACCCGCAGTTACTATATTCATTGATGCCGTACGGTACTCCCTCTCATATAATATTGCTTAAGTAATTCTGTT
Source organism: Pholidichthys leucotaenia (assembly GCA_020510985.1). NCBI lineage: Eukaryota > Metazoa > Chordata > Actinopteri > Cichliformes > Pholidichthyidae > Pholidichthys > Pholidichthys leucotaenia. The sequence goes on along the minus strand of CM035841.1, from coordinate 39,800,982 downwards.
TTATACGTCTCTTCTAGTCAGTCGTACACACAGCACTTCTCATTCCGAACATGTCACTATGGTGTTTTTATACATAAATAACCACATACTGCATTGTTTCCTGTGGGGAGTTGCTAGCAGGGGCTAATGGCTAACTGGCTAGAGCAAACAATTCCTCCACCTGGTACACCGAACCAAAAGAAAAAACTCATTTGAAGTGCAAACTACAACTGTATAGTCAAAGAGATTAAATTATTTTTCCACTGGGTTAGATCAGTCAAAGTCAAACACAAACTAGACCAGTACAAGTACATCAGATTTATGTAGTTACTGGAAATATTACTTTAATATTATTATTTTATTTTAGGACAGTTTCTCAAAGACTCAACCTGAACATTTTCTAACTTTTTACCGGTTTCATTCTCACAGTCTTTGAGCTCAGAGTCGCCATCACTGTTACTGTGACTTCCTGTTTTCAGTCGTCTCTTCTTTGGTTTGGGTTCTTCTTTTTCTTTAGTGGATCCTGAGTCTACATGCCGGCTTCCTTCCTCATCTTGGATCTCAGTTCCAGCAGAGTTGTGAGAGAGGAGCTGCTCATTGTTTGGCTCTGCTTCACTCTGCTGCTTTTCCTCAGAAATAAGAGTCACCATGAAGGGATCGGCCTCCAGCTTCACTACCAGCTGTTCTCCCTCCTGACATGCAAAGATCCTACTGTTCCTTTTTAACCTGTTGAGGTTCTGGTTCCTCCTGTTCCTTTTTAACCTATTGAAGTTCTGGTTCCTCCTGTTCATTTTTTTGATCAAGGTCTTTTAATTTGGTTTTTCCAGTGTAACAAAACAAAATATGAACAAAAAGAAAACACAAAAATATTACTCCCCCCATCCCAAAACTCCCAGACAGACAAAAGCAATGCATTTACCCAGGCATCTATAAGTATAAAATGAATAACTAGATATACAGTGGATATAAAAAGGCTACACACCCCTGTTCAAATGTCAGGTCTTTGTGAGGTTAAAAAAATGAGACCAGGACAAATCATTACAAAACTTTTTCCACCATTAATGTGAACTATAACCTGTACAACCCATTTGAAAAACAAACTGAAATCTTTTAAGGGGAAAAATTAAAAAAAAACTTACAATAACCTGCTTGCAGAAATATGCACACCATTAAACTAATGCTTTGTTGCAGCACTTTTGGCTTTTATTACAGCACTCAATCTGTATGTATGTATGTATGTATGTATAATTATACCTGTCAAATTTTGAAGGAATAAATGATTTCTTGTGAATGTTTTTATGGACCAATGGAACTTTAGATCATCTGCCTGATGGCAGTAACTGAAAAGAGTGATGGAGGGGGTGAGATGGGTCCTCTGTGATCAGGGTGGCTTTCCTGATCACAGAGCGCTGATACAGTTCAGACAACGGTGTCTGTGGTGAGCCAATGATTTTGCTAGCCTGATTAACTATACGGGAAAGCTTTGTTTTGTGCTTGATGAAGAGGGAGCTGTACCAGGATGAAATGTTAAAAGTCAGAATGGATTCAATTAATGAAGTGTAAACCAGAGTTAAAATGTGTCTACTGACATTAAAAGTACTCAGTTTCCTCAACAGGTGGAGGCACTGTTGTGCTTTTTTATAAATAGAGTCAACATGGTGTGCAAAAGACAGGCTACAGTCCATCTCTATTCCCAAATATTTAAAAACTTGACCTTGCGCAATAGCCTGACCCTGGATACTGAGGGGTGTAAAGAGAGTAGATGAAAGTTTCTCTTTGTTCCCACAGCACAACTCCTTAGTCTTTGTGGTGTTTAACTCCAGAGAGTTTTGATTAATAGTCTGAACTAGATCGTTGACTGCCTGCTGATAGCGGGTCAGTGCAGTACTGTCTGTCAGATGAGCCACCAAGGCCATGTCATCTGCATATTTAAAAAGAGTCATTCCTTCACTGTCACAGGAGATGTTATTTGTGTACACAGAGAACAGAACCAGAGAGAAAACACAACCTTGAGGAAGACCTGTGTTTAAAATCAACTTACTCGATGTAAAACCATTTAAAAACACTTGTGGCCGGTCATATAAAAAACTCTGAATCCATAAAATCAATGTTGGGTGAACCTGCAGGTCTGTCAAGTGATGTAGCAAGGTGCCTGTGTGTACAGTGTTAAAAGCAAAAGAAAAGTCCATAAATAAAATCTGTGTGTGGGTATGAAGAATCCAGTTGTTAAGTGACAGTGTCTAGAGGTGTAAGACATGCATCCTCTACACCCCGTTTTGCCTTATAGGCAAACTGAAGGGGATCCAATTTGTGTGACAACATGTTAGTCAAAAAGTCACACACCACTCACTCCATACATTTACAGAGCACAGAGGTCAGACCCACTGGTCTGTAGTCTTTCAGGTCCTTAGGGTGAGTCTTTTTGGGGATTGGAATGATGGTAAATTCCTTCCACTGATCAGGGACACATCCAGAATCCAAGAGATGCTGAAAAAGTCTGGTGAGGACTCCACCTAGCTGAGTGGAACATTCCTTGAGGATTCTGCCTCTGAGCCTATCAGGGCCAGCGGCTTTGTGTTGGTTGACCCTATGTAAGATGGACATCACAAGTTGCTCCTCAGTGATAAGAGGTTCATGGGGGGAGATGGAAGGTGGGGAGGTCCAGGTGGCATCTGGAGGCAGTTCCAATGGCACCAGTCCACGAAGTCCTGGATAAGTCCTCTGTACTCCGCATCATCTCCACCAGAGATGAGGCCAGCGATTGCAGAGTCGTCTGAGAACTTCTGTAGATGGCAGTGTGGTGTTGTTTTAAAAGTCAGCAGTGTTGAGGGTGAATAGGAAGGGAGCCAGAACTGTTCCCTGGGGGGCCCCCATACTGCAGTTGATGGTATCAGACACACAGTCCTGGGTTCTCACAAACTGTGGTCAGTTTGTGAGGTAGTCCAGGATCCATGATGACAGGTGCATTGGCTTTGCAATGGATTCTCATTGGTATTGTACACTGTCTCTTCTTTCCAGTGCACCACAACCGGGGATGCATATGTTGGAGCAACTGCTGTACCCATGGCTGTGCCCTTAGTCTCTAGAAAATAGCGGTCCTCAAATCTGAAGTGGTTGTTTGTTAAAATCAGATTTAGCATTTCAAGTAAAAATTCATTCGGCGGTAGGTTGTGAGACTCTTGATGCAAGGTATTTGGAAATTGAGGTTACTCCTACATCATTAACAATGCAGGTGTATAAGCTCTTCACATCCATGGTCACAAAAATGGAATAAGATTCTTCCCACAAGATGGAAGCAGATTCTTCCCACCGTTAATTTAAATACAGTAACTACTACAACTCCTTCAACTGATATCTGTTTGGATGAGTTTACTCCAACTGACCTTTTAGAATGAGATAAAATAATTTCCTCATCCAAGCCTTCAACTTGTCTTTCAGACCCTATTCCTACCAGGTTATTTAAAGAAGTCTTCCCATTTATTGGTAGCTCTATTCTTCAAATAATCAATTCTTCATTAACATTAGGCCATGTACCCCAGGCTTTTAAAACTTCTGTAATTATCCCTTACTCAAAAAGCCAACGCTGGATCCAGGAGTTTTAGCTAACTATAGACCAATCTCTAATCTCCCTTTCATTGCAACTCTTTTAGAAAGAGTTGTTGCTACATAATTAGTTGACCACTTGCAGGGAAATGGTTTATTTGAAGAGTTTCAATCTGGGTTTATAATCCATCATAGTACTGAAACAGTCTTAGTGAAGGTCACTAATGACCTCCTTATTGCATCTGATAATGGACTTGTTTCTGTACTTGTCCTCTTAGACCTTAGTGGAGCTTTTGATACTATCGATCATAATATTCTACTTGATAGATTAGAACACTATGTTGAGACTTAATGGAACTTTGGTTGCAGTGGTTTAGATCTTATTTATCTGATAGGTTCCAGTTTGTTCATGTAAATAATGAATTTTCTTCCAACTCAAAGCTCAGTCATGGAGTTCCACAGGGATCTGTGCTAGGCCCTACTCTTTTTAGTTTATATATGTTTCCGTTAGGCAACATTATTAGAAAGCACTGTATACTGTACATTTTCATTGTTATGCAGATGACACATAATTATACCTGTCAATGAAGCCAGACGATAGTAATCAATTAGCCAAGTTAGAAGCCTGTCTTAAGGAAATAAAAGCTTGGATGACTTGTAATTTCTTGCTATTAAATTCAGAAAAGACTGAAGTCATTCTTGTTGGTCCAAAAAAACCTTAAAAATACCTTTCCAAATCAAACTCTTACTTTGGAAGTGGTTATTCTTTCTCTTAATCACTCCAATCATCATGAAGTGCTTTGAGAGAGAGGTGCTGCCCTTCATTCAGGACAGCATACCGGATACCCTGGACCCCCTGCAGTACGCCTACCGGCCCAACAGGTCCACCTCAGATGCCATCGCTGTAGCACTCCATTATTCTCTCTCCCACCTGGAAGATAAAGACTCCTACATTAGGATGCTCTTTGTCAACTACAGCCTCCGCCTTCAACATGGTCATCCCCCACAAACTCATCGACAAACTGTCTTCACTTGACCTGCACCATACCCTCTGTGACTGGCTACTGGACTTTCTAATAGGCAGGCTCCAGTCTGTCAGGATGGGTAACAGGACCTCAGCCAGCATCATCACAAACACAGGTGTCCCCCAGGGTTGTCTTCTTATCCCCATCCTCTCCAGCCTCTTCACCCATGACTGTGTTGCCTCCCACAAAGACAACACCCTAAAGTTTGCGGATGACACAGCAGTGATAGGACACATCACTGGTGATGACGAAGCATCCGACAGGAGGGAGGTGGCCAACCTGGTGTCATGCTGTGAGGACAACAATCTCACCCTCAACATGGACAAGACAAAGGAAATGATAGTGGACATGAGGAAAGGGAGGAGGAGACCCCATCGGCCGCTGTTCATCCGGAAGCTTGAGGTGGAGAGGGTGAGCAGCTTTAAATACCTGGGCATCCACATCAGCGAGGACCTGAAGTGGACACACAACACCACTGAGCTGGTCAAGAGGGCTCAACAGCAACTGTACTTTCTGAGGAGGCTGAAGAAGTTCAGCATGTCTTCCAGGATCCTCAACAATTTCTCTTTTGATCACTTTTTTTTTCACCCCACTTATATCACGGACACACAGATCATCCCAAATGTCTCCTGAGCCGGTGGACGGAGCCACTGTTTATAGCAGGATTCGATACAACAGGGAAGAGCTGCTAGCATTTAACCGCCACCCGGTCCCACTGGAAAAACTCGACATACCGAGAGAACTGAGGCGAAAACGCCGCGGCTGCCGGGCTGGAGTAAGGCGGAGGACAAAAAATATAAGGTACAGACCCTCCCTTCCATCTGTTGTCATGGGAAATGTACGGTCGATACTGGGAAAGTTAGATGAGCTAGCGGCTATCTCCCGTTATGATAGCACTTACCGGGAGTGCTCTCTCCTTTTGTTTACTGAGACGTGGCTAACTGAACTAGCAGCAGATGCTAACATTGAGCTGGAGGGTTTTCACATGATACGAGCTGACCGAACACCAGAGAGTGGCAAAACTAGGGGCGGTGGAGTGATAATGTATGTTAACAACAACTGGTGTAGACCGGGACATATCACTGTTAAACAACGACACTACAGCAAAGACATTGAGTTGCTAGCTGTTAGCATGAGGCCTACATATCTCCCGAGAGAACACTCACACGTGATCTGCATTGTTGTTTATGCAAATCCGACGGCTAACGCTGGGACAGCGCGTGACGTCATCCATTCAGTAACCAGCAGGCTGCAGACAGAACACCCAGATGCTCTTCTCCTCATCTCAGGCGATTTCAACCACGTTTCACTGTCTCCCATTCTGCCCACTTTCACCCAGTATGTCACATGCCACACTAGAGACAATAAAACACTGGATTTGTTCTACGCAAACAATAAGGAGGCGTACACCTCATCACAACTCCCCCCACTTGGGAGATCGGATCACAACTTGGTTCATCTCCGACCGGTGTACAAACCCCTAGTGCGCAGACAACCTCCGGCCATGCACACTGTGGAGTTATGGTCTGAGGAGACAATGGACACTCTAAAGGACTGTTTTGAAGCCACTGCCTGGAAGCAGCTCTGCGATCCACATGGTGAGGACATCGATGGCCTCATTCACACCTTCACGGGCTACCTCAGCTTCTGTGTGGACAAATCCGTTCCCACCAAGACCATACGGCGTCACTCAAACAACAAACCCTGGATCAACCCTGAGATAAAAACACTTCTGAGAGAGAAGAAGAGGATCTTCAGGTCGGGGAACAGGGAGATGCTGAAGTCCGTACAGAGGGAGCTGAGGAGAAAGATCAGAGAAGGCAAGGACAGCTTCAGGAAGAAGATGGAGGACAAGCTGCAACAGAGCGACATCAGCGGGGTCTGGAGAAACCTCAAAACCATCTCGGGGCTCCAGAATACCTCCCCCCAGGCCACGGGGGGCAGGGAGTGGGCGAACAACCTGAATCTGTTTTTCAATAGATTTGACCAACCGCCCTCCCCCCTGTCTGCACAACAACCACTGCTGCCACTAAGAAATCAAGTCCTGCTGCCCACTCCCCACTCCACCGACACCCCCCCCACTCCCAACACACAGCTCCCCATCCTGACCCTGACCAAGACCCAGGTGAGGACGGAGCTGAGGAAGATCAAGGCGAGGAAGGCGTCGGGACCGGACGGCATCAGCGCAAAGCTCCTCAAGTCCTGTGCAGACCAGCTGTGTGGGATTGTGACGTATATCTTCAACATGAGCCTGAAACTGGGGAGGGTACCACAGCTGTGGAAAACATCTTGTGTGGTACCTGTACCAAAAACTTCCCACCCCAAAGACCTGAACAGCTTCAGACCAGTGGCCTTGACGTCCCACTTGATGAAGACCCTGGAGAGACTGCTCCTTGCTCATCTCCGCCCCCTGGTGGAACCAGCGATGGATCCACTCCAGTTCGCCTACCAGCATGGCATTGGGGTGGAGGATGCGGTGATCTTCCTCCTTCACCGTTCTCTGTCCCACCTGGAGAAGCCCGGGAATATGGTGAGGATCATGTTCTTTGACTTCTCCAGTACTTTCAACACCATCCAACCGATGATCCTGAAGGACAAGCTGCTGCGTGCAGGGGTGGACCAGCACCTGTCATCATGGATCCTGGACTACCTCACGAACCGGCCTCAGTTTGTGAGAACCCGGGACTGTGTTTCCGACACGATCATCAGTAGCACGGGGGCCCCCCAGGGAACGGTGCTGGCTCCCTTCCTGTTCACTCTTTATACTGCGGACTTCTCACACAACACAACACATTGCCATCTACAGAAGTTCTCTGATGACTCTGCGATCGTTGGTCTCATCTCCAGCGGAGATGAAGCTGAGTACAGAGGGCTTATCCAGGACTTTGTGGACTGGTGCCATCGGAACTGCCTCCAGATCAACGCGAGGAAAACTAAGGAGCTGGTGGTGGACTGCCGCAGGCATGGGCAGCCCCTCACAGCACCAGTAAATATACAGGGAACAGACATCGAGATGGTGACATCCTACAAGTACCTGGGTATTCATCTGAACAATAAACTAGACTGGTCACACAATACTGACGCACTCTACAAGAAGGGACAGCGCAGGCTGTTCCTGCTGAGGAGACTCAGGTCTTTTGGTGTACAAGGGGCGCTGCTGAAGTCATTCTATGACACGGTGGTGGCATCAGCCATCACTTTTGGAGTGGTCTGCTGGGGCAGTGGCATTACTGCAGCCGATAGGAAGAGACTGAACAAACTGATTAAGAAAGCTAGCTCTGTCCTGGGGCAACGCCTTGATCCGATGGAGGAGATAGAAGAGAGAAGGACGGTGGCTAAACTGTCATCTCTGCTGGAGTCCGAGTTCCACCCTATGCAGGACATACTGGATGCACTGAGGAGCTCATTTAGCAGCAGACTACATCATCCCAGGTGCACAACCGAGAGGTTTCGTAGGTCCTTCCTACCAACGGCTGTCAGACTGTACAACCTAAGCAGGGCTGCTCGCAGAGATAGCAAAAAGACGTAACAAACTAATAGTTTTTTTTGAATGCAAAAGATGCAATAGACTTACACAATGGTCCTCTCCGGCATACAACTAGGAACATACCGGTCGCTATGGAGGGTGAGAATATGTATGGGCACATAATCATACCTACATACATAAATAGACGGTTATGCTGTTTCATCCCACCTAGCAACAATGCTCTGCACTGTGTGTGTTTATATATTTACATATTTATTCCATCTAGCTACAATGCTCTGCACTGGGTGTGTTTATATTTATATATCTATATATTTATTCCATCTAGCTACAATGCTCAGCACTGGGTGTGTTTATATTTATATATCTATATATTTATTCCATCTAGCTACAATGCTCCGCACTGTGTTTTTATATATCTACATATTATTCCATCTAGCTACATTGCTCCGCACTGTGTGTGTTTATATACTTGCATATTTATTCCACCTAGCTGCAATGCTCCGTACTGTGGGTGTTTATATATTTACATATTTATTCCATCTAGCTACAATGCTCTGCACTGTGTGTTCATATATTCATATATTTATTCCATCCAGCTACAATGCTCTGCACTGTGTGTCTGTGTGTGTGTGTGTGTATATATATATTTTATAGTAATATGTACATATGTATATTAGCTGCTCTTGCTTGCTTGTTTTTTTTTCTTGCCTTCTGATTGTTGCTCTGAGTGTTGCTATCCCTGTGCTGTTGCAATCCTGGAATTTCCCCGTTGTGGGACTAATAAAGGCTTATCTTATCTTATCTTAATTTCTACAGCGGCATCATTGAGAACATCCTGACCAACGGAGTCACTGCGTGGTACGGAAACACCACTGCCCTGGAGCGCAAACGCCTGCAGAGAGTGGTGAAGACAGCGGAGACGATCATCAGGACTCCACTCCCCTCTCTACAGAGCATCTACCACTGCAAAGTCCAAAAGAGAGCTGACGCCATCCATCGGGACCCCACCCACCCCAACACAGACTGTTCACACTTCTACCCTCAGGCCGGAGGTACAGAAGTGTGAAATTCCGGACAACAAGACTAAAAAACTCCTTCTTTCCCACTGCCATCAGACTCATGAACAGATAACAACTCTCAAAACTCTGTAACACAGCTTTGCATATAGGAACTCATACACCGACTGCTAAATTTGCACACTGCTCACCTGTACAGTAGATATAGTATCATCTGTCTGATGTCCATATCATCTCTGCTGCTACTTATCAATAATTTGTAATTATACACTGCTTGTTGCACAATGCTCATTTGCACACTGTACATAAGCCTATGCCATCTCAGGTTCACATCAGGTTGCACACTGCTCATTTGCACACTGTACATAGGTTCATGCCATCTCAGGTTTACATCATCTCTGATATCAATATACCACTATCACTTTAGTCATCCGGTGCCTTTTATTTTCATTCCTCTACTGCCTAACTGTGTGTTGGTATATATGTCTTAGCATCCATCAGTACTAGGATTGAGTTACTGTGTTAGTGTGTTATGACCTATTAGAATTGTTGTTTCTGTACCTTTAACTTGGCATTCGTTCAGAGAACAAAGTGAGAATTTCATTGCTCAGGAAATGTAGCATTTCTTAACTGTGCACATGATAATAAAGCCTTTGAATCTTTGAATCTTAATAGCTCTGTGAGGAACCTTGGGAGTTATTTTTGATCAAGATCTGTTTTTCAATTCACATATTAAATTTGTTTCTAAGACTGCCTTCTATCATTTGCGTAATATTGCCAAGATTAGGAGCAGCTTGTCTCAGAGTGATGCTGAGAAACTGATCCACGTTTTTGTTAGCTCTAAATTAGATTATTGTAACTCTTTATTATTAGGTTGTCCTAAAACATCTTTAAAAAGTCTTCAGTTGATCCAAAATGCTGCAGAAAGAGTTTTAACAGGTACTAGAAAGAGAGATCATATCGCTCCGGTTCTGGCCTCCCTTCATTGGCTTCCCATAGAGTTTAGAATTAAGTTTGAAATCCTTCTTCTCACTTTCAAAACTCTAAACAATCAGGCCCCTTTTTATTTAAAAGATCTGATATTACACTATTATCCTAACAGAGCACTACACTCCCAAAATGCTGGATTACTTGTAATACCTAGAATCTCCCAAAGTACAATGGGAGGCAGAGCCTTCAGTTATCATGCTCCTCTCTTTTGGAACCAGCTGCCAATCTGGATTCGGGAGTCAGACTCGATCTCTATTTTTGAGAATAGGGTTAAAACCTTCCTTTTTGATATAGCCTACAATTAGGGAGGAATCATGTGTTTCTGAAACCTCCCTTAGTTATGCTGCTATTAGGTTTAGACAGCCGGGGGACCTCCAATAATTGCACTGGGCTTCACTCCTTTCTTCACTCTCAATGAAAAAGTGTTTTTTTGTTTTGTTTTTTTGCTGGTCATTAACATCTGTTTGTTCTCTCCCATAAATTGAGTCCCTATCGTGCTGTTTGCTCTCTACATGTCTGTTCTTCTCATCTTCTCTAATCCCTCACCCCTCAGCCAGTTGCAGCAGATGACTGCCCCTCCCTCAGCCTGGTTCTGCTGGAGGTTTCTTCCTGATAAAAGGGAGTTTTTTCCTCTCCACCGTCACCAAGCGCTTGCTCACAGGGGATCTACTGATTGCTAGGGTCTTTCTGCAATTGTGGGGGTTTGCCCTACAGTTGAAAGTGCTATGAGATGACTGTTGTTGTGAAATGGCGCTATACAAATAAAGTTGAATTGAACTGAAGAACTGTCAGCCTTGTAATTGGCAAGAAGACTGAACACATCCTTTAGAGAAAAGTCCACAAAATTTGATAAAGGTTAAGCAATAGATTGTATCCCTGAAACAATGGGTCTTAACTGTGGATTTTTTGCGTCTTTGTGTATTTTTGGATTTCCATATATTATTGGCATCCTGGGGAATTGTTCTGAAAGAAATTCAAACTCCTTCTGTGTGGTCGAGTTGCTCTCTGTAGCTTGTCTGAGAAGGTTGTCAGTTTTGTTTCTTATTTCACTGACTGGATTGCTTTTTAACTCCTTGTAAGATTCAGTATCCTCCACATGGAGAAGCATCTTAGCTTGATAAAAGTTAGAGTCCATAATCACAATAGTTCCTCCCTTATCTGCAGCTCTAACTGTGATTTCTGCATTGTTCCTTAATTCTGTCAAAGCCTGATAAAAGCTTTGGAAAGACGGTGATACTTTTGCACTTTCTCTTCCTAAATCATTTCATTTATGTCCCGTTCCACTAACTTACCAAAAGTGGTAATGACTGGACTTAAGTTTGTCATGGGTATAAATGTGGAGGACCTGGATAAGGGAATTAGTTTTCAAGTATCACTGGAAATGGGTTCAATGTGATGTACATTTCTGTGTAATGGAGAGAAAAAATGCTTCAAGTGTAACTGTCTCATTCAGTGCATCTGAAAAGTATTCAGAGCGCTTAACTTTTCCACATTTTGTTATGTTACAGCCTTATTCCAAAAGGGATTAAATTCATTTTTTTTCTTCAAAATTCTACACACAACACCCCATAATGACAACATGAAAAAGTTTTTTTTGAGATTTTCGCAAATGTATTTGACGGAATAATTTTGTATTTTTTATCTGCTGGTACCTCAGAGTCTGTGTGAAATGTACAAGGTCATGGCAGCATGACATTTTATCTTTGTTTACATACACATGTACTGTACTGTTTTGAGTATGTCTGATAAAAGGGACAGTTTGGAAGAACCAGTCTGAACCAGATATTCTCTCCTGAACAGTACTGAGATAACAGGATGCTTAAAGCCTGAAAAAAAATGTTCGGTTTTAGTTTGGTTTTTTGTTTGCTTGCTACCGGATAACCATGAAAACCGGTACTACTGGTCTCATGGGTCGGGCCGTCAGCGACTCAACCGGCATCCCCGCCATTCCGAGGGCATGGAGGGTGAAAATGGGCATCCTTGCAGAACTAAAAAACAATATCTGTCACAGGTCTGTGGTGGACCACTCCCAGTTACACGGGGTGAAACTGGATATCCTGGCAGATAAGCACATCTGTCGCAAGGTTTGTGGTGGACTTTTGCCAGTCGGTGCATCGTGACATGCACTACACAAAGAGCAGAGATAAACAAACCTATCTTCTGGTCAGTCACTGCAACAGATACTGGAGTCAGTTTGTCTTGGCTTGTCCTTGCAACTGATGATACCTCTATCTGCCAAGAATGTGCCGCTAGTCCAGCAAAAGCTAGCGGTACTCAAATACTTTGCAAGCAGTTTCATGAAATGGTCAGTCAGAAAGCAACTCATACCGGCTCGGACGTCGCCTGGGTTAACAAGGTCAAAAGTTCCTGGTAGCGGAAGATGAAAGACAGAGCTGTGTGGAGGAATCTGATCAGACCTAAATGAAACAGTCATCGTCGCCTCGGACAGACTGCTATGATGATGATGTGATGATGAAAGACTGAAAGTTGTATGTGTGAATCAGTGCGATTTCCGGAGGCGACTGAGGTATCTCTGCAATTGTTCTCCACTGGCCAGTGCAAATTGAATTTGCTGAAACTTTAATCCTGCCCCTTTCTTGAGATTGAGATGAGATGAGATTCAACTTTATTGTCATTACACATGTATGAATACAAGGTAACGAAACGTGACTTGGCATTTGGGCACGCTCTGCAGAGCGCATCCAAGGCCGGGGCAGCCGCTAGGCTTTCTTGATTACTGGTAGAAGAAATTTTTCCAACATACTTGGCACACCGAACAAGGGACTCCAGAAATCTTTCTCCACAACTCTGGCACTTTGGACCGTTCTCCATGTCAGTATATGGGTTGCTGATAAGACCTTCCACCCGCCTCCCAATTAGAGCGGTTTGTTCTTTTGATGGTACGGTGGGTGTCTGGTAGCCACCCCTTGGGTAGGGGGCTCTCTCATGGACTGGGTTGGACCTTTTCAAGCCCAGCTCAATGGCACTGTGACTGAATGCTCTCCTGTGTTGTTTTGGTTCCCTACTTGTCGCCAGCCAGCTCTCAAGGAGCCTCTGGGGTTGCTTGGCTCCCTGTCAGCTGACAGCCACGCCTCCCTCTCCTGCCAGTACCTGCCAAGCTGTTTACTACAGTGGGGCAAAAAAGTATTTAGTCAGCAACCAATTGTGCAAGTTCTCCCACTTAAAAGATGAGAGAGGTCTACAATTTTCATCATAGGTATACCTCAACTATGAGAGACAAAATGAGAAAAAAAAATCCAGAAAATCACATTGTCTGATTTTTAAAGAATTTATTTGCAAATTGTAGTGGAAAATAAGTATTTGGTCACCTACAAACAAGCAAGATTTCTGGCTCTCACAGACCTGTAACTTCTTCTTTAAGAGGCTCCTCTGTCCTCCACTCGTTACCTGTATTAATGGCACCTGTTTGAACTTGTTATCAGTATAAAAGACACCTGTCCACAACCTCAAACAGTCAGACTCCAAACTCCACTATGGCCAAGACCAAAGAGCTGTCAAAGGACACCAGAAACAAAATTGAAGACCTGCACCAGGCTGGGAAGACTGAATCTGCGATAGGTAAGCAGCTTGGTGTGAAGAAATCAACTCTGGGAGCAATAATTAGAAAATGGAAGACATTCAAGACCACTGATAATCTCCCTCCATCTGGGGATCCATGCAAGATCTCACCCTGTGGGGTCAAAATGATCACGAGAACGGTGAGCAAAAATCCCAGAACCACACGGGGGACCTAGTGAATGACCTGCAGAGAGCTGGGACCAAAGTAACCAAGGCTACCATCAATAACACACTACGCCGCCAGGGACTCAAATCCTGCAGTGCCAGACGTGTCCCCCTGCTTAAGCCAGTACATGTCCAGGCCCATATGAAGTTTGCTAGAGAGCATTTGGATGATCCAGAAGAGGATTGGGAGAATGTCATATGGTCAGATGAAACCAAAATAGAACTTTTTGGTAAAAACTCAACTTGTCGTGTTTGGAGGAGAAAGAATGCTGAGTTGCATCCAAAGAACACCATACCTACACTGTGAAGCATGGGGGTGGAAACATCATGCTTTGGGGCTGTTTTTCTGCAAAGGGACCAGGACGACTGATCCATGTAAAGGAAAGAATGAATGGGGCCATGTATCATGAGATTTTGAGTGAAAACCTCCTTCCATCAGCAAGGGCACTGAAGATGAAACGTGGCTGGATCTTTCAGCATGACAATTATCCCAAACACACCGCCCGGGCAATGAAGGAGTGGCTTCGTAAGAAGCATTTCAAGGTCCTGGAGTGACCTAGCCAGTCTCCAGATCTATAGAAAACCTATAACCTACAGAAAATCTTTGGAGGGAGTTGAAAGTCCGTGTTGCCCAGCGATAGCCCCAAAACATCACTGCTCTAGAGGAGATCTGCAAGAAGGAATGGGCCAAAATACCAGCAACAGTGTGTGAAAACTTTGTGAAGACTTACAGAAAACGTTTGACCTCTGTCAGTGCCAACAAAGGGTATATAACAAAGTATTGAGATGAACTTTTGTTATTGACCAAATACTTATTTTCCACTATAATTTGCAAATAAATTCATTAAAAATCAGACAATGTTATTTTCTGGATGGTTTTTTTTCACATTTTGTCTCTCATAGTTGAGGTATACCTATGATGAAAATTGGAGACCTCTCTCATCTTTTAAGTGGGAGAACTTGCACAATTGGTGGCTGACTAAATACTTTTTTGGCCCACCGTATTTTCATTTGCATCTGCCACTCTCCACACACACACAAACACACACACACATTCGCCTTCACCTGCTCTCACTAAGCTCTACATACATCCACTCATACCTATGCGCATGCACACATCCACACACCTGTCTCCACTTAACACACTCCCACTCATTCCTACACACACACGCACACTCCCCGTCACACTGGCAATCACTCAACTCATTATGTGTTGTATTATTTAAGCTCTGGGTTCCCACTGGTGTTTGCCGGATTATTGTACTGCTTAGCGCACTACGTTGTCGGCTTTTTCCTCTGCACCCTGGATTGTTCTTGGACTAACTCGGACTGCTCCAGCCTTGTGAGTACTGTTTGCTTTCCCCTGCTTGCCAGTTCCATCTGGAAGCACACTGGGCTCTCTTGTTGCCCCACCCCCCCGCCATCAGTTTCGCCTGTCTGCGCCTTGGGGCAATTTCTCCCGTGTTTACTCACCTGTGTTCTGTTGAGCGTCCTGAGGGAATTCCCTGTTCATCCTGTGCTATTCATTTGTCTGTTTATTTTGACTGTGATATCACTTTTTGTCAATAAATACACACAACATTCTTCTGCATTTAGGTTTTTGTTTTCCTTGCCTCAAAAAGGCAGGAAATCATGACACAAACACCAAGACTCGTGAAAACGATGAGGACATCCAAAAGCTTCTTGACAAGAAACGTGAAGCCCACAGAGTGTACCAGCCAGACAGCAGATCTGCCTCTAAGAAGGCAACCTTCAACTCCATCAAAGGAAAGGTGAAGGCAAAGTTCAGCAAGTTGCAGGACCTCTGGCTCAGCAAAAAGGCAGATTAAATACAGCAGTACACTGACAGCAACAACTCCAAACACTTCTACGATGGCCTTAAGACCATCTATAGGCCTCAGTCTTCTGGAACATCACCACTGCTCAGTGCTGACGGGTACACTCTCCTCACCGACAAGAACGCAATCCTGGAAAGATGGGAAAAACACCAGTAGCGTCCTGAACAGACCTTCGTCCATCAATGCAGAAGCCATCACTCGCACGCCCCAAGTAGAGGTGAACACGTCTCTGGCAGACCCTTCAACGGAATCAGAAGTGCAAAAAGCGATCAAACTCCTTTCGAACGGCAAAGCACAAGGCTCTGACTCCATCCCAGCTGAAATCTGCAAGGTAGGAGGACCAGTTCTAATACAGAAACTCACCAAGCTCTTTCAGACCATGTGGAAGCAGGAAGTTATCCCTCAGGAGCTCAAGGATGCCTCCATTGTCAATCTCTACAAGAGAAAAGGAAACAGGCAGTCCTGCGACAACCACCGTGGGATCTCTCTCCTTGCTATTACCGGCAAGATCCTCGCAAGAGTCCTTCTCAACCGCCTCATTTAGCACATGGAAGGCGGTCACCTGCCGGAGAGCCAGTGTGGCTTCAGGGAGGGTTGTGGAACTGCTGACATGGTCTTCGCCGCACGCCAACTTCAGGAGAAGTGTCAAGAGTAGAATAGGGACCTTTACACAACATTTGTAGATCTGACCAAGGCTTTTGATACCGTCAGTCGTGAGGGGCTGTGAAAGATCATGGCGAAGTTTAGCTGCCTGGAAAAGTTCATCAGCATGTTCCAGTTCCACGATGCCATGCTTGGTCGAGTACTGGACAATTTAGACTCCTCCAAAGCTTTCCCAGTCACCAACGGGGTCAAGCAGGGCTGTGTACTCACGCCCACACTTTTTAGCAGTCCCTCCAAGATTTTGCGATGCTGCAATTCTACCAATTCCCGCGACTTCAGCAGGTCCCGCATAAATTGAATTTTGTCCAATCACCACAACTTTACAGCAATTTTGGCCAATTGTTGTCAACTTCTGCCAATTTCGCCAATCAAATTTGTCTCTAAGCAGTGTGCAGATGTGTACGTCATCAGTCTGACCAATCAAATGCGGTGCTGCACTGCGCTCACTTCTGTGTTAACAGTGAGTATATACCGAACACATCAGCAAAAAACAGTGTGTGATTACAAAAACACGCTCACCTGCAAGTTTTCCCACATCGTTCCTTCCTCCGTCTCTCCCGGCCCGCCGGTGAACTCAGTCTCCTCGAGTTCCCATAATGACCACATGTATGAAGTGCCGGGTTTGTGTTGAAAGCACCTCTGTCTCAGGAGCGTGTGCACCCAGACACGCTGTAAAACCACACAATAAACAAGTTAATCCAATATTACAGCAAGTGTTGTAACAGTTTACACGTCTTTAGAGTTAAAAGTCACTACTACATCTTGTCAGTGAGTTTTAAAGTTGGACTCTCCGGTCTGGACATGAGCCAATGCGTGACTAAGGCAATCCCCAAGGTAAACCCCGCAACTTACCGCAACATCCATCCATCTTCTTCCGCTTAATCCTTTTCAGGTCGCGGGGGGGCTGGAACCTATCCCAACATCATTGGGCGAGAAGCAGGGTACACCCTGGACAGATCGCCAGTCCATCGCAGGGCCAACACAGAGAGACAGACAACCATTCACTCTCACAGTCATGTCGAAGGATAATTTAGAATCCCAAGTTTGATGCCAATTAACCTAACTTGCATGTTTTTGGCCTGTGGGAGGAAATCGGAGAAATCCCGGAGTAAACCCACGCAGAAACAGGGCAAATATGCAAACTCCTCACAGATCACTGTTGGTCAGTGGCTGGAATCGAACCCAGGATCCCCCGGCCAAGGGTG
This sequence comes from Pholidichthys leucotaenia, assembly GCA_020510985.1. Lineage (NCBI taxonomy): Eukaryota > Metazoa > Chordata > Actinopteri > Cichliformes > Pholidichthyidae > Pholidichthys > Pholidichthys leucotaenia. Next base: position 39,783,492 of record CM035841.1, on the reverse strand, counting down.
AGCTGCTGTGCTGCCGCATTACTAACCACTCTGCCACCGCGCTGCCATGATTATGTTGTTGCAGCTCCTCTGTTTGGCGCTGCGTCATTGATCATCATTCTGGCGTTTACACACGCTCCTGCACTGCAACAATAGAAAAAAAAAAATCCCGCGAAATCCTGGAGGGACTCCTTTTCAGCATGTTGTTCACAGTCACGCTGTCTGATGCCTTCTGCGATGATGAAGAAAGCGCCATCAGGATCGGGGACAGGATGGATGGCAGGCTCTTCAACCTGCGGAGGCTCCACGCCAAAACCAAGGTGGAAGGGGACTCAGTGTGTGACTTCCTGTTTGCAGTCGACTGTGGAATCAACGCTGCGACAGAGGCCCAGATGCAGCAGAGCTTGAACGGCTTCTCCACTGCTTGTGACAACTTTGGGCTCACAAGAAGTACGAAGAAAACCGAGGTCCTGCAGCAACCCGCACCACAGAAGACTTACATGGAACCAGCCGTCACTGTCAATGAGGAGACCCTCAAGGCTGTCGACAAGTTCACGTACCTTGACAGCACACTGTCCAGGTCTGTCAACATCGACGACAAGGTCGATTCGTGCATTGCCAAGGCAAGCTCAGCATTCGGACAGCTACGCACAACAGTGTGGGAAAGGAGAGGCATCAGGCTGACCACAATACTGAAGGTGTACAAGGCAGTTGTCCTTCCTTTCCAACTGTATGCCTGAGAGACCTGGACAGTCTATGAGAGCCATGCCAGAAAGCTTAACTGCTTCCACCTGAACTGCCTCAGAAAGCTCCTGAAGATCACCTGGCAGGACAAAATCCCTGACACAGAGGTCCTCTCCCAAGCTAAGCTGCCTAGCATCCACACCCTACTCAAGACAGCCCAGATTAGGTGGGCTGGCCACCTTGTTCGTATGCCTGACTCACGCCTACCATGGAGACTGTTCTACGGTGAACTAACAGAGGGCAAGCGTTCACAACATGGTCAGAAGAAGCGCTACAAAGACACTCTTAAGGCCTCCCTGAAGAGCTTTGACATCAGTCCTCAAACCTGGGAGACCCTACCGCTAGACCGTCCAGACTGGCATAGCCATACCTGCAAAGGTGCTCCCTCCTTTGAGCTGAACAGGATTGCCATGGCCCAGAGAAAATGTGAGCTTCACAAGTTCAGAGCCACTGCTGTATCTTCTGCCTGCGCAGACCACTTGTGGCCGACCCGTGGCAGAGCCTTCCATGCCTGCATCGGACTGATCAGCCACAGCCAGACACACCGCACACAGTCCTCTTCCCTGTGATGTCCTTGGTCACTGTCGAGAACGACGGATGAAAATCAATAACAACAACAAGTACACAAACAACATCCTGTTACCCGTACAGTTAAAGCATGGTCTGAGGAGGTGATGGACGCTCTAAAGGATGGTTTTGAATCCACTGCATGGGAGTAGCTCTGCGATCCACATGGTGAGGACATCAAAAGCCTCACACACACCATCAGTGACTACATTAAATTTTGTGTGGACAACACTGTACCCACCAAGACCATACGGTGTTTCTCAAATAACAAACCCTGCCTCAAAACCATCTCTGGGCTCCAGAATACCTCCTCCCAGGCAATGGGTGGCAGGGAGTGAGTGAACAATCTGAACCTTTTTTTTTTTTTTTCACAGGTTTGACCAACCGTCCTCCTCTCCGCCTGCCCAGCAACCACTATTGCCTCTACCGTCATCTAGTCCTGCTGTCCACGGCCTTCCCCCAACACTCCCCACTCCCAGCAGACAGCCCCCCTGCCCCAACTTAACCCTCACTAAGACCCAGGTGAGGGCGGAGCTGAGGAAGATCAAGGTGAGGAAGGCCTCGGGTCTGGACTGCATCAGCTCGAAGCTCCTCACATCCTGCACAGACCAGCTGTGTGGGGTTGTGGAGCACATCTTCAACCTGAGCCTGAAGCTGGGGAGGGTGCCACAGCTGTCAAAACATCCTGTGTGGTACCCGTACCAAAGACCTCCTACCCCAAGGACCTGAACAGCTACAGACCAGTGGCCTTCACATCACACCTGATGAAGACCCTGGAGAGGATGCTCCTTGCCCACCTCCACCCCCTGGTTGGACCAGCGATGGATCAACTCCAGTTGCCCTACCAGCATGGCATCGGGGCGGAGGAAGCAGTGATCTACCTCTTACGACATTCCCTGTCCCACATGGAGAAGCCTGGGAGCACTGTAAGGATCATAATCTTTGATTTCTCCAGTGCTTTCTACACCATCCAACCGGTGATCCTGAAGGACAAGCTGCTGCGCGTAGGGGTGGACCAGCACCTGTCATCGTGGATCCTGGACTACCTCACAAATCGACCAGTTTGTGAGAACACAGGATTGTGTTCCCGGCACTATCATCTGCGGTACGGGAGCCTCCCATAGAACAGTTCTGGCTCCGTTCCTGTCCACCCCTGTATACTGCGGACTTTTCACACAACACACCACACTGCCATCTACAGAAGTTCGCTGATGACTCTGTGATCGTCGGCCTCATCTCGAATGGAGATGATATGGAGTACAGAGGACTTATCCAGGACTTCATGGACTGTTGCCATCAGAACTGCCTCCAGATCAATGCGAGGAAAACTAAGGAACTTATGGTGGACTGCCGCAGGTGAGGACAACCCCCCACAGCACCAGTAAACATACAGGGAACAGACAATGAGATGGTGACATCCTACAAGTACCTGGGTGTTCATCCAAACAATAAACTGGACTGGTCACACAACACTGATGTGCTCTACAACAAGGGACAGTGCAGGCTGTTCCTCCTGAGGAGGCTCAGGTCTTTTCGAGTACAAGGGGCACTCCTGAAGAACTTCTATGACTCGGTGGTGGCATCAGCCATCACATATGGAGTGGTCTGCTGGGGCAACAGCATGACAGCAGCTGACAGGAAGAGATTGAACAAACTGATCAAAAAAGCTAGCTCTGTTCTGGGGCGGCGCCTCGACCCAGTGGAGGAGACAGGAGAGAGGAGGATCGTGGCTAAGCTGTCATCTCTGCTGGAGTCCGAGTCCCACCCCATGCAGGACACGCTGAACGCACTGAGGAGCTCATTTAGCAGTAACCTGTACCATCCTAGGTGCACAACCGAGAGGTTCTGCAGGTCCTTCCTACCCACAGCTGTCAGACTTTATAACCTAACCAGGGCTGCTAGTAGGGGTCGTACTGAATGCACAAAACGTAACAACACTGCACAATAAATGGTCCCCTCCATTATACAACAAGGCAATATCAATCAGGGTGACAACACGGCTGATTCAAATACGTACTATACTGTATGGGCACATATTCATATCCTACGGGTAACTTAAAAGACCGTTTTGCTGTCTATACCATCTAGCTACAATGCCCCCACACTGTGTATATATCTGTGTACATATGTATAGTCACTTGTTCTTATTATCTTATCTTTTTAATTATTGCTCTGAGTGTTGCAATCCCTGTGCTGCTGCAATCCTGGAATTTCCCCATTGTGGGACTAATAAAGGCTTATCTTTTCTTACTCACAGCCTTTGCCATGAAGCTCAAAACTGAGCTTGTGCATCCTGTTTCCACTGATCGCCCTTGAGATGTCCATCCATCCATCTTCTTCCGCTTAATCCTTTTTGGGTCACAGGAGGGCTGGAGCCTCTCCCAGCATCTTTGGGCTAGAGGCAGGGTACACCCTGGACAGCTCGCCAGTCCATCACTCTACAGCTTAATTGGAATCCACCTGTAGTAAATTAAGTTGATTGGACATGATTTGGAAAGGCACACACCTGTCTATATCAGGTCCCACGGTTGACAGTGCATGCCAGAGCACAAACCAAACATGACATCAAAGGAATTGTCTGTAGACCTCTGAGACAGAACTGTCTCGAGGCACAAACCCGGGGAAGGGTACTGATGGAAATATTCTATGTTACACTGAGTTATATGAATTTTTATGAATATGATTTTTTTAAATAAAGCTTATTGTGTATACTAACTCAGGAAATCCTATTTCCACATAAGGAGTTGTTGAGTGGTGGAGAAAATACAGATAGAAGGATGATGATGTGACTGTTACTGTGAATGTTCAGTTCTATCACTGTGATTGTGTTTTGCTTTATCACCAGTGTTAACCGTTTTTTATGCATGTACTCAGCAGATACAATCTGAGTCATGAATGAACTAATTAAGCGGCTCAGCAGACCTTTTGTCACGATCTGAGCGGGGAGGGGGGCGTGCTCGTTCTCTTCGCCTTTTTTCTGTGTTGTATTTTTGAGTTCTTATTCCTGTTGTTTTATCATTGCTAAATGATAAATGATAAATTGATTTATCATTGATTGTTGTTTTTTCACATATTCTGTATTGTATCTTAGTTTGATTTATTTTCCTGTTTACGTTCATTATAGTTTTGTTGTTTACATATTTGGATTTACTTGTCTTTATTTGCCATCATATTATATTTGCATTTTGTTGTGTTTCTTCTCTCCTTCTCCGGGGCTGCAGCTGTCAGTGGCACTTCTGGGTTTTTTGCTCCATTGTTGGGCGGTGCTCCTGTCAGCTGTCAGTCCCGTCTTCTCCCCTCTTATTGCTCCCAGCTAACCCGAGTCTATAATCATTGTTTCCTCCTGCCTGCTCATGGTATCCACACCTGCCATCATTTGTGTTCATTTGTTTTTTTGCCCTATTTAAGGACTGCGATTTCTCTCCTTGATTGCTGGAGTCTTAATTATTGTCTGCATCTGAACCCTGTCCCCGTTCTCAGGTTGTTACCCTTGTGAATCCTGTCTTCTCCGTTGTCGTCTTTGTTTGTAAGCTTTTGCTTTGTGCACTGTTTTAATTTTTGTGTTTGACCACAGTTTGGACTTTGTGTTTGTTAATAAATATCACAACTAGCAGTTCAGCATCTGGGTCTCTCTCCTCTTTGCCCCAAGGGGCATTTCATGATACCTTTTCACACTGAGTCATGAATGAACTAATCAAGAAGCAACCCCACCCCGACGGTCCCTTGGATATATATTAGGCAGAATCACTCTGTTTGTTAATGCAATACACTGACAGGCTGAGAACTGGGTTCTGTATTGTGTTCAGCTGATCAGTGCTCTCATTATATTTGCTGAAACTTTGATCCTGCCTGGTCAATGACTGAGCATCTCCTATCCTAGCAGGGAATTTTTCCAACATACTTGCGCTCCGAACAGGGACCCCAATATTCTCCTGGTTCCGGTGGTTGTACCGCTCCAACAGTCTGTGCACAGCAACTTGAAAGTACTCCCGCCCACCTCCAGCGGAGTTGGTCTGTTCACAGTGAGGCACCAGAGGGATCTTTCCGCCGGAGTGGAAGGTGACTGGGTCCAACCGAAGGCAGAGGATTGAAGTGAGCAAATTTAATGATTTAAGAGGAAATTACCGACGTTCTAGTCTGGTCGGTAGAAATAATGACATTTGGGCTTTAAGTCCCATGGTGTGGTTATTGTGACTTTAAAGGGATTGACAAAACCTAAGGCTATTTGGAATAGTCAAAACATTGTGTTTTGTTTTGTTTTTTACATATAAAAGATCAAAAGAAAAGGAGGTTCGAGGCCTTCTAAGGTGTAGCTATGTTTTTTTAATAAAACAAGAAAAAACAAAATGTGTCGCCAATGTGGACAAAGAGGATACTGGCAAAGGGAGTGTCCTCACACCAACAGCAATTGGGAGGAAGGGGAGGATTCTGGGGACCACTACCGCAGGCCACACCCGACTGGACTGTGTGACTAGCAACGACACAGATAAGTGAACCTACTCCCATAGTTGACAATGACACAGCAGACATTTTTCATTTGCCTGACTTTGACCTGATGTTAACAATGCAATGTTTGCCTGAAGTAATGTTGGAGGTTCAGGGTACCCCGATGAAGTTTCTGTGTGACATGGGAACATGCAGATTAATGATTTCAGGTACTGATGTTCAGGGTTTTGTAAAACCAGAAGAAAAAGTAACTGTCAAATCGGCAAATGGTAAATTAAAAGTACAACATCTCTCCAAATCTGTGAAAGTTAAGGATAGGTACTGTTATCCGCTGGATCTGGTCGCAGCTGGACCACACTCAGTGATGTCAGACCTATACAAAAAGGCTATGGAACATTTTGTGTCTACTGTTCCAATCATTCACTGATGGATCCAAGATGGCGCCCACAGTGGTCACCATGGTGCTTCGTTGCGCTTTTCTTTGTTTGTTTTTGTTCGTCAATTGTGTGTCTGCCTGCTCTTACACCCGTGAAGAGCTACTAAATATCAGGACTTTCACTCCCACGGACCTACTCCCAGTTTTTTTGGCTCCTGCCGCCGATCTGGTTCACTTTTTAGCCCAAAAAGTGAGACGGCGAAAGAGAGGAAGACGAGCGGGCGCCCCCTCGTGCGGCTTTCGCAGGAGAGGCACGCGCAGGCTTTGCCTGGGATATTTCTGTCCAATGTCAATTCTCTTTATAACAAGGTAGATGAATTGAGACTGCTGATGCAATTTAAGGACCTCTCCACCTCGTGTGCCCTCTGCTTTACTGAGAACTGGCTCAAGGAAAGGACACCGGACAGCGCACTCCTCCTCGAGGGATTTCAGCTGTTTCGAGCAGACCGAGACTCGGGGCTCTCTGGCAAGACCACAGGCGGAGGAGTCTGCTTTACATCAACAGCAGCTGGTGCTCCGATGTAACTGTGATCTCCCAACACTGTTCTCCCACTCTGGAATATTTATTCATCAACTGCAAGCCATTTTATTCCCCGCGTGAGTTCGCCTCATTCATCCTGGCCGCTGTTTACGTCCCGCCCGACGCGGACGTGAGCGAGGCTCAGCGCGCGCGCTTGCGGATCACATTCAGCAAGCGGAGCGGACTTTTCCGGACTCTGGTTATTGTGGTTGGCGACTTTAACTAGAGCAACCTGAGCCACGATCTCCCCCGATACAAACAGTTTATTAAATGCCCCACCAGAGGAGAGAACACGCTGGATCACTGTTACACTACAGTTAAGGACGCGTATCGCGCTGTTCCCCGCGCTGCGCTCGGTCTATCTGATCACGTGATGGTCCACCTGATTCCCACATACAGATAGAGACTGAAGCTCACAAAACCTGTTGTGAGCACTACGAGGAAATGGACCAGTGAAGCTGGGGAGAAGCTGAGCACGTGCTTGGAAATAACTGACTGGGGCATGTTTAAAGGAGCCACGCATGATCTGGATGAGTACACGGACACTGTGACCTCATATATCCACTTTTGTGAGGAGAGCATTCTTCCATCGCGCACCAGGGTGAGTACTCAATGACAAGCCATGGTTCACAGCTAAGATTAGACAGATCAGTAAGGAGGAAGGAGGCAGCGTTGAAAAGTGGAGACAGGGACTGCTACAGGGAGGTCAAATACCGGTTTAGCAGAGAGCTGAGGAGAGCTAAATCTGTGTATTCTGAGAGACTCAGCAGCAGTTCACTGCTAATGGACTCTGCTTCTGTGTGGAGAGGACTGAGGCAAATCACCAACTATCGGCTTCAGGCTTCTCAGGGATAGGATGACTAAGCCCCTTTGTCAAAGACTGTCCCAATACTATGCCCGTTTTGACACCTCGTCAGCTGTGTCCAACTCCCCCTATCCCCCCAGCGCCACTGCCTCCCTGGTCCCCACTTCATTCAAAGGCGGCCCCCCTCCCCTCCCCCCCCTGCCCTTGCCATCAGTGAGCTGGACGTGTACAGACAGTTTCTCCAGACTGAACGCGCAAGGCCCCCGGTCTGGACGGGTGTTCCCTCAACCCTGAGACACTGTGCGGAGGAGCTGACTCCTGTCTTCACAGACATTTTTAACACCTCCCTGAAGTCATGCCATGTGCCGGCCTGCCTCAAAACCTCTACCATCGTCCCTGTCCCCAAGAAGCCACGGATCACTTACTCCTTGGATCGTCACTTCCTTGTGGTAACGTATCGTCACTTCCTGTTTTGCTGTCTGCCTGTGTGGTTTGCTCTCCAGCACTCCAGCCACCAGCTATGGCTACTACCTCTCTTTCCTTCTCCTCTGGTGTGCTCTCTCTGTCAGATGTTAGCTACACCTCTGCCTCTTTTTGTGATAACGGTTAAATGTAATAAATGTTGTCTTTTTGAAGGGCTCGAGAGGAGAGGTTGTCTGATTTGGAAATCCCGGCTCCGCTGCATTGAAACACAGTCTGCGCCAGTTAATCTCGACGGACGCCATTAGCTGCAGCGGAGCTAGCTAGCTTAGCCCCCCCGTCACCGGTCCCCGGCTCTCCTCAGCAGCGAGGAGACTGGGTGGGTGACGGTGAGAAGGTAAGCCTAGTCGCAAAGCCCCGGTTCACCACCAACCTGTTCACGTTTCTAATCGTTTTTCCCGCTCAGCGACACACCCGCTGAGGAAAAAACTCTGATCAATTGGCGACTCTGTAGTCAGAAACGTGAACCTAGAGACTCCATCGGCCATAGTCACATGCATTCCTGGGGCCAGAGCAGGCGACATCGAGTCAAATTTGAAAATGCTGGCTAAAAGTAACTGTTAATATTCCACAATTGTATTCACGCCGGCATTAATGACATCCGTCTCCGGCAGTCGGACTAGTCACGAAACTTAATATAGAATCGGTGTGTGACTTTGCCAAAACGATGTCTGCCACTGTAGTATTCTCTGGGCCCCTTCCCCAATATGACCAGTGATGACTTGTTTAGTCGTCGTCATCCTTGAACCACTGGCTGTCTGTGTGGTGTCCTGCAAATGACGTGGGCTACATTGACAACTGGAGCTCTTTTTGGGGAAAACTGGTCTTATGAGACGAGAACAGCATTCATCCCACTTTGGATGGTGCTTCTCATTATCTAACAATCTGGCATCTTTTTTATCCAAATTTCAAAACCAATGACTACTCAGAGTTGGGACCAGGAAGCAGAGTCGCAGTCTTACACGCCTCTCTGCAGCTCCTCTTCATCGCGCCCCCTCTGCTTAGCCCCTGTCTTCCCCCATCAGAGAATCGTTGTCTGCTCCCTCCAAAGTAAATAAAATATTAATGTATAAGCATCCCAAAGTGATAAAGCAAAATATTGGTAAAACTCAATTTAAACATAAAGCCTCTAAATTGAATGATTTGGCCTCTGTTCCTCCTCATAATTTAAAATTTATATGTGGTTTATTAAATATTTGGTCTCTAACTCCCAAGTCTCTGTTAGTCCATGATCTGTTAATTGATCATCAGATTGATTTAATTTCCCTTACAGAGACTTGGTTAGGGCAAGAGGATTATGTTGGTTTAAATGAATCAACTCCCTCTGGTTATTTAAACTGTCAAAATCCCAGAAGTTCTGGTCGTGGAGGAGGAGTAGCATCAATTTACCATTCACGAATTACTAGTTAATGTTAAAGCAAAAAACATGTTATAATTCCTTTGAGGGCCTGGTCCCTCAGTGTTGGGCACTTTAGCATTTCCAGGTTAAACCCAATTTTATTTGCATTAGTTTATCGTCCCCCATCAACCTATTCAGAATTTTTATCCGAATTTGCTGATTTCTTAGCTGATTTAGTGCTGAAATCTGATAGGAATAATTATAGTAGGGACTTTAATATACATGTGGATGTAGATAGTAGGGATGGGCATAATTTACCGATTAACCGATAATTGATCATTAAGAATTTCACCGAGGAAGTTCATTTTCGTCGACAACCGTTTTTTTTTTTTTTTTAAACAATCCGAGGTTATTAAGGCCTAGTGCACGGCCGTCCTCAACAATGCAATGGCAAAATTTGGGGCACCAGGGGGCAACATTACACCATCGCCGTACCATGGCGTGCCTCGTTGATACATGCGGGCTTCCGTAGGGCTGATCGCCAAATCATGAGGCGGTTACGGCGAAGTGTTGCGTGGGACCATTTCAATTTAAAAAATGAACAGGTGTACTGCAATCACTGCAATGCAGCATACAAATATACCTCATCGACAGGGTCCATGGAACACCCTTATTACGCGAAGAAACCGCCAACAGTGGTTGCGCGCTGAGTAATGGCGGTCGTGAAGATTCTTTTTTTTCTTTCTTCAGAAACTTTATTGAGAAGGTCATGAGATGTCGGTGTACACACGTCGAGGGGAAGCTGCAGGAGGCGGGCGTAGTGCTCTCGACGGGAAGACTATTTCGCACAAAATGGCACAAGAGAACAGCAAAAGTTCCACGCGGCTAGACTAAGCAATACGAGCGATTAGAGCAATGAATGCGGTCTTCGTTTGTTGGGTGGCCCGCTCGGCAGGGAGAGAGAGCTGGGTATAAACGGTCTTCGGCCCAGATCAGGCTTCGGCCGGGGTGAAATCGTCTCGGCCATCAGCTTGCGAGATTCCCGAGCACGAGCAAACACGAGAACAGAGTAGAGAGAGATTTGAGAGAGAGAGGTAGATTTGAGTTTGTGCGGCTCTCCGTGCCCTCCGTGCTGATACCTGATGTTCTAATTTAGCTCTACCTACCTAAAAATGTTAATGATAACCGATTATTAATCATTAATTCTCCCGGCGATCGGTGAAGAAAATTTCACCGAATGCCCCATCCCTAGTAGATAGTGACTGCCTTAATTGTGGCTTTTAATTCAATATTAGACTCGATTTGGGTTTTTCAGAAAGTAGGAAATTCTACTCATTACCTCCACCCTACATTGGACCTTGTTCTCGACATATGGCATAGAAATAGAAAATCTTGTAGTGTCTCCTCATAACCCTGTACTGTCAGACCATTGTCTGTTTAACCTTTGATTTTACTATTTCTGACCTATTTGGCTCCTAAAGAAAAATATTATCACAGTAGATGCCTCTCAGATGATGCTGTTTCCAAATTTATGCAGATTGTTTCCTCTATGCATGTGTCAACACAACGGAAATAAGCTATAGACAGCTTGCCTCCTTCTGTAATTGATAACATGGTGGATAGTGTTTTCAGCTTCTCTGCATCAGGCTCTAGACTTGGTGGCCCCCTTAAAAAAGAAAAAGTCTAATCAGAGATTTTTAACTCCTTGGTTCAACACAGAAACTCGTAGCTTAAAACAGAAGACTCGTCAATTAGAAAGAAAATGGCGCTCTACTAATTTAGATGAAATCTATTTAGCTTGGAGAAATCATCTTTTAATTTATAAAAAATCTCTTAGAAAAGCTAGAACGAGTTATTACTCTGCATTAATAGAAGAGAACAAGAATAATCCCAGGTTCTTTTCAGTACTGTAGCCAGGTTGACAAAGAGTCAGGACTCTGTCAATCCTAGCATCCCCTTAGAGCTTACTAGTCAGGACTTATGAACTTTTTTCAATAATAAAATTTCATCCACCAGAGATAAAATCAACCAGATTCTTCCCACAGTTAACTTAAATACTGTAACTACTACAACTCCTTCTATTGATGTCTGTCTTGATGCGTTTACTCCAATCGACCTTTGTGAGTTAGACAAAATAGTTTCCTCATCCAAACCTTCAACTTGTCTTTTAGACCCTATTCCTACCAGGTTATTTAAAGAAGTCTTCCCACTTATTGGTAGCTTTATTCTTCATATAATCAATTCTTCATTAACTTTAGGCATGTACCGCAGGCTTTTAAAACGGCTGTAATTAAACCCTTACTCAAAAAGCCAACGCTAGATCCAGGAGCTTTAGCTAACTATAGACCAATCTCTAATCTCCCCTTTCAATTTCAAAAATCTTAGAAAGAGTTGTTGCTACGCAATATTTGACCACCTGCAGGGAAATGGTTTACTTGAGGAGTTTCAATCTGGGTTTAGAATCCATCATAGTACTGAAACAGCCTTAGCCAAGGTCACTAACGACCTCCTCATTGCATCTGATAATGGACTAGTTTCTGTACTTGTCCTTTTAGATCTTAGTGCAGCTTTTGATCCTATTGATCATAATATTCTACTTGATAGATTAGAACACTATGTTGGACTTAATGGAACTTCGTTGCAGTGGTTTAGATCTTATTTATCTGATAGGTTCCAGTTTGTTCATGTAAATGATGAGTTTTCTCTCAGCTCAAAGCTTAGTCATGGAGTTCCACAGGGATCTGTGCTTGGCCCTACTGTTTTTAGTTTATATATGCTTCCGTTAGGCAACATTATTAGAAAGCACTGTATACATTTTCACTGTTATGCAGATGACACACAATTATACCTGTCAATGAAGCCAGATAATACTAATCAATTAGCCAAGTTAGAAGCCTGTCTTAAGGAAATCAAAGCTTGGATGACTTGTAATTTCCTGCTATTAAATTCAGATAAGACTGAAGTCATTCTTGTTGGTCCAAAAAACCTTAGAAATTCCTTTCCAAATCAAACTTTCAGTTTGGATGCAGTTACTCTTTCTCTTAATAGCTCTGTGAGGAACCTTGGAGTTATTTTTGATCAGGATTTGTCCTTCAATTTCACATATTAAATTTGTTTCTAAGACTGCCTTCTATCATTTGCGTAATATTGCCAAGATTAGGAGCATCTTGTCTCAGAGTGATGCTGAGAAGCTGATCCACGCTTTTGTTAGCTCGAGATTAGATTATTGTAATTCTTTATTATCAGGCTGTCCTAAAACATCTTTAAAAAGTCTTCAGCTGATCCAAAATGCTGCAGCAAGAGTTTTAACAGGTACTAGAAAGAGAGATCATATCTCTCCGGTTCTGGCCTCCCTTCATTGGCTTCCCATAGAGTTTAGAATTAAGTTTAAAATCCTTCTTCTTACTTACAAAGCTCTAAACAATCAGGCTCCTTTTTATTTAAAAGATCTGATACTACCGTATCATCCTAACAGAGCACTACGCTCCCAAAATGCAGGTTTACTTGTAATACCTAGAATCTCCAAAAGTACAATGGGAGGCAGAGCCTTCAGTTATCAAGCTCCTCTCCTGTGGAATCAGCTGCCAATCTGGATTCGGGGAGTCAGACTCGATCTCTGTTTTTAAGAATAGGGCTAAAACCTACCTTTTTGATATAGCCTACAATTAGGGAGGGATCATGTGTTTCTGAACCCTCCCTTAGTTATGCTGCTAATAGGTTTAGTCAGCCGGGGGGACCTCCAGTAATGCACTGGGCCTCACTCCTTTCCTCACTCTCTATGAAATATTTTTTTTTTGCTGGTCATTAACATTTTGTTTGTTCTCTCCCATAGATTGAGTCCCCATCGTGCTGTTTGCTCTCTACATGTCTGTTCTTTTCTTCTTCTCTGTCCCCTCACCCCCCCAGCCAGTCGCAGCAGATGACTGCCCCTCCCTGAGCCCTGGTTCTGCTGGAGGTTTCTTCCTGTTAAAAGGGAGTTTTTCCTCTCCACCGTCGCCAAGTGCTTGCTCACAGGGGATCGCCTGATTGCTGGGGTCTTTCTGCAACTGTGGGGGTCCTTCCCTACAGTGGATAGTGCTATGAGATGACTGTTGTTGTGAAATGGCGCTATATAAATAAAGTTGAATTGAATTGAATTGAATCACTGGACTTAACGACTACAGACCTGTAGCACTCACCTCTGTAGTCATGAAGTCCTTTGAGCGCCTGGTTCTGCCCCACCTCAAGACCATCACCACTCCCCTCCTGGACCCGCTGCAGTTTGCCTACAGAGCCAACAGGTTTGCGGACGACGCAGTCAACCTGGCCCTCCACTCCATCCTGCAGCACCTGGACTCCCCGGGAACCTATGCCAGGATCCTGTTTGTGGACTTCAGCTCTGCATTCAATACCATCCGCCCCGCTCTGCTCCAGGACAAGCTGTCCCTGCTCAACGTGCCTGACTCCCTCTGCAGGTGGATCACCGACTTCCTGATGGACCGGAGGCAGCATGTGCAGCTGGGAAAGACTGTCTCAGACTCTGTTAGCATCAGCACCGGATCACCCCAGGGCTGTGTACTTTCCCCCCTGCTCTTCTCCCTGTACACCAACTCCTGCACCTCCAGCCACCAGTCTGTCAAGCTGATCAAGTTTGCGGATGACACCACCCTCATCAGGCTCATCTCCAACGGCGATGAGTCCATCTACAGGAGAGAGGTGGCCCAGCTGGCGTCCTGGTGCAGCCACAACAACCTGCAGCTGAACGCTCTGAAGACAGTGGAGATGATTGTGGACTTCAGAAAAGTCACAGCCCCTCTGCCCCCCCCTTACCCTCACAGATTCTCCCATCACCACTGCGGATTCCTTCCGCTTCTTGGGCACCACCATCACCTGGGACCTCAAGTGGGAGCCGACCATCAGCTCCCTCATCAAAAAGGCCCAGCAGAGGATGCTCTTCCTGAGGCAGCTGAGGAAGCTCAAGCTACCCACCAAGATGTTGGTGCAGTTCTACACGGCCATCATCGAGTCCATCCTCCACCTCCATCACCGTGTGGTACGCAGGAGCCACCACAAGGGACAGACTAAGACTGCAGCGCGTTGTGCGCGTCGCTGAGAAGGTGATCGGTTGCCAGCTCCCATCCCTCCAAGACCTGTACATCTCCAGGACCCGGAGGCGTGCAGGTCGGATCATAGCCGACCCTTCACACCCTGGACACGCACTGTTTGCCCCCCTCCCCTCAGGCAGAAGACTTCGGTCTATTCAGACTAAAACCTCCCGCTACATGAACAGCTTCTTCCCCTCTGCCATCAGACTGCTGAACACTAAGTGACTTATTAGACTCTCGTGCACTACATACAGCAGCTCAACCGGACTCATGATAATTACCTTCGCCAGGCCGGAGGCCAGGAGGAGGTTATGTTTTTGCCAGCGTTTGTCTGTCTGTCTGTTTGTTTGTCTGTCTGTTGGTTAGCAAGATAACTCAAAAAGTTTTGGACGGATTTCTAACTAACTAACTAACTAACCTGCACTTATATAGCGCTTTTCTAGTCACAAAGACCACTCAAAGCGCTTTCATTAATACTAACCCTCTATTCTAAGGGCCTATAGGAAAGTTTCAATGAAACTTTCAGGCGTTATTGGAAATGGTACAAGGAAGAACTGATTAAATTTTGGGGATGATCCGGATCACCGTCTGGATACAGGAATTTTTTAAAGGATTCTTTAACATTGTGAGATACGGCCATTTTCAACATGTGTGCAGGCCCAATGGAGGGCGCTGCTCGTCGTGTCTGACGACCACAAACTCCGCCTTCTTCAAAGTTTTAGGCACAAAAGCACGCGGAACACAGTGCTGGGCAGGGCTCGGCAGCGTGCCTGTGTGCCTGTGTTTGCGCTACGCTGCAAAAGCTCAGACGGGCAGCTGTCCGCCACCGGATTATTTGGCAGAAATTCCCCGGCCAGCTATAGAGGCTGCGCAAAAAGAAGCTCTCTGCTGGGGAAGATTCCAAATCCTCATTTGCCGCGGAGCGCAACCCCAATAAAACCCACGCCAACCTGTCTACCCAATTTGCATCCATCAGTGAAGCCCTCAGTGCTGCTTTCAGTGATCTATGAAAACGCTCGCATAACCCATTGGCCTGTGGGTTGTACGCGGTTGTGTCATGATTTCTTTTGTTTTTTCTTTTGAATTCTTGGATGGAACATGGGTGGGCAATATAAGCTGCGGATTCACCCATCACACATTTCGGATAACTTATGTTGAACTGTATAATCAGAGGAGTTATTGTCTAATTTGACCTTGTTGGATTTTATTACCCCCTTTGTTATATTATTCACTTTCTTTTAACCTGTACTCTTAATCTATTTGAAATAAAGATTAATTCATTCATTCATTCAATTGCAACGCCCGCAGCCTGGGAGTTTGCAGATGCAGGAGATGGACACAACACCAACACTTCAGTTTATTACCTCCGCCAAGGAGGTAATGCTTTTACTAATGAACCACTAATCCTATCATTGTGAATCCAATTGCTAGTCATATGTTTTCATGGTCAAGGAATCTGAAAACGTACACACAAACACTGTATGGGGGGAACTGTGGTGCTTGGCGGAGGTCTGCACTCTCCGAGTGCTTTTCTAGTTATCACTGTTTTCTTTTTTTTCTTTTGTTACTTATTTGTACCCGTAGGTAGACTTGGTTTGCAGTCTGGTGACAAGCCACTGGCTGCTGGTCGCTGCGTGCGCGAGCGCCCTAAACCTACATGTTTTTGGTGTGCGGGAGGAAACCGGAGAAATCCCGGAGAAATCCCGGAGTAAACCCAAGCAACACGGGGAGAACATGCAAACTCCACACAGCTCACTGTTGGTCGGGGGCTGGGATCGAACCCACGATCTCATGATCCCCGCGATCCCCCGGCCGAGGGTAAAACTGTGCTGCCACAGTGCTAAACCACTGCACCACCGTGCAGCCTACCTTTTGCACTACCGACTCACTATGTGGAACTCCACAATATCTGCTGCTTGTTAATATATTTAAAAAATGCATAGATTAGTATTACTCCTTCATATTCTACATTTTATTGCATGCATAGTTTTTTATTTTTATCTTTAGTGCTACTCATGTTTAATGTTGCAGCACTGCACCGAGACAAATTCCTAGTTTGTGTTCTACATGAACAATGGCAATAAATCTCATTCTGATTCTGATTCTGATGCTCAGACCACATCTCCACAGTCTAAAATCCATCAATGGATACAAAAAGGTGCAGTTTTTGACAACATCTCTAAACTTTACAAATGACAAAAGAGTAAACCCATTTTACCCCGTAAATTATTCCAGCGGGGGGGGGGGGGGGGGTATGTTCTCTATGTTAAACAGGTATGATCTTTATGTTGAACAAATCTTTCACCACTTATGGATTTACCCAATTTGCTACTCAATTTTGCAAAAAAAAAAAAAATGCCTAATCTGCTCGGAACACAATGCTCAAAGAAACTTAAGACCTCAGAAAGATACTTTCCCTGCATCAACTTATCCATTCCAGAATATTTGCATGGATTTTATTGAGCTGAACAAATGTGAAGGGAAAAAGTACTGTTTAGTGATAATGGATATCAAAGTAACTATGAATTTAACTTACTGCTACAGTAGAAGAAATTTTAACCATTTCTCTCCTCTATCAATGACAATTTCAACTTAGAATGCAGAAATAATCACTTAAAGATATATTTATATCACTCCCTTAATGTAAATCATGACATTTCCACATGAAATGCATTTTAACCTTATTTATGAACACTTCTTATACTGCTTGCAGAAATAACACACACGTGTTATCCTGACCATGCTAATGTTAAGAGAGATGCAAGAGCCTTATATGTGACGCTAACATGCTAAAGCATAACAAAACAAAATAAAGTGCTTAAATCTAGTTTCATAGCAATGCCAATTTAAACCACATCGAATATGAACCTTGTGGCCCAAACCGCAGAGTGCTTGACTGAAATAATCAGCTATTATTTATAGTTTTCAATGCTTTCATACTCCATTTTCTTAGCGCCTTCAGAACTTCCTTTCACTTCACTTCCTGTTTTTTTTAACTTCCAAAATAAAAGCATGGGCCTCTCTGCCATACCTTACAGGAAAATCTCATAAACCTGAGGAGTAGCCTTCAAAATAAAGCATGCATTTAAAACATAAAATTGGGTCATTTGCATGCTATATAAGCACTAGCTTCAACCTACACCCTTTCAGTTGTTCTTTCATATGTCCTACATAGTTTTTGTTGTTTTTATTGTATGTTTATTACCGAATAAAGTTCACATTCATTCATTCGTTCATTTCAGTACAAATTTGAAAAGAATAAAGGTGCAAAAATATGAAAAAAATATGCTAATTTACAGCTCACTTAGGTTCATTTAGTCTTCTTTTAATTATTTACCTTTTGTTCTTATTAAAGACAAAAATAGAAAGGAGATGTTTTTACCTTCTTTACATGTTTCGACTGTTCACTGCAGCCTTCATCCGAAGTGTCAGCTGATTGCTGCGAGGTGTCATTTTATCAGCTGACTTTTGTAGGCGGGGCCAGCCCAGCAGACCTGTCAGATCCACCGAGCCGACCCTGCTTTCCGCCATCCAATGGTCTCTGGAGAATGTAGTCCCAGGTGTGGGAAAGCATAAAGGCCCCCTCATCCCAGTTCATGCTATCATTTCCCCGCTTCCTGATTTCTATGGCCTCCTTGATCTAGCGTTTGTGTCTGTTGCGCTCCGATCCAACAATTTTTGCATTGTCCCAGTCCATGATGTGATTATTTCTTTTGCAGTGATCTGATACAGCTGATTTTAATGTTTTTTGTTCTGCCTTTTCTTTTTGTGATCTTGTGAGTCGTCCTTGTGTTTCCTTCTCACATTCCTTCCGGTGTTCTTTTGTCCTCGTGGTGAATGATCTTCCGGTTTCTCCAGTGTAGGTTTTGTTGCATGATCTGCATGATATTTCATATATTACAATGCATTTTTTGTCTTGTTCTATTTTGTCCTTGGGGTGTACTAATAACTGTCTTAAGTCGAAATATGTAATGAAGGTAAAAACATCTCCTTTCTATTTTTGTCTTTAATAAGAACCAAAGGTAAATAAATAAATGTTAATTTACAATTTAAAAGTCCCAAATTTACTAGAAAAAAGTTACACTTTCGTGAGAAAATACACAACTTCCAAATGCCAAAAAAAAAAAAAAAACTCCAAGAAAAAGTCATAAATTTACAACAATAAAGCCACACATTTAACAAGGAAAAAATGCCCATTTTCTAGTGCATTCCTATTTTTTCTAAACCTTTTTCTATCATAATTGACCAATTTTCTCACCAATTAGTGAGGTTTTTCTTGCAAACATTTTTCTTAAAAAGTTACAACTTTTTTTTTATAAATGTGCAACTTTTTCCTGACACATTTATTATTTTTGTAGTAAATTTAGTAATTTTTTCCTGTAAATTTGCCATGTTTTGTGATGAAATTGTTACCTTCCACCCAGATTTACAACAATATAATCATAAATTTGGAGCCTTTTTCTACAAAATTTGCAACTTTTTTCCCTATACAATTTGCAACAATTTCTCATATTTCATATATTTTCTTGTACATTTGCTCCTATCCTCTCACTAAGAAACTAAGTTGTCCAATACAAACTGCCCTTGCAGTCTTTATGAGGATGGAGGGTGGCAGGTTTTGTGATATTATTTCTGCTCTTTTTGTGTTATTTTGTGTATCCATAATATGATAATGAAACTCATGCATGTCAACCTAGTGATGTATCAGAGTGGTCGCAAAGGATGATGAGGATGACAAACCAACAGTGTAAGCTCAGTGCGTCTCTCCATGCCTCCCAGTACAGAGTAAAAGTATGACAGACATGCAGAAAACCGGAAGCAGTTACATGATCATGATGTGAAGTTGAAATCTACTATCTGGAAATACATTTATGAAGACTTTGAAATATTACTCTTTTTCTTTTATATGAGCTACAATGGTATACTTTTACTACATTTATTTTATTATATCTATTCTCCTCTTAAAGAAGTATCTGTTAGCAGTGCCTGGGGCAGCAGGGCCGGATGACAAACTTTTCCTGTTGTAGCTAATTAGAATCTGTTAGGACTCTTCCTAGAGCTGGCCAGCCATCTAAATTGAGTGATCGGGAGAGAAGGGCCTTAGTCAGGGAGGTGACCAAGAACCCAATGGCCACTCTGTCAGAGCTCCAGCATTCCTCTGTGGAGAGAGGAGAACCTTCCAGAAGGACAACCATCTTTTCCAATCCACCAATCAAGCCTTTATGGTAGAGTGGCCAGGAGGAAGCCACTCTGTAGTAAAAGGCACATGGCAGCCCGCCTGGAGTTTGCTAAAATGCACCTGAAGGACTCTCAGACCATGACAAACAAAATTCTCTGGTATGATGAGACAAAGATTGAACTCTTTGGCGTGGATGCCAGGTGTCATGTTTGAGGGAAACAAGGCACTGCTCACAACCACGCCAGTGGTGGTGGCAGCATCATGCTGTGGAGATGTTTTTCAGAGGCAGGAACTGTGAGACTAGTCAGGATAGAGGGAAAGATGGATGCAGCAATGTACAGAGACATCCTGGATGAAAACCTGCTCCAGAGTGCTCTTGACCTCAGACTGGGGTGACGGTTCATCTTTCAGCAGGACAACGACCCTAAGCACACAGCCAAGATATCAAAGGAGTGGCTTCAGGACAACTCTGTGAATGTCCTTGAGTGGTCCAGCCAGAGCCCAGACTTGAATCCAATTGAATACCTCTGGAGAGATCTGAAAATGGCTGTGCACTGATGCTTCCCATCCAACCTGATGCAGCTTGAGAGGTGCTACAAAGAGGAATGGGCCAAACTGCCCAAAGATAGGTGGGACAAGCTTGTGGCATAATATTCAAAAAGACTTGAGGCTGTAATTGCTGCCAAAGGTGCATCAAGAAAGTACTGAGCAAAGGCTGTGAATACTTACGTACATGTGATTTCTTAGATTTATTTTTAATAAATTTGCAAAGATCTCAAAAAAAAACAAAAAAACCTTTTTTAACATTGTCATTATTGGGTAAGGTGTGTAGAATTTTGAGGGAAAAAAAAATAATTTTATCCCTTTTAAAATAAGGCTGTCATCATCATCATCATCATAGCAGTCTGTCGTGGGCGACAATGACTGTTTCATTTAGGTCTGATCAGATTCCTCCACACAGCTCTGTCCTTAGCCTTCCGCTGCCAGGAACTCCTGTCTATGTCAAACTTCTTCAAGTTTCTTACTCCCACCCCCTCCACCTCCTCCTCCTGCACAGAGCTTTTCCTGCACCTCACTCCCAAAGCCGGACAATCGCCGTCTGGTTCCATTGTGCACGACTGCACACCAGCCCGTGTGCCCACGATCCATGGCCGTCCAACGTGCTGGAACTTGGAGTGAAGCACACTGCCCTTTCCACCCCTCCCCCGTCCCCCTCACAGACTGACATGCCCTCCGACAGTTCTACCGGAGCTGGAGCCAAACGATGGGGTGGGGGGGGGGGTGGAGGTCACAACCCCTTCTGACCATTCTAGGGGGAGCAGTGTGGGCACCCAGCACACGTGTGGGCACCCAGCACAATGCAGACTGATACTATTCACGCTCAGCATGGATTTGCATATGAACAAAAGAACCACAGGAGACAGTCAGATGGGACTGAATGCATGCATCTTTTGTGCCAACCAATGTCATGCTAATCATGTGTATTGACCGATGTGTATTGGATGACAATTGATATGTTAATGTGCCATGCATTCTCTGTCTGTGTCACTGTATAAAAGAGCTGACGTTACATGCCTCATGGTAGCACACTCACAACAGCGCATACACAGCACACAGTGCTGCAGTGTCTCATGATGATGGAGGAATAAAACTCTTAAACCTTCAGCTCGCCGTGTCACGTCTGAACTTATTTTGTTCCTCCACACTGTGTTTATTCACGCTCAGCAGGGATTTGCATACGACTAAAAGAACCACAGGAGACAGTCAGACGGGACTGAATGCATGCATCTTTTCTGCCAAACAATGTCATGCTAATCATGCGTATTGACCGATGTGTACTGGATGACAATTGATATGCTAATGTGCCATGCATTCTCTGTCTGTATCACTGTATAAAAGAGCTGACTTTACATGCCTCACTAACGCACTCACAGGAGCGCACACACAGCACACAGTGCTGCAGTGTTTCTCATGATGATGGAGGAATAAAACTCTTAAACATTCAGCTCGCCGTGTCTCGCCTGAACTTATTTTGTTCCTCCACACTGGACGGGGAGAGGGGGGGTCACAACCCCTGCTGAGTGTTCTGGGGGGAGCACTGTGGTGACCCACCACAATCTACTTGGACATCCAAAACACTCAGCTCGGGCATGAAGCAGGACAATTTGCATACGGACAGAGAGCCCCTCGGAGGACAACCAGTTAATCCCGCGATTGATATGTATGGACTGATATCAATATGTAAATGTTCCTTGCATTCTCTTTTGTCCTATTGTTATACATCCCCGGAGTAAGGAGGAGCCTGGCGCCAGTTAATCACGCAAGTGATATGCATTGTCTGATATGTACTGTATATCAATATGTAAATGTGCCATGCATTCTCTCTGGTCTGTATAAAACAGCTGACTTTACATGTCTCAGGGAAGCTCACTCACAACAGTGCACACACAGCCTCCAGTGTGGAGGAACAAAATAAGTTCAGGCAAGACACGGCGAGCTGAAGATTTAAGAGTTTTATTCCTCCTTCATCGTGAGACACACTGCAGGACTGTGTGCTGTGTATGTGCTCTTGTGAGTGTGCTGTGAGTGCGTTAGTGAGGCATGTAAAGTCAGCTCTTTTATACAGTGACATAGACAGAGAATGCATGGTACATTAGCATATCAATTGTCATCCAATACACTTCAGTCAATATACTTGATTAGCATGACATTGGTTGGCACAAAAGATGCATGCATTCAGTCCCATCTGACTGTCTCCTATGGTTCTTTGTCCGCATGTAAATTGTCCTCTGCTTCTTCCAGCCCTGCTGCTGGGTGTGAAGAAAGCTCCAGGAGAAAATCCCAGAGGAATGTATCTCTGCTGTGTTTTAAAAGTTTCTTTAAAAATAAGGCTGTAACATAACAAAATGTGAACAAAGTGAAGCGCTGTGAATACTTTCTGGATGCACTGTAAATTTAAATGTGTCCACTTTTAATTTAAACGTATTCATATTGTTTGTTATAGAATAGGATAATCCTTTGGTGAAAAGAGAATTGTGAGCTGGACTGAGGGAGATTTTAGACAGATTTATTATTGGTACCCCTTTTCATGGTACTTTTTTCATTTTTTTATTTATTTTACAGTTTTATTTATTTAACACTTTTTTAATTTATTTATTTTACATTTTTATTTTTTATTATAGTGTGTCAATGCAAAGCACTGGAACACTATATTATTATTTCAAAATTTATTCCAGCTTATTATAGTGTGGATGCTGTTAAGCGTTCACATATTGTTCTCCTCCTATTTCTTTATCATTATTTATTTTTCTGACTTCCATATGTTTTTGGACTCTAACTCCTTCTGCATTTTTTCTAATAACAGCATTCACACCCCACGATCAGTGGGCAGTAGTGGCACACTATCATAATTTCCACAGTAATTTTCCAAGGGAACAGACAAAAAAAAACAAACAAACCAACAACTAAAACAAACAAAAGACAAACTGCTTCTTCCACCGAAGATGTCTCAACATGAATCTGTTCTCCGCACCTGTTAAAGGAGAGACACTTGTGCGTGTACGTCTGCGTGCATATATATGAGAGCGCGTGCAAAATAAGTGTGTGCATGTGAGTGGTTTGTCAGGAAACATACAAAGCGGAGGGCCGGTCGCAGCAGCTCTCCCCCCGGGAACCCCGAGCAGGAAAGGCAGCGCCATCAAGCCCCACAGGGCACAAACGTCCAAGGTCAGCAAGCCCCAGGAAAGCCAGGCACTGCCCCCGGAGGGACGATCGAGGGAGGCCAGGTTGTTGGGCGGCCGGCACGGCAAGCCCACACCCCCGGACCCGCCTGACCCCTACCCTCCCAGTGGGGCCAACATCTGCCCCTGGGCCCCAGGAACCAGGAGGCCAGCGACCCCACCCCTCGGGCCGGAGACCGGCCCACGCCCCCCAGCATGAGCCCCCCCAGGAACCCCCACAGCGGGCCTGCCCCAGCGCCACCGCTGTATACCCCAGGGACCCCCATGCCCGAAGAAGTCCCCCCGCCCAGGGAGGCCCACATTGCCGAGAGGCACTACCCCCCTTAATCAAGCACCTCCCGACTCGCAGACACACCCCTCCCCACAACTTCACACCCACATGCTCCCATGCGCACCCATATGCATTAACTCCCTCTCACTCACCCGGACCAATCCATTCTTTCTCACTCCTGTACCCATTCAAACTCACCCCTCATTCACCCTTGTTTCATAAGGCGGCTGTGAAGCAGATGCAGCGAGCCTGAACACACACCAGTGCCCGGCAGTGACTGGGGAGACCACCGGCGCAGGCCGCAGACACAGACCCCCACCCCCGGTGCCCACCTGAGCGACTGATCAGCAGACCACCGCAGGCGCCCTGAGATGCCACACGACATGCCAAGTGCCGCACAAAACCAACCCACCATCACCACCTCCATTCATCACCCCCTCACTCTCACTTACACTCATATTCAGTCCCTCTCTCACTCCCTTGGTTGTATCTATACATTCAGTAGCACCCAGGGATTTTGACAACATGATGGGTCCCAGGCTACCCACCGGGCCCCCACACCCCCACCAGGAGGACGGCTGCCCATGGCAGTTGCCCATAGCAACTGCCATGGGCAGTGGGGCCCCCACCACCCCAAGCCTTCAATGGTAAATGGTAAATGGTAAACGGTGTTCACTTATATAGCGCATTTTATTCTCATCTCTTGATGACCAAAGCGCTTTACAGATCCTGCCATCCACCCATTCACGCACACATTCACACACTGAATGTCTAAAATGCAATTATAATTGAGGTGAGTGCAACCCCACCGTGCAGCAAAGGTATCCCCTTTGCCGACACAGTGCGGCACACCCCCACCCCAAAGCCCTAAATGTATCCAAGAAGATGCATACTCCACCCAGAGTCAGGGGGAGGGGGAGGGCAGGAAATAAGACTGGGAGGGAGGCGGTCTAAAAGCAAGGCCATCACCCCCCCAAGAAGCCAGCTTGCAAACTGATTCATGAGGCCACCCACTGCCCCCAAATCCCAACCTAGGGCGAGGGCCACCAGTGCAAGCAGCCCAGAACCCACCAGCATCGCGCTCCGGCACTCACAGCACCACAAACATGATGGGGCAGCCATACCAATTCCCACTCATCTTACACACACAAACATGGACAACAATAGTCACAATAGTGAACAATAGGCTGGACCCATACGGAACCCAACATGCTAAGCGACACCCCCGAGCACCCACGCAAGCCCACCGACCACCCACACCAGATGCACACCGACAGTGGAAGGCTGCCCTGCAGCCACAGCCACCCCGGAGCAACCCGTTGGAACACGGCCACCAACCCGCGCCAACATCCCCCCCACTCCCCCGCCAACCACCCCCAAGCACCAGCACACACCCGCCGCCACTGACACCAGGGGCAATGCAACAAAGTGTCTCACCCTGCAACACTACAGCAGGGCGGCCAGGACAAGCAGGCCCCGAAACGCCAACCCCCATGCCACTAGATGGACTGCCCAACCCCTGCCACCCAACAAAGTTCCCCTACCCATACACACATCCTCCACCCCCAGACTTCCACCCACAGGTAACCGCAGCCATACACACACGTACCTCAACCGACCATTACACATGCCCACCTACACCCACACACAGCCCCACCTGCCCACTCACAACACACACGCCCACTTCTGTATCCGCTCATACACAAGCCCCCACTCACACACATACACATGCACACCCACACCCGCAGACCCCAGTGGATGGGGAGGGCGACCCAGGGAGCAGGCACCTTCCGCGGGAATTTTTTAGTGAACATAAATTAGTCAATTAATATTAACTAAGGTAAAGGTAAAAACATATTTTTTCTTCTTGTCTGAAATAAGAAAAACAAAAAACTAATAAGTAAAAAGAAGACAGAATGAACCTACTCGAGCTCCTAAACACACCTGTTAGCTAAGCAACTCTTCATTATTGCTCCCATTACCAGCGGGTTGAAACCATGAAAAATGCCTCCACTGCTTACAGTGGGGGGGGGGGGGGGGAGTATTTAGTCAGCCACCAATTGTGCAAGTTCTCCCACTTAAAAGATGAAAGAGGTCTCCAATTTTCATCATAGGTATACCTCAACTATGAGAGACAAAATGAGAAAAAAAAAATCCAGAAAATCACGTTGAAGGATTTTTAATGAATTAATTGGTAAATTCCTTGGTAAATAAGTATTTGGTCACCTACAAACAAGCAAGATTTCTGGCTCTCACAGACCTGTAACTTCTTCTTTAAGAGGCTCCTCTGTCCTCCACTCGTTACCTGTATTAATGGCACCTGTTTGAACTCATTATCAGTATAAAAGACACCTGTCCACAACCTCAAACAGTCAGACTCCAAACTCCACTATGGCCAAGACCAAAGAGCTGTCAAAGGACACCAGAAACAAAATTGTAGACCTACACCAGGCTGGGAAGACTGAATCTGCAATAGGTAAGCAGCTTGGTGTGAAGAAATCAACTGCGGGAGCAATTATTAGAAAATGGAAGACATACAAGACCACTGATAATCTCCCTCGATCTGGGGCTCCACGCAAGATCTCACCCCGTGAGGTCAAAATGATCATGAGAACGGTGAGCAAAAATCCCAGAACCACACAGGGGGACCTAGTGAATGACCTGCAGAGAGCTGGGACCAAAGTAACAAAGGCTACATCAGTAACACACTACGCCACCAGGGACTCAAATCCTGCAGTGCCAGACGTGTCCCCCTGCTTAAGCCAGTACATGTCCAGGCCCGTCTGAAGTTTGCTAGAGAGCATTTGGATGATCCAGAAGAGGATTGGGAGAATGTCATATGGTCAGATGAAACCAAAATAGAACTTTTTGGTAAAAACTCAACTTGTCGTGTTTGGAGGAGAAAGAACACCATACCTACTGTGAAGCATGGGGGTGAAAACATTATACTTTGGGGCTGTTTTTCTGCAAAGGGACCAGGACGACTGATCCGTGTAAAGGAAAGAATGAATGGGGCCATGTATCGTGAGATTTTGAGTGAAAACCTCCTTCCATCAGCAAGGGCATTGAAGATGAAACGTGGCTGGGTCTTTCAGCATGACAATGATCCCAAACACACCGCCCGGGCAACGAAGGAGTGGCTTTGTAAGAAGCATTTCAAGGTCCTGGAGTGGCCTAGCCAGTCTCCAAATCTCAACCTCATAGAAAATCTTTGGAGGGAGTTGAAAGTCCGTGTTGCCTAGCGACAGCCCCAAAACATCACTGCTCTAGAGGAAATCTGCATGGAGGAATGGGCCAAAATACCAGCAACAGTGTGTGAAAACCTTGTGAAGACTTACAGAAAATGTTTGACCTCTGTCATTGCCAACAAAGGGTATATAACAAAGTATTGAGATGAACTTTTGTTATTGACCAAATACTTATTTTACCGAGGAATTTACCAATTAATTCATTAAAAATCCTTCAATGTGATTTTCTGGATTTTTTTTTTTCTCATTTTGTCTCTCATAGTTGAGGTATACCTATGATGAAAATTGGAGACCTCTCTCATCTTTTAAGTGGGAGAACTTGCACAATTGGTGGCTGACTAAATACCTTTTTTCCCCACTGTATATACCTCTTCTGCTTTTTTTCCACATTGAAAGCACTTTAATAAGCTCATGTTTCTCTCGGACAGTGGCGCTAGTGAGACAATTTGTCTGCCGACTGGAATGGTCATGCGGATGAGGTGGTTCTGAACTATGTGCGCTGTTTGTGTGCGTGCTTGTGGACCGTCATTCCTTCATATTTTTTCTTAAATTTACAGTGGTGTGAAAAAGTGTTTGCCCTCTTCCTGATTTCTCATTTTTTTATGTTTGTCACACTTAAATGTTTCAGATCATCAAACAAATTTAAATATTAAACAAAGATAACACAAGTAAACACAAAATGCAGTTTTTAAATGAAGGTGTTAATTATTAAGGGAAAAAAAAAAACCTCCAAACCTACATGGCCCTGTGTGAAAAAGTGATTGCCTCCAAACCTAATAACTGGTTGGACCACCCTTGGCAGCAACAACTGCAATCAAGTGTTTGCAATAACTGGCAATGAGTCTTTTACAGCACTGTGGAGGAATTTTGGCCCACTCATCTTTGCAGAATTTTTGTAAATCAGCCACATTGGAGGGTTTTCAAGCATGAGCCACCTTTTGAAGGTCATGCCACAGCGTCTCAATGGGATTCAGGTAAGGACTTTGACGAGGCCACTCCAAAGTCTTCATTTTCTTTTTCTTAAGCCATTTAAAGATGGACTTAATGGTATGTTTTGGATCATTGTCCTGCTGCAGAACCCAAGTGAGCTTCAGCTTGTGGTCACAAACAGATGGCCGGACGTTCTCCTTCAGGATTTTTTGGTAGACAGCAGAATTCACGGTTCCATTTACCACAGCCAGTCAGCCAGGTCCTGAAGCAGCAAAACAGCCCCAGACCATCACACTACCACCATCATATTTTGCTGTTGTTATGATCTTCCTTTTCTGAAATACTGTGTTACTTTTACAGCAGATGTAATGGGACACACACCTTCCAAAAAGTTCAACTTTTATCTTGTCAGTCCACAGAGTATTTTCCCAAAAGTCTTGGGGATCATCAAGATGTTTTCTGGCAAAACTGAGATGAGCCTTTATGTTCTTTTTGGTCAGCAGTGGTTTCCATCTTGGAACTCTGCCATGCAGGCCATTTTTCCCAGCCTCTTTCTTGTGGTGGAATCATGAACACTGACCTTAACTGAGGCAAGTGAGGCCTGCAGTTCTTTGGATGTTGTTGTGAGGTCTTGTGTGACCTCTTGGATGAGTTGTTGCTGTGCTCTTGGGGTAATTTTGGTCAGCCGGTCACTCCTGGGAAGGTTCACCACTGTTCCATGTTTTGTGGTTCGGTGGAGTCCCAAAGCTTTAGGCTTTAGAAATGGCTTTATAACCTTTTCTAGGCTGACAGATAGTGGCTCCGGTGGTGGCTGAGCAGTTGGTAGAGCATCCGCCCCACACCCGGCAGGCAGGGGTTCAAATCCCGGCCGGGTCATGCCGAAGACCATATAAAAGTGGAAGTTCCTGCCGTCCAGCTTGGTACTCAGCAATATTGGAATGGAGGAGGGAAATTTGTGGCGGCGCCTTGCATGGCAGCGGCCCTCTGATTCTACACTTGGGGTGTGTGTGATTAACACAGTAGAGAGGTAAAACAATCTCGTTCTACTGTACATGATTAGTTGTACAGTTGAATGACAATAAACTTTGTTTCTCATTTGTTCCTGAAGTTCTTTGGATCACAGCATGATGTCTAGCTTTTGAGGATCTTTTGGTCTACTTCACTTTGTCAGGCAGGTCCTATTTAAGTGATTTCTTGTGTGAGAACATTGATTGGAACTTGATTGGGTGTGGCTAGAGAAATTGAACTCAGTTTTCCAAAGATGTGATAAATCACAGTTAATTTATGTTTTAAAAGAGGAGGGCAATCACTTTTTCACACAGGACCAGGTAGGTTTGATTTTTTTTTTTTTTTTACACTTAATAATAAATACCTTCATTTAAAAACTGCATTTTGTGTTCACTTGTGTTATCTTTGTTTAATATTTAAATTTGTTTGATGATCTAAAACATTTAAGTGTGACAAACATACAAAAAAATGAGAAATCGGGAAGGGGGCAAACACTTTTTCACACCACTGTATATTTCCTCATAGAGTGGCAGCATAATTTCAAGCATGCCAGGCCGCCACCCGAAAATGTTACCAGAGGAAACCCTTTATATTGATCCCTTCAATCCATGCTGGATTTATGGCACATCATTGAGATCATCACTTAGATATTTTAGCCATTTTTCCGATATTACATATTCATTTTTATCATTTAACTATCCATGCCATTTACTTTACAGAGTTTCAATTCTATTTTACCACATCATTTTTTGTCTATTTTGTTCGAACTTCCTGATCTACAACTACTTTGTCTTTCCTCATGTTGACTGCTCTCATGTCATTTTTCAGTTCACTTCTTCTGTCTCATCAATCTCTGAGTGGAACCTTGACCTGCACTGACCTTCATCAAAGGTTTGGGTCTCCTGCTTCAGTCCAAACTGCTCTTCCTCCTGACTGATGCAGATGTCCTCCAGCTCCTCTTTAATCTGAGAATAATCTGCTCCCACCTGAACATCAATAAAGTTTCTCTCCTGGTTTAGAAGCTGCTGTTCATCCAGAAACTCCTCCTGGTTAAAGTCATTTTGCTGTGGGACATCTGGAAGGACAAAGAGACACAAGAAAGGTGTTGGAATGTGGTTCTGACACAAAGAGATAACGGTCATCCTATGAAGCCTCGAAGACAGGGATGAGCAACTTTGGTGGTAGTGAGGGCCACAAAGTTTTTTCCTCACTTCCCAAGGGCCAGATTTCCATGTAAACCTTCCGTGGGGGGAAGGGGTATTATTTCCTGCAAAGTCAAAAGTTTCACAATTAAAACTGAAAATGCAAATGAAAATAAAAGCTACTCAATGTTTCATCAGATTAGAATTAAAATTATTGATAAAATTACATCTGCCCTGCAATGGACTGGCGATCTGTACCCTGCCTCTCACCCAAAGATGCTGGGATAGGCTCCAGTCCCCCCCCCCAAAAAAAAAGGATTAAGCAGTAGAAGATGGATGGATGGATAGATAAAGTTATATTCACGACCTCATTTTTAAAACTCTCTCCATCAAAATGAGGACCAAAGACAAATTCTGGACAATAATTAACAAAAAAGACCAAGAAGAAAAGGAAATATGATGAGGCTTAGCTTGCTCTTAGATTCATTGTGGGTGTGGAGGGGCAGAGAAATAGCTGTGGGTAGGTGGGCTTGGTAATTGTCTGGCTCCCCAAAATGGGGAATCAAAAGTTTAAGAGCTACTGGTATAAATGAACAAAAAAAATCAGCAGCCCAGCCAGCATGCCCATGTGGGCCTCACCATAGGTTTAACCTGGGCTGTCTTATGGGCCACATGTGGGTTTGTCCACAGGTTCCACATTGGCCCCATCAGTGTTTGCCCATGTGCACTTTACCTGTGGTGCAGGTAAGCAGGTAATCTACTTACCCACATTAAACCCATCTGGGCCCCACATGGATTTAATGCAGATGAGCAAGTTTCAGTAACACGGGCACCATAGTTGAGATAAGATAAGCCTTTATTAGTCCCACAATGGGGAAATTCCAGGATTGCAACAGCACAGGGATAGCAACACTCAGAGCAATAATTAAGGAGATAAGAAAATAAGAGCAGTGAATATACAGTACATATGTACACATAAATATACTGCTCAAAAAAATAAAGGGAACACTTTGAAAACACATCCGATTTTAATGGGAAAAAATAAGCTGGATATCAAAATTGTGGCAGGCTAGTCCAGTTTACTCAGATTAAATAATCTGAGTAAACTGAATAATCAGATTAAATAATCTGAGTAAATTGGACTAGCCTGCCACAATTTTGATATCCAGCTTATTTTTTCCCATTAAAATCTGATGTGTTTTCAAAGTGTTCCCTTTATTTTTTTGAGCAGTATATATATATATATATATATATATATATATATATATATATATATATATATATATACACAGTGCGGAGCGTTGTAGCTAGATGGAATGAACAGCATAACCGTCTATTTAGTTATCCTACATGGTATGAATATGTACCCATACATATTGTCACCCTCCGTACCGACTGATATTGTCCTAGTTGTATACTGGAGGGGACCATTTGTGCAAGTCTGTTGCGTCTTTTGCATTCAATACTATTAGGTTGTCACATTTTTTTGCTATGTCTGCAAGCAGCCCTGCTTAGGTTACACAGTCTGACAGCCGTAGGTAGGAAGGACCTGCGAAACCTCTCGGTCGCGCACCTAGGATGATGTAGTCTGCTGCTAAATGAGCTCCTCAGTGCGTTCAGTATGTCCTGCATAGAGTGGGACTCAGACTCTAGCAGAGATGACAGTTTAGCCACCATCCTTCTCTCTCCTATCTCCTCCACTGGGTCAAGGCGTTGCCTTAGATAAAGTCTATGTGGGCAAACACACATGGGGCCAATGTGGAACCTGTGGACAAACCCACATGGGGCCCATAAGACAGCCCAGTTAAACCTATGGTGGGGCCCACATGGGCATGCTGGCTGGGAGATTATAACATCCACAGTCTCTGAACTTTTACTATTGACATGGGATTGAAACCATCAGTGCTTCAGCCACACTCTTTAGAAAGAAACCTCAAAGATTTGAATATTTTTCTGCACAGTTAGGAGAAAAGCCTCCGAGCTCCATGAGGCTTCACCTGCCAAACAACAATAAATGCTACAGCTCCTCAGTAGTATTTATTCTTGTTTAAAAGCAGCCTACTTTGTACATTTACTGCTATTTAAAGCCTATTAATGCGGTCTTAGCAGGAAACATACCTTAAAAACACATTCTCTGCCGGTGCACTTTTCTCTCTGTGGCTCCCTCCCTCTTGCCCTCTCGCTTGACCACTTGCACAGAGCAGCACCTAGGTTTCAATTAGCGTTCCCTCTGCTGGCAGACTCTATAATTGCATTTAAGAATGCAGTTCCAAATATGGCAAGTGTGATAAAAATAAATAACTAATCTTTGGAAATGGGCTGGCAGGTTGCAGAAGTGTGTGTGCCAGTTACCCATCCCTGCTCTAAGATTAAAGTGTCTTCAGCAGCTCAGACCCACTGCACCTCTAGCGGAAACACAATTGCCCTCATTTATCAAAAGTGCATAGAAATCAGCGCACATTTGAGTGTAAATATGATCATACAAAAAGGTCTACATGGTATTTGTGAAACTGCATATCTGATCAATCCCATTGTACAATTGTTCACTCATTGATAAATCGCACGGATGGATCTGAGTGTCAGTGAATTCCACGCCCACGTCTCGCCACCAGAATTAACAACCCACATGAGATGGCAAAAAGAGAAACTTTTCCAAAGTAGAAATTTACTATATTATACGAAAAGTGAAAAATAACACAACATAAAAATAATTTCTTTCTAAGTTGTCTGTGTTTTTTTCAACTGATTTAAGACAATTTTGCACCGCTGAATCCAAAAATGGCATCCGTTTCTCTCGATCAGGTCAGGTTTTTATGTTGAGTTATAAGCAGCTGTACAGTTGTACTGTAAATTGAATAGCAGACATTGATAAAGGTAAGTACATGTAAATTGAATGTTATGTCATCATTGTTCAAAATTCAGAGAATTTCAAGAAATAAAAAAGAATTTTGCATCATATAAAGCGAAAATACCCGTACATGTAAACAAAAAAGTAAGAAAACATGTGGCCATACTTGAAAAAGTTGACCTGATTGAGCAAAACCAATGTGATTTTTGGATTCATCACATCAAAATTGTCCTAAATCAGCTAAAAAAAACTTAGACGATAAATTTGGTGTTGACCAGTGTAATTACATAGTATAGTCTGTTAACCTTGAAACTCGCTTTAAATGCAAAAGAACCATGTTATGGGGGAGACTGGTATTGTGCAGCACCCTTGGTGTGATCAGCTGATTTCCATCTGAGGATTATACACCACCCCCCTCATGGATAGTCACTTTATCGTGGTGGGGGGGTTTGCTTGCCCCAGTGATCCCAGGAGCTATGTTGTCCGGGGCAATTTGCCTCTGATAGTGTCACGCCTCGCCGCTCATCTGCGGCGCCAGCTGCACACACACCTGCACATCATCAGCGGCGAGGGATTTAAGCCGCCTCGCCCCGGGCTTCGGCCTGAAGCCGTCAGACTTCACTCGTTGGATTGCTGTGAGTAACCTCAACACTTCAGCAAACATCGCGGTAAGAAGCCCTTACCTTTTTCCCTCTCCAAGTCTGCTCCCCTGTGCACAGGTGGATTTCCCGGCGGTGGACCATTCCTCTCCGTCTCCATTCCCTCGCTGCTGCACCGGGCTCTCCAGGTTGCTGTCTACCGGACCTCGTCCTTGCTGTGCCAGCCACCTGCTCACTCCAAGTAAGCTCATGTCTACTTTTACATCTCCTGTGTTGGTGTGTGCCCGTCACCCTTCTCCCTGTGCTTTTCCCATAGGGTTGTCTGGCTGTACGGTCTCCTGCCTCCGTGCCCGAAGCAGACGCCACCACCAATACATTTACATCTCGCAGACACACATTCATACACCCTTGTTGTTAATAAAGCTATTTGAGCTACTCTGAGCCTGCGTGTGTGTCTCCTGAGCCGTGCATTATGTCAGTACGGCTTCAGCAGAGCGGCTCGGCAGACGGCGGGCTCACACGCCGACTTACCACTCTCGAGGCTCGAGTGGATCAAATAGCTCACCAGCAACAGGTGATTTTTAACCAATTGATTATTATTACTAACCGATTGGACCGCTTGGACCCCCAACAGCCGTTCCCCCCGGCTCGTCAGGGTGGCGCGGCTCCTGCTGCTCCAGCGGCCGTCCAGCCGGCTCCGGTAGCACCGGCTCGGCTCACGCCCATTCCGACCCCCGCCCGCTTTAGCGGTAAGCTCGGCGGTGCGCAGGGGTTCATAATGCAGTGTGAGTCCATGTTCCACCGTGTGCCCGGAGACTTTCCTTCAGATCACAGCCGAATTGGCTACACTGGGAATCTCCTAGAGGGGCGAGCACTAACTTGGGCTTACACCGTAATGGCGAGGCCCAGTTACGCCACCCTCTCCTATGACCAATTCGTGAGACAATTCCTGGAAGTCTTTGATCATTCTCGTACCGAGACAGTCCAGGTCGATCGGCTTCTCAGTCTCCAGCAGGGAAGCCGGTCGGCAGCGGACTATGCGATCGACTTCCGGGTAGTGGTGGAGGAAGTGGGCGGAGATGAACGTTCATTCTGCGGCCTTTTCCTCCGCAGTCTCAATGATGATCTGAAGGATGAACTGGCTGGGCGGGACATCCCGGAGACTCTAGCGGAGCTAACGTCTCTAGCTATCAGTTTGGATAACAGGCTGCGCGAGCGCTCCTCGGGGTGGAAGTCATCTTCTTCTCGCTCTCGTGGAGCCTCATCGCGCCAGTTCCAAGCTCGCCCCCTGGCGACGCCGCCACCATCGCGCCCCGAGGAGTCGGAGCCGATGGTGACGGGCTGGACAAAGCTCCCCCCTGCGGAGAGACAACGCCGCTGTGAGTTGAATCTCTGCATGTATTGCGGAGATAGTCA
This sequence comes from Pholidichthys leucotaenia, assembly GCA_020510985.1. Lineage (NCBI taxonomy): Eukaryota > Metazoa > Chordata > Actinopteri > Cichliformes > Pholidichthyidae > Pholidichthys > Pholidichthys leucotaenia. The sequence continues at coordinate 39,748,711 of CM035841.1, read as the reverse complement.
ACACACGGTGGAGCTTTGCCCTCAGAAGCCAAACGGCGGTGTCCGCGAGTCACTGTAGGGGGCCTCGCGGACATCAATCGGTTAAGTCCCCTCACCCAATTGAAGCTGCCCGTCCGATTTTGCCACAACTCCACTGGGCATCTCACTCACGCACTGGTGGATTCGGGCGCGGAGGGCAGTTTTATTTCACAAAGCCTGGCAACCCGATTGGGCATCCGCTGCCAAGCTCTGAAGACTCCTCTCTCCCTGGTCAACCTCTCCCATGTCTCCCTGGGTAGAGTAACACATCAGACCGTCCCTGTTCCTGTTATCATCTCTGGGAACCACCGGGAGGAAATAACCTTCTACGTCCTCCCCAACTCTGTGTCGCCCGTCATCCTGGGATACCCCTGGCTACGCCTCCACAACCCCGTCTTGGATTGGAAGTCCGCCAGGGTGTCGGCATGGAGCACATTCTGTATGAGCACCTGCTTACAGTCCGCTGCTTGCTCTCCGTCCTCTTCCCCAACACCTACGGACGCTGCGCCCCCGGACCTATCCCTGGTGCCATCGGAATTTCACGACCTGGGTATGGTATTCAGCAAGTCCAAGGCGATGTCTCTTCCTCCACACAGACCCTACGACTGTGCAATAAACATCCGCCAGGGGGCACCCTTACCCTCTGGGCGACTCTACAGCCTGTCGGCGCCGGAGATGGAGACCATGAATGCCTATCTCAAGGAATCGCTGAGTGCTGAAATTATCCGTCCCTCGTCATCACCATTGGGGGCAGGATTCTTCTTCGTGGGCAAGAAGGACGGTTCCCTCCGTCCTTGCATCGACTCTCGCGCTCCAAATGATATCACGGAGAAGGATCGCTACACCCTGCCCCTCATGGACACCGCCTTCCACTCCCTCCAGGGGGCGACTTGGCTCACCAAGCTGGATCTACGCAGCGCATACCACCTCGTCCGGATCCGGGAGGGAGATGAGTGGAAGACAGCCTTCCGTACCCCGAACGGCCATTTCGAGTACCTGGTGATGCCGTTCGGGTTGACCAACGCTCCAGCCGTCTTTCAGCGCCTAATTAATGATGTCCTCCGGGATTTCATTGGCCTTTTTGTGTTCGTCTACCTGGATGACATCCTCATCTTCTCCAAATCCAGGGACGAGCACCGGGTCCATGTGAGGCGGGCCCTCCAAAGACTGCTGGAGAACCGGTTGTACGTGAAGGCCGAAAAATGCGAATTCTACGCTAAGACAACATCCTTCCTCGGGTTCATCATCTCCCACGACCAGGTGCTTCCGGACCCAGTGAAGGTGAAGGCGGTGGTGGAATGGCCTACACCTGCATCGAGAAAACAGGTGCAACAATTCATCGGGTTTGCAAATTTCTACCGCCGCTTCGTCCCTAATTTTGGCACCATCGTCAGCCCGCTGACCCGCCTCACGTCCCCTAAGGTCCCGTTCCGGTGGACCGAAGAGGCCGCGGCTGCTTTTCAGGCGCTGAAGGCGGAGTTCTCCTCCTCCTGGGTCCTTAGCCAAGTCAACCCGGCGCTGCAGTGCATTGTGGAGGTGGACGCTTCGGACACAGGAGTGGGGGCGGTTCTATCCCAGCGGTCGCCAGGTGATGGAGTCAAACGGCCCTGCGCCTTCTTCTCTCGGCGCTTGTCCCCGGCGGAACGGAATTACGACGTGGGGGACAGAGAGCTCCTCGCCATCAAGCTCGCGCTGCAGGAGTGGCGTCACTGGCTAGAGGGGGCGGACCTGCCGTTCGTGGTCCTGACTGACCACAAGAACTTGGAGTACCTGAGATCTGCCAAGCGTCTGAACGCCCGCCAGGCGCGCTGGTCCTTGTTCTTTGCCAGGTTCCGCTTTAACATCACCTTCAGGCCTGGCTCCAAGAACAGCCTGACCGACGCCCTCTCTAGGCAATTTGCCCCTGAGGAGTCTGAGGACACGGTCCACACCATCCTACCCAGGTCGTGCATCGTGGGAGCCGTCACCTGGGACATAGAAAGCAAGATTCGGAAGGCGCAGGAAGTGGAACCTGACCCTGGCGGCGGACCGGAGGGGAGGCTGTTCGTGCCATCCACGGTTCGGGGGGAAGTCATCCACTGGTTGCATACGTCCAAGCTCACCTGCCACCCTGGTTCCTCCCGGATGATCGACCTCCTTCAACGGTCCTTCTGGTGGCCGGGCCTGCGGAGGGACGCTGCCCGCTACGCCAGGGCCTGCCCAGTATGTGCCACCAGCAAGTCAGGTAATGCCCGTCCAGCGGGTTTGCTCCAGCCTCTGCCCGTCCCTGGCAGGCCCTGGTCGCATATCGCCCTGGATTTCGTCACCGGACTCCCAGTCTCAAACACCTTCGACACCGTCCTGACCATCGTGGACCGCTTCTCCAAGGCGGCACACTTCATCCCGCTACGGGGTCTTCCATCCGCCCTGGAGACGGCGGACCTCCTAGTCCAACACGTGGTCAGGCTGCACGGGATTCCGGTGGACGTGGTCTCGGACCGGAGGCCCCAATTTTCCTCTGAGGTTTGGAGGTCATTCTGCAACGCCCTGGGAGCCAAGGTGAGCCTCTCCTCCGGCCATCACCCCCAAACCAACGGGCAGTGTGAGCGGACCAACCAGGAGCTGGAGGCTGCGCTCCGCTGCGTCACTGCGTCCAAACCTACGTCCTGGAGTAACCATCTCGCCTGGGTTGAATATGCCCACAACACCGCTCGCTCTTCTGCTACAGGGATGTCTCCCTTTAAGGCGTCCCTGGGCTACGACCCCCCCGCTGTTCCCAGCGCAGGAGAGTGAGGTAACTGTTCCCTCAGTTCGGGCGCATCTCAGGCAGTTCCGCTCCATCTGGGCGTCAGCGCGCAATGCGCTTTTACGCACGGCGGAGCGCAACAGAGCCGTGGCGGACCGGCACAGAAGACCTGCCCCAGCGTACCGAGTTGGTCAGCGTGTCTATGTGTCGACCCAGGACGTAATTTTAAAGGGCGAGAGGAGGAAGCTGGCACAGCGTTTTATGGGCCCATACCCCATCACCAGGATTATCAAGCCGGTGGCTGTGCGTGTAGCTATTCCCCCCTCCCTCCGCATCCATCCCACCTTCCACGTATCCAAGGTGAAGCTGGCAGTCTCCGACCCCCTTTGCCCTCCTCCTGCTGCGCAACCCGCGCCCCGGATGATTGATGGCCATCCGGCCTGGCCTGTCTCCTCCATCCTGGACTCCCGGCGCCGGGGTCGTGGGTTGCAGTACTTGGTGGACTGGGAGGGTTATGGGCCTGAACATCGGCAGTGGGTACCCTCGTTGTTTGTGTTGGACCCATCCCTCATTACTGAGCTCCACCGAGCGCACCCGGAGAAACCATCGCCAGGAGGCGCTGCTAGAGGGGGGAGTACTGTCACGCCTCGCCGCTCATCTGCGGTGCCAGCTGCACGCACACCTGCACATCATCAGCGGCGAGGGATTTAAGCTGCCTCGCCCCGGGCTTCGGCCTGAAGCCGTCAGACTTCACTCGTTGGATTGCTGTGAGTAACCTCAACACTTCAGCAAACATCGCGGTAAGAAGCCCTTACCTTTTTCCCTCTCCAAGTCTGCTCCCCTGTGCACAGGTGGATTTCCCGGCGGCGGACCATTCCTCTCCGTCTCCATTCCCTCGCTGCTGCACCGGGCTCTCCAGGTTGCTGTCTACCGGACCTCGTCCTTGCTGTGCCAGCCACCTGCTCACTCCAAGTAAGCTCATCTCTACTTTTACATCTCCTGTGTTGGTGTGTGCCCGTCACCCTTCTCCCTGTGCTTTTCCCATAGGGTTGTCCGGCTGTACGGTCTCCTGCCTCCGTGCCCGAAGCAGACGCCACCACCAATACATTTACATCTCGCAGACACACATTCATACACCCTTGTTGTTAATAAAGCTATTTGAGCTACTCTGAGCCTGCGTGTGTGTCTCCTGAGCCGTGCATTATGTCAGATAGGGTCTCCCAAGACAAACTGATCCTGGGTGAAGGGCCAGACTAAGAACGATACAACAGACTCTCATGATAAATTGTATATCTGTAGAGGATGCCTTTCACAGACGAGACTGAGTTTATTTCTCAGGGTTGGTTTATTGAGAGGTCACATCCTCTAACTAACAAGCACAGAATCTCAGAAAAGAGGAAGAGCAATCGTCTCACACAGTTCTTATATTCTCCAAAGTCACAAATCCCCCAATATCAAATCACACACCCCCAACCCACAGTCCTTTAGTAAACATCCAGCCCCCGAGGCTCCTTGGCGTCTCCATTGTCTCTTAACCTTCTAGCCTCCGGGGCTCCTGCTGGGACATTCTCTCCAACTTCCCATCTCCTGCAAGGCCAACTTCACACCTCCCGTAGGTCTCTGCAGGGTCAGGTCCTCTTTGTCCATTAAGACGTGAAGCTTCTAGAATATGCACCGTCATGCCTACTAGGTGTATGTGGGGAATATGGATACAATATATCCGCCCTAAATATGCGCCATATAACCCCCCCCAAACGTCTAAATAAGGACAAAGGACACCCCAATATGCATAGAATCATGTCATAACACACAGAACAGCAAAAAGGCACAACATATCACACTTCCGCCTGCTTGGGCTTCAATCTCCTGCCATATCTGCTGTAAGCAGGTTTCGATCTGCCTGTAGCCGTTTCTTGCATCTGTGGATTAGAGTTGTTAGTACATCCTTGTGAAAGCTTAGAAGAGTGTCTCCCCGGCGGCCTGCCGTGGGGGGGGCCCTGGCTAACTGCACTTGTTCATCAGCCAACACAAAAGTGGGTTTGAGTCTGTTAATGCAGACTAATTCCCTCCTGTCACCCAAATCGAGCAAAAAATGTTTTTCCCCAGTTTCCAACACTCTGAATGGTCCATCATAAGGTGGTCTTAAACCTGGCCTCTGAGCGTCGTGTCTGACAAAGACAAATTCTGCGCTCTTTAAGGCTTTAGGCACAAAAACGCGTGGGAAACTGTGATGAACTGGGCCGGGGAGGGTGTTTGATCCCGCGTCGCTCTGCAGCAGCTGAGCAGGGGGGCGATTGGTGCGGGGTTCTCTGGAAGGAATTCGCCCGGTAACCGGAGGGGTTGGACAAAAACTAGCTCAGCCGGAGAGGTTTGCAAATCTTCCTTAGGTGCTGAACGCAACCCTAATAAAACCCATGGAAGTTTATCAACCCAATTTGTGTCCGTGAGAGCCGCTCTGAGGGCTGCTTTCAATGACCGGTGAAAGCGTTCGCACAAACCGTTGGCCTGGGGGTTATATGCGGTCGTGCCGTGAATTTTCACCCCCAGACTGAGTGCCATGGATGACCAGAGCTCGGAAACGAATTGGGGTCCTCTGTCAGACGTTATGTCAGACGGGACTCCAAAACGCGCGACCCAAGCCGTTAAAAACGCGCACGCAATGTCTGCTGCTGTAGTTGACACCAGGGGGACCACTTCTGGCCAGCGCGTGGTGCGGTCCACCATGGTTAGAAGGTGTGTGAACCCCTGCGACAGCGGGAGGGGTCCCACCAAGTCGATATGCACGTGGTCGAAGCGTTTGGCCGGGATGTGAAAAGGTTCTAGAGGGGCCCGCATGTGCTTGTGTATCTTTGCTCTTTGACACGCTGCGCAGGCTGCGGCCCATTCTTTGACCTGTTTACGCAGCCCCGGCCAAACGAATTTTTCTCCCACCATTTTGATCGATGCGCGAACGCCCGGATGTGCCAGCGAATGGATTAAGTCAAAAACGCGGCAGTGCCATGCAGCTGGGACCACGGGGTGGGGGCGCCCCGTGGAGACATCGCAGATTAGAGGGGTCATACCTATTTGATGCACCCTGTGCTCCAGCCTTAGCCCTGTTGGCCCAGACTGGAGCGCGCGCACATCCGCATCGTTAACCTGCTTGGCGGCCATGGCTGCGTAATCTAAGCCCATGCAGACCGGGGCTGCGAGCGCTTCCGCGCCGCAAGCCTGGCCCGTGTCCACAGCCACCGAGTCTGCCCCCTGGGGGCCTGGCGCTGCAACTGCGCGCGAGAGACAATCTGCCACTACATTGTGTTTGCCCGCCACATGTTGAATGTCGGTGGTAAACTCCGAAATCGCGGCCAGCTGTCTCTGCTGTCGGCCCGACCAAGGCTCTGAAATCTTAGCCATTGCAAATGTTAATGGTTTGTGGTCTACAAACGCGGTGAAACGGCGCCCTTCCAGCCAGAACTGGAAGTGGCGGATAACCAAATGCAGGGCTAATAGCTCCCTATCGAACGCGCTGTATTTCCGCTCGTTATCGCGCAATGTTTTGCTGAAAAACGCAAGCGGTTGCCAGCTCCCTGCTACCAGTTGCTTGACAACTGCCCCAACTGCCACGTCGGAAGCGTCCGTGGTTAGCGCCATGCGAGCTGCTGGCACCGGGTGTGCCAACAACACAGCGTTCGCGAGGGCCGACTTGACCTGGGAGAAAGCGCGCTCCCGTTCCGGGGACCACTCGACCTCATTTGCAGGCTTTTGTTTCTTTAGTGCCGCGTACAGTGGGTGCATGAGCTGTGCTGCGCTGGGGAGGAAACAGTTATAAAAATTGACCATCCCCAAAAATTCTTGCAATGCTTTAACTGTCTGCGGTTGGGGAAACTCCGTTATCGCGCGTACTTTATCGGGCAGCGGGACCACTCCTTCTGGAGAAATGCGGTGCCCCAAAAAATCGATTTGCGCTACCCCGAATTGGCATTTCGCTGGGTTAATTATCAGCCCATGCTCTGTCAGCGTCTGAAAAAACGCTGTGAGGTGGCGTTCGTGTTCGACTTCGGATGCACTGGCTACCAAAATATCATCCAAATAGGCGAACATGAAAGGGAGGCCGCGCAACACCGCATCCATCATGCGTTGGAACGTCTGTGCGGCGCCCTTGAGGCCAAAAGGCATGCGCAAAAACTCGAAAAACCCAAAGGGGGTTATTACTGCCGTTTTGGGTATGTCTTGAGCGCGGACTGGGACTTGGTGATAACCGCGCACCAAATCTATTTTGGAAAAGATGCGCGCCCCCGCCAAATGTGCCGAAAAATCCTGGATGTACGGAATCGGGTAGCGGTCGTGTGCTGAAGCATTATTTAACCTGTGGAAATCACCGCAAGGCCGCCACGAGCCGTCAGCCGTGGGGACCATATGCAGGGGTGACGACCAAGGGCTGTTAGAGCGTCTGACAATGCCCAGTTTTTCCAAGTTGGCGAATTCCTCGCACGCGATGGCCAGTTTAGCTGGGTCCAAGCGCCGAGCTTTTGCAAAAACAAGGGGGCCAGAGGTAGTTATGAAGTGCTCGACCCCGTGTTTGGCTACTGACGCTGAAAATGTTGGGACCGTGAGTGCTGGGAACTGATTGAGTAGTGCATGAAACTTACCACCCGCAGCTGTGATATTGGGATGTGCAGAAGGCAGGGCCACCCGAGCTGTACAGGAGATAGAGTGGAAAGACAGTGCATTTACCATACGTCTATTAGTAAGATCAACTAATAAACTGTTTGAGCATAAAAAATCAGCACCTAGCATGTTGTTGCTAACTGCAGCTACGACGAAAGTCCACTCGAAGGTGCGACCGTGGAAGGATAGGAGGAGCGTCTTCTCCCCATAGGTTTTGATCATCGAGCCATTTGCCGCTAGCACCAGGGGTCCGCTGGAAGGCGCCAGCAGGTCTGCGTAGGAAGGCTTGACAAAACTCAGCTGGAAGCCTGTGTCCACCAGGAATTCCTTCTCTGAATTCGCGTCCGTCACGAAAAGCAGCTTGTTCTTCGCGCCGAGAGCAGCAGCTGCTACCGACTCTCGATCTTGGCGTTTCCCTGGCGCTTGTATCGGCACGGTGGGATGCATCTGCGCGCCCTCTCGGCGAAACGTCGATGGTAAAAGAAGAGGATGCCGTCCACTCCGCTTCTCCTGGTCTCTGCCGCTGCTGACGTCAGTGGGTCCGGTGCTGCGGCCTCTGGTGTCCCCTCGTCTCGCGGGGGTGCGTTCAGTTCCGTTGCCGCCCTCATGGCTGCGTGTCGTCTATGGACGTCGACGAGCTGCTGCGCCTCCTGGCCCAGCCCGTGGTAGTCACGGTCGTTGAGCAGCTGTGAGCTGGCCAGGGTGACTCTCACTGGTGGCGGTAGTGTTCTGAGAAAGAGGTGGGCGAAGATAAAACTGTCATCATCTTCGCCTCTCAGGTTCATCATCCTCGCCATCAGATCTGCCGGCCTGTCTGCTTCCCCTTCTGTTAGCGCCAGAAGTCTCTCTGCTCACTGTCCTTGCGAGGGAGTGAAAGCTCGAATGAGGGCAGCTTTCAGTGCGCCATACTTGTCGTCCTGGGGCAAGTGGTTGGTCAGGCTCTCCACCCGCTGCACTGTGAGGCTGCCCAGCTTCGCGACGACATGGTAGAACCTCGTTGCGTCCGCCGAGATTCCCCGAAGGTGGAACTCCGCCTCCACAGTGGTAAACCAGGAGCGCGGGTTGTGTTGCCAGAAATCGGGCAGCTGTAGTGTGGTAGCTGCGTTAACCCGGTTAGCTCCTGAAGAGTCCGGTGCGGGAAGATCGTCGCCACCGGCCATAGTTTGTCGTAGGTCACCAGTGTAGAGGATGCCTTTCACAGACAAGACTGAGTTAATTTCTCAGGGTTGGTTTATTGAGAGGTCACATCCTCTAACAAGCACAGAATCTCAGAAAAGAGGAAGAGCAATCGTCTCACACAGTTCTTATATTCTCCAAAGTCACAAATCCCCCAACATCAAATCACACACCCCCAACCCACAGTCCTTTAGTAAACATCCAGCCCCCGAGGCTCCTTGGCGTCTCCATTGTCTCTTAACCTTCTAGCCTCTGGGGCTCCTGCTGGGACATTCTCTCCAACTTCCCATCTCCTGCAAGGCCAACTTCACACCTCCCGTAGGTCCCTGCAGGGTCAGGTCCTCTTTGTCCATTAAGACGTGAAGCTTCTAGAATATGCACCGTCATGCCTACTAGGTGTATGTGGGGAATATGGATACAATATATGCGCCCTAAATATGCGCCATATATCAAGGATTCAGTGTACCCCGCCCGGTATGGGGTTACCGGGGCCCCACCCTGGACCCAGGCCTGGGGGAGGGGCTTGAAGGCTAGCGACTGGTGGCCAGGTTTCCACCCATGGGACCCAGCCGGGCTCAGCCCGAAGGAGTTACATGGGCCCGCCCTCCAGTGGGCTCACCACCTGCAGGAGGGATCATGGGGGTCCGGTGCTATGTGGATTAGGTGGCAGTCAAAGGCGGAGACCTTGGCGGACTGATCCCAAGCTTTCTAAACTGGCTTTTGGTATGTGGAATGTCACCTCTCTGGTGGGGAAGGAGCCTGAGCTGGTGTATGAGGTTGAGAGATACCGGCTAGATATAGTCGGCCTCACCTCAACACACAGCTCCGGTTCCGGAACCAGTCTCCTGGAGAGGGGCTGGAGCTTGGCCTTTTCTGGAGTTGCCCCGGGCGAGAGGCGACGAGCAGAGGTGGGTATTCTTGTATCGCCCCACCTTGCTGCCTCTATATTGGAGTTTCCCCCGGTGGACGAAAGGGTTGCTTCCCTGCGCCTTCGGGTTGGGAAACGGGTCCTGACCATCATTTGTGCCTATGCACAAAATGATGTTTCAGAACACCCACCCTTTTTGGAGTCTGTGACTGGGGTGCTGGAGGGTGCTCCTCTTGGAGACTCCCTTGTCCTACTGGGAGACTTCAAAGCGCATGTGGGCAACGACAGTGAAACCTGGAGGGGGTGATTGGGAGGAACGGCCTGCCCGATCTGAACCCCAGTGGTGTTCAGTTATTGGACTTCTGTGCTAGCCACAGTCTGTCCATAACGAACACCATGTTCAAGCATAAGGGTGTCCACATGTGCACCTGGCACCAGGACACCCTAGGTCGCAGGTCGATGATCGATTTTGTTATCGTATCATCAGACCTGCGACCGTATGTCTTGGACAACCGAGTAAAGAGAGGTGCAGAGCTGTCAACTGATCACCACCTGGTGGTGAGTTGGATCCGATGGCAGAGGAGGAAGCCATTCAGACCTGGTAGACCCAAACGTATAGTGAGGGTGTGCTGGGAGCGTCTGGCTGAGGCCCCCGTCCGGGAGATCTTCAACTCCCACCTCCGGAAGAACTTCAAACACATTCCGAGGGAGTCTGGAGACATGGAGTCTGAATGGGCCATGTTCTCCACCTCTGTTGTTGAAGCGGCGGCCCAGAGCTGCGGCCACAAGGTGGTCGGTGCATCTCGTGGTGGCAACCCCCAAACCAAGTGGTGGACACCAGTGGTGAGGGGGGCCATTAAGCTGAAGAAGGAGTCCTATCAAGCTTGGTTGGCTTGTGGGACTCCCGAAGCAGCTGAGGTGTACCGGCAAGCCAAGTGAAATGCAGCTCGGGTGGTTGCTGAAGCAAAAACCTGGGTATGGGAGGAATTCGGTGAGGCCATGGAACAAGACTTTCTGTCAGCTTCAAAGAGATTCTGGCAAACTGTCCGGCAGCTCAGGAGGGGAAAGCAGCTCCCCGTCCACACTGTGTATGGTGCGGATGGGACACTGTTGACTTCGACTGGGGATATCGTCGGGTGGTGGAAGGAATACTTCGAGGATCTTCTCAATCCCACTGATACGCCTTCCACAGAGGAAGCAGGGTTTGGGATGACTCGCCTATCACAGGGGCTGAGGTCGCCAAGGTGGTTAAAAATCTCCTTGGTGGCTGGGCCCCGGGGGTGGACAAGATTCGCCCTGAGTACCTCAAGGCCCTGGATGTTGTAGGGCTGTCTTGGTTGACACGCCTCTGCAACATTGCGTGGAGGACGGGGGCAGTGCCTTTGGCATGGCAAACCAGGGTGGTGGTTCCTCTCTTCAAAAAAGGAGACCGGAGGGTGTGCTCCAACTTTAGAGGGATCACACTCCTCAGCCTCCCTGGGAAGGTCAATGCCAAGGTACTGGAGAGGAGAGTCCGGCCGTTGGTCGAACCTCGGATTCAGGAGGAGCAATGTGGTTTTCGTCCTGGCCGTGGCACATCGGACCAGCTCTTTACCCTCTCGAGAATTCTTGAGGGTTCGTGGGAGTTTGCCCAACCAGTTTACATGTGTTTTGTGGACTTGGAGAAGGCATTCAACCGCGTCCCTCGTGGATTTTTGTGGGGGGTGCTTCGGGAGTATGGGGTATCGGGCTTGTTGTTACGAGCTATTCGGTCTCTGTACGACCATTGTGAGAGTTTGGTTCGTATTGCCAACACTCGGTCGGAGTCATTCCCAGTGAGAGTTGGACTCCGCCAGGGCTGCCCTTTGTCACCAATCCTGTTCATAATTTTTATGGACAGGATTTCTAGGCGCAGCCAGGGATTGGAGGGTGTCATGCTTGGTGTGACCACAGGATCTCACCTCTGTTGTTTGCAGATGATGTTGTCCTGTTGGCTTCATCCAGCAATGACTTACAGCTCTTGCTGGAACGGTTTTCCGCTGAGTGTGAAGCGGCTGGGATGAGAATCAGCACCTCCAAGTCCGAGTCCATGGTCCTCAGCCGGAAAAAGGTGGATTGTCCTCTCCGGGTTGGGGACAGGCTCCTGCCCCAAGTGGAGGAGTTTAAGTATCTTGGGGTCTTGTTCACGAGTGAGGGCAAAATGGAGCGAGAGATCGACAGACGGATTGGAGCACCATCTGCAGTGATGCGGACGTTGTACTGGTCTGTTGTGGTGAAGATGGAGCTGAGTTCTAAGGCAAAGCTGTCGATTTACCAGTCAATCTACGTTTCTACTCTCACCTATGGTCACGAGCTTTGGGTAATGACCGAAAGAACGAGATCGCGGATACAAGCGGCTGAAATGAGCTTTCTCCGTAGGATTTCTGGACTCACCCTCAGAGATAGGGTGAGGAGCTCAGTCATCCGGGAGAGACTGAGAGTAGAACCGCTGCTCCTCCACATTGAAAGGAGTCAGTTGAGTTGGTATGGCCATCTGATTAGGATGCCTCCTGGACGCCTCCCACTTGAGGTGTTTCAGGCACGTCCCACTGGGAGGAGACCTCGGGGCAGACCCAGGACTCGGTGGAGAGACTATGTCTCCCAACTGGTCTGGGAACGCCTTGGTATCCCCTCTGAAGAGCTGGAGCAGATGTCTGGGGAGAGGGAAGTCTGGGCTTCTCTGCTTGAACTGCTGCCTCCGCGACCCGGACCTCCGGAAAAGCGGTAGAAGATGGATGGATGGATGGATGGATGGATGGATTATACACCACGTTCCAAATTATGATGCAAATCGGATTTTAGTGTCATAAACATTCAATTTTTTGTTTTTCAATTAAACTCACGGATGGCATTGTGTCTCAGGGCTCTTTGGATCACTGATATCAATCTCAGACACCTGTCATAACTAGACTGCCAGGGGAGCCCAATTAAAGGAAAACTACTGAAGAAGGATGTTCCACGTTATTAAGCATGCCACAGGTTTCAGGCAATATGGGAAAGAAAAAGGATCTCTCTGCTACTGAAAAGCATCAAATAGTGCATTGCCTTGGACACGGTATGAAAACATCAGATATTTCATGAAAACTTAAGTGTGATCATCGTACTGTGAAGAAATTTGTGGCTGATTCACAGCACAGACGGGTTTGTGCAGGTAAAGGCATAATGAGGAAGGTTTCTGCCAGACAAATTCATTGGATTAAGACAGCAGCTGCTAAAATGTCATCACAAAGCAGCAAACAGGTATATGAAGCTGCTGGCTCCTTTGGAGTCCCACAAACCTCAAGGTGTAGGATCCTCCCGAGGCTTGCAGTTGTGCATACTTTTAGGGTCCCTGAAGGTGTGAAAATGACCTTGGCAAAGTATATAGTTTCTGACTGATCACTTTCTTCCATGGTCCAAAAAGAATAACCCTGCCTTCCGTCGCAAAATAATCTTCATGCATGACAATGCACCATCTCATGCTGCAAAGAATACCTCTGTGTCACTGGCTGCTATGGGTATAAAAAGAGAGAAACTCATGGTGTGGCTCCGATCCTCCCCTGACTTCAACCCTATTGAGAACCTTTGGAGCATCCTCAAGTAAAAGATCTATGGGGGGGGGGGGCAGTTCACATCAAAACAGCAGCTGTGGGAGGCTATTCTGATGTCTAGCAAAGAAATTCAAGCAGAAACTCTCTAAAAACTCACAAGTTCAATGGATGCAAGAACTGTGAAGGTTATATCAGAGAAGGGTTCCTATGTTAACATGTAGCTTGGCCTGTTGAGATGTTTTTGATTGAATAGCTTTTGATTTCAGTAAATATGACCTAATGCTGCAAATTCAACAAATGACCATTTTCAGTTCTTTACAACCAGTAAAATGTTTTGAAACTCTTGTGCATAATAATTTGGAACAGTGCATTTTAAGTTTTTTATTTTTGCAAAAACATAGTTATCATTGGGAGGTTTGCTCAATAAAATTGAATTATGCTCTAATGGTTGATGACTTGAAAATTATACTGACTGTCATTTGCATCGACTATTTAGGAAAATAAGAGACAAATATCATTTGCATAATAACTTGGAACACAGTGTATTTGTTTGACTTTGATTAGAAGAAGTCAACTTTATTGTCATTCAATCCATACAGCCAATCATGTACAGTAGAACAAAATTACGTTTCTCCTATCTACAATGTTAATCACATCTAGAATAAGGAGGGGCTGCTGCCATGCAAGGTGCCGCCACAAACAACTTTTCCTTCCTCCATTCTATTTTTTGCTGAGCATAAAACTAGAAGGCAGGAAGTACAATTTTTATATTGTTTTTTGTTATGACCCAGCTGGGGCTTGAACCCATGACCTCCCAGTTGTGGGGCAGATGCTCTATCAACTAGGCCACCGGAATGGTGGCCTAGTTGACGACTGTTTGACTAAATGTTGTCCATTTTGTCATTTTAAAGCATGCTTTTCAAACATGAGAATTTATTCCTGACTATTTAGCAGTGTTGGGAGTAACACCACTACTTTTGCTGTAACATGTTGTGTAACGAAATTACTGTTTAAAAATTCAGTAATGTGTTAAAGTTACAGAAATTTGATCAGATGCATTACTCGCGTTATTAATATGGACAGATATGTTTCGCGCAAATAGACGATCGTCCAACTTGCAGTTGCTGGACACCCTCCTCACCTGTGGGGAGGAGGGTGTCACCTTACGTGACAGTGGCACGTAAGGCATGTAAGTTGCTGGACACCCTCCTCACCTGTGGGGAGGAGGGTGTCACCTTACGTGACAGTGGCACTGTCTCGTAAGGTGGATTACATCATGGGTTCGCTCAGGTCTTTCCACGACGAATTCAAAGCTGCGCAATGAAGGATTAATGTACTGAATCTACAGAAGAAATACAAGTCTTCTCTGTGATCAGTCCTATTTGGCATTATTATTCCCCATGAAAATTCCTCCTGGCTGTCTGCAGATTGTGTTTTTTTCAAAATCATGAGCACAAGGCCTTGGACAGCCAGCTGCAGCGCCAGATAAGACTGGGCGCCAGACAGACAAAACATCTTCTGCCAAGGGTCCTTGGGTCTCTCTTATTATCATCAACACTGCTCAACACCGCACACACATTGATTCATGAACTGATTAAAGATATACTGTACACTGCTCTCTTGTGTCTTGTGAATTCTGAGTTGTTGCTCTGTGCTATTGAGAGATTTTTTTTTTCATTGTAATCATAATCTGCTTAAAAATAAGCTGTATTTTGATAACGAAGTTTTTTTTTCTCCTCCCCCCTTGTGTCGTTTCCTCCCTTCCCCTCCCTTTCTTATCTATCTCTGTTTGATGAGGCGCCTATTATGGCTGCCGTGTCGTTGTGTCGCGCGCATGCGCACCAATGTCAAGTCAAGTTCCTCGTGTGTTTTTTACATGCTTGGCAATAAAGTTTATTCTGATTCTGATTCTGATTCTGACCTGTTGCCAACTGGGGATGAATACAGAGTTTCAGTGGCTATTGGCGGGACTGCCATCCCCAGTGCCACCAGCGGCCTCAAGCAACTGGAGGTTGTCATGCAAAAGGCAAAGGCAAGCAAATAAATAAGAAAATAAATATAAACTGACCATACAGTAACTGACGCAGCCGTCACACAGTCTCCTCCACGGGTTGATTTCCTGTCCTGCCCCAGTTCACACCACAACCCGGTGAAGAAATGCCGTGGCGGTGAGGACTTCTTATTTCGAGCCCTGATCACTTGTTGTCCGAGCGGTGAGTAGGCCCCTAACACCTCCTCCCTCTGTGGTTAAACATGAATATTTTTTGAGCAAGAAGCTCGCATTTAATGTCCACATTAAATGTATTTAGTTTTCTTGTGCACAGAGAAAAAGTGACCATAATTTGTTGCAGTAAAGAATAGCTTCTTCTAAGCGGTGAACTTTCATTTATCTGTGCTTTCTGTTTCATTTTATCTCATTCATTTAAATGCTGTTGTGATATGCAACCATTTCATGGAAGTAAATCCTATAAATATGCATTTTTTAATGGGCTGGTCCAAGGGTGTCAACATATGGCTTGTGGGCCAAAAATGGCGCACCAGGGGGTCCAAAATTTTCTCTGTGAATGTACAGCTTTATTTCCAGTAAATTTCTGCCTTTCTACTGATTACAGTAGTTTGTGTAAATCTGAGACATTTTTGCTCTGTAAGATGAGACTTTTTTATCATCAGCTTTCTTTTTCTTTTTTCTGATGAGAACAAGGGGCCCTTGATCTTGCTGTGTGTGCAAGATGATTTAAGTATGCATTTAAAAGTAACGTGAAAGTTACTTTTCCAATTAACTAGTTACTTTAATCATGTAGTAACTCAAAAGTAAGTTACTTTTGAAAAGAAGTAACTAGTAACTATAACTAGTTACTATCTTTTAGTAACTTGCCCAACACTGCTATTTAGAAGTGCAGAAATCCATCCCATATACAGAGCAGCTGTCCGATTTGCAGCTGTGAGCATTGGCTGCAGTGGATCACCTCGACCGGGCACTTCTTTGCATAAAGCTGGTGGTTTAATGGATAATTTATAAGTATTATGAGAAACTGTACTACATAACAGAAAACTCAGTCAAAGAAATACTTTAAGACAATTATTTAAACACAGTGCTCACACAGGAGGAGTAATAAAACGACGACTGAAAAACCCTGCAGCTCAACTGTAACAGTAAAAAAATTTCAGAAACTAAATTCAGTTTTATACACTCCATTAAATAACTATTTTTTTTAAATCTGTTTTAATATTGGCTGCAGTAACATAAATATGGATAAAACATTTGTAATTACAAACATCAGCCTCTTCAGTCTTTGTGGCACGGTGACAACATATTGGGCAGAAAACACATGACACTATTGTAACCGGAATATGTTAATTTTATACTTTTTTTTTTTTTTAATTTGCACAGTAACTTTGCATATGGAACTTATCATTTGCCGGAAGACAATACAACACACAGCAAAAGCTGCCAGCTAGATCATCGGTGCCCCTCTGCCCCCCTACCTCACCCGCAGAGCCATCAGCATTGCAGGCAACACCTCCCACCCCTCACACTCCCTCTTAAGCCCCCTGTCCTCAGGGAAAAGGTACTGGAGCATCCGGGCCCACTCCACAATACTACTAAACAGCTTTGTTCACCAGGCCATCGGGACCCTGAACTCTGTCCATTCCCCCCACCCCCCTTTGGACTGTAACACACTCACCCGCACAATAACTACCTCAGCTGTTGGCACAGAAAGACTGGCACACCCAACAGTAATACATCTGCTGCTGTATGTACAAGATTAATCCCAGGTTTCTTTTCACCACTGTAGCCAGGCTGACAAAGAGTCAGGACTCTGTCAATCCTAGCATTCCCTTACAGCTTACTAGTCAGGACTTTCTGAACTTTTTCAATAATAAAATCTCATCTATCAGAGATAAAATCAGTCAGATTCTTCCCACTGTCAACTTAAATACAGTAACTACTCCAACTCCTTCAAGTGATATCTGTTTGGATGAGTTTACTCCAATTGACCTTTTAGAGTTAGATAAAATAATTTCCTCATCCAAGCCTTCAACTTGTCTTTTAGACCCTATTCCTACCAGGTTATTTAAAGAAGTCTTCCCATTTATTAGTACCTCTATTCTTCAAACAATCCATTCTTCATTCACATTAGACCACGTACCGCAGGCTTTTAAAACTGCTGTAATTAATCGTCTTCATCCTGCTTGCTTTGCACGCCACACTGCCGCCGTTAGATTACACCCAAGGACTCACTCGCTAAAACCAGATAGAATCAGCTCTGCCCTCAGCTGAGCTGGCACATAGTGGAAGAATACTGATACGTGTGAGGGGAGCCCTCCCTCCTGCGTGAGGGAGTGGCAGAGTTCTATAAAAACCATAGGATCCACTTTTCGAGCAGCATTCTCTTCTGATATGTCATGAGAGTTATGCTCCAGCGCTGTACCTATACCATATCTCTGTGCTATTAAATTATGGAAATGTCATTCGGCTCATAGACTGGTGTTTTAGCCTTCGTATCAAAAGAACTGGAGGTTAAGATAGAATAGCGCAACAGGAACATAGACTGACCAGTATATCGACAGCTTTGCCTGAGAGCTTAGCTCCCTCTTCACCACAACAGACCGATACAATGTCCAATCACTGCAGATGCTGCTCCAATACGTATGTAAATCTCTCGCTCCATTCTCCCCTCACTCATGAATAAGACCCCAAGATACTTAAACTCCTCCACCTGGGGCAGGAGCTTGTCCCCAACCTGGAGAGGACAATCCACCTTTTTCCGGCTGAGGACCATGGACTCGGACTTGGAGGTGCTGATTCTCAGCCCAGGTGCTTCACACTCAGCGACAAACCGTCCCAGTAAGACCTGTAGGTCATTGCTGGATGAAGCCAGCAGGACATCATCTACAAACAACAGAGATGAGATCCTGTGGTCACCAAGCATGACACCCTCCATTCCCTGGCTGCACCTAGAAATCCTGTCCATAAAAATTATGAACAGGATCGGAAACAAAGGGCAGCCCTGGTGGAGTCCAACTCTCACTGGGAATGAGTCCGACCGAGTCTTGGCAATACGAACCAAACTCTCACAATGGTCGTATAGAGACCGGATAGCTCATAATAACAAGCCCGATACCCCATACTCCCGAAGCACCCCCCACAAAAAAACATGAGGGACGCGGTCGAATGCCTTCTCCAAGTCCACAAAACACATGTAAACTGGTTGGGCAAACTCCCACGAACCCTCGAGGATTCTTGAGAGGGTAAAGAGTTGGTCCTTGCAGTGGTTTAGATCTTATTTATCTGATAGGTTCCAGTTTGTTCATGTCATTAATGAGTTTTCTTCCAACTCAAAGCTCGGTCATGGAGTTCCACAGGGATCTGTGTTCGGCCCTATTCTTTTTATTCTATATATGCTTCCGCTAGGCAACATTATTAGAAAGCACTGTACAGTGATCCCTCACTTATCGCGTTTAATGGGGACCAGAACCGACCGCGAAAAGTGAAAAACCGCGAAGTAGCATCACCCCCCCCCCAAGGGCGTCACAAGCACTATTTTGCACAAAAAGGCACAAGAGAACAGCGAAAAGTGCCACTAAGCAACACGAGCGATAAAGAACAATGAATGCGGTCTTCCTTCGCTGGGTATGTGCGCTCAGCAGGGAGAGAAGCTGGGTAAAATGTCTTGGCCAATCAGCTTGCAAGGTAAAACGTCTCGGCCAATCAGCTTGCGAGATTCCCGAGCGGTGAAGAGGTGGGTGGAGAGGAGTGGAGCGGTGGTCAGAGAGGTGGATTTTGAGTTGTGCGGGCTCTCCGTGTTGATACCTGATGTTCTATTGTAGTCTCCCTGCCTTCTGCTAGCGCCCGGGCAACTTTCGTGCCATTTTTTCTCAATTTTGAATTTTTGATGAATATTTTTGAAAAATCCGCGATGCACTGAGGGCGCGAAAGGTGAAACGCGAAGTAGCGAGGGATCACTGTATACATTTTCATTGTAAAGCAGATGACACACAATTATACCTGTCAATGAAGCCAGATGATAGTAATCAATTAGCCAAGTTAGAAGCCTGTCTTAAGGAAATCAAAGCTTGGATGACTTGTAATTTCCTGCTTTTGAATTCAGATAAGACTGAAGTCATTCTAGTTGGTCCAGAAAAACTTAGAAATACCTTTCCAAATCAAACTCTTAGTTTGGATGTGGTTATTCTTTCTCTTAATAGTTCTGTGAGGAACCTTGGAGTTATTTTCAAGATCTGTTTTTTAATTCACATATTAAACTTGTTTCTAAGACTGCCTTCTATCATTTGTGCAATATTGCCAAGATTAGGAGCACCTTGTCTCAGAGTGATGCTGAGAAACTAGTCCACGCTTTTGTTAGCTCTAGATTAGCTTTTTGTAACTCTTTATTACCAGGCTGTCCTAAAACATCTTTAAAATGTCTTCAGCTGATCCAAAATGCTGCAGCAAGAGTTTTAACAGTTACTAGAAAAAGAGATCATATCTCTCTGGTTCTGGCCTCCGTTCACTGGCTTCCCATAGAGTTTAGAATTAAGTTTAAAATCCTTTTAATCACTTACAAAGCTCTAAATAATCTAAATAAAATAAAAGATCTGAAACTACCCTATTATGCTAACAGAGCATTACACTACCAAAATGCTGGATTACTTGTAACACCTACAATCTCCAAAAGTACAATGGGAGGCAGAGCCTTCAGTTATCAAACTCCTCTCCTGTGGAACCAGCTGCCAATCTGGATTCAGGAGTCAGACTCGATCTGTTTTTAAGAATAGGGTTAAAACCTACCTTTTTGATATAGCCTATAATTAGGGAGGGATCATGTGTTTTTTGAACCCTCCCTTAGTTATGCTGCTATTGGGTTTAGACAGTCGGGGGACCTCCAATAATTGCACTGGGCTTCACTCCTTTCTTCACTCTCAATGAAATATTTTTACTGGTCATTAACATCTGTTTGTTCTCTCCCATAGATTGAGTCCCCGTCGTGCTGTTTGCTCTCTACATGTCTGTTCTTTTCTTCCTCTTCTTCTTCTCTATCCCCTCACCCCACCCAGCCAATCGCAGCAGATGACTGCCCCTCCCTCAGCATGGTTCTGCTGGAGGTTTCTTCCTGATAAAAGGGAGTTTTTCCTCTACACCGTCACCAGCTGCCTGTTCACAGGGGATCGCCTGATTGCTGGGGTCTTTCTGCAATTGTGGGGGTTTCCCCTACAGTTGAAAGTGCTATGAGATGACTGTTGCTGTGAAATGGCGCTATATAAATAAAGTTGAATTGAATTGAATTGTATGTCTCTGCACCTTACTGCAACCATTTGCACAAATACCACACCTGCTGCTGTCTGTTATTGCAATACTCATC
Organism: Pholidichthys leucotaenia; assembly: GCA_020510985.1. Lineage (NCBI taxonomy): Eukaryota > Metazoa > Chordata > Actinopteri > Cichliformes > Pholidichthyidae > Pholidichthys > Pholidichthys leucotaenia. Next base: position 39,728,365 of record CM035841.1, on the reverse strand, counting down.
ATATAAGATACGCTGTAGCGGGTTGAATTCAACCCCCCCACAACACAGAGACAGAACACAGAGACAGTCAGCTCGCACTCCTTGGTTTTTCCCGCTGCACTACTGAGATGTAATGTGCCATGCATGTATTGTGATGTAATGTACCATTCATGTATCGTGATGCAATGTGCCATTCATGTATTGTGATGTAATGTGCCATTCATTTATAGTGTCCATGCGTCCTGTCCTTACTGTGACCTAGAGGCGGAGATCAATATGTAGATGTGCCTTGTAACCTCTTTGTCCTGCAAGCCGGAGCAGAGGCTGCATCTGCCTATTGTTATGTAGGTCTTACAAATGCAAATGTCTCATGCCTGTTCTGCAGTCCCTTTGATCAGACCAACTGCTGTGAATCTGCTTTGATGTATTGTTTGAGTTTGGTATAAATACTGCACAGGTTCTGTAACACATCCTCTCATTCCCACTTCTGCAACTGCTGCTGCTGGACACAGACATTGTGTCCTCCTTCTCTGAGAGCCGCTGGGCTCGCTCCCGGCGCGCATGCATGGCGCCGGGAGCGGAGCTCGTGACGGCTGGATGATATAATTAAACTCTCCTTAAAACCTACAGCATCGCTGCTTATTATTTTTTATCATCCGCTGCACTGGTGACCCCTTGAAGACGCACACGCTTTGTGCGACGCAGCCTTCTGATTTGGACAGCCACGCTGGCGAACCGACGCTGAAAAAAACACGCTGCCAGCGAACACAACAGCCTGACGAGCTGCTCTCCCTTCGGCTTCAGGGAGACCTCGACGCGGAGCCAACACAGGCGAGCCGTTCTCCGGACATCACCCACGACCAGGAAAACTGCAGAAGACGTCATGGCGCGACCCTCGCCTGAGATCGGGATGTCCACGCTGAACCAGCCGAGGGACACAGAACGTTTTTTCCCTCTCACCGCTACTCCTCCCGCTCAGCGAGCCTACTCATCTACCCGAGCCTGAGGAACAAAGATCGTCTATTCCCTCCCACCGCTCCAACGCATCTGCATGAGCCTGAGGGACAAAAGATCGTCTATTTCCTCTCACCGCTCCAACGCACCATGGCTAATCTGCAGCCACAGCTCAACCTGGATTTTATCGGCGCCGTCTGCGCCGATCTCCACCAAGATTCTGCACCCTGACTCGTCACTCCAGCGGCCCACCCAAGCATGGAACCCCCGCGCGCGCACCGGGGAGTTACGAGGACGGCACACCACGCACGGGACAATAATGGCTTCACTGACCGCCTTCCTTCTGCTGCACACTGGCCCTTCAGGCTTGCTTGTACACCTGAGGCCCACAGCTTGTTCACTGGATTTTATGGTCTTAGCCACGGCACACAAGGGGAATTCAGCCGTCAGCTGTTCCCGGGGGGCTCTGGGGTTGCTCCTGCACCTAAAGCCAACACGCCAGTCCCTCTGCTTTTGTTTCTTTTTTTTTCTTACAGCCGCTCCTGCTTTTCTTCATGGCCACGGGAGGAGTCAGAGACAAATTTTTCTTCTTCTGATCTCCGCATGTTCAGACGGGACATCGCGGAGCAGCAAACACTTTTGGTGCGACTCGAACGGTTTTCCCACGCCCGGTCAGCATTTGCTACCCCCCCTCCCCCACCTCCTGCACAGAGCTTTTCCCTGCTCGCTGCCCAAACTGCAACATCGAGGTCACGGTCCCCTACCGTGCCCTCTGGGGGGGGAGCAGTGTAGCGGGTTGAATTCAACCCCCCCCACAACACAGAGACAGAACACAGAGACAGTCAGCTCGCACTCCTTGGTTTTTCCCGCTGCACTACTGAGATGTAATGTGCCATTCATGTATCGTGATGCAATGTGCCATTCATTTATAGTGTTCATGCGTCCTGTCCTTACTGTGACCTAGAGGCGGAGATCAATATGTAGATGTGCCTTGTAACCTCTTTGTCCTGCAAGCCGGAGCAGAGGCTGCATCTGCCTATTGTTATGTAGGTCTTACAAATGCAAATGTCTCATGCCTGTTCTGCAGTCCCTTTGATCAGACCAACTGCTGTGAATCTGCTTTGATGTATTGTTTGAGTTTGGTATAAATACTGCACAGGTTCTGTAACACATCCTCTCATTCCCACTTCTGCAACTACTGCTGCTGGACACAGACATTGTGTCCTCCTTCTCTGAGAGCCGCTGGGCTCGCTCCCGGCGCGCATGCACGGCGCCGGGAGCAGAGTTTGTGACAGCTGGATGATATAATTAAACTCTCCTTAAAACCTACAGCATCGCTGCTTATTATTTTTTATCATCCGCCGCATACGCCTTTATTAGTCCCACGATGGGGAAATTCCAGATGTGATGAGATTCCATCATATGCAGTCCAATCTATCACTGTCTGCACCTACACTACTGCATCAAACTTGCAACTACGAGTATTACTGCTGTACCTTTTCTGTATATAGGATTGCTGGGTTTTATTGTTTATCTTTATTTTTTTGTGACCAAATTTTTATTTATTTTTACAACCATGAAAACATAAAAACCAAATGTACTAAGTTTTCATTCAAGTCATATAATGCAGTGCTTTTGGAAAGGGGAGAGAACAAAACAAAACCTAAAACAAGCAACAAGAAAGAAAGAACGAAAGAAAGAAAGAAAGAAAGAAAGAAAGAAAGAAAGAAAGAAAGAAGACCCAGATCTGGTCATTTTAGTTATTGTTTATATAGAGAGATTGGAGGTGCCTCAGGTTTAGAATTCCTGGCCCCAAAGATGCGAGCGAGAGATAGTTCTAAATAAACAATGTCTAAAAAAGTGGAAATCCAAATGCAGCCACCGGAGTGGTGGCCTAGTTGGTACAGCATCCGCCCCACACCCAGGAGGCCGGGGTTCGAATCCCGGCCGGGTCATGCTAAAGACCATATAAAAAAGTGGAACTTCCTGCCGTCCAGCTTGGTGCACAACAATAATGGAATGGAGGAGGGAAATTTGTGGTGGCGCCATGCATGGCAGCAACCCCTCTGATTCTAGATGTGATTAACAATGTAGATAAGAGAAAGGTAATTTTGTTCTACTGTATTTGATTGGCTGTATAGACTGAATGACAATAAAGTTGGCTTTATCTTTACCTTTTAAAGTATGAGGGGGTTTCCATCAAGTTACAACCAGTTTTTTCGCTGCTGTCAGTCCTGCTAGAACCCCTCTTTTCCTTCTAGGGGACAGATGCACATCAGACAGATCATCCAAAAGAAATACAATAGGAGAACAAGAGAGTGTGACCCCAAATAATTTAGATAAAGTGGAGGTAACCTTCTTCCAAAAGTTAGCCACTGGAGGGCATTCCCAAAAAATGTGCAAATAAGTGCCAACTGCCTTCAAAGAACAGGGAGTACAACAAGGGTCTGGAACCATTTTCATTACATAAAGTTTCTTAGGTGTTGAATATACTCTATGTACAAAATTATAATGAATTTGTTGATGGTCAGGGTTTGTGGAAACTATATTAATAGTGTTCCAAACATTATCCCAGTCAAAATCAGGGACAGATCAGGACTGTCTGCTTTCCAAAGGGCGTTCAATGCCAGGGGTTGGTAAGAATGTTATAACAATAACCGAAAGAGTCTAGACACAGGTCCAGTCGAATTATTTGCAGAACAAAACAGTTTCTTGAGAGTATGTGGCTTGAGGGGGTTCTGTAATGAGATCTCTCTAGCTTTAAGATCTTAGTTGAAGATAAAAGAAAAATGAAGTGTGTAGTACATTATATTTTGTGGACAACTCTGGAAACGATAATAAACCATTCTCCCCAAAAATATCATTCAAAACAGAAATACCACTCTTTTCCCAAAGGGGAAAGCTTATGGGGTGACCACCAATCAAAAGTTTATCATTTTCTGCCTTCCTCCACACTGAGGCCAGGTGCGATATGAGTGTGCCATCTTTGACCGAGTGACAAGTAGAGAGATGCAAGTTAAAAAACTTAACAGGGAAGAGAGGGGTGATCATCTTTTCTTCTACAGTGCACCGGGATACTTGAGAGCTATGTTGCACCTAAATCAGTACAGGCCTGAATCGTTTATCTTTATTTGAACTATGGGATGTCTGGGTTTTATCTTTTGTCACTATTTGCACTACAGGGAGCATTACTGTACACAGGCTACTGTTGTTGCTTTCCAGCCCTATTCCTGTTTTTGTTTATACTGTGCACACCACTGAAGAGAGAGAAACGGCATTTCAATTCTCCTATGTCCGGTACGTATAGTAGTATTGACAAATAAAATCTTTGACTCTTGAATTTGAAGTATTGTATAACCGAAACTTGAATGTTGGAATATTGGGCCAGTTGGGGTCTAACCCAGACGTCCTGTGTTTGGACTTTCTACTGGTGTCATCCTTCTCTCCTTCGTCTGTTCTCACCTCTCCTGGACCCTCTGCCTGAACACTTTCCTCTCCTTGGCTCATCTCTTCTGTCTCATCTTTCCCTCTCTGAGCCCTGTCTAATTCAGGTTCTCTCTGTCTATATGGAGGTATACAAACAGGTTAGAAAATATCAAGTGTCACGTTTTGTCCTGCAGGATTTTTTTTGTCATGGTTTACATAAATGACAAAAATATGTGTATTTTTATTCTAGGGTTTCTTTTTTTTCCATTGACAAAGAGTAGGAAAGTGGAAAAAAAAAAATCATAACAGAGCTGGGAATCATCACTTACTTCCAGAATCGATTCGATTTTGATTCTTGAGAATCTGAATCGATTCAATTCTGATTAGATTCGATCCAATCCTGATTCAATTAGAGGAATTACCATTTTAACAGCCATTTTACATGCCAGGAAAAAAAAAAATCTTTAGAGACCTAATACTTCAAATTGTACCAGGAATACTTCAACTTTGTTAATACATAAATTATCACATGAAAAACTGACACATCAGTTACAATAATTCACTTTGTATTATTTAACTTGTGATTCTACAAGGTGCTAACAAGTGCTTTCTTGAGTGCAAAGGGTGTGTAGTATCAAGTTCACAACCCAGAGTAAGTAAGTAAACAACTTCAATGCATGAAGCATGTAGATATAATCTCAGTGTATTTCAGTCCCTCCAGGATTTCACGGCTGTTTTTGTGATTGTTGTGGCCCAAAAAGTCTGAATTTGTGGAGCTTTTCCAAAAAGTTGCTCTAAAAGTTGCAACATTTTTACAGTTTTTTTTGCACTGAAAGTAGTGTGAGGAAGTAATGATTTTAAAGTAGCTGCTTTTTCCATAGTTTACAGTGATGCTATTCTATGTAACACCACAAGAAAGCACAGGATTGCCAAAAATTTCCTGTTAAACAGTGATTTATTTAGAATTAAATGCTCAGGAAAATCGTCAAAAAATGACCCAACATTGTATTCTTGCTGAGAACTTAAATTAAAAAGTCATTACAGCATTACAAAAGGTCATTACAAAAATGTAAAAGGTCATTACATTACAACAACTAAATTGCATTGAATGCAAATTAGAGTATGGAGCAAATTATGGCAGCACCTTCTTGAATCTTGAATTTGAAAACTAAGACTGAAAAACTTGAGCTTTTCTTCTGTGCTGAAATCCACATGAAGCAGGGATGGCTCCTCCACTGACAACCTCTTCCCTTCAGAAGGTCTCAGTGCAGGATGGATCTTGGAATGGAAACTCAGTCTTCATACATTTGAAGGGCCGATGAAAAGTCAAATTTAATACTCATATTTTTACATCTCCACACAACAGTATGATTTAATAATTTAGGTCATTTTATTTTTTGTTGTTTGTATTTTATCTACAAATTAACTTTCAATTTTTGAAAAGGTTTCAGTTCATTTCCGGGAAGATTTGGTCATTTCACTTTAGTTCTACTGAGTAAAAATTGCTCATTGTACTGCAGCCTTTATTAATTCTGCCATTTTCATGGATGAATTATTAATTTATGACACAAATGTTAAAAAAACAATATTTTACTTACCCGCAGCAGCTGCAACAGTCTCCCTCTGTTCTGTTGTTGTTCTCCGTGTGTTTTCCATTTGAAAATTGTTAATCAATCGTTGACTTTTATGTTCCAACACTGCGCGGCACATAGGACAAAACCGTTTATCCATGCTTTATGAAAAATATTCGGGAACTGTTGAGGGCAGTCTTTAACTGTGAGTTTTGTTGATAAATTAACGTTGGCAAATCCACTCTGTGGCTGCCTGCCAAATATAAATGTGAGTGTGTGACGCATGGAACTCTCGCACGACTGGTCATCACGCAAGACTTCAGCCGGCTGCTTGTGTTTTGTGATTCAGAGACTATAAAATTATATTAAAAGATTGATCTGTGGATTTTGGGGATCAATATCGGCTCAGTCAAACGTGGATCGATTTAAATCGTTGGCTCGATCTTTTGAACCCACCCCTAATAATAGTAATTTACTCATGCATACTTAAATTATATGATCAGAGGTGGGTATAGTAGCCAGAAATTCTACTCATGTAAAAGCAGTGTTATGAAATTAATAATTAAAAGCAGACAACCAAAAATTTCTAGTTAAGGGTACAAAGAGAACCCACTTAAAGATGCACTCCTGCTGCTCTAACACCACACCATAGCTGTCTGTCGTGGTCGACAATGACTGTTTTATTTAGGTCTGATCAGATTCCTCCACGCAGCTCTGTCCTTCGCCTTCTGCTGCCAAGAACTCCTGTCTATATCCAACTTCTTCAGGGTTCTTTTCACAGTGTCTTTAAATCTGAGCCTTGGTCTACCCTGATTGCGTTTGCCCTTGCATAACAGTGAGTAGAGTAACTGCCGAGGGAGACGCTGGTCATCCTCTCAACATGTCTCAACCATCTCAGGTTCATCTGTATTAGCATGTCCTCCATTGATGGTAGACCAGCTCGTTTCAACACTTCTATGTTGGTTATCTTGTCTTTCCATGAGATGTTAATTATGGCTCAAAGGTGTCTCATCATGTATGCGTGGAGTTTCTTTACCTGCATCCTGTAGACAGTCCCAGTTACAGCACCGTACAATAGAGTAGCCAGTACTGTCGCTCTGTACACTTTGCATTTCACATGGATAGACACGTCAATTGTTCCACAGTCTCTCCCTCAAGTTTCTAAACACAGCACTCGTTCTTCCCATTCTGAGAGATAGATCATCCTCCAGCCTAGCATTCTCTGAAACAGTACTTCCGAGATACTTGAAAGTCTTACACTTGCCTAGTGGCTCTGTACCAATGCTGATCTCTTCTGGTAGTGATGTTGAGAACTGGAACTTTGGTGGTTGATAAAGGCACTCTGTCTTCTTGATGTTGATTTTGAGACTGAATTGGCTAGCTGCTCTTGCAAATTTCTCTGCTAAAGATTGCATATCTTCCACACTGTGTACAACTAGAGCACTGTCGTCAGCAAAGAGCATTCCTCTTACTACCTTTATCGATGTCTTACTCTTGGCTTTAAACTGTGCACACTGAACAAGTCTGATTCTTTGCTTGTTTGAATGCATACTCATTCTGAAGTGTCTTTGAAGGCCACCTCAAGCATGGCTGCCAGATATAGTGAGAAGAGTGTAGGTGCCAGCACACACCCTCGTTTCACCCGTTGTTTACTGAAAAGTCTTTAGATACTGAACCACTCATTGCTACATTTGCTTGCATACCTGTATGGAGTGCCTCGATCAGGTTGACAAACTTCTCTGTACAGCCATATTTCTTGAGTACCTGCCAAAATCCTTGTTGCGATATGGTATCAAAGGCTTTGCTGAAGTCAATGAAGACTACATAAAGTGGCATGTTCTGTTTGATACACTTTTCTTGAACCTGTTTCAAGCAGAAAATCATGCCCATTGTGCTTCTTCCCCTTCTAAAGCCGCACTGGGTTTCCGGTAGCACATTCCGAGATGTGTTCATTGAGTCTGTTCAGTAGAACACGTGAGAGAATCTTATCAACAATGGCTAGCAGTGATATACCTCGGTTATTTCCACAATCTTTCCAGTCACCTTTCTCGAACAAAGGCACAATACTTGCATCCTTCCAGTCTGGAGGTGACATAATGCACGGCTCAGGAGACACACATGCAGGCTCAGGGTAGATTTAATAGCTTTATTGACAACAAGGGTGTATGAGTGCGTGTATGTGAAATGTTTATGTGTTGGTGATGGTGTCTGCGTCAGGCACGGGGGCAGGAAGCCGTTCAGCCGGACAACCCTATGGGAGAAGCAAAGGGAGAAGGGTAACGGGCACCACACCAACACAGGAGATATGACAATGACTACTGGCTTACTTGGTTTGGGCAGGTGGCTGGCATAGCAAGGGCGTAGCCCGGTAGACAGCAACCCGGAGCGCCTGATGCAGCAGCGAGGAGACGGTGGCTGGAGGAAGTAGTCCGCCGCCGGGAAATCCACCTGTGCACAGGGGAGGAGACTGGAAGGAGAAGGTAAGAGATTCTTACTTGGTATCTTGCTCGGTGAAGGGGATTCCTTGCAGCAAGAGATGCCGATGAGAACAGACGGCTTCAGGCCGAAGCCCAGGGCGAGGCGGCTTAAATCCCTCGCCGCTGACGAGGCGCAGGTGTGCGCACAGCTGGCACCGCTGATGAGCGGCGAGACGTGACAGTACTCCCCCCTCTAGCAGCGCCTCCTGGCGATGGTTTCTCCGGGTGCGTTCGGTGGAACTCAGCAATTAGGGACGGATCCAACACAAAAGAAGAGGGCACCCATTGCCTATGTTCAGGTCCGTAGCCCTCCCAATCCACTAGGTACTGTAACCCGCGACCCCGGCGCCGCGAGTCCAGAATGGAAGAGACTGGCCAGGCCAGATGGCCATCAATCATCTGGGGCGCAGGTTGCGCTGCAGGGGGAGGGCAAAGGGGGTCGGAGACTGCCAGTTTCACCTTGGAGACGTGGAAGGTGGGATGGATGCGGAGGGAGGGGGGAATAGCCACACGCACAGCCACCGGGTTGATAATCCTGGTGATGGCGTATGGGCCCATAAAACGCTGTGCCAACTTTCTCCTCTCACCCTTTAAAACGACGTCCTGAGTAGACACGTAGACACGTTGGCCTACCTGATAGGCAGGGGCAGGTCTCCTGTGCCGGTCGGCCGTAGTCTTGTTGCGCTCCGCCGTGCGTAAAAGTGCGCTGCGCGCCGAAGCCCAGATGGAACGGCACCGCCTGAGGTGCGCCCGAACTAAAGGGACAGTAAACTCACTCTCCTGCGTAGGGAACAGAGGGGGATCGTAGCCTAGGGATGCCTTAAATGGAGACATCCCGGTAGCAGAAGAGCGGGCGGTGTTATGGGCGTACTCCACCCAGGCGAGGTGTGTGCTCCAGGACGCAGGCTTGGATGCGGTGACGCAGCGGAGCGCAGCCTCCAGCTCCTGATTGGTCCGCTTACATTGCCCGTTGGATTGGGGGTGATGGCTGGAGGAGAGGCTTACCTTGGCTCCCAGGGCGTTGCAGAAGGACCTCCAAACCTCTGAGGAAAACTGGGGCCCCCGGTCCGAGACCACGTCTACTGGAATCCCGTGCAGCCTGACCACGTGCTGGATGAGGAGGTCCGCCGTCTCCAAGGCAGATGGAAGCCCCCGTAATGGGATGAAGTGAGCTGCCTTGGAGAAACGATCTACGATCGTCAGGACTGTGTCGAAGGTGTTGGAGACAGGGAGACCGGTGACAAAGTCCAGGGCGATATGCGACCAGGGCCTGCCAGGGACGGGCAGGGGCTGGAGCAGGCCCGCGGGGGGAGCGTTACCTGATTTGCTGGTGGCGCAGACGGGGCAGGCCCGGGCGTAGCGGGCAGCGTCCCTCCGCAGACCCGGCCACCAAAAGGATCGTTGGAGTAGGTCGATCAGCCGGGAGGACCCAGGATGGCAGGTGAGCTTAGATGTGTGAAGCCAGTGGATGACCTCCCCCCGGACAGTGGACGGCACAAAAAGCCTCCCCCCCGGTCCGCCGCCAGGGTCCGGTTCCAATTCCTGCGCCTTCCGGATCTTGCTTTCGATGTCCCACGAGACGGCCCCCACGATGCACGACCTGGGCAAGATGGTGTGGACTGCGTCTTCTGATGCCTCAGGGGCAAATTGCCTAGAGAGGGCGTCGGGTAGGCCGTTCTTGGAGCCAGGCCTAAAGGTGATGTTAAAGCGGAACCTGGCGAAGAACAAGGACCAACGCGCCTGGCGGGCATTCAGACGTTTGGCAGATCTTAAATATTCCAAGTTCTTGTGGTCGGTGAGAACCATGAACGGCAGGGCAGCCCCCTCTAGCCAGTGGCGCCACTCCTGAAGCGCGAGCTTGATGGCGAGGAGCTCTCTGTCCCCCACGTCGTAATTACGTTCCGCCGGGGACAAGCGCCGAGAGAAGAAGGCGCAGGGCCGTTTGATCCCGTCGGTAGGTGACCGCTGAGACAACACCGCCCCCACCCCCGTGTCCGAAGCGTCCACTTCAACGATGCACTGCAGCGCGGGGTCGACTTGGCTGAGGACCCGGGAGGAGGAGAACTCCGCCTTCAGCGCCTGGAAAGCAGCTGCGGCCTCTTCAGTCCACCGGAACGGGGTCTTAGGGGAGGTGAGGCGGGTCAGAGGCCCGACGATGGCTCCAAAGTTCGGGACAAAGCGGCGGTAGAAATTGGCAAACCCAATAAACTGTTGTACCTGCTTCCTTCATGTAGGAGTGGGCCACTCTACCACCGCTTTAACCTTCGCTGGGTCCGGGAGCACCTAGTCATGAGAGATGACGAACCCGAGGAAGGACGTAGTCTTGGCGTAAAATTCACATTTCTCTGCCTTGACATATAACCGGTTCTTCAGCAGCCTCTGAAGGACCCGCCTCACGTGGACCCGGTGCTCGTCCCTGGATCTGGAGAAGATGAGGATATCATCCAGATAGACGAACACAAACAGGCCGATGAAATCCCGGAGGACGTCATTAATAAGGCGCTGAAAGACGGCTGGAGCGTTGGTCAACCCGAACGGCATAACCAGGTATTCGAAATGGCCGTTCGGGGTACAGAAGGCTGTCTTCCACTCGTCTCCCTCCCGGATCCGGACGAGGTGGTATGCGCTGCGAAGATCCAGCTTAGTGAACCAAGTCGCCCCCTGGAGGGAGTGGAAGGTGGTGTCCATTAGGGGCAAGGTGTAGCGGTCCTTCTCTGTGATGTCATTTAGGGCACGGTAGTCAATACGGGGACGAAGGGAGCCGTCCTTCTTGCCCACGAAGAAAAACCCAGCGCCTAATGGTGATGACGAGGGACAGATAATTCCAGCACTCAGCGACTCCTTTAGATAAGTATTCATGGTCTCCTTCTCCGGCGCAGACAGGCTGTAGAGACGTCCCGAGGGTAAGGGTGCCCCCTGGCGGATGTTTATAGCGCAGTCGTAGGGACGGTGCGGAGGAAGAGACATCGCCTTGGATTTGCTGAAAACCATACCCAGGTCGTGGAACTCCGAGGGCACCAGGGTGAGATCCGGAGGCGCGGCGTCCTTGGGAGTAGGAGGAGAGGACGGGGCGCAGGCAGCAGATTGAAGGCAGGTGCTCATACAGAAGGAGCTCCAGGTGGACACTCTGGCGGACTTCCAGTCCAGGACAGGACTGTGGAGGCGGAGCCATGGGTATCCAAGAATGATGGGTGACACTGAATTTGGTAGGACGTAAAAGGAGATCTCCTCCCGATGGTTTCCAGAGATAATTACTGGGACGGGGATGGTCTGGTGTGTTACTTTTCCCAGGGAAACATGGGAGAGATTGACTAGGGCGAGAGGAGACTTGAGGGTTTGGCAACGGATGCCCAATCGGGTTGCCAGGCTCTGTGAAATAAAGCTTCCCTCCGCGCCTGAGTCCACCAGTGCATGAGTGAGGTGCCCTGTGGGATTATGATAGAATCGGATGGGCAGCATCAATTGAGTGAGGGAAGTTAACCGATTAGCGTCCGCAAGGCCCCCAACAGTGACTCGCGGACCTCCCCGTTTGGCTTTTGTGGACAAAGCTCCACCGTGTGTTGGCTGTCTCTGCAATACATACAGAGACCCAACTCACGGCGGCGTTGTTTCTCCGCTGGGGGGAGCTTTGTCCAGCCTGTCACCATCGGCTCCGACTCCTCGGAGTACCCCGGTGACGGCAACGCCAGGGGGCGAGCTTGGTGCAGGTGAAACGAGGCACCTCGAGGGCGAGAAGAAGAAGACTTCCGCTTCGAGGCACGCTCGCGCAACCTGTTATCCAAGCTGATGGCAAGGGAAGTTAGCTCCGCTAATGTCTCCGGGATATCCCGTCCAGCCAGTTCATCCCTCAGACCTGTGCTGAGACTGCGAAGGAAGATGCCGCAGAGAGAACGTTCTCCCCAGCCAACCTCCTCCGCAGCAACCCGGAAGTCGATCGCGTAGTCAGCTGCCGACCGGCTTCCCTGCTGAAGGCTGAGAAGACGATTGACCTGAATGCTCTCTGTACGCGAATGATCGAACACTTCCAGAAACAGTCTCACAAATTGGCCATAGGTGAGGGTGGCGTAACTGGGCTTCGCCATAACGGCGTAAGCCCAGGTAAGCGCTCGCCCCTCCAAGAGGTTCCCTATGTAGCCAATCCGGCTATGGTCTGAGGGAAAGTCTCCGGGCACGCGGTGAAACACGGACTCACACTGCATGATAAACCCCCGCGCTCCACCGAGCTTACCGCTAAAGCGGGCGGGGGTCGGAATAGGTGTGAGCCGTGCCGGTGCCACCGGAGAAGGCTGGACGGCCGCTGGAGCAGCAGGAGCCACGCCACCCAGACGGGCCGGGGGGAACGGCTGTTGGGGGTCCAAGCGGTCCAATCGGTTAGTTATTGTGCTTAATTGATTTAAAATCACCTGTTGTTGGTGGGCTATTAGATCCACCCGAGCCTCAAGAGTGGAAAGGCGGCGTGCGAGCCCGCTGTCTGCCGAGCCGCTCTGCTGAAGCCGTACTGACATAATGCACGGCTCAGGAGACACACACGCAGGCTCAGGGTAGATTTAATAGCTTTATTGACAACAAGTGTGTATGAGTGCGTGTATGTGAGATGTTTATGTGTTGGTGATGGCGTCGGCGTCAGGCACGGGGGCAGGAAGCCGTTCAGCCGGACAACCCTATGGGAGAAGCAGAGGGAGAAGGGTAACGGGCACCACACCAACACAGGAGATATGACAATGACTACTGGCTTACTTGGTTTGGGCAGGTGGCTGGCGTAGCAAGGGCGTAGCCCGGTAGAAAGCAACCTGGAGTGCCTGATGCAGCAGCGAGGAGACGGTGGCTGGAGGAAGTAGTCCGCTGCCGGGAAATCCACCTGTGCACAGGGGAGGAGACTGGAAGGAGAAGGTAAGAGATTCTTACTTGGTATCTTGCTCAGTGAAGGGGATTCCTTGCAGCAAGAGATGACGATGAGAACAGACGGCTTCAGGCCGAAGCCCAGGGCGAGGCGGCTTAAATCCCTCGCCGCTGACGAGGCGCAGGTGTGCGCACAGCTGGCGTTGCTGATGAGCAGCGAGACGTGACAGGAGGTACTTTCTGGGCGTCCCATATCTCTTGGATGAGCTTGTGCAGGCAGTTGGTCAGCTGAACTCCACCAAATTTCCACACTTCTGCTGGAATTCCATCCCTTCCTGGAGCTTTACCATCCTGTGTTGTCCTGATAGCTGCCATTAGTTCATCAAGATTTGGTGGTTCATCCAGACTTGATACAACTGGTCGCTGCACAAGAGCTTCTTTCACCTCTTCAGTGAGATCTCCTTTAGTAGTTGGTCAAAGTGGTCTGCAAATCTGTCCAGGATCTTGTCTTTCTCCTGCAAAACCATTTCACCATCCATTTCCACCAACCATTTCACCATCAGTAGGTGTAGGGCGTTCGCGCACGCAGCGACCAGCAGCCGGTGGCTTGTCACCAGACTGCAAACCAAGTCTACCTACGGGTACAAATAAGTAACAAAAAAAAAAAAAAAAAAAAAAAAAAAAATAGCCTTTAGTTGGCTCAATCCTCTTGGTTTAGGGGCCGTAGATTTCTCTCAAACCTGTGAAGAATGTTTTCATGCCCTTCATGTCTGCTGCAGTTTGTAGTTCCTCTGCTTTTTCATCCCACCAGTTGGACTTCATCTCTCTAGTGTACTTCTGTAGCTCACTCTGAGCCTCTGAATATTTCTGCTTCTTCAACCTTGTGTTACACTGTAGATTTTCCTGCCTAGCTGTATTTCTTGCTTCTAGTAGTTTCTTCAGATGTTCATCATGCTCATCATACTAATCTTGATGTTTCCTCTCAGGGTGCCCTAAAACATCCCTCGCACTCTGATACATCCTTCAGCATCCTTCAGTGTTGCCCATTTCTCTTCTATGTCATTCTTTGAGTTGTTGCTGTCCTAGTCTTTCAAGTTTTCATCCATTTCCTGTGTAAGTTCTTCCTGCTTCTTTTGGCCTTTCAGTGCATTAGTGTTTAGCTTCCATGGTGGCTTTGCAACCGTCCTGCAGTGCTGTTTTCATCTGCAAATCCTTAATCTAGATCTCAGCACAACATGATCAGTACCACAGTCCACACCTCTCATTGCTCTGGTGTCCAATACATCCCTTATGCTCCTCTGCCTTACTATGATGTAATCTAACAAGTGCCAGTGCTTGGATCTTGGGTGCATCCATGTCTTCTTGTGTGTGTCCTTGTGCGTAAATAGGGTGTTCGTTATCACAAGGTTGTCCTCTGAACATAGTGCAAGTAGAAGTTCTCCATTAGCATTACACTTGCCTACTCCATGACTGCCTAGCACTCCTTTCCATTTCTCAAATCAAATCAACCGTTATTGTCATATTGCTGTACATACAACTGTAGTGCAGGCAAGATGAAAGTACATTTCTCTAGGCATCCATATAAGTAAAAAGAACATAATTTAAGCCACACTCACACACACCCTCACCCCCCACCCCAACACAGCCATTCACACATCCCTGAGACATACTTGAAACTAACCAGAACTCCGTCGTCATTGGCCTCCGTCGGTCCATGATGACCATGGAAGAGAATCCTAAATGTCTACTCTGCTGGAACAGCACCGCCTGTGGCTGAACAGGCCGATGCGCGAATGGCAGTCCCTGCCACACAGGTCGCACTTGTGGGTGGTCTCCGTGCTGCTGGGTCTGTGGCGGTTCTTCCTGCGGGTCCCTTTTTCATCTGCTGCAGCAGTCAGTCTCTCTTCACCCGCCTTGAGCTGTCTGGTCAGGGTGCCTCTCCATTTGGAGTGGTCCGTTGCAAGGTCCTCCCAGCGCTCTGTGTTGATCTCCAGGGCCTTCATGTCTCTCTTGCAGACGTCTCTAAAGCGCAGCTGTGGGCGGCCAACGTCTCTCCTGCCAGTTGCCAGTTCTCAGTAGAGGATGTCTTTGGGAATTCTGCCATCCTCCATACGGTGAACGTGGCCTAGCCAGCGGAGCGTGCACTGCCTGAGTAGAGTGAACATGGAGGGAAGGCCGGCGCGGGACAGAACTTCTGTGTTGGGCACTTTGTCCTGCCAGGATATGTCCAGGATGTGGCGAATGCAACGCAAGTGGAAGGAGTTCAGTCTCTTTTCCTGCCGGGCGTTGTTGTCCACGTCTCACTCCCATAGAGCAGTGTGCTGATGACGCAGGCGTTGTACACTGCCATCTTCGTCTTGACAGAGAGTTTGGGATTCTCCCACACTCGTGTGGTGAGGCGAGCGAGTGTGAAGGCTTGATTTTCCAATCCTCTTGTTGATCTCTGTATCAAGGGAAAGGTTGTTGCTGATCGTGGACCCCAGGTACGTGAACTGATTCACGACCTCCAGCTCGTAGTCGTCGATGGTGATGGTTGGTGGTGCTTCCGTGCCTTGCGCCAAGACGTTAGTCTTCTTCAGGCTGATGGTAAGCCCGAAGTCCTTGCATGCCTGGGAGAAGCTGTCCATCAGGGTCTGAAGCTCCTGCTGTGTGTGGGTCGCGACTGCAGCGTCGTCTGCGAACAGCATGTCTCTGATTAGAGCCTCGCGTACTTTGGTTCTGGCTTTCAGGCGGGCGAGGTTGAAAAGCCTGCCGTCAGATCTTGTGTGCAGGTAGATTCCCTCTGTTGCTGTGCTGAAGGCATGCCTCAGGAGCATAGCAAAGAAAATCCCAAAGAGGGTTGGCGCAAGTACACAGCCCTGTTTCACTCCGCTGCGTATGTTGAATGGCTCTGAGACGTTGCCATCGTGCTGCACTATCCCCTGCATGTTGGTGTGAAACGATTCGATGAGGCTTTGCAACTTTGGTGGGCATCCTATCTTTGGCAGGATCTTGAAAAGGCCCTCTCTGCTGACCAGATCGAACGCTTTGGTGAGGTCGATGAAGGCGACGTACAGGGGCATGTTCTGTTCTCTGCATTTCTCCTGGAGTTGGCGGATGGAGAATATCATGTCTACCGTCGATCGCTCAGCGCGGAAGCCACACTGAGACTCGGGGTAGACATGTTTGGCAAGCTTCTGTAGACGAACGAGAACAACTCGTGCGTAGACTTTGCCAACAACGCTGAGGAGGGAGATGCCCCTGTAGTTGTTGCAGTCGCTTCTCTCCCCTTTGTTTTTGTAGAGGGTGATGATCTTGGCGTCCCTCATGTCCTGTGGTACGGCACCTTCCTTCCAACACTGGCAGAGGACGTCATGCAATGGCGGCAGTAGGGCGGTCTTGCAGTGCTTGATCAGGTCAGGGGGTATGCCGTCGTTGCCGGGTGCCTTGCCAGCGACCAAGCTATCAATGGCCTTGCTGAGTTCGTCGATGGTTGGCTCGGCATCAAGTTCATCCATGGATGGCAGGCAGTCGATGGCATCAAGGACTGACGGTGTCACGGTGTTCTGTCTGGAGTAGAGGTCGGAGTAGTGTTCCACCCATCTCTCCATCTGCTTGTTCTTTTCTGTGATCATCTCCCCAGTGGAGGATTTGAGGGGGGCCGTCTTGCTCTGAGTCGGACCAAGTGCTTTCTTGATGCCATCGTACATACCACAGATATTCCCTGTTATGACAGCGGTTTGGATGTCTTGGCTGAGCTGAGTTCAGTACTCGTTGGCACAGCACCGAGCAGTCTGCTGAACTTTGCTTCAACTTGGCATCAAACCAGTCCTGTGACTTCGAGGTCTTCCTCCCAAAGGTAGCCAAGGCTGTGCGGTGGATGGTGTTTCGCAGCTCTTCCCACTTCTGCTTTGCAGATTCTCCTTCTTGTGGTACACCAAGTTCCTTCTCAAAGGTGGAGGCAAACTGCTCAACAAGTTCTGGTTGGGCCATCTTGCTGGTGTCAATCCGTGCCTTTCCAGGCTGTCTAGCACGATGGAATTTCTTCAGCTGCAGCTTGACCTTGCAACACACCAATGAATGGTCTGTGTCGCAATCTGCACTCTGGAACGAACGGGTGATTAGCACGTTCTTCAGTGAGGTGCGCCTGGTCAGGATCAAGTCCAGCTGGTGCCAGTGCTTTGAGCGCGGATGTTGCCAGGAAACCTTGTGTTGGGGCTTGGTCTTGAAGAACGAGTTTGTGATGCACAGATCGTGATATGTGCAGAACTCGAGCAGCCGCTGTCCGTTGTCGTTCATTCTGCCCACACCAAAAGGTCCAATACAGGAGGGCCAGGAGTTGTGGTCAGCACCCACTCTGGCATTGAAGTCTCCAAGGAGAATGAGTTGTTCAGAGTTGGGGATGATCCTGACAGTTGTTGCAAGATTCTGGTAGAAATCATCTTTTGCCTCTGGTGGGGCTGTCAGTGTTGGGGCATACACACTGATGAGGGTGACTGGGCCTTGAGTGGTGTTCAGGCGGAGGGTGAGAAGTCGTGCAGAGCCAGTGCTGCCCGGTTCCACCATCTTCAGCAAGGTGTTCTTCACTGCGAAGCCCACTCCGTGTTCCCTGTGTTCGTCACTGCCCTTTCCCTGCCAGTAGAACGTGTAGTCCTTCTCTCTCAGTGTGCCTGCGTCAGCCAACCGTGTTTCCTGGAGAGTGGCGATATCCACTCCCAGTCTCTTCAGCTCATTATTGATGATGGCAGTCTTCCTGGTGTCGTTGATGTCCTTGAGGTTAGCAGCGAATCCTGTCATCATAGTGCGGACGTTCCAAGTTCCCAGTTTTAGAGTTGGTCTCTTTTGTTTTATTGTCTTGCCTGGTGCGAAAGTTCTCAGCCTGCTGTTCGGACTTCTCCTCATCTCCATGCACCCAATGAGGATAGCAAGCTGTGGCGGGACAACACCTTATTGGCTGGGGGCTGCCCAGCTTGAGGCGGGCGGTAGCTGTCCAGTGAGATCCGATGATCCCTCCCACCGTCGGGAACAACCCCTGGCGCCGCGCTCTACGCCAATTGAGCAGTGGCTTATAACCGGTAACTGTCATTCCCCGTGTTTTGTCTACGCCAAAGGCGAAGCTGGAGTGTCCTCTCCAGTGATCCGGTGTTCTACCTTCCAGCGTTGGGCATTGGTAGGATTCAAGCCTGGGCAGGAAGATATGGAGGACAAGATGTTGCCCATGCAGCATGTCCCCCCTCTCCATGTCACTGATGAATCCAAAGGAACAGAAGGGCTGCTACAGTTTGGCACCAGTGCCGTTGCAGAAGCTGCCAGAACGATGTTGAGCAAAACACAGAACTGCCTTAGGGGCTCCGACTCCGGATTTTTCCTCAGGGTTGACTCCCGAAGCCTTTCCCATGACCGGGTATGCCGCAAGGCAGCGGAGGTTTGAAATCAGGGTTTACCTTCCCCTAGATGGGCTACCTTCCTAGGTTGACGAGCCACCATCTACCCGAAGCATCTGGTTTTAAGGTGCCAGAGATCCGCCCTCACCCCTTCTCCTATTAGTAAAAGCAGTTCCGCCGGGCTTAGAGACTAAACCAGACGGGCAGGCTAGGAGTTGGACTTTGTTGTCAGAGGCTTTTCGAGAAGCACGCCATAAGGAGCATTTTATGAGCACTGGGAGCTTAACCCCAGTGCCGCTCATGGCTATGACAACCTTGGAACCAGAACTATATACATATAATATACATAATGTCCATAAGGTGCTGTAGTATGTACAGCCTTGGACAAAATTGTTGGTACCCCTCTGTTAATGAAAGAAAAACCCATAATGGTCACAGAAATAACTTGAATCTGACAAAAGTGCTTATAAATAAAAATTCTATGAAAATTAACCAATGAAAATCAGACAATGCTTTTGAATTGTGGTTATTTTAAAAAAATAAACTCATGAAACAGGCCTGGACAAAAATGATGGTACCCTTAACTTAATATTTTGTTGCACAAACTTTTGAGGCAATCACTTCAATCAAACGATTTCTGTAACTGCCAATGAGACTTCTGCACCTCTCAGCAGGTATTTTGGCCCAATCCTCATGAGCAAACTGCTCCAGTTGTCTCACGTTTGAAGGGTGCCTTCTCCAGACGGCATGTTTCAGCTCCTTCCACAGATGTTCAATAGGATTTAGATCAGGGCTCATAGAAGGCCACTTCAGAATAGTCCAATGTTTCGCTCTTAGCCATTCTTGGGTGTTTTTAGCTGTGTGCTTTGGGTCATTATCCTTTTGCAAGACCCATGACCTGCAACTGAGACCAAGCTGTCTGACACTGGGCAGCACATTTCTCTCTAGAATACCTTGATAGTCTTGAGATTTCATTGTACCCTGCACAGATTCAAGACAACCTGTGCCAGATGCAGCAAAGCAGCCCCAGAACATAACAAAACCTCCTCCATGTTTCACAGTAGGGACAGTGTTCTTATCTTGGTATGCTTCATTTTTGTGTCTGTGAACATAGAGCTGATGTGCCTTGCCAGAAAGTTCCAGTTTTGTCTCGTCTGTCCATAGGACATTCTCCCAGAAGCTTTGTGGCTTGTCAACATGCAGTTTGGCAAATTCCAGTCTGGCTTTTTTATGACTTGTTTTCAACAGTGGTGTCCTCCTTGGTCGTCTCCCATGAAGTCCACTTTGGCTCAAACGACGACGGATGGTGCGATCTGACACTGATGTACCTAGACCTTGGAGTTCACCTTGAATGTGTTTAGGGGTTGTTCTGGGCTCTTTTGTTACCATTCGTATTATCCGTCTCCTGCAGCCACGTCCAGGGAGGTTGGCTACAGTCCTGTGGATCTTAAATTTCTGAATAATATGTGAAACTGTAGTCACAGGAACATCAAGCTGCTTGGAGATGGTCTTATAGCCTTTACCTTTAACATGCTTGTCTATAATTTTCTTTCTAACCTCCTGAGACAACTCTCTCCTTTGCTTCCTCTGGTCCACGTTTAGTGTGGTAAACACCATGCCACCAAACAGCACAGTGACTACTTGTCACCCTTTAAATACGCCGACTGACTGATTACAAGTTTGCAGACACCTGTGATGTTAATTAGAGGACACATCTTGGTTGAACATGTCCCTATGGTCACATTATTCTTATATTATTATTATTATTATTCACATTATTATTATCTTTTCTAGGGGTACCATTATTTTTGTCTAGGCCTGTTTCATGAGTTTGTTTTTTAAATTCTGTTGAACCACAATTCAAAAGCATTGTCTGATTTTCATTGGTTAATTTTCACAGAATTTTTATTTATTAACACTTTTGTCAGATTCAAGTTATTTCTGTGATCATTGTGGGTTTTACTTTCATTAACAGACGGGTACCAACAATTTTGTCCACGGCTGTATGAAAGATTCCGGATCAACTGTTCAGCATCCTAACAGCTTGTGGAAGGAAACTGTTAATCAGTCTGGTGGTTCTGCCTCTGATGCTCCGGAATCGTTTGCCAGATGGCAGCAGTTCAAAGTGTTTATGCAGAGGGTGAGAGTGATCCTTGACAATGTCCAGTGCCCTGCTCCTACAACGGTTCTTAAAAAGTTCTTGGACCAAGGGGAGGGAAACTCCAATTACCCTCTCAGCTCCCTTAACTATCCTCTGCAGGGCGTTTTTGTCTGACATACTGCAGCTGGAGTACCATGGTGCAATGCAGTATGTCAGAACACTCTCCACCACATCTCTGTAGAAGGTCCTGAGGATGCAGATGGGGAGAGAGGCCTGTTTGAGTTTCCTCAAGAAGTGCAGTCTCTGCTGGGCCCGCTTCCTTCTCAGTGTTCGAACCAACTCTAGCATTAAAATCTCCGAGTATCAGCCTGTCATCAGTCAGTACACACCTGACAGTCTCACATAGTCTCACATAAATCACTGTAGAACTCTTTCTTTGCCTCCTCTGTGTTGGTCATGGTTGGGGCATACACACTGATGATGTGTGTACATGATGTGTGTACATACATCTTCCGCTGTAGTGGGAGTCTCATAGTCATTATCCTGTCGTTGATTGGCACCGGTTCCTCATCAAGCATTGCTGTTATCTCCTTTTCTAACTGCAAAGCCCACTCCTGCTTCTCTCTTTTCTTGAGTTGATTTCCCACTCCAAAAGAAGATGTACCCATGGTCTTCCAAGCTGTCATATCCAGGTAATCTTGTTTCACTAAGTGCAGCAATGTCTACATTGTACCTGTTCATTTCCAAGGCCACAAGCGTAAGCTCTCTTTCTGGGTGCTGTGATGTTGTTCTGTCCATCAGAGTGCGTACATTCCATTCTGCTACACACAAGGCTGCTGCTTTCCTCTTCTTTTCTCTTCCTGCTCCTAACTTACTTTTCACTGCCTGTCAGATTGTGAACAGATCAGTGCAGACTTTGTTAACCCGGTCGATGTCCCAGCCAGTATGAGTTGCTTTCTGACTGACCATTTCATGAAACTGCTTCCAAAGTATTCAAGTACCCCTAGCTTTTGCTGGACTAGCAGCACATTCTTGGCAGATAGAGGTATTTTCAGTGGCAAGGACAAGCTAAGACAAACTGACTCCAGTATCTGTTGCAGTGACTGACCAGATGATAGGTTTTTTTTATCTCTGCTCTTTGTGTAGTGCATGTCACGATGTACCGACTGGCAAAAGTCCACCACAGACCTTGCAACAGATGTGCTTATCTGCCAGGATATCCAGTCTCACCCCATGTAACTGGGAGTGGTCCACCACAGACCTGTGACAGATATTGTTTTTAGTTCTGCCAGCATGCCCTGTTTCACCCTCCACACCCTCAGAAAGGCGGGGAATGCCGGATGAGTCGCCGACGGCCTGACCCATGAGACAGATAGTACCAATTTTCATGGTTACCCGGTAGCAAGCAAACCAATGCCTGACCTGACTGACACAAAAAATAAATACTGAAACCCAAAAAAGGCATTACACAGAAAAAAAATGTAAAAGTTGAAGAAGCTGCAACATAGAGATGCATCAAGATGCATCGTGAATCATTTTGCATTTGAATCGTTAATGCCTGAATGGTGAGACCACTGAAGATGCACACCCCTGGTAGCTCCCATCACATGGTTTAAGCTGAACTGATTTACCTTAAAGCAAACAGAAACACTGCATGCATATTTTAAGCACAATGTCACATATATAAATAGGTTTGGGGTTTCTAAACAACTGTAATCATACTAAAGCCTATAAAGAGAAGTGCATGCATTTGTGTTTCTGAGCATTTAATTTAAATTAAAGCAAACCCAGATGTGCGTGGGTCCTCCCTAAATGCAAACAAGCTCAACAGCACCACCCTGACCCCTGACAATTACCAAAACAATGGCGACAGAGGCGGGTGGAGGAGTGAAACTTAGCAGAAAGTCACTCTTTAATCAAAATGACACTCCCAATAAATAGATGCATGCAATGAATACATGACAACTGATATTAATACTTTCACACCTTTGATCAAGTTGAAGAAAGAAGATCACTGCATCCTCCACCCCAATGCCATGCTGGTAGGCGAACTGGAGTGGATCCATTGCTGGTTCCACCAGGAGGCGGAGGTGAGCAAGGAGCAGTCTCTCCAGGGTCTTCATCATGTGGGACGTCAGGGCCACTGGTCTGTAGCTGTTCAGGTCTTTGGGGTGGGAAGTCTTTGGTACAGGTACCGCACAAGATGTTTTCCACAACTGTGGTACCCTCCCCAGCTTCAGACTCAGGTTGAAGATGAGCTCCACAATCCCACACAGCTGGTCTGCACAGGCCTTGAGGAGCTTTGCGCTGATGCCGTCCGGTCCCGACGCCTTCCTCGCTTTGATCTTCCTCAGCTCCATCCTCACCTGGGTCTTAGTGAGGGTCATGTTGGGGGGCTGTGTGCTGGGAGTAGGGGGGGGTGTTGGTGGAGTGGGGTGTGGGCAGCGGGACTCGATGTCTTTAGAGGCAGCAGTGGTTGTTGTGCGAAGTCGGGGGGGAGGGCGGTTGGTCAAACCTATTAAAAAACAGGTTCAGATTGTTTGCCCACTCCCTGCCCCCCATGGCCTGGGGGGAGGTATTCTGGAGCCCAGAGAGGGTTTTAAGGTTTCTCCAGACCCCACCGATGTCGCTCTGTTGCAGCTTGTCCTCCATCTTCTTCCTGAAGCTGTCCTTGCCTTCTCTGATCTTCCTCCTCAGCTCCCTCTGTACGGACTTCAGTTCCCCGACCTGAAGGTCCTCTTCTTCTCTCTCAGAAGTGTTTTTATCTCAGGATTGATCCAGGGTTTGTTGTTCGGGCAACACCGTATGGTCTTGGTGGGTATGGTGTTGTCCACACAGAAGCTGATGTAGTCCGTGATGGTGTGAGTGAGGCCATCAATGTCCTCACCATGTGGATCGCAGAGCTCCTCCCAGGCAATGGTTTCAAAACAGTCCTTTAGAGCGTCCATTGCCTACTCAGACCATAACTTCACTGTTCGCATGACTGGAGGTTGTCTGTGCACTAGGGGTTTGTACACCGGCAGGAGATGAACCAAGTTGTGATCCAATCTCCCGAGTGGGGGGAGTGGTGATGAGGTGTACGCCTCCTTAGTGTTTGCATAGAATAAGTCCAGTGTTTTATTGTCTCTAGTGTTGCATGTGACATACTGGGTGAACGTGGGTAGAATGGGAGATAGTGAGATATGGTTGAAATCGCCTGAGATGAGGAGAAGAGCATCTGGGTGATCTGTCTGCAGCCTTCCAGTTACTGAATGGATGACATCACGCGCTGTCCCAGCGTTCGCCATCGGATTTGCATAAATAACAATGCAGATCACGTGTGAGTATTCCCTCGGGAGATATGTAGGCCGCATGCTAACAGCTAGCAACTCCATGTCTTTGCTGCAATGTTGTTGTTGAACCGTGATATGTCCCGGTCTGCACCGGTTGTTATTGACATACATTATCACTCCTCCGCCACTTGTCTTCCCACTGCCTGGTGTTCGGTCTGCCCGTATTGTGTGGAAACCCTCCAGTTCAATGTTAGCATCTGTTGCTAGTTCTGTTAGCCACGTCTCCGTGAATAGCATCAGGCTACACTCCCTGTATTTGCTATCGTAGCGGGAGAAAGCTGCTAGCTCATCTGTTTTTCTGAGTAGCGATCGTACATTCCCCATAATAACGGATGGGACGGCGGGTCTGTACCTTATATTTCTCGCCCGCCGTCTTATTAAAGCACGACATCCACGCCGTTTTCGTCTTATTTCTCCCGGTATGTCGAGTTTTTGCGTTAGCATCGTGGGCCGGTTAAGTGCTAACAGCTGGTCCCTATTGTACTGCCTCCTACAAGAAACAGTGGCTCCGTCCGCTGGCTCAGGAGACATTTGGGTGATCTACGTGTCTGTGATGGATCAAGGTGTCACCAAAACAGAAAGATTAGCAAGAGTCCAGACAGTAAATAGAAATAGGAAGAAATTGATCCGCTGTTGCAAAAAGGCAGCCAACTCGTGTGGCGCCTTATTTATGCCTTACGCAAGGACAACCCCTCACAGCACCAGTAAACATACAGGGAACAGACATTGAGATGGTGACATCCTACAAGTACCTGGGTGTTCATCTGAACAATAAACTAGACTGGTCACACAATACTGACGCACTCTACAAGAAGGGATAGCGCAGGCTGTTCCTACTGAGGAGACTCAGGTCTTTTGGTGTACAAGGGGCGCTGCTGAATAGGGGTGGGTTCAAAAGATCAATATATCGATATGGATCGATCCACGTTGGACTGAGCTGATATCGATCCACAAAGTCCGCGGATCGATCTTTTAATATAATATTAATATATTTTAATATAATATTTTTACGTTTGTGAACGTCTGCTGAGTATAATCGGGTCGAAACCGGGTCAGTGAGCCAGGAACAACGGCCGAGAACCATAAACAACCGACGCGCTAATGGAGCTAGCAAGCTAACGGATATGCTAGTTCTTATTCTGTGGTGTTAAAACGGTTCTCATCCGGCAAGAGTTCCCTGCCGCGCGTGCACACGTCTTTCGTGTTTACACGAGCGGAGTTAACGTGCGTGTCTCTTAATTTAGCAACAAAAGTCACCGTAAAGACTGTCCTCAACAGCTTCTTAATATTTTTCATAAAGCGGGGATAAACGGACTTTTACTCCGTGCAGCGCTGTGTTGGAACATAAAGTTGACGACTGATAAACGGAAAATGCGCGGAGACTGAAACCCGTGAAGCAGAGGGAGACTTGGAGCTGCTGAGACTGTAAGTATAATATCATTTGTTTGTTTTAACGTTTGTGTCGTCAGTTAATAATTTATCCGGCATGATAGTGGTTTCTTTTACAAACTATGGACACAGAGAGAACTGTTGGTTAAGCGCTGTGAATAAATGCAGAATTAAGGTATATTTTATGAGATTATGGACTTCTACCACTTAAGTAAGAGATGTGGAGAGAATAAATCACAATAAAATTAATAAAGGCTGCAGTACAACAAGCTATTTTTACTCAGTAGAACTAAATTGAAATGAACAAACCTTCTCAGGAAATGAATTGAAACCCTTTTCAAACATTGAAAGTTAATTTGTAGTTAAAATATAAAAAAAAACCCTAAATTATTAAACCCTACTGTGGTGTGGCGATCTAAAAATATGAATGTTAATTTTACTGTGAAATCTATTCTTTGTATCTGCCTTCAGATGTGTGAAGACTGGAAGCTTCATCCTCACTGAGACCTTCTGAAGGTCAGAGGTCGTCAGTGGAGGAGCATCCCTGCTTCATGTGGATTTCAGCACAGAAGAAGACCTTCAAATTCAAGATTCAAGGAGGTGCTGCCGTCATTTTCTCCAGACTAACATGCATTCAATGCGACTTCCGGTTATGGCTGCCACGTAGGACGGACGTGTCTCGCTCTGCTCTGCTCCTGGAAAAAAAAAAAATCGGCAAATAACTCTCTCATTTGGGACAGAACGTATCCCAGCATTTGGGCGAAGATATGTCGGCGAAGCCTAAGGCTGGAAAACCAGGAAAAGGAAAAAGCGAGCCGCCGAAACAGTCCAAATTAACGGACTTTCAGGTCTGTGACGCAGTAAACAAAACTCCATATATGGCGGAGGAGGCTGGCAACGCTGCGATATCTGCGGGGAATGGCGCAGATGCGCTGATGGCTGCCATGAGTTCAATGAGAGCGGACTTTTCCTCTAGATTTGATGGGATTATGACAGCGTTGGAAGGAATAAGAAAGGAATTGGGTGACTGTGTAGAACGAACGGCGCAGATGGAGCTCCGTCTCGCTAGTGCTGAAGATGACGTCACCCGTCTTCAATTAAAGGTGCGCACTTTGGAAAAAAAAAATAAATCTCTGGAAGATAATATTTTGGATTTGGAATCTCGGTCGAGACAGAATAATTTGAGGCTGGTGGGTCTTCCAGAGGAATCAGAAGGTCGGGACGTATGTTCCTTTCTGGAAAAGTGGATTCCGGAGGTGCTGGGCAGCGAGGAGTTGCAATCAGCAGTGGTTCTGGAAAAAGCACATCGTATTGGCCCACGGAGAGATAAGGGACCGCCGAGGACCTTAATTATGAAGTTTCTTAGCAACAGAGACAGGATGAAGATCTTCAACGCTGCACGAGCTAAAAAAGGAGAGATTAAACACCAGGACCAGCAGGTGCGGTTCTACCCAGATTTGGCCACAGGAATCCAGCAATTGAGGAAGCAGTTTGATCCCGTACGTAAGGAGCTGCGCAACCTTGGGATTCGTCATGGTGTAATCTATCCTGCGAGACTGCTGACCACGTATGAGGGCAGAACCCACATCTTCAAGACCCCAGAGGAGGCGCAGGAGTTCATCAAGAAGATCAAAGAAGAAGAAGAGACTGGTGGGAGCTAAGCATGAACAAAATATAAGGCAGAATAATTAAGCATTTGCACAGGCATCTGACTGACTTGAAGTAAATAGTAAGTTTACAAATATAGATTGTATTATATATTAAAAAAACAAAACAAAAACAAAACAAACAAACAAAAAAAACTATGATGTACAAAGTTGTTAAAAATTTTGGAGTTAAGTTGGAAAACTACAGAGGAGAGTTAATGTTACGTCATTAAAAGCAGTAGAGTTAGGGTGATTGGGAGGATGAAGAAGGAGTGGCTTAGGCTGTTCCCCGTGGGTGTGGAACGGTCGATGGCTATATCGGGAGACAGAATTTTTCTTTTGATTTTGGGGGGTTTGCCACAAGTGTGGGAAGGGGAAATTTGTTTGTGTGTAGTTTGTAGGATGAATGTTCAACCACTCATGTTTTTGCTTCTCTGTATGAGCATGTTTACACTGCAAGGTAATCCCAAACTCTCTATTGATCATGGACCAAAGTGTTAATCTTAATTTAACTTCATGGAATTGCAGAGGTCTACAAAATTTAAAAAAACTTAAACAAGTTATGAATAAATAAAGGACATGGGTTCAAGAATTGTGTTTTTACAAGAAACTCATCTGATAGAGGAGGATGTTAAAAGAATTAGGAGTAGATGGCAGGGAAGTGTATTCACCTCTTCATTTTCATCCCGAGCCAGGGGAGTTATGACTCTCATACATAAATCAGTTCCTTTTCAAGTGAAAAATGTAATTGGAGACAAATTTGGAAGATATGTAATCATTCAAGGTTCTTTGCTATTAGAAAATATAAATCTTGTGAACTTATATGGTCCCAATATAGATGATCAGAAGTTCTTTGCTAATTTATTTCTCATCTTATCATCACTTACAGGGCAACATATAATAGCAGGGGATTTTAATTGTACATTGAATCCAGGTGTGGATAGATCAACAGGACTGGATTGTACGCACATTGGATGTAGGATGACTATTAATCATTTTATGAAAGAATTGAGATTGTTAGATATATGGAGAGAAATGAAACCACAAGTTAAAGCCTATTCTTGTTATTCCAGTACCTACAAGACATTCTCACGTATTGATTATTTTTTGATTTCCACAGAATTAAGGTCCAAGATTCAAAACTGCTTTTATGATAACATCGTGATCTCTGATCATGCACCCTGTTGTCTAATATATGTAGATAAAAAATTGACAAAGGAATCAGGTAGATGGCAATTTCAGCATAAATGGCTTCAGGATGAGGAATTTGTCAAGTATATAGAAAAACAGATAGACGAGTTCTTTGACATCAATACTACACAAACATCAGCATGTGTAAAGTGGGAGGCTTTCAAAGCTTTTATTAGGGGACATATTATTAGTTACACAGGATCAAAATCTAAGAAGACTCGAGAGGAGAGAGCTAAATTGGAACATAAAATAAAAAGTCTTCAGGAAAAAGTGTATGCAGGAAGTGACCCAAGGTTGGAGAATGAATTACTGATTTTGAGAGCTGAATACGACAAAAAATCAGCGAATAGAGCTGCCTCGAGTCTTCTAAGATTGAAACAATCTTTTTATGAACAAGGTGAAAAATCAGGAAAATTATTAGCATGGCAGATTAAACAATTGGAAATTAAAACACCAATTACCAGTATTATAAGTAACGGACAGGTAGTTATAGATCCTTTAGAAATTAATAGAGCCTTTAGAGATTACTATGAAAAATTATATGATACCAAAAATGAACCTGATTTAACAAAACTAAATGGGTTTTTGAACGAACTATCTATACCGTGTATACCAAATGAAAACAGGGAGATATTGGAGTCTAAAATTAGTCAAGAAGAAGTTGGGCTAGCCATTGATAATATGAAATCAGGAAAAAGTGCAGGACCAGATGGTCTTCCAGTTGACCTTTATAAAAAATTTAAGAATAAATTAATAAAACCTTTTTTGGAAATGGTTTTAGAAGCATTTCAAAATAATAATTTACCATCATACATAAATAATGCCTTAATTATACTGCTGCCAAAACCAGGTAAGCCCTCTAATAAATGTGAAAATATGAGACCAATAAGCCTATTAAACGCCGACCTTAAGATAATCTGTAAAATTTTAGCAAGACGAATACAAGAAATTTTACCAAATATTATTAATCGAGATCAGAATGGCTTTATAAAGGGTAGACAAGGCTTCCATAATGTAAGAAGACTATTTAATATTATTTATTTTAATAAAGAAGCACCGGATACAGCTCTCCTATCATTGGACGCCGAAAAGGCCTTTGATAGAGTTGAATGGCCCTTTCTTTTTGAAGTCCTACAAAGGTTTGGACTTGGAAATAATTTCATAAAATGGGTTCAAATAATATACAATAATGCTACAGCAGAAATCCTAACAAATAACAATATTTCAAAACCAATAAAAATCAATAGAGGATGTCGACAAGGCTGTCCACTTTCACCTTTACTGTTTACTATGGCAATTGAACCTTTAGCGATAGCGATACGTTTACATTCACAAATATATGGAATTAAAGTTGGACCAACAGAACATAAAATCTCCCTGTACGCCGATGATATAATTTTGTTTATGTCGAATCTAAAAAAATCAATTCCAACCTTGTTGAATTTAATAAAGAATTTTGGGGAAATATCAGGATATAAAATAAATAAAACTAAATCTTCAATATTAATGCTAAATGAGACCCAGAGAAATTACCCAGCCCCTGAGGCAAATCAATTCAATGTTGTAAATCAGTTTAAATATTTAGGAATCCAAATTATGCCTAAGCTAGAATCAGTCGCCAGCGTCAACTATGAAGCCTTAATGTCAGATATCAATGAGTTAACTCAGAGATGGATGTCACTACCAATGTCGATGATCGGGAGAATCAATATACTTAAAAGTAATATTTTACCTAAAATACTTTATTTATTTCAATACATTCCCTTATCACCACCTTTAGATCTATTCTCAAGAATAAAAAAAAAGTTAGTGGAATTTATATGGAACAACAGGAGGGCTAGATTACGTCTGTCTTTATTATATTTACCATTTGATCGTGGAGGTCTGAAATGTCCAAATTTTATGTTGTATTATTGGTCGGCACAACTGAGGTCTATGACATATTATTTTTCATCAAATGATCTCCCTCACTGGACTGAAATGGAATCATACAATTTACCTTTACCTCTTCCCATATTCATATACTCAGATTCGGCAAAAAAATTACAAAAACAAGTTAAAAATCCATTTGTAAAGCATATGATCAAAATATGGTGTGAAGCTAAAAACTATTTAAAAGAACCACAGTTATTGTCACAATTTAGTCCAATATGGGGTAATCAATATTTTAAACCAGGGAGAGCGGACGTTGTATTTAAAGTATGGAATTTAAAAGGGATACAAAAGATTCAGGATTTATATTTGCCATGTGCAGACAACATAATGTCTTTTGAAGAGCTGAGGATCAAATTTAATCTCAATAGAACACATTTTTTTAAATATCTTCAACTTAGAAACTTTATTCGATCAAATCAAAATAAAGCTCTCACTCGACCTATTTATTCATCCTTGGAAAAAATGATGATGAAAGATAGTAAAAGAAAGGGTATTATTTCAGAGTTTTATAACTCATTGACACTATCTTCAAGTGAAAATTCACTGAAAAGATTAAACTACTGGAAAGAAGATCTGCAAATTGAAATTTCGGAGGAACAATGGGAATTGGCTTGTACAGAAGCTCAAACCAAATCAATAAATGCACGCCTTAAACTGATACATTTCAAATGGTTAATGCGGATGTATGTTACACCGGAGGAGTTAAATAGATATAACAAAAATATACCAGATACATGCACAAAATGCATGGAAAGTAAAGGAACCCTATTTCATTGTTTATGGGAATGTAGATTAATAAGAATGTTTTGGGAAGAGGTGAGGGTAACAATTGAAAAAATAATCTCAAAACAAATCATACTGAATCCTAAACTGTTTTTGTTGGGTCTGTACCCAGAAAAGCATAATTTTAATAAAAGTGAAAGAACATTCATAGACCTCAGTTTGCTTAATGCCAAAAAATGTATTGCACTATTATGGAAAAAGACTCATAGACCAGATGTGACTCAGTGGTTAAGACAGATGTTAACAAACCTTCCATTAGAAAGAATAACATATATACTGAAATCAAAGGAAATTGTGTTTGAGAATATATGGAGACCTTTTATTGATTATGTAAAAAATTTAAACATAACTCTTGAAGATGAAGGTGAATGATGTGTGTGGACCTTGTAAATTCCAAACTGGTGAACATAATATGTATACTTATGTATTGGATTGTCTAGACTAAACAGAGGAGCATTGTTGAAGACTTGATTTTGTTGGTGGTTGTTGGTGTTTTTAGTGCATTTTTTTTTTTTGTAGTACTTTAGCGTTAGTGTTTGATTGTTTGTATCATGTTTGTTAAAAAAAAAAAGGTTCAATAAAGATATTGTGGAAAAAAAAAAAACATGCATTCAATGCAATTTAGTTGTTGTAATGACAAATTCTTTTATTTCTTTTTTTTAAGTTCTCAGCAAGAACACAATATTGGTCATTTTTTTTTACAATTTTACTGAGCATTTAGTTCTAAATAAATCACTGTTTAACAGGAAATTTTTGGCAATCCTGTGCTTTTCTTGTGGTGTTACATAGAATAGCAGCTGCTTTAAAATTTGTACTTCCTCACACAACTCTGAGTGCAAAAAAACTCTAAAAGTGCCATAAATTTTTGGAAAAGCTCCCACAAATCCAGGCTTTTTGGGCCACAACAATCACAAAAACAGCTGACAAAATCCTGGAGGGACTGAAATACAGTGAGATTATGTATGCATGGTTCATGCATTGAATTTGTTTACTTACTCTGGGTGGTGAACTTGACACGACACACCCTTTGCACTAAAGAAAGCACCTGTGAGCACTTTATGAAATGATAAGTTAAATAATAAAAAGTGCATTATTGTAACTGATTTTGGGTCAGTTCTATATGTGATAATTTATGTATTAACAAAGTTAGAAGATTCTTGGTACAATTTGCAGCATTAGGTCTCAAAGATTTTTGTTTCATGGGAAGTAAAATGGCTATTAAAATGGTAATTCCCCAGATTGAATCGAATCGAATCAGATTGATTCAGAATCTCAAGAATCGGAATCGAATCGATTCTGGAAATTAGGGATCGTTCCCAGCCCTACTGCTGAAGACATTCTACGACACAGTGGTAGCATCAGCCATCACTTTTGGAGTGGTCTGCTGGGGCAGTGGCATTACAGCAGCAGATAGGAAGAGACTGAACAAACTGATCAAGAAAGCTAGCTCTGTCCTGGGGCAACGCCTTGACCCAGTGGAGGAGATAGGAGAGAGAAGGATGGTGGCTAAACTGTCATCTCTGCTGGAGTCCGAGTCCCACCCTATGCAGGACATATTGAACGCACTGAGGAGTTCATTTAGCAGCAGACTACATCATCCTAGGTGCGCCACTGAGAGGTTTCGCAGGTCCTTCCTACCTACGGCTGTCAGACTGTATAACCTAAGAAGGGCTGCTCGCAGAGATAGCAAAAAAACGTGACGACCTAATAGTATTGAATGCAAAAGACGCAATAGACTTACACAATGGCCCCCTCCCCTTTAATTTGTGGCTTGTAAATATGGATGTGTAATATAAATGTATTTTTAATGTGTGCCCTGATTTGTTTCTCAGTTGCTTTTAATATGTTTTGACAATCCAGTTCTCTTTTCACGGTGGATTTATCTTAAGGCACACCATGATCTGGGCAGTATGACCTGTAACTGTTACTCCTTAGCACAGCTGTTACTCCTTCCAACTATGCTTATGAAACAAAGGCATTCCTTTATTCCTCATGTGTGTGTGTGCAATGAAATGAAGCAGATGTTCGTGTATGTTTTGGGAGCCGGGCAAGGAGTTGTTTTGGGAGCGGGGACTGGCCCTCCCCGCTCCTCATGCAACTCTGAGAATGTGAGAGGGGGGCTCCCTCAGAGCAGAGATGGCCACTCTGTTCTGTACATAGCCGTCCCTTTAAAAACAGGGGTTTTCCCTCAATACGGTAGAGTCTGCTGTGGATTTTTTGCGCGAATGCCCAGCTGAGAGATCAATACGCTCTTCCTAAGACTGCTCGGCTCTCCGGTCTGCTGTATCATGGGTAAGAGCTGGTGAAATGACATGAAATGCATTAATCCTTTGTGTGTGAAGGAGATGTGTGACATGAAATGCATTGATCTCTGTGTGTGTGAAGGAGATGTGATCTGTGGGGAATAAAAGATACAGTTTATTCTAGCAGTCTGTCTCAGTGTGAACTTTCTTTCCTGTGTGCCGACTCCTCACGAACCTGTCTAAATATTTTCATAAAACATTTTGGCGTCACGAACAGGATTTGGAATTTTTAAAAAAAAAGGTGAAGAGGAGCTGTACATAGGAAAGTCATGTTTAAGAAAAGAAATAAACAAGGTGTAGCCGGGGGCTCTCCCGGCGATTGTGTGATCCCAGGCTGGGATGGTTCATGGGAACAGGTGGGTGTGTGTTTAGCTGATGGTGGTGGAAGATTAGAGCCATGGGGAGACCTGGTGGGGGACGGGTCACCCTCAGTGGTGTTTGAGAGTCTTCGGGGGATTGAGGTTGCCCCGAAAGCTCCGCTGAGTGGAATTCAGCAGCGAATGTGGTGTTGTGCTGCGGCGTGGCGCCGATGTTATGATACAGAACGGGAACAGGAAAAACAAATAGCTGATTTAGTTCAGCGATTAGAAGGATGGCAGAAAAAAGAGGAGGATTTGACAGGGCAAATCCTAAAGTTGCAACAAAAATTGGAAAAGGAAAAACTCCGTTCATCTCGGTTGACAGTGATGGCAGAACAGGGTGTAGCACGGGTTGCACAGCTAAACAGGGAGAGAAGGAAAAAGAGACCCCATGCTACCTCCGCTGTTAAAGTGCGGTCGTATGTGGCTGAGATGGTGGATGGAGATGGGGATTGGGACCCCGACGACCGGGATGAGTGGGGTGAAGAGGAGGAAACTCCTCCACCGATCTCTCCGTTGTACCCCAAACTACCGGGGAATTATCAGGCTGCCCCTGTCCGGAGACGGTGGGAGGAGCAGCGGTTTGTTCCACCCGTCCGAGAGGCGGTGGTGGATGATGCCAGACAGGCGGTATTTGATGAGCATGGACAGAGGCTATATGCCATGGTGCCTCAGGTCCAACCGAACCCCTTGGCAGTGATTATTGTTGAAGATTACACAGCCGAGGAAGTAGCTAATTTGAACACTCTAAAAGAGGGAATGCGGGCGGCTGTTCTCTCTCTCCCATCAGCAAGGGGAGGGGCGAGCAGCGCTCTCTCTCTCTCTCTCTGTTCCTCGCTCTCCCAAAGGGGGCGGGCGAGGGATAGTGCTCTCTCTCTCTCTCTCTCCCCTTTTGCCTGAGGGGCGGGGGAGAGGCAGATTTGGCCTCTAGGGGAAAAAAACAGAAGTGTGAATTTTTGTTCAGCTCAAGTGAAGAATGCAAGAGGCGGGGGTGTCTGCCTCACAAGGCTTGGGAGAGG
Source organism: Pholidichthys leucotaenia (assembly GCA_020510985.1). Classification (NCBI taxonomy): domain Eukaryota; kingdom Metazoa; phylum Chordata; class Actinopteri; order Cichliformes; family Pholidichthyidae; genus Pholidichthys; species Pholidichthys leucotaenia. The sequence continues at coordinate 39,693,698 of CM035841.1, read as the reverse complement.
CTGGGTTGCATAAAGGAAATATAAAAACAATGGGATTCAACAGTGACTCAAATGCTTCAGAAATTGAGAGGAGGTGACATCACAGGACATTTTGCCACAGATTGATGTAAATATGTTAATAGATGAACAGAGAAAAGCGTCTCCTGAAGAAAAAAAAACAGTGTGGAAACAGAGAGGCCAGGATGGTAGACCAGTGTTACCCCCAGGAATCAGAGAAAATGTGTTACATGAAGCTCATGGCTTAGCACATGTAGGAGCTAAACAAATGAACAGACATTTGAGTCACTGGTGGCATCCTTTTTTCCCTGATATGATACAAAATTTTGTAAAAAGTTGTGCCATTTGTGTTTCGTACAATCCAAAACAGTGATCAAATTTTTGATAAATCAATAGGTGGTAACCATTATGTATCCAGGAGAGGAAGCCTGGGAGAATGTTGAACCAAGATGGCGCCCACAGCGGTCGACATGGTGCTTCGCTGCGCTCTTTGTTTGTTTTTGTTTGTCAATTGTGTGTCTGCTTGCACTTATACCCGTGAAGAACTTCTAAATATCAGGACTTTCACCCCCACGGACCTCCTCCCAGTTTTTCTAGCCCCTGCCGCCGATCTGGTTTACTGTTTGGCTCGGAAAGTGAGACGGCGAAAGAGAGGTAGACGAGCGGGCGCTCTCGTGCGGCTTCGCAGGAGAGGCTCGCGAACGGCGCTGCCTGGCATATTTCTGTCCAATACCAACTCTCTCTCTAACAAGGTAGATGAACTGAGACTGCTGATGCGTTTTAAGGACCTCGCCTCCTCAGCTGTCCTCTGCTTTACTGAGACCTGGCTCCGGGAAAATATACCGGACAGCGCGCTGCGCCTCGACGGCTTTCAGCTCTTTCGTGCTGATCGTGATACAGAGCTTTCCGGCAAGACCACAGGAGGCGGAGTCTGCTTCTACATCAACTGCAGCTGGTGCTCTGATGTAACGGTAATTTCCAAACACTGTTCTCCTGCCTTGGAATTTCTTGTTATCAATTGCAAGCCTTTCTATTCCCCGCGGGAGTTTGCTTCTTTTATAATGATCGCTGTGTACGCCCCTCCCGACGCGGACACGCGCGAAGCTCAGCGCGTGCTTGCGGATCACATTCAACACACAGAGCAGATTTTTCCAGACTCGCTGATTATTGTGGCTGGCGACTTTAATCAGTGCAATCTGAGCCACGATCTCCCCCGCTACAAACAGTTTATTAAATGCCCCACCAGAGGATTAAACACACTGGATCACTGTTACACCACAGTGAAAGACGCATATCGCGCTGTTCCTCGAGCTGCGCTGGGATTATCTCATCACGTGATGGTTCACCTCATTCCCACATACAGACAGAGATTGAAGCTCACTAAACCTGTTGTGAGCACTACGAAGATACGGACCAGTGATGCTGAGGAGAAGCTGGAAACGTGCATGGAAATATCTGACTGGGGCATGTTTAAAGGAGCCACGCATGATCTGGATGAGTACACGGACACTGTGAACTCATATATCCACTTTTGTGAAGAGAACATTCTTCCATCACGCACCAGGGTGAGGTACTCTAATGACAAACCCTGGTTCACAGCTAAGCTCAGACAGATCAGGAAGGAGAAGGAAGCAGCGCTGAAAAGTGGAGACAGGGACTGCTACAGGGAGGTTAAATACCGGTTTAACAGAGAGCTGAAGAGGGCTAAATCTCTATACTCAGAGAGACTCCAGCAGCAGTTCACTGCTAATGATTCGGCTTCCGTGTGGAGAGGACTGAGGCAGATCACCAACTATCGACCTAAGGCTCCTAAAGGTCAGGATGACAAAGCCCTTTGTCAAAGACTGTCCCAACACTATTCCCGTTTTGACACCTCGTCATCTGTGTCCAACTCCCCCCCTCCCTCCAGCTCCACAGCCTCCACATTCCCTACTTCATTTAAGGCACCCCCCCCCTCCTCCCCCCCTGCCCTTATCATCAGTGAGCAGGATGTGCTCAAACAGTTCTCCAGACTGAACCCGCGCAAGGCCCCCGGCCCAGACGGCGTGTCTCCCTCCACCCTGAGACTCTGTGCGAAACAGCTGGCTCCTGTCTTCACAGACATTTTTAACACCTCCCTTAAGTTATGCCACGTGCCGTCCTGCCTCAAATCCTCCACCATCATCCCTGTCCCCAAGAAGCCACGGATCACTGGACTTAATGACTACAGACCTGTAGCGCTCACCTCTGTAGTCATGAAGTCCTTTGACCGCCTGGTCCTGTCCCACCTCAAGTCCATCACCACCCCTCTCCTGGACCCGCTGCAGTTTGCCTACCAAGCCAACAGGTCTGTAGACGACGCAGTCAACCTGGCCCTCCACTCCATCCTGCAGCACCTGGACTCCCCGGGAACCTACGCCAGGATCCTGTTTGTGGACTTCAGCTCCGCATTCAACACCATCCGCCCCGCTCTGCTCCGGGACAAGCTGTCCCTGCTCAACGTGCCTGACTCCCTCTGCAGGTGGATCATCGACTTCCTAACGGACCGGAGGCAGCATGTGCGGCTGGGAAAGACTGTCTCAGACTATACTAGCATCAGCACCGGATCACCCCAGGGCTGTGTACTTTCCCCCCTACTCTTCTCCCTTTACACCAACTCCTGCACCTCCAGCCACCAGTCTGTCAAGTTGATCAAGTTTGCGGACGACACCACCCTCATCGGGCTCATCTCCAACGGCGACGAGTCCGCCTACAGGAGAGAGGTGGCCCAGCTGGCGTCCTGGTGCAGCAATAACAACCTGCAGCTGAACGCTCTGAAGACAGTGGAGATGATTGTAGACTTCAGGAAAGTCACTACTCCTCTGCCCCCCCTCACCCTCTCAGGCTCTCCCATCACCACTGCTGATTCCTTCCGCTTCCTAGGCACTACCATCACCAGGGACCTCAAATGGGAGCCGACCATCAGCTCACTCATCAAAAAAGCCCAGCAGAGGATGTTCTTCCTGCGGCAGCTGAGGAAGCTCAAGCTACCCACCAAGATGTTAGTGCAGTTCTACACAGCCATCATCGAGTCCATCCTCACCACCTCCATAACCGTGTGGTACGCAGGATGCACTGCCAGGGACAGACTAAGGCTGCAGCGCGTCGTGCGCACTGCTGAGAAGGTGATCGGCTGCAAGCTCCCATCTCTCCTGGATCTGTACATCTCCAGGACCCGGAGGCGTGCTGGCCGGATCATAGCCGATCCCTCACACCCTGGTCACGTACTGTTTGCCCCCCTCCCCTCTGGTAGAAGACTTCGGTCCATCCAGACTAAAACCTCCCGTCACATGAACAGCTTCTTCCCCTCTGCCATCAGACTGCTGAACACTAAGTGACTTATTGACTCTCGTGCACCATGTACAGCAGCTCAACCAGACTCATGTCAATCATCACTGTTTTCTTCCTGCATTACCGACTGCACTATATAGTTCTCCACAGTATCTGCTGCTGGCTAATATATTTTAACTGTTGACCAGTATCACTTAATCTTATCCTACACTTTATTACATGTATAGTTTATTTCTTTTATCTTATCATGTTTAATGTTGCAGCATTGTTCCGAGACAAATTCCTAGTTTGTGTACTACATGAACAATGGCAATAAACCTGATTCTGATTCTGATATTGTTTTTTCTTGCCTTCTGATTGTTGCTCTGAGTGTTGCTATCCCTGTGCTGTTGCAATCCTGGAATTTCCCCATTGTGGGACTAATAAAGGCTTATCTTATCTTATCTTATCTTATCTTATGTACCAGTATCAAAATGTTACCTAAGGGAGAACTAATTCTGTGCTTTCTCTTCTCCTAAGTATGTGCTTGCTTTGCAGGAATGTTCGGGTGGAGACTGGTGATTGGACACCCGCCACGTCATGGGTCTTCTTCAACACCTCCACAAGCACCGAGGACATGGCTATGTCGTCTGCTGGGACATGTGCCGCCCTGCCCTCATTGTGATCCTGTGGATGAGTATCGCCGGTTGCTGGATCCGGATCCACGCCACACCAGGCCAAGAAATGTTTGAGGTGGACCAATCTGTCTCGTTGGAATGGAGGGAAAGTCGAATCGGTGCCAATCGGAGTCAAGACGGTTTCTATTGTTTATCAAACCAAAAGTGCAAGATACTGAACTTAACCAGCCACTGTCCTATTTACACATGCCCCAAATGTGTCAAATATCAATATAATGTGCCTGCGGTGGAGAAGGGGTGCATGGTGAACTTAACTGCCAATGTAACCATATGCGTGGCCAAAACGACTAATGATTCACTGAAATGTGATACTACCTTAAATGGTACAAAGCTATCCATCAATATACCAGGAGATAAGGAAGTGTATTTGATGAATGGAACAGTCATAAAGGGTCGACAAATCCCCTTTGTGTACCCTATTGTAGTGATCGACAAAAACCCGAAGCATATATCCCCAACGAACCTGGCACCCATACTGTCGACCTGTACAACGGTGGCCACACAAACCAGCCATATCACCGTCAATTGGATGGTAAGGATACCGCCCATTCCCAAATGTTCAACCAAGAAGAAGAGAGCATGGTATGACACATTGCTGGGAGGATTTGGCACAGTTTTGGGAATCTCCAACACCATTAACAACGAGGTAACCAGATCAATGTTGGCAGATACTGGACATCAAACGTCTTTAGGCATTCAACAAGTTGGGTTTTGGATGCCTACGGTGGTGGGGCCTCAAATGGAGGCCGCCAATCTGTTTCAAAAACGTCTGAATTGGGATTTGACCATGTGGAATGCTACGAGTGAATTGATGACGAACATCACTCGAGCTTTCAATTGGACTGTGTGCAACATTCAAGTTTTGGATATTTGCACGCAGTTGGAACGTTTCACTCGCACTGTCACTACCAATCACGCTCGACAATGGCGAGAAGTGTGGAACATTACTGAAGAATGGTGGATAATTCCACATCCTGAAAAAACCATCTGCAATAGCACGATGTGTAGCGGGCAATGGACTCAATTAAATGTCACAAGAGTTGTTGACGTGTGCAAATATCATGTGTTACCAGTAATTACTGCTACGGCATTTTGGTTTATTCAATTAAAAGGGGGATGGTTTGATCCAGGGCAAAATAATACATATGATTTATCAGAATGTGATTTGACTGACCAAGGATATGCATGCCTAAGTCGAGAAATATATACTGAACCATGCTTAACCATGACAGAGGCACTATGTGAATGGAGAATAGAAAAACCTCGTGACATGATGTGGCAAATAGGGCCCCATACTCTATGTGTAGCCACCTTAAACTCCCATCCAATGTTGCCTAGGGTACCTTTCACTGGGTGTCTGCATGGTGTTCACATGTGGCAATGGCATAATCGGACATATCGTCTTACCAACTTTTCCAGTGAGGTTCACCTGACCGCCCTGCAATGGCGGGTGCTGGAAGTTCCATGGCAGGTGTCCCTGGATCGATTCAGAGGCGCACTGAGTGGATCCACGGAAATACAAAAGCTCATTGGTGATCATATGTCGGATGTGCGTGCTGCGGTGATATCCACTGTGGTGGCCCAAGGGAAGGTATTGCATGTAGCCCATCAGATAGAGCAAGCTTCTGCTCATCACTGGTGGGATATATTCTCAGGCATGTCAGTTACTGCTCGTACAACACTGGTGCCTCCCCTAGCTATATTAGTTGCTGTTCTATCTGTCTTAACACTATGCAATTTCAGTGCTTTCTGCTATATTAGAAGAGTAAAAAAGGTTTTAAGTAAAAGAATATATAATTCTCTGGCAATATGAAAATCAAAGTTATCTTTCGAGATGGAGGATATGGTACCACATCTTGCAAAGTAGAGGTGAGTGCTGACCCTCCTGGTCACTGGATATGTTATGATTATGCTGTAGGTATGACTAATGAGTGGAATTACTACAACAGACATTTCAATACAAGAAGTGAGCTATTGTGGCATGTTGTAACATGCATTTGGGACATCAATTGGGTGGAATTATCTCACCATAATCATGTCGGCATACCTTATGAGGATGAAAGTATTCCCCAAGAAGACAGTAATTACCCAATGTTCTTCACCAACTGATAAAACAAATAAGGTCAAAGGGTGGAAAATGTGATATAAATATTTTTTAATGTGTGCCCTGATTTGTTTTTCAGTTGGGGAAGAAAGCAATTATCAGAAAGCAATTATCTTTACCAACTGATCACAAATAAGGTCAAAGGGTGGAATGTAATATAAATGTATTTTTAATGTGTGCCCTGATTTGTTTCTCAGTTGCTTTTAATATGTTTTGACAATCCAGTTCTCTTTTCACGGTGGATTTATCTTAAGGCACACCATGATCTGGGCAGTATGACCTGTAACTGTTACTCCTTAGCACAGCTGTTACTCCTTCCAACTATGCTTATGAAACAAAGGCATTCCTTTATTCCTCATGTGTGTGTGTGCAATGAAATGAAGCAGATGTTCGTGTATGTTTTGGGAGCCGGGCAAGGAGTTGTTTTGGGAGCGGGGACTGGCCCTCCCCGCTCCTCATGCAACTCTGAGAATGTGAGAGGGGGGCTCCCTCAGAGCAGAGATGGCCACTCTGTTCTGTACATAGCCGTCCCTTTAAAAACAGGGGTTTTCCCTCAATACGGCAGAGTCTGCTGTGGATTTTTTGCGCGAATGCCCAGCTGAGAGATCAATACGCTCTTCCTAAGACTGCTCGGCTCTCCGGTCTGCTGTATCATGGGTAAGAGCTGGTGAAATGACATGAAATGCATTAATCCTTTGTGTGTGAAGGAGATGTGTGACATGAAATGCATTGATCTCTGTGTGTGTGAAGGAGATGTGATCTGTGGGGAATAAAAGATACAGTTTATTCTAGCAGTCTGTCTCAGTGTGAACTTTCTTTCCTGTGTGCCGACTCCTCACGAACCTGTCTAAATATTTTCATAAAACAGGATGTCACCAGACTGCAAAACAAATCTACCTATGGGTACAAATAAAGTAACCTGAACCTGAACCAGTATACAACTAGGACAATATCGGTCGCTACGGAGGGTGACAATATGTATGGGTACATATTCATACTATGTAGGATAACTAAGCAGACGGTTACGCTGTTTATTCCATCTAGCTACAATGCTCCGCACTGTGTGTATATATTTATTCCATCTAGCTACAATGCTCCGCACTGTGTGTTTATATATTTATACAGTATGTACATATGTATATTCGCTGCTCTTGTTTTTCTTGCCTTCTTATTGTTGCTCTGAGTGTTGCTATCCCTGTGCTGTTGCAATCCTGGAATTTCCCCATTGTGGGACTAATAAAGGCTTATCTTATCTCTTATCTTATCTTAAGTTAATGACACAATAGCTTTAGGATATATCTTTAAAAAGAGAGGAAGAGCTGTTCATGTTCAGCGTATAAATGGTGTAAAAATAATTTAATCACTTAAAGTTTATGAAACTACTTTAAATATGGTATGCTGTGTAGGTTAATAAATACACAGTAAATAAAAAATTGTCCTTTTTATTTACTTTCAATAAATAAAAAGGACAATTCCTCTGATAAAACAGACTGAAATAAATAATAATAAGTTAATTCCATCTTAATAAATATACCTCTGACACACACACTTATATATATCTGTATGTATTTATATGATCGGATTTTTAGATCCAATCATAAATGTTGTCATCCAATCTGGCGGCGGTGACAACACCGCATGGGCTAGTCTCACACCCAGCGAGTTGTGGAAGAACTTGCAGATTATAAATTAATTGATTAATAAATTAATAAGAATGCGTACATATTAACCGTTACAGAACAATAAAAGATAACAGCCCCATGTTTCCGGAAGTTTCTATCTGTACCTGGATCGGCATGAACAGAGAAAAAAATATGAAAGCTTTGTTAAAGAAAAACGTTAAACTCACTGTGTTTGTCAAGATAAAATCAACTGACTGGGCTGAAGCTTCTGGCAGAAAGGAACAGAACGCTGCTGCGGCTCTATAAAGCATCAGGTGACGCTGATATAAAGATCAGTGTTTGTCCAACATCTTTAAAAAGTCTTCAGCTGATCCAAAATGCAGCTCTAAAACCACCTCAAAAACCAATGTGGTTTGCCCAAAATAGTATACTGTGGCTTTTCATACACCAAAAAACTTTCATTGCCTTAGAATGGCTTGGAAAGAGTTTTTATTTCTTTGACCTACTTAAGTATGTGTGGATCTATGACTATCCTAATTAGCTCCACCCATACTCCCAACCCACCAGTAGCTGGAAGAAGTCGAGGAACTTGTACAAGGCTCCGAGAAGGCAATCTAACTTGAGGAAGCACCGTCATAGGTGAGCCCATGGAAGAGTCGCTGCCTGGCATGGAGGCTAGAAGGCTTCCCACCACTCTCTGGTTACCCATTCACCGTGGATCAACTCGCTGGGGGCCGGTGAGCAGTTCATCTTGGTCCAGTGCACCTGCCAGCTGGCTCGCCTCCAGGGCACTCCCTGGCCTCTTTCCTTTGGAGCCCGCTTCGCTTCAAGCTGCTCCGAGGTGAACTGCTAGCCGGTCCTCAGCGAGGCGATCCGCAGTGAAAGGGTAAGCAGAGACCACTCCTTCGGGGGGACAGGGAGGAGCTGAGGAGCGCTCAGTTCCTTCAGAGTGTTCTCCCCGGAGGCGAGGTGGCTGGCGGGGGGCATCGGCGGGTGCTCCCAGCAAGGCGAGGGAAGCCCTCCAGTGAGGCAGCGAGTGCCTCGCCGCTCCACCAAGAATGATCCTTCTGCAGGTTCACCTACGATGATACTATCCGGCTGTTGCGCCATGCACACCAGGGTGGTCTCCCCTGGCATGCAGGCTGCAAACCCGTGTCCTCTCCGGTATTGTAGCAGGGACACTGAGGTCATATTTTCCTGTCTGTGGGTAAGACATGCAATTTAAAAGGGGATTTCTTGCTCACACAGCTAAAAATTGAAAACGTATGCAGGGCTGAAAAGTTCATAGTGGTCAAATTTGACCAAAAGTGGTTTATTTTTCAACATAGACTCCCCTTTGGTCCACACACTACTTCCTTCGGTGTTGCAGTGCTTGGATCCTTGAGGTTGAAAAAAAAGCCATATTTGGTCAAATTTGGCCACTATAAACTTTTCAGCACCCCTCCTCCGTATAATCTGCCATCTTTCCCAACTTGTAAAAAGCACACCAGATAAACACATACTTGGGAGTTTGGAATGATTTTGCTCTTGATATGTCTTGTAAACCACAAGAAACATGTTACAAAAATGTTAAAAACAGAAGACTTGAATAATGACTTCAATCTTGAAGGTTTGAGGTTTTTCTCAAAATTTCTAACACGCACATGGTTGAAAGGCCGAACCAGAGAGAGACGTCTGCTCTCAGTGGCTGAAGGTGCCAAGACTGCCACCCGTCCATTTTGTTTTCGTTTGACTCGGTTCGGTGATGTGGGTTTTTTTGTGTGTGGGGGGGAGAGGGGCACAAAACCCTGCAGGAGCTCCATTCCATCCCCACCAGGGAGGATGGAGGAGGAGACATTAAACCCCCCACTCCCTCCCCTCTTAAAGGAGAGGGGGGTGTTGGCCTTGCAGCATATGCTACTGGTGAGCGGGCGAATGGGTGGAGCTAATTAGAATATTCATAGATCCGCACATACTTAAGTAGGTGGAAGATGTAAAAGTTCTTTCCAAGTAATTCTAAGGCAATGAAAGTTTGGTGGGTAAAAAGCCACAATATTTTTTTTTTTTTCCGGTTCCGGTTCCGCCGGACCGGCGGCACCACACGAGTCGGCAGCCCATTGCAACAGCCTTTTTTTTTTTTTATCTTCCTTCTTCTTTCTACACCTTTCACTCTGTATATATATCACGGACACACAGATCACCCCAGCGGTCTCCCGAGTCGGCGGACGGAGCCACTGTTTACAGCGGGAGACGTTACAGCAGGGAGGAGCTGGTGCTAGCTAGCACTCGGCCGCCGCCCGGTGCTAATGGGGAAACTCGACATACCGGGAGCTGTAGCGAAAACGACGCGGGTGCCGGGCTGGAGTTTAGGCGGCGTGCAAGAAATATAAGACAGAATAATAAAGAGCAATGGCAAGAACCAAGCAGACCGCCCGTAAAATCTACTGGAGGAAAAAGCCCCCCAGGAAGCAGCTAGTCACCAAGGCTGCTCGGAAAAGCGCTCCAGCCACCGGCGGAGTGAAGAAGCCTCACCGATACAGGCCAGTGCCTCTGAGAGAGATCCGTCGCTACCAGAAATCCACGGAGCTGCTCATCCGTAAGCTGCCCATCCAGCGCCTGGTGAGGGAGATCGCTCAGGACTTCAAGACCGACCTGCGCTTCCTGAGCTTCACCGTCATGGCTCTGCAGGAGGCCAGCGAGGCCTACATGGTGGGTCTCTTCTTCGCCAAGAGGGTCACCATCATGCCCAAAGACTTCCAGCTGGCCCGCCGCATCCGCGGAGAGAGAGCTTAGACTTTCTGCTGCACATTCACCAACCACAATGCTCCGCACTGTGTGTCTATATATATATATATATATATATATATATATATATATATATACACTACCGTTCAAAAGTTTGGGGTTACCCAGACAGTTATTTTGTGTTTTCCATGAAAAGTCACACTTATTTACCACCATGAGTTGTAAAATGAATAGAAAATATAGTCAAGACATTGACAAGGTTAGAAATAATGATTTGTATTTGAAATAATAATTTTTTCCTTCAAACTTTGCTTTCGTCAAAGAATCCTCCATTTGCAGCAATTACAGCATTGCAGACCTAACATGATTGCGCAAGGTTTTTCTAATCATCCAGTAGCCTTCTGACACAATGAGCAAACACACTGTACCATTAGAACACTGGAGTGATAGTTGCTGGAAATGGGCCTCTATACACCTATCTAGATATTGCACCAAAAACCAGACATTTGCAGCTAGAATAGTCATTTGGGCTGCACGGTGGCGCAGTGGTTTAGCACTGTGGCAGCACAGTTTTACCCTTGGCCGGGGGATCGCGGGGATCATGAGATCGTGGGTTCGATCCCAGCCCCCGACCAACAGTGAGCTGTGTGGAGTTTGCATGTTCTCCCCGTGTTGCGTGGGTTTACTCCGGGATTTCTCCGGTTTCCTCCCGCACACCAAAAACATGTAGGTTTAGGGCGCTCGCGCACGCAGCGACCAGCAGCCGGTGGCTTGTCACCAGACTGCAAACCAAGTCTACCTACGGGTACAAATAAGTAACAAAAAATTTACCACATTAGAAATGTATAGAGTGTATTTCTGATTAGTTTAAAGTTATCTTCATTGAAAAAAGTGCTTTTCTTTCAAAAATAAGGAAATTTCTAAGTGACCCCAAACTTTTGAACGGTAGTGTATATATATACGTATATACTGTATATATATATATATATATATATATATATATATATATATATATATATATATATATATATATATATATATATATACACACACACACACAGTATATATATATATATATATATATATTAATATGTACATATGTTTACTAGATGTTCTTGTTTTTTCTTGCCTTCTGATTGTTGCTCTGAGTGTTGCTATCCCTGTGCTGTTGCAATCCTGGAATTTCCCCATTGTGGGACAAATAAAGGCTTATCTTATCTTATGTTATATACTATTTTGGGCAATACACATTAAGTTTTAAGGTGGTTTAGAGCCAAGTGCATCTTTAAAATGCATTTATGACATAAACAGTTTTCCTATTCAGGTCTTAAATTTCCATAAACAGGTTCTACATCTTGGCTTCACATGTAGAAACACCATTTCTCTCCACACAAACAGATCATTTGGATCAACAGACCTATAAATTAGGAAAATAAAGCATTTTTTTTTTTTTTACTAACAAATGAGTTGAAAATAATTCTTGGTCATGTTACAACTGTTAAAAAGGTCACAAATTGACTTGTGAAGTTTTATACACATCTTGCAATTATTTTGCATGTACTGTGATTGGAATTATTTTTTTATTTATTTTGCAAATAACCTGTAATAAAAGCAAGATGGTGCTGCCAGAAGTAGAGTTCGTCTCACTTTGCTGCACCCCCGCAGAAGCCTGATCATGTTAGACCAGGAGTGTCCAATCATGTGCCATGGAGGGCCAAGACCCTGCAGGCTTTACCTCCAACCAGTGTCTTCAAGAGCAGATTCCACTGAACTTCTTGCCATTGATTGCTGATAAGTGAAAACACCTGCTGAAGAGACTGGGTAGAAGAGAAAACCTGCAGGGTCTTGGCCCTCCATGGCACATGATTGGACACCCCTGTGTTAGACCTTCATGTCAAACCCACCCATGTTTGGTCGCCCCTGACCAAGTGAGCACCCCAAGTCGCCTGATCCCTGATTTGTACATGTTCTCTTTCAATCCAAAGAGTTCCAAACATTCCTGATTTGCAAAAGCCTCATTCAGAACATTCTAGTCCCACATACCTATTCTGTGGATTTTCTTCTGGGAACAGCCAGCGGTGGAGAAAGAAAGAGCGCCTGTAAACGCGAAGAAGGAGAACGACAACAAGAATTTGTGTAAAACTGTTAAAAAGACTGTACCCGGTCACCAACAAGCGTAAAACTATATATGTCGACCCGGAGAAGGTTCTGGGTCCGTTTCTGCTTCCTAAAGGCTTTTCTTCTCCACCGCTGCTGCTCGTCACCGCTGGCTGTCCCAGCTGAAAATCCACAGAACAGATATGTGGGACTAGAATGTTCTGAATGAGGCTTTAGGAAATCAGGAATCTGTTTGGAAATCACTGGATTGAAAATATACAGATTAGACCGACGTGGTCATGGACTGACCTGTCCTGTTCCCGCAGACACATGAGGAGGCTAACGTTAGCTTAGCATCAGAGTTGATGTTTCCATGGTAACAGGAAGTAAACTAACCTTCTCTCCTCGGCTCCATTTCAGACTTCAAATCCACATCAGCTGATTCTCGGTGTCGGTCCACCTCTGCTCTAACCACAGAACCGGACTCTGGCGGATCCTGCTACCGTTCAACAAGCTAAGCGGAAGTAGCATATAGCTAGCTAAGAGTCACATCCGGTAGGAGCTTCAACGTAAAAGTCAAAACTATTGTAACGTCGGGGCTGTATTGGGGGGGGGGGGGGTAGCAAGGATTTCCCCAGCATGCTTTGCAACAGAGGACGTTATTGTGTGTGTGTGTATTAAATGTTATTACTGAGTTATTATACTGCTGGGTCATTATAACTGTTATAATGACCCAGCAGTGTTTTATAGGCAGGATTAGGGCAAGATGTATCATGTGTTGTATAACCATGATTGAAACGGAGGTCTGGGAGAATGACCCCCCCTCCTGTCTGTGCTCAGGGTGTGTGTGAATAAAGCCTGTTCGTCACTACTTTCTGCTCCTCTTCTTTGTGTGAACCTTGCCTATGTCACACTGGTGCCAGGAGTGGGATGGAACAGATGGAAGGCAGGATCAGAATGGAGATCCAGCGGCTGGAGCGACTCATCACTCAGCTGACAACGGACGACGGGGCTGAGACACCACCCCCGGGAGCCGCTCGCCGGGACGAACGAAGCGGACGGACCTGACAGGGCCAGCGCACCCCACCCTCTGCCTTTTTCAAGGCAGAGCGGGCAGAGCAGAGCAAACCAGCCCCGCTTCCCGCCCTTTTCAGGGCAGGACGGGCTGGCGATTCCACGGCAATCAGGAGCGGCGATGGAACCCAGAGAAGGAACACGGAGGCCTGTGCGATCGAGGGACCGCCAGGACGGACCAGACCAGGTGGGCCACCGCGAGGACGGACACGATGACGCCACCAGCGCGTGCAGAGAAAGCACAAGCACACACAAGGACAGCAAGAGGAGGGGTCAACGTGTCAGCAGAGACGCAGCAGGCGGTTGAGGAATTATTTCAGCGGAGCTGCAGCGGGCTGGAGCCAGAACAGAGATACCAGCTGCGGGAACTATTGGACTGTTATATTGGTGTCTTCGCCGCGAAGGATGAGGAATGCAGCCAGACCAGTTTGGTGCAGCACGAGATCGACACCGGTGGGACCAGGCTGATTCGACTTCGCCCATGCCGGCTGCCCTTTTCAAGGCGGGCAGCGGCAGAACAAAAAGTGCGAGAGATGCTGGAGGCAGATGTTATTGAGCCCTCCAGCAGCCCCTGGGCGGCGCCGGTGGTGCTGGTCAAGAAGAAGGACGGGTCGTGGCGGTTCTGTGTGGATTACCTGCACCTGAATGACGTCACCCGGAAGGATTCCTACCCCTTGCCCCGCATCGATGACGCGCTGGACCACATCGCCGGCTCCAGCTGGTTCAGCTATACCATGACATCACCCGGAAGGATTCCTACCCCCTGCCCCGCATCGATGACACGCTGGACCACATCGCCGGCTCCAGCTGGTTCAGCTATACCATACATCCGAGGAATCACGGAACCAATTCAAAGGATCATGAAAAAATACAAAATAAACACAGCAGTAAAACCACACAAAAAATTAAGACAGTTATTAGTACACCCCAAGGACAGAATAGAACAAGACATAAAATGCAATGTAATATATGAAATATCATGCAGATCATGCAACAAAACCTACATTGGAGAAACTTGGAAGTTTCTGGACTTGGAAGACCATTCACCACAAGAAAAAAAGAACACCGGAAGGAATGTGAGAAGGAAACACAAGGACGACTCACAAGATCACAAAAAGAAAAGGCAGAACAAGAAACATTAAAATCAGCAATATCAGATCACTGCAAAAGAAATAATCACATCATGGACTGGGACAATGCAAAAATTATTGGATCAGAGAGCAACAGACACAAACACTGGATCAAGGAGGCCATAGAAATCAGGAAGCAGGGAAAAGACACCATGAACCAAGATGAGGGGGCCGTTATGCTTTCCCACACCTGGGACTACATTCTCCACAGATCATCTGACGGCGGAAAGCGGGGCCGGCTCAGTGGATCTGACAGGTCTGCTGAGCTGGCCCTGCCTACGAAAGTCAGCTGATAAAATGTCACCTGGCAGCAATCAGCTGACTCTTCTGACGAAGGCTACAGTGCACAGTCGAAACATGTTAAGAAGGTAAAGACATCTCCTTTCTATTTTTGTCTTTAATAAGAACAAAAGGTAAATAATTAAAAGAAGACAAAATGAACCTGCTTGAATGAAAACATACCTGGTGCTGATGTGTCTGTACCACCGATCACATGAACAATCCTTCAGTTTTCAGAGCATGATCGACTCATTGCTGTTGAAGCCACAGATTTAGCTGTGCTTATCACCATGAACAGCAGCAAGTACCAGAACTTCACAAAAACATTCAAAAATACAAAAACTACAAGTGCTGAAATTAGCTGCCACTTGAGTGCAAAACACATACAGTATGTGGACTATGCATTAAAATGAATTTGAAAATTTTTTAAAAACGCTATTTTAAATGCCCCTGCTACTCCACTCTTAGTGACTGATTTAACACTACGTCAGCCGAAACCGGAAGTGTTAGGTCCATAACCAGTACTTCAATAACAAGGCCGGAGGTGCAGTAGAACAAAGCTTTATTGAAGAACTCGCAATACAATACAGGTGCTCTCGTATAGGCAGAGGTCTGGTCGTAAAGAGGCCATGCCTTCTTCTTCTTCTTTTAGATTTGATTGGTGGTTGGGAACCAGCTTACAGGTGCATTACCGCCACCTACTCTATCTTCAGACATCACTCTACTGTATATAATTCAAGCGACTGTAGTTCAGATCATCCCTCTGTCAGCAAGTCTTTTTAAAAGTGTCCTACTGCCACATTCATCACTCTATATCTGATAATTAAAAGACCATGCCTCTTCCGCATCCGCCTTTTATACCTAGAGTGGGGGCGGAACCAGAAAGGTGAAGCCACCACCCATAGTACACACAATATGAAATGTATCATATTTGATACATCACCCCCCCACCCCCCATAGAAAAGTCCAAAACACACCAATTAGGCCCTCCCAAATTTGTAACCCAAATCACACACGAACAATGAACAGAATATATATACAGGTATATATATATATATATATACGTATATATATATAGATATAGATATATAGATAATATACACTACCGTTCAAAAGTTTGGGGTCACTTAGAAATTTCCTTATTTTTGAAAGAAAAGCACTTTTTTTCAATGAAGATAACTTTAAACTAATCAGAAATACACTCTATACATTGCTAATGTGGTAAATGACTATTCTAGCTGCAAATGTCTGGTTTTTGGTGCAATATCTACATAGGTGTATAGAGGCCCATTTCCAGCAACTATCACTCCGGTGTTCTAATGGTACAATGTGTTTGCTCATTGCGTCAGAAGGCTAATGGATGACTAGAAAACCCTTGTGCAATCATGTTAGGTCTGCAATGCTGTAATTGCTGCAAATGGAGGATTCTTTGACGAAAGCAAAGTTTGAAGGAAAAAATTATTATTTCAAATACAAATCATTATTTCTAACCTTGTCAATGTCTTGACTATATTTTCTATTCATTTTACAACTCATGGTGGTAAATAAGTGTGACTTTTCATGGAAAACACAAAATAATTGACCCCAAAGTTTTGAACGGTAGTGTATACATATGTGTATATATATATATACTGTATATATATATATACACGTATATATATATATATATATACGTATATATAGTGGAGCATGTAAATAATGAGGCTGATTTGGTTCAAGCGGTTTATTACACGACTCACACAAGGAGCATAGACAGAATGGCATACAAGTAGGAACTCTTCCCTTAAATAACATGACATCCTTCTAGACTCTTCTCACACACAAAAGATAATCCCCCCGTCCGACTGCAGTCAGTCCATTCATCCTTGACACCTCCCTGTTATCTTACTAGGGCATCTAGAAACTTCTCACACACAAAAGGTTAACTTCGTGTCCTTTGTTCCTGTCTAAGGTGGTAAACCATTATGCACTCCCCAGGTTGCCCCCCCACCCCCAGCAACTTAGATAGGACAAAAGGGTAACAGTCCACATGCTGTGATAAAACCATTAACATCAGTCCACATGCTGTAGAACAATCAACATCAGTCCGCATGCTGCTTGGGCTTCAGTCTTCTGCTGTATCTGCTGTAGCCAGGATTTGCTGCCTCCGTGGCGCTGCCATGCTGGGGGGCTGATGACTGGGGGTGAAAACTTTTTGACTGTCTGTGTGGGTGCTCTGGAGAATCTTTTCTCTGGGAAGCTCCCCGTGGGGGTCTTCCACGCCGAGGGGCCCTCGCCAACAGCACTTGCTCGTCAGCCACAACAAAAGCAGATTTGAGTCTGTCTATGCCAATTTTTTCCCTCCTACCCCCAAATCTAGCAAAAAATGCTTATACCCTGTTTCCAGCACTCTAAACGGTCCATCATAAGGTGGGCGCAGTGGGGGGGCGGTGGGCGTCGTGTCTGACAAACACGAACTCTGCGTTTTTCAAAGCTTTAGGCACAAAAACGCGCAGAAAACTGGTGGGCAGGGCCCGGCAGCGTGCTTGAGTCTATGCAACGCTGCAGCAGCTGAGACAGGGAGCTGCCCGGCGCAGGATTATCTGGCAGAAACTCCCCAGGCAGCCGGAGTGGTTGTGCAAAAACGAGTTCTGCTGGGGAAGCTTCCAGATCCTCTTTAGGCGCAGAACGTAACCCCAATAAAACCCATGGTAGCCTGTCTTCCCAATTTGCATCCGTCAGTGAAGCCCTCAGAGCTGCTTTTAATGACCTATGAAAACGTTCGCATAACCCATTTGCCTGTGGGTTGTACGCGGTTGTGCGGTGAATTGAGACACCTAGGCTGCGGGCCATGGTTGACCAGAGTTCAGAAACAAATCGAGAGCCTCTGTCGGACGTAATGTCCGACGGAACTCCAAAACGCGCCACCCATGCTGTTAAAAACGCACGCACCACCTCCTCGGCCGTGGTTGCCGCCAGCAGAACCGCTTCTGGCCAGCGCGTGGTGCGGTTCACCATTGTCAGGAGATGCGTGTACCCCTGTGATAGCGGAAGGGGGCCTACGAGGTCCACGTGGACATGGTCAAACCTCTTAGCCGGGATGCAAAATGGCTCCAAAGGAGCCTTCGTGTGTCTGTGAACCTTGGCTCGTTGGCACGCCACGCAGGCTGACGCCCACTCTTTCACTTGTTTGCGAAGGCCCGGCCACACATATTTCTCTCCTACCATTTTGACCGACGCGCGCACCCCTGGGTGTGCCAAAGAGTGAACTGACTCAAACACGCGGCGGCGCCACGCGGCCGGGACCACAGGCCATAGGCGACCCGTGGAGACGTCGCAGATTAAGGGGGGAATGCCGTTAAGCAGCGTCCTCTTCTCCAGCCTTAACCCTGTTGGTCCAGACTGGAGCGCGCCCACGTCCACGTCACTAGCCTGCTCCGCGGCCATGCCTGGGTAATCCAACCCTACACAGACCGGGGCCACAACGCCACGCGAGAGGCAGTCTGCCACTACATTCAGTTTGCCCGACACATGCTGAATATCGGTAGTAAACTCTGAGATCGTGGCCAGCTGCCTCTGCTGCTGGCCCGACCAAGGTTCTGAAACTTTGGCCATCGCGAATGTTAGTGGCTTATGGTCAACGAATGCAGTAAAATTGTGCCCTTCCAGCCAGAACTGGAAATGGCGAATGGCCAGGTGGAGAGCCAGCAACTCTCTGTCAAACGCGCTGTATTTACGTTCATTGTCGCGCAAGGTTCTGCTGAAAAAGGCAAGCGGCTGCCAAGCCCCGGCGACGCGCTGCTCCATGACAGCCCCTATGGCCACATCTGAGGTGTCAGTGGTGAGGGCTATGCAGGCCGTTGGGTCTGGATGTGCCAACAATGCGGCATTTGCCAGGGCTGCTTTAACTTCCGAGAACGCCTGCTCTCGTTCCGGGGTCCATTTGACCTTATTAGCGGGTTTCTGTTTTTTGAGCACAGCGTACAATGGCTGCATGAGCTGCGCTGCACGGGGAAGGAAACCGTTATAAAAGTTCACCATTCCCAAAAATTCTTGTAGCGCCCTGACTGTTTGTGGTCGGGGAAAATCTGTCACTGCGCGCACTTTGTCAGGCAGCGGAACCGCTCCTTCGGGAGAGACTTGGTGCCCTAAAAAATCAATCCCCGTCACCCCGAACTGACATTTCGCTGGGTTGATTATTAAACCGTGCTCTTCCAACCTACGGAAAACTGTCGTGAGGTGGGTTTCGTGTTCGTCTTCGGACGCGCTGGCTGCCAAGATATCGTCCAGGTAGACGAACATGAAAGGGAGATCGCACAGCACTGCATCCATCATGCGTTGGAATGTCTGTGCTGCCCCTTTAAGCCCAAACGGCATGCGCAAAATCTCAAATAAACCGAATGGAGTTATTACCGCTGTTTTGGGTATGTCCTCAGCGCACACTGGGACTTGGTGGTAACCACGGACCAAATCTATCTTAGAAAAAATGCGTGCTCCTGCGAGGTGAGCGGAAAAAATCCTGAATGTGGGGAATTGGGTAGCGGTCATGCGCTGTAGCGTTGTTTAACCTGCGGAAATCGCCGCAAGGTCGCCACGAACCTTCAGCTTTAGGGACCATGTGTAGCGGGGAAGCCCATGGGCTGTTTGAGCGCCTGATAATGCCTAACCTCTCTAGGTTAGCGAACTCCTCGCACGCTATGGCCAGTTTAGCTGCGTCCAAGCGCCGAGGTCTTGCAAAAACGGGCACCCCGGTGGTGGTGATAAAATGCTCCACCCCATGTTTAGCGATAGCTGCTGAAAACGTCGGGACTGTGAGTGCTGGGAACTGAGTGAGCAGTGTGTGGAACTTACCGCATGCTGCTGTGATGTTGGCTTGTGCTGTTGGCCGGGTCACTCGAGCTATACAGGGGAGAGAGTCAAAAGACAGTGCATTAACCAGGCGCCTGTTAGCCATATCTACCAACAACCCATGTGCACATAGAAAATCAGCCCCCACTATATGGTAATCCAATGCTGCTACAACAAAAGTCCATTCAAATGTACGACCGTGTAGAGACAAGAGCAGAGTCCTCTCACCAAAGGTCTTAATGTCTGAGCCGTTTGCTGCTGCCATCTCAGGGCCGCTGGTTCCTGCCAGCCGGTCAGCGTAGGTTGGCCGGATGAAACTCCTCTGTGCACCGGTGTCCACAAGGAAATGCCTCCCCGAGCGTGCGTCCGTCAAATAGAGCAGCTTGTTCTCCTCCCCGAGGGTCGCGGCTGCTACCGACCCCCGGTCTTGGCGTTTCCCGAGTGCTTGAACTGGCATGGTGGTATACATTTGCGTGCCCTCTCTGCAAAGCGGCGATGGTAGAAGCAAAGCGTGTCACCTCCACGTTCCTTGGCCCCCGCTGCTGCTGCCGTCAGTGGTTCTGCTGCTGCCATCGGTGGCTCCTCGCCTCCTCATGTCGACGTGCCGGGCTCCGTCGCTGCCGCAATGGTCACGAAAGCCTTGGTGGTGACGATGATCCGGTCTGCCTCTCGGGCTAGCGCACGATAGTCCCATTTGGCCAGCAACGACAAATGGGCCAGGGCCGCTCTCGCCGCTGTCGGAAGGTTTCTGAGGAAAATGTGGGTGAAGATGAAGTGGTCGTCATCCGTGCCCTTTAACCTCAGCATCTTCTCCATCATGTCCACAGCCAAACCGTCTCCCAACTCGGTCCGCGTCAGAAGCCTCTCTGCCCTCTCACCATCCGAGAGCGTGTAGTGCTGGATGAGGACAGCCTTCAGCGCGTCATATTTGCCGGCGGCTGGTGGCTGATCGAGCAGGCTCTCGATGTGCTGAGCCGTGCTGGCATCGAACGCTGCGACCACATAGTAGAATTTCGTATCATCCGCCGATATCCCTCGGAGGGCGAACTGCGCCTCGGTTAGGTGGAACCAGGAGCGCGGGTTGTGCTGCCAAAAATCAGGTAGTTTGATCACTACAGCGCACGTGAAGCTGGGGATTCCAGTCGAGGTTGGCTCCGGGGATCTTCCGTCGTATTCTATGATTCGTCTTGGGTCACCAGTGTGGAGCGTGTAAATAATGAGGCTGATTTGGTTCAAGCGGTTTATTACACGACTCACACAAGGAGCATAGACAGAATGGCATACAAGTAGGAACTCTTCTCTTAAATAACATGACATCCGACTTCCGGGAAGATGGCAGAGAGACATAACGCTTAAACAGAGAGCTCTCCCTAGCCGGAATAAAAATCATCGGTAAATGGCCAACTCGACATAAGCGGATCAATAAACTAAGGGATGAAAACACGAAGGAGCCGGGCACAAGGACAAAAGCAGAGTAAAATTAAAGAATTCCTCTTCAACAACGCAGGAGAAACCGCTGAACACGGGGCCCAAAAAAACGAGGTGACTGCATCAGAGAAAATGGAGGACACAAAACTCGATAGCATGAACACTGGCATCGCCAGTTTGGGTAAAGAGTTGAGAGACTTCAAACGGCAGCTACAACAGGATTTAGCGGCTCTTAAGGAGGAGCTGAAAAAAGAGATTAAGGAGGAAATTATGGGCCTCCGAAGAGAAATGGAGCGCAAGCTAGCAGAAAACATGGAGGAGCTGCGCTCTCAGCGGGCGTGTATGACAGAAGCACAGGCCCGAATATCAGAGCTGGAAGATTGGAATAGCGAGGCAAGCGGACAGCTGCAGACCCTGACGGCACAAATGCAGAGGATGCAGGAGAAAGTAACCGACTTGGAGAGCAGGTCCAGACGGGGCAATATACGCATCTTCGGGATCCCGGAGGGCATTGAAGGCAACTCGATGACAAAATTCATGGATCAGTTCTTAAAAAAAGAGCTGGAACTGCCCAGCGAAGCGGATCTGCAGATTCAACGAGCGCACAGAGCCTCGGCACAGAACCCAAACCCACACTCTACACCCAGGTCAGTTGTGGTAAACTTTCTGAAATATGATGTAAAGGAAAGAATCCTGACACGAGCGTGGAAAAAAAAGATACGAATCGGCGACAAGCAGATATTCTTTGATCATGACTACCCGGCAGAAATTGTGCAGCAGCGGAAGAAATATGCCAACATTAAAAAAACGCTGAAAGAAAAAAAAATTAGATTCCAAACGCCGCTAACGAAGATGAGGATTCATTGGGAGAACGGCATGAGGACATACAACACAGCCAGAGAGGCAGCGCAGGACATGATGGAGCGGGGCCTTGAGGTGTACGTGCCGGAGGAAACGGTTGGAGCAGCGGCGGCCCTGAACGCATCACGACAGCCGGAGTGGAGGCGAGTGAGCGGCAAAAGACGGGGGGAGATGTGGAGCAGCGGGCCCAGGAAAGACTACAAGGCTTTCAACTGAAAGCCTAGATTATAACAAAGATTAAGAAAGACACAGAAGAAATGAAGGCCAAGAAGACAAGGTAAAAGAGAAACAGACGGCTAGGAGAGGTTTAAGTGATATTTGTTGGACATTTCTAGACTAATGACTATTTCTTGGATAGTAAATACAGGTCTAGGGAGGGCCCTACACTCGGTGAGGACATTCCCTCCACCCACCAACAGGGACCAGTGGGCAGAAGAAAGGCCCAAAATACGGAGGTCGAGATTTTTTAATGTGTTTTTATATAAATATGTGTTATTTTTGTTGTTAAAGGGGCTAGGAGCACAAGTTAAAAAAATGGAAAAACATGATTATGGGTAAAAATCTTAAGATAATGACACTAAACGTGAATGGTCTGAACTCACCTGTTAAAAGGGAAAGAATAATAAGAAAATTCAAGAAGGAAAAAGCCAAAATTATATTTATGCAAGAGACACATTTGAGCAAGACAGAACATGTGAAACTAAAGAGATATGGCTATAAGAACTCCTACTACAGTTCATTTAAGGGAGGAGCAAAAAGGGGGGTTATGATACTAATCTCAAATAAAATACAATTTGAATGTGAACAGGAAATCCAGGATAAAGAAGGCAGGTATGTAATAATAAAGGGTAGAATAGATGGAATGCAGATCACATTAGTGAACATCTATGCCCCACCAGAAAGTGACAAGGGTTTTTTTTCAACATCTGTTTGATCTCATAGCAACACACAGTGAAGGAGTCCTAATTTGTGGAGGAGACTTAAATGCTGTCATGGATCATGAAGTTGATACAACAAGTGTTAAGAAGACAAAAAAACATGTAACAAAGTTCATAAGAACCTCACTGGCAGAAATGGGTATGGTAGACATTTGGAGGGACCTGCACCCACTCGAAAAAGACTATACACATTATTCAGCAGTCCATAAAGTACACTCTAGAATAGATTACTTCCTTATGAATGAAGGTGACAGACACAGGGTGAGAAATTGTTGGATTGGAGGGGCAGAAATATCAGATCATAATCCTATATACATGGAAATAAATTTAAACAATAGAAAACGACAAACAACATGGAAGCTTAATGTAGGACTGTTAAATGATGATAAAATGAAAGAAAGAATAAAAGTAAACATAAATGAATATATCCAAGAGAATGACAATGAAGAAGTGGACCCAACAATACTATGGGATGCACTAAAAGCCGTGTTAAGAGGTAAATTAATTGTTGAAACAGGAAAAGCAAATAAGACTAAACTGGAAGCATATGAACAAAGATGTGAGAGACTGAGGGAATTAGAACATAAACATCAAAGCACAAATGACCCAAAAATATATCAAGAAATTAAAGAAGAAAAAATAAAGATAAAAGAAACACAAATGGATGAAATTGAAAGGAAAAATAGATATCTAAAGCAAAAATATTATGAAACGGGACCAAAAGCCACAAAACTGCTGGCAAAACGGTTAAGAAAACAACAAACAATGAATAATGTATATAAGATTAAAGACCCCACCACAAATAAAACCACAGTTAACCCAGAAAACATCGAAGAAATATTCCATAATTTCTACCAAGAACTATACTCGCAATTTCTATGCACATTGGACTTGCCATCAATAGGAAATCAACAAAATGAAAAGCTAACAGCAGAAATAACAACACAAGAGATTAGAGATGTGATTAAGTCACTTAAAAACGGTAAATCACCAGGTAGTGATGGATACCCGTCTGAGTTTTATAAACTGTTTATAGAAGAACTCACGCCACAGCTTCTAAAGTCATTTAATTGGACGTTGAACAACAACAAAATACCTCCATCATGGAACGAAGCCATTATTTCAGTCATTTTAAAGCCAGGGAAAGCTAGAGAACAATGCGGAAACTATAGGCCAATCTCTTTATTAAATGTGGATTATAAAATATATACAACAATTATATGTAAACGAATAAAGACATTCTTGACGGAATTGATAGAAGATGATCAAACTGGTTTCATAGAGGGACGCCAAACACATGACAATATCAGGAGAACAATACATATAATTAATCAAATACATAAAGAAAAGAAAAGCGCAGTAATAATGAGTTTAGACGCAGAAAAAGCATTTGACAGGGTTAACTGGAAATTCCTATATAGTGTGCTGGAACGCTTTGGATTTAACGAAAAATCAGTACAATGCATAAGGACGCTGTATCAAGAACCTGTGCCAAGAATCAAGATAAACGGTAGCTTAACAGACAAAGTAAATATACAAAGATCAACTAGGCAGGGATACTGCTTATCGCCCACCTTGTTTGCTCTGTTCATAGAGCCACTGGCTCAAGCGATACGACAAAATAAGAAATTAAAAGGTGTAACAATAAAGGGGGCGGAACACAAGATTGGGCTATTTGCAGACGATATTATAGTTTACCTTGAACAATCAGATTAATCAATAATGGAAATGATGAACTTGATAGAAAATTTTGGAAAATTATCAGGATACAAGATAAACATAACAAAAACACAAATACTGACATTCCACTATAACCCTCTAAACCAGATAACTGATAAGATCAAACTAAACTGGAAACAAAAAGAAATAAAATACCTTGGAGTGAACATACCTAAAGATCTAAGCAAAATCTATAAAGCAAACTATGATAGGTTGGAACAAGAAATAAAAAAAGATATTGATAGATGGTCAATCTTAAATATGGATCTGAATTCAAAAATTGAGACAGTCAAAATCAGCATACAACCTAGATTAGTTTACCTCTTCCAGGCTCTACCAACAGAGATTCCAGATGCCCAATTCTCAAAGTGGGACAGGATGATATCGAGATTTGTTTGGGGAGGTAAAAAACCAAGAGTGAAATATAAAACTCTCCAGTTACCAAAAGAGAAAGGAGGCATGGGCCTACCGAGTCTAAAAGAATATTACTACTCAGCACAAATAAGATATATCATATGTTGGTGCGACGAGGGATATGAGGCAAAATGGAAAGAAATGGAAAAGGAAATTGAGGGACTCCCAGTACAAAGCATAATAGGAGATAAAGATGCATATAAGCAAATCAAACAAATAGACCCAATCACTAAATTTACTTTAGAACTGTGGTATAAAATAGTACAAAAGTATAATATAAAGGAAGACATAAAACTATTGAAATGGGTAGCATTTGACAGTCAGTTTGAACCGGCAAAACAAGATAGGGGATACAAAAATCTGGTGAACAAGGGAATCACAGCATGGGGCAATATCGGAAAAAAAGATCTCGGGAGCTTTGTAAACATCAGGAGAAAATTTAAACTAGAAAGATCGGAATTCTTCAGATATCTGCAGATGAGAGACTATTATATGAAGAAGATTAGGCATAACCTCCAAACAGATGTGAGCGAGATTATACAATTCATTTTAAGCTCATATACAGGAAATAAAATAAGAATTATTTCAAAGCTATATCAGAAACTTATGGCAAACAATCATTCAAGTAACTATATAAAGGAGAAATGGGAGAAAGAGCTCAATTTAAACATAACAGAAGAAAGCTGGCAGGAAATATGGAAAATACAACACACATCAACAAATTCAAGGACATGGAGGGAATTTGGATGGAAAAACCTGATTCGCTTTTTCATTACACCACAGATTCAAGGAAAATATACAAATACCCAATCTTTATGCTGGAGGGGATGTGGGGCTCAAAATGCAGACCACTCACATATGTTTTGGAAATGCTGCAAAATCTCATCATTCTGGAAATCTATACATGTGACAACACAGAGGATATTAGGATATAATATACCAATGAACTGTAACCTGATGTACCTATGTGATCTTAAAAGAAACAATGTTATACAGGCTGAGGACAGATGTCTAGTTAAAATCTTGTTGATTGCATGTAAAAAAAACAATCACAAAAAAATGGCGATCAGAAGTTCTTCCTGACCAAGAGCAATGGACTGACATTATTGAGGACATACGTATGATGGAAAAACTAACATATCGACAAAGAATGCAAGAAGGACTATGGGGAAAAAAATGACGGAAATGGACACACTACAAAGTGCAACAACGAGACAGATATTGAAAGAATAACCAAAGACGCTGGAAAAACCAGAAGAATTAAGAGATGGAAACTAAAAACTTGATGCTCCAACATTTGTCCCCCCCCCTTTTTTTCTTTTTTACTCTAGCCCCTTTGTTTTTTTAAATGTAGACTGTGATCTGAATGCAATATATATGATGAAAAATGAATAAAAATCTTAAGTTACAAAAAAAATAACATGACATCCTTCTAGACTCTTCTCATACACAAAAGATAATCTCCCCGTCCGACTGCAGTCAGTCCATTCATCCTTGACACCTCCCTGTTATCTTACTAGGGCATCTAGAAACTTCTCACACACAAAAGGTTAACTTCGCGTCCTTTGTTCCTGTCTAAGGTGGTAAACCATTATGCACTCCCCAGGTTGCCACATTATATATACACATATAGGCCTATCCATGCACACAAAACAACTAAAACTAGAGGGGGACAGGCGGACTACTGTCCCACCTCCACACGGCTAGACAGATTATTCTGCCGTCTTTATCAACATATATATAGTCCATAAAAATAAAAGCTGCCATGTTCCTATTAAACAAAAAACAATCCCATGAACTTTCTTACAAACAGATAAATTCCCATTCCTCAAACAAACAGTCAATATTTACGTCCACACAGTGCTATTTACACACACCCCAAAAAACCCACCCTATAACCCGGGCAAACCACACAGTAATACATACATCATAAACATCACTTGGGTTTTCTCTCTTTTTTTTTTTTTTGGTTTCGTACATGGGTAACTTATATACAGTAGCACTCAGTATAAGGAACATATTGACTACATAGCTCAGGCAATACACAACACTACAACACACTTTGACACATCGCCCCCTTAGCTACCATACAGTCCCAATGGAGAAGCCACCCCCTGGAGACCTGTCTGGCGGGTCCCGCCCAGAGCGTTGTCTTCTTTTCACCTCTGGAGATGAGCCACGTCAGGGTCTCGACACCTCCTTCTCATCGCTGATGCACCGCAGCTCGCTGGGATGTCTCCATGAGTCATCGGACAGCTGGAGAAAGTTGTCCTCCCGAATGACCACCACCTGCAGCCTCCCCTGTTCATCTCGTTGTTTCCTCTTGTCATGGGCCCCCCTTAGCCGAGCCTGCCCCCTGGGCCAAACCATGTCAACAACCCGCAGATGAGCTCGACTTGGCTTCAAATGTCCACTATGCTTAGACCGGGCTTCCTCTCTTGGTCGAACCGCTCCACCGACTCCATACGATGCCCGACTCAGCCTCCAGTGTTGCTGTGTGGCACGTCCATCCACTGTGCCAGCTTGTCCTGGCCTGCTGTCTTTCATTTTAAACGCTGTCAAAGCCATTGTAGCCCCTTGCTTCTCAGTATTTCCAGGCCAAACTCCAAAAGCAGAGGGAGTTATCCTCTCGGCTCCATCCACTGTCATGAGTGTTCCACCATGCTGCCCAGTTCCCAAATCCAGGGCAACTTGGACTCTGGCACCAGAACCCTCCCGCGGTGGCTCTGGATGGTATTGGTCCTGGTCATCTCCCAGAATACGAGGCCAATCTTTGTCCCATACTGCATCGTCCACCACGCAGAGAACCGGTCAGTTCCACAAGCCACAGCCTGATCACTCCTCTCTGACGCCACTGGTGATCGTGAAGCCCAGACAGTAGAACATGTCGCAGCCAATCGGATTAGACCCACTGACGGTCACCACGAATTGGACGTTGGATATCACTGACGACTTGTATTTCGCCGTCAATTCCAGCGAACCCACGATGGCCAACTTAATACCTCCATAGCCCGAATATGACGTCGACAGTCCTCTCACTCGGTAATACTGGAACAAACTCCTCACAGTAGGCCAGTTCAACACAGAAGCTACTGCTTCCGTGTCCACCAACAATGACACTTCCACTCCGTCCAGCATGACATTGTAATAAATCCGCCCGTCTGTACTTGGGGAGATGGTGTGAACAACCATAGGAGTCGTGGCGGGGGAACCCACTTCACGTCATTGTTCCCCTCGCTCAAAGTTTTTACAGGCCCTGGCAAAATGGTGTAGGAGTCCACACTTGCCACAGCGTTTGCCCCTTGCTGGACACTCTCTTGCCTTATATCGGTGCTTGGTGGACCCGCAGCCAAAACACTTTGGCAATCCCGGGGTGGACCTAATATTGATTGCTGTAGCGTATTCTTCTTCATCATCCACGCTGTCGTCGCTATCTGGGTCCACAGCCTGCGCCACCGATTGTAATTCCGTATGCCTCAACATAGTTCTCTCACCGAGGTCTTTGGACAGTTTCTCCGCTGCTTCGAACTGTTGAGCTATCTCGACTGCCGTGGCTAATGCCAGTTCACCAGAGTGCGTGAGGAGCCTTGACCATGCCACAGAACATAACATGTGCTCCGCCACTGATCACGGACCATTTCTTCCTCCAAAGCTCTAAACTGGCATTCTCCAGCCAGCTGACGCAGGTCTGCGACGTATCGCTGCACCAACTTTCCAGTCCGCTGGTGGTGCTGCTGAAACCGAATCCTCCAGACAATGACATTTTCCCGAGCATGAAAATAGTGTGCCATTAGCCCGACCATGTCGTCAAAACTATCACTCTCACCCAGTGTGCTGAGAATTTGTTGTCCTTCCATGCCAAGATTATGGACCAAAATCGCTCATGCACACAGTTTCTCCAATTAGCCGAGGTTCAAGGCCACCAAATAGTTCTGGAATGCCGCATACCACCTCGCCCAGGGAACCGGTGGTTTGTCTGGGAGCTACAAAAATGGCAGAATACTAGAAACTCCCTTATCCATACTTTTATCCAAACATTATGTCCATAACTCATACTTCAATAGCAAGGCTGGAGGTGCAGCAGAATGACCCAAACTGCAACAATCAAAAAAACATCCCGCGAAATCCTGGAGGGACTGTACAAAGAAATCAAGGCAACTGTGTTCACAAAACAAGTCATATTTGATAAAGTGGAATCACACAGGGAAAAAGTATTGAACACACTTGGTGAAATTCATTTAATATTTTGTAGAAAAGCCTTTGTTGGTAATAACAGCCTTCAGATGCCTCCTGTATGAAGAAACTAGGTGCAGGCATTGCTCACTCGAGTCAAGTGAGCCACCAGCCTCTCTGGTGGTTCCTCTCTGGTGGTAACCTGTACATATGCAAAAACAATCAGGTCAACTATCCAATGGGACAGGCATCGCTTAGAGACAGGCCTGCCCAACACAGAGTCCCTATAGAACACAAACAGTTGGCCCGCAGAATGGACAGCCCTCATACGATCAACATAAAGCCTAAGGGTCCTCACTGGGTACAAACTATGAAGCCCCTGGGCCTCTGAAGAGGTATGCAGAGGAGGGTAGAAGGCCTCAAGCACAAGAGGGCAGGAAACAAACCCACTGGCCAACACTTTGGGCTGAAAGGCTGGGTTGGGCCACAAGTGAACCACCTGATCATCCTCAAACCGCAGGCATACGGCATCCAAGGAAAGTGCATTCAGCTCACCGTCCCTCTTGGCTGAGACAATTGCCAAGAGAAAAGCAGTCTTCCAAGAAAGCAGACGAAGGTCAGCACTGGGAAGTGGCTCAAAAGGGGGTCAGCATAGAGCCATAGGAAATGTCCGGAGATCCCAAGTGGGCAGCGACACCAAGATAGACGGCTCCGTTTCACACCCCTCAAGAACTACTTAGCCAAGTGATGCACCCCAGGAGACAAGCCATCACATTTCTTATGGATAGTAGGCACCACTGCCAGGTACCCCCTGATAGTCGACTCCTCCCGGCCTAGGGCGAAGAGGTACTGGAGAAAAGACAAGATGACAGAGAAGTGGCACGTCAAGGGATTCTCCTCCTTGATCCAACACCAGTTTGAAAACACTCTCCACTTCCCACTGTATTGCAGGTGGGTAGATGGGGCCCATGAAGCCTGCACGGTGTCTACAACCCCTTTTTCCAAGCCAAGTACAAACAATTGCTCCCGTTCAAGGGCCATACGTGAAGCTTCAGGAGCTGGGGATTTGGGTGTGCCAAACCCTGCTCTGTGCATGTGAAAGCATGTCCTGCCTGAGTGGGAGAGGCCAAGGATGACCTTCTAACATCTCGTAGACTTCTGCCATCCATGTTTTTGTGGCCAATTTGGGGCTATCAAAATCACTTGAACAGACAGTCGCCTCACCTTCGCGAGGAAAGCCAGAAAGAAGAGGCAGTGGCGGAAGGCAAACAGCTTCACTGGAGGCCAAACAACGCTCAATGCATCTGTATCTAGCGGACCTGGTGGTCCATACATTGAGGCCCAGAGAGCGTAGTGGGTGTTCTCTGCCATCGCAAACAGGTCTGCTTCCGCCTGACCAAACCAAAGCCAGATCTGCTTGATTATCTCTGGATGTAGTCACATCTCTCCAGGGTGGGCACCCCCTCGTGACAGCAGATCTACCACCCTGTTCTGGGGCCCCGGCAGGTGAAAAGCCCTCAGGGATATACCTTGACCTGAACCCACAGGAGCAGACGGTGTGCCTTCACATGCAGAGAGGGGGACTTCAGGCCACCCTGCTGGTTGATATACGAC
The DNA here is from genome assembly GCA_020510985.1 of Pholidichthys leucotaenia. Taxonomy (NCBI): domain Eukaryota; kingdom Metazoa; phylum Chordata; class Actinopteri; order Cichliformes; family Pholidichthyidae; genus Pholidichthys; species Pholidichthys leucotaenia. The sequence continues at coordinate 39,662,711 of CM035841.1, read as the reverse complement.
ACCACAGCTATGTTGTCCGTTCGCACCAGAAGCTCTCTGCTGTAAATGACTGGAAGGAAATGCCTTAGCGCAAAACATACTGCCGCTATCTCAAGGTGGTTTATGTATCAAGACTGCTGAGTCCAATGTCCATGAACAAACCTGCCCTCACAGACTGCACCCCAGCCTGTCAGGGAGGGATCGGTTGCAATGGTCACCCTGCAGCCCGCCTAGCCCAGGGGAACACCATCCCGTGCTGCTGATGAGTGTCTCCACCACCTGAGAACCATGAGGCTCCTTCGAAAGAACCAGCCTCCTCCTTCGTCTCTGGGCAAAACCACCTTCTGTAGCGTGAACCACCGCTGAAGGGGATGAGCACGGCCACTTTAATGAACGGGCTAGACTGGGCTGAAGCACAGGGGCCGATGAAAATCAGGGGCTTATCATGAGTCAATGATAAAGATCACATTGTTGTTAGCTGGTCAAATTCTATGTCCATCACTTGATATTCGTGGGTGACTGGTTTAATTTACAAGTACTTCACATGGGTACCAGTAACTATAGCCTATCAGAGGAATTGTTTTGACAGGTGACTTGAAAGTGGTGCTCATAAAATTATTGAGAGGAAAAGTGCTTAAGAAAAATGAATTGCTCAAAAAAAAAAAAAAAAACGAAAAAAACCCCGCAAAGTGTAAAGGCTTTTTCTAAGCTGGAGCATGGAGTGGAGGAGGCTGCTAATTAAGTCGGGAGGAGGCAGGTGGGTCGTTAAAAGTTTTCACCTGGAGGAGAAGGGAGAAGAAAGGCCATGATTACTTACATCAGACAGCTGTGCGTGGGACCGTGGACTCCGAACCTGGTAAAAAGTAGACTGGATTAAGCATGCGTCTATAGAGTATGGCGATATTCGTGAGCTGAACTTACAGGACATAATGAAGGATTTTTCTTTAAAGGCCAGAAGAAAGCACTTCTAAAAAAGGTAAGACATGCTGTTTTCAGCTTTCCAGCCACCTGTGCAGGTTTTTCAATGCTGCTGTTGTGCTTTGTTTGAAACAGGAATACTTCACTGATTTAATTTTATGCTGGAGGCAGCATCTGTTACACTGTAAAAATGGAAATATCAGTAAAATAAAATATCTTAAATCAAGGCTTTATGCTTGTTTTTCGCTGCAAGATAATATTGCCAAGACAAGAATTTCTTTTTGTTGTGCAGTTTTCTATAAGATTTTACTTGCTTTACAAAAGTTTTTACTTGTTTTAAACAATTTAATCTTCCTTCGTTGGCAGATATGTTTTCTTTTTTGCTTATTTTAAGTCAAATTATCTGCCAACAGAGCAAAAAAATTTGACTTATCAAATTGCTTCAAACAAGTTAAAACTATCTGAAAGCACGTACAATTTTCTCACACAAGCTGCGCAGCAAGAATAAATATCTTGTCAGATAAATAACAAGCATGAACAGCCCTAATTTATTTCATTTTACTTATATTTGACTTTTTGCAGTGTAGTTGTGTTTTCTAGCTCAAAGTTGCATTATTTCTCAAGGAGAAACAAAAATGAGGCCATAGTGACTCAGGAGGTAGAGCAGGTCGCCCAATACCTGGAGGGTTGGTGGTTCGAATCCCACTCCCCCCACCTTGCTGTTGTGTCCTTGGGCAAGACACTTTACCCACCTTGCCTCCAGTAAGTAAGTAAAATTTATTTATATCGCACTTCTCACAGAAAGAATCACAAAGTATTTCACAGTAAAATAAAATTAAACACACAATCACAAATACAACAATAAAGGTATTAAAAACATAAAAACCATAAACTAAAAATTTATCCTTTTTTTTTTTTTTTTTTTTTCCTTTGAAAGACAAAAGTAAAATAGAAAGATGTCTTTACCTTCTTTACATGTTTCAACTGCACTGCAGCCTTCATCAGAAGAGTCAGCTGATTGCTGCCAGGTGACATTTATCAGCTGATTTTCGTAGGCGGGGCCAGCTCAGCAGATCTGTCAGATCCGCCGAGCCGGCCCTGCCTCCCGCCGTCAGATGGTCTCTGGAGAATGTGGTCCCAGGTGTGAGAAAGCATAAAGGCCCCCTCATCTCGGTTCATGGTGTCTTTTCCCCGCTTTCTGATCTCTATTGCCTCCTTGATCCAACGTTTGTGTCTGTTGCTCTCCGATCCAATAATTTTTGTGTTGTCCCAGTCCATGATGTGATTATTTCTTTTGCAGTGGTCCGATATAGCTGATTTTAATGTTTCTTGTTCTGCTTTTTCTTTTTGTGATCTTGTGAGTCGTCCTTGCGTTTCCTTCTCACATTCCTTTTGGTGTTCTTTTTTTCTTGTGGTGAATAATCTTCCGGTTTCTCCAATGTAGGTTTTGTTACATGATCTGCATGATATTTCATATAATACATTGCATTTATTGTCTTGTTCTATTCTGTCCTTGGGGTGTACTAATAACTGTCTTAATTTTTTGTGTGGTTTGACTGCTGTGTTTATTTTGTATTTTTTCATGATCCTTTGAATTGGTTCCGTGATCCCTCGTATGTATGGTATAGTTATGATTTCCTTGTTTTTGATTTCAGCTTTTGTTCTGTGTCTTGTGTCCTGTTTATTTTCTTTGTTTTTGACTTGCTGTTTCCCTTTGTTTATGGCCCATACTGGATATTGGCAGCGTATAAGTGCATGTTTTATGTGGTTTTCCTCTTCCTGTCTGTCTTCTTGTTCCGTGATGATGGTGGCTCGTTCATATAATGTCCTGACGACTGATAGCTTGTGTGCTGTGGGGTGTTCCGATGTCCAAAGTAGGTATTGATCTGTGTGGGTTGGTTTCCTGTAGACTGTGATTTTTATGCTGCCATCCTCGTTGTGGTGGATTTTCATGTCCAGAAAGGCTATGGTGCCATTTTCCTCCTCTTCGTGTGTGAATTTTATGTTTCCCGTACTGTCTGTACTGTTCAGATGGTCAGTGAGTTCTTGTGTATGTCCTTTCCTTATTTTTTCCAGAATGTCATCTACGTATCTCTTCCAAAGGGTGGGTTTGCATATTGTGGGTGCTGTGTTGATGGCTTTATTTTCCAGATCCTCCATAAAAAAACTGCTCATGATGGCTGATAGTGGGTCTCCCATTGCAAATCCTTCTTTTTGTTTGTAGATTTTTCCTCTGAATCGAAAATAAGTGGATTTTGCAACAAACTGTAGTAATTTGGATATGTCATGGACTGTGAGGTTGGTGCGTCTTTTTAGGGTACTGTCCTTGTTGAGGCGTTCTTGCACTATATGTAGTGTGACGTCAATAGGAGTCTTTGTGAATAAAGAGATGACGTCATGTGAGATGAGGATCTCGTCTGATTCTATTTTTATGTCTTTGAGTTCTTGTGCCAGCTCTTTTGAATTTTTACAGTGAAAGTCTGATAGTCCAAGGAGGGGTTTGATGATTTCAGCTAGGGCTTTTGATAAGTTGTATGTGACTGATCCAATGCTGTCTATTATTGGCCGCAGTGGGATATCCTTTTTATGTATTTACGGTGTTCCATAAATCCGAGGGGTGATGCTGGCTGTGGGGATCAGGTGATCATACGCGTCCTTTGTGATTTTATTGCTTTCTAATAGAGGTTTTAGAAGGGCTTTGAGCATTTTTTTCTTTTCTTCTGTCGGGTTTGTTTTAATGATTTCGTATGTGTTACTGTCTGCCAACATGGTTTCCATCTGTTTTTCGTATGTTTCCGTGTCCAAAATTACTGTTGTTCTGCCTTTATCTGCTGGGAGTATTGTGATCGTTTTATCTGTCTTGAGTGAGTTTAATGCTTTTTCTTCTTTTCTTGTAACGTTGCTTTGTAGTAATTTGGCCGTTTTGAGGATTCCTGCGACTGCGTTCCGGAGTGCTGCTTTTTCTCCTTGGTCCTGGATTTTTTCGCATGCCAGTTCTGTTGCGAGGATGTATTCTTCATGGGGGATTCTGGCTGGTGTGATGGCGAAGTTCAGTCCTCTGTTCAGCACTGTTTTCTCCGTGTCCGTGAGTGTGCGTTGTGATAGGTTTTTGACCCACTTATCGTTCTTTTCCGTGTGTGTTTGTCTTCGTCCGTTCTTTCTTTCTGTGAGTTTTTTTAATTTTTTCAATTGGCGGTTTTTCGTTGTGATGAATTCTTGTTCGTGTGCGTGTTTCAGTTGTGCTTTTATCTGCTCCTGCGTTTTCTGGTCCGTCGGGTAGCGTTGCTTAAACATATCCGTTTCCTCTTTGATTTGGTTGTTTATTTTGTCTACTTTATTTGCCGTTATTCTTATACGTTCTTTTATAAGGTCTTTCCGTGCTTTGTTGATGATTTTTTCTGCGTTCTTGGTCGGGATTGGATTTCTTATATTGAGGCTTTGGGGTGTGACCTCCTCATCTCTGCAACGGAGGTTGAATCGTAGGTGGTTTCTGAAGCGTGCCCGTGTTTTCTCCAATTTCTCCAGCCGGCGGAAGTCTTTAATGCAAACTTGTCCATAACTTCCACGTAATACGTCAAACAGGTTCATTTTGTCTTCTTTCAATTATTTATCCTTTTTTTTTTTTCCTTTGAAAGACAAAAGTAAAATAGAAAGATGTCTTGACCTTCTTTAGAGGTAAAGACACCATGAACCGAGATGAGGGGGCCTTTATGCTTTCTCACACCTGGGACCACATTCTCCAGAGACCATCTGACGGCGGGAGGTGGGGCCGGCTCGGCGGATCTGACAGATCTGCTGAGCTGGCCCCGCCTACGAAAATCAGCTGATAAATGTCACCTGGCAGCAATCAGCTGACTCTTCTGATGAAGGCTGCAGTGCAGTTGAAACATGTAAAGAAGGTAAAGACATCTTTCTATTTTACTTTTGTCTTTCAAAGGAAAAAAAAAAAAAGGATAAATAATTGAAAGAAGACAAAATGAACCTGTTTGACGCATAAACTAAAAAGCCTAGTGTGTTCATGGTTTATGTCACTGATGTATGAATGTGAATAAATGTTCGGTGGTGATCAGAGTGTCACGACACGCCGCTCATCAGCGGCCTCAGCTGCGCGCACACCTGCGCCTCGTCAGCAGCGGGCTATTTAGCCCACTCGGCCCAGTGCTGCGGGCTGGAGCCGTCTGTTCGCATCGGCACTTTGTAGCCCGTGTATCAACCTCTGATCACCAGCAAGACTTCACCCCCACGTAAGCATACCTTACCTTTCTCCAAGTCTTCACCCCTGTGCACAGGTGGATTCCTCGGCGGCGGATTTCCCCGTCATCGCCAACCAATTCCAACCATCAGCGCAGGCTCTGCAGGACGCTGTCTTCCGGGCTTCTCCCTTGCCAACGCCAGCCACCTTTATCCACAAGTAAGCAACACACGACTCATTATCCCTGTCCAGGTGTGGTGCCCTTTACCCCTTGTCCTCTGCTCTCTCTCCATAGGGTTGTCCGGCTGTACGGCGCACTGCTCTGCTTCCTGCGCATCGGCGTTCACCCCCAACACATACACATACCACATACATCCATTCAGACACACCTGTTTGTTGAATATCCATCCATCCATCCATCCATCTTCTACCGCTTTTCCGGAGGTCCGGGTCGCGGAGGCAGCAGTTCAAGCAGAGAAGCCCAGACTTCCCTCTCCCCAGCCACCTGCTCCAGCTCTTCAGAGGGGATACCAAGGCGTTCCCAGACCAGCTGGGAGACATAGTCTCTCCACCGAGTCCTGGGTCTGCCCCGGGGTCTCCTCCCAGTGGGACGTTCCCGAAACACCTCAAGTGGGAGGCGTCCAGGAGGCATCCTAATCAGATGCCCATACCACCTCAACTGACTCCTTTCAATGTGGAGGAGCAGCGGTTCTACTCTGAGCCTCTCCCGGATGACTGAGCTCCTCACCCTATCTCTGAGGGTGAGTCCAGCAATCCTACGGAGAAAGCTCATTTCAGCCACTTGTATCCGCGATCTCGTTCTTTCGGTCATTACCCAAAGCTCGTGACCATAGGTGAGAGTAGGAACGTAGATTGACTGGTAAATTGACAGCTTTGCCTTAGAACTAAGCTCCCTCTTCACCACAACAGACCAGTACAACGTCCGCATCACTGCAGATGGTGCTCCAATCCGTCTGTCGATCTCTCGCTCCATTTTGCCCTCACTCGTGAACAAGACCCCAAGATACTTAAACTCCTCCACTTGGGGCAGGAGCCTGTCCCCAACCCGGAGAGGACAATCCACCTTTTTCCGGCTGAGGACCATGGACTCGGACTTGGAGGTGCTGATTCTCATCCCAGCCGCTTCACAATCAGCGGCAAACCGTCCCAGCAAGAGCTGTAGGTCATTGCTGGATGAAGCCAACAGGACAACATCATCTGCAAACAACAGAGATGAGATCCTGTGGTCACCAAGCATGACACCCTCCATTCCCTGGCTGCACCTAGAAATCCTGTCCATAAAAATTATGAACAAGATCGGTGACAAAGGGCAGCCCTGGCGGAGTCCAACTCTTACTGGGAATGACTCCGACCGAGTGTTGGCAATGCGAACCAAACTCTCACAACGGTCGTACAGAGACCGAATAGCTCGTAACAACAAGCCCGATACCCCATACTCCCGAAGCACCCCCCACAAAAATCCACGAGGGACGCGGTCAAATGCCTTCTCCAAGTCCACAAAACACATGTAAACTGGTTGGGCAAACTCCCACGAACCCTCAAGAATTCTCGAGAGGGTAAAGAGCTGGTCCGATGTGCCACGGCCAGGACGAAAACCACATTGCTCCTCCTGAATCCGAGGTTCGACCAACGGCCGGACTCTCCTCTCCAGTACCTTGGCATAGACCTTCCCAGGGAGGCTGAGGAGTGTGATCCCTCTAAAGTTGGAGCACACCCTCCGGTCCCCTTTTTTGAAGAGAGGAACCACCACCCCGGTTTGCCATGCCAAAGGCACTGCCCCCGACCTCCACGCAAAGTTGCAGAGGCGTGTCAACCATGACAACCCAACAACATCCAGGGCCTTGAGGTACTCAGGGCGAATCTCGTCCACCCCCGGGGCCCGGCCACCAAGGAGATTTTTAACCACCTTGGCGACCTCAGCCCCTGTGATAGGCGAGTCATCCCCTTCGTCCCCAAACCCTGCTTCCTCTGTGGAAGGCGTATCAGTGGGATTGAGGAGATCCTCGAAGTATTCCTTCCACCGCCCGACGATATCCCCAGTTGAAGTCAACAGTGTCCCATCCGCACCATATACAGTGTGGACGGGGAGCTGCTTTCCCCTCCTGAGCCGCCGAACAGTTTGCCAGAATCTCTTTGAAGCCGACCGAAAGTCTTGTTCCATGGCCTCACCGAACTCCTCCCATACCCGGGTTTTTGCTTCAGCAACCACCCGAGCTGCACTCCGCTTGGCCTGCCGGTACACCTCAGCTGCTTCGGGAGTCCCACAAGCCAACCAAGCTTGATAGGACTCCTTCTTCAGCTTAATGGCTCCCCTCACCACTGGTGTCCACCACTTGGTTCGGGGGTTGCCACCACGAGATGCACCGACCACCTTGCGGCCACAGCTCTGGGCTGCCGCTTCAACAACAGAGGTGGAGAACATGGCCCATTCAGACTCCATGTCTCCAGACTCCCTCGGAATGTGGTTGAAGTTCTTCCGGAGGTGGGAGTTGAAGACCTCCCGGACAGGGGCCTCAGCCAGATGCTCCCAGCACACCCTCACTATACGTTTGGGTCTGCCAGGTCTGAATGGCTTCCTCCCCTGCCATCGGATCCAACTCACCACCAGGTGGTGATCAGTTGACAGCTCTGCACCTCTCTTTACTCGGGTGTCCAAGACATACGGTCGCAGGTCTGATGATACGATAACAAAATCGATCATCGACCTGCGACCTAGGGTGTCCTGGTGCCAGGTGCACATATGGACACCCTTATGCTTGAGCATGGTGTTTGTTATGGACAGACTGTGGTTAGCACAGAAGTCCAATAACTGAACACCACTTGGGTTCAGATCGGGCAGGCCGTTCCTCCCAATCACCCCCTCCAGGTTTCATTGTCGTTGCCCACGTGCGCATTGAAGTCCCCCAGTAGGACAATGGAGTCTCCAGGAGGAGCACCCTCCAGCACCCCAGTCACAGACTCCAAAAAGGGTGGGTACTCTGAAACATCATTTGGTGCATAGGCACAAATGATGGTCAGGACCCGTTTCCCAACCCGAAGGCGCAGGGAAGCAACCCTTTCGTCCACCGGGGAAAACTCCAATATAGAGGCAGCAAGGTGGGGCGATACAAGAATACCCACCCCTGCTCGTCGCCTCTCGCCCGGGGCAACTCCAGAAAAGGCCAAGCTCCAGCCCCTCTCCAGGAGACTGGTTCCGGAACCGGAGCTGTGTGTTGAGGTGAGGCCGACTATATCTAGCCGGTATCGCTCAACCTCGTACACCAGCTCAGGCTCCTTCCCCACCAGAGAGGTGACATTCCACGTACCAAAAGCCAGTTTAGAAAGCTTGGGATCAGTCCGCCAAGGTCTCTGCCTTTGACCGCCACCTAATCCACATAGCACCGGACCCCCATGATCCCTCCTGCAGGTGGTGAACCCACTGGAGGGCGGACCCATGTAACTCCTTCGGGCTGAGCCCGGCCGGGTCCCATGGGTGGAAACCCGGCCACCAGACGCTAGCCTTCGAGCCCCTCCCCCAGGCCTGGCTCCAGGGTGGGGCCCCGGTAACCCCATACCGGGCGGGGTACACTGAATCCTTGATATACAATTTATCATGAGAGTCTGTTGGATCGTTCTTAGTCTGGCCCTTCACCCAGGACCAGTTTGTCTTGGGAGACCCTATCAGAGGCAAATTGCCCCCGGACAACATAGCTCCTGGGATCACTGGGGCACGCAAACCCCCCCACCACGATAAGGTGACGATCCATGCGGAGGGTTTGTTGAATAAAGCTGTTAAATCTATCCTGAGCCTGCGTGCGTGTTTCCTGGGCCAGACATTATGTCAGTACGGCTCCAGCAGAGCGGCTCAGCAGACAGCGGGCTCGCACGCCGTCTTTCCACCCTCGAGGCTCGGGTGGATTTAATAGCCCATCAACAGCAGGTGATTTTGAACCAGTTGGTTAACATAACTCACCGGTTGGACCGCTTGGATCCCCAGCAGGCATTCCCCTCGGCTCGCCAGGGGGGGTTGGCTCCTGCCGCTCCGGTGCCTGGTCAGTCTGCCACGGGGATGCCCACTCGACTCACACCAATCCCAACCCCCGCCCGCTTTAGCGGGAAGCTCGGCGGAGCGCGGGGGTTCATTATGCAGTGTGAGTCGGTGTTTTTGCGCGTTCCCGGGGATTTTCCCTCGGACCACAGCCGAATTGGCTACATTGGAAACCTTCTGGAGGGGCGAGCGCTAACTTGGGCTTACGCCGTTATGGCGAAGCCCAGTTACGCAAACCTCTCCTACAGCCAGTTCGTGCAGAGCTTCCTCAAGGCATTTGACCACTCCCGGCGTGATAGTGTCCTCACTGACCGGCTCCTTGGCCTCCAACAGGGAAGCCGGTCAGCGGCGGATTATGCAATCGACTTCCGGGTCGCAGCCGAGGAAGTAGGCTGGGGCGAGGCGGCCCTCTGTGGCATCTTTCTCCGCAACCTCAGCTCAGGTCTGAGGGATGAGCTGGCCGGTCGAGATCTTCTGGAGACGCTTGCGGAGCTGATCTCCACAACCATAAGTTTAGATAACAGGCTGCGTGAACGGTCCACCGAGCGGAAGTCTAGCAGCCGCTCGCGTGGAGGCCCCGTCCGCACGCCTCAAGACCGCCCCCTGGCGTTACCTCCACCGGAGTCTTCCGAGGAATCAGAGGCGATGGTGGTTGGTCGGTCAAAGCTCCCCCTAGCAGAGAAACAGTGCCGCCGGAAGTTGGGTCTCTGCATGTATTGCGGAGGAGATCAACACACCATGGAGCATTGCCCGGAGAAGCCAAACGGGGAGGTCCGCGAGTCACTGTAGGGGGCCTCGCGGGCTCTAACCGGTCAAATCCCCTCAGAAGTCTATCCTTGCCCATCCGATTTTGTCACAATGCCACGGGGCATCTCACACATGCACTGGTGGACTCAGGAGCAGAGCAGAGCTTCATTTCAAAGAGCCTGGCAACCCAATTGGGCATCCCCTGCCACCCTCTGGCCGCTCCTCTCAGCCTGATCACCCTTTCCCGTGCGCCCCTTGGACAAGTGACTCATTGCACGCAACCAGTCCCTGTCATTATCTCTGGTAACCACCGAGAGGATCTCACCCTGTACGTCCTGTCCTCCTCTGTGATGCCTGTCATCCTTGGGTACCCCTGGTTGCGTCTGCACAACCCCGTGCTGGATTGGCAGACGGGAAGAGTCGCCGCCTGGAGTTCTTTCTGCATGGGCACCTGTTTACAATCCGCAGCCTGTGCCCCGTCTTCTCCTCCCCCGGCTAAGGACGCCACGCCTCCGGATCTCACTCTGGTGCCCTCAGAGTTCCATGACCTGGGTCTCGTATTCAGCAAGTCCAGGGCGATGTCTCTTCCTCCTCACCGGCCCTACGACTGTGCCATCAACCTCCGCCCGGGGGCGCCCCTGCCTTCTGGACGCCTCTACAGCTTGTCAGCGCCGGAGCGGGAAGTGATGGATAGTTATATCAAAGAGTCACTCAACGCAGGAATCATCCGTCCCTCCTCGTCTCCCCTCGGCGCAGGGTTCTTCTTCGTGTCAAAGAAGGATGGGTCACTCTGCCCATGTATCGACTTCTGGGCCTTGAATGACATCACGGAGAAGAACCGTTACACCCTGCCACTGATGGACACTGCCTTCCACTCCCTGCAGGGGGCGACCTGGTTCACCAAATTGGATCTTCGCAGTGCGTACCATCTCGTCCGGATCAGGGAGGGGGATGAGTGGAAGACAGCCTTTAGAACGCCTAGTGGGCACTTCGAGTACCTGGTGATGCCCTTTGGATTGACCAACTACCCCTGCTGTATTTCAACGCCTAATCAATGACGTCCTGCGTGATTTCCTCGGCCTCTTCGTGTTCGTTTACCTGGATGACATCCTCATCTTCTCCAGGTCACGGGAGGAACATCAGGTGCATGTGAGGTGGGTCTTGCAGCGGCTGCTGGAGAACAGGCTGTATGTCAAAGCCGAGAAGTGTGAGTTTTGCGCCAAGACCACCTCCTTCTTAGGGTTTGTAATCTCACACAACCAGGTCCTACCTGACCCCGCGAAGGTTAAAGCGGTGGTTGAAAGGCCCACGCCGACCTCCAGGAAGCAGGTCCAGCAATTTATTGGGTTTGCCAATTTCTACCGCCGTTTTGTGCCTAACTTTGGTGCCATCGTTGCCCCGCTGACCTGTCTCACTTCCCCCAAGAACACCTTCCGCTGGACCGAAGAGGTCGCTGCGGCGTTCCAGGCGTTGAAGATGGAGTTCTCCTCCTCCCGAGTCCTGACCCAGGTCGATCCCGCACTGCAGTGCCTGATGGAAGTCGATGCGTCTGATACAGGAGTGGGGGCGGTGCTATCCCAGCGATCACCCACCGATGGGGTCAAGTGACCCTGCGCCTTCTTCTAACGGCATTTGTCTCCGGCCGAGCGGAATTACGACATCGGGGACAGGGAGCTTCTCGCCATCAAGCTCGCCCTGCAGGAGTGGTGCCACTGGCTGGAGGGGGCGGCATTATCATTCGTGGTGCTGATGGACCATAAGAACTTGGAGTATCTTCGATCTGCTAGACGTCTGAATGCCCGCCAGGCGCGCTGGTCCTTGTTCTTCGCCTGGTTCCGCTTCACCATTACCTATCGCCCTGGCTCTAAGAACGGCCTACCCGATGCCCTCTCCAGGCAGTTTGCCCCTGAGACGTCAGAGGAGCCGGGTCATACCATCCTGCCCAGCTCGTGTGTGGTAGGAGCAATTTCCTGGACCATCAGGGACAAGATCCGGAGGGCGCAGGAGACCGAACCGGACCCTGGCGGCGGACCGGAGGGAAGGCTGTTCGTTCCATCTTCTGTCCAGGGGGAGGTCATCCATTGGGTTCACACCTCCAAACTTGCCTGCCACCCTGGCATATCCCGGCTAGTGGATCTCCTCCAGCGTTCTTTCTGGTGACCAGGTCTGCAGAAGAACACCACCAACTACGTCCGGGCGTGCCCTGTGTGTGCCACCGGCAAGTCAGGAAATTCTCCCCCCGCGGGTCTGCTCCAGCCCCTGCCGATCCCTGGCAGGCCCTGGTCTCACATAGCCCTCGACTTCGTCACCAGTCTCCCAACCTCTAACACCTATGACGCCATCTTGACCATCGTGGATCGATTCTCCAAGGCCGCCCACTTCGTGCCACTTCGGGGTCTTCCAACGGCGCGGGAGACAGCGGACCTTCTGGTTCAGCACGTGGTCAGGCTGCACGGGATACCGGTGGACGTCGTCTCGGATCGGGGGCCCCAGTTTGTCTCAGAGGTGTGGAAGTGTTTCTGCCTCTCCTCCGGTCACCACCCGCAATCCAGTGGGCAGTGCGAACGGGCCAACCAGGAGCTGGAAGCTGCCCTACGCTGCGTCACTTCCTCCAACCCGTCTTCCTGGAGCACGCACCTGGCTTGGGTAGAGTACGCCCACAACACGGCTCGGTCTTCCGCCACAGGGATGTCCCCCTTCAAGGCGTCCTTGGGTTATGATCCACCTTTGTTCCCGGAGCAGGAGGCGGAGCTGGCGGTTCCTTCCATCCAAGCGCACCTGAGACGGTGTCGGGCTCTGTGGACCAAGACGCGCGACGCGCTCTTATGCACCGCGGCGCGCAACAGCACCACGGCGAATCGCCACAGGAGACCGACCCCTGCCTACCAGGTGGGTCAACAGGTCTGGTTGGCCTCTCAAGATATCCACCTTAAGGCTGAAAAGAGGAAGTTGGCCCCACGCTTCATTGGCCCCCTCACCATTTCTAAAATTGTTGACCCGGTGGCTGTGCGTCTGGCCCTCCCCCCTCCCTCCGCATTTGTCCCACCTTCCACGTGTCCAAGATTAAGCCCTTTGTCTCCGATCCCCTCTGCCCCCCGCCAGCAGCGCTGCCCGCGCCTTTGATGATCGACGGCCACCCGGCCTGGAGAGTTGCCTCCATCATGGACTCCCGGCGCCGAGGTCGCGGGCTGCAGTACTTGGTGGACTGGGAGGGATTCGGTCCTGAGTGGAGGTCCTGGGTGCGCTCTTCTTTGGTGTTGGACAGGAGTCTCATCACGGAGTTCCACCGGGCGCACCCGGACAAACCAGCACCAGGAGGCGCTGCTAGGGGGGTAGTACTGTCACGACTCGCCGCTCATCAGCGGCCTCAGCTGCGCGCACACCTGCGCCTCATCAGCAGCGGGCTATTTAGCCCACTCGGCCCAGTGCTGCGGTCTGGAGCCATCTGTTCGCATCGGCACTTTGTAGCTCGTGTATCAACCTCTGATCACCAGCAAGACTTCAACCCCACGTAAGCATACCTTACCTTTCTCCAAGTCTTCACCCCTGTGCACAGGTGGATTCCTCGGCGGCGGATTTCCCCGTCATCGCCAACCAATTCCCACCATCAGCGCAGGCTCTGCAGGACGCTGTCTTCCGGGCTTCTCCCTTGCCAACGCCAGCACCTGTATCCACAAGTAAGCAACACACGACTCATTATCCCTGTCCAGGTGTGGTGCCCTTTACCCCTTGTCCTCTGCTCTCTCTCCATAGGGTTGTCCGGCTGTACGGCGTGCTGCTCTGCTTCCTGCGCATCGGCGTTCACCCCCAACACATACACATACCACATACATCCATTCAGACACACCTGTTTGTTGAATAAAGCTGTTAAATCTATCCTGAGCCTGTGTGCGTGTTTCCTGGGCCAGACATTATGTCACAGAGAGGCTGTTTGCATGGATTGGCACCCATGTTTCCATTAGTCTGCCCCAGGGCAGCTGTGGCTGCAGAGGTAGCTTGCCACTATCATTGTCTGTGGAGTGAATGTCTGTGTTGTCTGTCCCGCATTTTGCACTTGTCTGTCAGATAGCCTGTCTTTGTGTCTGGGCTGGTGTCAAATCAGGGTGGTGGAACCTGTCCTGAAATGCCAGAACCTGGCAGCCATGAGGTAGGAGCTCATGTAGTGTATGGACCAGCATATGATGAAGACATTTGGGGTGGTGGGGTATGTTGCTCCAAGAGTGGCGGGGCATTGCTTACTCAAGGGATTGGCTGAGGGTTGCAAGTATCAGCAGGGGACATGCGATAGCTCTGTAGCATCTTGCTGTGTTCACTATGTGAAATGCAGATTTAAAGGAAGTGAAATCATGGGGTCGTGTTTTTTTTTTTTTTAAGTATGAAGTTAAATCAAACCAATGTAATTAAGTATAAAGTCAGTCGAGCAATATATCCAGTTGGCAATACTTATTAACTAGAAAGGCTTGTCAAATTAAAAGAAAAAAAAAATCAGTGTCTGACTCGGCTTTCAGATATTCAGTACATCAGTTATCAATTAAATTCACTGCAACATCAGACATTTTGCATAAGTCTCTTTGGTCAAAACCAAACAAAACAACCCCGCCCCCCCCCAAAAAAAATCAAAAACAAAAAAAAAAGAAATCAGCATCTCACATGTAGTCATCCAGAAAAAAATTCAAATATTCAATTGAAACATTCAAACCACACAACAATTAAAATTCAACACAGTAAAGGATATGGCAGCACTTCCATGTATTCTGCTTATTGGCAGGCCTCTGTTCACTTAAGTATAACAGTTCAATGTTCAATGCACAAGTGCGCTGTAAAATGCTAGTCTTGTGGAGGAACGAAATAAGTGTAGGTGGACACGGCGAACTGAAGGTTAAAAGGGTGCTGTGGCAGCGTGCTGTGAGTGAGCCCTGAGTCGTCTAAGTGAGAGAGTGAGGCATGTACAGTCAGCCCTTTTATACAGTGATACAGACAGAGAATGCATGGCACATTAGCATATCAATCAAGCAAGAATGAATGGTACATTTACATAACAGTCACACATATCACTTGCTTGCTACTGGCGCCGGAATTCCTCTCTTTGCTCCGGGGCTGTAGGACAAAAGAGCATGTAAAGCACATTTGCATATTGATATCAGTCCATACATCCCATTGTTCTGTCTCCTGCTCAAGCTGAGTGCTCTGACTGTCCCAGTAGCTGTGGTGGATAACCCACAGTCTCAGAGTTCCATCATCCGGGTCACGACACCAAAGATGTAGCCCTCTCTTTCTCGCTCTCCAACGACCAGCTGCTGCTCTGCTTTGTGTTGTTGTCATTAGCCTATTGGTGTGGGCAGTTAACTACCAGATTAGCTTATGAAACTGGTATTTACTTAGAAAACTTACAATATTTATGACATAAAAATAGCATGGCTTACCTATCAGGGTTGATATAGCACTGTAAAGACAAAATGGCATCCAGAGCTCAGTGAATCAACCCAGTGGGCATACCAGAAGGAAGAAAAAGCACCAAAACCATGCAACTCCTGGCAACAAAACAGAGCTGGAGCGCCATCCTGTGGCGCACCACATCAACTGCCCTACATACTTACATACATACATACGTGTGTGTGTGTGTGTATATGTTATGTCTGATAAATGACAGAGAAGGAGGCGAGTCTTCATGCAGCAAACAACTAACCTTATTACACAGAATTGGGGTTTATATACAGAGTGAGCCGTGCCCGCCTGACGTCACCTTGTGGGTGGGCATGGCATCCCAGACACACATATTCATACATAACAATACATATATATATATAAGTTGTGGACTTGGAGAAGGCATTTGACCGTGTCCATTGTGGTTTTTTGTGGGGGTTTTTATGGTCTGGTTCCAAGGTTGTCATAGCCAGGAGCGACACTGGGGTTAAGCTCCCAGTGCTCATAAAATGCTCCTTATGGCGTGCGTCTCGAAAAGCCTCTGACAACTAAGTCCAACTCCTAGCCTGCCCATGTGGTTTAGTCTCTAAGCCCTGCGGAGCTGCTTTTACTAATAGGAGAAGGGGCGAGGGCGGATCTCTGGCACCTTAAAACCAGATGCTTCGGGTAGATGGTGGCTCGTCAACCTAGGAAGGTAGCCCATCTAGGGGAAGGTAAACCCTGATTTCAAACCTCCGCTGCCTTGTGGCATACCCGGTCACGGGAAAGGCTTCGGGAGTCAACCCTGAGGAAAAATCCGGAGTCGGAGCCCCTAAGGCAGTTCTCTGTTGTGCTCAACATCGTTCTGGCAGCTCCTGCGATGGCGCTGGTGCCAAACTGTAGCAGCCCTGCTGTTCCTTTGGATTCATCAGTGACGTGGAGAGGGGGGACATGCTGCATGGGCAACATCTTGTCCTCCATATCTTCCTGCCCAGGCTTGAATCCTACCAATGCCCAACGCTGGAAGGTAGAACACCGGATCACTGGAGAGGACACTCCAGCTTCGCCTTTGGCGTAGACAAAACACGGGGAATGACAGTTACCGGTTATAAGCCATCACTCAGTTGGCGTAGAGCACGGCGCCAGGGGTTGTTCCCGACGGTGGGAAGGATCATCGGATCTCACTGGACAGCTACCGCCCGCCTCAAGCTGGGCAGCCCCCAGCCAATAAGGTGTTGTCCCACCACAGCTTGCTTTCCTCATTGGTTGCATGGGGATGAGGAGAAGTCCGAACAGCAGGCTGAGAACCTTCGCACCAGGCAAGACAAAAAAACAAAAGAGACCAACTCTAAAACTGGGAACTTGGAACATCCGCATTATGATGACAGGACTCGTTGCTAACCTCAAGGACATCAACGACACCAGGAAGACTGCCATCATCAATAATGAGCTGAAGAGACTGGGAGTGGATATCGCCACTCTCCAGGAAACACAGATGGCTGACGCAGGCACACTGAGAGAGAAGGACTACACATTCTACTGGCAGGGAAAGGGCAGTGACGAACACAGGGAACATGGAGTGGGCTTCACAGTGAAGAACACCTTGCTGAAGATGGTGGAACCGGGCACCACTGGCTCTGCACGCCTTCTCACCCTCCGCCTGAACACCACTCAAGGCCCAGTCACCCTCGTCAGTGTGTATGCCCCAACACTGACAGCCACACCAGAGGCAAAAGACGAGTTCTACGAGAATCTCGCAACAACTGTCAGGATCATCCCCAACTCTGAACAACTCATTCTCCTTGGAGACTTCAATGCCAGAGTGGGTGCTGACCACGACTCCTGGCCCTCCTGTCTTGGACCATTTGGCGTGGGCAGAATGAACGACAACGGACAGCGGCTGCTCGAATTCTGCACATATCACGATCTGTGCATCACAAACTCGTTCTTCAAGACCAAGCCCCAACACAAGGTTTCCTGGCGACATCCGCGCTCAAAGCACTGGCACCAGCTGGACTTGATCCTGATCAGGCGCACCTCACTGAAGAGCGTGCTAATCACCCGTTCGTTCCAGAGTGCAGATTGCGACACAGACCATTCATTGGTGTGTTGCAAGGTCAAGCTGCAGCTGAAGAAATTCCATCGTGCTAGACAGCCTGGAAAGGCACGGATTGACACCAGCAAGATGGCCCAACCAGAACTTGTTGAGCAGTTTGCCTCCACCTTTGAGAAGGAACTTGGTGTACCACAAGAAGCAGAATCTGCAAAGCAGAAGTGGGAAGAGCTGCGAAACACCATCCACCGCACAGCCTTGGCTACCTTTGGGAGGAAGACCTTGAAGTCACAGGACTGGTTTGATGCCAAGTTGACCGAGGTGACCCCTGTCATTGAAGCCAATCGCTCAGCACTTGCTGAGTACAAGAAGTACCCAAACGAGAAGAATCTCCAGATTCTCAGGGCTGCGAGAAGCAAAGTTCAGCAGACTGATCGGCGCTGTGCCAACGAGTACTGGACTCAACTCAGCCAAGACATTCAAACCGCTGCCATAACAGGGAACATGTGTGGTATGTACAATGGTATCAAGAAAGCACTTGGTCCGACTCAGAGCAAGACGGCCCCCCTCAAATCCTCCACTGGGGAGATGATCACAGAAAAGAACAAGCAGATGGAGAGATGGGTGGAACACTACTCCGACCTCTACTCCAGACAGAACACTGTGACACCGTCAGCCCTTGATGCCATTGACTGCCTGCCATCCATGGACAAACTTGACGCCGAGCCAACCATCGACGAACTCAGCAAGGCCATTGATAGCTTTGCCGCTGGCAAGGCACCCGGCAATGACGGCATACCCCCCGACCTGATCAAGCACTGCAAGACCGCCCTACTGCTGCCATTGCATGACGTCCTCTGCCAGTGCTGGAAGGAAGGTGCCGTACCGCAGGACATGAGGGACGCCAAGATCATCACCCTCTACAAAAACAAAGGGGAGAGAAGCGACTGCAACAACTACCGGGGTATCTACCTCCTCAGCGTTGTTGGCAAAGTCTACGCACGAGTTGTTCTCGTTCGTCTACAGAAGCTTGCTGAACGTGTCTACCCCGAGTCTCAGTGTGGATTCCGTGCTGAGCGATCGATGGTAGACATGATATTCTCCATCCACCAACTCCAGGAGAAATGCAGAGAACAGAACATGCCCCTGTACATCGCCTTCATCAACCTCACCAAAGCATTCGATCTGGTCAGCAGAGAAGGCCTTTTCAAGATCCTGCCAAGATAGGATGCCCACCAAAGTTGCAAAGCCTCAGCGAATCGTTTCACACCAACATGCAGGGGATAGTGCAGCACGACGGCAACGTCTCAGAGCCATTCAACATACGCAGCGGAGTGAAACAGGGCTGTGTACTTGCGCCAACCTTCTTTGGGATTTTCTTTGCTATGCTCCTGAGGCATGCCTTCAGCACAGCAACAGAGGGAATCTACCTGCACACAAGATCTGACGGCAGGCTTTTTAACCTCGCCTGCCTGAAAGCCAGAACCAAAGTACGCGAGGCTCTAATCAGAGACTTGCTGTTCGCAGACGACGCTGCAGTCGCAACCCACACAAAGCAGGAGCTTCAGACCCTGATGGACTGCTTCTCCCAGGCATGCAAGGACTTCGGACTTACCATCAGCCTGAAGAAGACTAATGTCTTGGCGCAAGGCACGGAAGCACCACCAACCATCACCATTGATGACTACAAGCTGGAGGTCGTGAATCAGTTCACGTACCTGGGGTCCACAATCAGCAACAACCTCTCCCTTGATACAGAGATCAACAAGAGGATTGGAAAATCAGTCTTCACACTCGCTCGTCTCACCACACGAGTGTGGGAGAATCCCAAACTCTCTGTCAAGACGAAGATGGCAGTGTACAACACCTGCGTCATCAGCACACTGCTCTATGGGAGTGAGACGTGGACAACATATGCCTGGCAGGAAAAGAGACTGAACTCCTTCCACTTGCTCTGCATTCGCCACATCCTGGACATATCCTGGCAGGACAAAGTGCCCAACACAGAAGTTCTGTCCTGGGCCAGCCTTCCCTCCATGTTCACTCTACTCAGGCAGCGCAGGCTCCGCTGGCTAGGCCACATTCACCGTATGGAGGATGGCAGAATCCCCAAAGACGTCCTCTACGGAGAACTGGCGACTGGCAGGAGAGACGTTGGCCGCCTACAGCTGCGCTTTAGAGACATCTGCAAGAGAGACATGAAGGCCCTGGAGATCAACACAGAGCACTGGGAGGACCTTGCAACGGACCGCTCCACATGGAGAGGCACCCTGACCAGACTGCAGCAGATGAAAAAAGGACCTGCAGGAAGAACCGCCACAGACCCAGCAGCACGAAAACCACCCACAAGTGCGACCTGTGTGACAGGGACTGCCATTCGCGCATCGGCCTGTTCAGCCACAGGCGGTGCTGTTCCAGTAGAGTAGACGTTTAGGATTCTCTTCCATGGTCATCATAGACCGACGGAGGCCGACGACTTTATGGTCTGGCGGAGAACACCTAGACCAATGAGTACCTCAGTAACGCTCTGATCCAAGACATAATGTTTGGACATACAATATTCCTTATCTCCAGAAGGCTGTGGTGACTGTAGCTTGTGCGCAGCATCATATATGGACACATATACGGACACATGAATATACACTGATGCATAATTTAAACAACACTAAATGGCACAAAAACACGAAGAGAAGGGAGGGAGAAGGGAAGCTGCTGCGTGTTCACGCACCACCCAGGGAGTATGACTGTATGTATTATATGTCTCTGAACCTTACTGCAACCATTTGCACAAATGCCACATCTGCTGCTGTTATTGCAATCTTGATCATGTGCAGTCCTATCTGTCACTGTCTGCACCTCCACTACCGCATTGAACTTGCAACTGCTAGACTGTTGTTTTTAAAGCCTTATCCCTTTTGTTTTATATTATTGCTCATAGCACTGAAGCAAGAGAGAAACACCATTTCACTTCTCCTGTATGTCCTGTACATATAGCAGTATTGATAAATAAAATCTTGAATCTTAAATCTTGAATACTTTTAGATTTTTTACAGGTTTGTTTTTAGATTTTAAAGGTTCCATTATGGCGGCACATGGGGAAAGCATAATTGTGTAACATCTTAGATAAGAACAAAGAGCAGAGGTTCCCTGGTGAGATAACAGGGAGGTGTGAAGGATGAATGCAGTGTGACCTTTTGTGTATGAGAAACTTCTAGACGGATGGTAAAGGATTAAGGAAGTGAATGCAATGTGACCTTTTGTGTGTTAGAAGCTTCTGGAGGAATGCCATAGTATTTAAGAGAAGAGTCTTTGCTGAGATGTTATTCTGTCTGTGCTTCTTGTGTGAGCTGTGTAATAAATCGTCTGAAGCCAAATCCGCCTCTTTCTTTTCACGCTCCACACTGGTGACCCAAGACGAATCATGGAGCACGGCGAAAGATCCCCGGAGCCAGCCTCGTTGGGAGCCCCCAGCCAAGCATATGCTGTTGCAATCAAGCTACCGGATTTTTGGCAGCACAATCTGCGCTCCTGGTTCCACCTAGTTGAGGTGCAGTTCGCTCTCCGGGGGATATCGGCGGATGACACGAAGTTCCACTATGTGGTTGCAATGCTCAACGCCCGCACGACTCAGCACGTGGAAAGCCTGCTCGATCAGCCACCAACCAATGACAAGTACGGCGCGCTAAAGGCTGCACTCATCCAGCACTACACACTCTCGGTTGGTGAGAGAGCAGAGAGACTCCTGACGCGGACTGGGTTAGGAGATGGGTCGGCCATTGACCTGATGGAGAAGATGCTGAGATTAAAGGGCACGGACGACGACCATTTCATTTTTACCCACCTCTTCCTCCGGAACCTTCCGTCAGCGACAAGAGCGACCCTGGCCAATTCGCCATTGCTGGCCAAGCGGGACTATCGTGCGCTGGCCCGAGAAGCAAACCGGATCATCATCGCCAGCAGAGAGTTCACGACCATGGCGGCAGCGACGGAGCTCGGCGCGACGGCCGGAGGCGAGGAGCCATCGACGGCAGCAGCAGAGCCACCGACGACAGCAGCAGCGGGGGCCAAAGAACGCGGGGGAGACACCCTTTGTTTCTACCACCGCCGCTTCGCAGAGAGGGCACGCAAATGTATACCACCGTGCCAGTTCAAGCGCTCGGGAAACGCCAAGACCAGGGGTCGGTAGCAGCCGCGACCCTCGGGGAGGAGAACAAGCTGCTCTACTTGACGGACGCATGCTCAGGGAGGCATTTCCTCGTGGACACCGGCGCCCAGATGAGTTTCATCCTGCCGACCTATGCCGACCGGCTGGCAGGATCTAGCGGCCCCGAGATGGCAGCAGCAAATGGCTCGGAGATTAAGACCTCTGGTGAGAGGACTCTACTCCTGTCTCTACACGGCCGTGCATTTGAGTGGACTTTTGTCATAGCAGCATTGAATTTCAATATACTGGGGGCTGATTTTTTGTGCACACATGGTTTGTTGGTTGATGTTGCTAACCGGCGCCTAGTTAATGAACTGTCCTTTGATTCTATCCCCTGTATAGCTCGAGCGTCCCGGCCAACTGCACAAGCCAACATCACAGCTGCATGCGGTAAGTTCCACACACTGCTCACTCAGTTCCCAGCACTCACTGTCCCGACATTTTCGGCAGCCATCGCTAAACACGGGGTGGAGCATTTTATCATCACCACCGGGCCGCCCGTTTTTGCAAGACCTCGGCGCTTAGACGCAGCTAAACTGGCCATAGCGCGCGAGGAGTTCGCCAACCTGGAGAGGTTGGGCATCATCAGGCGTTCAAACAGCCCATGGGCTTCCCCGCTACACATGGTCCCTAAAGCTGAGGGTTCGTGGCGACCTTGCTGGGATTTCCGCAGGTTGAACAACGCCACAGCGCACGACCGCTACCCAATTCCTCACATTCAGGATTTTTCCGTTCACCTGGCAGGAGCACGCGTTTTTTCTAAAATAGACCTGGTCCGCGGTTACCACCAAGTCCCAGTGAGCGCTGAGGACATACCAAAAACAGCGGTGATAACTCCGTTTGGTTTATTCGAGTTTTTGCGCATGCCATTTGGGCTTAAAGGGGCTGCACAGACGTTCCAACGCATGATGGATGCAGTGCTGCGCGATCTCCCTTTCGTGTTCGTCTACTTGGACAATATCTTGGTAGCCAGTGCGTCCGAAGACGAACACGAAACCCACCTCACGACGGTTTTCCGGAGGTTGGAAGAGCACGGATTAATAATCAACCCAGCGAAATGTCAGTTCGGGGTGACGCGGATTGATTTTTTTGGGGCACCGCATCTCTCCCGAAGGAGCGGTTCCGCTGCCTGACAAAGTGCGCGCGGTAGCAGATTTTCCCTGGCCGCAAACGGTCAGGACGCTACAGGAATTTTTGGGAATGGTGAATTTTTATAACCATTTCCTTCCCCGTGCAGCGCAGGTCATGCAACCACTGTACACCGCGCTCAAAAAACAGAAACCCGCGGATAAGATCGAATGGTCCCCGGAGCGAGAGCGGGCGTTCTTGGAAGTCAAAACAGCCCTGGCAAACGCTGCGTTGCTGGCACATCCAGACCCAACGGCCCGCATAGCGCTCACCACTGACGCGTCAGATGTGGCCATATGGGCGGTCGTGGAGCAGCGCGTAGCCGGGGCTTGGCAGCCGCTCGCCTTTTTCAGCAGGACTTTACGCGACAGTGAACGTAAATACAGCGCATTCGACAGGGAGTTGCTGGCTCTCCACTTGGCCATTCGCCACTTCCAGTTCTGGCTGGAAGGGCGCTGTTTCACCACGTTTGTTGACCACAAGCCACTAACATTCGCGATGGCCAAGGTTTCAGAACCGTGGTCGGGCCGGCAGCAGAGACAGCTGGCCGCGATCTCAGAGTTTACTACCGATATTCAGCATGTGTCGGGTAAACTGAATGTAGTGGCAGACTGCCTCTCGCACGCCGTGGCTGCCCCCGTCTGCGTGGGGATAGATTACACAGCCATGGTCGCGGAGCAGGTTAGTGACGCGGACGTGCGCGCGCTCCAGTCTGCACCAACAGGGTTAAGGCTGGAGAACAGGTTGCTGCAGGACAGTATACCCCCCCAATCTGTGATGTCTCCACTGGGCGACCACGTCCTGTGGTACCGGCCGCGTGGCGCCACCGCGTTTTTGACTCGATTCATTCTCTGGCGCACCCGGGAGTGCGCGCGTCAGTCAAAATCGTAGGGGAGAAATTCGTGTGGCTGAGCCTGCGCAAACAGGTGAAAGAGTGGGCGGCAGCCTGCGTGGCGTGCCAACGAGCCAAAGTACACAGACACACGAAGGCTCCCTTAGAGCTGTTTCATATTCCGGCTAAGAGGTTCGACCATGTCCATGTGGACCTTGTGGGCCCCCTCCCGCCATCACAGGGGTGCACGCACCTCCTGACAATGGTGGACTGCACCACGCGCTGGCCGGAAGCGGTTCCGCTGGCCGCAACCACAGCTGAGGAGGTGGTGCGCGCGTTTTTAACAGCATGGGTGGTGCGTTTTGGAGTTCCGTCGGACATTACGTCCGACAGAGGCCCTCAATTTGTTTCTGAACTCTGGTCAACAATGGCCCGCAGCCTGGGTGTCTCAATTCACCGCACAACCGCGTACAATCCACAGACTAACAGTTTATGTGAACATTTTCATAGATCATTGAAAGTGGCTCTCAGGGCTTCACTGACGGATGCAAATTGGGTAGACAGGTTGCCGTGGGTTTTATTGGGGTTACGTTCTGCGCCTAAAGAGGATCTGGAAGCTTCCCCAGCTGAACTCGTTTTTGCGCAACCACTTCGGCTGCCCGGGGAGTTTCTGCCAGATAATCCCACGCCGGGCAGTTCCCCGCCGCAGCTGTTGCAGCGTAGCATAGACACAGGCACGCTGCCGGGCC
Source organism: Pholidichthys leucotaenia (assembly GCA_020510985.1). NCBI lineage: Eukaryota > Metazoa > Chordata > Actinopteri > Cichliformes > Pholidichthyidae > Pholidichthys > Pholidichthys leucotaenia. Next base: position 39,638,458 of record CM035841.1, on the reverse strand, counting down.
CTGCCCACCACAGTTTTCCGCGTGTTTTTGTACCTAAAACTTTGAAAAACGCGGAGTTCGTGTTTGTCAGACACGACGCCCACCGCCCTCCATTGCGACCACCCTATGATGGACCGTTCAGAATGCTGGAAACAGGAGATAAGCATTTTTTGCTAGATTTGGGGGGTAGGAGGGAAAAGATTGGCATAGACAGACTCAAACCCGCTTTTGTGGTGGCGGACGAGCAAGTGCTGTTGGTGAGGGCCCATCAGCGTGGAAGACCCCCACGGGGAGCTTCCCAGAGAAAAGTTTCCCCAGAACACCCACAGGGACAGACAAAAAGTTTTCACCCCCAAACATCAACCCCCCAGCATGACGGCGCCGCGAAGGCGGTGAATCCTGGTTACAGCAGATACGGGAGAAGACTGAAGCCCAAGCAGCATGTGGATTGATGTTTAATGGTTCTGTCACAGCATACGGACTGTTATTCTTTTGTTCTATCCAATATGCTCGGGGGGGGGGGGGGGTATGGCGGCACATGGGGAAAGCATAATTGTGTAACATCTTAGATAAGAACAAAGAGCAGAGGTTCTCTGGTGAGATAACAGGGAGGTGTGAAGGATGAATGCAGTGTGACCTTTTGTGTATGAGAAACTTCTAGAAGGATGGTAAAGGATTAAGGAAGTGAATGCAATGTGACCTTATGTGTGTTAGAAGCTTCTGGAGGAATGCCATAGTATTTAAGAGAAGAGTCTTTGCTGAGATGTCATTCTGTCTGTGCTTCTTGTGTGAGCTGAAGCCGTCTTCAGCTCACACAAATTCATAAATCGTCTGAAGCCAAATCCGCCTCTTTCTTTACACGCTCCACACCATAAGTGAATAGTCCATTATTAAATTGGTTGTTGGTTAATTTTCTGTCCATCAATTAGGCAATTAAACGAAGAATAGGACAGGCTTTATTGTCATTGCACAGTTGTACAGTACAGCAAAATTGCAACTGTGCAATGACAATAAAAGCCTATTCTGTTTTTTTTTTTCTATTGTCATCATTGCAGCACGATGAGCAAGCGCTTCTTTCACTGTGTGGATCTGATTTGGTCTCGGGGAAAAAAAATTTCAGTCAAAAGAGTTTTTTCCCTGGGGGTATCAACAAAACTTGAGGAGATTAGGAATTTTTTATTTATTTATTTATTTATTTTTTTATTACGGTTTTGACTTTTACATTGAAACTCTGACCGGATATGACTCTCAGCTCGCTATATACTACTTCCGGTTAGCTTGTTGAACGGCAGTAGAATCCAGAATCTCCATCAGAGTCCGTTTCAATGGACAGATCAGAGGTGGACCGACACCGAGGATCGGCTGATGTGGATTTAAAATCTGAAATGGAGCCGAGGAGAGAAGGTTAGTTTACTTCCTGTTACCATGGAAACACTAACCATGATGCTAAGCTAACGTTAGCCTCCTCCTGTACTGATATCTATACTACAACATATCCAGTCGATTTTTAGGCAAGTTTATTTGTATAGCACATTTCGTGTACAAGACAATTCAAAGTGCTTTACATAAAAACATTAAAGCATGAGAGCAAGTTGTAAAAGCAATACATAAGAATTAAAACGCAAACTCAGAAGTAAATTAAAGAAAAGCAAAAGCAGGCGAAAATAGAATACGACAGAAATAATAAAAATTTCCAGTGCACTGTAGGAGATTAACAATTGTTCTACTGAAAGGCCGCGGCAAATAGGAGAGTTTTTAATCTGGATTTCAAGCAGCTGAGAGTTTCAGCAGCCCTGATGATTTCTGGGACTTTGTTCCATATGTGAGGAGCACTAAACGCTGCCTCACCATGTTTGGTTCTAGCTCTGGGCACAGATCGTAGGCCTGGCCCTGATGATCTGAGGGCTCTGGGTGGCTCATAATGGACGAGCAGATCTGAAATGTATTTTGGCCCAAAACCATTCAGAGCTTTATAAACCATCCATCCATCCATCCATCCATCTTCTACCGCTTTTCCGGAGGTCCGGGTCGCGGAGGCAGCAGTTCAAGCAGAGAAGCCCAGACTTCCCTCTCCCCAGCCACCTGCTCCAGCTCTTCAGAGGGGATACCAAGGCGTTCCCAGACTAGCTGGGAACCAACAGCAGTATTTTGGAGTCTCTTCTTTGACAGACAGGAAGCCAGGGTAAAGATCTGAGGACTGGAGTTCTGTGATCCACTTTCTTGGTCTTAGCGAAGACTCGAGCTGCAGCGTTCTGAACCAACTGCAGCTGTCTGATGCACTTTTTAGGGAGACCTGTGAGGACAGCATTACAGTAGTCCAGTTTACTGAAGATAAATGCATGGACAGGTTTTTCGAGGTCCTGCTGAGACATCAGACCTCTAATCCTCGCTTTGTTGATAATGGGCTGATTTCACTGCTGTCTTAATGTGGCTGTTAAAATTCAGGTCTGAATCCAGAACCACCCCCAGATTTCTGGCTTGGCTGTTTGTTTTTAGCATCATTGATTACAGCTGAGTACTATCGTTGAGTCTTTCTTCTTTGCCTCCAAAAACTATTATTTCAGTTTTGTCTTCATTTAACTGAAGAAATTTCTGGCACATCCACTCTTTAATTTGACCAATGCATTTGATCAGCGTTTTAATTGGACCATAGTCTCCTGGTGAGACTTATGTTATAAAAGTTATAACAGTAAAAAAGTTATAAACAGTAAAAAAACGGTAAAAAAAGTTATTAAAGTAATGGCACCGGAAGCAGGGTGGCTGTACCAGCAGCAACTCTCTCGCATCGTTGTTTCTATCTGCTTATTCCTGTATATAGTGTCTTTTATTAACCAGGGCTTGATAGGAAGATTCAGACTAACGACTGGACCAAGTTTTTTCTATTTTACCCCGGTCTTTCGGTTAGTTTTTTTTTTTTTTTTCTCTTCCTCTGGGAATTTTGATCAACCGGGGGGGGGGGGGGGCACACATTGTTTACACATGTGACCAGCTGATTGCGCTGAGGAGGCCAGCGATGCTGCCCGGAGTGAAGCCCCTCATCCTGGATGAGCTAAAGAGGAGACACCACGGGTGAAGGGCTGGAACTAAGGTGAGGAGGAGGAAGCATAAGCCAGCTGTACCAATGGTCATCACCGAGAACGTGCGATCGCTCGGAAACAAAACAGATGAGCTTACAGCGCTGGTCAGGACGCAAAAGGAGTATCATAAGTGTAGTATCATGTGTTTCACAAAGACATGGTTACACTCACAGATCCCAGATGTTAATGTAGCGATACCTGGCTTCAAGACTATCCAGAGGGACAGAGATGTGATAAGTAGCGGGAAGAGGAGTGGCACTTCTTGTGAATGAAAAGTGGCATAATCCTGGATATATTTATGTGAAGGAAAAGTGCTGCAGCCCAGACATTGAACTGCTGGCTGTGAGTATGCAACCTTATTATATGACACAAGAAATGACATGTGCCTTAGTAATTATTGTCTATGTTCCTCTGTCAGCTGATGCAGCGGTGGCCTGTGACGTCATCAGCTCCACTACAGCCACATTACTGGAGAAGCACCAGGACGCATTTATGGCCATCACGGGTGATTTTAATCATGTCTCACTGGGAAAAACATTACCAAACTGTCACCAGTTTGTTGACTGTACCACCAAACAAAACAAAACACTGGATTTACTGTATGCCAATATCAGAGATGCATATAGTGCCACAGCTCTACCCCCCATTGGCAAATCGGATCACTGCATGGTTATGTTATCACCCAAGTACGTTCCCCTTGTGCAAAGGCAGCCTGCTTATACACGGACTGTGAGGAGGTGGCCACAGGAGGCTGCTGATGCACTACAGGACTGCTTCAAAACGACAGACTGGGGCGTACTCTGTGAACCAAATGGGATGGACATAGACTAGATGACCGACTACGTCACAGATTCTGTGAAGACACAATCATGCCAGCTCAGACTGTACACTGCTTCTCCAACGACAGACCATGGGTCACCAGTGACCTGAAAGCACTTGTGAACAAAAAGAAGAGAGCTTTTAGGGCTGGAGACAAGGAAAAGCTGAGGGGAGTGCAGCATGAGCTGAGAGAGACGCTGAGGAGGTGCAAGGACAATTATAGGAGGAAGATGGAGAATAAACTCAGGCAAAACAACACTAAAGATGTGTGGGTGGGAATGAAACAAATGACTGGGTGCAAGGGCAGAGTCAGGCAGACATCTGGGAGCCAGGAGACAGCTGATCAACTGAATCTGTTTTTTAATAGGTTCAACTCACAGTCTGTCACCCCAACAACACAGCCAGACCCCCACACACCCCTCCCCACCCTCCTGTACAGCACCTCTCTCCACCTCCCCCTTCACCCCCCCCCCCCCCTCCTCAAGGGACACCAGGCCCCTCCCTCACATCACTGTGACTACAGACCAGGTTAAGAAATGGCTGGAGAGACTTTGTCAGTGGAAGGCGGTGGACCCTGATGGCATCTCCGCCAGGACCCTGAGGACCTGTGTCAACCAGCTAGCTCTGGTACTGGAACACCTGTACAACCTGAGTCTGAGTCTGGAGAGAGTACTGGTGCTGTGGAAGACATCCTGCCTGGTTCCTGTCCCCAAGAAGTCATCTCCATTGGACCTGAATGACTATCGACCAGTGGCCCTCACATCTCACGTGATGAAGGTCCTGGAGAGACTGGTCTTAGCCCACCTGAGGCCGCAGGTGAAGACGTGGCTGGACCCTCTGCAGTTTGCATATCAGCCCCATTTAGGAGTCGAAGACGCTGTCATCTGTCTGCCGCAACGAGCCCATCTGCACCTGGATGGTGGAGGAGATACTGTGAGAATCACATTTTTTGATTTCTCCAGTGCCTTGAACACCATCCAGCCACTGCTGCTGGGTGAGAAGCTACGAGTGATGGGGGTTGACAGTAATATGATCTCCTGGATTACTGACTATCTGACAGGCAGGCCAGAGTTTGTCCGGCTGGGCATTGTCTTGTCTGGCGTGTTGGTTAGTGATACGGGAGCTCCACAGGAGACTGTGCTCTCTCCTTTTCTCTTCACCTTATACACCACTGACTTTCAGTACAACACTGAGTCATGCCACCTGCAGAAATTCTCTGATGACTCAGCTGTTGTTGGGTGTATAAGAGGGGGAGAGGAGGGGGAGTACAGGGCACTGGTAGACAGAGTTGTGGAGTGGACAGAGCAGAATCACCTGAGGCTGAATGTCAGCAAGACTAGAGAGATGGTGATTAACTTCAGGAAGAAGAGGACACCTTCTCAGCCATTGCAGATTAGGGGGAGGATATGGGGGTGGTTGAGGACTACAAATATCTGGGTGTCAGGATCAGCAGTGGGCTGAACTGGAGATCCAACACCGATGCTGCGCACAAGAAGGGGTTGAGCAGACTCTACTTCCTGAGGAAGCTCAGATCCTTCAACATGTGCAGTAGGATGCTGGAGCTTTTCTATCAGACCATTGTTGCCAGCACCATTTTCTTTGCTGCTGTCTGTTGGGGTAGCAGTATCAGGGCCAGTGACACGAACAGACTTGACAAGATTATCAAGAGGGCTGGCTCTGTAGTTGGTCTCAGGCCGGAGACCTTTGAGACAGTGTTGGAGAGGAGAACACTAAAGGCACTTTTCCACTAGTATCACCTTAGCTTTACTTACTTCTACTCTATTCACTTTCTTGCTCTTTCCACAGTACCCAGCTCGCTTTAACCGACACTATTTTCGTGCCAGTTAAGGGGCAGGGGATAACCGAGAGAAAGCGAGGTGTGATTTGACGTCAATCGACTGCTAGCCGCTGATTGGTCAGGGCGTAACAAGTACTGGGAGAACAAGGGAGAACAAGTACTGGCCCTAACCACCTTCATTGAAAATGGCTTCGAGAGCAGACTGAAGACAGGGGCTGTGTTTCTCGATCTTACAGCCACCTATGATACGGTCTGGCACAAAGGCCTCCTCCTGAAACTTATAAAGGCGATCCCTGCTTGGGCAACAGCAATTATAAAAACCCTGCTGACCAACCGAAGGTTCAGAGTCCACCTCAGTCAGAACACAAGTGCATGGAGAATGCAGAAAAACGGACTCCCACAAGGATCAGTTCTAGCTCCAACTCTGTTCAACCTCTACATAAACGACCTGCCTACTACAAAATCCCGCAAATTCATCTATGCAGACGACATCTGTTTGGCATTCCAAGCACCAGACTTTGAACCACTGGAACGGGTGCTCACGGAAGATCTTGCTAAACTGGACCAGTTCTGCAAAATCTGGCGCCTAAAACCAAGCCCAGCAAAAACTGTCTCCAGTGTATTTCATCTCCACAATGCAAAAGCTGCCAGAGAACTAAACATCCACCTGAGCGGACTCAAGCTTAAGCATGCCCCAAATCCAACTTATCTTGGAGTGACCCTTGATAGGACCTTATCCTTCAAGGAACATCTAAAGGGGATGGCTGCTAAGGTGAAAGTACGAAACAACCTGCTCTGCAAGCTCGCTGGTGCAAAATGGGGGGGCGGCAGTGTCCACCCTGCGCAGCTCAGCACTGGCCCTTTCATACTCTGTAGCAGAATATTGTGCCCCTGTCTGGTCCAGGTCATCTTACACACACCATGTAGACACCCAGCTCAACTCAACCATGAGAACTGTAACTGGAACAATCCGCTCAACACCACTCTCCTGGCTCTCTGTACTGTCAAACATAGCCCCTCCACACATCCGGCGAGCAGCATTAACTCAGAGGATGCTCCAAAAAGTTAAAGATTTTCCTCACTTACCAATCCATGCAGATATCTACACCCCACCCACTGCCCGACTTTCATCCAGACGGCCGATTTGGAAAAACCCTCCCCCAGCTGACTTTACCATCCAGACAGCTTGGCAAGAGGAATGGGAGACCAAGGAGGTCCCAAACAAACAGCTGGTGGTAAACCCCAACCAACAGGTCCCGGGCACCAACCTCCCAAGGAGACAGTGGTCTACACTCAGTCGCTTCAGGACTGGACATGGCCCCTGCTTGGCCAGCCTTCACAGATGGGGCAGTAGCCCTAGCCCACTGTGCGCATGTGGAGAGGAGCAAACTATGGAACACATCATAGAGGCTTGCCCGCTCCAAAGACTGGAAGGAGGATTACACACCCTCCATACAGCAAACCAGGAGGCAACTGCTTGGCTTAAGGACTTTGCATTCGCTAAATAAATAAAAAGGGCGTAACGTCACAAAAGCGTCCGTTTTCTGTTTTCTGTTGAAGCCACACGACCGCCATTTGTAATTTCAACGAGTAACCACGGTGAGCGGCTTCACAATTGTGTTAACGATGTCCACGCGCAAGTTTATTCCATGGACAAATGAGGAGGTGCGGACTTTTCTGTCCTTCGTAGCCGACGACCACATCCAGAGCGAGTTGGACAGGGCAACTCGCAATGAAAAAATATACCAGGAGGTGTCCGACCAAATGGCAGCCCAAGGGTACATCCGGACTGCCAAACAGTGTCGTGAAAAACTAAAAAAAATGAAGAGCGATTATCGGGCCATAAAGGACCATAACGGACGCAGTGGTGCGAGTAGGAAGGAGTGGAAGTGGTACTAGCAGATGGACGCTATCTACGGACATCGGCCTGCTAGCAATGGCAGAGACAATGGGCTCGACACGGCCACACAATTGGAAACCGTTGACGGTGAGTGTTGTTTTAATATTGTCTGTCTTTTCGCCAATTGGTCCTTTCGGTCAAAAGCTCACTTCTTTTAAGCAATAAAGAAAGTTGTTCGATTGTGGGCAATGGCTAGTGATGATGGTTAGCCAGCTAAACCGGCTACCTCCGCAGCTTGCTGTGAGGTAGCAGCTTCACGCTTTTATTTCAGTATTCACGTGAACAAAACGCTGAAAGAAGCTTATTATTGTATTTTGGTTAAAAAGTTTGGTGTTTTCTGTACATGTTGCACTTTGTTGGTGAGCTTTATTGTGTGCATTTTCCTTCTAGAATCACTTCTCACATCCCAGGGGTCCGCCTCACATGACCGCCCGGACACTCCGGCGTCTCTCTGGGGGCCAGAATTGGTGTCGAGACCATTGTCCGCAATATCGGCAGCTCCATCAGCATCCGTCATGTCCCGGGCAAGTTCTGGTAAGGCACAACTGAAAATTACCACCCGTTTTTTTAATGTGATTAATGTTATTTTCTATAGATGCATATTAAGGGATTAAAAATGTCTTTGTACGTTTACAAAAAACACTAGATGCAGGGGTGTTTTCATAACAACCCAGTACAGTTTTTATTAGGTGTGGTGGTGGTTGAAATACTGTTGTATTTAAAAAAAAAAAAAAAAAGCACATGTTCCGACTTTCAAATCAACATGCTTCAGCGAACAGTATTAACCCATTCTGATTTCTGAGGCCACAGTACAGAGAAATTCTTTTACAAATAACCCATCCAATCAAAAACTTTTTCAAATTAATCATTTTCTGAATGAAGGGGATGTAGCCTACCCACAGCAACCCAGAAGTTGCACAATCCACTCCACTGAGGGGCAGCAACATGACGGTTGAGCTTAAATACAGCAAAGAAGCGTCCCACCACAGGCTTTCACAAATTTAATTCCATATTTTGTTTTTTTGACATGTTTTGCTCCAGCGTTATCTAAAAAAAAAAAAATTCTGTCTTTCATCTAGCCAAGAGGAAAAGGTGCAACACCTTCGCCGACCTGGCATCAGTGAAGGCCCAGAGTCATGCTGATGAGATGCTGGCTCATGATAGGATGCTCGAACAGCATCAACAGCTCCACAAACGGCTCCACGAACAGCGCGAAAGACACCATCAAGAGCGACGAATGCTTGCAGCAAACCTGCAGTCAGCCCTGGATCAGGAAGCCACATTCAGAAGGGATGAGCTGACTGAGACGGCTTATTTCAACCGAGTTTTCCTAAACCATTTTGGCAGTCTGGTCGAAGTACTGAAAAATCCCTGTTTCTAAACATGTTTTGGGAATATTTCTAATGTTATTAAATTGTTACTATTTTTGATAAAAGTGTGGTTTGTCTGTTATAACTAAATGAAAAAGGCGAATAATTACATACACATTCCATTGCCTCATATGAGCCAAATGCCGCTGTTCATCCATAAAGGTGTCAAGATTTTTAAAGGTAATGTAATTGTTATTGTTAAAGTTAATAAAAATTACCACCGCTGTATACATTTCTCTACATTGTGTACAGTTTTCAAGTTAAATTGTAAGCAGTGGCACAGGTGTACTTTACATTCAGCAGTAGACACTGATGAAGGTGAAACTCGAAGTAGGTAAAAGGTAAGTACATGTAAATTGAATATTCTATCGTCATTCCAAATTCAGAGAATTTCAATACATTATAAGGAGTCTAGTATAATATAAAGGGAAAATACCCATACATGTAAACCCAAATATAAGAGTTTTGTAGTTGTAAACGTTGACATGAATATGATAAACCTATGATTTTCTGATTCAATACATCCAAAATGTCATAGGTTTGAAAAATAAAATTATAATTTGGTGTTGGTCAGTCTGACAATGTCACAGTATTTAATAGGAATAACAAAAGTTTCATCATAAAATTTCGTGGTCCATTGGCAATTCCATCAAACCCAAAGTGAGTTGTCTAGCTGCTGCTTTTTTTTTTTTTGCAGTCATTTTCTAAGGTGTTTTAGCTTGTAAATACCCATCCCTGAACACATATCCCTTATAAATATCAATAGATTGGAAAATGATACTCAAATGACACTCGACATACAAAATGGTGCTACAGTTGGATAGCCTTTCTTTAAAATTTTTAAATTTCTTGGTAAGAAAAACTGGGCTAGGATTAACTGGAAATATAACAATTTTCCACATATAATTCCAAGGTCAATTTGCAATTCCATCAAACCAAAAGTGAGTTGTCTAGCTGCTGCATTTTTTAAAAAATTAAACACATTGTTAAACACATTCATTGTGTTCAAAAGCCAGAGAAGAACCAACGTGGAAATCCTCCGCTCGTAATCCGCCATTTTCTTTGCTGTGAAGGATTCGGTCGCGTGCTTGACATCAGCAGAGTGTGGCGCCACCTCAATCCCACCCACTACCGAATTTACACGGCTTTACAGGGTTGTAATGGATCAACAACCGAGGGAGAAACGAGTAGTGGCGAATCGAAACAAGTAAAAACGAACTGTGATTATGGAAAAGAGCCATAAATAAACTGTGATCCATCATGGACAATCCTGATCACCCCCTCCACCACACACTGGACAAACAGCGGAGCACTTTCTCCAGTAGACTACTACAGCTTCACTGTCGAACAGCCAGGTATAGGAAATCTTTCCTGCCTCATACCATTTCACTGTACAATAACTCACTATGATGTTGTATTCTGATTATAACTATGCTGCCATACTTCACCTTACAGTCTAACTGGCACCTCACATTTCACTCTGCTCTTGATAGTCCTGCATTGTGCAGCAGGTATGATTCATGTGTTTATACTGGTCACTATCTATTCAGCTATGATGTATATAGGCTTTTATAGTAGTGTTAATTTTACTTTCCATGGGTAATGTCTTTTTCTGTCATGTGTGTTTGGTTGTCTACTGTCATGCTGCTGTTACACAGCAGTTCTCCAGGTTGGGATTAATAAAGTACATCTATCTGTCTATCTACTCATCTGCATAATTATGGTCATATGTTTAGTTTTTTCTATGATTACAGCTAGTGGGAGCATGTGAACGTGTGGCGAGGTCTGAGGCAAGAAGCGGCCAAAATCTTCAATTCCAATTTTCCATTTTATTCAATTAACTTACAGATGGATTGTTCCAGGTCCGACACAATTCTTAAGCTCTACTTCAATAATACTGATCAAACGATTCATCTTGATCTGATCATCTCCTTTCATCTGATCTCAAGATTCTGATTAACTACCATAATCGCCGATGATGACTCTGATCCTTCTGATCATCTCCTTTCATTCTGATGATCTGGATTCTGATTCTCCTTGGCGATTCTGATTAACTCTGATTCACTCATTTCACAATCATCACACCTGTTTTATACTAACAGATAATTAGGGCTGATTAGCCCCTACCATAATCCCAGGTAAAACAACAAATCCTCCATCATTTACACATACCCAGTAATATATAAAAATACATAAATAATTTCCCCAGACATACACAATATAAATATATAAATAACACACAATAAATAGTCATATAAATAATTCCATAAATAACCTTAACCCCTATTTACAAATATTAAACCACCCCCTAACTTACCAGACATATTTGCTCCCTGCTGGTGTCCTATATAAAACCCTCAACTCCTAACGGAGTCTTTTGCCTGGATACGCACAGGAAGCATGTTGGCAAAGGTATGCAAAATAACTTATCATTCATTATTTTACCCAAAATACTTAACCATACAATTATCTCCTAAGGGCATTCAAATTAAACAAAGACAGATCCTAAACTATTATGTGTGTACTTTAACAAATAATCATAATGGCATTTACCATTAGAAATATAACATGATCACACAATATAACCAGACACAGTAGTGACATCCCATCGTCACATTTCCTCCCCCCCTTTCCCGAGAATACAGTACTCTTATGAGTCCTGTATTCGTGAGAGGCCATCAGCTACCAGGTTGGTTTTCCCTGCCACATACCGAACAATAAAATTATAAGGTTGGAGGGATACATACCACCCTGTAAGACGACTGTTTATGTCCTTCATTTTGTCCAACCACTGTAGGGCCCGATGATCTGTCTCCAATACAAAATGACGCCCTAATAAATAATACTTCAAAGACCCTATTGCCCATTTAATAGCAAGACATCACCTTTCTGTCTGCCATTTAAAAACTGTCTGGAGTTAAAGTAGAACTGAACTGAACGGCACTGGGTGATAGTACATACAATTATAAAGATAATTTATCATTGGCACCCCCTCCACAAATCCCGGAATCTTGGAGAAAATCGCGATTTTGAATTTCCCGCCCTGAAAAATCAGACAAATCCGCCGAAGTGCAGCCGGAGTTCCGCGTGACGTCACGAGTGTGACACAGTCCTCCATGTTTACCATTGCGAGCACGTCGACACTGGTTGTTTTTGGTGCATTTTGTCGTGATAGTCGACTACAAAACACTTCCAACACCTGGGAAGATCTGTTCAGTGGCCGAGGAAAGCTGTCATGGTGATGAAAGAAAAGAAAGGGGGAGGAAAAGCGACCGGGAAGCGATGTGTTTCTAGATATACAGTGATCACTCACTTATCGCGTTTAATGGGGACCAGAACCGACCGCGAAAAGTGAAAAACCGCGAAGTAGCGTCACCCCCCCCCCCAAGGGCGTCACAAGCACTATTTTGCACAAAAAGGCACAAGAGAACAGCGAAAAGTGCCACTAAGCAACACGAGCGATAAAGAACAATTAATGCGGTCTTCCTTCGCTGGGTAAAACGTCTCGGCCAATCAGCTTGCGAGGTAAAACGTCTCGGCCAATCAGCTTGCGAGATTCCCGAGCGGTGAAGAGGTGGGCGGAGAGGAGTGGAGCGGTGGTCAGAGAGGTGGATTTTCAGTTGTGCGGGCTCTCCGTGTTGATACCTGATGTTCTAATGTAGTCTCCCTGCCTTCTCCCTGCCTTCTACATTAGAACATCAGGCATCAACACGGAGAGCCCGCACAACTGGAAAATCTACCTCTCTGACCACCGCTCCACTCCTCTCCGCCCACCTCTTCACCGCTCGGGAATCTCGCAAGCTGATTGGCCGAGACGTTTTACATCGCAATCTGATTGGCCGAGACGTTTTACCCAGCTTCGCTCCCTGCCGAGCGCCTATACCCGGCGAAGGAAGACCGCATTCATTGTTCTTTATCGCTCATGTTGCTTAGTGGCACTTTTCGCTGTTCTCTTGTGCCTTTTTGTGCAAAATAGTGCTTGTGACGCCCTTGGGGGTGGGGTGACGCTACTTCGCGGTTTTTCACTTTTCGCGGTCGGTTCTGGTCCCCATTAAACGCGATAAGTGAGGGATCACTGTAATAAGTTGGAAAAATGCTGATGGGTTTTTTTCCCTTTCTTTTTTATTGTTAATTTTCCTTATCCTGACACCCCAAACATGCCAAAGTAAAGACTCACCATTCTGTATTCAATAAGCGACTCTCCTCCCCATCACTGCTGCGGTCTGAGTCGGTGCTGGAATCCCCCGAAAATTCTGGCTCTAATCTGTACGGTTCGATGCCTCCCTCACTCTCTTCCTGTTCACTTGACACTCCTGCATCCTCCTCTGTCTTGTCACCGATCCTGAATGCCTCTTCACTCTGAAAACTCTGGTGTTCTTGACTGCTGGAACTGCTATCATCTGCCATTGTTGTTTTGATAAGGGTCACACTCGTGACGTCACGCAGCGTCGTCTGCACTACTTCCGGTTTGTTTGGCACTGGCAGCCAGAGGCAAAAGTTTATCGGCTTATAGCTTGGCCATCGCACGGCCTAAAAATTTCTTTTATGTGTTGGAAAAATACAATAGGTAATAAGGAATTAATCTGCTATTCTACTTTTTTGGCAAAAAGTTGAGTTCAGTTCTACTTTAAAATGTCTAACCTGAGCTGGACCACCCCTTTCACCCTCATTAAACTCATTCCTGAAAGAGGTGAAAGAGCTGCCACGGCCGCGGATAGTTCTCCTGTTGGCCGACAGAAAAACCTCCGCCAGACGAGCAGCGCCCTCTGCAGTCTTCGGGTCCCGCTCCTGCATCCAGACTCCCAGTTCCGGGTTCACCATGCACAGAAACTACTCCAAAATCAATAGTTCAGAAATGTCTTTAAGTATTAAGGTCTCTGGTTTCAACCATCTACAAAACAGGTCTTTCAGACGTACACACAATTCGCGGGGGGCCTCGTCCTGACAAATGTCCAGGGACCGAAACCTCCACCCATAAGTGTCGGACGTGACTTCACATTTATTCAAAAAAATAGCCTCTTTCAATTTTCCACAATTATCCGTGTCTGCAATGTCCATCAGAACACATGCGCTCCGCGCTTTACCTGCGAGTAGAGGAGCCAGATGAACAGCCCACTCCTCTTCACGCCAGCGGCAGACCGTAGCAATCCCCTCGAACGACGCCAGGCAGCTCGATGAAATCCTCGGAAGAGAGAGGGTTCGGCCTGGGCTCGTGATGCGTTCGCGGCCTCCTTGGCTGCACCTGCAGCGGCAAATCCTCCTCTCGAGGGCCGACCCAACCGGCTGTCACCCTAGGATCCTCCCTCGAAGTGCTGTCATCACCACTACGCTCAGCCCGGCTCCCATAGTCCTCTCTCAATTCCGCAACCTGCGACTCCTTCTGATGAATATGATTCTTTACCGACGTAAAACGTTCCAGGTCAGACTGCTCCTCTTGCCTCACTTTCCTTCTTCGCCATGAGTCCCTCCGTCCACCAAACGCCACGACGTCGGGTAACAATCCCACTTCTGACACCAAATGTGAACGTTGTGGAACGTGAGACGAAGTCTGAGGCAAGAAACGGCCAAAATCTTCAATTCCAATTTTCCATTTTATTTCAATAATCTTATTGATGGATAGTTCCAGACATCCGGCACGATTGTCAAACTCTGCTTCAACAACAATAATCGCCGATGATGACTCTGATCCTTCTGATCATCTCCTTTCATTCTGATGATCTGGATTCTGATCCTCCTTGGCGATTCTGATTAACTCATCTCTCAATTATCCTGATCCGATCTCATTAACCTCTAGGTCACAATCATCACACCTGTTTTATACTAACAGATAATTAGGGCTGATTAGCCCCTACCATAATCCCAGGTAAAACAACAAATCCTCCATCATTTACACATACTCAGTAATATATAAAAATACATAAATAATTTCCCCAGACATACACAATATAAATATATAAATAACACACAATAAATAGTCATATAAATAATTCCATAAATAACCTTAACCCCTATTTACAAATATTAAACCACCCCCTAACTTACCAGACATATTTGCTCCCTGCTGGTGTCCTATATAAAACCCTCAACTCCTAACGGAGTCTTTTGCCTGGATACGCACAGGAAGCATGTTGGCAAAGGTATGCAAAATAACTTATCATTCATTATTTTACCCAAAATACTTAACCATACAATTATCTCCTAAGGGCATTCAAATTAAACAAAGACAGATCCTAAACTATTATGTGTGTACTTTAACAAATAATCATAATGGCATTTACCATTAGAAATATAACATGATCACACAATATAACCAGACACAGTAGTGACATCCCATCGTCACAGAGCATATAGATGTTGAAAAGCATGGGTCCCAAAATGGAACCTTGAGGAACTCCACAGGTTTTTTGTTTGTTCGGATTTGTAGTTATCGATTGACACAAAATAGTCCCTGTCTTTTAAATAGGACTCAAACCAGCTAAGTGCTGTACCAGAAAGTCCCACCCAGTTTTTTAGCCAGTCTAGTAAGATATGATCGACCTTGTCGAATGCAGCGCTGAGGTCTAGTAGAACCAAGACTAAAAATGTTGCCATTATCTGTATTGGAGTGGATGTCATAAAGGACCTTAACTAGAGCTGTCCCAGTGCTGTCGTGTGGCCGAATACCTGACTGGAAAACATCAAAACAGTTATTTAATGTCAGGCAGTTGTACAATTGTTGAAAAACAGGTTTTTTCTGTTACTTTACTAAGAAAGGGAAGGTTTGATTATGAGAGTATATCTGTTCATGAGTGAGGTGTCTAGGTTGGTCTTTTTTAGAAGTGACTTGATAACAGCGCTTTCTAAGCACTGAGGTAAGACACCTGAATGCAGAGACATATTTATGATCTGAGGCCATACAATATGAAACTTTTTTTTTTAAAACCCTGTTGCAAGTAGTGGATTTCAGGTAGTGTATGATATCATCCAAGATTTTATGATTGATTGGAAAAAAAAATCGTCATGGTGTTTACATCTTCTCTCCATGGACACAGGGGAAGCACATGTCTAGCACCTGGCATAGGAGCACTGACTGTCTAATTTTCTGAATTTTGATTCCTCAATTTTTTTGTATGTTTGTCACACTTATATCTGAAGGAGAATGTCCGGCCATCTGTTCGTGACCTCAAGCTGAAGCACACTTGGGTTCTGCAGCAGGACAATGATCCAAAACAACCCAACAAGTCCACCTCTGAATGGCTTAAGAAAAACAAAGACTTTGGAGTGGCCTAGTCAAAATCCTGACCTGAATCCAATTGAGATGCTGTGGCCTGACCTTAAAAAGGTGGTTCACGCTTGAAAACCCTCCAGTGTGGCTGAATTACAACAATTCTGTAAAGAGGAGTGGGCCAAAATTCCTCCACAGTGCTGTAAAAGGCTCATTGCCAGTTATCGCAAAGGCTTGATTGCAGTTGTTGCTGCTAAGGGTGGCCCAACCAGTTATTAGGTTTAGGGGGCAATCACTTTTTCACACAGGACCATGTAGGGTTTTTTTTTTTTACCCTTAATAATAAACACCTTCATATAAAACTGCATTTTGTGTTTACTTGTGTTATCTTTAATATTTAAATTTGTTTGATGATCTGAAACATTTAAGAGTGACAAACATACAAAAAAATGAGAAATCAAGAAGGGGGTCAAACACTTTTTCACACCACTGTTAAATGCTCAATCTTTCATTATAGATTTCATAATGAACCTGCAATTTAGTTTTTCGCCACGTGCGTTCAGCTTTTCAGCGCTCTTTTTTTTCCAACACTTATTAGTTTGGCATTTCTCCATGGAAGTTTATTTTTCATTGTGACCACCTTCACCTTGATGGGAGCAATGGCATTGATAATATTTGTAATTTTACCATTGAAATTTTCCACAAGCTCATTTACTGAAGATGAAAAGAGGACGGATGAGGAAGACAAAGCTTGGATGAATGTTTCACTGGTATTATCACTGATGTACCATTTTTTGATGACCTCCGTCTGGATATTTCTGTTGACATTAATAGCACTCTCAAAGAAAACACAAAATTTGTCGTACAGAGCAATGTCTGTCACCATAACCTTAGAGATGTTCACACCTTTGGAGATGACCAAGTCCAGACTGTGTCCTCTGTTGTGTGTTTTTTTTTTTTTTTTTTTCTGTTACATGCTGAGTCAGTCCAAAGTTATCAAGGACACAACACATTCTTTGGTCCCTCTGTCCTGAGGGTTGTGAACATGAATGTTAAAATCACCAACAATAACTACACAGTCAAAGTCAACACAGATAATAGACAGCAGCTTTGTAAAATCATCAAAAAAGGTTGCATGGTATTTAGGTGGTCTGTAAACATGGAGAAACAACACAAGGGAGGCAGAATTCAGCTGTAGAACCACATATTCAAATGAAGTAAGTTTATCATAAGAGATCTGCTTACATTGGAAGGAATCAAATCAACCTTTGTTGTCATATTGCTGTACATACAACTGTAATGCAGGCAAGATGAAATTGCGTTTCTCTCGGCATCCATATAAGTAAAAGGAACATAATTTAAGACACACTCACACACACCCTCACCCTCACAAAAGTTTTTAGTTTCTGTCTGTATGTTGGAATAAGATGGAGCAGACAGTGGTCAGAAAAACCCAGAGCTGCACGGGGGACGGCATGATAGGTGTTTCTTAAAACTGTGTAACAGTGGTCAAGTGTATTTGTGTCCCTGGTGGGACATTTAATATGCTGTCTGTATTTAGGAAGCTCATTTGTGAGATTAGCTCTATTGAAATCACCCAGAATGATAAGCAGAGAGTCTGGATGTTTTTCCTCCACGTCTGCTATCTGGTCAGCGAGGTGCTGCAGTGCCTCCGTTGTACAAGCAACAGGCGGGATATAAATTCCGACCAGAATAAACGAGGAGAACTCTCGCGGTGAATAAAAGGGTTTACAGTTTACGAACAGTGACTCTAGGTTAGGGCTACAAAACTTCTTCAACACTGTGACATCAGTACACCAACCTTCGTTTATGTAGAAGTAGATTCCACCACCTTTAGTCTTTCCAGAGAATTCTCGGCTGCGATCAGCGCGAAACAGTTGGAATCCGTCCAGGAGCACTGCGCTGTCCGGGATGTGTTCACTCAGCCAGGACTCCGTGAAACAAAGGGCGCCAGATCTGCTAAAATCCCGGTTTTTGTGAGTCAGGAGCAGCAGTTCATCCATTTTGTTCGCCAAAGAGCGGATATTTGCCAGATGGATCGATGGGAGCGGCGTGCGAAATCCTCGTTTCTTCAGCCTGACTAGCGCACCGGCACGTTTACCACGCCGCCTTCGTTTCCGGCCAGCGCCAATAGCCGCTGCTCCCACAGCTAAGATCGACTGAAAAAACTTCAGATCAGCAGCAGAAACTGGAGGAGAAGTTGCATTTGGAGGTAGTCTGAGTGAAAGTAGTTCCTCCCTTGAATAGGTGACTCGGACAGAAGAGCAGAAGTCCAAAAAAACACACAAAATTATCAAAAACAGAGAGCAGAAGCCAGTGGCTGCCATCCGCGGCGCCATCTTGTTTTTTTTTTTTTTTAATTTAGCATTAATATTGAAGATTTAGTTTTATTTATTTTATATCCTGATATTTCCCCAAAATTCTTTATTAAATTCAACAAGGTCGGAATTGATTTTTTAAGATTCGACATAAACAAAATTATGTCATCGGCATACAGGGAGATTTTATGTTCTGTTGGTCCAACTTTAATTCCATATATTTGTGGATGTAAACGTACTGCCATCGCTAAAGGTTCAATTGCCATAGTAAACAGTAAAGGTGAAAGTGGACAGCCTTGTCGACATCCAATGGTCTGCTGGGGCAGTGGCATTACTGCAGCCGATAGGAAGAGACTGAACAAACTGATTAAGAAAGCTAGCTCTGTCCTGGGGCAGCGCCTTGATCCGGTGGAGGAGATAGGAGAGAGAAGGACGGTGGCTAAACTGTCATCTCTGCTGGAGTCCGAGTTCCACCCTATGCAGGACATACTGAATGCACTGAGGAGCTCATTTAGCAGCAGACTACATCATCCCAGGTGCACAACCGAGAGGTTTCGTAGGTCCTTCCTACCAACGGCTGTCAGACTGTACAACCTAAGCAGGGCTGCTCGCAGAGATAGCAAAAAGACGTAACAAACTAATAGTTTTTTGAATGCAAAAGATGCAATAGACTTACACAATGGTCCCCTCCGGCATACAACTAGGAAAATACCGGTCGCTATGGAGGGTGAGAATATGTATGGGCACATAATCATACCATGTAGGATAACTAAGTAGATGGTTATGCTGTTTCATCCCGTCTAGCAACAATGCTCTGCACTGTGTGTGTTTATATATTTACATATTTATTCCATCTAGCTACAATGCTCAGCACTGGGTGTGTTTATATTTATATATCTACATATTATTCCATCTAGCTACATTGCTCTGCACTGTGTGTTTATATATTCATATATTTATTCCATCCAGCTACAATGCTCTGCACTGTGTGTCTGTGTGTGTGTGTATATATATATTTTATAGTAATATGTACATATGTATATTAGCTGCTCTTGCTTGCTTGTTTTTGTTTTTGTTTTTGTTTTTTTTTCTTGCCTTCTGATTGTTGCTCTGAGTGTTGCTATCCCTGTGCTGTTGCAATCCTGGAATTTCCCCATTGTGGGACTAATAAAGGCTTATCTTATCTTATCTTATCTTTTCCTCTATTGATTTTTATTGATTTTGAGATATTGCTGTTTATTAGGATTTCTGCTGTAGCATTATTATATATTATCTGAACCCATTTTATGAAATTATTTCTAAGTCCAAACCTTTGTAAGACTTCAAAAAGAAAGGGCCATTCGACCCTATCAAAGGCCTTTTCGGCGCCAATGGTAGGAGAGCTGTATCCGGTGCTTCTTTATTAGAATAAATAATATTAAATAGTCTTCTTACATTATGGAAGCCTTGTCTTCCCTTTATAAAGCCATTCTGATCTCGGTTAATAATATTTGGTAATATTTCTTGTATTTGTCTTGCTAAAATTTTACAGATTATCTTTAGGTCAGCATTTAATAGGCTTATTGGTCTCATATTTTCACATTTATTAGAGGGTTTACCTGGTTTTGGCAACAGTATAATTAAGGCATTATTCATGTATGGTGGTAAATTACTATTTTGAAATGCTTCTAAAACCATTTCCAAAAAATTTTATTAATTTATTCTTAAATTTTTTATAAAAGTCAACTGGAAGACCATCTGGTCCTGCACTTTTTCCTGATTTCATATTATCAATGGCTAGCCCAACTTCTTCTTGACTAATTTTAGACTCCAGTATCTCCCTGTTTTCATTTGGAACACACGGTATAGATAATCCATCCAAAAACCCATTTAGTTTTGTTAAGTCAGTTTCATTTTTTGTATCATATAATTTTTCATAGTAATCTCTAAAGGCTCTATTAATTTCTAAAGGATCTACAACTACCTGTCCATTACTTATAATACTGGTAATTGATGTTTTAAATTCTAATTGTTTAATCTGCCATGCCAATAATTTTCTTGATTTTTCACCTTGTTCATAAAAAGATTGCTTCAATCTTAGAAGACTCGAGGCAGCTCTATTCGCTGATTTTTTTGTCATATTCAGCTCTCAGAATCAGTAATTCGTTCTCTAACTTTGGGTCACTTCCTGCATACACTTTTTCTTGAAGAATTTTTATTTTATGTTCCAATTGGACTCTCTCCTCTCGAGTCTTCTTAGATTTTGAACCTGTATAACTAATAATATGCCCCCTAATAAAAGCTTTGAAAGTCTCCCACTTTATACATGCTGATGTTTGTGTAGTATTGATAGCAAAGAACTCATCTATCTGTTTTTCTATGTACTTAACAAATTCCTCATCCTGAAGCCATTTATGCTGAAATTGCCACCTACCTGGTTCCTTTGTCAATTTCTTATCTACATATATGAGACAACAGGGTGCATGATCAGAGATCACAATATTATCATAAAAGCAGTTTTGAATCTTGGACCTTAATTCTGTGGAGATCAAAAAATAGTCAATACGTGAGAATGTCTTGTAGGTATTAGAATAACAAGAGTAGGCTTTAACTTGTGGTTTCATTTCTCTCCATATATCTAGCAATCTCAATTCTTTCATAAAATGCTTAATGATCATCCTGCATCCATTGTGCGTACAGTCCAGTCCTGTTGATCTATCTATACCGGGATTCAATGTACAATTAAAATCCCCTGCTATTATATGTTGCCCTGTAAGTGATGATTAGCTCCTCTAGTTAAATTTTCGATACACCAGGAAACTCCAGAGCCAGTCAGCAGAAAATCCTGTGATCGTGCCAAACCAGATAGATGTTTCCACATCATCAGTCGAATCATGCAGACACATGTGTTCCAATCCATGGGTCTCTCCATAGGGGCTCCCCCTGGCCCAAATTTATGTAAAAAGATGTTAATTTTATTAAAGCCGCTCACCAAATCCATTTTTTTCATTTGGATCAAGATTCAGCCAGAAGAACAGCGACACAGACAAGACAGCAAGCTGGGATTCTCAGTTAGGGAGGGTGGAGGAGGGTGAAAGAGGAAGCAGAAGAAAAAGCGACCGTTCTCTCTGAAGGGCAGGAAGGAATTATTATTTTATTCATAACTTGTTTAAGTTTTTTTAAATTTTGTAGACCTCTGCAATTCCATGAAGTTAAATTAAGATTAACGCTTTGGTCTATGATCAATAGGGAGTTTGGGATTACCTCGCAGTGTAAACATGCTCATACAGAGAAGCAAAAACATGAGTGGTTGAACATTCATCCTACAAAACACAAACAAATTCCCCCTTCCCACATTCGTGGTAATCCCCCCGAAATCAAAAAAAAATTCCGTCTCCCGCTATAGAGTTTTTGCGTAGGCTCATAAAATTCACGTGACTTGCGGGGGTAAACATAAACACGCCGTAGGTGCCGCCATCTTGGATGGCAAGAGCAGCAGTTGCATTGTGACAACCCAGGCGTAACTTGTACTGTTTAGCGATCAGAATGAGTGAGGAGAACACACAGTCACAGTCTGACATAATAACATCCCTATCATCCTCTTCAACAACTGACACTGTGGCCTCTGACACTGTGTCTGCGATGTCTGTGTCAGATTCAGTGGAGTCATTGTCAGCAGTTACAAGTGTTTTTAATCTTGCTCCCGTGCGCTCCTCTGGTGTGCCGAAATGCCTCAGTTGGACGGAGGTGGCGGGTGTGGGGTAACCCCCACAGCCACGGACAAGCAGAGCGCACAGCTGGAGCAATTAGCAGAACAATGACTGCCAGTAATCTGCTCAGCGGGGATGATTTGGGGGCAAACGATGAGATGATATCTTTCAAAGGCGAAGGGGAGCAGGAGAAAAAGATATCGGAAAACGTGTCAGCGGAAAGGGATGTGGATGATGTGAAGTCTTCGCTGGTGAACGAGTCGGAAAACAACAGCAGCTCGTCGGACTCGGAGGTGAGTGAAGCGTGCTGCGTGGTTTTTTTTTTAAAGGCTCTCCATGGCGCGCCGCGTTAAAACGTACCTGATTTTATGCACATTTACAATAGTTTTCTCCCCTTTCATGTGTGCATTGTCCTTTGTAGCAAGCAGAGAGGCGCCCCCAAACCAGACCCGACTCAGAAAGTTTTTTTTTTTTTTTTTTTTTGTTACTTATTTGTACCCGTAGGTAGATTTGGTTTGCAGTCTGGTGACAAGCCACCGGCTGCTGGTTGCTGCGTGCGCGAGCTAAACCTACATGTTTTTGCTATGCGGGAGGAAACCGGAGAAATCCCGGAGTAAACCCACGCAACACGGGGAGAGCATGCAAACTCCACACAGCTCACTGTTGGTCGGGGGCTGTGATCGAGCCCACGGTCTCATGATCCCCGCGATCCCCCGGCCGAGGGTAAACTGTGCTGCCACAGTGCTAAACCACTGCTCCACCGTGCAGCCTGTTATGAGAAAGCGAGAGATTACGTCAGTGAAGGTAATTATTCAAAAATCCAACTTTTTTTTTTTTTTTTTTTTTGCATTTCACACCGGCCATTTAATTCCCCGCTTATCCCCTTATCAGGGGGAACAACAGGAGTACACCATTTTGCCGAGTTTGTAGGTACACGTGAGCTATGTGGTTTGTTTCACCCTGCTGCTGCTGTTGTTTCTTGCCATCCAATATGGCGGCACACTCTAACGGGCCAGTGCGGCACGCCCCCTGACGTCATACGCAAAAACTCTATAGCCATCGACCGCTCCACACCCACGAGGACCAGCCAAAGCCACTCCTTCTTCATCCCCAATCACCCTAACTCTACTGCTTTTAATGACGTAACATTAACTCTCTTCTGTAGTTTTCCAACTTAACTCCAAAATTTTATAGCAACTTTGTACATCATAGATTTTTTTTTTAAATATAAGATAAGATAAGATAAGCCTTTATTAGTCCCACAACGGGGAAATTCCAGGATTGCAACAGCACAGGGATAGCAACACTCAGAGCAACAATCAGAAGGCAAGAAAAAAAAAAAAAAAAAAAAAAGGCAAGCAAGCAAGAGCAGCTAATATACATATGTACATATTACTATAAATATATATATATATACACACAGACACACGGTGTAGAGCATTGTAGCTGGATGGGATAAATATATGAGTATATAAACACACAGTACAGAGCATTGCAGCTAGATGGAATAAATATGTAAATATATAAACACAGTGCGGAGCAATGTAGCTAGATGGAATAATATGTAGATATATAAACACACAGTGTGGAGCATTGTAGCTAGATGGAATGAATATATAGATATATAAACATAAACATAAACACACCCAGTGCGGAGCATTGTAGCTAGATGGAATAAATATGTAAATGTATAAACACACACAGCATCCCATCTAGCATTGTTGCTAGATGGGATGAAACAGCACAACCGTCTACTTAGTTATCCTACATGGTATGATTATGTGCCCATACATATTCTCACCCTCCGTAGCTACCGGTATTTTCCTTGTTGTATGCCGGAGGGGACCATTGTGTAAGTCTATTGCATCTTTTGCATTCAAAAAAAAAAAAAAAAAAAACTATTAGGTTGTTACGTCTTTTTGCTATCTCTGCGAGCAGCCCTGCTTAGGTTGTACAGTCTGACAGCCGTTGGTAGGAAGGACCTGCGAAACCTCTCGGTTGTGCACCTGGGATGATGTAGTCTGCTGCTAAATGAGCTCCTCAGTGCATTCAGTATGTCCTGCATAGGGTGGAACTCGGACTCCAGCAGAGATGACAGTTTAGCCACCGTCCTACTCTCTCCTGTCTCCTCCACCGGATCAAGGCGCTGCCCCAGGACGGAGCTAGCTTTCTTGATCAGTTTGTTCAGTCTCTTCCTATCGGCTGCAGTAATGCCACTGCCCCAGCAGACCACTCCAAAAGTGATGGCTGATGCCACCACCGTGTCATAGAATGTCTTCAGCAGCACCCCTTGTACACCAAAAGACCTGAGTCTCCTCAGTAGGAACAGCCTGCGCTGTCCCTTCTTGTAGAGTGCATAAGTATTGTGTGACCAGTCTAGTTTATTGTTCAGATGAACACCCAGGTACTTGTAGGATGTCACCATCTCAATGTCTGTTCCCTGTATATTTACTGGTGCTGTGAGGGGTTGTCCTTGCCTGCGGCAGTCCACCACCAGCTCCTTAGTTTTCCTCGCGTTGATCTGGAGGCAGTTCCGATGGCACCAGTCCACGAAGTCCTGGATAAGCCCTCTGTACTCAGCTTCATCTCCATTGGAGATGAGGCCAACGATCGCAGAGTCATCAGAGAACTTCTGTAGATGGCAGTGTGTTGTGTTGTGTGAGAAGTCCGCAGTATAAAGAGTGAACAGGAAGGGAGCCAACACTGTTCCCTGGGGGGCCCCCGTGCTACTGATGATCGTGTCGGACACACAGTCCCGGGTTCTCACAAACTGAGGCCGGTTCGTGAGGTAGTCCAGGATCCATGATGACAGGTGCTGGTCCACCCCTGCGCGCAGCAGCTTGTCCTTCAGGATCATCGGTTGGATGGTGCTGAAAGCACTGGAGAAGTCAAAGAACATGAACCTCACCACATTCCCGGGCTTCTCCAGGTGGGACAGAGAACGGTGAAGGAGGAAGATCACCGCATCCTCCACCCCAATGCCATGCTGGTAGGCGAACTGGAGTGGATCCATCGCTGGTTCCACCAGGGGGCGGAGGTGAGCAAGGAGCAGTCTCTCCAGGGTCTTCATCAAGTGGGACGTCAAGGCCACCGGTCTGTAGCTGTTCAGGTCTTTGGGGTGGGAAGTTTTTGGTACAGGTACCACACAAGATGTTTTCCACAGCTGTGGTACCCTCCCCAGCTTCCGGCTCAGGTTGAAGATGTACGTCACAATCCCACACAGCTGGTCTGCACAGGACTTGAGGAGCTTTGCGCTGATGCCGTCCAGTCCCGACGCCTTCCTCGCCTTGATCTTCCTCAGCTCCGTCCTCACCTGGGTCCTGGTCAGGGTCAGGATGGGGGGCTGTGTGTTGGGAGTGGGGGGGTGTTGGTGGAGTGGGGAGTGGGCAGCAGGACTTGATTGATGTCTTTACAGGCAGCAGTGGTTGTTGTGCAGTCGGGGGGAGGGCGGTTGGTCAAACCTATTGAAAAACAAATTCAAATTGTTGGCCCACTCCCTGCCCCCCGTGGCCTGGGGGGAGGTATTCTGGAGCCCAGAGATGGTTTTGAGGTTTCTCCAGACCCTGCTGATGTTGCTCTGTTGCAGCTTGTCCTCCGTCTTCCTCCTGAAGCTGTCCTTGCCTTCTCTGATCTTTCTCCTCAGCTCCCTCTGTACGGACTTCAGCATCTCCCTGTTCCCCGACCTGAAGATCTTCTTCTCTCTCAGAAGTGTTTTAATCTCAGGGTTGATCCAGGGTTTGTTGTTTGAGCAACACCGTATGGTCTTGGTGGGAATGGATTTGTCCGCACAGAAGCTGAGGTAGCCCGTGAAGGTGTGAATGAGGCCATCGATGTCCTCACCGTGTGGATCGCAGAGCTGCTTCCAGGCGGTGGCTTCAAAACAGCCCTTTAGAGTGTCCATTGCCTCCTCAGACCATAACATCACTGTGCGCATGGCCGGGGGTTGTCTGTGCACTAGGGGTTTGTACACCGGCCGGAGATGAACCAAGTTGTTATCCGATCTCCCGAGTTGGGGGAGTTGTGATGAGGTGTACGCCTCCTTAGTGTTTGCGTAGAATAAGTCCAGTGTTTTATTGTCTCTAGTGTGGCATGTGACATACTGGATAAACGTGGGTAGAATGGGAGACAGTGAAACATGGTTGAAATCGCCTGAGATGAGGAGAAGAGCATCTGGGTGTTCTGTCTGCAGCCTGCTGGTTACTGAATGGATGATGTCACGCGCTGTCCCAGCGTTCGCTGTCGGATTTGCATAAACAACAATGCAGATCACGTGTGAGTGTTCTCTCGGGAGATATGTAGGCCGCATGCTAACAGCTAGCAACTCAATGTCTTTGCTGCAGTGACGTTGTTTAACAGTGATATGTCCCGGTCTGCACCAGTTGTTGTTAACATACATTATCACTCCACCGCCCCTTGCTTTGCCACTGTCTGGTGTTTGGTCTGCCCTTATCATGTGGAAACCCTCCAGCTCAATGTTAGCATCTGCTGCTAGTTCAGTTAGCCACGTCTCAGTAAACAAAAGGAGAGAGCACTCCCGGTATGTGCTATCGTAACGGCAGATAGCCGCTAGCTCATCTACCTTTCCCAGTATAGAGCGTACATTCCCTATAATAACGGATGGGAAGGTGGGTCTGTACCTTATACTCCTTGTCCGCCGTCTAACACCAGCCCGACAACCACGTCGTTTTCGCCTTATTTCTCTTGGTACGTCGAGTTTTTCCGTCAGCACCGAGTGGCAATTAAGTCCAAGCAGCTGTTCCCTGCTGTACCGTCTCCTGCTGTAAACAGTGGCTCCGTCCACCGGCTCGGGAGGCATTTTGGGGCGATCTGTGTGTCCGTGATGTATAAAGTGTGTAAAAAAAAGAAAGAAAAAAACTCAGAATTGAGCCGCTGTTGCAAAAGGCAGCCGACTTGTGTGGCGCCGGAAGTTGTTTTATTTTATACAGTATATAATATATAATAATATATAATACAGTCAATATTTTGTAAACTTGCTATATGCTTCAGATCAGTTAGATGCCTGTGCAAATGCTTAAATATTCTACCATATATTTTGTTCATGCTTAGCTTCCACCAGTCTCTTCTTGGATCTGCTTGATGAGCTCCTGCGCCTCCTCAGGGGTCTTGAAGATGTGTGTTCTGCCCTTATATGTGACCAGCAGTCTTGCAGGGTGAATCACTCCATGACGAATCCCAAGGTTGCGCAGCTCTTTACGGATGGGGTCAAACTGTTTCCTTAATTGTTGGATTCCTGTGGCCAAATCTGGGTAGAACCGCACCTGTTGATCCTGGTATTTAATTTCTCCTTTGGCTTGCGCCGCGTTGGAGATCGTCATCCTGTCTCTGTAGCTGAGGAACTTCATAATCAGCGTCCTCGGTGATGCCTTATTAGCTCTCGGTGGACCAATTCGGTGGGCGCTTTCTAAAACGACTGATGATTGCAGCTCCGCGTTGTTCAGCGCTTCTGGAATCCATTTTTCCAAAAAGGAACATGGATCCCGACCCTCGGTTCCCTCCGGTAGACCCACCAGCCTCAGGTTGTTCCGTCTCGACCGGGACTCCAAGTCCAGGACATTATCTTCCAGACGTTTATTTTTTAATTCCAAATTGCGCACCTTTAATTGAAGGCTGGTGACGTCATCCTCAGCACTGGAAATTCGAAGCTCCACCTGCGTTACTCGTTCCATACAGTCACTTAATTCCTTTCTCATTTCTTCTATCGCTGCTATAATCCCATCAAATTTAGCGGAAAAGTCTGCTCTCATTGAACTAATGGCAGCGAGCACCGCACCTGTGCCGTCGCCAGCAGTCACCGCACCACCGCTAGCTTCCTCCGCCATATCTGGAGCTTTTTCTGCTTTGTCACGGACGTGAAAGTCCGTTAACTTGGACTGTTTCGGCGGTTCAATTTTTCCTCCACCTGATTTCCCAGCCTTAGGCTTCACCGGCATATCCTCGCCCAAACACTGGGATAGGTTCTGTTCCAAATGAGAGAGTTATTTGCTGACTTTTTTTTTTTTTTCCACAATATCTTTATTGAACCTTTTTTTTTTTTAACAAACATGATACAAACAAACACTAACACTAAAGTACTACAAAAAAAAAAAAAAAAAAATGCCCTAAAAACACCAACAACCACCAACAAAATCAAGTCTTCAACAATGCTCCTCTGTTTAGTCTAGACAATCCAATACATTAGTATACATATTATGTTCACCAGTTTGGAATTTACAAGGTCCACACACATCATTCACCTTCTTCTTCAAGAGTTATGTTTAAATTTTTTACATAATCAATAAAAGGTCTCCATATATTCTCAAACACAATTTCCTTTGATTTCAGTATATATGTTATTCTTTCTAATGGAAGGTTTGTTAACATCTGTCTTAACCACTGAGTCACATCTGGTCTATGAGTCTTTTTCCATAATAGTGCAATACATTTTTTGGCATTAAGCAAACTGAGGTCTATGAATGTTCTTTCACTTTTATTGAAATTATGCTTTTCTGGGTACAGACCCAACACAAACAGTTTAGGATTCAATATGATTTGTTTTGAGATTATTTTTTCAATTGTTACCCTCACCTCCTCCCAAAACATTCTTATTAATCTACATTCCCATAAACAATGAAATAGGGTTCCTTTACTTTCCATGCATTTTGTGCATGTATCTGGTATATTTTTGTTATATCTATTTAACTCCTCCGGTGTAACATACATCCGCATTAACCATTTGAAATGTATCAATTTAAGGCGTGCATTTATTGATTTGGTTTGAGCTTCTGTACAAGCCAATTCCCATTGTTCCTCTGAAATTTCAATTTGCAGATCTTCTTTCCAGTAGTTTAATCTTTTCAGTGAATTTTCACTTGAAGATAGTGTCAATGAGTTATAAAACTCTGAAATAATACCCTTTCTTTTACTATCTTTCATCATCATTTTTTCCAAGGATGAATAAATAGGTCGAGTGAGAGCTTTATTTTGATTTGATCGAATAAAGTTTCTAAGTTGAAGATATTTAAAAAAAATGTGTTCTATTGAGATTAAATTTGATCCTCAGCTCTTCAAAAGACATTATGTTGTCTGCACATGGCAAATATAAATCCTGAATCTTTTGTATCCCTTTTAAATTCCATACTTTAAATACAGCGTCCGCTCTCCCTGGTTTTAAAATATTGATTACCCCATATTGGACTAAATTGTGACAATAACTGTGGTTCTTTTAAATAGTTTTTAGCTTCACACCATATTTTGATCATATGCTTTACAAATGGATTTTTAACTTGTTTTTGTAATTTTTTTGCCGAATCTGAGTATATGAATAAGGGAAGAGGTAAAGGTAAATTGTATGATTCCATTTCAGTCCAGTGAGGGAGATCATTTGATGAAAAATAATATGTCATAGACCTCAGTTGTGCCGACCAATAATACAACATAAAATTTGGACATTTCAGACCTCCACGATCAAATGGTAAATATAATAAAGACAAACGTAATCTAGCCCTCCTGTTGTTCCATATAAATTCCACTAACTTTTTTTTTATTCTTGAGAATAGATCTAAAGGTGGTGATAAGGGAATGTATTGAAATAAATAAAGTATTTTAGGTAAAATATTACTTTTAAGTATATTGATTCTCCCGATCATCGACATTGGTAGTGACATCCATCTCTGAGTTAACTCATTGATATCTGACATTAAGGCTTCATAGTTGACACTGGCGACTGATTCTAGCTTAGGCATAATTTGGATTCCTAAATATTTAAACTGATTTACAACATTGAATTGATTTACCTCAGGGGCTGGGTAATTTCTCTGGGTCTCATTTAGCATTAATATTGAAGATTTAGTTTTATTTATTTTATATCCTGATATTTCCCCAAAATTCTTTATTAAATTCAACAAGGTTGGAATTGATTTTTTTAGATTCGACATAAACAAAATTATATCATCGGCGTACAGGGAGATTTTATGTTCTGTTGGTCCAACTTTAATTCCATATATTTGTGAATGTAAACGTATCGCTATCGCTAAAGGTTCAATTGCCATAGTAAACAGTAAAGGTGAAAGTGGACAGCCTTGTCGACATCCTCTATTGATTTTTATTGGTTTTGAAATATTGTTATTTGTTAGGATTTCTGCTGTAGCATTATTGTATATTATTTGAACCCATTTTATGAAATTATTTCCAAGTCCAAACCTTTGTAGGACTTCAAAAAGAAAGGGCCATTCAACTCTATCAAAGGCCTTTTCGGCGTCCAATGATAGGAGAGCTGTATCCGGTGCTTCTTTATTAAAATAAATAATATTAAATAGTCTTCTTACATTATGGAAGCCTTGTCTACCCTTTATAAAGCCATTCTGATCTCGATTAATAATATTTGGTAAAATTTCTTGTATTCGTCTTGCTAAAATTTTACAGATTATCTTAAGGTCGGCGTTTAATAGGCTTATTGGTCTCATATTTTCACATTTATTAGAGGGCTTACCTGGTTTTGGCAGCAGTATAATTAAGGCATTATTTATGTATGATGGTAAATTATTATTTTGAAATGCTTCTAAAACCATTTCCAAAAAAGGTTTTATTAATTTATTCTTAAATTTTTTATAAAGGTCAACTGGAAGACCATCTGGTCCTGCACTTTTTCCTGATTTCATATTATCAATGGCTAGCCCAACTTCTTCTTGACTAATTTTAGACTCCAATATCTCCCTGTTTTCATTTGGAATACACGGTATAGATAGTTCGTTCAAAAACCCATTTAGTTTTGTTAAATCAGGTTCATTTTTGGTATCATATAATTTTTCATAGTAATCTCTAAAGGCTCTATTAATTTCTAAAGGATCTATAACTACCTGTCTGTTACTTATAATACTGGTAATTGGTGTTTTAATTTCCAATTGTTTAATCTGCCATGCTAATAATTTTCCTGATTTTTCACCTTGTTCATAAAAAGATTGTTTCAATCTTAGAAGACTCGAGGCAGCTCTATTCGCTGATTTTTTGTCGTATTCAGCTCTCAAAATCAGTAATTCATTCTCCAACCTTGGGTCACTTCCTGCATACACTTTTTCCTGAAGACTTTTTATTTTATGTTCCAATTTAGCTCTCTCCTCTCGAGTCTTCTTAGATTTTGATCCTGTATAACTAATAATATGTCCCCTAATAAAAGCTTTGAAAGCCTCCCACTTTACACATGCTGATGTTTGTGTAGTATTGATGTCAAAGAACTTGTCTATCTGTTTTTCTATATACTTGACAAATTCCTCATCCTGAAGCCATTTATGCTGAAATTGCCATCTACCTGATTCCTTTGTCAATTTTTTATCTACATATATTAGACAACAGGGTGCATGATCAGAAATCACGGTGTTATCATAAAAGCAGTTTTGAATCTTGGACCTTAATTCTGTGGAAATCAAAAAATAATCAATACGTGAGAATGTCTTGTAGGTACTGGAATAACAAGAATAGGCTTTAACTTGTGGTTTCATTTCTCTCCATATATCTAACAATCTCAATTCTTTCATAAAATGATTAATAGTCATCCTACATCCAATGTGCGTACAATCCAGTCCTGTTGATCTATCCACACCTGGATTCAATGTACAATTAAAATCCCCTGCTATTATATGTTGCCCTGTAAGTGATGATAAGATGAGAAATAAATTAGCAAAGAACTTCTGATCATCTATATTGGGACCATATAAGTTCACAAGATTTATATTTTCTAATAGCAAAGAACCTTGAATGATTTCATATCTTCCAAATTTGTCTCCAATTACATTTTTCACCTGAAAAGGAACTGATTTATGTATGAGAGTCATAACTCCCCTGGCTCGGGATGAAAATGAAGAGGTGAATACACTTCCCTGCCATCTACTCCTAATTCTTTTAACATCCTCCTCTATCAGATGAGTTTCTTGTAAAAACACAATTCTTGAACCCATGTCCTTTATTTTATTCATAACTTGTTTAAGTTTTTTTAAATTTTGTAGACCTCTGCAATTCCATGAAGTTAAATTAAGATTAACACTTTGGTCCATGATCAATAGAGAGTTTAGGATTACCTTGCAGTGTAAACATGCTCATACAGAGAAGCAAAAACATGAGTGGTTGAACATTCATCCTACAAACTACACACAAACAAATTTCCCCTTCCCACACTTGTGGCAAACCCCCCAAAATCAAAAGAAAAATTCTGTCTCCCGATATAGCCATCGACCGTTCCACACCCACGGGGAACAGCCTAAGCCACTCCTTCTTCATCCTCCCAATCACCCTAACTCTACTGCTTTTAATGACGTAACATTAACTCTCCTCTGTAGTTTTCCAACTTAACTCCAAAATTTTTAACAACTTTGTACATCATAGTTTTTTTTTTTGTTTGTTTTGTTTTTGTTTTGTTTTTTTAATATATAATACAATCTATATTTTGTAAACTTACTATTTATTTCAAGTCAGTCAGATGCCTGTGCAAATGCTTAATTATTCTACCTTATATTTTGTTCATGCTTAGCTCCCACCAGTCTCTTCTTCTTCTTTGATCTTCTTGATGAACTCCTGCGCCTCCTCTGGGGTCTTGAAGATGTGGGTTCTGCCCTCATACGTGGTCAGCAGTCTCGCAGGATAGATTACACCATGACGAATCCCAAGGTTGCGCAGCTCCTTACGTACGGGATCAAACTGCTTCCTCAATTGCTGGATTCCTGTGGCCAAATCTGGGTAGAACCGCACCTGCTGGTCCTGGTGTTTAATCTCTCCTTTAGCACGTGCAGCGTTGAAGATCTTCATCCTGTCTCTGTTGCTAAGAAACTTCATAATTAAGGTCCTCGGCGGTCCCTTATCTCTCCGTGGGCCAATACGATGTGCTTTTTCCAGAACCACTGCTGATTGCAACTCCTCGCTGCCCAGCACCTCCGGAATCCACTTTTCCAGAAAGGAACATACGTCCCGACCTTCTGATTCCTCTGGAAGACCCACCAGCCTCAAATTATTCTGTCTCGACCGAGATTCCAAATCCAAAATATTATCTTCCAGAGATTTTTTTTTTTTTTCCAAAGTGCGCACCTTTAATTGAAGACGGGTGACGTCATCTTCAGCACTAGCGAGACGGAGCTCCATCTGCGCCGTTCGTTCTACACAGTCACCCAATTCCTTTCTTATTCCTTCCAACGCTGTCATAATCCCATCAAATCTAGAGGAAAAGTCCGCTCTCATTGAACTCATGGCAGCCATCAGCGCATCTGCGCCATTCCCCGCAGACATCGCACCGCCGCCAGCCTCCTCCGCCATATATGGAGTTTTGTTTGCTGCGTCACAGACCTGAAAGTCCGTTAATTTGGACTGTTTCGGCGGCTCGCTTTTTCCTTTTCCTGGTTTTCCAGCCTTAGGCTTCGCCGACATATCCTCGCCCAAATGCTGGGATACGTTCTGTCCCAAATGAGAGAGTTATTTGCCGATTTTTTTTCTCCAGGAGCAGAGCAGAGCGAGACACGTCCGTCCTACGTGGCAGCCATAACCGGAAGTCGACTTTTTATCTCTAGTAGCAGAGCAGAGTGAGACGTGTCCTCCTACGTAGCCGCCATAACCGGAAGTCCCCATCTGCCAGATTTTTATTTTGTTTAGGCTGTGACTGGTGAATCAGAATCAGAATCAGAAAGCTTTATTGCCAAGCATGTTTACATAAAAAAAACATAAACATACGAGGAATTTGACTTGACATTGGGCGCGCTCAATAAGCGCATCTCAATGACGCGGCAGCCATGGAGGCGCCTGTCAGCAGTGAGGGTAAAGAGGGGAGGGGTGGGAGGGGAATGACACATTGGGCAGAGAGAAAAAAACATAGTTATCAAAATAAAGCTCGTATGAGCTAAATTGTGATTACATAGAAAAAAAAACCCTCAAATGCACAGATAGCGGACAAAAACAGATCACACATTAACAGCAGCAAGCAAAGAGAGACCAGTGTGTGTAGTCAGCATGTAATCAGTGTGAGTGCGGTGTTGAATGTATCAGTTGCTGGTGTACAACAAAGGGGCGCCTCCTGGCAACGGATAGTTGTTATGTTCATGTATTCAAAACACAGATAAGCATGTCCCAGAGTCTATCTCTCTTCGTGCATGCCAGATGGCAAAATTCTGTATTAGACACATGATAGCGCTGTCCTTGAAGAGTCCGGTTTGCTGAACAACAGCAATTGTTGTTAATTGTTTGGGTTAAGAGAAGCCAAAACGCCTTCCAGCACAATCTCTGCACCTGGAGGAATGAGATCCAAGGACGCCGAATCAAGGCCTGATGAGCACAGTCACTTGGAGCATAGTAATTTCCACTCGCTTGCGATTCTGTGCATCACAAATAATTCAATTCAATTCACAGGCTTAAATCGCTGGTCGAATTGTTGAAGGAGCTTCGCCGGGATCCGCATTTTGACCAGCTCTTCCAACTTTTTTAATTTCCGATACACTAGGAAACTCCGGAGCCAAACAGTAGGAATCCTGTGATCATATCCAAACAGATAGATGTCTTCTGCATCTTCAATCGAATCACACAGACACATGAGTTCCAATTAACCCATGAGTCACACATTTGGGCTCCCCCGGGCCCGATTTTCTGTTTAAAAGGTGGTGTCAATTGCATTTAAAGCCTGAAATTCCATTTTTTTTCCGTTTTTCCGTTTGGATTGAGATCCGCGAGAAGGAACAAGACACAGACACAGACGAAGCAAGCTGGGATCAGTCACGAAGGCGGGAGGAGGAGAGGAGTGAAAATGCGACTGCTCTCTCTGAAAGCCGGAAGAAGAAAAGAGAAAGGAGAAATGAACACGAGATTTGATAAATTTACAGGATGTGTAGGATGGATTTTGTTTCTCTGTAAATTTACCAACCTTTTTCTGCCTCTAATTAAAACAGCAATTTAAACAGGAATCCCCGGCTTGTCTTGGAAAGAGCCATGAGTACCAGTGGTATCAAAGCCTGGGCCCATTATGTCAAACCCAGCTTGTGTTGTTATCAGGCTGTTGATTTTGGTTCAGCTGTGAGGGTGGTGGTGGGCATGGGGCTTTGGGAGTTGTGTCAGAGCTCGCTGGGGAATTGCTGGAGGGGGGAGATGGGGGGGGGTGAAGTGGGAGGTTTCGGGGTGAGAAAATTGGACTAGGGAATGGGGTCAGTTTTGTGGCCACAGTGACCAGCTCTTTCGTTTTGTCAGTGAAGTCGAGGAGTGGGAAGGATGGGGAAGAGGAAGCTGAAGAGGAGGGGTTATGCAGTGGTAGCGGGGGTGGGTCCTCACTGGTGACTTTTGGTGAAGGATGGCTCTGCACAGGTGGGGGCTGAGGCGGCTTTATCTCACAGTTTCTGCTGGGCTGTATCTTATCCTGTTGTTTTGGTTCCTCTTGTCCTTATCCTGGGGAACAGAATGGCAATGCAGAAAGTAGAACAGATTGGAGGTAAACAGCCTCACGCCTGACCTGCTGAGGCTGAGTCCATCTCCTTTAAAAAGTGCCTGCGGTCCCAGAAAAAGGTAAAGCCAACTTTATTGTCATTCAGCCATGCAGTCAATCATGTACAATAGAACAAAATTATGTTTCTCTTATCTACAATGTCAGTCACATTTAGAATCAGAGGAGTTGCTGCCATGCAAGGCGCCATCACAAATTTCCCTCCTCTGTTCCATTATTGCTGAGAACCAAGCTGGACGGCAGGAAGTTCCACTTTTATATGGTCTTCGGCATGACCCGGCCGGGATTTGAACCCAGGTCTCCCGGGTGTGGGGTGCGCCTAGTTGGAGTTGAAGTTGTCAATAAAATGAAGTAATTTGTTTGCACAAGCTTCTGATAGCCATTCATTTAAGTTAAACAGTCTGCCTAATCTCTCAACTCCTCCTCTGACCGGTGGTAGTGGGCCACTAATAAACACTAAAGCATTCAGACAGCTGACTAGATCCAGCAGTTCCTTAAAGTCCTGTTTTAGCACCTCAGACTGCTGTTTCACAACATCATTTGAGCCTACATGTTATATGAGATTCTGCACTGTGGGATAATCCACCATGATTTGCAGAATTTTCTTCTCTCACATCACACACCATATCCCTGGGAAACCACATTATTTCTATATGTGGTAAACATGTCATCACATGGAGGTCCCAGGTCCTGCAGTAGTGGCACAAATCTGTTCTGAAGTGGCATGTTTGGCTGTTGTGGGGGAGGTTTGTTTTTAGGCTTTCGTTTGACAGCTATCCACAGTTGTCTTGTTGACAGTCAGGGTTGAAGATGCTCGTGGTCTACCCGATAACACAGGCCAGCCATTCACATCACAGATCTCACCAAGTTGGGCTGTTGTCCTCCCTTCACCCTGTGTGATGATTTATTTTTGGGCTTTGCACCAAGGGCATTCCAGGGAGGACTATCACTTGAGAATTTATTTCTCTGTACACAATCCTCTGTACACAATCCTCCCGTCTCCCATTAGCCATGTTAGCCCTGGTTAGCTGTGAGTTAGAGGGGCCTTGTTCACCGTTTTTAGTCACTGGCAGTGTTGTATCATTTTCACAGAGGCCATTTACTTCCAGATTAACTTCTAGTTGCTGGATTTTAGTTTCCAGCATGGTAATCTGTAGAAGTTTGTGGTAGTCATCTGTAGAAAGGGGAGGCGTCTTGTTGATACTTAGCTTTAGCTTGTCAGTTGCTATGTAGCTCAGGCTTCAGCTGTTTGTAGGCCACGCTGATGTAGCACTGATAAGATCCAAAAAAGTAATAGATCATGGTAATAGATAGAGAGATGTTCTTTATTGATCCCAAACAGGGAAATTGCAGTGTAACAGCAGCATGACAGCAGACAACCAAATGACAGAAACACACAGAGCATAACAGACAAAGGGATTACCCATGGAAAGTAAAACTAACACTACTATAAAAAAAGACTGTCTACATCATAGATGAACAGATGGTGACCCGTATAGACACATGAATCATACCCGCTGTACAATGCAGAACTATCAGGAGCACAGTGAAATGTGAGGTACCAATTAGACTGTAAGGTGCAGTATGGCAGCATAGTTATGACCAAAATACATCATAGTGAGTTATTGTACAGTGAAATGGCATGCGGCAGGAAAGATTTCCTGTACCTAACAGTTTGATGGTAATAGTGAGCTATATCTTCAGCGAAATATAGTCCCAGTGATTTATGAGTATCCGGTAGGCATGACCCATTAATTTCTTGCAGGGGAAATAAAAATATTGACAGAAAAGCACAAGCAGAGGGAAGAGTGAAGCAGCGGACCGTCCTTCCACCAGCAAGGTCAGACGAAGGTCATCAAGGATGGCTGCTGAGCAGGAAGGGCCATGAAGGGCGGCATGGCTGCAGTGAATCCATTTTGAAATGTGCCTGGTTTGGGGAATGGAGCAGAGGGAACCGGTGGGGTGGGTTGATGGGTGGGAGTGGTCACATTTGCCACTCCAGCATTTACTGACTGTGCAGCAACATTATGATCAGGGAGCCGATTCCAAGAGTTCACTGTCCTTATAGTCACAAAATTTTGTCGTATTGTAACGATTGTGGGTCTGTGTGGAGAGAATTGTCAAAATACCCGAGAGTAAAGGCCGAATTATGCAGCCGCATCTCGTCGGGTGGCCGTTGCCTACGCAGTAGTCAGCAAAATTTACTTCCATGCCGGTTTGTCAGCGTCAGTCTGCAATTTGCCGCATTTTGAGAAAAGGTTTCCTTGCAAGAACCCACACTTTAAGTTGTGTGTTTTTGTTTATGAAATAATGACAGACAAGAGCAGATTGTCATGAAGTTGGAGCTTAAACATGTTAAGCAACTTTTAATATGATCGTTGGACAGAGAAAAAGAGAAGATGGAGAAAACGGTGCATGTGACCACTGCCGCTGCCGTTTTGACAGTCTGTGTAATTACTGGGGTTATGTCGAGCCACAGAATGTTCTGTATGTGCTTACTAGCTCCATATGCTTTTGAATTTGGACCTCTGTTTAACCGACTCGCCTCAACAGTTGTGCTGCCGTGAACAGGCAGAGCGAAATGGCGGCAAGAACCAGGGAATGTGAAGGAGACAAAGAGGACAATCTGTGTAGTTACTGGGGTTACGATGAGCCACAAAATGCTCTGTTTGTGCTTACTTCATCAATATTGTTTTCAATTTTGACCACTGTTAACCAACTCACCTTGAAAGTTGTGCCGCGGTGAACAGGCAGAGTGAAGCAGCGGCAAGAACCAGGAAATGTGAAGGAGGAGACAAAGCGGACCAATCGCAGCTCTTGCAGCCTGCATTGCTGACGTGCACCAGTGCTTCTCTGGAGAGGTGCGCGTCGGGCTATGCAATAGGAGCGCACGTTGTTGCTGCGTCAATGACGTCAGAGCTGCGTAGTGTCAACGCGGAAGTGTAATTCAGTAACAGTTAAATTAACACGTCTTTATTTCAGTAAATATTAAGATAATGCAGTGCTTTAATGTCCACATTATTAAATATACAATTATTCAAATGGATTAAAATTGTGGACATAACTTGCATGACTGTCAAGACCCTCCCACCCCCGGGGGTCTAGGCTTGTGGCACTGTCCAACTTCCCAGGGGAAAACAGTTCGTTGGACAGCCCAACAGGTGGCAGACAGACAGGCAGGGCCGTGCTGGAATCACCAGGAACACACAGCAGCGAAGAACGCCAACAGCAGCATGCTGAAGGTAATTACCAAACTGGAGAGCTCAGGCGGCTAACGCTCCTAACTAATCCCCGCCCAGCTATCTAAACGAGGCGCGAGCCTCCCCTCCTGCACCAGAACACTTTTGCCTACCTTTCCATCTTCGTCGTCAGTGGCCCTAACCAGCCGCGACGCACCCTCCCCCCAGATGAACATAGCCGCATACAGTCACTTGCTCTCTAGACACACCCCAAGACTGACACTTTGCTCTTTTAAGTCCTTTGGTGCAGCTCACCCAATCAGCTGCAGCTGAGTGTCATCAGTTCACAGCCGTGGCAGGTCCAGTAGTCCAATTATACTACAGTAACAAGAGACAGCAGACTTTGGCCCCACTGTCATGGACCCCCCCCCCCCCCCATTATCAAGTCCAGCGGATTGCAGTGTTTTACAGCACACTAGTATAGTGTTTCTACTAGAGGTGCAGTGGGTCTCTGCTGCTGAAGACACTTTTAGAGGCTCCATAAGATGACCTTTACCTCTTTGTGTCAGAACCACATTCCACCACCTTTCTTGTGTCTCTTTGTCCCTCCAGATGCCCCACAGCAAAATGAAAATAAAAGGGGCGTAGTGACACAGACAGCAGCTCCACATCGGGTGTACAGATGCTCTCTCTGACTGTGACAGATGTGCAGTACTGCTTATTAATATATAAACATACGCCGCCCCTCTGACGTTTCCCCGTTACCTCTTCCTGCCGATCTGAGCGCAGTGGGGCTCCAAAGCCGTCAATCCACAGGTCTGCATCTCGGTCACGCGCATTAAGCCAAGTCTCGGTATAAGCCATGACACAGCAGTTCTTAAAGTCCTTCTGGTAGCGTACATTCCCTTGAATTTCATCCACCTTGTTTCTCAGAGACTGTACGTTCCCAAAAATCATAGAAGGGCAAAAATCATAGAAGGAATCATAGAAGATCAATATAAAGGAGTCCAACCCACTAGCACAGCTTAAACAAGGTTTATTAGGAAAAAAAAGATAAAGGTGGTCAACAGCAGTTCTGCAGTCATGGCTTCCATGCTGAGAAGAGACAAAGAGGTGGAGCCTATCCAGGCCCTGATCAGTAGCCAGAGATCACATGATCCCACAGGTGTTCCCAGGTCTCCTGAAAAGTGAAAAGAAAAAGATGAGGAGTGAGAATCTCAGCTGGAATCAGTGAAGAAATTAATATATCTGTCATAAAAGTGCTACAAATGTTGGACTGCTTGCTTTAACTTGTGACTCCTAGTCGGCCAGGAAAATCTTTAGTCGGGGGCAGCCCTCGTCTTTCTTGTGTTTCTTCATCCCTCCTCCTTCTGTTCTCTGTAGAGAAGCAGTTAGAAATTTAGTGAGGGCTCCATCAGGTCAATCCTTCTGACTGGATTATTGCTGCTCAAGTTGACTGTTCACAGCAGCTCAGAAAGACCAACAGAAGTGGACATTTATTTCCTTAGAACCGAGTTCTGCTTCAATCCCATTAGTGAATGGTTTCTTTGATCTGTTTTCCCTCTAGACTTTCAAGAGCAACATGTCTGTGAAAACAAGTTTTCTCCTGACCAGCAGCTCTGGAACCAAGAGGAGAACTCAGGTTTGGAACAGGAGGAACTAGAAGCTCCACAGGTTAAAGTGGAACAGGAGGAACTCTGCATCAGTCAGAAGGGAGAACAGCTGGTAGTGAAGCTGGAGGCCGATACCTTCATGGTGACTGTGATTTCTGAGGAAAAGCAGCAGAGTGAAGCAGAACCAAACAGTGAGCAGCTCCTCTCCCACAACTCTGCTGGAACTGAGATCCAAGATGAGGAAGGAAGCTGGCATGTAGACTCAGGATCCACTAAAGAAGAAAAAGAAGAACCCAAACCAAAGAAGAGACGACTGAAAACAGGAAGTCACCATGAAGGTAAAAACTCTAAGAACAAAGACCCCCCCCCCCCCCCCACACACACACACACACCTTGTTGGCCTACATCTTTATTTTTTAATTGTAAGAACCTTCCTTTGTGTCCATAAAATATAACATCTTTGGAGGAATAAATGGGGTGAAATTCAATACTTTTGAGGCTGAACTGAGCTTAACAGTTGCTTAAACTCGAAAAAAGTCACATGTGACAATCCACATTGATCCATGCACCTTCAGGA
Organism: Pholidichthys leucotaenia; assembly: GCA_020510985.1. Lineage (NCBI taxonomy): Eukaryota > Metazoa > Chordata > Actinopteri > Cichliformes > Pholidichthyidae > Pholidichthys > Pholidichthys leucotaenia. Next base: position 39,597,458 of record CM035841.1, on the reverse strand, counting down.
TGCGTTTTCTCTGCTTCACTGTTTCAGTGGGAGAAATTAGCTTTAGCGTTTCCAGCTAGCATTTTGGACCCTGGGAGGAATGGGGTCAGTGCCCTTCTCAAACAGGCATGTAGATGTTCATTGGTCATTCTTGACCAGTATTTAGTCTTCATGATGTTAACTGTTGGGAATGCTGAGTCACAGCTGCAAGTGGAAGCAAACATGGTCGAGGCATATCCTGCCACTTTGGTAAGTCCAGCAAAAACCGTTTTAGGTGCAGTCTGCAGCCAGAAGGTGGCAGGCTCAGAAACTCCACACTTCTCTCTCAATGCACCATTTGCTTGCAGCTCAATAAGGTCCATTTGTCGAGATCCTGCACCTGCCCAGTTGCACATCTGTTTAGCCTCCTGTAAAAATGTGATGACATTTTTGATCCAAAAAGGGATTCTGAATAAAAAGGAGGAGCTGTTCTCCAAGGGTGAAGTTGTCAGAACGATCACTAAAGTTTCCAATCAGCTTTCAATGAATTTCACATGAGAGGAAACATCTTTCACCCTGAATTTGGTTCAGCACTGGGAAATGTGTGCAGCTCCCTTGGAGGTCCACTTTAAAAATGTCTAACTTCCTCTTGAGGGACTGGACAGCTGCTATCAGATCACACAGAGTTGCTCTTGCCCTGTGATTTTAAGTTGAAGTTGTTTAGGTGTGATATGTTGTCAACCAGGAAGGCCATTATATCCATTTTTCTCTCATCTCATTTCATTTCTAAGCGCCCAAAACCGTGCTGGCTCTTTTCCTTTGCTCCGCTATCTAATGTTGCAGTGAAGCAGAAGGTCATCTGCATCTGCATCAACTTCTGCCAGAAATTCTTGAAGCAGGCGATGCTGATGGGATGAGGACGCCCTGAGAAAATTGACAAGTTTCACTACGGTATTCATGACATGTGCATCCTCCTGTGGAAGTGTGGAGCGGAGAACTGACTGATGAACAATACAGTGGTCTGAGAAGAGGTGTGGGTTGTTATTTTTCATCCGAGACGCTGCTCCTTTTTCTTTTCCCCGCTCCGTCAGTGGTGATGGACACAAGAGCTCTCAGGCTGACCCCTCTCTGTTTCAGCATTTCTGTGATGGCCATGTATCTGTCTTCACCTGTGTTGGGTGTCTAAGATGCCTAAGATGTCCTCAACAAAATCTTTCTTCTCTGCATGGTAAAAATCTGGCATATCAATCAAACTTTGCTGCACAAAGTGCTTTACATAGATGGCAACAGTAGACAAATTTAATTACATATGTTTACGCAATACAGCCCAACCCTCTCATACACACACACACACACACACACACACAAAACACATACACAGGCACATGCACCACTCTCTACTTCGCTCACATACATATAAAATAAAATAACAGAGACATTGCTCGGCACCGAGGCACCATGTGAAGGAGCAACCATCCTGTGGAGCCCCCCACACCGGGAGACCACACAGCCCATGACCACAGGGCGTGTCACAGAGGCCACCCCAACCAGGATAGGCCGGGGCCCACGCCACAGCTGTAGGCAGCGGCATAAAGCCCCCACCCACCCAAGCCAGAGCGACCCACAGGACCAACAGATGGGCCAAGCAGCATCCAGCATGAAGGGCTCCACTGAGGAAACACTGGAGCGAAAACACATAAAATACAAAATGAAACTAAGAACACATAAAACGAAGGGAACTAAAAACCCATACTTACAAACTAAGCTAAAAAAAACCACATCAAAATGAAAAGAGATGAGAAAATGTAAAAACAAATGGAGCTAAGAAGAACATAAAACAATAGAACATAAATGACTACTTCAGTAATACTTAAATAGGTTTGTCAAAAGCCAAATTAACAAGGTGGGCCTTGAGCCTGTTCTTAGGCTGCATTCACTCCAGGATAGTCCGGGGGTCTTGGTTCGATTGGGCAGGGAATGCCAAGAATTTTTACACCTTGGTTTGGTTTGGGTCGCATTCACACTGCACTTTACTCAAGCAGACCAAACTGCCTGGACAACGTCACGCAGTTACAACAACTGCTCATTTGTGGCACTGTAGCCAAAACCACCACTAACCAGAAAGGAAAAAATCTGGGCAAAGAAGAAAAATCCAACTCATCGATTGGCCAGGACCAAAAACGGAAATCCATTCCCTTCAGCTGGATTGTTTGTCCACTATAAACAAACGTTCACAAGACTTTTTTTTTTTTTTTTTAACTTTTCTCCTCGGCTTTCTCCAGTAAAAGGATTTCTCGGATTCACATGATTTTCTTTGTTGTGATTTTCTACCCAAATGCACTACGGTAAACGCCACTTCCTCTTCTCATGCTATGTGTTGCTATGGTTACACAAATGCCGAGGGGTACTTCCACCCTTTGGTCCACTGGATAAGTCCGTTTGCATTCACACTGCAAGCGAAGCACACCAGGGTTCACGTGCAAGTGAACCGAGACCCCCCCATTTTCAAGTGGACCAGAGTTCACTTGTTTGGTGCGCACCAGAGTTCGATTGTGCATTCAGACTACACCAAATGAACCGTACAATCCGCGGAAACAAACCAGAATTCCTTTGGTCCTGACCAAACAGTGGCAGTCTGAATGCACCCTGAAGCACTCTGGCAAGCTGTTCCACAGATGAGGACCATAGTAATGAAAAGAGGCTTCACCGTAGGTCTTGGTCTTAACTTTTTTTCACCCTTGTCCTGTCAGGCAGCTAGGTAAGCAGAACAGAGATCTACCCTTGTTGTTCCAAAACAGATTTACCTTGCCAAAAGGAGCTTTATACAGTACCTATCTATATACTGTATATTGTTGTAAACTCTTCCTGCAATAACTTTTAATACTTTTTCTAAATTATTTTACCCATAAAGGACTCGACAGGATGGGTAATGGGGAGGGGAAGTGTGTGGAGGGGGGAAAGAAAAGGGAGAGGAACAGACAAAAAAGACAAACAAACCAACAACTAAAACAAACAGAAGATAGACTGCTTCTTCCACCGAAGAGGTCTCAGCACGAGTCTGGTATCTGCACCTGTTAAAGGGGAGACATTTGTGCGTGTGCATCTGTGTGCGTGTGTATGACAGCATGCGCAAAATAAGTGTGTACATGCGAGTGGTTTCTCAAGAAACATAGGAAGAGGGTGGCCAGTCGCAGCAACCCCCCCATCCCCCCACGGAAACCCCAAGCAGGCAAGGCAGCGCTGCCAACCCCCACAGGGCACAAATGCCCAAGGTCAACAAGCCCCAGGAAAGCCAGGCATTGCCCCAGGAGGGACGGCTGAGGGAGGCCAGGCCGCCAGGTGGCCGGCGCGGCGCCCCTCCCGCCCCATCCTCAGTGGGGCCAACGCCAGCCCCTGGGCCCCAGGCGCTGGGAGGCCAGTACTCCCACCCCCCAGGCTGGAGACCGGCCCGTACCCCCCCCTTCCCCCAGCACAAGCCCCCACAGGCCTCCACACAGCACCACCGCCGCACACCCCGGGGACCCCCATGCCTAAAGAAGTCCCCCCCGTCCCCACCCAGGGGAGCCCACATAGCCGAGAGGCACTACCCCCTCAATCTAGCACCTCCTGACTAGCAGACACACCCATCCCCACACCTTCACACCCTCATGCTCTCATATGCACCCACATGCACTCACTCATGCTCACTCCCCCACACAATCCTACTCTCACACTCCCGGACCCACCCATTCTCTCTCACTCCTGTACCCGCTCAATCTCGCTCCCACTCGCCCCTCAGGATCACCCACACTCACTCACGTTCACCCATGCACGCACTCTCACTCACACTCCGACCTACTCACATCCATTCATGCTCTCCCCTCACACTCACCCACCCTCATTCACCCTTATTTCTTTGGGTGACTGCGATGCAGATGCAGCGAGCTTGGATGTGCACCAGCGAGCGACTGATCAGCAGATCACCGCAGGCGCCCCAAGATACCTCCCGACACGCAACGCGCCACACAAGACCAACCCACCATCTCCATTCATCACTCCCTCTCTCTCGCTTGCTCTGTTGTTCTTGGTCTTGACTTTGGGAACCATTAAAAGGCCAGTACCAGAGGACCTCGGGGTCCACGAGGGCTCATAAGGTAAAAGCAACTCAGATAGATAAGAAGGCCCAAGACCATTGAGGCATTCAAAAACTACTAAGAGAACCTTAAAATCAAACCTAAAACTCGTGGGGAGCTAATGCAGCGATTTTAAAACTGGTGTGATATGCGTCCACCTCCTGGTCCTTGTCAGCACTCATGCTGCTGAATTTTGGAGCAGTTGGAGATGTGATATCCTTTTTTGGGGAAAAGCAGAGAGCAGGGCATTGCAGTAGTCTGTATGACTGACTAATAAACGCATGCATCAAGACCTCCGTGCTGTTCTCTACATATTGAAATATTTCTATGGTTGCATTAATGAAGATCGGCTGTCCTTAGCAACTTGTTTTGTCTGCTAGAAATTTAAATTAATTACAAAATTAAAAAACAAAACAAAACAGGTAGGCTCACTTACAGCCGTTTGGGTCCTAAATCTGATTTGGGATTTGTCACCTCCGCCAAGGGAGGACGGAGGTAATGTTTTTAGTGGCGTTTGTTGGACTGTCTGTCTGTTAGCAACATAACTCAAAAAGTTGTGAACGGATTTTGATGAAATTTTCAGGAAAGTTGTGTCATGGCACGGGGAACAGATGAGTACATAGATTTTGGTGGCGATCTGGATCATGTTGTGGATGCAGGAATTTTTTGAATATTATTTTTTATATATTAATCTGGCGCTTTTCATGTACTGCCCCTTTAAGATGTGCCCACTGAGTTTCGTGCGTGGTCACGCCATGGGGCCACGCGCCTCGGCAACCCTGAACCCAAACACTGCAGAAAAAGTATTAGGGGGCGTGTCTACCAAACTCGTTTTTTCTGCTATGGGTGACTATTTTTTATTCATTCTCTATGTAGTCCAGCATTTCAGCACTGAAATGCTTTGAGCGGCAACCACTTTTTGCCGCGGCACTCAGGGCTGAAAAAGTTCATCTTTTCAGACTACTGTACAGCTGCGCTCGGCAATGTCAGATCTTTCGAAGCAGCCAATCAGGTTTGATTGCCCTCCAGCATTCTAGAAATATAGGCTGTTCATTAAAAAACAAAAGTAAATTCTATCACAAATACTTTGAACATCCATTTAAGTCAAACCTGGGCATTTTACATCTCGCGGGCTACATCCGACCTGTTGCCTGGTCTTGACCGGCGCGCGACAAGTCAATGGGAAATTAGGAATTAAATGTGAATAATGCACTCGTCACAACTGCATTGCTGTTATTTTGAAGGTGAAAGCTTTTTTTTTTCCAGTTTACCCACCGTTGGGCCCGTGTGCGGAAGTACCACACACTGCTGGTGAACAGACATTGTTAGCCCTCAAAAATGTCACCACCTGTTAAAAAACAGGAAGGTTGATGCGGAGTGTAGAGTTTTTAGCAAGACATGGACTTCCTGTTTATTTACTGAAGTCACAGGTAGAGCAGTTTTGCTTCGTGTGTGGAGAGCAGATTGTAGTGTTTAAGGATTACAACTTGAATCACCATTACGAGACTAAATGCAGAGAAATACAAGAACTTGACTGAGGGGGAGCTTAGAAGAAAGCAGCAGGGAGTTTTTGCTAAAATTTACACATCCAGGGATGCAGTAGCCAGGACTAGTTTTGTGGTAGCCCTCAAAATAGCAAAAAACCAGTAAGCTATTTTCTGATGGGGAGGTTATCAAGGAGTGGTTGGTGGACTCTGCTGCGCTAATATGTCATGAGAAAGAAGCGTTTGAGAATATATCCCTGTCCAGATGAACGGAAGGAGAAGGCTTGAGGACATTCAGAATCAGAATCAGAATCAGCTTTATTGGCCAAGTATGCACAACACATACAAGGAATTTGACTTTGGCTAAAAACTTGCTCTCGTTGTTCAGGTGGAGGATTTAAATAAGGATTCAATGACAACAGAGTATGTACAGTAAATTACAGTCTGTCCATGTTTCTATAAAAGGATGCAAATATATACAGGAATATATGCAGTTATTTACTCAGACTAACCACACTTTGCAGAAATATATGAAAAAATATACAGTCACACAGTGTTTCAATGTGAACTCAGATTCAGTGATATAATGTGAATGAAGTAAAAAGCAATGTGAGAGTTATGTGCCATGTAATAATGGATGAAAAGTCATGAGTACAGCAACAGGTAGGACTAGGTGAATGTTAGGAGTTCATCAGAGTGATGGCTTGAGGAAAGAAACTGTTCCTGTGACAGTGTTCCTGTTCGCGGGAAATCTGGAGCAATAAAAGGGACGACAACGGGGAGTGATTTGTCCACGGAGGTCAGTGCATGTTTGGACAAGCTAGGACTGAAATGGCACAAACTGGCAGGGGTTACAACTGATGGATGTCCAAATCTGACAGGGAAAAATGTCGGATTTTTGAAGCAAATGCAAGATAAGGTGACTGAAATGAATCCAGAACAGAAATTGGAATTTTTGCACTGTATTGCAGAGTGTTTGAAGTCCATATCACTGCTGGATTTTGTGTTTATTCTTCTCTTAAAGAGGAGAACTTTTCACACAAGGGGAGGCATGCTCAGAAGATGTTAGTTCTCTTTGGATCGACCTACATGTGTGAAAAAGTGTTATGTGGTGAAACTCAAGTCAAGCTACAGGTCCTCTCTCACTGATAATCACCTGCCAGCTGTCCTCCACATATAGTTAGGCCCAGAAATATTTAGACAGTGACACAATCTTCATGATTTGGGCTCTGCATGCCACCACATTGGATTTGAAATGAAACAACTACAACGGAATTGAAGTGCAGACTTGAAGGTTTAATTCAAGAGGTTGAACAAAAATATATGATTAAACATGTGGGAATTGTAGCTATTTCTATACAAACGCTCCTCATTTCAGGGGCTCAAAAGTAATTGGACAAATAAGCATAACCCTAAGTAAAATGTTACTTTTCAATATTTTGTTGAGAATCCTTTGCAGGCAATGACTGCCTGAAGTCTGGAACCCATGGACATCACCAAACGTTGGGTTTCCTCCTTTGTGATGCTTTGCCAGGCCTTTACTGCAGCTGTCTTCCGTTGTTGCTCACGTAGGTTCATTTTGTCTTCTTTTAATTATTTATCTTTTGTTCTTATTAAAGACAAGAATAGAAAGGAGATGTATTTACTTTCTTGGAAGGTAAATACATTTCCTTTCTATTCTTGTCTTTAATAAGAACAAAAGATAAATGTCTTCAGTTGTTGCTTGTTTGTGGGTCTTTCTGCCTTAAGTTTTGTCTTGAGCAAGTGAAATGCATGCTCGATTGGGTTGAGATCTGGTGATTGACTTGGCCATTGCAGAATATTCCACTTCTTTTCTTTAAAAAACTCCTGGGTTGCTTTTGCAGTATGTTTTGAATCATTGTCCATCTGTACTGTGAAGCGCCGTCCAATCAACTTTGCTGCATTTGGCTGAATCTGAGCAGAAAGTATATCCCTATACACTTCAGAATTCATCCGGCTGCTTCTGTCTTTTGTCATATCATCAGTAAACACAAGTGACCCAGTGCCATTGGAAGCCATGCATGCCCATGCCATCACTGCCTCCGCCATGTTTTACAGAAGATGTGGTGTGCTTTGGATCATGAGCTGTTCCAATTCTTCTCCAAACTTTCTTCTTCCCATCATTCTGGTACAGGTTGATCTGTCTCATCTGTCCAAAGAATGCTGTTCCAGAACTGGGCTGGCTTCTTCAGGTGTTTTTTGGCAAAGTCAATTCTGGCCTTTCTATTTTTGAGGCTGACTAATGGTTTGCACCTTGTGGTGAATCCTTTATATTTACTCTCATGAAGTCTTCTCTTTATGGTAGACTTAGATACTGATACACCTACTTCCTGGAGAGTGTTCTTCACTTGAGTGGATGTTGTGAAGGGGTTGTTCTTCACCATGGAAAGGATTCTGCGATCATCCACCACTGTTGCCTTCCATGGACGTCCAGGCCTTTTTGAGTTCCCAAGCTCACCAGTGCACTTTTTTTTCTCAGAATGTACCAAACTGTTGATTTGGCCACTCCTAACATTTCTGCTATCTCTCTGATGGATTTCTTCTTTTTTTTCAGCCTCAGGATGGTCTGTTTCACCTCCATTGAGAGCTCCTTTGACCGCATGTTGTGTGTTTATAGCAACAGCTTCCAAATGCAAACGCCACACCTGGAATCAACTCCAGACCTTTTAACTGCTTAATTGATGACAGGTTAACGAGGGAAGAGCCCATGCAGCCTTGTTATTATTTTTTGCAGCCTTCTGAGTCAATTGTCCAATTACTTTTGGTCCCTTGAAAAGGAGGTGGCTACGTATTAAAGAGCTGTAATTCCTCCCTTGCTCCAATTTGGATGTGAATACTCTCAAATTACAGCTGAGAGTCTGTACGTTAAGCCCATATTGATCATATAATTGTATCCTGAATATGTTTTCGTAAATAGCTAAAATAACAAAACTTGTGTCACTGTCCAAATATTTTTGGGCCTAACTGTATACTCCTCTGACATTCTGCCTGACTTTAGTGCACTTGTTCGAGCTCAAAACAGACTAGATTTTTCCCACTAAACATGAAAAAAGAACTAAATTGTGCAATGTGGTGATTAAACTGTAAACAGAATAGCAGCAGTAAATTCTAGAGTTGATTTAACCCCTTGCACTCCGGTCAATTTCCCTAAAAACGCCAAAAATTAATGTGCCCAAATTAAATCCAAAGCTGTTCTTCAACCCTTTGCAGCATCTTCATGGGGTTGGTCTCATTTAAAAGAAAACACTTTGAATTTTTTGGCAAAACAGTCATAATCTCTCTAAGTGCTCCAGCCACTGAGTTACAGTCATCTAAACATACTGAACTTGAAGAAAATAAATTTGGCCTGAGTGTTTTTTTGGATACAAATGCTTGCAAATAACACACAGCTTCAGATCCGGGCTGGAAAATGCAACAGAAATGTAGAACCAAGTGTTATCCAGCTGAGGTCCAAATTTTGTAACAATACCACAAAAAATGAATATATTACACAGCTTTTTCCTCAGGTAGTTCCCAGGCATTTTGGAACTGTGCCAAATTGTGCCAAATGGCACAGTTTGGAAAAACGTCTGTAACTTTTGAATGATTCAATGTAGAAGCTTCATTTTGGGCTCTAATGAAAGGTCACACTCAGGGCTGTGTCTGTGTGTGTGTGTGTGGGGGGGTTGTCCCCCAGCCCCCTCGCTACAGAGGACGGAGATCGGCCATCGCTACATGACGGATTACACTCGGATGTGGCGATGTGGCCACAGCAGCGCAGTCACCGTGCCCCCCCCCGCTACTGTGTGTGTGTGTGGGGGGGGGGGTTGTCCCCCCCACTTGCTACAGAGGACAGAGATCGGCCATCGCTACTTGACGGATTACACTCGGATGTGGCGATGTGGCCACAGCGGCGCAGTCACCGTGGCTCCCCCCCCCCCCCCCACACACTTCGGACATCGTGCGCCACACAGTTGCAATTTACCGATCGGTCAAAAGTCATTTTTGATTACAGTTTTCAGGGATAAAGAATAATTTGGCTTATAACACCTTACCTCTTCACAGCCACATTGTCCTGGCGAACTTCTCTTCCTCATTGTCAGACAAACGTGACGCTGGTCCGCTTGCGGATCTGGTCTCGCGACCCGGTCAAAACATACTTCCATGATTGCGGTTTTGGCGAATGATTTACGACCTTCGTCGTCGACCTCCGTCGGTCTATGATGACCATAAGAGAATCCTGAACACTCTGCTGGAATTAAAAAAAAAAATAAAGCACTGCCTGTGGCTGCTGCAGCAGTCTCTCTTCACCCAGCTTTAGACAAAACAGCTCAGCGAACTTCTGTGCTTCAATTGGCTCGCTGCGTTGGTAGGCGGGTCCTTCTTGCTAGGTTTTCAGTCATTGGTTCTTCAAGGTTTCAGAAACCCAATTCAAGGCTCTTATTAGTCGAATGAGAGGTCAATCATATCCAGTCTGTTCGCGGCTGTGTCTGAAGTGGAAGAACTTTTTTTTTTTTTTCAGTGCGCTCTCGTGCGCCCTCGTGCGCTCTGGGACACAGAGACTTGCCCGGCCGTGGTACAACGGAGTGCAAGAGGTTAATGCTGGTTTTTGAAATTTTGCAAAAATGCATATTTTGTTCAAAATTGCTGCCATTCTTAATTACATGATGATTTAACGTTGGCCTTTTTTATCACACCTGTTTCATTTTTTTTTTAAAGTTTTTGTAGAGGGTATACATGTCATTACAGCATTGCATTGTTTACATTTTCATCACATTCCCCTTTTTTTGTTTTTTTTGACAACATTGGAAAAAAAATATTACAACACCCCCTTTTTTTAAGTGAAAGAAAAGAAAAATAAAAAAAAAAAAACAACAAAAAAACAGAAGAGCAGAAAGATAAAAGAGCATCTGAGTAGCGTTGGAACAAAGAGAGGTGCCATTATTTAAATGGTGTTTGTGCAAGATTGGACCTGACGGAAGACACATATGCGTTCCAGGGTTGCCAAAAGTTCAAGAACCCATCCATGTCCCGTCTCAGTGCAAATGTCAACTTTTCCATCAAATAAATGTCCTGAATCACGTTAATCCAATCTTCAAGTGCGGGACAGTCTCTCGACATCCATTTTTTTGTTAGAGCTTTTTTACTTGCCAATATTAAAACAGTGAATAAGTATTTTTCTCCTCGTCTTTCCAGTGATTCCGGTAGTAAACCCAAATACAACCTTACAAAAGAAAAGGGAACTGTTACTTTGAATATTTTCCCCAATATTGTCTGTACATTGGTCCAATATTGGTGGATAACTGGGCATGACCAAAACACATGAAAATGATTTGCAGTCTTTTCACCACACAAGCGCCAACAATTTAACCCTTTATGAGTAAATTTGTTTTGTGCAGGTGTTCTGAAAAATCTTACCAAATTTTTCCATCAAAATTCTCTACACAGCAGGGATGAGGTACTTTTCCATTGTTGTTTATTTAGCTTTTCCCATATTTCCAATTGTAAAGTGAAATTCCCCTCTTTTTCCCATCTCTCTTTTATATATGATGTGTTGTCTCCTTTTAAATCTTGAAGACCTTGGTATATTTTAGTAATGAAGAAAACCTTCAGAACACCTGACTGGGCCCTTTCCAAATCCTCCTTTTTAAGTATTTTGTTAATGTGGTGTCTAAGCTGAAAGAACCTGTAAAGGTCTTGATTTACTAGACCTTGTTTTTTTCAAATCTTCAAAACTTCTTAAAGTTTGCCCTTTAAAAAAATCGTAATATTTTACCAGTCCGTTCTCTTTCCACTTTTTAAATCTAGTGTCTGTTTTATTAGGAGTAAAGTCCTGATCATAGGAAATCCATTGCAATAGTCGATAGGGTTCTTTAGTTTGATTCTGTCTGACTATCTTAAACCAAATTTTTAGCGGGGTCTCTATCCACGGGTTAGTGTTATTCAAAAGTTTAGGTAAGGCATTATTCCCTATTATTGCCTGTAGGGGAATGTCACTTGTTATTTGGCATTCCATCTCCTTCCATTGTGCAGTGTAGACTGGGTTACATAGCTCTACTAAAGTTTTAATTTGCGTGGCTTTAAAATAGTCCCTGATATTTGGCAGCGTGAGCCCACCTTTGTCTTTGTGTAGCTGTAGTGTTCTATATCTGATTCTAGGTCTCTTGCCCTGCCATATGAATCTTGAGATCCGTCTGTCCAGTTCTTGCCATGTTTTTTGGGAGGTTCTACCGGTATTGTTTGGAAAAGGTAAAGGGCTTTAGTTATCATTAGGTCAAATACATTTTTATAAAATTTCCAGTTAGTCCCTGGAGGTGCACATACATTCAGCAGGGTGATATCTTCTCCCTCTAGCCGACGAAGTACCATGCTAAATCTCCCTTCTTTATCTTTGTGTTCTGAATTTTTTTCAAATATAATTTTGGTTGAGATCAATGTCGCTACCCCCCTCCTCCTCCCTGACTTATATGAAGATGAAGAGATCAGTTTAAACCCTTGTCTATTAAAGCGTACCTGTGGTGGTCGTAAAAAAAAGATATTATATTGAGCCCCTGTCTCACGTTCTAGTTCAAGTTTAAGTTGAAATTCACGTTCAAAGTAATTTGATATAAATCCATTGCTGATGTGCTGGTTCAGCTATGTCAGCAAAACATGGGTGCAGCCATACTAGCGGCTACATGGCCTTCCAGGACGCTTCCTGTGACGTAATATTGTGGCTACCGCGATCTGGATCAGTATTGGCTGAGCCTGGAGTGCCCGGATGAGCAGTGGCTTTCGGGATATTCAAATTCAAACGTTTATTTCAAACTCAGGGTTCATATTAAATGCAGAACTAAAACGAGTAGAAAATAAATAAATAAATGCTTAAATTCAGCGGGCCGTCTCATGTGATCTGAGCTCGTAACGGCCATCTGAGCTCGTAACGATCTGCTCTCTTGCCCTGCCATATGAATCTTGAGATCCGTTTGTCCAGTTCTTGCCATGTTTTTTGGGAGGTTCTACCGGTATTGTTTGGAAAAGGTATAGAAGACGTGGAAGTTTATTCATTTTGACTGCTTCAATTCTTTGTGCAGTACCCAAGAATGGTATCGTATTCCATCTTGCTAGATCAGATTTTATTTTTGCTATCAGTGGATCATAGTTTGGTGTTATAATTTTATTGAGTTGTTTCGGGATATTGACCCCCAGATATTTCATAGATTCCATCTCCCAGTTAGTTTTGAATTTGCTTAGTAAATATTGATTTGGGTTATAGTTGAATGTTAAAATTTGGGTTTTATGCATGTTTAATTCGTACCCCGATAATTCTCCATACTCTGAAAAAACTGAGATTAGTTCTGGAAAAGAGGTGTCCGGCTGCCCCAGGTATATTAAAATGTCATCAGCAAAGAGTGCTATTTTATGTTCCTTCTGACAAAGTGTATTACCTTGAATTTTTTGATTTTGCCTTATCCATTTGCTCAGAGGTTCTATGAAGATTGCAAAGAGCAGCGGAGACAAGGGGCAGCCCTGACGACATCCTCTTTCCAGTTCAAAAGATGATGATAATTTACTGTTAATCCTTATTTTAGCTGTTGGTTTTTTATATAATGCCTGGATAGTTCTAATGAAGTTGTTATGAAAATTGAAACTGGATAAGATTCTATATAGGAAAGACCAGTCAACCAAATCAAATGCTTTTTCAGCATCTAATCCCAGTATGGCTGCATTTAAATTACATTTTTTTATATGATGAATTATGTGTAATGTGTGTCTAATGTTATCTTGTGTCTGTCTTTGTCTTATAAAACCTGTTTGGTCTAAATGAATTAAGTCTGTCAGTATATTTTCTAGCCTTTTGGCAAGGATAGCGGTAAAAAGTTTATAGTCCTGATTTAACACACTGATTAGTCTGTAGTTGGAGCAATCTAATTTATCCTTTTCAGGTTTAGGTATGACTGCAATGACCCCTTCTCTCCAGGAGGGGGGGGATTTCCCCTGTGTGGAGGACATAGTTAAATGTTTTCAGGAGGAGAGGAGATAGTTGCTGTTTAAAGGTTTTGTACCACTCTGCTGTATAACCATCTGCTCCTGGGGATTTGTTAGCTTTAAGTTTCATAATTGCTTTTTCTAATTCTTTAGGTTGTATTTCTGCCAGTAGTTTTTTATTTTGTGACTCAGTAAGTTGGGGAAGATTTAATGTATTTAGGAAGGCTTCGGATGTGTCTGTGTTTTTTGAGGGAGTACAAGTTCTTTTAGTAATTCTTGAAGCTTTTAAGAATTTCCTGAATTCTAAACTTTATTTCCTTTGATACTGGGTCTCTGATTTTGTAGATTGCTCTCTCCGTTTGTTTCCTCAATTTATAGGCTAGTAATTTTGCCGATTTGCTACCTGTTTCATAATATTTTTGTTTCAGAAATGTAAGTTTCTTCTGGATTTCTATTGTGTAGATCTTGTTTATTTGTTTTTTTATTTCCTGAATTTTGAGTGAGTCATTAGAATGAGTGTTGTCTTTGCGCTCTTTTTCTAGTTTCTTAAGTTCTGACTCTAATGTGATTAGTTTTTCTTGTCTCAATTTCTTTTGGAGTGCCAGTTTTGCGATAATCTTCCCCCTTATTACAGCTTTGCATGCGTCCCACAGTATTAAAGGGGATACTTCTCCATTATCATTTTCTTCCAAATATCTGAGAATATCTGATTCCAATTCATCTTTCAGTGGTCCTTTCAGCACATTTGAATTTAACCTCCAAGAAAATGTATTATTTGTGTATTTTTGGATATTTAAGTCCATATAGATCGGACTATGGTCAGAGAGATCCATCAGTCCTATTTTACATGTTTTTACTCTTCCAATGTCTCCATTAAACATAAAAAAAAATAGTCAATCCTTGAGTATGATGAATGTGGTGCTGAGTAAAATGTATAATCTTTTACACTGGGGTTGAATTCCCTCCACACGTCACAGATTCCCACTTCATTTAGTAGCATCCTAGTTTTTCTACTTTGAGTGTTATTTTGATGTGGAGAATTACCTGATGCATCCCTGTATGGATTCAGTCTTAGATTGAAGTCTCCACCACATATCACTAAACCTTGGGCTTTAGTTATCATTAGGTCAAATACATTTTTATAAAATTTCCAGTTAGCCCCTGGAGGTGCACATACATTCAGCAGGGTGATATCTTCTCCCTCTAGCCGACGAAGTACCATGCTAAATCTCCCTTCTTTATCTTTGTGTTCTGAATTTTTTTCAAATATAATTTTGGTTGAGATCAATGTCGCTACTCCCCTCCTCCTCCCTGACTTATATGAAGATGAAGAGATCAGTTTAAACCCTTGTCTATTAAAGCGTACCTGTGGTGGTCGTAAAAAAAAAGATATTATATTGAGCCCCTGTCTCACGTTCTAGTTCAAGTTTAAGTTGAAATTCACGTTCAAAGTAATTTGATATAAATCCATTGCTGATGTGCTGGTTCAGCTATGTCAGCAAAACATGGGTGCAGCCATACTAGCGGCTACATGGCCTTCCAGGACGCTTCCTGTGACGTAATATTGTGGCTACCGCGATCTGGATCAGTATTGGCTGAGCCTGGAGTGCCCGGATGAGCAGTGGCTTTCGGGATATTCAAATTCAAATTCAAACGTTTATTTCAAACTCAGGGTTCATATTAAATGCAGAACTAAAACGAGTAGAAAATAAATAAATAAATGCTTAAATTCAGCGGGCCGTCTCGTGTGATCTGAGCTCGTAACGGCCGATGTTTCTAAAACTATGCGATCTGGATCAATATTGGCTGAGCCTGGAGTACCCGGATGTGCACCGGCTTTCGGGATATTCAAATTCAAATTCAAACGTTTATTTCAAACTCAGGGTTCATATTAAATGCAGAACTGAAACAAGTAGAAAATAAATAAATAAATGCTTAAATTCAGCGGCTTGTCTTGTCTGATCTGAGCTCGTAACGGCCGCAACACGGAAGATGATTCTAAAACTATATACAGAGCAGCAGACACTCGGCGCTCTTGTAAAAACAAAAACATACAATGCGATATGGATATCGCAACATGGCGGAATGTAAAGCCTTTGGATGTCTGAATAATAAGCGAAAAAACAAAGATAAACACTTCTTTTGTGTACCCAAACCCAGCTCACCTTGTCAGAAGATCGGAGCGGAAACAGGGCACAGACGAATAATTTCAGACGAAATTGCGTTGTGTGTGAGGACCACTTCGTCACTTTAACCCTCAGAAGACCCTTCTGGCTCAAACCTGTAGCCATGTTGGACGAATTCTTCCTCAGAGTCCGACAATTCAGCCATAATAGAATAAAAACACTCACAACAGCACCCTAGTCTCTCATACAGGCGGAGTATTGGCAACGATATGATGTCACATCCGCATGTGTCATGGCTGCGCTCAGAGTTTTCATTGGCTGGCCATGCCTGCGGTCATATTTGCATATTTCTCTGGTGGTATATGGCTGGCAATAATTATTTAACCAAATAACGAATACTTTGCCTAATGTTTTCAAGTTGAATGCGTTTAGACGACCACCACAGGTACCCTTTAAGTTTAGTGTGCTCCAAGTCTGTTAGGTGGGTCTCCTGTAAAAATATTATTCCTGCTTTGTCTTTTTTTCCATTTTGCCTAGAATCTTGGATCTTTTAACTGGATTCAGGATCCCTTTTACATTATATGAGATTATTTTGGTTGCACCCTGTTTCTCCATTGTATTGTCTTATTTAGTATAACAGTGTAGTGGCCCTCTTTTATGCTACTCAAAAACTGAAAGAACATTAAGAACATAAAAAACATTAAGAACATAGTATATAAAACTTTAAAACAAAAAACTGTCAAAAGATCTTCCTGAACTAAGGTCTTTTTAGCAACCTTAGAAGAGCCTTGATGGTGTGTTGGCTCTGAGGGAGATTCCTCAAACTCTGTTACGTGTTGAGGGCCCTCTCTTACCCTGTAAGTTGTCCCATGTTTTTAACGTGATTTTCAGATCCCAATCCGAACTTGTAATGGATTTTTTTTTTTTTTATGCCTATACCCTATGAAATTGTGCGCAACATCCCACCACCATCACAGCAAACATTCACGTTAATACAGTATTTGTTAGTGTGGAGAGTTCATGTGGTTCATTGTCACATTTCTATTTGTGGTGTTACTGAAGTACTTGACTTGTTTTGCAAACTTTGCAAACATGTCATGTCCAGCGCTTTCTTTCCTGGAATGTTGTAAAAGCAAAAATGCGTCCACACACTTGCCTTAAAGAAAATTGGACTGGATGAATTTCTTGCAGCTCCATTTTTTTCTTTATTCCGACTGTTTCATCCGCCTGCTAGCTAGTAAACTACTCTGCATGGTTGTCCTGCTTCAGCAGCATCAGTGTGTAATTGCATATCGTGAAGCAGCAATACAGGTGCATGTCAATAAATTAGAATGTCATCGAAAAGTTAATTCAGTTCAGTAATTCAATTCAGAAAATGAAACTCCTATATTATATAGATTCATTACACACACTGATACATTCCAAGTATTTATTTCTTTTAATTTTGATGGTTATAGCTTACAGCTCAAGAAAACCCCAAATTCAGTTTCTTAAAAAATTAGAATATTACATAAAATTAATTAAAAAAAAATGGATTTTTAATAGAAACATTGGCCGACAAAAACTGTGTCCATGTACACACTCAATACTTGGTCTGGGTTCCTTTTGCATGAATTATTGGATCAATGTGGTGTGGCATGAAGCTGATTAGCCTGTAATACTGTTGATGTGTTAAAAAGGCCCAGGTTGCTGTGATAGCAGCCTTCAGTTCGTCTCCATTGTTGGGTCTGGTGTCTCTCATCTTCCTCTTGACAATACTCCATAAATTCTGTATGGAGCTGAAGTCAGGCTAGTTTTCTGGCCAATCAAACACAGTGATACCATGGTCATTAAACCAGGTTTTGGCACTTTTGGCAGTGTGGGCAGGTGCCAAGTCTTGCTGGAAAATGAAATCGGCTTCTCCGTAAAGTTTGTTAGTAGAGGGAAGGATGAAGTGCTCTAAAATTTCCTGGTAGACCACTGCGCTGACTTTGGACTTCATAAAACACAGTGGACTGACACCAGCAGATGACCTGTTTTCAGATGAAAGTAAATTTTGCATTTCATTTGTAAATAAAAGTCCCAGAGTCTGGAGAAAGAGTGGAGAGGCACAGAATCTAAGTTTCTTGAGGTCCAGTGTGAAATTTTTACAGTCAGTGATGATTTGAGGATCCATGTTATCTGCTGGTGTTGGTCCATTGTGTTGATTTATCAAGTCCAAAGTCAGTGCAGCCATCTACCAGGAAATTTTAGAGAACTTTATGCTTTGCTTTGCTGACAAGCTTTATGGAGATGCTGGTTTCATTTTCCAGGAGGACTTGGTGCCTGTCCACACTGCCAAAAGTACCAAAACCTGGTTTAATGATCATGTTATCACTCTGCTTGATTGGCCAGAAAACTATCCTGACTTCAACGCCATAGAGAATTTATGGAGTATTGTCAAGAGGAAGATGAGAGACACTAGACTCAGCAGCCTTCAGCTCGTCTTCATCGTTATCAAAGCCACCTGGACCTTCATAACACCTCAGCAGTACCACAGGCTGGTCAGCTTCACGCCACGCCACATTGATCCAGTAATTCATGCAAAAGGAGCCCAGACCAAGTATTGAGCGTGTACATGGACATACTTTTCGTCGGCCAACATTTCTATTAAAAATCCATCTTTTAAAAATTAATTTTATGTTTGATCGACGGCGCGGTGGAAGAGTGGTTAGCACTGCGGCATCACAGCAACTCACCCTTGGCTGGGGGATCCTGGGTTCGATCCCAGCCCCCGACCAACAGTGATCTGTGTGGAGTTTGCTTGTTCTCCCCGTGTCTGTGTGGGTTTACTCCGAGATTTCTCCGGTTTCCTCCCACATGCCAAAAACATGCAAGTTATTTTAATTGGCATCAACTGAGGATTCTAAATTGTCCTTAGGTATGACTGTGAGAGTGAATGGTTGTCTCTCTGTGTTGGCCCTGCGATGGACTGGCGATCTGTCCAGGGTGTACCCTGCCTCTCGCTCAAAGATGCTGGGATAGGCTCCAGCCCTCCCGCGACCCGAAAAGGATTAAGCGGAAGAAGATGAAGATAATTTTATGTAATATTCTAATTTTTTGAGAAACTGAATTTGGGGTTTTCTTGAGCTGTAAGCCCTAACCATCAAAATTTAAAGAAATAAACACTTGAAATATATCACTCTGTGTGTAATGAATCTATATAATATAGGAGTTTCATTTTCTGAATTGAATTACGGAATTTAACTTTTCGATGACATTCTAATTTATTGAGATGCACCTGTACGGGTCATGTGACAGGACATGGGCACCAATGCAAAAAAATAAAAAATAATTAAAAAAAAATTGATTCTTAATTTTTGTGAATCACTTCTGGATCATGTAAAATTAGAATCTAGATTTTTATGTGAATTGATTTTTTTTTTCCCCAGCACCCCTACTAATTACTCACATTTTAACCAAGATGGAGAATATGAGTTCTGTTTGGTTAAGGATTATTAATGTCTGACTTTTTGCTACAGAGTTTCAAAGAATGGTGGAACATCAGCACAGACTGCTTGATGTCACACAGGATAGGTCTGTAGAACTATAATGTGCGACTGAACACATTAGTGACTCATGTAGGATCCTGATCACAGATCTGGGTTACATTTCATATAGTGTACAAACCCCATTTTCAGTTAATTTGGAACATTGTGTAAAGTGGAAAAACAGATTACAATGATTTACTAACCCTTTTCAACCTGTATTCAATTGACTACGCACTACAGCACTAGAAAGACGACATATTTAATGTTCAAACTGATAAACTTTGTTTTTTTGCAAAGATTCACTCATTACCTCCACCAATGAAGTAATGTAATCAGGGTGGTTTGTCTGTCTATTTTTATTTATTTATGTAACCTTTATTTATACAGGGTAGTTCCATTGAGAGGCAGCCTCTCTTTTTCAAGGATGCCCTGTTCACACTCATGCAGGACGGCTGCAAAGAGCAGGCCCCGAACCACCCCCCCAGGCCACCAGCTGGCCTGCCCCGCCCACAGACACAACCTCCACTTCCACACATCCACCCATAGGTACTCGCACCCACACACATACACACCCGCACCTACACACACTCCACACCATCACTCATGCCCACCTACAGCCACATACAGTGGGGCAAAAAAGTATTTAGTCAGCCACCAATTGTGCAAGTTCTCCCACTTAAAAGATGAGAGAGGTCTCCAATTTTCATCATAGGTACACTACCGTTCAAAAGTTTGGGGTCACTTAGAAATTTCCTTACTTTTGAAAGAAAAGCACTGTTTTTTTCAATGAAGATAACTTTAAAGTAATCAGAAATACACTCTAATATCTAATATACAT
The DNA here is from genome assembly GCA_020510985.1 of Pholidichthys leucotaenia. Taxonomy (NCBI): domain Eukaryota; kingdom Metazoa; phylum Chordata; class Actinopteri; order Cichliformes; family Pholidichthyidae; genus Pholidichthys; species Pholidichthys leucotaenia. The sequence goes on along the minus strand of CM035841.1, from coordinate 39,577,463 downwards.
TGCTAATGTGGTAAATGACTATTCTAGCTGCAAATGTCTGGTTTTTGGTGCAATATCTACATAGGTGTATAGAGGCCCTTTTCCAGCAACTATCACTCCAGTGTTCTAATGGTACAACGTGTTTGCTCATTGCGTCAGAAGGCTAATGGATGATTAGAAAACCCTTGTGCAATCATGTTAGCACAGCTGAAAACAGTTTAGCTGGTTAGAGAAGCTATAAAACTTACCTTCCTTTGAGCAGGTTGAGTATCTGGAAAAAACTATTATTTCAAATACAAATCATTATTTCTAACCTTGTCAATGTCTTGACTATATTTTCTATTCATTTTACAACTCATGGTGGTAAATAAGTGTGACTTTTCATGGAAAACACAAAATAATTGTCTGGGTGACCCCAAACTTTTGAACGGTAGTGTATACCTCAACTATGAGAGACAAAATGAGAAAAAAAAAATCCAGAAAATCACATTGAAGGATTTTTTTTTTCCACAATATCTTTATTGAACCTTTTTTTTTTTTTTTAACAAACATGACACAAACAATCAAACACTAACACTAAAGTACTACAAAAAAAAAATGCACTAAAAACACCAACAACCACCAACAAAATCAAGTCTTCAACAATGCTCCTCTGTTTAGTCTAGACAATCCAATACATAAGTATACATATTATGTTCACCAGTTTGGAATTTACAAGGTCCACACACATCATTCACCTTCTTCTTCAAGAGTTATGTTTAAATTTTTTACATAATCAATAAAAGGTCTCCATATATTCTCAAACACAATTTCCTTTGATTTCAGTATATATGTTATTCTTTCTAATGGAAGGTTTGTTAACATCTGTCTTAACCACTGAGTCACATCTGGTCTATGAGTCTTTTTCCACAGTAGTGCAATACAATTTTTGGCATTAAGCAAACTGAGGTCTATGAATGTTCTTTCACTTTTATTAAAGTTATGCTTTTCTGGGTACAGACCCAACAAAAACAGTTTAGGATTCAATATGATTTGTTTTGAGATTATTTTTTCAATTGTTACCCTCACCTCTTCCCAAAACATTCTTATTATTCTACATTCCCATAAACAATGAAACAGGGTTCCTTTACTTTCCATGCATTTTGTGCACGTATCTGGTATATTTTTGTTATATCTATTTAACTCCTCCGGTGTAACATACATCCGCATTAACCATTTGAAATGTATCAATTTAAGACGTACATTTATTGATTTGGTTTGAGCTTCTGTACAAGCCAATTCCCATTGTTCCTCTGAAATTTCAGTTTGCAGATCTTCTTTCCAGTAGTTTAATCTTTTCTGTGAATTTTCACTTGAGGATAGTGTCAATGAGTTATAAAACTCTGAAATAATACCCTTTCTTTTACTATCTTTCATCAACATTTTTTCCAAGGATGAATAAATAGGTCGAGTGAGAGCTTTATTTTGATTTGATCGAATAAAGTTTCTAAGTTGAAGATATTTAAAAAAATGTGTTCTATTAAGATTAAATTTGATCCTCAGCTCTTCAAAAGACATTATGTTATCTGCACATGGCAAATATAAATCTTGAATCTTTTGAATCCCTTTTAAATTCCATACTTTAAATACAGCATCCGCTCTCCCTGGTTTAAAATATTGATTACCCCATATTGGGCTAAATTGTGACAATAACTGTGGTTCTTTTAAATAGTTTTTAGCTTCACACCATATTTTGATCATATGCTTTACAAATGGATTTTTAACTTGTTTTTGTAATTTTTTTGCCGAATCTGAGTATATGAATATGGGAAGAGGTAAAGGTAAATTGTATGATTCCATTTCAGTCCAGTGAGGGAGATCATTTAATGAAAAATAATATGTCATAGACCTCAGTTGTGCCGACCAATAATACAACATAAAATTTGGACATTTCAGACCTCCACGATCAAATGGTAAATATAATAAAGACAGACGTAATCTAGCCCTCCTGTTGTTCCATATAAATTCCACTAACTTTTTTTTAATTCTTGAGAATAAATCTAAAGGTGGTGGTAAGGGAATGGATTGAAATAAATAAAGTATTTTAGGTAAAATATTACTTTTAAGTATATTGATTCTCCCTATCATCGACATTGGTAGTGACATCCATCTCTGAGTTAACTCATTGATATCTGACATTAAGGCTTCATAGTTGACACTGGCGACTGATTCTAGCTTAGGCACAATTTGGATTCCTAAATATTTAAACTGATTTACAACGTTGAATTGATTTACCTCAGGGTCTGGGTAATTTCTCTGGGTCTCATTTAGCATTAATATTGAAGATTTAGTTTTATTTATTTTATATCCTGATATTTCCCCAAAATTCTTTATTAAATTCAACAAGGTCGGAATTGATTTTTTTAGATTCGACATAAACAAAATTATGTCATCGGCGTACAGGGAGATTTTATGTTCTGTTGGTCCAACTTTAATTCCATATATTTGTGAATGTAAACGTATCGCCATCGCTAAAGGTTCAATTGCCATAGTAAACAGTAAAGGTGAAAGTGGACAGCCTTGTCAACATCCTCTATTGATTTTTATTGATTTTGAAATATTGGATTTCTGCTGTAGCATTATTGTATATTATCTGAACCCATTTTATGAAATTATTTCCAAGTCCAAACCTTTGTAAGACTTCAAAAAGAAAGGGCCATTCGACTCTATCAAAGGCCTTTTCGGCGTCCAGTGATAGGAGAGCTGTATCCGGTGCTTCTTTATTAAAATAAATAATATTAAATAGTCTTCTTACATTATGGAAGCCTTGTCTTCCCTTTATAAAGCCATTCTGATCTCGATTAATAATATTTGGAAAAATTTCTTGTATTCGTCTTGCTAAAATTTTACAGATTATCTTAAGGTCGGCATTTAATAGGCTTATTGGTCTCATATTTTCACATTTATTAGAGGGCTTACCTGGTTTTGGCAACAGTATAATTAAGGCATTATTCATGTATGATGGTAAATTATTATTTTGAAATGCTTCTAAAACCATTTCCAAAAAAGGTTTTATTAATTTATTCTTAAATTTTTTATAAAGGTCAACTGGAAGACCATCTGGTCCTGCACTTTTTCCTGATTTCATATTATCAATGGCTAGCCCAACTTCTTCTTGACTAATTTTAGACTCCAATATCTCCCTGTTTTCATTTGGAATACACGGTATAGATAGTTCGTTCAAAAACCCATTTAGTTTTGTTAAATCAGATTCATTTTTGGTATCATATAATTTTTCATAGTAATCTCTAAAGGCTCTGTTAATTTCTAAAGGATCTATAACTACCTGTCCGTTACTTACATTGAAGGATTTTTAATGAATTAATTGGTAAATTCCTCGGTAAAATAAGTATTTGGTCAATAACAAAAGTTCATCTCAATACTTTGTTATATACCCTTTGTTGGCAATGACAGAGGTCAAACGTTTTCTGTAAGTCTTCACAAAGTTTTCACACACTGTTGCCGGTATTTTGGCCCATTCATCCATGCAGATCTCCTCTAGAGCAGTGATGTTTTGGGGCTGTCGCTGGGCAACACCGACTTTCAACTCCCTCCAAAGATTTTCTATGGGGTTGAGATCTGGAGACTGGCTAGGCCACTCCAGGACCTTGAAATGCTTCTTACGAAGCCACTCCTTCGTTGCCCGGGCGGTGTGTTTGGGATCAAACACACCGCCCTGGGAGTTTTTCCTCTCCACCGTCACCAAGTGCTTGCTCACAGGGGATCGCCTGATTGCTGGGGTCTTTCTGCAACTGTGGGGGTCCTCCCTACAGTTGATAGTGCTATGAGATGATTGTTGTTGTGAAATGGCGCTATATAAATAAAGTTGAATTGAATTGAATTGAATCATTGTCATGCTGAAAGACCCAGCCACGTTTCATTTTCAATGCCCTTGCTGATGGAAGGAGGTTTTCACACAAAATCTCACGATACAAGGCCCCATTTATTCTTTCCTTTACATGGATCAGTCGTCCTGGTCCCTTTGCAGAAAAACAGCCCCAAAGCATGATGTTTCCACCCCCATGCTTCACAGTAGGTATGGTGTTCTTTGGATGCAACTCAGCATTCTTTCTTCTCCAAACACGACAAGTTGACTTTTTACCAGAAAGTTCTATTTTGGTTTCATCTGACCATATGACATTCTCACAATCCTCTTCTGGATCATCCAAATGCTCTCTAGCAAACTTCAGATGGGCCTGGACATGTACTGGCTTAAGCAGGGGGACACGTCTGGCACTGCGGGATTTGAGTCCCTGGCGGCGTAGTGTGTCACTGATGGTAGCCTTTGTTACTTTGGTCCCAGCTCTCGGCAGGTCATTCACTAGGTCCCCCCGGTGGTTCTGGGATTTTTGCTCACTGTTCTCGTGATCATTTTGACCCCACGGGGTGAGATCTTGCGTGGAGACCCAGATCAAGGGAGATTATCAGTGGTCTTGTATATCTTCCATTTTCTAATAATTGCTCTCACAGTTGATTTCTTCACACCAAGCTGCTTACCTATTGCAGATTCAGTCTTCCCAGCCTGGTGCAGGTCTACAATTTTGTTTCTGGTGTCCTTTGACAGCTCTTTGGTCTTGGCCATAGTGGAATTTGGAGTCTGACTGTTTGAGGTTGTGGACAGGTGTCTTTTATACTGATAACGAGTTCAAACAGGTGCCATTAATACAGGTAATGAGTGGAGGACAGAGGAGCCTCTTAAAGAAGAAGTTACAGGTCTGTGAGAGCCAGAAATCTTGCTTGTTTGTAGGTGACCAAATACTTATTTACCGAGGAATTTACCAATTAATTCATTAAAAATCCTTCAATGTGATTTTCTGGATTTTTTTTCCTCATTTTGTCTCTCATAGTTGAGGTATACCTATGATGAAAATTAGAGACCTCTCTCATCTTTTAAGTGGGAGAACTTGCACAATTGGTGGCTGACTAAATCCTTTTTTGCCCCACTGTACAACCCCGCATGCCCACACACACACATGCGCATGCACTTACATCCGCACCCACACACACAACCACAAACCCACACTCACTCACACCTGCACACACGCATGTGCACATACACTCACACACATACGCACACACAGACACACACACCCACCCACACTTGTAGGCCCTGGAGAATGGGGGACGACCACCGGGATGCAGGTATTAACCCCCGGTGCCCCAGGAAGGGCACGACCCCAGCGTGTCCCTGCGCACTGGTGTACACCTGACCCCGACCCAGAGGGGGAACCCCCCACCACCATCAGGGGCCCAGGGCCAGCTCCAGCCCCACCCGGGAGGCAAGGCCAGCCAGCCCAGGGTAATGGCCCACCTCCCCAGCCGACTCCGCAGCTCCACTCCCTCAACCCCCCCAGGCCAGACGCCCAGCCACCCTGGAACAGGCTCCCAAGACACTGGCCCCAGCGGATCACCAAAATCCCTCGTTGTCAGGGCGCAGCCAGCTGCCTGAGGGGCCAAGGAGAGCAAGCCACTGCCCGCCACCCTTCAGGTTATAGAATTAATAAGCGGGGACCAGAGAGAATTGAATGCAGCCAATTTGTTTTTAGAGGAGGCAGACATTCTCTTCAGGCTAATATAATCTGATAGTAGGTTCTGATAATGAGTTGTACATAAATTATTTCTTGATTTACTATTCATGAGGATAGTTTTCTTTGCGATGCATAAGGCAGTGAGAACCATATGAGAGAGCCTTACCTCTATATTCATTCCACTTAAATCACCTAATCTCAAAGTGTAGGAGAGATACCCAAGCCATGCCGATAAATCTTCGCGTCTTCTTCCAGAACTTTTGGACCAGTGCACAGGACCATATAGCATGCATATAACTATCTGGGACATTGCTGGTGCAATGGGAGCAAATATTTGTGTGACTCAGGCCCATTTTGAACATCCTTTGTCCTGTGTAATGAATTCTTTGTAGAACTTTGTACTGTATGAGTTGTAAATTACTTTTTAGTCATCTTAAAAGTGTTTCAGCATATTTGTGTCCAGAAGCTTTCATCTTTATTGATTGATAGATCTGTCTCCCAGTTTGATTTTGGAAGAGATACTGACTCATCCAGTTTTGATAATAATCTGTGTATTTTCAATATCAGTTTAGGGGAATGAAGATTTAGAAACTCTGTCACCTTAACTGGTACCTCTAAATCTGTTTGAGATTGAATCTTGCTTTTATTATGGATTTAAGCTGTTGGTATTCAAGAAACTTTTTATCACTGATGTCATATTGTGTGCCCTCCAGTAGGTTCACCACCTGCAGGAGGGATCATGGAAGTCCGGTGCTATGTGGATTAGGTGGCAGTCAAAGGCGGAGACCTTGGCGGACTGATCCCAAGCTTTCTAAACTGGCTTTTGGTACGTGGAATGTCACCTCTCTGGTGGGGAAGGAGCCTGAGCTGGTGTACGAGATTGAGCGATACCAGCTAGATATAGTCGGCCTCACCTCAACACACAGCTCCGGTTCCGGAACCAGTCTCCTGGAGAGGGGCTGGAGCTTGGCCTTTTCTGGAGTTGCCCCGGGCGAGAGGCGACGAGCAGGGGTAGGTATTCTTGTATCGCCCCACCTTGCTGCCTCTATATTGGAGTTTTCCCCGGTGGACGAAAGGGTTGCTTCCCTGCGCCTTCGGGTTGGGAAATGGGTCCTGACCATCATTTGTGCCTATGCACCGAATGATGTTTCAGAGTACCCACCCTTTTTGGAGTCTGTGACTGGGGTGCTGGAGGGTGCTCCTCCTGGAGACTCCATTGTCCTACTGGGGGACTTCAATGCGCACGTGGGCAACGACAGTGAAACCTGGAGGGGGGTGATTGGGAGGAACGGCCTGCCCGATCTGAACCCGAGTGGTGTTCAGTTATTGGACTTCTGTGCTAACCACAGTCTGTCTATAACGAACACCATGTTCAAGCATAAGGGTGTCCATATGTGCACCTGGCACCAGGACACCCTAGGCCGCAGGTCGATGATCGATTTTGTTATCGTATCATCAGACCTGCGACCGTATGTCTTGGACACCCGAGTAAAGAGAGGTGCAGAGCTGTCAACTGATCACCACCTGGTGGTGAGTTGGATCCGATGGCAGGGGAGGAAGCCATTCAGACCTGGTAGACCCAAACGTATAGTGAGGGTGTGCTGGGAGCGTCTGGCTGAGGCCCCTGTCCGGGAGGTCTTCAACTCCCACCTCCGGAAGAACTTCAACCACATTCCGAGGGAGTCTGGAGACATGGAGTCTGAATGGGCCATGTTCTCCACCTCTGTTGTTGAAGCGGCAGCCCAGAGCTGCGGCCGCAAGGTGGTTGGTGCATCTCGTGGTGGCAACCCCCGAACCAAGTGGTGGACACCAGTGGTGAGGGGGGCCATTAAGCTGAAGAAGGAGTCCTATCAAGCTTGGTTGGCTTGTGGGACTCCCGAAGCAGCTGAGGTGTACCGGCAGGCCAAGCGGAGTGCAGCTCGGGTGGTTGCTGAAGCAAAAACCCGGGTATGGGAGGAGTTCGGTGAGGCCATGGAACAAGACTTTCGGTCGGCTTCAAAGAGATTCTGGCAAACTGTTCGGCGGCTCAGGAGGGGAAAGCAGCTCCCCGTCCACACTGTGTATGGTGCGGATGGGACACTGTTGACTTCAACTGGGGATATCGTCGGGCGGTGGAAGGAATACTTCGAGGATCTCCTCAATCCCACTGATACGCCTTCCACAGAGGAAGCAGGGTTTGGGGACGAGGGGGATGACTCGCCTATCACAGGGGCTGAGGTCGCCAAGGTGGTTAAAAATCTCCTTGGTGGCCGGGCCCCGGGGGTGGACGAGATTCGCCCCGAGTACCTCAAGGCCCTGGATGTTGTTGGGTTGTCATGGTTGACACGCCTCTGCAACATTGCGTGGAGGTCGGGGGCAGTGCCTTTGGCATGGCAAACCGGGGTGGTGGTTCCTCTCTTCAAAAAAGGGGACCGGAGGGTGTGCTCCAACTTTAGAGGGATCACACTCCTCAGCCTCCCTGGGAAGGTCTATGCCAAGGTACTGGAGAGGAGAGTCCGGCCGTTGGTCGAACCTCGGATTCAGGAGGAGCAATGTGGTTTTCGTCCTGGCCGTGGCACATCGGACCAGCTCTTTACCCTCTCGAGAATTCTTGAGGGTTCGTGGGAGTTTGCCCAACCAGTTTACATGTGTTTTGTGGACTTGGAGAAGGCATTTGACCGCGTCCCTCGTGGATTTTTGTGGGGGGTGCTTCGGGGGTATGGGGTATCGGGCTTGTTGTTACGAGCTATTCGGTCTCTGTACGACCGTTGTGAGAGTTTAGTTCGCATTGCCAACACTCGGTCGGAGTCATTCCCAGTGAGAGTTGGACTCCGCCAGGGCTGCCCTTTGTCACCGGTCCTGTTCATAATTTTTATGGACAGGATTTCTAGGCGCAGCCAGGGAATGGAGGGTGTCATGCTTGGTGACCACAGGATCTCATCTCTGTTGTTTGCAGATGATGTTGTCCTGTTGGCTTCATCCAGCAATGACCTACAGCTCTTGCTGGGACGGTTTGCCGCTGAGTGTGAAGCGGCTGGGATGAGAATCAGCACCTCCAAGTCCGAGTCCATGGTCCTCAGCCGGAAAAAGGTGGATTGTCCTCTCCGGGTTGGGGACAGGCTCCTGCCCCAAGTGGAGGAGTTTAAGTATCTTGGGGTCTTGTTCACGAGTGAGGGGAAAATGGAGCGAGAGATCGACAGACGGATTGGAGCAGCATCTGCAGTGATGCGGACGTTGTACCGGTCTGTTGTGGTGAAGAGGGAGCTTAGTTCTAAGGCAAAGCTGTCGATTTACCAGTCAATCTACGTTCCTACTCTCACCTATGGTCACGAGCTTTGGGTAATGACCGAAAGAACGAGATCGCGGATACAAGCGGCTGAAATGAGCTTTCTCCGTAGGATTGCTGGACTCACCCTCAGAGATAGGGTGAGGAGCTCAGTCATCCGGGAGAGGCTCAGAGTAGAACCGCTGCTCCTCCACATTGAAAGGAGTCAGTTGAGGTGGTATGGGCATCTGATTAGGATGCCTCCTGGACGCCTCCCACTTGAGGTGTTTCAGGCACGTCCCACTGGGAGGAGACCCCGGGGCAGACCCAGGACTCGGTGGAGAGACTATGTCTCCCAGCTAGTCTGGGAACGCCTTGGTATCCCCTCTGAAGAGCTGGAGCAGGTGGCTGGGGAGAGGGAAGTCTGGGCTTCTCTGCTTGAACTGCTGCCTCCGCGACCCGGACCTCCGGAAAAGCGGTAGAAGATGGATGGATGGATGGATGTCATATTGTGATACTAGTTCCTGCTGCGGTGGTACAGTGGTTAGCACTGTGGCAGCACAGCAACTCATCCTTGGCCATGGGATCCCGGGTTCGATCCCACCCCCTGACCAACGGTGATCTGTGTGAAGTTTGCATGTTCTCCCCGTGTCTGCGTGGGTTTACGCCAGGATTTCTCCGGTTTCCTCCCACAGGCCAAAAGCATGCAGGTTAGGTTAATTGGAGACTCTAAAGTGACCCTAGGTTTGAATGTGTGTGTGAATGGTGAAGGGATAGCGCCGTGCTGTGGCTGCTTCATCCTTCCAGGTGGATGCCCCGAGTTTCCCCTCTGGAGATCAATAAAGTACACAAATAAATAAATAAAATACAATTGGATAAAGTTTCCACCTTGAATAAGATGATCTAAGTTTTTTATTCCTTTCTCATACCGGAGTGGAAAATTTAACATCCTCTTTTGTTGCAGGATATCAGGGTTATTCCAAATGGGTGTGAGTTTACAAGGGACAAGTGAAGACCCCATTATTTTTAAAAATTTCCACCTGGCTGTCCAAGAAGAACTAATGTTAATGCTTTTAAAACAGTCATGGCGTTTGATACAGGGACTCATGAAAGGTAGGTCAGAGATTTTTAGCGACCCACAGAGAGCCAGTTCAGCATCGAACCATGAGTTTCCTAGTGGGGTTGATTTTGTACAGTTAGAAACTAACTGCAGTCTATTGGCTAAAAAGTAATTAAAAAAAAAATTGGTAAATCTAACCCTCTGCGCTCTATTGCTTTTTGAAGAATTTTTAAACTGATCTGTGAAGGCTTATCCTTTCATAAATATTTACTTATATTTGAGTCTAGAGACATAAACTAGGCCATAGATGGGTGGATAGGAATCATTGAAAATAAATAGTTGATTTTAGGAAGGACCATCATTTTAACGGTTGTGACTCTTCCCATTAGTGATATACAGTGGTGTGAAAAAGTGTTTGTCCCCTTCCTGATTTCTCATTTTTTTGTATGTTTTTCACGCTTAAATGTTTCAGATCATCAAACAAATTTAAATATTAGACAAAGATAACACAAGTAAACACAAAATGCAGTTTATACATGAAGGTGTTTATTATTAAGGGAAAAAAAAAAACCCTACATGGCTCTGAGTGGAAAAAGTGATTGCCCCCTAAACCTAATAACTGGTTGGGCCACCCTTAGCAGCAACAGCTGCAATCAAGCATTTACCATAACTGGCAATGAGTCTTTTGCAGTGCTGTGGAGGAATTTTGGTAAACTCATCTTTGCAAAATTGTTGTAATTCAGCCACACTGGAGGGTTTTCGAGCATGAACCGCTTTTTTAAGGTCATGCCACAGCATCTCAATGGGATTCCGGTCAGGACTTTGACTTGACCACTCCAAAGTCTTCATTCTGTTTTTCTTTAGCCATTCAGAGGTGCACTTGCTGGTGTGTTTTGGATCATTGTCCTGCTGCAGAACCTAAGTGCGCTTCAACTTGAGGTCACGAACAGATGGCCAGACATTCTCCTTCAGGATTTTTGGTAGACAGCACAATTTATGGTTCCATTTACCACATCAAGTCTTCCAGGTCCTGAAGCAGCAAAACAGCCCCAGACCATCACACTACCACCACCATATTTTTCTGTTGGTATGATGTTTCTTTTCTGAAATGCCGTGTTACTTTTACGCCAGATGTAATGGGACACACACCTTCCAAAAAGTTCAACTTTTGTCTCGTCAGTCCACAGAGTATTTTCCCAAAAGTCTTGGGGATCATCAAGAAGTTTTCTGGCAAAATTGAGACGAGCTATTATGTTCTTTTTGTGCAGCAGTGGTTTTCATCTTGGAACTCCTGCCACGCAGGCCATTTTTGCCCAATCTCTTTCTTTTGGTGGAGTCATGAACACTGACCTTCACTGAAGCAAGTAAGGCCTGCAGTTCTTTGGATGTTGTTATGGGGTCTTTTGTGACCTCTTGGATGAGTCGTCGCTGCGCTCTTGGGGTAATTTTGGTCAGTTGGCCACTCCTGGGAAGGGTCACCACTGTTCCATGTTTTCTGGTTTGGTGGAGTCCCAAAGCTTTAGAAATGGCTTTATAACCTTTTTTAGGCTGATAGATCTCAATTACTTTGTTTCTCATTTGTTCCTGAAGTTCTTTGGATCGCAGCATGATGTCTAGCTTTTGAGGATCTTTTGGGCTACTTCACTTTGTCAGGCAGGTCCTATTTAAGTGATTTCTTGAGTGATAACATTGATTGGAACTTGATGAACGTGACCTCTTGGATGAGTCGTCACTGTGCTCTTGGGGTAATTTTGGTTGGCCTGCCACTCCTGGGAAGGTTCACCTCTGTTCCATGTTCTCGCCATTTGTGGATAATGACTCTCACTGTGGTTCGCTGGAATCCCCAAAGCTTTAGAAATGGCTTTATAACCTTTTCCAGACTGATAGATCTCAATTACATTGTTTCTTATTTGTTCCTGAATTTCTTTGGATTGCAGCATGATGTCGAGCTTTTGAGGATCTTTTGGTCTACTTCACTTTATCAGGCAGGTCCTGTTTAAGTGATTTCTTGATTGAGAATAGGTGTGGCAGTAATCAGGTCTGGGTGGGGCTCGAGAAATTGAACTTGGATGTGATAAGCCACAGTTATTTATGTTTTAACGGGGGGGGGGGTCACTTTTTTTACACAGGGTCATATAGGTTTGGATTTTTTTTACCCTGAATAATAAACACCTTCAATTAAAAAATGCATTTTGTGTTTACTTGCATTATCTTTGTCTAATATTTAAATTTGTTTGATAATCTGAAACATTTAAAGTAGAACTGAACTGAACGGCACTGGGTGATAGTACATACAATTATAAAGATAATTTATCATTGGCACCCCCTCCACAAATCCCGGAATCTTGGAGAAAATCGCGATTTTGAATTTCCCGCCTTGAAAAATCAGACAAATCCGCCGATTAACCGGAAGTGCAGCCGGAGTTCCGCGTGACGTCACGAGTGTGACACAGTCCTCCATGTTTACCATTGCGAGCACATCGACACTGGTTGTTTTTGGTGCATTTTGTCGTGATAGTCGACTACAAAACACTTCCAACACCTGGGAAGATCTGTTCAGTGGCCAAGGAAAGCTGTCATGGCGACGAAAGAAAAGAAAGGGGGAGGAAAAGCGACCGGGAAGCGATGCGTTTCTAGATATAGATATTACAGTGATCCCTCACTTATCGCGTTTAATGGGGACCAGAACCGACCGCGAAAAGTGAAAAACCGTGAAGTAGTGTCACCCCCCGCCCCCAAGGGCGTCACAAGCACTATTTTGCACAAAAAGGCACAAGAGAACAGCGAAAAGTGCCACTAAGCAACACGAGCGATAAAGAACAATGAATGCGGTCTTCCTTCGCTGGGTATGGGCGCTCTGCAGGGAGAGAAGCTGGGTAAAACGTCTCGGCCAATCAGCTTGAGAGGTAAAACGTCTCGGCCAATCAGCTTGCGAGATTCCCGAGCGGTGAAGAGGTGGGCGGAGAGGAGTGGAGCGGTGGTCAGAGAGGTGGATTTTGAGTTGTGCGGGCTCTCCGTGTTGATACCTGATGTTACATCAGGCTCTCCGTGCGGCTCTCCAGTGGGCTCTCCGTGTTGATACCTGATGTTACATCAAATATCTATTCCTAAATATTTAATATTACCTGATTGTATTGGAATAGTGGATATAGTTAAAAAAAAACTACAATTTATAGGCAAGACTGTTGATTTGCCACAGTTAATAGTGATAGTGTGGAGTGTGTAAATGAAGAGGCAGATTCATGACAAACAATTTATTACACACTCACATCTCACAAGCAGAGAATGGACTGAATGGTTACAGCAAGCTCTCCTCTCTATATCCCAAGTCACACTTGACAAGTTTCCTGGCACTTCACCCCACACAGCATGATATTTACACTACACTGCATTCAACCCCCTCTGTCCTTCCTGGGCATTGTTCTCCCATGCTTATTCCCTGTCTCTGTCTGAGGTGCTAAATAACCTGACTTCCCCAAGGTCCCAAAATTGTAATGAAAATTTATCAATGAGTGCCACTGTCTGAAGAAGAGGTCTTTGTGAGTTTTCAAGGAAAATCAATACATCATCAGCATAAAGACTTATCTTGTGTTCTTTTTCTCTGGTTTGGATACCTCTAATATCAACATTTTGTCATATGGCTGCTGCTAATGGTTTGATAAAGATGGTAAAAAGTGAGGGAGAAAGTGGACAACACTGCCTGGTGCCTCTCTGGAGGTTAAAGCTTCGAGAAGTTTGATAATTTTTTACGACATATGCAGTTGGACAGCTGTATAGTGTTTTAATCCAGTTTATAAAAGATGAACCAAACCCAAACTTGTTTAACACCATAAACAGGAATTTCCAGTTAACACGGTCAACAGCTCCGGGTGTATAATACATGGGGTTTTCCTTTCCAGTCTATTGGCAAGAGCTTTGCAAATTATTTTAAGATGGACATTCATTAGTGAGATGAGACAGTAGCTGGATGGAAGCATAGGTTCTTTTTCAAGTTTAAGTAGCAGGTTAATGCCAGCCATGCCGGGGTGGTGGTTCTTCTCTTCAAGAAAGGAGACCGGAGAGTGTGCTCCAACTTGAGAGGGATCACACTCCTCAGCCTCCCTGGGAAGATCTATGCCAAGGTACTGGAGAGGAGAGTCCGGAAGATGGTCGAACCTCAGATTCAGGAGAAGCAATGTGGTTTTCTTCCTGGCCGTGGCACATCGGACCAACTCTTTACCTTCTCAAGAATCCTCGAGGGTTCGTGGGAGTTTGCCCAACCAGTTTACATGTGTTTTGTGGACTTGGAGAAGGCATTCAACCGCGTCTCTTGTGTTTTTGTTGTGGGGGGTGCTTCGGGATTATGAGGTATCGGGCTTGTTGTTACTAGCTATCTGGTCTTTGTACAACCTTTGTGAGACTTTTGTTCGTATTGCCAGCACGGTCGGACTCATTCCCAGTGAGAGTTGGACTCCGCCAGGGCTGCCTTTTGTCACCGATCCTGTTCATAATTTTTATGGACAGGATTTCTAGGCACAGCCAGGGAATGGAGGGTGTCATGCTTGGTGACCGCAGGATCTCATCTCTGTTGTTTGCAGATGATGTTGTCCTGTTGGCTTCATCCAGCAATGACCTACAGGTCTTACTGGAGCAGTCTGCCGCTGAGTGTGAAGTGGCTGGGATGAGAATCAGCACCTCTAAGTCTGAGTCCATGGTCCTTAGCCGGTAAAAGGTGGATTGTCCTCTCTGGGTTGGGGATAAGCTCCTGCCCCAAGTGGAGGAGTTTAAGTATCTCAGGGTCTTATTCACGAGTGAAGGGAGAATGGAGTGAGAGATTGACAGATGGATCGGGGAAGCATCTGCAGTGATGCAGATGTTGTACCGGTCCGTTGTGATGAAGAAGGAGCTAAGCTCTAAGGCAAAGCTGTCAATTTACTGGTCAATCTACATTCCTACCCTCACCTATGGTCACGAGCTTTGGGTAATGACTGAAAGAAGGAGATCGTGGATATAAGTGGCTGAAATGACTTTCTTCATGGGATTGCTGGACTCATCCTCAGAGTGAGGAACTCAGTATTCTGGGAGAGGCTCAGAGTAGAACCGCTGCTTCTCCACATTGAAAGGAGCCAGTTGAGGTGGTATGGGCATCTGATCAGAATGCCTCCTGGACGCCTTCCACTTGAGGTATTTTGGGCACGTCCCACTGGGAGAAGACCCCAGGGCAGACCCAGGGCTCGCTGGAGAGACTGTCTTCCAGTTGGTCTGGGAACACCTTGGTATCCTCTCTGAAGAGCTGGAGCAAGTGGCTGGGGAGAGGGAAGTCTAGGCATCTCTGCTTGAACTGCTGCCTCCGCGACCCAGACCTGCGGAAAAGCGGTAAAAGATGGATGGATGGATGGATGGATGGATAATGCTTGCCAAGCTCATATTTGGAGGGATCACGTTATCTTCTCTAATTTGGCTCATAATTCTAATGAAGGTAGGTGCCATCACAGGCCAGAATTCTTTATAGAATTCTATTGGAAAGCCATCTGGTCCTGGAGCTTTATTGTTTGAGATGTGCTTAAGGGCCTCCTGGAGTTCGGACATTAGAAGAGGTGCATCCAGAGCTGTAATTTGTTTATTATTTAATCGTGGTAAATAAATATTGTCCAGAAATGTATTTATTTTTAAGTAAGATGGATTAATCTGAGATGAATAGAGGTTTTCATAAATCTTTCTGATGGAGTTATTTATTTCTTCAGGGTCATGGGCGATATTTCCAGTTGCATCCGTAATAGAGTGGGTAGTTGTTTTTTTCTTTTTTTTTCTCCCCTTGTCCTGTCAGGCAGCTAGGTAAGCAGAACAGAAATCTGTTACCCTTATTGTGCCAATACAAATTTACTTTGCCAAAAGGAGCTTTATGCAGTACCTATCTTATGTAATGTATATTGTTGTAAACTCCTCTTGTAATAACTTTTAATATTTTATTTAAATTATTTTACCCATAAAGGACCCAACAGAATGGGGAATGGAGAAAGGAGGTGTAGGGAGGCGAAAAGAAAAAGGAGAGGAACAGAAAAAAGACAAACAAACCAGCAACTAAAGCAAACAGAAGACAGACTGCTCCTTCCACCTAAGAGGTTTCAACACGAGTCTGGTATCCGGACCTGTTAAAGGGGAGACATTTGTGTGTGTGCATCTGTGTGCATATGTATGAGAGCGTGCGCAAAATAAGTGTGTGCATGTGAGTGGTTTGTCAGGAAACCTATGAAGAAGGTGGCTGGTTGCAGCACCCACCCCCCACCCCCCGAAACCCCGAGCAAGCAGGACAACGCCACCAACCCCCACAGGGCACAAATGTCCGAGGCCAACAAATTACAGGGATGCCAGGCACCCGCCCCAGGAGGGACAGCTGAGGGAGGCTGGGCCACCAGGCGGCCAGCATAGCAGGCCCACATCCCTGGACCGGCCAATCCCCATCCCCTCAGCAGGGCCAACGCCAATCCCCAGGCCCCAAGCGCCGGGAGGCCAGCGCCCCCACCCCCTGGGCCGGAGACCAGCCCACGCCCCCCATGCGAGCCCCCCAGGCATTCCGGCAGTGGGCCCACCCCCACCCCAGCATCACCGCCCCACACCCCGAGGACCCCCACGCCCAAAGAAGCCCCCCCATCCAGGGAGCCCACATTGCCAAGAGGAACTACCCCCTCAATCCAGCACCTTCCAACCAGCACACACACCCATTCCTCACACATTCACACCCTCATGCAATCAAATGCACCCACTCTCTCTCACTCCTGTACCTGCTCAATCTTGCTCCCACTCCCACTTGCCCTCAGAGTCACCCACACTTAGTCACGTTCACCCATACACGGACTGTCACTCGCACTCCAACCTACTCACATCCATTCGGGCTCTCCCCCACACACTCACCCACACTCATTCACCCTAATTACTTGGGACAACCGTGATGCAGATGCAGCGAGCATGAACGTGCACCAGTGCCCAGCAGCGGCCGGGGAGATGGCCATCACAGGCCAGCAGCCACACCCCCACCGACCCACCCCAGAGTGGTTGTGGCCACAGAAGCAGACCACCCCCCCCAACGCCCACCTGAGCAACTGATCAGCGGACCACCACAGGTTCTCCGAGAATCCACCCGACATGCATAGTGCCACACAAAACCACCCCACCGTCACCATCTCCACTCATCACTCCCTCACTCTCGCTTACTCGCTAGTTCAATCACGCTCTTACTCCCTTGCTCGCATCATAATTCGGCAGCACCCTGGGATTTTGACAACATGATGGGTCCCAGGCCCCCCGCCCGGATCCCAGGCCCACGGCACTAGGAGGGCAACGGGTGGGGGAAGACCCCCTCCCCCTTGCACAAATCATAATGGGTGTGTGTCAGTTGTGTAATGTGATTGTGTGCAGGTGTGTGAACTACCATAATGCAGTTAAAATTGGGGGGGATGGTGGTTGGTGCACCACTAGCCACTGTGATAGGCAGCGGGGCTCCCATCCCCCCAAACCATCAGTGTCTAAAATGCAATTAAAATTGAGGTGAGGGTTGCCAGACTGCACAGCAGACAGAGGTATCCCCTTCACCAACACAGTGTGGCACACCCCCACCCCAAAACCCTGTGTATCCAAGAAGATGTATGTTCCACCCAGAATCGAGGTGGGGGGGGGGTAAGACTGGGGGGGAGGCGGTCCAAAAAGGAGCCCGTCCTCCCAGAAGCCAGCTCGCAAGCCAGCTCGTTCAGGATGCTACCCACTGCCCCCAAATCCTAACCCAGGGTGAGGGCCGCCAAGCCGAGCAACAAAGGACCCTCCAGTGTTGCACCCCTGCACTCCCAGCAAGACAAGCATAATGGAGCAGCCACACCCACACCCACACCCACTCCCACACATCTTGCACACACAAACATACACAACAACAATAATCACAATAATGAACAATGGGCCAGACCCATATAGCGCCCCACATGCTAAGCGACACCCCCGAGCACCTACCGCAAGCCCACCAACCACTCATCCCAGAAACACACCGACAGTGGCAGGCTGCCCTGCAGCCACAGCCACCTCGGTGCAAACTGATGGCAACATGGCCGCCAACATGCACCAATGGCCCCCCGACCGCCCCTGAGCACCCACACACACCCGGCGCCAAGGATACCGGAGGCAATGCAACAAAGCGCCCTGCCCCATGACACAACGGCAGGGCGGCCAGGAAAAGTAGGCCCCAAACCACCAACTCCCAGGCCACCAGATTGTCCGCCCCACCCCCGTGACCCAACGAGGTCCCCCCCACACACATCCTCCACCCCCGCACGCCCACCTACAGGTACTCTCTCTCTCTCTCTCTCTCTCTGTCACACACTCACACACACACACACACACACACACACACACACACACACACACACACACACACACCCTCATGTGCACACACACACAGACACTCACCATCACACATCCCCACCTACACCCACACACAGCCCCGCATGCCCACACACAACACACACGTGCACACACACATATCCACACACAAGCACGAACCCACTCAGACCCACATTCACGTGCACCTGCACTCATGCATGTGCACACACATACTCACACACACGCACACCCACACACGCAGGCCCCAGGACGCTGGCACCAGCCCCCAGAGCGCCACCAGGGCCCCGGGGAGGGCACAACCCCACCACACAAGGATGCGCCGGGGCCAGCCCACATCACCAGCACACACCTGACCCCGACCCAGAGGGAGAACGGCCAGACCCAGCCCCACCCGGGAGGCAAGGCCAGGTGGCCTGGGGCCACGGGCAAACCCCCTCCCCCTGATCCACCCTGCAGCCCCCCCAGCCCAAACACATAGCCACCCTGGAACAGGCTCCCCGGACACCGGGCCCAGTGGGTCACAGAAACCCCTCATGGTCAGGGTGCAGCCAGCTGCCAGAGGCACCAAGAAGAACGAACTACCGCTGGCCACCCCTCAGGTTATAGAATTAATTAGCAGGGGCCAGAGAGATTTGAATTCAGCCAGTTGGTTATTTGAGGAGGCAAACATTCTCTGCAGGCTAATATAATCTGATAGTAGATTATTATCATGAGTCGTATATAAATTATTTCTTGATTTCCAATTCATGAGGATAGTCTTGCCTCTATATTTATTTCACTTAAATCACCTAATATGCAAAGTTTGGGAGAGGATGGGATATGATACCAAAGCCATGCCGATAAGTCTTCACATGTCTTGTGCCAGAACTTTTGGAGTGGTGCACAGGACCACATAGCATGCATATAGTAACTATCTGGGATGTTGCTGGTGCAGTGGGAGCAGATATTTGTGTGACTCAGGCCCATTTTGAACATCCTTTGTCCTGTGTAATGAGTTATATGTAGAACTTTGTACTGTATGAGTTGTAAATTAGAGTTTTTAGTCATCTTAAAAGTGTTTCAACATACAGTGATCCCTTGCTACTTCGTGCCTCACCTTTCGCGCCCTCAGTGCATCGCGGATTTTTCAAAAATATTCATCAAAAATTCAAAATTGAGAAAAAATGGACGGGCGCTAGCAGAAGGCAGGGAGACTACATTAGAACATCAGGTATCAACACGGAGAGCCCGCACAACTCAAAATCCACCTCTCTGTTCGCTGTTCTCGTGTTGGCTCGGCTCGGGAATCTCGCAAGCTGATTGGCCGAGACGTTTTACCCAGCTTCTCTCCCTGCCGAGCGCCCATACCCAGCGAAGGAAGACCGCATTCATTGTGCTTTATCGCTCGTGTTGCTTAGTCTCGCCGCGTGGAACTTTTCGCTGTTCTCTTGTGCCTTTTTGTGCGAAATAGTCTTCCCGTCGAGCCACTACTCCGCCTCCTGCAGCTTCTCCAGCTCTATCAGAAGCTGCCCTCGACGATCCTGCACCTCTAGCACCTGAAGATGAGGCGTCACCTGAGGAGCAGTAAAGCTCTCATTAACCTGTGCAGTAAATCATCTTCATCTTGAGTTACGTATCTTGTTATAAGAATAAGAGTTCTAAAAACATATTTATGTACACTTTATTTACATCTACGTATGTATGTACACTTACACACACACACACACACACACGTATCATATGAGAGAGAGCGTGAGAGAATGAACGTACGTATTATTTATGGGTGACGTCATTAGGGGTGACACTACTTCGCGGTTTTTCACTTTTCGCGGTCGGTTCTGGAACCCATTAACCGCGATAAGTGAGGGATCACTGTATTTGTGTCCAAAAGCTTTCATCTTTATTGATTGATAGGTCTGTCTCCCATTTTGATTTTGGAAGATATACTGATTCATCCAATTTTGATCATAGTCTGTGTATTTTCGATATCAATTTAGGGGAATGGAAATTTAGAAACTCTGTCACCTTAACTGGTACCTCTAAATCTGTCTGATTAAGAATGAATCTTTCTTTTATTATGGATTTAAGCTGTTGGTATTCAAGAAACTTTTTATCACTGATGTCATATTGTGACACTAGTTCCTGAAACTGGATAAAATTTCCACCTCGAATGAGATGTTAGTTTTTTTTTATTCCTTTCTCATACCATAGTGGAAAATTTAATGTCCCCTTTTGTTGCAGGAAATCAGGGTTATTCCAAATGGGTGTGAGTTTGCAAGGGACAAATGAAGACCCCGTTATTTTTCAAAAATTCCACCAGGCTGTCAGAGAGGAGCTAATGTTAATGATTTTAAAACAGTGATGGTGTTTGATACATGGACTCATGAAAGGTAAGTCAGAGATTTTTTGTGACCCACAGAGGAAAATTTGGTAAATCTAAACCTCCACATTCTTTTGCTTTTTGAAAAGTTTTTAAACTGATCCGTGATGGTTTAGCCTTCCATAAATATTTACTTATATTTGAGTCTAGAGACTTAAACCAGGCCATAGATGGTTGGGTGGCAATCATTGAAAATAAATAGTTGATTTTAGGAAGGACCATCATTTTAACAGTTGCAACTCTTCCCATTAGTGATATAGGTAATGTCCTCCAACGCGCAAGGTTGTCTTGTATTGTTTTTAGAAGGGGAATGTAATTTAGTCGCAGTAACTCTGAGAGCCTGAGGAAATATCTATTCCTAAATATTTAATATTACCTGATTGTATTGGAATAGTGGATATGATTGAAAAAATTACAATTTAAAAGTAAGACTGTTGATTTACCCCGGTTAACAGAGTAGTCTGATAATGATGAAAATTTATCAATTGACACCACTGTCTGAAGAAGAGATCTTTGAGTTTTCAAGGAAAATCAATACATCATCAGCATAAAGACTTATCTTGTGTTCTTTTTCTCCAGTTTGGATACCTCTAATATCAACATTTTGTCATATGGCTGCTACTAATGGTTCAATAAAGATGGTAAAAAGTGAGGGAGAGAGTGGACAACCCTTCCTGGTGCCTCTCTGAAGATTAAAGCTTCAAGAAGTTTGATCATTTTTTGGACAGATGCAGTTGGGCAGCTACACTATGTAGTGATTGAATCCAGTTTATAAAAGATGAACCAAACCCAAACTTATTTAACACTATAAAAAGAAATTTTCAGTTAACACGGTCAAAGACTTTCTCTACATCCAGAGATAAAATTGGGGTTTCCAAGTTATAAATCTTACAGTACTCTATTAAATTAAATAGCCTGCATGTATTATTAGCTGAGTGCCTACCCTTGATGAAACCTGTTTGATCTGGGTATATAATAAACAGAGTTATCTTCTCCAGTATTTTGGCAAGAGCTTTGCAAATTATTTTAAGATCAACATTCATAAGTGAGATGGGATGGTAGCTGGATGGAAGTGTAGGTTCTTTTCTGGGTTTAAGGAGCAGGATAATACTAGCCAAGTTCATATTTTTACATTATCTTTTTTTAATTTGGTTCACCATTTTAAAGAAAGTGGGTGCCATCACAGGCCAGAATTCTTTATAAAATTCTACTGGAAAACCATCTTGTCCGAAAGCGTTGTTGTTTAGGATGTGCTTAAGTGCCTCCTGGAGTTCGGACATTAGAAGAGGTGCAGCCAGAGCTTTATTCTGTTTATTATTTAATCATGGTAAATTAACATTGTCCAGAAATTAATTTCTCTGAGTCAGATGGATTAATCTGAGATGAATAGAGGTTTTCATAAAACCTTCTGAAGGAGTTATGTATTTTTTCATGGTCATGGGCGATATGTCCAGTCGTATCCTTAATAGAGTGGATAGTTGTTTTTTCTTTATTCAGTCAAAGCTGGTTAGAAAGATACAGTATCTCTCCAATTTACTATGTTCAACCTTCTCCAGATGCAGTCTTTGTATTAAAAACTGTACCCTTTTATTTGTAATTTCTTTTAGTTCCAGCTTTAATTTTCTCAGATTGTTGAGTGCCTGTTCCGGTGGAGAGTAATCTCCAGTAATTTAATTTTCTGTTCTAACTCCAGTGCCAGTGCTTTTTCTTTTTTTTTTTTCTTATATGAACAGTAAGAGATTATTTTATCTTGCATGACCACTTTTGCTGCTTCCCATTGAACACACAGCGATATTGCTGGCACATCATTATATTCCAGATATTATTCCCCCTCTTTATTAAAATCCATCCATCCATCCATCTTCTACCGCTTTTCTGGAGGTCCGGGTCGTGGAGGCAGCAGTTCAAGCAGAGAAGCCCAGACTTCCCTCTCCCCAGCCACCTGCTCCAGCTCTTCAGAGAGGATACCAAGGCGTTCCCAGACCAGCTGGGAGACATAGTGTCTCCACCGAGTCCTGGGTCTGCCCCGGGGTCTCCTCCCAGTGGGACGTGCCTGAAACACCTCAAGTGGGAGGCGTCCAGGAGGCATCCTAATCAGATGCCCATACCACCTCAACTGACTCCTTTCAATGTGGAGGAG
Source organism: Pholidichthys leucotaenia (assembly GCA_020510985.1). Lineage (NCBI taxonomy): Eukaryota > Metazoa > Chordata > Actinopteri > Cichliformes > Pholidichthyidae > Pholidichthys > Pholidichthys leucotaenia. Next base: position 39,554,750 of record CM035841.1, on the reverse strand, counting down.
CAGCGGTTCTACTCTGAGCCTCTCCCGGGTGACTGAGCTCCTCACCCTATCTCTGAGGGCGAGTCCAGCAATCCTACGGAGAAAGCTCATTTCAGCGGATCGTCACCTTATCGTGGTGGTGGTGGTGGTGGTGGGGGGGGGTTGCGTGCCCCAGTGATCCCAAGAGCTATGTTGTCCGGGGCAATTTACCTCTGATAGGGTCACCCAAGACAAACTGGTCCTGGGTGAAGTGCCAGACTAAGAACGATCCAACAGACTCTCATGATAAATTCTATATCAAGGATTCAGTGTACCCCGCCCGGTATGGGGTTACCGGGGCCCCACCCTGGAGCCAGGCCTGGGGGAGGGGCTCAAAGGCTGGCATCTGGTGGCCGGGTTTCCACCCGTGGGACCCAGCCGGGCTCAGCCCGAAGGAGTTGCATGGGTCCACCCTGCAGTGGGCTCACCACCTGCAGGAGGGATCGTGGGGGTCCGGTGCTATGTGGATTAGGTGGCGGTCAAAGGCGGAGACCTTGGCAGACTGATCCCAAGCTCTTTATTAAAATAATTAATAAAATCTTTGTCTTTGAGTAGTGATGTATTAAATTTCCAGCTCCTACTTTTCCTTGTAGCTTTTTTATTTACCAGTGTAAGAGATACTGGATGATCACTGCTAGCTTGGTTTGAGCAAATTTCAGTGTCTGTGGTATCCCTCACAATGGAGTTACTGGCTAAAAAAAAATCTAAACAGTAATATGAACGATGCACTGGTGAGAAAAAGATGTATTCCCTAAGAGTTGGGTGAAGAGAACGCCATTCATCGGAAAGACCAAAATCATTCAGGGCATTAATGAGACGCCAGATGCCAAACAGGAAGTTTGCTCGTTTATTTACAGGAAGACAAATGACAAAATAAACAGCTGCATGGGGCAAAACACGAACATATACTAAGATACAAAATAATAAACTCTGAAGATAAACTAGGAGAGACAGTGAGGACGGAGCCAGCACTGTACAAAAACACTTACTAAGACATGCAGCCGAAAGTCCAAGACACAGGGGAAGACTGGAGTCAGGAATAAGAGCTTCAGTCCGTCGTCACAAAGGTGTAAGATTGTGTAGGTCGCAGTGAGGAGTGAGCCTCAGCTGCTCCCTTAAATACCAAGCACAAACAAATCAGAAAAGAGGTAATTAACAAAAATGACAAACAGCTGTCACGGTGCCAGCTCGGCTTTGACAGCCAGAGGTGCGGCCGTGAAGCTGTCATGATAAAAGCCCCTGAGCGGCCCTAATAACAAACCCTGGAATACTACGGTGGAAAAGGGGAAATCCTGAGCAACCTGAGCGCGGACGGAATCAGCACTCAGATCACCACAGTACCCCCCGCTCAAAGGGTGCATTCTAGGTATCAACGTGACATCCAAGGTGCCCCCCGACCACAAAGCTAACAGGATCAACCCAGGGAGGGAGGAGGGGAAAACAGGCCAGGAGGGAGAGAACCAAAAAAACAAAAAGGGCAACAACGACACCCAGAGGAAGAAGGAAAAAAAAACCCCCACAATGAACGGATAACAATATGGATAACAGAATTGCGTGGCTTAATGTTGCTCCCCTGGGTAGCGGCCCAGGAGGAGGCAACGTGCATGTGGAAGTTAACTCTCCAACCTGTGATAGAAGAATAGGCAGAACACGTTTCGTGCCGTTATTTTACACAAGGAGTTTATTCTTCGTCCAAGTCATTCACATGACCAACATCAACTGACTAGTATTTACTATCAAAGTCCATAGTTTCTCTCTTATTATCTGATCACATCACCATTAAACAAAACACAATCATGTCCATTTATCACAATTTTCGATGTGACATTAACTGTATACTTAACATTTTTAACAAATTACCCTAACATGAAATGAATTATTATTTTTATCTCCTTCCCATGTATATAGCTGTTAACTTGTTCAAATATTTATATTTTAAACACTAACCCATGAATTTACATTTAAATTAATCATTTTAAGCACTGTCATAAATGTACAGCTTGTGGTGTTATTCTTAACAATGCACTGACCTGGCCACTGTGTATCTAACACACTTTTACAATAGTATTCCTGGTATTCGGTAATACACCCGAAATATGCACAGTTGGTGACAAATCAAACCAGTAAATGTCGTACTGTATGAAACCCGTTTCATAACTGTCTTTAAATAAAGTAAGCAAATGGTTCCTAACATGTGGGCGGATTTCACTGTTGTGGCACGTCCCATACAGTCGATCATTAACATTAGCAGGTTAGCTTATACAACAACACATCAACTTTAACAGAAATGCCCTTACAAACCCGCTTTTCGCCTCACACTTATCACAATATAGTCTCGGATATCTTAGGACTCTTACAGTTTATATTGCACTCTTGAATTATTAGTATTTACCAACCTGTGATAGAAGAATAGGCAGAACACGTTTCGTGCCGTTATTTCACACAAGGAGTTTATTCTTCGTCCTTCGGTGCGTGAGTCTACTCTCTATCACTGTGCGACATGCGCCATCTATTGGTCGGTGTACGGAACTGCACTCAACTCACATGAGTTATAATGGAACCAGGTGGATTACAAATGCATTGTAGAAAAATAAAACAATTAAAGAATAAAATAAAATTGTAGGGGTGCCTGTGTTTTTTTTTAAATTTTCTTATCCAAATGTCTTTTTAGCACCTCTTACATAACTATTAACTATTTCCAAGCCTCAACACTCTCCCCCACTTCAAATAAATGTCTCCCGACATTTCATGTTCTAGGGTGACTTAACGCATGAGAGTGTACCAATTATAACCATGGGACTGAGGTTGGGTGGGGTATTGGAATGGCATATAGTTTTGAGTTAGCAGCACAAGGGTAGGGAGTAAAACAGGTCTTACATCTGCAGTCCAAGGCTGGTACGATGGCTGTCCCAGAACGTCATAGGTCAGTCTCTCTACTGGCCTTGCTCTCCGCTGTGACCTTCTCAGTTCCTCCTGTTCTCCGTCCATCACCTCCACTTGTCCTTGACGTTCTTTCTGCAGCAAAGCTTGTCCATCCATTTGCTCCTCAGCATCCCGCTGAACGGGGACCGGTTCCTGTCTTACTGGTGGGCAGAACTCTCTAGCTGTCGCACAAAGCCTTTGCTGATTTTGAGGATTTTGCTCTGGCATGACAGGTACTGGTTGCTGAGTGTTTTGGTCTGGGAGATTTGAGGCATTTTGCTGAGGATTTACGAGTCTGTAACATGGGATTTGGCTACGGAGGTTGTAGCGGTAAGTATTTTCCTCCTCTTCCTCCGAGCTGTCATTGTCTGTTGTCACTGTTAGGATTTGTCTCTGTCCTCTTCTTCCATTTCTGTTTTGTCTTTTCTTTTGCAGGCAGTTTTTCTTCTAAAGGCAAGTCATTTACAGGCAACAGCAGGCTTCTGTGTAACACTCGCATCACTTTGCTGCCTCTCTCTGCTTGTACTTTATAGACTGGTCCATCTCCCACTCTCTCAACTACGCGATGTACGTACTGCTGACTCCCAGTAAGCGCGCAGTTTCCCTGGGCCTCCTCTTTCAGAGAGGTTTCTGACCAACACTCTGTCGCCTGGTTGGAGTGTGACACCGTTTAAGCGTTTGTCGTACTGCTTTTTGCCTTTATCTGAAGACTTTTGACTGTTGTCTGCAGCGATTTTGTAAGCAACACGCATCCTATCAGCCCATTTTTTAGCGTAGGTTTGATGGTTGTGTGTGTCAGTGTCTTTTGTCTGGTTCAATAATAGATCTACAGGCAACCTTGGGACTCTGCCATATAAAAGGAAAAATGGAGAATAACCTGTTGACTCGTGTCTTGTACAATTGTAAGCATGTACAATTTGGGGTAGGTTCAGGTTACTTTATTTGTACCCGTAGGTAGATTTGTTTTGCAGTCTGGTGACATCCATATTTACAAGCCACTAATTACATTCAACATAGACACAAACACAGGCACACATGAAGCTGACTATACACATGATAAAAATACTCAAGGCTCCATCAATCAGGGTATAAAAGGACAAAGAGATGAGGGAAAAACCAGAGGTAAGAGAGAAGGGTCATATTAAAAGTTAAAAACTAGTCAAAGAGGTTAAAAAACTCAAAGGTCTAAAACCCAATAAAATATTTAGAACCCAAGTGACATCCTACAAAAATAAGTAAATATAAAATGAAGTTAATAAATAGGTACCTAAATTATGTACACTATATTTTACAGCTTGTTCAACTCTTTGACAGCAGCAGGGACAAAACTGTTTTTGTAGCGCTGGGTTCTACTTTTTGGGACAGCAAACCTCCGTCTTGAGGGAAGAAGCTGAAAGTGGCAGTGCAAAGGGTGGGAGTCATCATTTAAAATGGAGGTAGCAATCCTCTGTACTTGTCTGGTGTACAGGGATGTCAGGCTCAGCTGTGGCTCACCAAGCAAACGACTGGACCATCTAACTACCTGATTCAAGGATTTCCTCTGTTTCAGTTTTATCTGACCAAACCATGACACTAAAGAAAAGGATAAAACAGATTCAATAAAAGCCCGATAAAACATTGTCATTATGGTTCGGTCAATTTAGAAGCGTGCAAGTTTCCATAAACAATGCAAATGTTGCTTACCCTTTTTGCACACCCTTTCACAGTTCTCTTCAAAGTTTAAATTACTATCAATAATCGTCCCAAGATATTTGTAGGATTGTACACATTCGGTGGTCTGGCCTTTTAGTACGGTGACTTTGTGCCTGGGATTTTTCCTCCTAAAGTCAATAATCATGTCTTTAGTTTTTGTCGTATTCAGCTGCAGGTAGGAATCCTCACACCAGTGAACAAAATCATCAACTACTGGTTCGTGGCCACTCTCACCATCCTGGAGGAGACTGACAATAACTGAGTCATCAGCATACTTTATAATGTGTCTGTTGTCATGTCTGCTCCGACACATGTTTGTGTACAGGATGAAGAGTAGTGGTGACAACACACACCCCTGAGGAGAGCCAGTAGAAGAGCACTTTAGGTCCGACAATGTACCATTGACCCTTACTCTCTGCATCCTGTTGGTTAAGAAATCCAGAATCCAACCCAGCAGATTATTGCTCAAATCAAATTGTTGCAGGAGCCTTTCAACTAAGATATGAGGTTGGATTGTATTAAAGGCGGAAGAAAAGTCCACAAATAAAAGCCTGGCATGCGTAAAAATCCAGATGTTTAAAAAGCATGTTAAACAGAGTGACAGTGGCATCCTCCACTACTTTGTGTGGCCTATAGGCAAACTGCAGAGGATCCAATGCCTGCTCAGTCTGCCTTAGGACCTCACATCTGATCAGTTTTTCAAAAATTTTCATTAAAATTGAAGTCAAAGCAACTGGTCTAAAGTCGTTTACCGTTTTAGGACAGCTGGATTTTGGAACGGGAACAACCACGGCTTCTTTCCAGATCTTAGGCACATGTTGTGTCTGTAAGGACTTATTGAAGATGTAATGAAATATAGGACTCAGTTCATGTGCACAGGACCTTACCAAGCGCCCACATATATTATCAGGGCCCTGACTTTTGTTCACTTTTACAGCGCAGAACTCCTTTTTAACATCCTGCACCTCAATATTAAAGTGCTGATTGTCTTTGAGTTTCTGTTTCAAATCTTGGGTTTCTGTGCTAAAATCAAAGGAGTCAGACCGACCATAAAAACAATTAAGAGCATTAGCCAGCTCTGTGTCTGAATTAAAACCATCTAAAAACACACAATTACTGCGCTCTGTGCTCTGAAGGCCTGCAATAGTTTTCATACTGGCCCAGGCTGAACCAAGTTTCTTTGTTGCCATCTTGCTTTCCAACTCTGATTTATAATTCTGTTTTGCTCTTAAAATTTCGGCCTTCAGCTCCTTTGTGGCAACCTGTAGCTCAGAAACAGACCCCTGTTTAAAGGCAAGTGCTTTCCTCTTTAAGCAGGATTTAACTGATTTTGTAACCCATGGTTTGTTGTTGGGATATATTTTGACACGTTTACGTGGAACAATCTTATCTTTACAGAAAGACATGTATGAGCATGTGACGTCAACCAGAGAGTCCAAATCATCCCCGCAGGCCAGTTTGAACATCTCCCAGTCTGTACAGTCAAAGCATTCCTGGAGGCTGTGCTCTGAATCTTCTGTCCACACATCAATGTCTCTCGTCTCCACCTTGCCTCTTTTGAGAGCAGTTTTATATGTGGGCAGCAAATGTACACAGTTGTGATCTGAGGATCCTAAAGGAGGAAGGGGGAGTGATTTATAGGCCCTCTCAATGGATCCATAGCACAGGTCCAATGTCTTTTTTCGCCTGGTTGGGCAGGAGACATACTGATAAAAGTTTTTAAGTGTCTTCTTTAAAGAAACATGGTTAAAATCCCCAAGAATGAAGTTTGGCGCCTCTGGAGAAATTGATTGCAGCTGCTGGATCACATCAAAGATGGTTCTGGAGGCGGAGTCAGCATCTGCCCTCAGGTGAATGTACACAATTGTGATGAAAAGTTGGGGGAACTCGTGAGGCAAATAAAAGGGGCGTAGTGACACAGACAGCAGCTCCACATCGGGTGTACAGATGCGCTCTCTGACCGTAACAGATGTGCAGTACTGCTTATTAATATATAAACATACTCCGCCCCCCTGACGTTTCCCCGTTACCTCTTCCTGCCGATCCGAGCGCAGCGGGGCTCCAAAGCCGTCAATCCACAGGTCTGCATCCTGATCATGCGCAGTAAGCCAAGATTCGGTGAAGGCCATGACGCAGCAGTTCTTAAAGTCCTTCTGGTAGCGTACATTCCCTTGAATTTCATCCACCTTGTTTCTCACAGACTGTACGTTCCCAAAAATTATTGAAGGAAGAAGAATGTTACCAAACTGCCGTCTCCTAAGGTGCAATTTCACACCTCCACGCCTTCCGCGCTTCCTTCTGCCGTCTCTCCTGTCTCTCTTTTCACCGCTATGTTCGTCTCTCAAAATAAAGTTAGGCAGTTGCGGCTTAGGCTCAATCACAGCCGCTGCATCAACCGTGTTTAAATGCAGCAACATGTCCCTGGAATAATGTATTCTGCCCGCCATTCTGCCCGCCATGGAGCCGAACGCATTTACTTCAGAGACAAAGAGCCAGAGGACGGATAGCAGCAGTGCAAGAAAGGGGAGGAAATCCATGTTGTAGATACCAGAGAGCTCTTCGCCATATATTCCACAAACACTCCAGGGCAGAAACGACACAGAGGATTTTATAAAAACGTATAAAAGTACATAAAAAAAAACCACACACACACACACACACGCACTATTTCACCAGCTGCCGGTTGCTGCGTGCGCATGCGCCCAAGGTGATCCTTCCATTCACTTTTTTCTCCTCCTGTAGGGTACGAAGCATTTGGAGTAGTGTACGATGCAGGCGCTCCACGGGGTTGCACTGCAGATGGTATGGAGTGGTCCATGAGTGAGAAATTCCAGACAGTTGTTGTAATCTGTGGAAGAGACTGTTTTCAAACTCATGTCCCTGATCGTGATGCAACTTCTCAGGGTACCCGAAACAAGGAATAAAATCCTGAAATATCTTTTCTGCGGCTGTTTTGCCTGATTTATTCCTTGTAGGGTATGCCTGTGCGAAATGAGTGAAATGGTCCACTAGTACGAGGATGTACTCATACCCTCCTTTACTTGGCTCAAGGTGTAAGTAGTCGATGGAGATTAACTCAAAGGGAGCACTGGTTGTGATAGATCCTATTGGAGCTCTCTGGGGAACATTTGGGCGTTTTTGTTTGATGCACGGACATTTTTTTGTTACATAATCTTCAACATCTTGTTGCATATATGGCCAATAGAAACGCTCACGGGCCAGATGTATCACCTTATCACACCCTATGTGACCCATGTCATTGTGTAGACTCTTTAACACCATCGGCCTTAGCTGTTCAGGTAGGACAAGTTGTTTGCTGTGCTCTGTTTTTCTGTACAATAACCCATTGTCAACTTCCAACTTGTTCCACTCATACAGTAGTCTCTGTGCCTGTTTACTCATTGTCCGTTTATCTTTATTGTTTGGTGTCCATCCCTTGAGTTTGAGTGAGATTACTTCTCTAATTGACTCATCGTCTTGTTGAGCAGCATTGATGTCTTTAGGTGTCATGCTCAAAACACTGTCAGTTGGCACATTGTTGTCATTAGAACTCAGTTGTAATGCAGCTATCCATGGCACATCACTGTTTTGTGCTGCCTTGCTCCCTTGCCACACTGCGGACACTACTTCCGGTAAAACTGTCTCTGTGAACTCATTCATTTGCTCTTGCAGATCTAATGGGTGTCTGGACAACATAATCTGCATCTGCATTCCTTTTCCCTGGCCTATACTTGATATCAAAATGGAAGTCAGCCAACTCCCCAACCCACCTATGACCCACTGCATTCAACCTGGCTGAACTGAGGACATAGGTTAAAGGATTGTTATCTGTACAGACAGTAAAAGTCGGTGCATAATGCAGATAGTCGCGGAATTTGTCGCAGATGGCCCACCTGAGAGCTAGAAACTCTAGTTTACCGGAATGTAAGTGATTATTCTTCTCGGCCGGTGTGAGAGTTCTGGATCCATAGCCAATCACCTTAAGTTTGTTTTCTTGTTTTTGATACAAGACGGTTCCCAGGCCTTTGTTTGACACATCTGTATGCAATACAAATGGAAGGGCCAAATTGGGATAGGCTAGAATGGGAGGATTAGTCAGAATGTCCACAAATCTTGACACAACTTCCTGATGTTCACTGGTCCATATTATTGGTGTGCGAGAAGGAAGCTGGTTTTTGTCTCCTTTCTTTGTTTGTCCTCTACTCCTTTTTGGTGCTGGTTTATTGTCATTGCTTGTTTCATTAGTGCTCTGGAGGAGTTCGAACAAGGGTCTCGCCAGACGTGAAGAATCTTGAATAAATGATCGGTAATAACTGAGAAAACCCTGTAACGTTCTGAGTTCTCCGACTGTGCGAGGTTTCTTGTCTTTCAGAGCGAACACAGCATCCAAGTCTTTTGGGTCAATCTGGACTCCTTCTCCCGACACTAGCCTACCCAGGTAGCGTACTTGGTTTTTGAACAGTTCGCATTTGGCTGGCCGAAGTTTTATGCCGTGTTGTCGCATTTTGCACAAAACCTGTTTAAGGTGTTCTACGTGCTCATCAAAGGTTTTGGAGTAACACAGTACATCGTCCAAGTAAGGCATGCAACACTCGTCTCTGATTCCTTCTAACACCCCCTCCATACACCTTTGGAATGCGGCCGGTGCGTTTGACAACCTGAATGGAACCCGCACCCACTCGTATAGTCCCCAGGGTGTGCTAAAAGCGGTTAAATGTCTTGACTCCTCACTTACAAAACCCTGATGGTAGGCACTTCCCTGATCCAATATGGAAAACCAGGAGTTACCCCCAAGACTGTCCAGTAGATCTTGTATCCGTGGTAACGGATGCCTGTCAGGTATGGTTTTTCCGTTCAGCTCACAAAAATCAACACACAAGCGCATAGTATTATTAGCGCATAGTATTGTCCTTTTTACGCACACACACTACTGGCGACGAGTTGTTTGACACTGATTTCCTGATCCAGCCCCTGCTTAAAAGGTTTTGAACATACTCCTTCACCTCTTTATACAGTGGTCTTGGAATGGAGTTGTAACTTTTCTGCACGGGTGTGTTGTCAGTGGTGTTGATTTTTAGCTGTAGTCCGGGAATACATCCAATGTCTCCTTCATCATGAGCAAACACATCAGACTGTTCATAGAGCATCTGCCGAACCACCTCCCAATCACCCTCTGAGAGATGGTCTAAATTGGCACTAGGGTGCCATCTCAGGTGTGAGGGAGCATTGCTTAATGTTTCTTCACCCTCACCTTGACTGTCACATGTCACTTGAGCAGAGTGACAAAATGGCTTGTCTGTAGTTTTGGTTGCATTTTCAGCACTGGAACAAACATTTACAGGTTTGTATTCAGTGATCTCTGAAATAAGTCCTAAAACAGTCTTTGGATTTAGAAAAATGTTGTGCTTTGTTGAGTTTTGGATTGGGATTTTGACAGTTTTTGAAGCACCAGCGGGTACATCAATAAGAGCTGGGAATAACTCCAACCCATCTGGTAAGTTACATTTCACAGCTGGCTCGAACAACATTTCTCCTCCTCCAGGAAATGCTCTGATGTGACATTTTACCATACAGATTTGGCTACTGTGAACAGTGAGTCCTTTTTTCCCAACTCTCACCACTGGACTTTCTGGTTTATTTTCTGTTGACTTGGTGTGGACAACAGAGATGAGTGACTCAGCATTACCTTTCTGGACCTTTAAAGTCTCTGACAGTAAGCCCACTAAGCTAATATCGTCACTTTGTTCACTGTTTGCCATTATTATCTCTTGGATCATGTTAAAGCCCAGCAGCGGAGTGCTTAAATGCTGCTGACTGACAAGCATTGGAACATACAAGGATACAGAACCATACTGTGAACTTGTGATCTCAAGCAGGACATCTATCCACCCCTCGAAGGGAACATCCGTTCCATTGGCTGCGGTGATTTCGAGTGGATGGCCTGGGAGTAGGCTCTCGAGTGGCTGTATTTTCACATTTGGTAAGGCTGCTTGAACCCATGACTTTTCAACAATGCTTACTTATGCCCCACTGTCCAATAACATCTGTAGGTTTACTCCATTTAACTGGCAACTGATCATATGTAACGGACTCGAACTAGTCAGCTACATTAAAATAACAAAATAAAATAAATCTTGGCCGATGCAGAGAAGTAGACGTCAGGCAGGGTCTCGATCAGTCAGTAGTCTGTTTATTTCTGAAACAGATTGGGGCAGACAATTTACACATGACACGGGAATGGGGACAAGTGCTGGCATTCCCCTTCCCAGGCTTCCAGAGTGTGAGAAACATAGCTTACAGCTACGTGGACTACATAACTTTAGATCGTATAGTTACAGTATACCACAAGCAAAGAAAAAGTTTAGCACCAAATACATGACAGCATTACATGACAGAGTTACATGACTGATCGTTTTTTCTATTTTTTACAACAGTACATTTAACATTTTAACATACCTGAAACAGATTGGGGCAGACAATTTACACATGACACGGGAATGGGGACAAGTGCTGGCATTCCTACAGAACAATGGACTCGTTAGCGCCTACTTAACTAGCCATCAATCATCGGTATTTATGACACTACTTTGAATATTTTACATCAGTATTGCAAACGAAAATGTAACAGAAAATCTTACAATCAAAATTAGTACAATAACTTAAAGAAAACTACAGTAAATCAATCACATTAATCAATTTTGTTCCCTGAGGAATTACACACAACTTACCCCTTCCCAGGCTTCCAGAGTGTGAGGAAGTTCCCAGATGTGTCACACTAATTATCGCCCCATCAGAAACACTTGACATATTTACAACACGGACATTTTGGGAAGTTCATTACTGCAGGAACATATTTATTCTTAAGACTACTACATACTCCCCTCTGAACTTCACCAAAATACCACTACAAGTCAACCACCAAAAAACCACTGGATAAGTATATCCCACAGTATACTGCAACATGTATGTCACCAAATTCAAAGGGAAAGCAACTACGGAGGGCTGCGTAGACCCCCCCATAGTGTACTTGCTACAGGAGTGCCGTGTACACTACCCATATCATACCAGACTAAATACCACCAGTTGACTTCACATGAATTGGAGAAAGGGAAATAAAGAGAAGAAAAACAAAGAAAAAGAACAAATCTGTCATTCTTCAACTGGACAGAAGGCCTATGTGGTGTGTGTGTGTGTGTGTGTGTGTGTGTGTGTGTGTGTGTGTGTGTGTGTGTGTGTGTGTGTGTGTGTGTGTGTGTGTGTGTGTGTGTGCCTTCCCCTACGGCATCAGTGCCCTAGCCAAACTAAGAACTGAACTGTTTGAGCGTTGAGTATACTGTTGGGCCATGTTCTGAATCAGCCGATTCACTGGTTTAACTACCCTCCCTAACCTGGTTCTCACTGCGCCCACTGTACTACTAGGGGAACTCCCAATGCTGGAAGGCGGCATGGACACTTCAGATCTTTGGTCACCACAAAAACTGGCAGATAGACAGGGCATTTCTGAAAGATCATTGGTCAACTGAACAGTCTCCGCTGTGTTCAACTGCACGGCCAGGTCAGAATCTTGTGTGCATGAAGCCTCTTGTAGCTGATTGGAGGCAGAGGCCCCTGCCACCCAACTGGCTGTCCAAGCAGTCCTGTCGATCTCTGATGCAGCAACATGTGAATCAAGATCATCACCTGACTCATACGACTCACTCAGGGTCACTTCATGAGCAGCACTGTCCATTTCAATTGGCAGAAAGTTGACCAAGAGAAGCAGATTGCGGTGAACAACCCTTTCTTGCCCATTGATTGTGTTCCTGACACGGTAAGTATGGCACCTAGGGTCGGCAGAGACGACGACATACGGGGTGGACCCCCACTTGTCTGCTAATTTCCTGCGCCCCCGTTCACCCTTGTTTGCCAACAAGACTCGATCACCTTCCACAATGTCACGTCCTTTAGTTCTCCTATTGTACAAGTCTGCTTGACGTTCCTGGCTTGAAAGAGCGTTGGCCTGAGCAGCTGACAGAGCCTCCTTCAGATCTTGTCTCATCCTAGCAACATACTGGTCATAGTCCACAGTGTCGCAGTCCCTTACAGCATTCTGAAACATGACATCCACCGGTAGACGTGGCACTCTGCCATACATTAAAAAGAATGGCGCGTAACCGGTGGATTCGTGTGCAGTGCAGTTGTAAGCAAACACTAGAGTCTGTAGCATCTGTGGCCATTTCTGCTTTGCTCTAGGGGGAAGGGTTCTTATCATGCTGCCCAAAGTTCTATTGAACCGTTCAACGTTCCCATTCCCCATGGGGTGATAGGCAGTAGTTCGGGACTTTTTGACCCCAGCAACTTGCAACAATTCCCTGATCAGCTCACTTTCAAAATTGGCACCCTGGTCTGAGTGAATTCTGTCAGGGAACCCATACACACAAAAGTATTAGTCCCAGAGCTGGCGGGCAACTTGTTTTGCAGATTGGTCACGGCAGGGGTAGGCATGGGCCATTTTAGTAAAATGGTCAGTGACTACTAGCACATCCACACTTTTCCCACTGCTGTCCTCCGCGGACCAAAAATCAATGCACACAAGTTCTAATGGGCTCGTTGTCTTAATGCTTTCGAGGGGCGCTCTGGCTTCCGGTTCAGGAGTCTTACTGACCACACAACGCTTGCATGTTTTCACATATTCACGGACATCCCGTTCCATGTCAGTCCAGAAGAACCTCTGCCTTGCCAAGTATAAAGTTCTCTGCTGGCCCTGGTGGCCTGCGTCATCATGGATGCCTTGCAGCACTCGCTGAACCAATGAAGCTGGAACAACATACTGGTGTCTTTTCTTGCCAGTCAGTGGATCTTTGCTCACCCTGTACAGTAGCCCATCTAACATCTTGAGTTTGTCCCACTGCTTCAACATTCTCAAGACGCCATCTGTCTCGTGAGGCCTTTCTCTTCGCGACGGTCGTCTCCCGCGTGTCACAAAAGAGATGACTCTGGAGAGGCAGGCATCTTGCTGTTGCTGGCCTTGCAACTCCTGAATGGAAAACACAGGTAAGGGATTCTGACCACAGGCAGCCAGCTGCTGCACGTCCTGGACAAGCCAACACGAGGCTCTCTCAGCTGATCCCATCTCCCACTCAGCATGACCCTCGAACACGGCCTTCACTTTTTCGCTGTCGAGTGAGGAACGCTCCAGCCTGGAGACTTGCGAGAGACAACTGACCTCCTGGTGGTTGGCACTCAGTCTAAAGACTTCCTGTATCATATTGTCCTTAATCAGCTGTGCTTCTTCCAGCAGCGCTCCGTATGGCTCAGACACAAGCCTCTTGCTGACACAGCCCTGAACGAAAGGCTGCCTGCTGAGGGCGTCCGCCACAATGTTTTTCTTGCCAGGAATATACTTGATACTGAAGTTGTACGGGGCTAACTTCGCAACCCATCTCTGTTCGCATGCGTCCATCTTCGGCTTAGTCAGTATATATGTCAATGGATTATTATCCGTCCAGACAGTGAACTCATGCCCTTTTAACCAATGACTAAATTTATCACAGACTGCCCACTTAAGGGCCAAGAACTCCAGACGATGCGCTGGGTACTTGGTCTGGGATTGCGTCAGAGACTTGCTTGCGAAAGCAATCGGACGGGCCTTGTTCTCCCCTTCCGGGACTTGAGAGATGACTGCCCCTAACCCATCTAATGACGCATCAGTGGACAGGATAAAGGGACGGCTGAAATCTGGATGAGCTAAGACGACTGACTCGAGTAGGGCCAACTTCAGTTGCTCAAAAGATTTCTGTTGGTCACTTGTCCAGTCACTCGGCTTGAGTTTCTTAAAGGCCACATGCATTGTCTGGCCTCTACTCTTCTTTGGCGTTGCAGTGAGGGCAAAGAGAGGCTTAGCAATGCTAGAGCAATTCTGAATGAAGCGCTGATAATACATGACCATGCCCAAAAAGGACTTTATTTTTCTTGGGGATGGGGTCACGCCATCTTCATGCATTAGTGCTTGTTCAGTCATGGCAGCAATTGCTTGTACTTTCTCCGGATCAGTCGCTACTCCACTCTCGTCAACGACATGGCCCAGAAACTTCACACTGCGCTGAAGAAAATGGCACTTTTTGGGCGCAAGCTTTAATCCGTGCGCACTCAGCCTGCTGAACACTACATTGAGCCGCTTCAGTGCCTCACCTTCGTTCGGCGCGAAAACCAAGAGGTCATCTAAATAACACAACAGAGTCAAAAAATTCTGGTCGCCAAAGATGTTTGTCATGAGGCGCATAAAGCTGGCTGGCCCATTACATAGCCCCTGAGGCATGCGATTGAATTCATGCAGCCCCATGGGCGTGGTAAAGGCAGTCAGTTTCTTATCCTCTTCACACATGGGGATATTGTAATATCCTGATGTTAAGTCCATGGTGCTGAAGAATGCACTCCCCCCAAGAGCAGCCAGGCAATCCGCCTGATGAGGCAATGGGTGGGCATCTTTGATAGTCCTGGAATTCAGCCATCTGTAATCCACACAAACCCTCAGATCACCGTTCTTCTTCCATACGAGTACCAGGGGTGACGCCCACTCACTGGAAGACTTACGGATGATTTCTTTTTCCTCCATCTCAGACAGCACCTGTCTCAGCTTTTGGTAATGACCAGGTGGGACACGTCGATACGGGAGTCTGAATGGCCGAGGATCAGTCAGGTGGATCCGATGAACAAAACCGGTGGCCTCACCGCAGTCCAACTTGTTCCTAGAAAATAGGCTCTCATATTTCCGTATCAAGTCGAACAACTGGCCTTTCCAATAATCTGTAACATCACATGAATCAATGTCGAGGTCACTCAATCCGAGTCGATTCAGAGCATCACTGAAATCAGGGGTAGAGGAGGATGAGTCAGCATCATGTAGGCTCTGGCTGTTCACCAGAAGGTCATTTGGGGGGGTTTTGGAAGTGGGTACATCCAGGTCTTCCAACGCAACACACGGGAACACATCAGTTAACTTAGTGTTTCGCTTCAATGTAATTTGTTTGTCACTTGGATTGATCACTTTAATAGGTACCCATCTGTCCCCTGACATTGTAGCGACAGCCCTCCCCACCATGATACCCTTCTTGTGTGTGTTGGAACTTGGAGCGTCAACGAGAATAGCGCTCCCTGCTGAAACAGGTGAGTTGGCTGGGAGCCTACCCCACACAAGGTGTTCATGATGTGGCAGCAGTGTTACGGCTTGTGTCAGCTTGGCTGTACCTATCATGTCAGGAATCACATTCCCCCTCCATCTGTTAATTCCAGATAACATGTTAAGAAAATGTTCAACCCCTGGGTCATTCGTTGATTCAGGCTTCTCAATCACTTTCCAGTAACTGGAGTTTTGTTTGAGGTGATGAATCAAGTGCTTTATCACGTTGGAGCCCAGGATCATTTCGTCACACTGACCTGGCACGACCAGTGTGGGAACACTCACATCCTGTCCATACACAGTCATCTCCAGCTGATAAATGCACTTCGGCTTCACTTGAACCCCACCACACCCCACCAGTACCATGCCTGTGTCTGCAGTAATGCTCTCAGCACATAAGCCCACACTACGTAGTTTCTGTTCGGCCTCTTCATTCATTGTGCAGGCCATGGACCCACTGTCAATTAATGCATGCAACAAAACTTGGTTCTTCACTGAGACGTCAGTATAAAAGAGACTATCGGAATTTGCTAATTTGTGCACATTTTGATAAACAATCTTATTTCCAGCAGGAGCACACTTGCATTTTTCTTCATAAGTAGATTGCACATCATCTTCAAAACTGAGGGACTGACTAAATGCACCCACATCGTCCCCTCCCACATGTGGGTGGGTGGCCTAGTTTCCCTGAACAGGCGCAGTGGTATTGGGCATTGCTGTCCTGCGCTTGGAGCAGTCCTTTTTTTGATGTCCAGTTTCAAAGCAAGCAAGGCATCGCTTTTCTCTCATGCAGTGCGATCTTGTAGAGTGGGTGCTGTCGCCACAGACGCGGCAGGGAGTGACTCGAACCCACTGGGCTGGTTGCGCAACACCCGGTGCTGTGGCCTGGTTTGTCTTCTCCAGCACCCTCTCCAGCATACACAGGACACGCTCAAACGCACCCCCCTCCGCACTGGAGGACTCGTTGAATCTGGACGGGCTAGACGCACTAGGCTCACGAACGCTCACTTCCTCCTTAACGTCTGGCATGAAGTAAGCGACAGCCGCAGTCACCTTAGATGGTTTAACTTCCACTGGCTTCCTCTTGGACAGGAACTCCCTCTGATACTCATCGATCGCTTCTTGCACCTCTGTCAAAGACCACTTGCTCATAGGTTTACTCTTAAATACACTGGACAGCTCAGGATCATTGCAGTTCCTAATAAACATCATGGATATTTCAGCATTCATGTTCTCCAATTTCCTGCCTTGCTTTTTCAGGAGACGATCTGCCTGCTCTGCTGCTGTATTCAAGCGCACCCAATAATCCACTGGATTCTCACCCACACTGGGCTGAGTGGCATAAAAATCAGCCAACGGTAAGCATGATGCAGGGGACTCACTGAAATACTTCCGCAGGATATCATAGATCATGTCTGGCTGGACTGCATGGTCTGGGGTTAAGCTACTCCTTATTCCCACTTTAACTATTTTCTTGGCCTTTCCCATCAGATGACTCAGGATCTCATCAACTTGATCTGAAGTGGGGAATTTCTTTTTGCGTAAATACATTTCCATCAGCTCTATCCATTCCTGTACTGAGCATTTATCAGACCCCTTCCCTCTGAACACAGCAGGCCCACGAACATCTGACTTGACTACCACATTGACATTGGTGAGATCAAGAGTGCCACTGATGTTACTAGATCGTTCATGCCTGTCTGGCGCCATTGGAGAGACTGGGTCACATGACTGTGTGACAGGCTGAGTAGAAGGTAACAGCCGACTGGCTATGGAATCTCCAATTCGATTCCCTAATTCAGTAATTAGATCACGCAGCTCAGCTGAGGGGTCATTGCTACCAGGAGGAAACATGGGCGTGGAGGATGCGGGCCCTACCTCACATGCCTGTGCTGGTAAATCCCCCTCCCCATCACTGATATGTGGCTGTGGTGTCTGTACAACATAAGTAGCCCCCACTGGGTGTGTATGCATAGTACCACCCTCTCCCACCATGTCAGTGAAAGTTAACTGTTTAACTCCCCCACCCCTCAACAAAAAAGGACCCCTGCCTCTACCTGCCCCAGCTACAGGGGTGTGAGAATAAAGGCTATGAGACATATCACCATCCATTACTAAAAACTAGCTTAATTAATGGTAATAAACACAAAATAGAAATTTCAAAACAGGCTACTCTGATATAACACACATAAAATAAAATTCAAAGCCAAATAATACTGAATGAGCTTCTGTCAAAAACCTTAAGTAACTGAAGGATGCGTTGTGTTGATGAAGACTGTACTCTCCTTGCGAACCTCCACTCAGCAGGCAGCTGGACCCCGGAGATCAGCTGTGGCTGATCAGAAGAATCCTTGAAAGGTCACGGCACCAGTTTATGTAACGGACTCGAACTAGTCAGCTACATTAAAATAACAAAATAAAATAAATCTTGGCCGATGCAGAGAAGTAGACGTCAGGCAGGGTCTCGATCAGTCAGTAGTCTGTTTATTTCTGAAACAGATTGGGGCAGACAATTTACACATGACACGGGAATGGGGACAAGTGCTGGCATTCCCCTTCCCAGGCTTCCAGAGTGTGAGAAACATAGCTTACAGCTACGTGGACTACATAACTTTAGATCGTATAGTTACAGTATACCACAAGCAAAGAAAAAGTTTAGCACCAAATACATGACAGCATTACATGACAGAGTTACATGACTGATCGTTTTTTCTATTTTTTACAACAGTACATTTAACATTTTAACATACCTGAAACAGATTGGGGCAGACAATTTACACATGACACGGGAATGGGGACAAGTGCTGGCATTCCTACAGAACAATGGACTTGTTAGCGCCTACTTAACTAGCCATCAATCATTGGTATTTATGACGCTACTTTGAATATTTTACATCGGTATTGCAAACAAAAATGTAACAGAAAATCTTACAATCAAAATTAGTACAATAACTTAAAGAAAACTACAGTAAATCAATCACATTAATCAATTTCGTTCCCTGAGGAATTACACACAACTTACCCCTTCCCAGGCTTCCAGAGTGTGAGGAAGTTCCCAGATGTGTCACACTAATTATCGCCCCATCAGAAACACTTGACATATTTACAACACGGACATTTTGGGAAGTTCATTACTGCAGGAACATATTTATTCTAAAGACTACTACACATACACCTACCGCCAATGAGCTGTGCCACACGCTTTGTGTTAGGTAACTTTTGGGACTTGGCAGTAGTCTGTTCGGAGTTCAGTCTTTTAGTGTTGTGGGACTCTGCTGGTGGTTCAGTCACTGGTGGTCCCTCCCCAGCGACCTCCTCCAGTTTCCCGACACATTGCTTTTCTGAAGGCAACCTATAGCTCTTTGCCCCTCCTTTCCACATCGAAAACAGTGTGTGCAGCGCTCAGTCTCTTGGGCGATACACTTTTGGCACTTTCCTTTCACTGCGGGTCTCAGTGCTGGCTGTTTAGGGACCGGTGCTGTGGGACTGGTGTTTACTGTATTTACTATTGGGGTTAGGGCCTTTTCTAAACTCTTGGTTAGGGAGGAGACCTGTGCCGTCAGCTCCTGGATAGCTACACAATTAGCTTGGACTTCAGTGTGCATTTTAATAGAGCTTTGATCTGTCTCTATCTGTGCCACATTAACACTGGTGACTTTCTGTTTGTGACTTTGTCCCAACCTACTTAATCTCTCTGTCTCTTCACTAACAGAATTTGCTATGAGCTCCAGGATGGAGTCATCTGTGACACTGGTGTTGGAGATGTGAGGTTTAAGGTCTCTCCTGACATAAGAGTATTTTTCATTCAACCCCTGATACAGTGAATGGATAAACACACCTTGTACCAACTTGTTGTCATAATGAAACCCACTACTGTTTTTAGATGCAGTCACCACACGCTGTTTTAGCCCCATTAGACTATACATAAACTGTTGTGGTGTTTCTTTGTCATTTTGCTTAGCATTACTCAGCTCCTGAAATAATTCAGTGCTGCTTTTCTCGCGTAGATGTGTCCTTAAGAGACGTTTTAACTCAGCTACAGTAAGGCTATCCTTGGTTACAAGCATATCTTTAAAGGTACCAGGCTTAATTATCTTAAACACTGTTCTGATAATCTCAGCCTCTGTGAACCCTTCATTTAGCCCTTCATCAAGCTGTTTGCACAAGTTATTGTAACTCAAATCAGAATCAAAATCAGAGATTTGACCACTATAAATCTTGTACTCTCTACGTGGCAACAGTGACGTAAGTTCAGTCAGTCTGACTAACCCTGGGTCAGGAACTACAGATGATGATGTCAGATGGTTCTTCCCTGATGGTGCTGCAGCTCCAGTGGTCACAGGAACTACTATGACCGGATCATCGTCGGGTGACACCTCTGCATCCACTTCTCCAGCTGCTGTGGGCCGTTGTAGTTCAATAATGAGGTCACGGAAAGCAAGCAGGCGAGACCTCCCCTGGTCCTCAAGGCTCTTCAGTTGTGGACTTCTCAGCGAGTCAACAATGAAGTCGAAGAGTTCCACTTCGGTCAATTCTGCACCTGGCAAATCTTCTCCCACCGCATCCTTGAACGACTCAGCCAGCTTGTAAAGAACGTTTCTGCAGCGGGCAATGGTCAGCTGGCGAAGCTCTTGCTGGATTTCCCATCTCAGGTCATGTAGAGCAGACATGGCTGTGGTTTCCTGTAGTCAGTCGCTTAGGTCAATGGCTCAGGAACAGGTGGTCAGCATCCCTTGGTTCTTCAATGATTAGTGCCAGACCGGTAGGTGGCGCTAATCCCAGACGAGCCCCCAAAATTGTTGCTCCCCTGGGTAGCGGCCCAGGAGGAGGCAACGTGCATGTGGAAGTTAACTCTCCAACCTGTGATAGAAGAATAGGCAGAACGCGTTTCGTGCCGTTAGTTCACACAAGGAGTTTATTCTTCGTCCAAGTCATTCACATGACCAACATCAACTGACTAGTGTTTACTATCAAAGTCCATAGTTTCTCTCTTATTATCTGATCACATCACCATTAAACAAAACACAATCATGTCCATTTATCACAATTTTCGATGTGACATTAACTGTATACTTAACATTTTTAACAAATTACCCTAACATGAAATGAATTATTATTTTTATCTCCTTCCCATGTATATAGCTGTTAACTTGTTCAAATATTTATATTTTAAACACTAACCCATGAATTTACATTTAAATTAATCATTTTAAGCACTGTCATAAATGTACAGCTTGTGGTGTTATTCTTAACAATGCACTGACCTGGCCACTGTGTATCTAACACACTTTTACAATAGTATTCCTGGTATTCGGTAATACACCCGAAATATGCACAGTTGGTGACAAATCAAACCAGTAAATGTCGTACTGTATGAAACCCGTTTCATAACTGTCTTTAAATAAAGTAAGCAAATGGTTCCTAACATGTGGGCGGATTTCACTGTTGTGGCACGTCCCATACAGTCGATCATTAACATTAGCAGGTTAGCTTATACAACAACACATCAACTTTAACAGAAATACCTTTACAAACCCGCTTTTCGCCTCACACTTATCACAATATAATCTCGGACATCTTAGGACTCTTACAGTTTATATTGCACTCTTGAATTATTAGTATTTACCAACCTGTGATAGAAAAATAGGCAGAACACGTTTCGTGCCGTTATTTCACACAAGGAGTTTATTCTTCGTCCTCCGGTGCGTGAGTCTACTCTCTATCACTGTGCGACATGCGCCATCTATTGGTCGGCGTACGGAACTGCACTCAACTCACATGAGTTATAATGGAACCAGGTGGATTACAAATGCATTGTAGAAAAATAAAACAATTAAAGAATAAAATAAAATTGTAGGGGTGCCTGTGTTTTTTAAATTTTCTTATCCAAATGTCTTTTTAGCACCTCTTACATAACTATTAACTATTTCCAAGCCTCTACATTAACACGGAAATGATCAAAACTAAATCAAGAGCAACCGGATGACTAAAGAAAATACAGGTACCCTACTAACAAACATAAGTACCATATAACATACACACTAGCAAAAATAATGTGTAGCAGAAGGGACAAAATAAATATGGTACAGCCCAATAAAACAAATGAAAGGAAACCAAAATACAGGTACATTTCAAAAATCCCCAAGTACTCAATAACACATTAACTAGGCAAAACCCCTTCAAGTATTACAGAATAAGCAAAACAAGAAATGTGGTAACTGAGTCAATAAAAAAAAAAAAAAAAATCTGCCTGAGAGAAGTTGTGGATTACGGAAAACTAGTGGGGCTCTTACACAAAATTTTGGAGACGCAATTGTAACTGTGTGGTCCAGTAGCATCAACAGTACAGTAGGTGCCAAATCCCATGGGTCGAGGAAGGCAGTAACTAGTTACCCTTACTCCACTCAACTTCACAAAACTGCACCTTGAAAAGTTTTATCACACAGCACTCCTACTTACTTATAAAAACAATGTGCTTCCTTCCAATCAAGTATTACTCTTGATTTCGCCGATTTGAGAACTGGTCAGAAATGTTCTCATCTGTGTCATAATAAGTAAGGCACGCATAGTCATTTTAGTGAATATATAATTTTATGTTGAAATAGTTGCAAAGTACAAAAAAAAAGTTAAACACCTGCAGATTTAGAAGAATCACAGGCTTAAAGAAAAAACAAAACACAGAACTCCCAAACTGACAAGAGTAAGGACACAAATTTACTAGTGAAACAGTGTAACTAGACAGGAAAAAAATAAAAAAAAAACACGACTTAAGGAGAAAAAATATATAAACAACAGTAAAGTTGCTAACTAATATTCAAGTAACCTTCTTGCTAGACCAGTATTCCCACTATTCAAACAAGTTTTGGGGTCTACTCTCGTGAGTACTTGAGTAAGAAGCATCAACACCAATCTTACACGAGTATGCTCCTGGCAAAAAGAAAATCTGCGTGATACACAACTCGACAACTCGGGCAAAGAACAAGGACTCCATAAGATTACATGGAGAGAAAAAACCCCCCACAACTAATTAGGGCAACGAACAAAGAATCCTACAATATACAAGAAACAAAAAGAAACACCACTAATTCGGGCAAAGAACCGAGAGTCCTTCAATATACATGGAACCAAACAAACAAAAAAAACCCCACAATTTCAAGGGCACCAGCAGGTAGAAAGCAGGGAACAGGGAAGAAAAAACAGTTCAAGGGGGTCGACCCGCATCTCAAATCCACCTACCACAAGGGAAAAAGAACAGTCCGGGCGGTCTACCAAAGTCCCAGACCCGGGGAAACAGTACCTCAGGTGGCCGGACCAGGTCGCCGAACCAACAAGGCAGTCCTTCGGGCGGCTGACCCCTGACACAGAACAGGCGACACAATCTCTCCGGCGGCCGAACCAGGTCGCGGAACCAACAAGACAGTCCTTCGGGCGGCCGACCCAGAACGCAGAACCAGCAAAACAGTCTCCCAGGTGGCCGACCCACGTCCTTAGACCACCAGGACCGAAGGGGGAAGCTTGGAGACGGCCTTCCTACCGGGAGGGACAGCAGAGGAGAACTGATCCAAATAAAGGGAACCCCAGCAGCACCCGGAGGAGACAAATAGGAGGGAAGAGGAGGAACCAGTCCGGCATCCGGCAGAAGGGAATCCACAGCAACCTCACTGACCTCGAACCAAACCGGTGCTGCACCCTCGATGGGTCCCGATTGGACCGGCGCAGCACCCACAATGGACCCCGACTGGACTGGCACTGCACCCTCGATGGGCCCCGATCAGACCGGCGCAGCACCCTCGATGGACCCTGATCGGGCCAGCGCAGCACCTTTTATGGACCCCGATTGGGCCGGCACAGCACCCGGGATGACCTCCGAACACGACCCTGGAACCTCGATGATGATAACCGAAGCTGATTCGTCTCCGGTGACCCTGGGAGGAGGCTCAAAAAGACAAAGAGAACCGGGATCAGGATCACCGGCAGCAGCAGAGCCCGGCGAAACGAACTCGGATGCAGCGGTTGGCTGCACCCGGCTCACCTCCCCAAGAGACGGGCAAGAATGCTCCAGAACGGAAAGTAAGAAGACAAAATAGAGCACTTGCCTGATCTTGGGCTCCATCGCCGTCCAGGACTCCAGCGATCCAGGCTCAATGATCTCGGAGGTCCATTCCAGGTTCCGGCTTGACTGCAGCGGGCTTCGCAGCTGGCATGATGGTCATCACAGTCTGGGGACCCCCCGGTGCTGAAACCCACGCTGAAGGCTCGCACGGCATGGAGGCAGGGGATCTATGACCTGCTGGGCCCGACTGCTCCTCCACAGAGATCCGGGGACGCTTACTTGTCAGCTCAGGCTCCAAACGGCAGTTTGAGCTGAAGCAGGCTCTCCAGGGCTGCAGGCTCCTCCCTCACCCGACGGTCAATTCCAGGCACCGGGGGATGCTCAGAGAGAGGGGAAGGAGACACAAAGGTAGCAGGGTCAATGTTAGTGGCTGCAGCAGGTGGTCAGAGCTCAGAGGACTGTGAACCCCGAGCTTCACCCCCAGGAGTCAGATAAGGTAATTCACTAAACTGAGAGTGAGACTGAAACAACACTTGCCTGTCCTCCCGAGGGACGATGGTGGCTGCTGCAGCGGGCTTGGTTCTCCCCTTTCCCCTGAAGATGGTGACTGAGGGCCCCCCGGGAAGGCAAGGAGGAGCCGCTCTTTCGGGATCGGCGACGGGCACAGCCGGAGCAGGACTCATTGGACTCAACGCAGCTGAAGAGGGCGCCGAGGAGGGGGGAAGAGCAGCCGAGGCAGTCCGGGGGCGAGGAGCTGACGGAACAGCGGGGACCGATGACCCCGGAGACTGAGGCTGCTGTCTTTCCCTTCTGATGTGACGCAGGGACCACAGCTGGCTGGAAGGCGGAGTTCCCACGGTGGCCTGGAACAGGATCCGGACGGGGATCTTGCAGAGGGGGATTATGGACTGAGTGACGGTGTCTTTCGGCAGAGGATGAGGCTAAGTTCAAGTCTGGAAAGTGCCGCTGCTGCGCAGAGACGGAGGCCAGCAGCTCGGTGTACTCAGGATAATCGCTGAGCTCAGGATTGACCTCCACCAGTCTACCTGCCACCACCACATTCCGTAGGATCTCGCTGGGATGGGAGGAAGAGCGTGCTGCAGGCACGCAATCCCTTATGAGCTCAGCTGCCCACTGTGTCTCTTCACAGGGGTCCCGGCTGTCCTATTCCCCTGCTGCGGACAGGGACGGCCCTTCGGTGATGCAGAACCCTGGGCTGGATGGGTGGCAGGAGCCTGATCCCGAGGCGAGGAGCAGAGATGCCTCATTGTCAGCTCTGGCTTCGGCTTCCTGCTGGGAGTCTTCTCAGGCCCACGGATCCTTCTCCGAAGCGTTGCGATTTTGGCCATCCTCTCCCTGCCCTCAGCGTGATCAGCGAGGCGAAGATTGCATTTAATTGCTGCCTCTGCGAGGTCCAGGTACCAGCGTGCGTCGTCGGGAGTGGCGGGCCTATGAGCGTTGGCGAGGAGGTCATCTACCTCTGTGAGAGCTATGATCAGCTCGTAGCCCAAGTCCAAGGAGTAACCAGTCTTAGATGACGCCATCTCCCGAAAACACACTGGCACATGAAAAAGGGGAAAAAACTCAAGCCAAAAACAAACTTACTGTGGCTGGTGTCTTGTTTGGCTGCGACCTACTGTTATGAATGCCCCTTACAGGGCATTAATGAGACGCCAGATGCCAAACAGTAAGTTTGCTCGTTTATTTACAAGAAGACAAATGACAAAATAAACAGCCACGTGGGGCAAAACACGAACATATACTAAGATACAAAATAATAAATTCTGAAGATAAACTAGGAGAGACAGTGAGGACGGAGCCAACACTGTACAAAAACACTTACTAAGACATGCAGCCGAACGTCCAAGACACAGGGGAAGACTGGAGTCAGGAATAGGAGCTCCAGTCCGTCGTCACAAAGGTGTAAGCTTGTGTAGGTCGCAGCGAGGAGTGAGCCTCAGCTGCTCCCTTAAATACCAAGCACAAACAAATCAGAAAAGAGGTAATTAACAAAAATGACAAACAGCTGTCATGGCGCCAGCTCGGCTTTGACAGCCGGAAGTGCGGCCATGACGCTGTCGTAATAAAAGCCCCTGAGCAGCCCTAATAACAAACCCTGGAATACTATGGTGGAAAAGGGGAAATCCTGAGCAACCTGAACGCGGATGGAATCAGCGCTCAGATCACCACAGTGAGCGTCAGTAGCCTACCATTTCCGATAATTCCCGATGTACTGAGCCTATTGGTTGCAGGGTTTAATACCAGATTGAAGTCTCCTCCTATTTTGAGTGTGGTGTCCCAAGTGCTCAGACAAAGAAGTAAAGAAAGTGTGAAAATAGGATGGGTCATCAATATTTGGGCCATAGACACTTGCAATACATAGCTCTAGATTTTGAACTAAGATTTTTAATATTATAAATCTACCTTCTGGATCTGCTATATTGTTATTCACAACAAAACATATTCTTCTGTTTACCAATATAGCTGCCCCCCTTTGTTTAGAATTAAAGCAGGCTGAGTACATGTGGGGGAATTCAGGGGAGGTTAGCGCATCTACAGACGACTTAGAAACATGTGTTCTGTGCTAAAGGCGAGCTAAGTGTGCCTATATATTTGTATGTCCATACTGTATGTGTGTATGTGTGTGCATGTATGTCTTGTGTATGTTGTATGGCTGTGTATGCACATGTGTGTAGGCCTATGTATGTTGTATGTATAGTATGTACCTATTTGTATGTGCATGGGTGTGCATGCATGATGTCTCTGTTGCATTTGCTTGCATTTGCAACAATGAGTGGGGTGCATCTGTTTAAAGTTATTTCCTGTAGACCAAATGTGCGAGAAAGAACAGTCATGAAGGTTAATAACACTGGTCAACACCAAATTTATTGTCTCAGTCTTTTTAGCTGATTTGGGACAATTTTGATGTGCTGAATCCAAAAATCACATTGGTTTTGCCCAATCAGGTCAACTTTTTGAACTATGGCCACATGTTTTTTACATTTTTGTTTACATGTACGGGTATTTTCGTTTTATATGATGCAAAATTCTTTTTTATTTCTTGAAATTCTCTGAATTTTGAACAATGATGACATAACATCCAATTTACATGCACTTACCTTTATCAATGTCTACTATTCAGTTTACAGTACAACTGTACAACTGCTTACAACTTTAGCATAAAAACCTGACCTGATCGAGAGAAACGGATGTCATTTGCGGATTCAGCGGTGCAAAATTGTCTTAAATCAGTTGAAAAAACACAGACAACTTACAAAAAAATTATTTTTGTTATGTTGTGTAATTGGTGAGAAGATATCGATAACATTCAACAACAACCTAACAACATCAACAACATTAACTACAACAGGCAAACAAACAACCACAACAAAAAAGAAAGAAACATTAGACAAACGTTAACAAATTAAACAGGGATTGAATAAGAGACCTGCGCACAATTGCACTGTTTTTTCACATGTAGCTAATGAAACAAGCTAGACTCTAGATTAGCCAAGGGGTTATGGTTTCATCCATAAACAGCTTGCCACCTTTAAACAATCTATCCATAGAGATAATGGCTTGTTTACCTTCTTGGATTTTTTGTTTCCTATTGGGGAAAAAGCTTCCTCCTCCTTTCCATAATTTCCTGTGGAAATTGATCATTTAGACCATAATTTGTGCCTTTAAGCTGCCTGCCCTGCCTCTGGACCAGAATTTTTTGCATGGAATGTTCAAATTTGGCAACAATGGGTCTGGGATGTTTGTTTTGGGGAATTTCCTATCCAATGCAGTGGACTCGGTGAAAAGTAATTGATTTTGCAGTGTCGGAGGGCATATTCAGCTGCGTAGACATGAATTTACAGATCACCTGTTCTGGATTTTCATTGGTTTTTTTTAGGCAATTCCGGAGAAAACTAGAGCCTGTTTTCCACTAGCCCAGCACACCTCGGTACGGCTCGATTCACTTCAGTACGGCTCGGAATGCTTCTGTCTCCATTAGCACGGTGTTGTGCTTGTGCTGTGTGTTTTTTTTTTAGGAGGTTTTAGAAGCGGGGCAGCAGCAGATTCTCAGCGAGGCGGGGCCACACTCCCATGACGTTACGCACCGGACTGAGTCCTTATTTACACGAGACAAAAAAGGATCCAAGGATTATTGCCTTGCTCGCTCTGTGGATTTATCTCACAATTAATTTTATCTCATAATTAAGCTGCAACAACACAAGTCACTTTTGTTTTGAATTAACTGCCAAATGACCTAGAAATAATGAGCTGAAACTTGTTTTTATTCATATTAAATAATGAGACGGTGGCACACTGGCCTACACCAAATTATTATTTTTTACATCCTAGGGCATTTTGGATGTACTGAATTAAAAAAATTCATGTTTTTCACCTTCAGGTCAACGTTTGGAACAACAGTATTATTATTTTCCGTTTAGATGATGCTACACTCCTTCTAAAGTATTGTAAATCTCTGAATTTGGAATGCCGATAGAACATTCAATTTACATATACTTACTTTTTTACATACTTTGACTTGTAAGCTTGATCAGTCTCTCCTGCTGCATTTTAAAGTCCAACTGTGCAACTTCTTATAAGTTAACATAAAAAATGTACCCAAAGTTTAGAACTGGATCATGTGGGGCTAATTTTTTATGATATTTCAATAAAAAGAACAGAAAGCTTACAAAAAGATTTCTTTTTTGGTCTAGTTAAAAATTACATTACCTTTACAATGGTTGACCCTGACAAGAAGATCAGTATAATTTTGATCAGACTAGGCAATGGAATTTCTATGTAATTATACTGTTTTATAATTCAGTGTTATAACAGACAAACCACACTTTCCAAAACAATTCCATTTTATTATATACAAAATATTAAAAGAAAAAAAAAAACTTTGCAACACAACATGAAGGTTAATCGACATTTTATACACGCCGACCACTGAGTGTCTACACCAGCTTCCCAAACTGGGTCACGACTCGGCTGAATGAAGCGTCTCTGCCAGCTGTGGGTCAGGATGGCTCGGTTGAATAATCCGCACGGGCTGTCGCGGCGGACGCGTGGGATGATTCTACAAGGAAAATGCACACAATAAAATACAGCACGTAAGTGCAAGATATACAGAAAAGACAATAGTTTTTAACAAGAATACATAAGCTTATTTCAGCGTATTGTTCACATGAATAATTGAAATAAAAGCTTTAGTCCGCATTGTGCTGCAATAAAGCAGCGATCATCATCCACAAATGAACAGCTTTTTTATTGCATAAATAAACTGAGCGTCTTACCGAATATATTTGCAAAAAAAACGCACAATAAAAAAAAATTAAAACTCACCGTTAAAGGACTCCGATGTCGAGACCTCCCGGTATATTTTTTCATTCCGGGCGGCTCCGTCTAACTCGCGCTGCATACGTTCGTCTGACAATGCAGTGAACAGACACTGCACCTCCTTATTGGTCCATGGAACACCCTTATTACACGAAGCCATTTTTGATAGAGAATAAATGAAAATAGCACAGCAATACACTGAAAAGGAACCGCCAACAGTGGTTGCGTGCTGAGTAAAGGCGGTCGTGAAGATTCTTTTTTTTTTTTTTTTTTCAAAAACTTTATTGAGAAGGTCGTGAAGATTTGGTAGATGAGGAGGAGGAGAGGGGCGGTTACAACCTGACCAATCAGCGCCGGTTACGACCTGACCAATCAGCGGTGACCAGTCTGTTAACGTCACAACACGGCACAGCTCAGCACTGCTGTACCCTGCCCTTCAGCGGGGCTGAGAATTGCGGCTGTTAAACCGTGTTGGGGCTTGTGGAAAAGCGTACAAAGCGTGCTGAGCCGTCCCGTGTCGTGCTAAAGCGTGCTAGTGGAAAAGGCCCTTAGGTTATCTCTCATGCTGTGTGATTGCAAGTCAACAGTTGTTTCCTTCATTTTCCGGTTTTCCTTTACAACAATGTCAAGTTGCATGGTTAGCGTGTTTACTGACTTTTTCAAGTTATTTTCTTCTCAGAGAGAGACGAGCTGCACCTGGCTGAATTCCAAGCTCTCTTGTACGCTCTGGAATTCTTTATGGAGCAACTCGTCCAACGCAAGTCTAGCATCCATGCTGGGGAGTTTTTTTTCAGTAGAGAAAAGAATGTCACTAACCTCTGAACCGTCCCGTGATTTCTCGGGAATAATTTTTGGTGAATTTGCGGTTCTGGGTCATTACAACAGGGAAGACAGAACTGGAGGAATGGTCACCTGCTCCATGTCATAGCAGTGGTAATAAAACTCGTCAGTATATTTCTCAAGTTCCTCCAGCTCTGTACGAAAAAGAAAATAGAAACAGTCAATTAGTGGATTAATTATATAAAAAAAGCTGCCTTTGGAAAAGTTTGTTTATGTTCGGTCGACGCAAGTTGCCATTTTGGATTATTGCACAACAGTCTCGCAATTACAGCGTCATCAGCGTCCTTTTGGCTCAGCAGTGGTTTTCGCCTTGGAACTCTGCCATGCAGGCCATTTTTTTGCCCAGTGTCTTTCTTATGGTGGAGACATGAACACCGACCTTAATTGAGGCAAGTGAGGCCTGCAGCTCTTTGAATGTTGTTGTGGAGTCTTTTGTGACCTCTTGGATGAGTCGTCGTTGTGCTGTTGAGGTAATTTTGGTCGGCCGGCCACTCCTGGGAAGGTTCACCACTGTTCCATGTTTTTGCCATTTGTGGATAATGAGTCTAACTGTGGTTTGCTGGAGTTCCAAAGCTTTAAAAAATGGCTTGATAACCTTTTCCAGACTGATAGATCTCAGTTACTTTGTTTCTCATTTATTTCTGAATTTCTTTGGATTGCAGCATGATGTCTAGCTTTTGAGGATCTTTTGGTCTACTTCACTTTGTCAGGCAGGTCCTATTTAAGGTATTTCTTGATTTAGAACAGGTGTGGCCATAATCAGACCTGGGTGTGGTAAGAGAAATTGAACTCAGCTTTCCAAAGATGTGATAAACCACATTTAATTTATGGTTTAGCAGGAGGGGCAATCACTTTTTCACACAGGGCCATGTAGTTTTGGATTTTGTTTACCCTTAATAACAAATACCTTCATTTAAAAACTGCATTTTGTGTTTACTTGTGTTATCTTTGTCTAATATTTAAACTTGTTTGATCATCTGAAACATTTAAATGTAACAAACATACAAAAAAAATGAGAAATCAGGAAGTAGGCAAACACTTTTTCACACCACTGTATGTGCACCTAGCACCAGAACATCCTAGGTCACAGATCGATGATCAATTTTGTTATCGTGTCATCAGACCTGGGACCGTGTCCTGGACACTCGGATAAAAAGAGGAGCAGAGCTGTCAGTTGATCACCACCTGGTGGTGAGTTGGATCTTATGGCAGGGGAGGATGCCATTCAGTCCTGGTAAACCCAAACATATAGTGAGGGTGTGCTGGGAACGTCTGGCTGAGGCCCCTGTCGGGGAGGTCTTGAACTCCTACCTCCAGAAGAACTTCGACCACATTCCAAGAGAGTCTGGAGACATGAAGTCTGAATGGGCCATGTTCTCCGCCTCCATTACTGAAAGCAGCTGCCCAGAGCTGTGACTGTAAGGTTGCCGGTGCATCTTGTGGTGGCAACCTCCAAACCAACTGGTGGACACCAGTGGTGAGCGGGACCATCAAGCTGAAGAGGGAGTCCTATCGAGCTTGGTTGGCTTGTGGGACTCCCAAAGCAGCCGAGGTATACCGGCAGGCCAAGTGGCTTGCGGTTCAGATGGTTGCTGAAGCAAAAACTCGGGTATGGGAGGAGTTCAGTGAGGCCATGGAACAAGTCTTTTGGTCGGCCTTGAAGAGATTTTCGCAAATTATCCAGTAACTAAGGAGAAGACACAGCTCCCTGTCCACACTGTGTATGGTGCAGATGCGATGGTGCTGACTTCGACTGGGGATATAGTCTGGCGGTGGAAGGAATACTTCAACTATCTCCTCAATCCCACTTACACATCTTCCACAGAGGAAGCAGAGCTTGAGGACAAGGGGGACGACTTGCCCATCACAAGGGCTGAGATCGGCAAAGTGGTTAAAAAAAAAAAAAAAACCTCTTTGCTGGCCGGGCCCCAGGAGTGGATGAGATTTGCCCTGAGTACCACAAGGTTCTGGATGTTGTCGGGCTTTCATGGTTGACACACCTCTACAACATTGCATGGAAGTCTGGGACAGTGCCTTTGACATGGCAAACTGGGGTGGTGGTTCCTCTCTTCAAGAAGGGGGACCAGAAGGGTGTGTTCCAACTTTCGCAGGATCACACTCCTCAGCCTTCCTGGTAAGGTCTATGCCAGAGTACTGGAGCGGAGAGTCCGGCTGTTTGCTGAACCTCAGATTTAAGAAGAGCAATGTGGTCTTCATCCTGGCTGTGGCACATCAGACCAACTCTTTACCCTCTCGGGAATCCTTGAGGGTTTGTGGGAGTTTCCGCAACCAGTCCACATGTGTTTTGTGGACTTGGAGAAAGCATTCAACCGTCAACTGTAGATCATTGCTCAATGAAGCAATGACCTACAGGTCTTGCTGGGACGGTTTGCTTCTTAGTGTGAAGTGGCTGGGATGAGAATCAGCACCTCCAAATCCTAGCCCATGGTCCTCAGCTGGAAGAGGGTGGCTTGTCCTCTCAGGGTTGGGCACAAGAAAAATGAAATTAAAAAAATCATTCTCGATTTGAGATTCGAAGTGGATACCAACAACGGAAGACAAAGGTGAAGAGAATGATTTAGCATACAACAATAATGACAGAGATTTGGGAGATTTTGACCCTGAAGCAAATGAAAACCAAGCTAGTGCTAATGCTTTGGCTGTAGTCCCTGCAGCTACCTGCATAAACCGGATCCAAGACAGCGGGTCCTCTTTAATCCATCTCAGAGGTTTCTTTCTCACTGTCCAGCTGCTCCCCGTTAGCCATTAGCTCCCGTCCACCTGCCTGGCTGCTCCTCCCTCATCGTCCCACCACCGCCGGTGGCTGAAGCGGCTTTTAAACTTCCACCAAACTGATGTCCGAGTCCACCAGCGGTCCCTCTTTCACCTTCCAGCCTCTGTGACATGAGCCCCGGGGGCAGCTGTTCGGTCCTCTGTTAGCCGCTGGATCAGAGCGGAGACACGTGGGGGGTCAGTGTGCCTCCTCCAGGCTGAACCTCCGTGATGGTGATGATGAATCGAGGAGAAATGAAGACAAGTAGCAGCTTAATCCTAACAACACTGTGAACATCCTAGGTCACAGGTCGATGATCAATTTTGTTATCATGTCATCAGACCTGGGACCGTGTCCTGGACACTCGGATAAAGAGAGGAGCAGAGCTGTCAGTTGATCACCACCTGGTGGTGAGTTGGATCTTATGGCAGGGGAGGATGCCATTCAGTCCTGGTAAACCCAAACATATAGTGAGGGTGTGCTGGGAACGTCTGGCTGAGGCCCCTGTCGGGGAGGTCTTGAACTCCCACCTCCAGAAGAACTTCGACCACATTCCAAGAGAGTCTGGAGACATGAAGTCTGAATGGGCCATGTTCTCCGCCTCCATTACTGAAAGCAGCTGCCCAGAGCTATGACTGCAAGGTTGCCGGTGCATCTTGTGGTGGCAACCTCCAAACCAACTGGTGGACACCAGTGGTGAGCGGGACCATCAAGCTGAAGAGGGAGTCCTATCGAGCTTGGTTGGCTTGTGGGACTCCCAAAGCAGCCGAGGTATACCGGCAGGCCAAGCGGCTTGCGGTTCAGATGGTTGCTGAAGCAAAAACTCGGGTATGGGAGGAGTTCAGTGAGGCCATGGAACAAGTCTTTTGGTCGGCCTTGAAGAGATTTTCGCAAATTATCCAGTAACTAAGGAGAAGACACAGCTCCCTGTCCACACTGTGTATGGTGCAGATGCGATGGTGTTGACTTCGACTGGGGATATAGTCTGGCGGTGGAAGGAATACTTCAACTATCTCCTCAATCCCACTTACACATCTTCCACAGAGGAAGCAGAGCTTGAGGACGAGGGGGATGACTTGCCCATCACAAGGGCTGAGATCGGCAAAGTGGTTAAAAAAAAAAAAAAAAACAACTCTTTGCTGGCCGGGCCCCAGGAGTGGATGAAATTTGCCCTGAGTACCACAAGGTTCTGGATGTTGTCGGGCTTTCATGGTTGACACACCTCTACAACATTGCATGGAAGTCTGGGACAGTGCCTTTGACATGGCAAACTGGGGTGGTGGTTCCTCTCTTCAAGAAGGGGGACCAGAAGGGTGTGTTCCAACTTTCGCGGGATCACACTCCTCAGCCTTCCTGGTAAGGTCTATGCCAGAGTACTGGAGCGGAGAGTCCGGCTGTTTGCTGAACCTCGGATTTAAGAAGAGCAATGCGGTCTTCATCCTGGCTGTGGCACATCAGACCAACTCTTTACCCTCTCGGGAATCCTTGAGGGTTTGTGGGAATTTCCGCAACCAGTCCACATGTGTTTTGTGGACTTGGAGAAAGCATTCAACCGTCAACTGTAGGTCATTGCTCAATGAAGCAATGACCTACAGGTCTTGCTGGGACGGTTTGCTTCTTAGTGTGAAGTGGCTGGGATGAGAATCAGCACCTCCAAGTCCTAGCCCATGGTCCTCAGCTGGAAGAGGGTGGCTTGTCCTCTCAGGGTTGGGCACAAGAAAAATGAAATTAAAAAAATCATTCTCGATTTGAGATTCGAAGTGGATACCAACAACGGAAGACAAAGGTGAAGAGAATGATTTAGCATACAACAATAATGACAGAGATTTGGGAGATTTTGACCCTGAAGCAAATGAAAACCAAGCTAGTGCTAATGCTTTGGCTGTAGTCCCTGCAGCTACCTGCATAAACTGGATCCAAGACAGCGGGTCCTCTTTAATCCATCTCGGAGGTTTCTTTCTCACTGTCCAGCTGCTCCCCGTTAGCCATTAGCTCCCGTCCACCTGCCTGGCTGCTCCTCCCTCATCGTCCCACCGCCGCCGGTGGCTGAAGCGGCTTTTAAACTTCCACCAAACTGATGTCCGAGTCCACCAGCGGTCCCTCTTTCACCTTCCAGCCTCTGTGACATGAGCCCCGGGGGCAGCTGTTCGGTCCTCTGTTAGCTGCTGGATCAGAGCAGAGACACATGGGGGGGTCAGTGTGCCTCCTCCAGGCTGAACCTCCGTGATGGTGATGATGAATCGAGGAGAAATGACAACAAGTCGCAGCTTAATCCTAACAACACTGTGAACCGGTATGTGTAAATGTATTTATTGATGTTTCTTGTCTTACTTTTATATTATAGAAAATTTAGAAATCCACTTTGCAATTGTCTTTTCTCTAAATTAAAAAAAAAAAAAAAAAAGTCTGTAACAGTTGTCACTGAGCGATTGGCAACTCAAATTATTCATCAGATTTTAGAGAAACTACAGTGCTTCTTATTTTAATACCAAATTGTGTTTTTAGCAAGGGTAGACCTTTTTCTTCAGATGTGCTTTATTGCTCGGGATGCTGACAAGTCTTGATCATTATTTTTGCTTCATATCTTCACCCTGTCCTTGCAAGTTGCATGCTAGCAGTGAAAATAGTAATCTCGCCACCGAGAGACCGAGCGATCAAAATCGTCACAAGGTCTATTTTCTGCAATATTTGTTGATGCATCTAAATTGAGAGTGGGTTGGAACTGCTGGAGCCATTGAGCTTTTAATTTGTTACATGAGGGGTATTACCGAAATCAGTCAGCAAATACAGAAGTCAGAGCCTCGACATGGGTGCACAGAATGAATGGAAAAAATTAAATTTCTTTTCTTTCTTGATGAAATTAAGGCTACAAAAGTACTATGCTCATGTTTCTCAGCTTTACATTAACAGAGGGGGTACCAACAAAATTGTTGGTACCCGTCTGTTAATGAAAGAAAAACCCACAATGGTCACAGAAATAACTTGAATCTGACAAAAGTGGTAATAAATGAAGATTCTATGAAAATTAACCAATGAAAATCAGACAATGCTTTTGAATTGTGGTTCAACAGAATTATTTTAAAAAACAAACTTATGAAACAGGCCTGGACAAAAATGATGGTACCCTTAACTTAATATTTTGTTGCACAACCTTTTGAGGCAATCACTGCAATCAAACGATTTCTGTAACTGTCAATGAGATTTCTGCACCTCTCAGCAGGTATTTTGGCCCACTCCTCATGAGCAAACTGCTCCAGTTGTCTCAGGTTTGAAGGGTGCCTTCTCCAGATGGCATGTTTCAGCTACTTCCACAGATGTTCAATAGGATTTAGATCAGGGCTCATAGAAGGCCACTTTAGAATACAGTGATCCCTCACTTATCGCGGTTAATGGGTTCCAGAACCGACTGCGAAAAGTGAAAAACCGCGAAGTAGCGTCACCCCTAATGACGTCACCCATAAATAATACGTACGTTCATTCTCTCACTCTCTCTCTCATATGATATGTGTGTGTGTAAGTGTACGTACATACGTAGATGTAAATAAAGTGTACATAAATATGTTTTTAGAACTCTTTTATTCTTATAACAAGATACGTAACTCAACATGAAGATGATTTACTGCACAGGTTAATGAGAGCTTTACTGCTCCTCAGGTGACGCCTCATCGTCAGGTGCTAGAGGCGCAGCATCGTCGAGGGCAGCTGGAGAAGCTGCAGGAGGCGGCGTAGTGGCTCGACGGGAAGACTATTTCGCACAAAAAGGCACAAGAGAACAGCGAAAAGTTCCACGCGGCGAGACTAAGTAACACGAGCGATAAAGAACAATGAATGCGGTCTTCCTTCGCTGGGTATGGGCGCTTTCTACGTCATAATTCTGTACTTTCACGTTGTTCTCAATAAAGTTTTTGAAAAAAAAAAACAAAACGTCTCGGCCAATCAGCTTGCGAGATTCCCAAGCCGAGCCAACACGAGAACAGCGAACAGAGAGATGGATTTTGAGTTGTGCGGGCTCTCCGTGTTGGTACCTGATGTTCTAATGTAGTCTCCCTGCCTTCTGCTAGCGCCCGCCCATTTTTTCTCAACTTTGAATTTTTGATGAATATTTTTGAAAAATCCACGATGCACTGAGGGCGCGAAAGGTGAAGCGCGAAGTAGCGAGGGATCACTGTAGTTCAATGTTTCGCTCTTAGCCATTCTTGGGTGTTTCTAGCTGTGTGTTTTGGGTCATTATGCTGTTGCAAGACCCATGACCTGCGACTGAGACCAAGCTGTCTGACACTGGGCAGCACATTTCTCTCTAGAATACCTTGATAGTCTTGATATTTCATTGTACCCTGCACAGAATCAAGACACCCTGTGCCAGATGCGGCAAAGCAGCCCCAGAACAGAACAGAACCTCCTCCATGTTTCACAGTAGGGACAGTGTTCTTTTCTTGGTATGCTTCATTTTTGCATCTGTGAACATAGAGCTGATGTGCCTTGCCAAAAAGTTCCAGTTTTGTCTCATCTGTCCATAGGACATTCTCCCAGAAGCTTTGTGGCTTGTCAATATGCAGTTTGGCAAATTCCAGTCTGGCTTTTTTATGATTTGTTTTCAACAGCGGTGTCCTCCTTGGTCGTCTCCCATGAAGTCCACTTTGGCTCAAACAACGACGGATGGTGCGATCTGACACTGATGTACCTTGACCTTGGAGTTCACCATAAATGTGTTTAGAGGTTGTTCTGGGCTCTTTTGTTGCCATACGTATTATCCGTCTCCTCCTGCGGCCACATCCAGGGAGGTTGGCTACAGTCCCGTGGATCTTAAATTTCTGAATAATATGTGCAACTGTAGTCACAGGAACATCATGCTGCTTGGAGATGGTCTTATAGCCTTTACCTTTAACATGCTTGTCTATAATTTTCTTTCTAATCTCCTGAGACAACTCTCTCCTTTGCTTCCTCTGGTCCATGTTTAGTGTGGTACACACCATGTCACCAAACAGCACAGTGACTACTTGTCACCCTTTAAATAGGCCGACTGACTGATTACAAGTTTGTAGACACCTGCGATGTTAATTAGAGGACACATCTTGGTTGAACATGTCCCTATGGTCACATTATTTTCAGTCTTTTCTCGGGGTACCATCATTTTTGTCCAGGCCTGTTTCATGAGTTTGTTTTGTAAAGTAATTCTCCTGGACCACAATTCAAAAGCATTGTCTGATTTTCATTGGTTCATTTTCATAGAATTTTTATTTATTACCACTTTTGTCAGATTCAAGTTATTTCTGTGACCATTGTGGGTTTTTATTTCATTAACAGAGGGGTACCAACAATTTTGTCCACGGCTGTATAATATGCTTATTTTAGGCTTTTCATTGAGTATTTCCTTTAAGTATCTTGGGGTCTGATTACGGATTTCCATCATCCCCTCTTCTGTGAATATGAATTACTGCCATCAGGGAGGAGATTTAGAGTGCCAAAGTGTAATTCTAACCAGTTAAAACAATCCTTTATCCCAGCATCTATTAAGCTGTTGAACTCCCAGAAATCCTGAGTACAGCACCCATTGCACATTGGCACTTTAAACTGTCTGACCTAATTGCTCTGGCTTGATTTGTTTGTAAATGTTATGTGGTTGTATAGCCATAGAATTTTCAAGATTTACGTAGCTGATGTTCTGTTTTATGTATCATGTCTGAAAGTTTTTATGTGGCAATGGGATTTGGCACTGAGCCTACACAAATTTCCCTTCGGGGACAATAAAGTTCATTCTATTCTATTCTCATTCACAAATGAGGAAAGAATGGAGCAAGGATTGACAGATGGATCAGAGCAGTCTCTGCAGTGGTGCGGGCGTTGTACCAGTCTGTTGTGGTGAAGAGGGAGCTGAGCTCTAAAACAAAGCTGTTGATTTACCGGTCAATCTACGTTCCTACCCTCACCTATGTTCATGAGCTTTGGGAAATGACTGAAAGAATGAGATTGCGAATACAAGCGGCTGAAATGAGCTTTCTCCGTAGGATCGCTGGACTCACCCTCAGAGATAGGGCGAGGAGCTCAGTCATCTGGGAGAGGCTCAGAGTAGATCCGCTGCTCCTCCACATCGAAAAGATCCATTTGAGGTGGTTTGGGCATCTGATCAGGATGTTTTCTGAACGTCTCCCACTAAAGGTGTTTTACGCACAACCCATTGAGAGGAGACCCCAGGGCAGACCCAGGACTCACTGGAGAGACTAAATCTCCCAGCTGGTCTGGGAATGCCTTGGTGTCCTCTGAAGAGCTGGAGCAGGTGGCTGGGGAGAGGGAAGTCTGGGCTTCTCTGCTTGAACTGCTGCCTCTGTGACCTGGACCTCCAGAAAAGTGGTAGAAGATGGATGGATACATCACCACTTGACTGATCTAACCAAATGGAAAATAATTTAATTTCTTTGACTATACACTTGTAGTTTGTACATCAGATGAGTTTTTCTTTTGGTTGAGTGCACCAGGTGGAGCAATTGTCTTCTCTAGCCAGTTAGCCTGGCTAAGGCTAGTGACAAATCAGAAATGTTCACTGAAGGAGACCTAGTGAGATCATGGTGGACCCCAACAAAGCAACAGGGTTGGGGTTTTTTTGTGTTTGTTTTTTTAGTGTTTTTGTTGATAGCTACTTCAGACAGACAAATTAATGTGTAAAAACACTGATAAAGTAAAATTTTCATCCAGTGTCCCCTTTTAGACCTCAGGGAACATTGTTAGCATGTGGGAAAAAAATTTCTACACCTTTCACTCTATATATATATCACGGACACACAGATCGCCCCAAAGGTCTCCCGAGTCGGCGGACGGAGCCACTGTTTACAGCAGGAGATGATACAGCAGGG
Source organism: Pholidichthys leucotaenia (assembly GCA_020510985.1). Lineage (NCBI taxonomy): Eukaryota > Metazoa > Chordata > Actinopteri > Cichliformes > Pholidichthyidae > Pholidichthys > Pholidichthys leucotaenia. Next base: position 39,515,109 of record CM035841.1, on the reverse strand, counting down.
AGGAGCTAGCTAGCACTTAACCGCCACCCGGTGCTAACGGAGAAACTCAACATACCGAGGAACTGTAGCGAAAACGACGCGGGTACCGGGCTGGAGTTTAGGTGGCGTGCAAGAAATATAAGACAGAATAATAAAGAGCGATGGCAAGAACCAAGCAGACCGCCCGTAAACCTACTGGAGGAAAAGCCCCCCAGGAAGCAGCTAGCCACCAAGGCTGCTCAGAAAAAGTGCTCCGGCCACCGGCGGAGTGAAGAAGCCTCACCGTTACAGGCCCGGTACCGTGGCTCTGAGAGAGATCTGTCGCTACCAGAAATCCACGGAGCTGCTCATCCGTAAGCTGCCCTTCCAGCGCCTGGTGAGGGAGATCGCTCAGGACTTCAAGACCGACCTGCGCTTCCTGAGCTCCACCGTCATGGCTCTGCAGGAGGCCAGCGGGCCTACCTGGTGCGTCTCTTCGTGGACACCAACCTGTGCGCCATCCGCACCAAGAGGGTCACCATCATGCCCAAAGACATTGAGCTGGCCCGCCGCATCCGCGGAGAGAGAGCTTAGACTTTCTGCTGCACATCCACCAACCACAATGCTCCACACTGTGTGTCTATATATATATATATATATATATATATATACAGTATATATATATATATATATATATATATATATACAGTATATATATACATATGTATACTAGCTGTTCTTGTTTTTTCTTGCCTTCTGATTGTTGCTCTGAGTGTTGCTGTCCCTGTGCTGTTGCAATCCTGGAATTTCCCCATTGTGGGACTAATAAAGGCTTATCTTATCTTATCTTAAAATAATTTTGTCGTCTTTAAATAAGTTTGTGAATCTGAAACAGCTGCGCATCTTTTAACTGGAACACATAAGAGGGACCACATTACACTTATTTTAGTTTCCTTTTACTCGCTACCTTTGTATTTTAGAGTTCATTTTAAAATTATTTTATTTGTTTTTAAATCATTAAATGGCCTTGCCCCGCCTTCCCCCTCTGAGTTGCTCCATCCTTACTCTCCTGCTCGGTCTCTCAGGTCAGCTGATCATCTGCTCCTGGAGGTACCGAAATCAAAGAGGAAGCTCAGACGGGACAGAGCTTTTTCTGTTGCTGCTCCTAAATTGTGGAACAATCTGCCTTTGACCATCAGACAGGCTCCTTCACTGTCCAGTTTTAAAACTCATCTTAAAACCCATTTTTATTCTCTGGCTTTTAACCCAGTTTGAGACATTGATTTTATTGTTCTCATTGTCTCTATTGTATAACTACTGTTTTGTTTGTGCTGTTTTGTACTTTTAAGCTGTATTTTATTGTTTTTACATTTCATTTATCGTTTGATGTACAGCACTTTGTGTCAGCTGTCATTGTTTTTAAAGTGCTTTACAAATAAAGTTGGATTGGATTGAAACAGATTCATCACTGCTGTAATTATCACATGCAAGGATAAGAGCTATTTGTTAGCAGGTGGTGAATTTTTTGACCAGTCAGTGTATTTATTGTTAATGGTTTTTCTATTACTAACATTTTCTGTGTCTCTTTGTCCCTCCAGATGCTCCACAGCTACATGACTGTAAGGAGGAGGAGGTTCTCACTGTCCAGCAGCTCTGTAACCAGGAGAGGAACTCCAGTCTGGACCAGGAGGAACAAGATGCCACACAGGTTAAAGAGGAAGAAGAAGAACTCTGTATCAGTCAGGAGGAAGAAGACTTTGGACTGAAACAAGAGACTGATACCTTCATGGTGACTCCTACTGATGAGGACAATGACAAGAGTGAAACTGAACCAAACAGTGAGCAGCTTCTCTCTCACAACTCTTCCCACATTGAGAGCCGAGACCAGGGAGCAGGTGAGAATGTTGGATTGGAGTGAAACAGATTCATCACTGCTGTAATTATCACATGCAAGGATAAGAGCTATTTGTTAGCAGGTGGTGAATTTTTTGACCAGTCAGTGTATTTATTGTTAATGGTTTTTCTATTATTAACATTTTCTGTATCTCTTTGTCCCTCCAGATGCTCCACAGCTACATGACTGTAAGGAGGAGGAGGTTCTCACTGTCCAGCAGCTCTGTAACCAGGAGAGGAACTCCAGTCTGGACCAGGAGGAACAAGATGCCACACAGGTTAAAGAGGAAGAAGAAGAACTCTGTATCAGTCAGGAGGAAGAAGACTTTGGACTGAAACAAGAGACTGATACCTTCATGGTGACTCCTACTGATGAGGACAATGACAAGAGTGAAACTGAACCAAACAGTGAGCAGCTTCTCTCTCACAACTCTTCCCACACTGAGAGCCGAGACCAGGGAGCAGGTGAGAATGTAAAGCCAGGATCAAGTAAACATGAAGAGCCAAAGAAGAGACTTCACAGAAACAGAAGTGACCGTAACAATATAGACAACTCCTCCATGTTAGAGAATCAGTGTGATACTGATACAGGGGAAAAGTCTGTAAAATGTTCTGATAATGACAAAGACTGTAAAAATGAGTCCCAGAAGGTGAAACATCACACAGTTAAGTCACATGTTTGCAACATGTGTGGGAAAAGGTTCAGGAATAACAGAGATTTATCAGTTCATGAGAGAATTCACACAGGTGAGAAGCCATTTTCTTGTAAAACATGTGGGCAGAGTTTTAATCAACATGGTAATTTGAAAACTCACATGAGAATTCACACAGGTGAGAAGCCATTTTCTTGTGAAACATGTGGGCAGAGTTTTAATCAATGTAGTAATTTGAAAACTCACATGAGAATTCACACAGGTGAGAAGCCATTTTCTTGTGAAACATGTGGGCAGAGTTTTAATGAACGTGGTAGTTTGAAAACTCACATGAGAATTCACACAGGTAAGAAGCCATTTTCTTGTGAAACATGTGGACAGAGATTTAATGAACATGGTAGTTTGAAAACTCACATGAGAATCCACACAGGTGAAAAGCCATTTTCTTGTGAAACGTGTGGGCAGAGTTTTAATCGACGTGGTAGTTTGAAAACTCACATGAGAATTCACACAGGTGAGAAGCCATTTTCTTGTGAAACATGTGGGCAGAGTTTTAATCAACGTGGTAATTTGAAAACTCACATGAGAATTCACACAGGTGAGAAGCCATTTTTTTGTGAAACATGTGGGCAGAGATTTAATGAACGTGGTAGTCTGAAAAATCACATGAGAAGTCACACAGGTGAGAAACCATTTTCTTGTGAAACATGTGGGCAGAGTTTTAATCAACGTGGTAATTTGAAAACTCACATGAGAATTCACACAGGTGAGAAGCCATTTTCTTGTGAAACATGTGGGCAGAGATTTAATGAACGTGTTCATTTGAAAATTCACATGAGAATTCACACAGGTGAGAAGCCATTTTTTTGTGAAACATGTGGGCAGAGTTTTACTACATGCTGTATTTTAAAAACTCACATGAGAATTCACACAGGTGAGAAGCCATTTTCTTGTGAAATATGTGGGCAGAGTTTTAATCAACGTGGTAATTTGAAATCTCACATGAGAATTCATGCTGGTGAGAAGCAGTAGTCCTGTAAAATATGATGGTCATCTTCTCCATCTAAACGTAGATGGAGTTTACCTCATTAAAAATCACAGAAGAAGCTGCTCAAGAAAAAAAATCAGGAAATATCTCAATTTCAAATCCCCTGGAATAGATAAAATACCAAACTTCTGACTCAAAAAGATGACAGCACTGCACAAACACTACGCAGAGACGTTTAGCTGACTTGTTAGGGGAGAAGAAGAAGAAGCACCAGAGTGGCTCACATATGGAAATACCATACTTGACAGCGGGTATGATTTCAGCAAAGGCAGAACAAGAAAAGGGAACGAGAGAGTGAATCATCTGCTCGACATGGATGACCTCAAGCTCTATGCAGAATCTGAACAGAAACTAAATCAGCTTGTCAATACTGTTCACATGTTCTCAAAAGACATCTGCATGGAATTTGGACTTGACAAATGTGCAAAATGTACAATAAAAAAGGAAAGAAAACAGCATCAGAGAACATCCAAATAGATGACAATGAGCACATCAAAGACCTGGCAGCGGAATTGGTATATAAATATCTGGGCATAGAGGAGAACACAACTATTGAACACAGGAAAATGAGTGAAATAATCAAAAAAGAATACCAACATTGCCTAAAGAAAATATGTAAATCAAACTTAACACCTAAAAATAAAATCATTGCAATAAACCAGTTGGCAGTACCAATTGTCACATATGGATTTGGGGTGATAGACTGGCCACAGGGGGGACTGGACAAGTTGGATGTTAGGACCAGGAAGACTCTGACCCTTCACAAGGTAACCTATAGAAATCAATGCTTAGATAGGATATATATACCCCATAAAGAGGGAGGGCTGGGCATAATTGAAATAAACCAGGCCTACAGGGCGACAATAATAAGCATTGGTCAATACCTAAAAAGCGCCAATGACGAGACGTTGGAAATAGTCACCCAACACCATGAAACCCTTAGTCTTTACACATCCATAACTAAACAAGCCGAGGCTTTTGCAGGAGATTTATTAGATAACATAAAAGCCAGTCAACAAAACCCAGCAACAAAAATAGCTAGAAAGACACGGGAAAAATACAGGAAAAGGACACAGGAGGAAAGAAAAGAAAGATGGAAACAACATAAGCGAGCAGGGCACTTTCAGGAGGAACTCAGTCGGGATTATATTGATAGGCAAGAGACATTGTGCTGGATCAGGAACGGAGATCTGGGGTACGACGAGGAGAAACTAGTCGTGGGAGCACAAGACCAGGGACTTCTGGCTAATGGCTTGAAAAAAAATGGCAGGACTGTCACAGAGTTACAAATGTCGATTTTGTCATTCAGTGGTGGAGAGTGCAAGCCACCTACTCTCCGGCTGCCATGTCCTTATGGCTGATGGACACTACACTGCTTGCTACAACAAGATCTGCCGTTATATACACTGGAAAATATGCAAAGAATTTAAAATGGAAGTAAAAGGACCAGTATGGGAGCATGATCCAGAGCCAGTCAGCTCCAATGGAGATATTACCATCTTTTATGACAAGGAAATCCCAACTGGAAGACACGTAGAAGGAGGAGCAATAAAACCAGACATTGTTATCTTGGACAAAAAGGACAAAACTGCCAAATTAATAATAATTTTTTTTTTTTTTTTGGACTTATTTTGTACCCGTAGGTAGATTTGTTCTGCAGTCCGGTGACAAGCCACCAGCTGCCAGTCGCTGCGTGCGCAAGTGCCCCTTAACTCCCTAACCTGCATGTTTTTGGCATGTGGGAGGAAACCGGAGAAATCCCGGAGTAAACCCACGCAAACACGGGGAGAACATGCAAACTCCACACAGATCACTGTTGGCCGGGGGCAGGGATCGAACCCATGATCTCATAATCCCCGTGATCCCCCGGCCGAGGGTAAACTGTGCTGCCGCAGTGCTAACCACTGTGCCACCGTGCAGCCCATGGATGTAACCATACCAAATGACAACGGCCTCAACAGAGCAGAAAGAGAAAAAATTACAAAATATCAAGATCTCAAAAACAACCTAAGGAGCACCTGGAAACTGCAGGAAGCAGAAATTATACCTGTGGTGGTGGGAGCAACTGGGATGGTGAAGAAGAACATGAAAAAATATCTCCAGGCAATCCCCGGCTGCCCTAGCATCTGTGAAATACAGATCTCAGCAATCAGAGGAACAGTCTCCATCTTGAAGAGAGCCCTCGGATACAAAGCTTTTTGATTTAAAGTGTAACCATAGACCCCTGGTTGGGGCCCATTGCACTTGTAATGAAATGAGATGCAAATAAATAAACAGTGAGAAGCCATTTTCTTGTAAAACGTGGGCAGAGATTTACTACATGCTGTATTTTAAAAACTCACATGAGAATTCACACAGGTGAGAAGCCATTTTCTTGTGAAATATGTGGGCAGAGTTTTAATCAACGTGGTAATTTGAACTCTCACATGAGAATTCATGCCGGTGAGAAGCAGTAGTCCTGTAAAATATGTTGTAAATGCTTCATTCAGGGTTCCATCTTAAATAACACATCAAAACTCATAAATTACTGTAGTCCAGCAACATTTGTAGATTTTTATTTTCAATTCAACTGTATTTATATAGCACCATATCACAACAGTCATCTCATAGCACTTTCAACTGTAGGGGGAACCCCCACAGTTGCAGAAAGACCCCGGCAATCAGGTGATCCCCTTTGAGCAAGCACTTAGCAACGGTGGAGAGGACAAACTCCCTTTTAACAGTAAGAAACCTCCAGCAGATCCAGGCTCAGGGAGGGGCAGTCATCTGCTGCGACTGGCTGGGGGGTCAGGGGATAGAGAAGAAGAAGAAAAGAACAGACATGTAGAGGGCAAACAGCACCACGGGGACTCAATCTATGGGAGAGAACAAACAGATGTTATTGACCAGCAAAAATATTTAATTGAGAGTGAAGAAGGAGTGAAGTCCAGTGTGTTGTTGGAGGGCCCCCCGGTTGTCTAAACCTATTAGCAGCATAACTAAGGGAAAGTTCAGGGGCACATGATCCCTCCCTAATTATAGGCTACATCAAAAAGGAAGGTTTTAACCCTATTCTTAAAAACAGAGATCGAGTCTGACTCCCGAATCCAGATTGGCAGCTGGTTCCACAGGAGAGGAGCTTGATAACTGAAGGCTCTGCCTCCCATTGCACTTTTTGAGATTCTAGGTATTACAAGTAATCCTGCCTTTTGGGAGCATAGTGCTCTCTTCGGATAATAGAGTAGTATCAGATCTTTTAAATAAAAGGGGCCTGATTATTTAGAGCTTTTTAAGTGAGAAGAAGGATTTTAAACTTAATTCTAAACTCTATGGGAAGCCAATGAAGGGAGGCCAGAACCGGAGAGATATGATCTCTCTTTCTAGTACCTGTTAAAACTTACTGCAGCATTTTGGATCAGCTGAAGACTTTCTAAAGATGTTTCAGGACAACTTGGTAATAAAGAGTTACAATAATCTAACCTAGTGCTAACAAAAGCGTGGATTAGTTTCTCAGCATCACTCTGAGACAAGATGCTTCTAATCTTGGCAATTTTACACAAATGATAGAAGGCAGTCTTAGACACAAGTTTATATGTGAATTGAAAAACATCTTGATCAAAAATAACTCCAAGGTTCCTCACAGAACTATTAAGAGAACGAGTAACCACATCCAAACTCAAGAGTTTGATTTGGAAAGGTATTTCTAAGGTTTTTTTTTTTGACCAACTAGAATGACTTTGGGCTTATCTGAATTTAATAGCAGGAAATTACAAGTCACCAAAGCTTTGACTTCCTTAAGACAGGCCTCTAACTTGGCTAATTGATTACTATCATCTGGCTTCAATGACAGGTATAATTGTGTCATCTGCATAACAACAGAAATGCATGCAGTGCTTTCTAATAATGTTGCCTAACGGAAGCATGTATAAACTAAAAAGAACAGGGCCTAGCACAGATTCCTGTGGAACTCCGTGACTGAGCTTTGAGTTGGAAGAAAACTCATTATTGACATGATCAAATTGGAACGTATCAGATAAATAAGATCTATACCACTGCAACAATGTTCCATTAAGTCCAACATGGTGTTCTAATCTATCAAGTTGTGGAGGATCAAAAAAGTGCAGGCGGACACGGCGAACTGAAGGTTAAAAAAGGTGCTTTATTCATCCTTCATCACGAGGGTTGACCCCAGTGTTGTGGGAGCGCGCTGGAGCAAGCCCAGCGTCTCAAAGTCAGCAACAAGCACAAGAGTCGTAAGAGAGCGAGAGAGCTATATGCAGTCCACTTATATACCCAGCTACAGACAATGCATGCAAGGCATATTAGCATTACAGTACACAGTAGGACAGCATGGACATTTGCATTAAAGTCACACATATCAATAGCAGGATTACTGGCGCCGGGATTCCTCTCTGCTCTGGGGCTGTAAGACAAAGAAAGGCTGCAAGGCACATCTACATATTGATATCAGTCCATACATCTCACTGTTCTGCTAAGTGCTCCAGCTGAGCGCTCTGTCTGGTCACGTAGGCTGTGGTGGGTCACCACAAAGTAGAATATTATTATCAATAGTATCAAAAGCTTCACTCAGGTCTAAAAGGACAAGTACAGAAATGGGTCCATTATCACATGTGATATGGAGGTCATTAGTGACCTTCAATAAGGCTGTTTCAGTACTATGATGGATTCTAAACCCAGATTTAAACTCTTCAAATAAACCATTTCCCTGCAAGTGGTCAAATATTGCGTAGCAACAACTCTTTCTAAGATTTTTGAAATGAAAGGCAGATTAGAGATTGGTCTATAGTTAGCTAAAACTCCTGGATCCAGCATTGGCTTTTTGAGGAAGGGATTAATTATATCAGTTTTAAAAGCCTGCGGTACATGGCCTAATGTTAATGAGGAATTGATTATATGAAGAATAGAGCTACTAATAAATGGGAAGACTTCTTTAAATAACCTGGTAGGAATAGGGTCTAAAAGACAAGTTGAAGGCTTGGATGAGGAAATTGTTTTATCTAACCCTAAAAGGTCAATTGGAGTAAACTCATCCAAACAGATATCAATTGATGGAGTAGTAGTAGTTAATGTATTTAAGTTAATGGTGGGACGAATCTGACTGATTTTATTCAATTCAATTCAAACGTTTATTTCAAACTCAGGGTTCATATTACAAATAGATAAATAAATAAAGTATTTACAGATCAGCAGACACTCGGCGCTCTTGTAACAACAAAAAACATAATGGGCTCAGTGTAAAATGGAACGCCACCACTTCCAAATGCTGGAATGAAGTGTGAGTGACGAGTTGACAATTGCTGATATAAGATGATTGTTACATTCCAGCAGTCTTCTCAAAAAACTGTAAACATTCTTACGTATCAATTCTCCAAAAGACGGAATGTTCACAGACACAAACAGCTTGCTTGCACTCGACCTTCGTGGTACATCTAACAACCTTCTTAGGGAGTTATTATATGCAATGCGGATTTTGTTCCTAACAGCAACATTGCTATTAAACCATAACGGCGAGCAGTACATTGAGGTACAGAAGGTCTTGAACAACATACATTTGACTTCAGGAGAACATCTATGGAAATTACGCAACAGTAAATTGGTTTGAGCGTACAGTTTCCTGAGATGCCTGTTACAATCAGCATTGGTCTTATCAGATTCAATCCACACACCTAGGTATTTGACTTTTTCGACAAAGTTCAAGCTATTACCACAAAGTGACATAACAGGATTCGACGTATTGACGCCCTTTGGTTTGAAAGCCATACACACAGATTTAGTACAGTTGAACAGGATGTCATTTTTTTTAACCAAATTTTTCACATACAGAAAGGAGATGTTGCATCGCTGCGGTAGATAAACTTAACAAACAGAGGTCATCAGCGTAGAAAATGTGATTTAACAGTGCACCGTTAAAGGAGCCGCCCACATTAGTATTGTTCAACAGTATACTGAGATCATCAACATAGACATTAAACAACAAGGGTGACAGTATACCACCTTGTTTAACACCGTTGGTCACATGAAATTTGGATGAGGTGACATTGCCCCATCTAACAACCATAGACTGCCTTCTGTACCAGTATAGCAGGATGCTAACAATGTAAATAGGGATACCTCGATCGATCAATTTTCTGAACAAACCCCAGTGGTTGATCCTGTCAAAAGCTTTGCTAGCATCTAGGAACGTAGCATAAACACTAGTGGAGTGGCTTCTGAAGTAGTCAACAAATTCATGGAGTAGGTAAACAGCCTTGTCAGTTGAAAGAGCTGATTTGAAACCAAACTGATTGTCGTTTGTCCACAGATAATCCTCAATTCTGTTCAGAAATAAACCCTCTAACAGTTTAGATATAACATTAGCAATAGCTATAGGTCTGTAGTTGTTCATGTCAGAAAGACTGGCACACTTGTTTTTCACCAAAGGAATAATAACAGAGTCCATCAACATGTCTGGCATGTAACCATGAACAAACATACAGTTAAAACACAACGACAACAAAATACACAAGTTGAAATCGGCGTTGATGAGGCATTCACTGGTGAGACAGTCAGGGCCAGCTGATTTGCCTTTCTTAAGAACTTTGATCAGTGAATCAACTTCAACAGGAGTAACAGCAGAAATATCAGAGGCATCAAACATATCGTTGTACAGACGAATATCATGCATAACAGAATCCTTCATTGAAACATTCTTGACTGAGTTGAAAATAGCTTCATAATGACATTTCCACTTTTCAGCAATATTAACGTCACCAGTCACACCATCAATAGTGTTTGATCTGACAGACCGGTGGGAGCTCATAGCCTTCATTTGTTTCCAGAATTCTACCATGTTCAGTTCACTCATGTGATTAGCTAGCTGGTCACATTTGATACTTTCTTCATTGCGCCTGCATGCTCGTAGAGCATATTTGAACCTAGCCCTGCAATTTTTCATGTTTTCAAATATTGGACCAGAACGTGGTTTGCTATTACTCCTCCACCACAAAAAAGCATCCCGGGCAGCTGTGTGAGCCTCGCTAACTACATCATTCCAGCCTGTGACGTTATGTTGGGTGGCCACACTGTGACTAGGAATGCATTCACTCACACAGTAATTTAGGGCATCAACAATATCAATCAATCAATCAATCAAAGACTTTATTCCAGACTCAAGGTCCATCAAGAGAAAAGTAAACAAGTAAAAAAAGTAAAAAAAAACAAGACAGATGAATCAAAAAGTTACAAGAAACACTAAGACATAACTGCTTAAAGAAGTACACAGACAGTACAGACTTTAAAAAGACTTAAAAAGACAACTGTACCAGTGCCTTCTAAACTGTGACTGACAGCGAATAGAACTGAGCTTAATGCTAGACATGACTTGAATGATTTCATTTCTAGATACATCAAGCCGACAGATGAATTTATACATAAAATTCCTTATTACTGCATGCAGAGTATTTACACGTGATGAGACAAATAACTCGGAAGCACTGCACCATCGAGGCTTTTTAAGTAAAATTCTTAAGGCATCATTGTAGGCAACCTGTAATTTCTGCATACTTAGTTTCCTATAATTTATCCATAAATGAGCAGTGTATAAAGGTGTACAATAGGTTTTAAAAAGAACCAGTTTCACCTCATCTGAACAAAAACCAAATCTGCGTGCAAGAATATTTGCTTGCATGTAGATTTTGCAGCGTTGTCTGAAAATATCATCATCATCAGTCATTCTATCATTAATAACATGTCCCAGATATTTAATTTTATCCCTGACAATATCACTGTAGAACCTGTCAATATCGTCCCTGTGTGCCGCACAATTACGGTCGTGACACCTGATGGCGTCCATAGGAGCACGGATGTTACAGAGTTTCCTACGAGTAAGTTTCTTATATCTGGACAGGTCTGACGCTGTGGCATCACGCCATTTGTATGTTCTACTGCTCGTTGTGGCTTTATCTCTGATAGATGAAATTTTATTATTGAAAAAGTTCATAAAGTCCTGACTAGTAAGCTCTAAGGGAATGCTAGGATTGACAGAGTCTTGACTCTTTGTCAGCCTGGCTACAGTGCTAAAAAGAAACCTGGGATTATTCTGCTTTTTTTTTTCCCCTTGTCCTGTCCGGCAGCTAGGCAAACAGAACAGGGATTTGTCACCCTTATTGTGCCAAAACAGATTTACTTTGCCAAGAGGAGCTTATACATTACCTAACTGTGTATTGTACATTGTTGTAAACTCCTCCTGTAATAACTTTTAATACTTTATTTTAATTTTTTTACCCATGGAAGACCCAATAGGATGGGGAAGAGGGAAAGGAAGTGTGTGGAGGGGGAAAGAGAAGGGACGGGAACAGACAAAAAAAACAAATAAACCAACAACTAAAACAAACAAAAGACAAACTGCTTCTTCCACCGAAGATGTCTGTATGTTTGTCAGGAAACATACAAAGATGGGGGCCGGTCGCAGCAGCTCTCCCCACCGGGAAACCCAAGCAGGCAAGGCAGCAACACCAACCCCCACAGGGCACAAACATCCGAGGTCAGCAAGCCCCAGGAAAGCCAGGCATCGGACCCCGAAGGGACGATCAAGGGAGGCCAGGTTGCTCGGCGGCCGGCGCGGCAAGCCCACATCCCCAGACCCGCCCGACCCCCACCCCCCCAGCAGGGCCAACGCCTACCCACGGGCCCCAGGCACCAGGAGGCCAGCGACCCCACCCCCCAGTTGGGAGATCAGCCCGCGCCCCCTGGCGCGAGCCCCCCCAGGCACCCCCACAGCGGGGCTGCTCCAGCGCCACTGCCACACACCTCGGGCACCCCCATGCCCTTCTTTGGGCATGGGGTGCCCGAGAAGGGCATGGTCCTCCCGCCCAGGGGAGCCCACATTGCCGAGAGGCACTACCCCCCTTAATCCAGCACCTCCCAACTCGCAGACACACCCCTCCCCACACCTTCACACTCACATGCTCCCATGCGCACCCATATGCACTAACTCCCTCTCACTCACCTGGACCAACCCATTCTCTCTCACTCCTGTACCCATTCAGACTCACCCCTCACCCACCGATCATATTAAAAGTTGCTTTTTCTTCACATTTAGGTCCAACTCCATCACAATCTGCTCCGTCGCTATTTCATAAACAAAAACATACGAGAACACAATTCACTACACACATCGGCTGAAACACGTTTTAACTGAACAAAGCATTTCACCCAGCACGCAAGAAGAAACTGCCAATCATCACGTCTGCGACGGATGTTGGTCATGGCATCAACGTGATGCGGGTGCATAAATCCAGCTTTACAATTAGAATCAGAATCAGAATGAGATTTATTGCCATTGTTCATGTAGTACACAAACTAGGAATTTGTCTCGGTGCAATGCTGCAACATTAAACATGGAGTAGCACTAAAGATAAAAAATAAAAAACTATGCATGCAATAAAATGTAGAATATGAATGAATAATACTAATCTATGCAATTATTAAATATATTAACAAGCAGCAGATATTGTGGAGTTTCACATAGTGCAGACGGTAGTGCAGAAGAAAACAGTGATAATTATCATGAGTCCGGTTGAGCTGCTGTACGTAGTGCACGAGAGTCTAATAAGTCACTTAGTGTTCAGCAGTCTGATGGCAGAGGGGAAGAAGCTGTTCATGTAGCGGGAGGTTTTAGTCTGAATGGACCAAAGTCTTCTACCTGAGGGGAGGGGGGCAAACAGTGCGTGTCCAGGGTGTGAAGGGTTGGCTATGATCCGACCTGCACGCCTCCGGGTCCTGGAGATGTACAGGTCCTGGAGGGATGGGAGCTTGCAGCCGATCACCTTCTCAGCAGCACGCACAATGCGCTGCAGTCTTAGTCTGTCCCTGGCAGTGGCTCCTGCGTACCACACGGTGATGGAGGTGGTGAGGATGGACTCGATGATGGCCGTGTAGAACTGCACCAACATCTTGGTGGGTAGCTTGAGCTTCCTCAGCTGCCGCAGGAAGAACATCCTCTGCTGGGCCTTTTTGATGAGGGAGCTGATGGTCGGCTCCCACTTGAGGTCCTGGGTGATGGTGGTGCCCAAGAAGCGGAAGGAATCTGCAGTGGTGATGGGAGAGTCTGTGAGGGTAAGAGGGGGCAGAGGGGCTGTGACTTTTCTGAAGTCCACGATCATCTCCACTGTCTTCAGAGCGTTCAGCTGCAGGTTGTTGTGGCTGCACCAGGATGCCAGCTGGGCCACCTCATTCCTGTAGGCGGACTCGTCGCCGTTGGAGATGAGCCCGATGAGGGTGGTGTCATCCGCAAACTTGATCAGCTTGACAGACTGGTGGCTGGAGGTGCAGGAGTTGGTGTACAGGGAGAAGAGCAGGGGGGAAAGTACACAGCCCTGGGGTGATCCGGTGCTGATGCTTATAGAGTCTGAGACAGTCTTTCCCAGCCGCACATGCTGCCTCCGGTCCGTCAGGAAGTCGGTGATCCACCTGCAGAGGGAGTCAGGCACGTTGAGCAGGGACAGCTTGTCCTGGAGCAGAGCGGGGCGGATGGTATTGAATGCAGAGCTGAAGTCCACAAACAGGATCCTGGCGTAGGTTCCCGGGGAGTCCAGGTGCTGCAGGATGGAGTGGAGGGCCAGGTTGACTGCGTCGTCCACAGACCTGTTGGCTCGGTAGGCAAACTGTAGCGGGTCCAGCAGGGGAGTGGTGATGGTCTTGAGGTGGGGCAGGACCAGGCGCTCAAAGGACTTCATGACTACAGAGGTGAGCGCTACAGGTCTGTAGTCGTTAAGTCCAGTGATCCATGGCTTCTTAGGGACAGGGACGATGGTAGAGGTTTTGAGGCAGGTCGGCACGTGGCATGACTTCAGGGAGGTGTTAAAAATGTCTGTGAAGACAGGAGTCAGCTCTTCCGCACAGTGTCTCAGGGTGGAGGGAGACACGCCGTCCGGACCGGGGGTCTTGCGCAGGTTCAGTCTGGAGAACTGTCTGTGCACGTCCCGCTCACTGATGACAAGGGTAGGGGGGGAGGAGGGGGGGCCGCCTTTGATGAAGTGGGGACCATGGAGGCAGTGGCGCTGGGGGGAGGGGGGGAGTTGGACACAGCTGACGAGGTGTCAAAACGGGCATAGTGTTGGGACAGTCTTTGACAAAGGCCTTTGTCATCCTGACCCTTAGAAGCCTGAGGCCGATAGTTGGTGATTTGCCTCAGTCCTCTCCACACAGAAGCAGAGTCGTTAGCAGTGAACTGTTGCTGGAGTCTCTCAGAATACACAGATTTAGCTCTCCTCAGCTCTCTGCTAAACCGGTATTTGACCTCCCTGTAGCAGTCCCTGTCTCCACTTTTCAACGCTGCTTCCTTCTCCTTCCAGATCTGTATGAGCTTGGCTGTGAACCAGGGCTTGTCGTTAGAGTAACTCACCCTGGTGCGCGATGGAAGAATGCTCTCCTCACAAAAGTGGATATATGAGGTCACAGTGTCCGTGTACTCATCCAGATCATGCGTGGCTCCTTTAAACATGCCCCAGTCAGTTATTTCCAAGCACGTGCGCAGCTCCTCCCCAGCTTCACTGGTCCATTTCCTCATAGTGCTCACAACAGGTTTTGTGAGCTTCAGCCTCTGTCTGTATGTGGGAATCAGGTGGACCATCACGTGATCAGATAGTCCGAACGCAGCGAGGGGAACAGCGCGATACGAGTCCTTAACTGTAGTGTAACAGTGATCCAGCGTGTTCTCTCCTCTGGTGGGGCATTTAATAAACTGTTTGTAGCGGGGGAGTTTGTGGCTCAGGTTGCTCTGGTTAAAGTCGCCAACCACAATAACCAGAGAGTCCGGAAAAGTCCGCTCTGCTTGCTGAATGTGATCCGCGAGCGCGCGCTGAGCCTCGCGCGCGTCCGCGTCGGGCGGGATATAAACAGCGGCCAGGATGAATGAAGCGAACTCACGCGGGGAATAAAATGGCTTGCAGTTGATGAATAAATATTCCAGAGCGGGAGAACAGTGTTGGGAGATCACAGTTACATCGGAGCACCAGCTGTTGTTGATGTAGAAGCAGACTCCTCCTCCTGTGGTCTTGCCGGAGAGCTCCTTATCTCGGTCTGCACAAAACAGCTGAAATCCCTTGAGGAGGAGCGCGCTGTCCGGTGTCCTTCCCTTCAAGCCAGGTCTCAGTAAAGCAGAGGGCACACGAGGTGGAGAGGTCCTTAAATCGCATCAGCAGTCTCAGTTCATCTACCTTGTTATAGAGAGAATTGACGTTGGACAGAAATATCCCAGGCAGAGCCGTGCGCGTGCCTCTCCTGCGAAGCCGCATGAGAGTGCCCGCTCATCTTCCTCTCTTTCGCCGTCTCACTTTTTGGGCTAAAAGGTGAACCAGATCGGCGGCAGGAGCCAAAAAAAACTGGGAGTAGGTCCGTGGGAGTGAAAGTCCTGATATTTAGTAGCTCTTCACGGGTGTAAGAGCAGGCAGACACACAATTGACGAACAAAAACAGATAAAGTAAAGCGCAGCGAAGCACCATGGCGACCACTGTGGGCGCCATCTTGAGTCCATACTTACATACATAATTAGCTGAAATATTTTCTTTTCCTTTTAGTGTTTTGTGGAACTTAATACTGCAGACCAGGCTGTGTGAGACCTCATAAGAATCTGTTATTCCCAGCTACAGCTCTGTTATGTTGCTGTCTTTATTACACGCTCCATTACCAGTCTGATGAATGCCGTTCCCATGTGTTTGCAGGAATGTATTACTGCAAACTAAGGTGTGAGAGACAACATATGAATCTGTACCTGATCCCAGAAAAATGGGTGTGGTGCTGCTAAAGATGGTTTGTCTGTCTCTGATTGATACACACAATGCAAAGAGAAGGTACAGGGCTGCTACTTAAGGAAAACTCTGAATACACACTATTCTTACAGGAAATGTTTATTATTACAGCTGTTCTCATTAATTTAATGCTTTATCAACCACAAAAGCGATAAGGCATACAGCTGTAAAAATCCGGCTACATAAGGGAATGTACAGTGGTGTGAAAAAGTGTTTGCCCCCTTCCTGATTTATCATTTTTTTGTATGTTTGTCACATTAAAATGTTTCAGATCATCAAACAAATTTAAATATTAGGCAAAGATAACACAAGTAAACACAAAATGCAGTTTTTAAATGAAGGTGTTTATTATTAAGGGAAAAAAAAAAATCCAAACCTACATGGCCCTGTGTGATAAAGAGACTGGCCCCTAAACCTAATAACTGGTTGGGTCATCCTTAGCAGCAACAACTGCAATCAAGCATTTACGAGAACTGACATTGTGTCTTTTACAGCGCTGTGGAGGAATTTTGGCCCATTCATCTTTACAGAATTGTTGTAATTCAGCTACATTGGAGGGTTTTCGAGCATGAACCGCATTTTTACGGTCATGCCACAGCATCTCAATCAGATTCAGGTCAGGACTTTGACTAGGTCACTCAAGTTTTCATTTTGTTTTTCTTAAGCCATTCAGAGGTGGACTTGCTGGTGTGTTTTAAACCATTGTCCTGCTGCAGAACCCATGTGAGCTTCAGCTTGAGGTCACGAACAGATGGCCGGACATTCTCCTTGAGGACTTTTTGGTAGACATGTGGCAGTTTGAGATAACCCCCACAACAGACTGAGACAGACACAGCGCTCGGCTACAGCAAATAACAGAACAGTGAAATGTGTGTATTAATGTCTACAGGCAGCCCCGCTCCTTCTGGCTTGTTCCGGCTCAGTATTGTGATGTTAATGTCCCATTCATGCATTGTGTTCATGCTTCCTGTTCTCACTGTCTCTCAAATGCAAATGCCATACCCACTGCTGTGAATGCCTTTCATGCATTGTCTGTAACTGGTATAAATACCGCACATATTCTGTAACTCACTCTGTCTTTGCCACTGCTCATCTGACTACTGCTGCTGAGAGCCTCCGGGCTCGCTCCCGGCGCGCATGCACGGTGCCGGGGCGAGCTCCGTGATGGCGGTATGATTTAATAAACCTGCTTAAAACCTCCCATCGCTGCCTTTATTTTATCATCCGCTTCACTGGTGACCCCGAGGACGCACATGTTTTGTGCGTCGCAACCTTCCGGCTTAGGCAGCCACGCTGCCGGCGAACGCAGCACCCGGCGGTGATGCTCCGACGACAAGCGAACACAGCAGCTCCCTTCTGCTTCAAGGAACTCTCCGGACATCACCCACGACCGGGAAAGCCGCAGCAAACTTCATGGTGGGTTCTGCACGCCTAGATCGGCACATCCACGCTGGACCGGCCGCTCTCACAGCTCCTCCACATGAGAGCGCATGCACCTCGTCCCCTCTCCACGACGGCGACCTCCATGGCCGACGGAGAATGCAGCGCATGGACCTGAACGCACCATAGCCGAGCGAGTGACAAAGATTGTCTCCTCCCTCTCACCGCTCCAACGCATCTGCACGAGCTTGAGGGACAAAGATCGTCTACTTCCTCTCACCGCTCCAACACATTGAACAGGGATGATTAAGCTCCCTGACCCTGGCTCTTCCCGTCCAGCTGGCCCACCCACGCACAGAGCCCCGGCACACGCACTGGGGAGTTACGAGGACGGCGCACCACGCATGGGACGCATACGGCTCTACAGACCCCCATCCTCCTTCGCCGCTGCACACAGGCCCTTCAGGGTTGCTCGTTCACCTGAGGCACGCACGCAGCATGCTCGAAGGATTTGCTAATGGTCTCAGCCACGGCACACATAGGGAATTCGACAGTCTGCGGCTCCCGAGGGCTGTAAGGTTGTGCCCGCACCTTATGTCAACACGCCAAGTCCCTTTGCCTTTGTTTTTTTCTTACAGCCGCCCCTGCTTTTCTTCACGGCCACTATTAATCCTTGCAGGACTTAATCGCGAGAGGAGCCAGTGACTAATTTTTCTTCTTGTGATCTCCGCACGTTCAACGGGACAGCCCCTCGACATCGCGGAACAACAAGCAATTTTTGCGCGGCCCGGACGATTTCACCGTCCCTGGCTGGCATTTACTACCCCCCACCCCCCTCCACCTTCGCCTGCACAGAGCTTTTCCTGCTCACTGCCAAAGCTGAACTATCGAGGTCTCGGCCCCCTGCCGAGCCCTCTGGGGGGGGGAGTGTGTGGCAGTTTGAGATAACCCCCACAACAGACTGAGACAGACACAGCGCTCGGCTAGAGCAAATAACAGAACAGTGAAATGTGTGTATTAATGTCTACAGGCAGCCCCGCTCCTTCTGGCTTGTTCTGGCTCAGTATTGTGATGTTAATCAGAACTCAGAGCTCAGAAAAGATTTATTGCCAAGTACATTAACAGATACAACTGATAATATACGAGGGATTTGACTTGACACAGAAAACGACCTGCATTTCCGGTGACACGGCGGCATCTGTGAACGCGCCTGTCATCAGATGGGTACAGGATGCATAGGGAAGAAAGGATAATACAATAGGAAGGAGCAAAAAAACCATTGATTGTCAGAATAGTGGTCATATATGATCAATATTATGATTACAAGAAAAAAAAGCCCTCAATGCACAGTTAGCAGACAAAAAAGTACACAAGGACACAGAGAGAGCAGTGAGTGAATAATCTTTTCCATCAGTTTTGTGAATCAGTGTGGATGTAGTGTTGAATGAAGGTGTTTGTATCAGTTAAGAACAACAAGGTCTCTTTGGCAGGAGATGTTTAGTCTAGCTGCTGGCATTGTCCTTGGGCCATGCAGCTGGCTGTCCGAAAGGTCGTGGAACTCAATGTTTTGAAAACAAAGAACTGCAGATAATCTGGAGGATTTGTGTGAGGGGAGTCAGATTCGTCGAATAGTACTGATCTCAGAGAGAAAAAACTTTATATTCTCTTACAGATTCAGTACTTAATCCTTCATTGCTGGGCGTTGAATCCTTCATGGACGGCTCTCAGCGTAATCATGATGTAATCCACCTTCCGAGACAGTTCTCCATTTGCCGCTATCAGAGTCCTCTCCATTTTTTCAATTTGATGGTTGAACCTCGCCTGGCCAGCGTTTTGATAGGTTGTGTCCATCTTCATCAATTTACGGTACACCAGGATAATCCCAGATCCAATCAGAACGATCCCAATCACCATTACTACGAAGACGTACAAATCTTCTACATCTTCGATGGAAAGATCAGACAGGCACAAGAGTTTCCAATTACTTGTGTCCCTCAAATAGCCCGCAGCAGCCATTCCTGCGGGGCAAACAACCTCCCCCGGGGCACTTTTCCTCGTTGAAAAAATAGTGTCAATTGCGTTCAAAGCCCAGCTTATTAATTCCATAATTTCTTTCGATAATCAGCAGTAAAGACGCAGACAGACCATAGCAAGCTGGGATCCAGTTAGTTAGGGGAGGAAGGAGATAAGTCAGAGCAGGAGAGAAGAAAAAAGGCGTCTGCTCTCTTTGGAGGGCGGAAGTGAAAGTCATGTCCCATGTCCCATTCATGCATTGTGTTCATGCTTCCTGTCCTCACTGTGTCTCTCAAATGCAAATGCCATACCCACTGCTGTGAATGCCTTTCATGCATTGTCTGTAACTGGTATAAATACCGCACATATTCTGTAACTCACTCTCTCTTTGCCACTGCTCATCTGACTACTGCTGCTGAGAGCCTCCGGGCTCGCTCCCAGTGCGCATGCACGGCGCCGGGGCGAGCTCCGTGATGGCGGTATGATTTAATAAACCTGCTTAAACTACCATCGCTGCCTTTATTTTATCATCCGCTTCAGACAGCAGAATTCATGGTTCCATTTACCACATCAAGTCTTCCAGGTCCTGAAGCAGCAAAACAGCCCCAGACCATCACACTACCACCACCATATTTTATTGCTGGTATGATGTTCCTTTTCTGAAAAGCTGTCTTACTTTTACACCAGATGTAATGGGACACACACCTTCCAAAAAGTTCATCTTTTGTCTCGTCAGTCCACAGAGTATTTTCCCAAAAGTCTTGAGGATCATCAGGATGTTTTCTGGCAAAACTTAGACAAGCCTTTATGTTCTTTGTGCTGAGCAGTGGTTTTCATCTTAGAACTCTGCCACGCAGGCCATTCTTGCCCAGTCTCTTCAGGGATGAGAATCCTCCGCGGATCCGCGGAATTCCTCGGAGAAAATTTTAGCGGGGGTGGGGGGGGGTGGGGGGTGAGGTATGTTATGAGCAGCGAGTCGTATTTTCGATTGGCTGCTCAAATCCACCACGCAGAACGCGCTACCCAGCGAGATCAGTAATGAAATGTAACAAGGCCACTGATTGGCTGATACTTATTGAAGCAACCAATCAACGATTTTGTTATTCCTTTGTCATATCCAACATGCGGAGTGAAATGCAAATGGCGGACAGTTCAATCAACTGAGTTTTCCCGATTTCGTGAAAATGGTGAACCTAAAACTCACGAAAGACAACAAAGCAAGAATTTTAGAAATCGACAAAGGGATAAGGAACAAGTTTCATTGGGAATGGCTCAAAAAAACTGTCAATGACTGTAAAGATCGGTAAAAATACCGAAGCTGTGGTTGAAAAAATGGCCGACTTCATAGTGAAATGCGAAGTACCAGGGAAAGCCCAGTGTGTTTATTGTAACGATTTCTTGAGTTATGGATCTCGTGGTTGTGTTGCCTTAGTTGAGCACTGTTCAAAACAGAAACATCTCAAAATTGTGGCTACAAGGAGATCGAACTACTCGCTCGTGCTGCATTCAAAACGATCGATGGACACGGTCAAATTCAGATGCCAGTCAAAGTTCATCACAATCGGCCCCGATTACAGCAATTAGTGATCGGAAGACACATTCCGAGGTAAGATTTTTTTCTTGTTATAAGTAATGTACTTGAGAATTTTCGCGTAATGAATTTGTTATGAAATAGCATGTGTAAGTTGTGACGTCATGCCTGTTTTGAAACACTGATAATTTGAAACACCAATTAAACATCTTTTAGGTTTTACTTACTTTCTTAGATTATCATTCAAATATTAAAATATACTAATATGCAACTTTTTTTATATTCCTAGTAACACTAACAAATGCACACATTAATAAATCAAAATGTTTGCAGAATGTCAATATATTTTAATAAATGGGTGATGGACTTGGTGATGGGATTTTTTTAATATTTATAATTTATTTTACTTGGTTAAATTATTTTGTCTCTTCTAGAACTATGTAAATGCAATTCTGTGTCAGTTCTAGGGGCGGCAGTTTAGGGGGCAGCTGTGGCACAGGTGTGTGACTGACTACTGATCGGAGGGTCATGGGTTCGATTCCCACTCTGTCTGAAGTCTGCATGTCAAAGTGTCCTTGAGCAAGACACTGAACCCCCAGTTGCTCCTGGTGGCCAGGCTAGTGCCTGTGTGTGTATGGCAGCTCTGGCGTCATCAATGTGTGAATGTGTGCGTGGATGGGTGAATGGGATTCCTACCTGCAGCTGAATACGACAAAAACTAAAGACATGATTATTGACTTTAGGAGGAAAACTCCCAGGCACAAAGTCACCGTACTAAAAGGCCAGACCACCGAATGTGTACAATCCTACAAATATCTTGGGAAGATTATTGATAGTAATTTAAACTTTGAAGAGAACTGTGAAAGGGTGTGCAAAAAAGGGTCAGCAATAATTGCATTGCTTGAGAAAACTTGCACGCTTCCAAATTGACCGAACTGTGGTGATATTAGTTGTTGGTCTCACACACAAAATTGGATCTTTTAATATGAAGGTGGAGTTTTAATGTGAAGGTGGAGTTTTTCCGTTTTGGATGGAGATAAAAGGAGGAAGTGCAAAAATGTAAATAAAGTTTTTCCAGACAGACTTACGCGTATCCTGTCTGTTTTTCTGCAATTTCTACATTGGTGACCCCGACGTTTGAAGAATGTTTAATCAAGCGACCTCTTCTGATATCGCCGCCACGGCGTCTGTATCTGCTGCGGCTCCCGCACCGGCTGTTTTTGCGACTACAATTAAATTACCGGACTTTTGGCAGCATGACCCGGAGCCCTGGTTTCAGCATGTCGAGGCTCAGTTCCATCTGCGCGGAATAACCACAGATGACACGAGGTATTTCCATGTGGTCGCAGCTTTGGATTCTGCCACTACTCGTCGTTTGATGGGACTGCTCCGGGACCCGCCTCACGCTGACAGGTACGTCACTCTGAAGAGGGCTCTTCTGCAGCTGTACCAGCTCTCTGATATAGAGCGCGCTGATCGTCTTCTGTCTATGACTGGTTTGGGGGACAGCAAACCTTCTGAGCTGATGGAGAATATGTTGGCACTTCTTGGTTCAGGAAACAGTTCATTTCTGTTTACCCACCTGTTTCTGCGTCAGCTTCCGCCTCCAGTGCGCACTGTCCTGGCCAGCTCGCCCCTCATTTGTACTAAGGATTATCGGGGTTTGGCTGGAGAAGCGGACAGGCTTTGGCTGGCTTCTCGTCATTTGTCGGTGCATGCATTGCTGCCTGGCCAGTCTGATGGAGAAGTCTCGGTGGGTGTGGCCGCAGTATCGGATCGCTGTAAGAAAGAGAGCGGCCTGTGTTTTTATCACCGCCGTTTTGGACCGAAGGCTCGGCGCTGTATTCCACCGTGCTCTTTCCAGCCACAGGGAAACGAGAAGGCTGGTGCTCGCTAGCAGCTGCGTGCACCGGCACCAGCAAAAAGCTGCTTTTTATTGAGGACTGCACGGCTGGACGTCGTTTTTTGGTGGATTCGGGAGCGCAGCGGAGCATCGTTCCCCCCTCTTCGGCTGACGTCATGGGATATGAACATGGACCTCCACTGGACGCTGCTAATGGTACTCCTATTCGCACCTTTGGCACCAGGCTCATTACTGTGTATTTTAACGGCCGTGAATTTAGTTGGGACTTTGTGGTAGCATCTGTAGCAGTCCCTATCCTTGGTGCAGACTTTTTGTGTGCTTACAGGCTGTTGGTTGACGTAGCTAACAGATGTTTGATTGATGCTGTGTCTTTTGATTCCTATCCATGTACACTGGGTGGGGCTGGTCCACTGCTTGCTAACATGCTCGCCTCAGGAGACAGGTACCAGCGTCTTCTTTCTGAGTTTCCTGCCCTCACTGTGCCTACGTTTTCTGCGGCAGTAGTTAAACATGGGGTTGAGCATTATATTACTACTGTGGGTCCACCTGTTTTTTGCCCGCGCACGCCGTCTGGATGCTGCTAAGTTAGCCATCGCTAGAGATGAGTTTGCCAATATGGAGCGGTTGGGTATTGTGCGCCATTCCGACAATCCGTGGGCTTCTCCCCTCCACATGGTCCCTAAGTCAGATGGGAGTTGGCGCCCTTGTGGAGATTTTAGGCGCCTTAACAATGCTACTACCAACGACAGGTATCCAGTCCCCCATATCCAAGATTTTTCTTCACGTCTGGCAGGGACAGTCATTTTTGACATTAATGACAATGTTTTATCGGGCTTTTATTGAATCTGTTTTATCCTTTTCTTTAGTGTCATGGTTTGGTCAGATAAAACTGAAACAGAGGAAATCCTTGGATCAGGTAGTTAAGATGGTCCAGTCGTTTGCTTGGTGAGTCACAGCTGAGCCTGACATCCCTGTACACTAGACAAGTACAGAGGATGGCTACCTCCATTTTACATGATGACTCCCACCCTTTGCACTGCAACTTTCAGCTTCTTCCCTCAAGACGGAGGTTTGCTGTCCCAAAAAGTAAAACCCAGCGCTACAAAAACAGCTTTGTTCCTGCTGCTGTCAAAGAGTTGAACAAGCTGTAACAATATATTGTACATAATTTAGGTACCAATTTATTAACTCCATTTTATATTTACTGTGGTAGACTGCAAGTCTAATTTAAAACATTACTGGCACATGCCTCTAGGGGGAACTACCTGTATTGTTCAGCACTACTATTAAGGGGACACATTAGAACAAGAGTGTGAAAAACCCCGCGCAGAATCCATGTTCAGTCATATTATGTGTGTTGCAGAATAAACGGCAGAGTTAGCCAAAGAAATAACTCAAGTGTGATCATTGCTACACGGTAGGATATCACACAATTGGCGACGAGGATTAAAAGAAAAAATCAGCGGCGAGAAACAGAGAACATTGCAAGTGTGGCGAACTCAAGTGACTCCAGTAGTTCGAGTGCAAGTTCAGAGGAGGAAAAACGAGGTTTCCCCACCACGACGAGCAATGGCGGCTGTAATCGGAACGGTAACCCCTTTTGATAACTCGACTCAGTCATGGGAAGAATATAGTGAAATGTTGGACTTTTTCTTCGAAGCTAATGACATTGAGGAGCCAGACAAAAGGAAGGCTGTACTGTTGAGTGGAGTTGGTGCAACTACTTACAGCTTGTTGAGAAATTTAATAAGCCCTGCATTACCGAAAGATAAAACGTACGACCAGCTTACTGCTGAGCTTCAGAAGCACTTCAGCCCCAAACCGAGTGAAATCGTGCAACGATTCAAATTTAATTCACGCATAAGGAGGAACACTGAGTCCATAGCAGAGTATGTGGCAGAATTGAAGAAATTAGCACTGCACTGTGATTACAAAGACTCATTGGAAGAAATGTTAAGAGACAGACTTGTGTGTGGAGTGAATGATGACCGAATGCAACGGCGACTTTTATCTGAAACAAAACTCACTTTTGCGAAGGCTTTGGAATTATGCCAAGCGATGGAAACAGCATCTAAAGATGTGAGAGAGATGCAAGGGAAGCTAACAGAGGACACAGCAACGCATGTTCGTGTGCCTAAGACCCAAGTAGGTGTCCACAAAGTGTTGACTGACAAAACTCAGCACAAATTCCCCAGTTGTTATCGCTGCAAAGGCCAGCACAATGCCGCCGAGTGCAAATTTGCCACTGAGCTGTGTCATAATTGTGGCAAGCGAGGGCACATTAAGAAAGCATGTAGAATAAAGGTGGACAGCGCACAGGTGCTGAAAGCGACAGTTAATGGGCAAAAGTATGAAAACAAGGGCCCAGGAAAGGAACAGCAAGCGAATCAACTGACAGGGGAGGGAGAAAGTGATACAGAAGACATGGGTTTTCACACAATTTACAACACGTCACAGGAGCTGACCAAGGTAGCGCCCATCACGCGTACCATGAATGTTAATGGAATGAAAGTAACATTTGAAGTTGATACAGGCTGTGGAGTAACCATATTAAGTAAACAGCAATATACACAACTGTGGAAGAAAACAGACACAGCAGAATTAAATCCCTGTTCATTAAAATTAAAAACATACACAGGAGAGAAGCTAGACGTGCTAGGCATGGCACAAGTGAAGGTGCAGCACGAAAACAAAGAAAAGGACTTACCTGTAGTAGTAGTTGGGAGCGAAGGACCAAATCTACTAGGGCGAAGTTGGCTACAAGAACTGGCCATGATGGATCAGTTGGTGAATAAAGTGGAATCTCAGCCCAAATTGCAGCTGGAGGAGATCCTCGAAAGACACGCTGAGGTGTTCAAAGAAGGCTTAGGACAGCTAAAAGGTGTCACTGCAAAGATTAATGTGGACAAGGAGGCCCAACCACGATTCTGCAAACCCCGACCGGTACCCTATGCAGTCAAGCCACTGGTTGAAAGCGAGCTACAGAGGCTGCTGGATGACAAGATCATTGAGCCAGTGCAGGTTGCAGAATGGGCGGCGCCCATAGTCCCAGTGAGAAAGCCGGATGGCTCCATTAGAATATGTGGAGATTACAAACTCACTGTCAATCGAGCATCACGGGTGGATCAGTATCCAATTCCTAAAGTGGAGGACCTCTTCGCACAGCTGAATGGCGGCCGACACTTCACGAAATTAGACATGAGTCACGCCTACCAACAAGTAGTCTTGGAAGAAGAATCAAGAAAGTATGTAACCATCAATACACACAAAGGCTTATATACCTACACATGCTTACCATTTGGAGTAGCTTCCAGTCCTGCTATATTCCAGAGAACTATGGAGGGCATCCTAGGTGGAATTCCGAATGTTACCATTTATTTGGATGACATCCTTTGTACAGGACCAAATGAACAAGAACATCTGAAAACGCTGGAGGAAGTGCTTCAACGGTTGGAGAAAAGCGGTCTGAGGTTGAAAAGAAGCAAGTGTGAGTTCATGGGAAAAGAGGTGGTGTTTCTAGGCCACAAGATCAACACCAGTGGTCTACACCCTCTAACAGACAAAGTGGAAGCCATTGCGGAGGCGCCTGAGCCACAAAATGTTACTGAGTTAAAAGCCTACCTGGGCTTGTTGAACTATTACCATAGGTTCCTCCCAAAGCTCTCCACGCTGCTGGCACCACTACATACCTTACTTAAGAAGGAAGAAAAATGGTCATGGGGGGTCAAGCAGCAGAAGGCGTTTGAAGAGTCCAAAGCGCTACTTCAGTCCTGTAGTGTGTTAGTGCACTATGATTCAAACAAACCACTCATCCTGGCGTGTGACGCATCACCCTACGGTGTGGGAGCTGTACTCTCTCATCGTATGGAGGATGGCTCAGAGAGACCCATAGGGTTCGTCTCAAGAACTCTTAGTGCAGCTGAGAAAAACTACTCCCAGCTAGACGAGAGGGCCGTGCAGACATTCAAGTCACTCATGAAAAAGATGACAGGAGACTCTATTGAAACCCGAATGTCGAGAGCTCTGTTCAGCTATCGAATAACACCCCAATCTACAACTGGCAAGTCACCAGCTGAGCTGTTGTGTGGAAGGAAGTTGAGGTCAACATTTGACTTAATACATCCAGACTTCAGAAACAAAGTGCATGATAAACAAGAGAAACAAAAAGGTTATCATGACATGCATGCTAGAGAGAGAATACTGAGAGAAGGAGACGTGGTCTACACCCGCAACTTTGGCTCAGGACCAGCCTGGGTACCAGGAGAAATAACAGAAAAGACAGGCCCTGTGTCATTCAAGGTGACATTAGGTCATGGACAAGTGGTGAGGCGACACATCGACCAAGTTCGTGGTAGGAGCTCCATTCCCCTGCCGATGGCACCAGAGGTGTTGTCTGACACCCATCCTGAGGAGAGCATCAACGAACCACCACTTCAGGTGAAACCTGAGGTAACCGTCTCTGCAGATTCTACGGGCAGCACTGCAGCAGCCGAAACAGTGGAGCAGTCTGAGTCTTCACCTGCAGTTGGCTCACCCGCCGTGAGAAGATCTCAGCGAGCTAGGAAAGCTCCAGACTACTTGAAGGACTATACTTAGTCAGTAGTAAGTTCCCCAGCCACAGGACAAGAATGCGTCCTGGAACCTCACTGGGATGCGGTAGTCAAACCAAATCCCCAGTTAGACTGTTATGTGTGTTATACATGTAAAAAAAAAAAAAAAAAAAAAAAAAAAAGAGAAAGAAATTATGTGTATAGCACATGTGTTTAAGAAGTTAAAAGTAACTGTGATTGTTTAGGGTTAAATGGGAGTTCCAGGATGTCTAGCATAATTGGCTAGTGTAATTAAAAGTAGTTTAATCTAGAGGGGAGGGATGTGGTAGACTGCAAGTCTAATTTAAAACATTACTGGCACATGCCTCTAGGGGGAACTACCTGTATTGTTCAGCACTACTATTAAGGGGACACATTAGAACAAGAGTGTGAAAAACCCCGCGCAGAATCCATGTTCAGTCATATTATGTGTGTTGCAGAATAAACGGCAGAGTTAGCCAAAGAAATAACTCAAGTGTGATCATTGCTACACGGTAGGATATCACATTTACTTATTTTTGAAGGATGTTACTTGGGTTCTAAATATATTATTGAGTTTTAGACCTTTGAGTTTTTAACCTCTTTGACTAGTTTTTAACTTTTAATATGACCCTTCTCTCTTACCTCTGGTTTTTCTCTCATCTCTTTGTCTTTTTATACCCTGATTGATGGAGCCTTGAGTATTTTTATCATGTTTATAGTCAATTTCATGTGTGCCTGTGTTTGTGTCTATGTTGAATGTAATTTGTGGCTTGTAAATATGGATGTCACCAGACTGCAAAACAAATCTACCTACAGGTACAAATAAAGTAACCTGAACCTGAATGGGTGGATAGCAGGATCTGTAAAGTGCTTTGGTCATCCAGAGATGAGAAAAAGTGCTATATAAGTGAACGCCATTTACCATTCTAAACATATTAAATAGTAGTAAAATATAATTTAGTATTATTACATCAACATACCATTCGGATATCATAAATTTACACGTGATGCAGCAGCAGATTAAAAAGGTAAACTATAAATGCATTTGTACTTACTTCTAACTTTAAATATAAGACCACATTTGAGCATTCTAAAACACCAGATTTCGTTAGCCTTGGATCCGGCTTGGGGGCCTGCGTCCCCCAAGACCCCCGGCTTAGTTTCCTCTTTTTTCCCCAAACCTCATTCTCATCCCTGTCTCTTTCTTAACTTAACTAAACTTAACTGAGGCAAGTGAGGCCTGCAGTTTTTTGGATGTTGTTGTGGGGTCTTTTGTGATCTTGGATGAGTTGTTGCTGCGCTCTTGGGGTAATTTTAGTCATCCAGCCACTCCTGGGAAGGTTCACCACTGTTCCATGTTTTCACCATTTGTGGATAATGGCTCTCACTGTGGTTCACTGGAGTTCCAAAGCTTTAGAAATGACTTTATAACCTTTTCCAGACTGACAGATCTCAGTTACTTTGTTTCTGTCACGGTGTGGGATGGGTCTTATGTCCTCCTGTTAATTTAGAATTCTAATATCTTGATTTGGGGGCATGGGACCCAGCCCTCGCTTTATGTTCATTTTTGGAACTTTCTGTTTTACTTTGGTTTGCCTTTATTATTATTCTGTTCTGCATAATTGTCTCATCATTTTTATTTTCATTATTATTATCTTTGTGTGCTGCAGTCCTTTTCCCCCTTTACTGTGGTGTATCCTCTGTGTATTTGTTTACTCAGCTGTGCCCATCCTGTTCTGTCTAACCGTGCCCCGCTGTTTGTGTTTGCCTTGATTTTTGCCACCTGTTCTGTACTGTCTAATTACCCCATGTGTATTTATACCTGCCCCAGTCTGTGTGTCATTATGATTGCCGTTCGTCATGCTGCTTGATCAACACACTTCTGTCTGTTCTGATGTGTTCCTGCCTGAAATCAGTGAGTTTTGTACAGCCCCCATGCTGCCTGTTATTTTGTGGGGTTTTTTTTGTGTGTGTTTCTTTTCAGCTGCTCCCCTTTGGCCACCTCACTAAAAAATCTAGCCAAACTCATAAGTACCACATTTGGGTCTAATTCAGCACAACTGTGACAGTACGGCAATCATCATGGACCCAGCATACTTAGAGTTTCGGAAAATAGGTCTCAATGAAAGGGAAGTCTGGGTGGCCACCAACATCAAGGCCTACATCGAGGATGCCTGTGCCTCCTGTTTCCCAGAGGAAGCCCTTTGCTGCCTGGAGTGCGTCAAGAAACTGGGTGAGGTGTTTCCAGCTCTTCTACGGTTCCCTCAGCTCGCCCGCCTGCATGAACTAAGCGTCGACATGCAGATCATCTGCCACAGGTTGATGGAGTCGTTCCCAGCAGTGGGAGAGGTATGGAAGGAGGAAGGATTCGATCCCTCCGGGGGTGAAAGACGAAGTCGTTGCCGGCGCCGTGAGACACAGCAGCCCGGTGTCTTATCCTCGGTGAGGGAGTGTCAGGCTTCCATTTCCTCCTTTGGCGCACCACCAGCGCATCATCACTGGGCATCCTCTCCCCGTCTGACATGTCATAGCTTCTCCTGGGAGGACTCACCAGACGGATCAGCGGCAGCAAAGCGGAAGTACAGGCAAGTACCCATTCCTTTTTTTAACATAATGTAATGAAGGGACTTGTCTGATTCCCAGTGGGGAGACTCAGTCACAGCTGTCTTCTGCTGCTGAGTTCTCGCCGCCTTCCTCTGGAATAAATTCTGCTGCCCTTTCCATCCACCCATCCTCACCTGCATGGTCCTGTTTTTTGTGAGAGACTGGCTATACTGGGTGGAAACCAGATCATCTGGGAGGAGTCAACTGTCCTGGAGGGCCCCCTAGCAGCAGCTTCTTCCACATCGATGCCACTGGATGCTGAATTTTACCATATTGGGGGGACTGCAGCTGTGGAGCCCCTGTGTGTGGATGTCGAGGAGGAACAGGAGGAGCGTCAGCAGGCTGTGCTAGCCCAGGAGGAGCAAATGCTGGACTACAAGCCATGCCTCCTTCCAGGGCATGTGTTCCAGCTGGATCCAGCTGGCTATGGACATTCCAGTTCCAGAGCCCGCTCCACAGTGCCACCCAGCTCCAGAACTTGTTCCACAGTGCAACCCAGCTTCAGAACCTGCTCCACGGTGCCACCAAGCTCTAGAACCCTCTCTACAGCACCACACAGCTCCAATTCCTGCTTCACGGTGCCACCCAATGCCATTACCTACTCTGCCTCCTTTCCTGTCTGCTCCAGCTGCTCATGAGGTGCACTTTACAGCTCCAGCTATCCCTGAGGTGCACACAACAACTCCAACCACTCCAGAGCTGCACATTACAGCTCTAGCCACTCCTGATTTGCACATAATGTCGCTGGCCATCCCTGAGGTGAACGCAATGGTTCCAGCTGTCCTTGAGGTGCATGCAATGGCTCCATTTGTCTCCGAGATGCACATAATGGCTTCCACTGACCCTGAGGCGCATGATACAGCTCCTGCTGTTGTTCCTGTTCTGCCAAAGGACCCTGTTCCTGTTCAGCTCGAGGTCCACGCTCCAGCTTCTGCGGCTCATCTTGAGGAGGTCCCCTCTGCAGCAGGGGATTGAGAGCTCAGGCAAGTACTTCTCTTTACTTTTATAACATCAATACTAGTAAAGTCTTGTCTAGCTGCTGATGTTTGTGGTGATGCCTCACCCTGTCTTTCTCCTCCGTCTGAGGTGACTACAGTGGGGGTGATGCTTTGGGCATTGGAGTCGGACACTCCAACACTATCCATGCAAGAGGTAGAGCAGTCCACTTCACCCTTCGTCATCGTCCAGAAGATCGAGCAGCCTGATCCACCCGTCATCGTCATCCAGGATGCCAAGCAGTTTGCTCCACCCGTAGTCATCATCCAGGAGGTCAAGCAGTCCGCTCCACCCGTCGTTTTCGTCCAAGAGGCTGAGCAGTCCGCTCCACCCATTGCCATTGTCCAAGAGGCTGAGCAGTCCGCCCCACCCATCATCTTCGTCCAAGAGGCTGAGCAGTCCGCTCCACCCATCGTCATTATCCAAGAGGTTGAGTAGTCCGCTCCACCCATCATCTTCATCCAAGAGGTCGAGCAGTCCGCTCCACTTGTCATCAAGGAGGCCTGTGTGTCTCCAACCATAGCCCAAGAGGCCGGGGTCAGTGGGAAGCAGGCATGGGTCACAAAGCGTGGGGTTCCTGTGTGTCTGCTAGGTGAACTGTGTTTCTGTGGCTTCTGTTCCACCTTATTCTGTGGCCTATGGACATGGGCAGGCCACCAGACTAGCCTTGCATTCTGGTCTAGGGGCCCTTGGACTAGGCAGACCCCTCGACCCACGCTGTTCTCCGGTCCAAGGGTCAATGGACTTTGGTAGACCCCCTGGACCATGGTATGTTATGATCCAATGGCCCATGGACTTGAATTGAATTTATTTTATTCGGCAATAATAATAATAATAATAATAATAATAATAATAATAATAATAATTAAACCTGCAAGCAGGTGTAAATGGGCCTTCACCCCCCGTGCGCCCACGGAACCCGGCGCCCGTCGTCCCTTGCTGGCTCGGAAAATGTGCCGTCATCACTGCAAGGGCTGCATAAATAATAAAGTAAACCATTTGGCGCAGATCTCCCTGTGAGCAGTAAGTGGCACTATCCCTTTTGTCAAATATTTTTATGTAGGAGCGCGCGGAGTGGGACTAATCTCCATCATAACAATTCCGGCAAAAAATTTGATCAAGTGAAAAAGATTGGCTTTCTCAAGCCATTGAAGCAAACCGGTCGCCATGGAAACAGTTCTGTACTATGTACATGTACTATCAATGAGCCCTAGTCAATCCTTCATGTGTAGCGGTTTAATTCAACCCCCCACAACACACAGACAGAACACAGAGACAGTCAGCTCGCACTCCTGGGTTTTTCCGCTGCATGCTGCGTTTACAGCCGTGAAGTTAAAGTGTTCATGCATCTTGTCCTTACTGTGCTTCTTCTGAGCATCTTACATATGTAGATGTGCTTTGAGGTAAATCTCCACAAAAAGACTGGTCAAACACAGCGCTCGGCTAGAGCAAATAACAGAACAGTGTAATGTGTATTAATGTCTACAGGCAGACGCGTTTCGTCTGGCTCACTTCTGTGATGTTAATGTTGCCTTTCATGCATTGTGCTCATGCGTCCTGTCCTCACTGTGACCTAGGGACTGAGATCAATATGTCTCTCAAATGCAAATGTCTTATGCCTGTTCTGTTATCTCTTTGATCATACCAACTGCTGGGGTATGTCCTTTTGATGTATTGTTGTGGTCGAGTATATATGCTGCAACTCTGTAACGCAAACTCTCTCACTCACACTCTCTCAACCTCTGCTGCAGGACACAGACTTTGTGTCCGCCTCTCCTCCTCTCCTTCTCTGAGAGCCGTGGGCTCGCTCTCGGCGTGCATGCACGGCGCCGGGAGCGGAGCTTGTGACGGCGGTATGATAATAAAACTCTACTTAAAACCTCAAACAACGCCGCTTTATTTCATGCCGCCGCACTGGTGACCCCTTGAACACGCACACGCTTTGTGCGAAGCAACCTTCTGAGCTGGACAGCTGCACTGGTGACCCGTTCTTCAGGATGAGATCTGCACGTCTGAGATCTGCTCATCCACGCTGGACCGGCCGCGCTCACAGTTCCTCCACACGAGAGCGCGGGCACCTCGTCCCTTCTCCACGACGGCGTCCTCCAGGGCCGGCGAAGAACGCAACGCGTGGACCTGAACGCACCACGCCCGAGCCTGAGGAACAAAGATCGTCTATTCCCGCTCACCACTCCAACGCATCTGCACGAGCCTGAGGGACAAAAGATCGTCTATTTCCTCTCACCGCTCCAATGCTCCATGGCCAATCTACAGCCACAGCTCAACCTGGATTTTTATCGGTGCCGTCTGCGCCGATCTCCACCAAGATTCTGCACCCTGGTTCTCCTCTCCAGCGGCCCACCCAAGCACGGAACCCCCGCGCGTGCACCGGGGAGTTACGAGGACGGCGCATCACGCACGGGACAATAAAGGCTACAAGAGACCGCCATCGTCCTCCGCCGCTGCACATGCCCGAGAAAAACGGCCGATCGCCACCCTCGGAACCTTCAGGGCTGCCCGTTCACCTGAAGCAAGCACGCAGCTCACCACTGGATTTTTTAATGGTCTCAGCCACGGCACAAAAGGATTTCAGCCGTCAGCTGTTCCCGGGGGGTTTTGGGGTTGCTCCTGCACCTAAGACCAACACGCCAGTCCCTCTGCTTTTGTTTATTTTTTTCTTACAGCCGCTCCTGCTTTTCTTCATGGCCACGAGAGGAGCCAGAGAATAATTTTTCTTCTTCTGATCTCTGCATGTTTAGACGGGACATCGCGGAGCAGCAAACACTTTTGGCGCGATTCAAACAATTTTCCCGCGCCCGGTCAGCATGTACTACCCCCCCCTCCTCCTGCACAGAGCTTTTCCCTGCTCGCTGCCCAGACTGCAACATCGAGGTCACGGTCCCCTACCGTTCCCTCTGGGGGGGGAGCAGTGTAGCGGTTTAATTCAACCCCCCACAACACACAGACAGAACACAGAGACAGTCAGCTCGCACTCCTGGGTTTTTCCGCTGCATGCTGCGTTTACAGCCGTGAAGTTAAAGTGTTCATGCATCTTGTCCTTACTGTGCTTCTTCTGAGCATCTTACATATGTAGATGTGCTTTGAGGTAAATCTCCACAAAAAGACTGGTCAAACACAGCGCTCGGCTAGAGCAAATAACAGAACAGTGTAATGTGTATTAATGTCTACAGGCAGACGCGTTTCGTCTGGCTCACTTCTGTGACGTTAATGTTGCCTTTCATGCATTGTGCTCATGCGTCCTGTCCTCACTATGACCTAGGGACTGAGATCAATATGTCTCTCAAATGCAAATGTCTTATGCCTGTTCTGTTATCTCTTTGATCATACCAACTGCTGGGGTATGTCCTTTTGATGTATTGTTGTGGTCGAGTATATATGCTGCAACTCTGTAACGCAAACTCTCTCACTCTCTCACTCACACTGTCTCAACCTCTGCTGCAGGACACAGACTTTGTGTCCGCCTCTCCTCCTCTCCTTCTCTGAGAGCCGTGGGCTCGCTCTCGGCGCGCATGCACGGCGCCGGGAGCGGAGCTTGTGACGGCGGTATGATAATAAAACTCTACTTAAAACCTCCAACTACGCCGCTTTATTTCATGCCGCCGCACATGTATTTTTTTAAGCTGGTGAGAGAAAAATAAAGAAAAAAATTTTCAGCAATTCTTCCTTTTAACAATAGGGGCACTAAAACTTTTGGTTGTTATTTTTATGTAGACACGTTTGGTGCCGGACTAATATCGATTGTAGAAAATTTGGTGCAAATTGTACCAAGATTGCTCCATGTACAAATGTCCGTTATTGAAAGGCAAGGAGTGCGTTTCCATGGCAACTGTGCTTATCGCGGGACAAAAGTGACTTCCACCGAGGGTAGTCCAATGCACTCTGAGAAACCACTGAAAAGGTCATGTCATTGTGACTACTGGTCTTTGTGCAAAATTTGAAACAATTTTGTGCAGTACATCATGTCAGCAGTAGGTGTGGGTGTGCCAGTTTTGTGAATATTGATATACAGACATGTTCAGAGTGGGATCAGTATGATCTGTGCAAAGATTTTTCCAAATCAGGCGAGAATTGTCTGAGCTGTAACTGTCATGTTTTGTATGGCGAGAAAGCCATTGAAGCATGCCGGTCACCATGGAAACAGTTCTGTACTATGTACATGTACTGTCAATGAGCCCAAGTCATTCCTTCATGTATTTTTTTAAACTAGTGAGAGAAAAATAAAGAAAACAGTTGTCAGTAATTCTTCCTTTAATCATTAGGGGACGCTATGAGTTTTGTTTATTTGTATATAGACGAGTTCGAGGAAGGGAGAATATTGATCGTATAAAATTTGGTGCAAATCGTACAAAGTTTGTCCAATTTACAAGGGTCTAATATTGTTACCACTAGGCGGCGCTAAAACTTTTATTTTATATAGGAGTGTTCAGGGTGGGACTATTATCCATGGTCGAAAATTTGGTGAAAATCAGACAGTTTGTCCAAGATACAACTTTCCGAAATGTCATGGCGAGTAGTCAACCGTCGCCATGTTGCCATGGCAACACTTCCCTGTAAGTTATGTGTTGTCCATCCATATTGGAATATATATGACAGTGACCTCAACATATGTTCAAAAATTTATAACTCCAAGACCTTCCCACCTCTCCCCATAAGCTCATGGATTGAATGGCGAGGAGGGCGTGTCCATGGTAACACGTTTGATGTCATGCTAACGTTGATGTTCAGTTATGATCATTGCTGTGTTCTGATGAATCTCAGAAAATTTCATGTCATTCTGGCCAGCCGTGCGTGAGTAATAAATAAAACAGTTTTCAGCAATTCTTTCGTTAACCACTATGTGGCGCTATAACTTTTGTCAGGGATTTTGATGTAGTTGCGTTTGGGGCAGCACTTATTTCCTTCATGGAAAGTTTTGTGGACATCGGACAAGTTTTGCCCGATTTACAGGTGGTTGAATTTGTAAGTGGAGGAGTCAAAATTCTCCATTGCGCCCAGGCCACATCTTTTGAGATTTTGACTTAATTTATACAATTTTTAATGGCCAATGCCTATAGATGCCGCCATGTAAAAATGAGCTCAATCGGAACAGGTCCCTAGGACTAGTTCGTTCAAATGTGAGGTGTGACTTTTTTTCCAAATTGGAGGTGGGGCGACTTTGAGGCAAGATGGCAGTCTTCCTGTTGGCAGTGGGTATGGACCATAATGATGTTTTTTGCATGTCTTGAGGTGATTCACACCTCACCCAAATTTTATGTCTCTATGACAAAGTTTACGGTCTCCAGTCTCCACAGACCTTGAAAATTTGTGTACGTTTGGCCCCACCCACAAAAATGAATGGTGGGAGGGCAAATATGTTTTCCAGTTTATGGAATTTTTTGCAGGGTCTGAGGGGTTTGCCAAAAAAAAATGCGTTTTGGTTAACGTTCAGAGGGTGAAAAATGCAATCATTTAGGCAGAAGAAAAACGAAAAAAAAAACCCAAACCTGCAAGCAGGTGTAAACGGGCTTCGCCCCCCACGCGCTCGCGGAACCCGGGGCCCGCCATCCTTTGCTGGCTCGGAAAATGTGCCGTCATCACTGCAAGGGCTGCATGAATAATAAAGTAAACCATTTGGCGCAGATCTTCCTGTGAGCAGTAAGTGGCACTATCCCTTTTGTCAAATATTTTTATGTAGGAGCGCGCGGAGTGGGACTAATCTCCATCATAACAATTCCGGCAAAAAATTTGATCAAGTGAAAAAGATATGTGTACCCCCACCCCTCATTTTTGTGGGTGGGGCCAAATGTGCGGAGTGGGATTAATCTCCATCATAGCAATTCTGGTGACAGTCAGACACAGTTTGTCCACATTACAACTGTCCAGCATATTGCGATCACGTAAACTCGGACATGTAGCCATGTAGCCACATTTTAGGTACATGTTGCAGACACCACAGAACTACAGAAGAGAGTCATCTTGACTTACGTTCCATATTTGGCGACTCTTGGACTTTCCCAACCCTCAAAAGTATAAAACATATTGAAAGACAAGGAGTGGGTTTTCAGGGCAACTGTGGTTATCGCAGTACAAAAGTGACTTCCACTGAGGGTAGTCCAAATCACTCCAAGAAACCGCTGAAAATGTCATTTCACTCTGACTACTGGTCTTTGTGCAAAATGTGATACAATTTTATGCAGTACCACATGTCAGCAGTAG
This sequence comes from Pholidichthys leucotaenia, assembly GCA_020510985.1. Classification (NCBI taxonomy): domain Eukaryota; kingdom Metazoa; phylum Chordata; class Actinopteri; order Cichliformes; family Pholidichthyidae; genus Pholidichthys; species Pholidichthys leucotaenia. The sequence goes on along the minus strand of CM035841.1, from coordinate 39,477,593 downwards.
GTGTGGGTGTGACAGTTTTGTGAATATTGATATACAGACATGTTCAGAGTGGGATCAGTATGATTTGTGCAAAGTTTTTTTCCAAATCAGACGAGAATTGTCTGAGCTGTAACTGTCATGTTTTGTATGGCAAGAAAGCCATTGAAGCACTCCGGTCCCCATGGAAAACAGTTCTGTACTATGTACATGTACTGTCAATGAGCCCTAGTAATTCCTTCATGTATTTTTTTCTGCTGGTGAGAGGAAAAAGAAAAAAAAAATTTCAGCAATTCTTCCTTTTAAAAATAGGGGCGCTAAAACTTTTGTTTATTTATATGTAGACTCGTTTGGTGCAGGACTAATATCGATGGTAGAAAATTTGGTGAAAATTGTACCAAGTTTGCCCAATGTACAAGTGTCCGTTATTAAGATAAGATAAGATAAGCCTTTATTAGTCCCACAACGGGGAAATTCCAGGATTGCAACAGCACAGGGATAGCAACACTCAGAGCAACAATCAGAAGGCAAGAAAAAAAAAAAGCAAGCAAGCAAGAGCAGCTAATATACATATGTACATATTACTATAAATATATGTATATATACACACAGACACAGTGTAGAGCATTGTAGCTGGATGGGATAAATATATGAGTATATAAGCACACAGTACGGAGCATTGCAGCTAGATGGAATAAATATGTAAATATATAAACACAGTGCGGAGCAATGTAGCTTGATGGAATAATATGTAGATATATAAACACACAGTACGGAGCATTGCAGCTAGGTGGAAAAAATATGTAAATATATAAACACACAGTGTGGAGCAATGTAGCTAAATGGAATAATATGTAGATATATAAACACAGTGCGGAGCATTGTAGCTAGATGGAATGAATATATAGATATATAAATATAAACATAAACATAAACACACCCAGTGCGGAGCATTGTAGCTAGATGGAATAAATATGTAAATGTATAAACACACAGTGCAGAGCATTGTTGCTAGATGGGATGAAACAGCACAACCGTCTACTTAGTTATCCTACATGGTATGATTATGTGCCCATACATATTCTCACCCTCCGTAGCTACCGGTATTTTCCTAGTTGTATGCCGGAGGGGACCATTGTGTAAGTCTATTGCATCTTTTGCATTCAAAAAACTATTAGGTTGTTACGTCTTTTTGCTATCTCTGCAAGCAGCCCTGCTTAGGTTGTACAGTCTGACAGCCGTTGGTAGGAAGGACCTGCGAAACCTCTCGGTTGTGCACCTGGGATGATGTAGTCTGCTGCTAAATGAGCTCCTCAGTGCATTCAGTATGTCCTGCATAGGGTGGAACTCAGACTCCAGCAGAGATGACAGTTTAGCCACCGTCCTTCTCTCTCCTATCTCCTCCACCGGATCAAGGCGCTGCCCCAGGACGGAGCTAGCTTTCTTGATCAGTTTGTTCAGTCTCTTCCTATCGGCTGCAGTAATGCCACTGCCCCAGCAGACCACTCCAAAAGTGATGGCTGATGCCACCACCGTGTCATAGAATGTCTTCAGCAGCGCCCCTTGTACACCAAAAGACCTGAGTCTCCTCAGTAGGAACAGCCTGCGCTGTCCCTTCTTGTAGAGTGCATCAGTATTGTGTGACCAGTCTAGTTTATTGTTCAGATGAACACCCAGGTACTTGTAGGATGTCACCATCTCAATGTCTGTTCCCTGTATATTTACTGGTGCTGTGAGGGGTTGTCCTTACCTGCGGCAGTCCACCACCAGCTCCTTAGTTTTCCTCGCGTTGATCTGGAGGCAGTTCCGATGGCACCAGTCCACGAAGTCCTGGATAAGCCCTCTGTACTCAGCTTCATCTCCATTGGAGATGAGGCCAACGATCGCAGAGTCATCAGAGAACTTCTGTAGATGGCAGTGTGTTGTGTTGTGTGAGAAGTCTGCAGTATAAAGAGTGAACAGGAAGGGAGCCAACACCGTTCCCTGGGGGGCCCCCGTGCTACTGATGATCGTGTCGGACACACAGTCCCGGGTTCTCACAAACTGAGGCCGGTTCGTGAGGTAGTCCAGGATCCATGATGAGAGGTGCTGGTCCACCCCTGCGCGCAGCAGCTTGTCCTTCAGGATCATCGGTTGGATGGTGTTGAAAGCACTGGAGAAGTCAAAGAACATGATCCTCACCACATTCCCGGGCTTCTCCAGGTGGGACAGAGAACGGTGAAGGAGGAAGATCACCGCATCCTCCACCCCAATGCCATGTTGGTAGGCGAACTGGAGTGGATCCATCGCTGGTTCCACCAGGGGGCGGAGGTGAGCAAGGAGCAGTCTCTCCAGGGTCTTCATCAAGTGGAACGTCAAGGCCACCGGTCTGTAGCTGTTCAGGTCTTTGGGGTGGGAAGTTTTTGGTACAGGTACCACACAAGATGTTTTCCACAGCTGTGGTACCCTCCCCAGCTTCAGGCTCAGGTTGAAGATGTACATCACAATCCCACACAGCTGGTCTGCACAGGACTTGAGGAGCTTTGCGCTGATGCCGTCCGGTCCCAATGCCTTCCTCGCCTTGATCTTCCTCAGCTCCGTCCTCACCTGGGTCCTGGTCAGGGTCAGGATGGGGGGCTGTGTGTTGGGAGTGGGGGGGTGTTGGTGGAGTGGGGAGTGGGCAGCAGGACTTGATGTCTTTACAGGCAGCAGTGGTTGTTGTGCAGTCAGGGGGGAGGGCAGTTGGTCAAACCTATTGAAAAACAAATTCAGATTGTTGGCCCACTCCCTGCCCCCCGTGGCCTGGGGGGAGGTATTCTGGAGCCCAGAGATGGTTTTGAGGTTTCTCCAGACCCTGCTGATGTCGCTCTGTTGCAGCTTGTCCTCCATCCTCCTCCTGAAGCTGTCCTTGCCTTCTCTGATCTTTCTCCTCAGCTCCCTCTGTACGGACTTCAGCATCTCCCTGTTCCCCGACCTGAAGATCTTCTTCTTCTCTCTCAGAAGTGTTTTAATCTCAGGGTTGATCCAGGGTTTGTTGTTTGAGCAACACCGTATGGTCTTGGTGGGAATGGATTTGTCCGCACAGAAGCTGAGGTAGCCCGTGAAGGTGTGAATGAGGCCATCGATGTCCTCACCATGTGGATCGCAGAGCTGCTTCCAGGCGGTGGCTTCAAAACAGCCCTTTAGAGTGTCCATTGCCTCCTCAGACCATAACATCACTGTGCACATGGCCGGGGGTTGTCTGTGCACTAGGGGTTTGTACACCGGCCGGAGATGAACCAAGTTGTTATCCGATCTCCCGAGTTGGGGGAGTTGTGATGAGGTGTACGCCTCCTTAGTGTTTGCGTAGAATAAGTCCAGTGTTTTATTGTCTCTAGTGTGACATGTGACATACTGGGTAAACGTGGGTAGAATGGGAGACAGTGAAACATGGTTGAAATCGCCTGAGATGAGGAGAAGAGCATCTGGGTGTTCTGTCTGCAGCCTGCTGGTTACTGAATGGATGACGTCACGTGCTGTCCCAGCGTTCGCCGTCGGATTTGCATAAACAACAATGCAGATCACGTGTGAGTGTTCTCTCGGGAGATATGTAGGCCGCATGCTAACAGCTAGCAACTCAATGTCTTTGCTGCAAGGAAAGCAAGGAAAGGAGTGGATTTCCATGGCAACTGTGCTTATCGCAGGAAAAAAGTGACTTCCACCGAGGGTAGTCCAATGCACTCTGAGAAACCACTGAAAATTTCACGGTCTCCATGGAAACAGTTCTGTACTATGTACATGTACTGTCAATGAGCTCTAGTCATTCCTTCATGGTTTTTTTTTTTCTGCTGGTGAGAGAAAAAGAAAAGTTTTCAGCAATTCTTCCTTTTAACAATGGGGGCGCTAAAACTTTTGTTTGTTGTTTTTATATAGACACGTTTGGTGCAGGACTATTATCGATCGTAGAAAATTTGGTGCAAATTGTACCAAGTTTGCCCAATGTTCAAGTGTCCGTTATTGAAAGGCAAGGAGTGGGTTTCCATGGCAACTGTGCTTATCGCAGGACAAAAGTGACTTCCACCGAGGGTAGTCCAATGCACTCTGAGAAGCCACTGAAAATTTCATGTCATTGTGAGTACTGATGTTTGAGCGAAATTTGAAACAATTTTTTGTCGTACCTAATGTCAGCAGTAGGTGAAGGTGTTACAGTTTTTTGAATATTGATATGCAGACATGTTCAGACTGGGATCAATATGATTTGTGCAACATTTGGCCAAAATCAGACGAGGATTGTCTGATCTGTAACTGTCATGTTTTGCATGGTGAGAAAGCTGTTGAAGCACGCCGGTTGCCATGGAAACAGATCTATACTATGTACATGTACTATAAATGAGCCCAAATCATTCCTTCATGTAATTTTGTTAAGCTGGTGAGAGAAAAATAAAGAAAACAGTCGTCAGCAATTCTTCCTTTAATCATTAGGGGGCGCTATGACTTTTGTTTATTATTTGTCTATAGACGAGTTCGGGGAAGGGAGAATATTGATCGTATAAAATTTGGTGCAAATCGTACAAAGTTTGTCCAATTTACAAGGACCCAATGTTGTTACCACTAGGCGGTGCTAAAACTTTTGTCAGGGATTTTGACGTAGTTGTGTTCAGGGTAGGACTATTTTCCATCATGCAAAGTTTGGTGGACCTCGGTCAAGTTTTGCCCGATTTACAGCTGATTGAATTTGTAAGGCGAGGAGTCAAACTTCGTCATTGCGCCCAATGACTTTTGTTTATTATTTGTATATAGACGAGTTCGGGGAAGGGAGAATATTGATTGTATTAAATTTGGTGCAAATCGTACAAAGTTTGTCCAATTTACAAGAGTCTAATGTTACCACTAGGCGGCGCTAAAACTTTTGTTATTTTATATAGGAGTGTTCAGGGTGGGACTATTATCCATTGTCGAAGATTTGGTGAAAATCAGACAAAGTTTGTCCAAGATACAACTTTCCGAAATTTCATGGCGAGTAGTCAACCGTTGCCATGTTGCCATGGCAACACTTCCCTGTAAGTTATGGGTTGTCAACCCAAATTGGACTATATATGACAGTGACCTCAACATATGTTAAAAAATTTATAACTCCAAGACCTTCCCACCCCTCCCCATAAGCTCATGGATTGAATGGCGAGGAAGGCGTGTCCATGGTAACACATTTCATGTCATGCTAACGCTGATGTTCAGTTATGATCATCGCTGTGTTCTGATAAATCTCAGAAAATTTCACCTCATTCTGCCCAGCTGCGCGTAAGTAATAAATAAAACAGTTTTCAGCAATTCTTTCGTTAACCACTATGTGGCGCTATAACTTTTGTCGGGGATTTTGATGTAGTTGTGTTCGGGGCGGGACTATTTTCCATAATGGAAAGTTTGGTGCACATCGGAAAGGTTTTGCCCGAGTTACAGGTGGTTGAATGTATAAGGGGAGGAGTCAAATTTCGCCATGGCACCCTGGCCACGCCTTTTGAGATTTTGACTTAATTTATACAATTTTTAATGGCCAATGCCTATAGATGCCACCATGTAAAAATGAGCTCAATCGGAGCAGGTCCCTAGGACTAGTGCGTTCAAATGTGAGGTGTGACTTTTTTCCGAATTGGAGGTGGTGCGACTTTGAGGCAAGATGGGGGCCTTCCTGTTGGCGGTGGTTATGGGCCACAATGATGTTTTTTGCATATCTTGAGGTGATGCACACCTCACCCAAAATTTATGTCTCTACGGCAAAGTTTATGGTCTCCAGTCTCCATAGACCTTGTACGTTTGGCCCCACCCACAAAAATGAGGGGGGGGGGCACATATGTTTTCCAGTTTATCGAATTTTTTGCTGGGTCTGAGGGGTTTGCCAAAAAAAATTGCGTTTTGATTAAATTTCAGAGGGTGAAAAATGCGATCATTTAGGCGGATCGAGAAAAAAAAGAAAAAAAAGAAATGAAGCAGATACAATAGGGTTTTCGCCGACTGACGTTGTCAGTGGCTCAGGCCCTAATAATAAATAAACGAAGAAGATACAATAGGGCTTTCTTCAACTGTTTAGGGCGCTCGCGCACGCAGCGACCAGCAGCCGGTGGCTTGTCACCAGACTGCAAACCAAGTCTACCTACGGGTACAAATAAGTAACAAAAAAAAAAAAAAAAAAAAACTGACGTCAGTGGCTCAGGCCCTAATTAAACCTGCAAGCAGGTGTAAGCGGGCCTTCAACCCCACTTATCCGCGGAACCCGGCGCTCGTCGTACCTTGCTGGCTCGGAAAATGTGCCGTCATCACTGCATGGGCTGCATGAAAAATAAAGTAAACCATTTGGCGCAGATCTTCCTGCACTATCCCTTTTGTCAAATATTTTTATGTAGGAGTGCGCGGAGTGGGACTAATCTCCATCATACCAATTCCGGGAAAAAAATTGATCAAGTGGAAAAGATATGTGCACCCCCACCCCTCATTTTTGTGCGTGGGGCCAAATGTGCGAAGTGGGATTAATCTCCATCATAGCAATTCCGGTGACAGTCCGACACACTTTGTCCATATTACAACTATCCAACATATTGCGACAGGTAAACTCGGACATGTGGCCGTGGTAACACTTACATTTTAGGTACATGTTGCAGACACCACAGAACTACAGAATAGAGTCATCTTGACTTACGTTCCACATCCGGTGTCTCTTGGACTTTCCCAACCCTCCAAAGTATAAAACATATTGAATGGCAAGGAGGGGGTTTTCATGGCAACTGTTTTTATCGCAGTACAAAAGTGTCTTCCACTGAGGGTAGTCCAATTCACTCCGAGAAACCACTGAAAATGTCATTTCATTGTGACTACTGGTCTTTGTTCAAAATGTGATACATTTTGTGCAGTACCTCATGTCAGCAGTAGGTGTGGGTGTGACAGTTTTGTGAATATTGATATACAGACACGTTCAGAGTGGGATCAGTATTATTTGTGCAAAGATTTTTTCAAATCAGGCAAGAATTGTCTGAGCTGTAACTGTCATCTTTTGTTTGGCGAGAAAGCCATTGACGCACGCTGGTCACCATGGAAACAGTTCTGTACTATGTACATGTACTATCAATGAGCCCAAGTCATTCCTTCATGTAATTTTGTGAAGCTGGTGAGAGAAAAATAAAGAAAACAGTCATCAGTAATTCTTCCTTTAATCATTAGGGGGCACTATGAGTTTTGTTTGTTATTTTTATGTTGACACGTTTGGTGCCGGACTAATATCGATCGTAGAAAATTTGGTGCAAATTGTACCTAGTTTGCTCCATCTACAAATGTTCGTTATTGAAAGGCAAGGAGTGCGTTTCCATGGCAACTGTGCTTATCGCAGGACAAAAGTGACTTCCACCGAGGGTAGTCCAATGCACTCTGAGAAACCACTGAAAAGGTCATGTCATTGCGACTGCTGGTCTAGTCATTCCTTCATGTAATTTTGTTAAGCTTTGTTAAGCAAAATTTTTGCTGCACGGTGGCGCAGTGGTTAGCACTGCGGCAGCACAGTTTACCCTTGGCCGGGGGATTGTGGGGATCGTGGGATCGTAGGTTCGATCCCAGCCCCCGACCAACAGTGATCTGTGTGGAGTTTGCATGTTCTCCCCGTGTTGCGTGGGTTTACTCCGGGATTTCTCCGGTTTCCTCCCACATGCCAAAAACATGCATGTTAGGTTAATTGGCTGTTCTAAATTGTCCCTAGATATCTGTTTCCTATAGGCCCTTAGAATAGAGGGTTAGTATTAATGAAAGCGCTTTGAGTGGTCTTTGTGACTAGAAAAGCGCTATATAAGTGCAGGTTAGTTAGTTAGTTAGTTAGTTAGTAAGCTGGTGAGAGAAAAATAAAGAAAACAGTCGTCAGTAATTCTTCCTTTAATCATTAGGGGGCGCTATGAGTTTTGTTTATTATTTGTAAATAGATGAGTTCGGGCAAGGGAGAATATTGATTGCATAAAATTTGGTGAAAATCAGACAAAGTTTGTCCAAGATACAACTTTCCAAAATTTCATGGCGAGTAGTCAACCGTCGCCATGTTGCCAGGGCAACACTTCCCTGTAAGTTATGGGTTGTCAACCCAAATTGGACTATATATGACAGTGACCTCAACATATGTTCAAAAATTTGTAACTCCAAGACCTTCCCACCCCTCCCCATAAGCTCATGGATTGAATGGCGAGGAGGGTGTGTCCATGGTAACACATTTCATGTCATGCTAACGGTGATGTTCAGTTATGATCATCTCTGTGTTCTGATGAATCTCAGAAAATTTCATGTCATTCTGGCCACCCGTGCATGAGTAATAAATAAAACAGTTTTCAGCAATTCTTTTGTTAACCACTATGTGGCGCTATAACTTTTGTCAGGGATTTTGATGTAGTTGTGTTCGGGACGGGACTATTTTTCATAATGGAAAGTTTGGTGCACATCGGACATGTTTTGCCCGAGTTACAGGTGGTTGAAGTTGTAAGTGGAGGAGTCAAATTTTGCCATGGCGCCCTGGCCACGCCTTTTGAGATTTTGACTTATTTTATACAATTTTTAATGGCCAATGCCTATGGATGCCGCCATTTAAAAATGAGCTCAATCGGAGCAGGTCCCTAGGACTAGTTTGTTCAAATGCGAGGTGTGACTTTTTCCGAATTGGAGGTGGTGCGACTTTGAGGCAAGATGGTGGCCTTCCTGTTGGCGGTGGGTTTGGGCCATAATGATCTTTTTTGCATGTCTTGAGGTGATTCATATCTCACCCAAATTTTATGTCTCCACTGCAAACAGTCTCCATAGACCTTGAAAATTTGTGTACGTTTGGCCCCACCCACAAAAATGAGGGGTGGGGGGGCACATATGTTTTCCAGTTTATCAAATTTTTTGCCGGGTCTGAGGGGTTTGCCAAAAAAAATCGTGTTTTGGTTAACGTTCATAGGGTGAAAAATGCGATCATTTAGGCGGAAAAATAACGAAGAAAAAAAAAGAAAAAAAATTAAACCTGCGAGCAGGTGTAAACGGACCTTCGACCCCACTTAACCGCGGAACCCGGCGCTCGTCGTACCTTGCTGGCTCGGAAAATGTGCCGTCATCACTGCATGGGCTGCATGAAAAATAAAGTAAACCATTTGGCGCAGATCTTCCTGCGCTATCCCTTTTGTCAAATATTTTTATGTAGGAGTGAGCAGAGTGGGACTAATCTCCATCATAGCAATTCCGGCAAAAAATTTGATCAAGTGGAAAAGATATGTGCACCCCCACCCCTCATTTTTGTGGGTGGGGCCAAATGTGCGGAGTGGGATTAATCTCCATCATAGCAATTCCGGTGACAGTCCGACACACTTTGTCCATATTACAACTATCCCAACATATTGCGATCAGGTAAACTCGGACATGTGGCCATGGTAACACTTACATTTTAGGTACATGTTGCAGACACCACAGAACTACAGAAGAGAGTCATCTTGACTTACGTTCCACATTTGATGACTCTTGGACTTTTCCAACCCTCCAAAGTATAAAACATATTGAATGGCAAGGAGTGGGTTTTCATGGCAACTGTTTTTATCGCAGTACAAAAATGACTTCCACTGAGGGTAGTCCAATTCACTCTGAGAAACCACTGAAAATGTCATTTCATTGTGACTACTGGTCTTTGTTCAAAATGTGATACAATTTTGTGCAGTACCTTATGTCAGCAGTAGGTGTGGGTGTGACAGTTTTGTGAATATTGATATACAGACATGTTCAGAGTGGGATCAGTATTATTTGTGCAAAGTTTTTTCCAAATCAGACGAGAATTGTCTGAGCTGTAACTGTCATGTTTTGTATGGCGAGAAAGCCATTGAAGCACGCCGGTTATATTAACTAAAGTAATATATTGACCATGTTTAAATTAAATTAAATCACCCTTTATTAGCATTCAGTCCATACAGCCAATCATGTACAGTAGAATGAAATTGTGTTTCTCTTATCTACAGTGTTAATCACACACACACCCATATAATAAGAATCAGAGGGGTCGCTGCCATGCAAGCCGCCACCACTGACTTTCAGTACAACACAGAGTCATGTCACCTGCAGAAATTCTCTGATGACTCAGCTGTTGTGGGGTGTATAAGAGGGGGAGAGGAGGGGGAGTACAGGACACTGGTAGACAGATTTGTGGAGTCGACGGAGCAGAATCACCTGAGGTTGAATGTCAGCAAGACCAGAGATGGTGATTGACTTCAGGAAGAAGAAGATTCCTTCTCAGACACTGCAGATTAGGGGGGAGGATGTGGGAGTGGTTGAGGACTACAAACATCTGGGTGTCAGGATCAGCAGCGGGTTGGACTGGAAAGCCAACACCGATGCTGTGCACAAGTGTGGGCTGGCTGCTGTTCCTTTCCTCTTGCCTAGACCAAAGACAGAAATGGATAGTGGTTAGTTCAAGCAAGTTCAACACATATACAGGCACATCTCAAAAAATTAGAAGATCATGAAAAAGTTCAATATTTTTTGTCACTCATTTCAGAAAGTAAAACTCATATATACTGTAGATTCATTACACGGACAGTGATATATTGCAAGTGTTTATTTTAATTTTAAAGATTATGGATATAGCCCATGTTAACCAACAATTCAGCGGCCAACATTTCTATTTAAAAACTATTTTTTAATTAATTTTATGTAATATTCTAATTTTTTGCAAAAGTGAATTTAGGATTTTCAGGGGTTATAAGCCATTTGCAAGCAAGTGAACCCCAACACCACTGGCCCTGTGACTTAGATGGATAATGTAGCTCCTTTATATTCAGGTAGCCTTTTTTTTTTTTTGGCATATGTTTGTCTTTCTAAAATGGGTCTTGGAATTCCTGTTTATTACAAAATATATTAAGTAATATATTGACAGAGTTTAAATGAAATCACCCTTTATTGTCATTCAATCCATACAGCCAATCATGTACAGTAGAATGAAATTGTGTTTCTCTTATCCACAGTGTTAATCACACACACACCCATATATAGAATCAGGGGGGTCGCTGCCATGCAAGGTGCCGCCACAGTGACGTATAAAATGATAAAAAAAACTGATGGGGGTTAACAGCTCTGTGATCCCCTGGATTACTGACTACCTGACGGGCAGACCACAGTTTGTCCGGCTGGGCAATGTCTTGTCTGGAGTGGTGGCTTGTGATACGGGAGCTCCACAGGGGACTGTGCTCTCTCCTTTTCTCAGGAGTGGATGGAGCAGAAGCCATAATCATCAAAAATACAATAAAAAAATGCTTGAAATATGTCACTGTGTAATGAATCTATATAATATATGGGTTTCACTTTCCGAAATGAGTGACAAAAAATATTGAACTTTTTCATGATATTGTAATAGACAGACCTGTATCCACAATTGGACAACAACGCAGCCACTTCCGGTACGGCCGAGCTTGGTGAAAACAAAAGCACATGGTCTGCTTCATTTGAACACAGATTCTAGAAAGAAATTACACACAGCTTAATGCACAGCACCAAAGTGCAACACGTGCACAAACCAGGACTTTAACCAGGATTAGCATATTTCATCGTTTTGCTCTCACAAGCGAATACTTGTGAAAAATCACTGTAAATCAAAAAAATCACTCACCATTGATGGTTCTCTCACTTTCATTTTAAGCTTGTCTGTAGTCTGGTTCTATGCTGGGCTGCTGTATGTATCTGTGGATCTGCCACCAAGCACAGAAAACTCCGCTTCTCTTCGTTGGACCACGGTGTCTAAAACCTTGTTGTAACATTTGCAAATGGCGGTTTGGCGATTCTCCGTAGGATTGCTGGACTCACCCTCAGAGATAGGGTGAGCTGCTCAGTCATCCGGGAGAGGCTCATAGTAGAACCGCTGCTCCTCCACATTGAAAGGAGTCAGTTGAGGTGGTATGGGCATCTGATTAGGATGCCTCCTGGACACCTCCCACTTGAGGTGTTTCAGGCACGTCCCACTGGGAGGAAACCCCGGGGCAGACCCAGGACTCGGTGGAGAGACTATGTCTTCCAGCTGGTCTGGGAACGCCTTGGTATCCTCTCTGAAGAGCTGGAGCAGGTGGCGGGGGAGAGGGAAGTCTGGGCCTCTCTGCTTGAACTGCTGCCTCCGCTGACCCGGACCTCTGGAAAAGCGGTAGGAGATGGATGGATGGATGGATGGTTTGGCGATTCGAGAGAAGATGGACACGTTCATGACGTTACGCCCTGACCAAGCAGTGGCCTGCAGTCTGCTGATGTCACATTTGGACTTCACCTCCCAGAATGCATTGTGTGTTTGTCACGTGGGCAAGCTTCCGAACATAGCCTGCTTTGATATGTTGTAGTTAAATTACAATACTGTTTAAAACCTTTAACTTTTGCAAATGGCGGTTTGGCGATTCTTCAGAATACGGACACGTTAATTACATTACGCCCTGACCAATCGGTGGCCTGCAGTCTGTTGACGTCACATTTGGACTTCACCTCCCATAATGCATTGTGTGTTTGTCACGTGGGCAAGCTTCTGAACATAATCTCCGTTTAATTGTTAAATTACAATACTGTTTAAAACTTTTTTTTAATAAATTAAAATTAGTTAATAGTGGAAAATTTGTTAGCAGCAAACTAATGTGCAGAAGTCACAATTTAATAACAGGTGAGAATTTATGAGACAAAATTACAAAGAAGCACAACTAGCATATGCTTTTAAGTGTACATGGACTTCAAAACATTTCACATCCTAAATTATTGTTCAGGGTGGGACTATTATCCACTGTCAAAAATTTAGGGAAAATCAGACAAAGTTTGTCCAAGATACAACTTTCCGAAATTTCATGGTGAGTAGTCAACCGTCGCCATGCTGCCATGGCAACACTTCCCTGTAAGTTATGTGTTGTCCACCCATATAAGACTATATGGGACAGTCACCTCAACCTATGTACCAGATTTCATGACTCTAGGACCTCCCCCCCCCCCCCCCCATGAGCTCAAAGATTGAATGGCAAGGAGGGCGTGTCCATGGTAACACATTTCATGTCATGCTAAACTTGATGTTCAGTTATGATCATGGCTGTGGTCTGATGAATCTCAGAAAATTTCACATCATTCTGCCCAGCCGCACGTAAGTAATAAATAAAACAGTTTTCAGCAATTCTTTTGTTAACCACTATGTGGCGCTATATCGGTTTTAAGGTATTTTGATGTCATTGCGTTCGGGGCGGGACTGTGTTCCATCATGAAAATTTTGGTGCACATCGGAAAGGTTTTGCCCGAGTTACAGGTGGTTGAAGTTGTAAGGGGAGGTGTCAAACTTCGCCATGGCGCCCTGGCCACGCCTTTTGAGATTTTGACTTAATTTATACAATTTTTAATGGCCAATGCCTATAGATGCCACCATATAAAAATGAGCTCAATCGGAGCAGGTCCCTAGGACTAATGGATTCAAATGTGAGGTGTGATTTTTTTCCGAATTGGAGGTGGGGCGACTTTAAGGCAAGATGGGGGCCTTCCTGTTGGCGGTGGGTATGGGCCACAATGATGTTTTTTTGCATACAGTTAAGCCCAGAAATATTTGGACAGTGACACAATCTTAATGATTTGGGCTCTGCATGCCACCACATTGGATTTGAAATGAAACTACAACGGAATTGAAGTGCAGACTTTAAGGTTTAATTCAAGGGGTTGAACAAAAATATATGATTAAACATGTAGGAATTGTAGCTATTGTTATACAAACACTCCTCATTTCAGGGGCTCAAAAGTAATTGGACAAATAAAGATAACCCTAAGTAAAATGTTACTTTTCAATATTTTGTTGAGAATCCTTTGCAGGCAATGACTGCCTGAAGTCTGGAACCCATGGACATCACCAAACGTTGGGTTTCCTCCTTTGTGATGCTTTGCCAGGCCTTTATTGCAGCTGTCTTCAGTTGTTGCTTGTTTGTGGGTCTTTCTGCCTTAAGTTTTGTCTTGAGCAAGTGAAATGCATGCTCGATTGGGTTGAGATCTGGTGATTGACTCAGCTATTGCAGAATATTCCACTTCATTGCTTTAAAAAACTCCTGGGTTGCTTTTGCAGTATGTTCTGGATCATTGGTGAAGCGCCATCCAATCAACTTTGCTGCATTTGGCTGAATCTGAGCAGAAAGTACATCCCTATACACTTCAGAATTCATCCGGCTGCTTCTGTCTTTTGTCACATCATCAATAATCACAAGTGACCCAGTGCCATTGGAAGCTATGCATGGCCATGCCATCACACTGCCTCCACCATGTTTTACAGAAGATGTAGTGCTTTGGATCATGAGCTGTTCCAATTCTTCTCCAAACTTTCTTCTTCCCATCATTCTGGTACAGGTTAATCTTAGTCTCATCTGTCCAAAGAATGCTGTTCCAGAACTGGGCTGGCTTCTTCAGGTGTTTTTTGGCAAAGTCACTTCTGGCCTTTCTATTTTTGAGACTGATTCATGGTTTGCACCTTGTGATGAATCCTTTGTATTTACTCTCATGAAGTCTTCTCCTTATGGTACACTTAGATACTGATACACCTACTTCCTGGAGAGTGTTCTTCACTTGAGTGGATGTTGTGAAGGGGTTGTTCTTCACCATGGAAAGGATTCTGTGATCATCCACCACTGTTGTTTTCCGTGGACGTCCAGGCCTTTTTGAGTTCCCAAGCTCACCAGTGCGCTCTTTTTTTCTCAGAATGTACCAAACTGTTGAGTTGGCCACTCCTAACATTTCTGCTATCTCTCTGATGGATTTCTTCTTTTTTTTTTCAGCCTCAGGATGGTCTGTTTCACCTCCATTGAGAGCTCCTTTGACCGCATATTGTGTGTTCACAGCAACAGCTTCCAAATGCAAGCACCACACCTGGAATCAACTCCAGACCTTTTAACTGCTTAATTGATGACAGTTTAATGAGGGAAGAGCCCATGCAGCCTTGTTGTTTTTTTTTTAATTTTTTTTTTTTGCAGCCTTCTGAGTCAATTGTCCAATTACTTTTGGTCCCTTGAAAAAGAGGTGGCTACGTATTAAAGAGCTGTAATTCCTAAACCCTTGCTCCAACCTGGATGTGAATACTCTCAAATTACAGCTGAGAGTCTGCACTTTAAGCCCATATTGATTATATAATTGTATCCTGAATATGTTTTTGTAAACAGCTAAAATAACAAAACTTGTGTCACTGTCCAAATATTTTTGGGCCTAACTGTATCTTGAGGTGATGCACACCTCACCCAAATTTTATGTCTCTACGGCAAAGTTTATGGTCTCCAGTCTCCATAGACCTTGTACGTTTGGCCCCACCCACAAAAATGAGGGGTGGGGTGGGGGGCACATATGTTTTCCAGTTTATCAAATTTTTTGCTGGGTCTGAGGGGTTTGCCAAAAAAAATTGCGTTTTGGTTAACGTTCAGAGGGTGAAAAATGCTATCATTTAGGCGGATCGAGAAAAAACCCCCGAAACGAAGCAGATACAATAGGGCTTTCACCGACTGACGTTGTCAGTGGCTCAGGCCCTAATTAAACCTGCAAGCAGGTGTAAGCGGGCCTTCGCCCCCCACGCACCTGCGAAACCCAGCACCCATCACACCTTGCTGTCTCGGAAAATTTCCCATTGTTGCTGCAAGGGCTGCGTGAATAATAAAGTAAACCATTTGGAAAGAACTTCCTTTGAGCAGTAAGTGGTGCTATACCTTTCATCAAATATTCTTATGTAGGTGCGTGCAGAGTTTGACTAAAGTCTATCATGGCAATAATGGTGAAAATCCGACACAGTTTCTCCAACCTACAACTGTCCAACATATTGTGATAAGGTAAACTTGGACATGTGTCCATTGCAACACAACATTTTAAGTACATGTTGGAGACCAATACAGAACTACAAAAGAGAGTCACCTTGACTTACGTTCCACATTTGGTGACCCTTGGACTTCCCCAAGCCTTCAAAGTATAAAACGTCTTGAATGGCAAGGGATTGATTTCCATGGCAAATGTGCTTATTGCAGGACAAAAGTGTCTTCCACCGAGGGTAGTCCAATGCACTATGAGAAACCACTGAAAATGTCATGTCATTGTGATTACAGTACTTGTCTTTGCGAAAAATTTGATACAATTTTGTGCAGTACCTCATGTCAGCAGAACGTGGTGGTGTGACAGCTTTGTTAGTATTGATGTACAGCCGTGTTCATAATGGGATCAGTATGATTTGTGCAAAGTTTGGTCCAAATCAGATGAGGATTGTCTGAGCTATAAAGGTCAAGATTTGCAATGCGAGGGAGCCATTGAAGCATGCTGGTCACCATGGAATCAGTTCTGTGCTATGTACATTTACTGTCAATGAGCCCTAGTCATTCCTTCATGTCATTTTTTCTGCTGGTGAGAGAAAAAGAAAGAAAACAGTTTTAAACAATTCTTCCTTTAATCAATAGGGGCGCTAAAACTTTGGTTTATTATTTTATATTGACACGTTTGGGGCAGGACGAATATTGATAGTAGAAAATTTGGTGCAAATCATCCAAAGGTTGTTCAATTTACAAGGGTCCGATGTTGTTCTCATCTTCCTCTTGACAATCCTCCATAGATTCTCTATGGGGTTTAGGTCAGGACAGTTTGCTGGCCAATCAAACACAGTGATGCCATGGTCATTAAACCAGGTTTTGATACTTTTGGCTTTGGGGGGGGGGGTGCCAAGTCCTGCTGGAAAATGAAATCAGCTTCTCCATAAAGCTTGTCAGCAGAGGGAAGCATGAAGTGCTCTAAAATTTCCTGGTAGACAACTGTGCTGACTTTGGTCTTGATAAAACACAGTGGACCAACACCAGCAGATGACATGGTTCCTCAAATCATCACTGACTGTGGAAACTTCACACTAAACTTCAAGGAACTTAGATTCTGTGCCTGTCTGCTCTTTCTCCAGACTCTGGGACTTTGATTTCCAAAAGAAATGCAAAATTTACTTTTATCTTAACAGAGGTCATCTGCTGGTGTTGGTCCACTGTGTTTTATGAAGACCAAAGTCAGTGCAGTCGTCTGCCAGGAAATTTTAGAGTACTTCATGCTTCCCTCTGCTGACAAGCTTTATGGAGAAGCTGATTTCATTTTCCAGCAGGACTTGCATCCCCCCCCCCCACACACACACACACTGCCAAAAGTATCAAAACCTGGTTTAATGACCATGGCATTGCTGTGTTTGATTGGCCAGCAAACTCTCCGGACCTAAACCTCATAGAGAAACTATGGAGTATTGTCAAGAGGAAGATGAGAGACACCAGACCCAACAATGCAGACGAGCTGAAGGTCACTATCAAAGAAACCTGGACCTTTTTAACACCTCAGCAGTGCCACAGGCTGATCACCTCCATGCCACGCCACATTAATACAGTAAATAATCCAAAAGGAGCCCGGACCAAGTATTGAGTGTGTACATGGACATACTTTTCAGTCAGTCCACATTTGTATTAAAAAACTATTTTTTTAAAATTAATTTTATGTAATATTCTAATTTTTTGAGAAACTGAATTTGAGGTTTTCCTGGTCTGTAAGCCATAATCATCAAAATTAAAATAAATAAACACTTGAAATATATCAGTCTCTGTGTAATGAATCTATATAATATGCGGGTTTCACTTTCTGAAATGAGTGACAAAAAATACTGAACTTTTTCATGATTTCTAATTTTTTGAGATGTACCTGTACTGGGAAGTGTGAATGCAGCACAGGTCACATTGGGAACTGTGTAAAGCTGTCACTGATTGGTACAGTCATTGTGGCTTGTCACCCTTTCGTTATACAGAGACACAACAAGCAGGTGGAAAAAAATAGACATTACAATCACAAACCCCATGATAATGGTAGTCAGAGAGTTGTCTCAGTAAACTGAAGTGGATAAAATCCTTTCTCCAAAGTACTATGGGACAGGAGAGACTGAATGTTTTGGCTATGCTGTCCATCAAGTGACAACCCAAAAAACACCAGACAAGGTGATAAACCCATTTGCTTCACAGAAGCTCATATTCAGTTAAGGCAGGCAAAAACTCTTCAAATACACCACACTTGTTTTCCTTTATTTTTCTAATTTGAGTTCTTTCTTGCAGTTCAGCAGAATTTGATGCACTATAAGCCATAAGATTGCACAGTTATTTTCAGAAAGTTTTTAAATGCAGCATCCTACTCATTGTTTATGTTTAGCTATATTAATGCCAGATATTAAGGCGTTTTCAAATGAATACTGAATTTGGTAAACTGACATAACTTCATGTGAAATGAACACTTAATAAATGTGCTGAAAATACCTACAGTAGTAGCCCCTGCTTCAGCTTGCTGATCTCGGTCTTCTGCTTCTCCATCTCAGTTGTCTGTATTTCCAGCTTTGCTGCATGGTCTAGGAAAAAGAAAAAGTTGCAAAAACAAGGCTTAGCATATATTTCAGTTCAGGACTTGATGCATATTTAAGTTTTGTTAACTCAAAGTGACTTTTATGTTTTAATATCTACCTGTAGATGTGATTGCTCTTTCTGTGGTCTGTCTACCAAGGGTTATATTAACTTCAAAACAAGACGTAACCTCCAAAACTCCCTCACTTTTAAAGAAAATGTTAATTTCAAATGCTTGGTATGGAAGTTCTTAAGTCACACAATAAAAGATACTGTACCTTGAATCTCTCTTTTTAAAACCTTGATCTCCACCTTATGTTCACCCAACAAGCTGCTCATCTCTCTCAGCACAGCATGGATGTCCTGTAGACAAGGTTGATAAAGAGCTTTCTGCTGGGAAATAATTTCTTCATTTTTCTCAGTCTGACTTGTGGAAACAGGCAAGATGAGAAGCAACACTGGGATCAGATCAGTAAGTTCCATTCTGTCTGAAAGTCTGCAGCTCAGTGGTGTTGGATGAAAACTCGATTGGACATTATATAACATGGAGAATGATGTGAACGTGGGGAATCTCCTCCCAGAAAAAGGTTCCACTAACAAGAATTCTACTTGTCCTTCAGTCAGTGTACTCCAGCTTCCCTCGGGCTTCACATCAGCTCCAAACTCACACCAAATGCTAATAAAGTGTATAAAGTCCGAAACTGAAGAAACAGATGTGTTTGACTGCATTTTTTTAAACCTTTATTTATACAGGGAAGGTCCATTGAGATGGAACCTCTTTTTTCTCCAGGACACCCTGTTCACACTCACACAGATACACATTCACACCAGGAAGCTGCCCAGTACAATCACAGACTGACCTGTGGCCACTGAGCAGCTCCACTGGAGCAGTTGGGGTTAAGGACCTTGCACAAGGGCACCTCAGTGGGGTTAAGGAGGTTAGGGAAAACACTGCTATGTTATTTGTCCCACCTAGAGCTAATCCTGCCGGTGCAGGGATTTCTCATCAGTCTTAAGTGTATTGATATTATGCTATATGTACATCTGCTGTACACTGATTGCATGAAATGTCTTTAAATTTGCTGTATGGTCATACCAAGGATCACCAATATGCAGAGGCGCTGCATGCCAGCAGGCAAAGCAGGCAGATGCTTTGAGATCCAGACCAGAAGGGGGGGCCACCGAGGGCTGACCAACTTAGAATCACTGCAGCAGTGGAGAGTTTGCAATGATAGTGATAGGCCGAAACAGAACTCCCAATAAAGGGGCCCCACACCCACTTCTCACTCTTGCACATACCATTGAGCATCTTATGTAAACAAACAAGTGAGAGCAGCTGTATGAAAATGAAGAGAAGTAATGTCTGGCAGTGATGAAAGAAGAAAAAGAGGGAGAGGAGAAAAATTTTGTATGACCACATGTAGGGGAAATTTATCAACCACAATACACAAGTTTTATTTTCAATAACAGTTTGACCTTTATTTTACAAAGACAGTTAACAGTCAAAATTGGGTAGAGAGCAAGGAATTACATGAGGTATGAGGCTGCTCCAAACAGGAGCTCAGTTTTACATGGGGAAAAGTAGGTGACCACTAAAGGTGTTATGGTGATTACCGCTGTCATATATCTTTGAATTAATGTAGATACGCACAAACACCTGATCTCCAACCTCCAGAACCAGTGTAACACTATTAGAGGAACTACCATAACTGCCCTCCTGCTGTTCATATGCTAAAAAGTAACGCTCTCCATTCTTGAACAGCACGGCACCTGAAGGACCGCTTCCATGTCCAAATACATACCACTCAAAATGGTAGACCCCCTTGAGTGGTGCAGTGAAAATACCTGTGGGATATATGTTTTATCATGTTAACTCTGTAACATCAATGCCATCGGCAAAGAGGGAAATTTAATTCACTGTGAGTACCTGTGTGGGCGTTGTAGGCATTTCCAATGTTGGTGACAACATACTTGTAGATCAGAGTGTAGTCAGAGCTAAAGGGTCCAATATGACCACTTCCAGTATCCTGCAGATAAGCTGTGAAAGCCACCTGTTTACCTGAGAGAGAGTAACATTTCATTATTTCTCATTGCTAGATTAGTTAAGATAATAAAGTCAAATGACTTTAACTTCTACACTAACCACAGAAAGAACAATCAAATGTCAATTCTAGATCTGTTACCTTGTGATGCCAAAAACAGAAAACTTGTTGCTCAGTGTTATCAAAAGAGAAAATCTGGATAGAAAGGCAGACATGAGTTTTGTCCACATACTGGCTGGACTCAGAGAGGGATGAGGAGTTCAATCATTCACAGAAAAAGCCGCATAATGGAAGCGTCTATCTACATTACTCACAAAAAGTTAGGGATATTTGGCTTTCAGGTGAAATTTGTGGAAAATGTAAAATGTTCATGCTACAGTGATATTATTTCATGAAAGTAGAGTACTTAAGTAGAAACATGCAATGGTGATTTCCTCATCTCAAAGAATTTATTGAAATAAAATCCAACAACTGTGGTGGGTATACCACAGCAAAAAATGTCAACGTCTCAATAACCTGTCATTCGGCCTTGAGCATCAATTACAGCTTGACAATGTCTCATGCTGTTCACAAGTCGACTAATTGTCTGTTGAGGCATGGCGTTCCACTCTTCTTGAAGGGCGGCCTTCAGGTCATTGAGGTTGCGGGGTGCAGGGTTATGAGCCTCTACATGGTGACTCAGCTGATCCCATAGGTTTTCTATGGGATTCAGGTCTAGAGAAAGTGCAGGCCACTCCATTTGAGGTACCCCAGCATCAAGCAACCATTCCCTAATGATGTGACCTCGATGTGCTGGAGCATTGTCGTCCATGAAGGTAAAATTAGGCCTGTGTTGTTCATGCAGGGGCACAGTGACTGGATTAATGATGCTATTCAGGTAGTATCGGCTTGTCACTGTACCATTCACAAGTTGTAGGGCAGCTCTGTATTGACTAGACACAACTGCCCAGACCGTAACACCACCACTACCAAAGGCTCCTCTGGTGCACCCAAATGCTCTCCAACTCATCTCTGGTGATTTTGCCATACTTCCCTGTCCTCCGCTCTGCCCACTCTCACCCCGTATGTCAGGTGCCACACCAGAGACAAAAGAACTCTGGACTTATTTTATGCAAACACCAAGGAGGCTTACACCTCATCACCCCTCCCCCCCCTTGGAAGATCTGATCACGGTCTGGTTCACCTCCTGCCTGTGTACAAACCAATAGAACACAGACAACCGCTTGTCACCCGCACAGTGAAGATATGGACCGAGGAAGTGGAGGATGCTTTGAAGGACTGTTTTGAATCAATTGCATGGGAGCAGCTCTGCTCTGGGATCTACATGATGAGGACATTGATGGCCTCACACACACCATCACAGATTACATCAATTTCTGTCTGGAGAACACCGTACCCACAAGACCATATGGTTTTTCTCAAACAACAAACCCTGGATCAATCCTGAGATAAAGACGCTGCTGAAGGAAAATCAAAGGATCTTCAGGACTGGAAACAAGGAGGAGCTAAAGCCCGTACAGAGGGAGCTAGTGAGGAAGATTAGAGAGGGGAAGGACGGTTACAGGAAGAAGATGCAGGACAAGCTGCAGCAGAGGGATGTCAGCGGTGTCTGGAGAGACCTCAAAACTATCTCTGGGCACCAGAATACCTCCTCCCAGGACGTGGGGGGTAGGAAGTGGGTGAACAACCTGAACCTGTTTAACAGATTTGACCAACCGTCCTCTCCTCTGCCTGCCCACCAATCCCTGCTGCCTAAACCTTCATCTTGTCCCCCTGTCCACTGCCTTCCCTCCACCCCACCCCACCTCACCCAGCTCTCAGTGCATATCCCCTGCTGTTTTTCCTCTCACAGACCCAAGCCCCCCCTCCAGCACACAGCCCCTCTGTTTTAGTCTGTCCCTCACTAAGACCCAGGTGAGAGCTAAACTGAAAAACATCAAAGCAAGGAAGGCTGCAGGTCTGGACGGCATCAGCTTGAGGCTCCTCAAGTCCTGTGCAGACCAGCTATGCAGGATCATGGAGCACATCTTCAATCTGAGCCTAAAGCTAGGAAGGGTACCACAGCTGTGGAAAACATCCTGCGTGGTACCCATGCCAAAGACGCTGCACCCCAAGGACCTGAACAGCTACAGACCAGTGGCCCTCACATCACTCCTAATGAAGACCCTGGAGAGGCTGCTCCTCACCCACCTCTGCTCCCTGGTTGGACCAGCAATGGACCCACTTCAGTTTGCCTATCAGCATGGCATCAGGGTGGAGGTGCACTTTTTGCTCCAGCTCCCAGATACCTGTGGTAACATATCGTCACTTCCAGTGTTGCTGGCTGTTGGTGTGGTTTGCTCTGTGGTTAGCTCTCCTCACTCTCCTGAGGATTATTGCCTTTAATTGTACTTTAATTGCCTTTTTTCATGTACCGTCACCTCTCACTTCTGTTTAATAAGCCTCGTGCACCTGTGTGCACACTCAGTGTCACCTAATAACCCTCTTTAGCCTTCTGTTCACCTTTCATCGGTGTTTGTGTTAGCTTCGGGTTAGCCACTAGCTATGGCTACTAGCTCTACTTCCCCTTCTCCTCTGGTGTGCTCTCTGTGTCAGATGTTTAGCTACACCTCTGCCTATTTTAGTGATAATGGTAAATGTAATAAATGTTGTTTTTTTGAGGCGCTCTATGCGAGGTTGTGTGATTTGGAATCCCGGCTCCGCTGCATTGAAACACCGTCAGCGCCAGTTAATAATGACGAACTCCCCTTAGCTGCAGCGGAGCACCCTAGCATAGGGCCTACTAGCCGTCCCCAGGCTTCTACCTAACTAACTAACTAACTAACCTGCACTTATATAGCGCTTTTCTAGTCACAAAGACCACTCAAACCTCTCCTGAGCAGCCAGGAGAGAATGGGTGGGTGACAGTGAGAAGGAAGCGTAGTCACAAGCCCCTGGTTCACCACCAACCTGTTCATGTTTCTAATCACTTTTCCCTGCTTAGCGACACACACACTGAGGAAAAAACTCTGATCATTGGTGACTCTATAGTCAGAAACATAAACCTAGAGACTCCAGCAGCCATAGTCAAATGCATTCCTGGGGCCAGAGCAGGCAACATCGAGTCAAATGTGAAAATGCTGGCTAAAAATAACTGTAAATACTCCACAATTGTTATCCACGCTGGCATTAACGACATCCGACTTCGGCAGTCAGAAGTAACAATCTTAGTGTGGAATCGGTGTGTAACTTTGCCAAAACAATGTCTGCCTCTGTAGTATTCTCTGGGCCCCTCCCCAATCTGACCAGCGATGACATGTTTAGCCGCATGTCATCCTTCAACTGCTGGCTGTCTGTGTAGTGTCCTGCAAACAATGTGGGCTACATTGACAATTGGAACTCATTTTGGGGAAAACCTGGTCTTATTAGACGAGACAGCCTCAATCCCACTTTGGATGGTGCATCTCTTTTATCTAACAATCTGACATCATTTTTATCCAAATTTCCAAAACCTTGACAACTCAGAGTTGGGACCAGGAAGCAGAGTTGCAGTCTTAGATGCGTTTCTGCAGCTCCTCTTCATCCGCCACCCCTCAGCTTAGCCCCTGTCTTCCCCATCAGAGAATCATTGTCTGCTCCCTCCAAAGTAAATAAAAAATATAATGTATAAGCATCTCAAAGTGATTAAGCAAAAAGTTGGTAAAACTCAAATTAAACATGAAGCCTCTAAATTTAATGACTTGGCCTCTGTTCCTCCACATAATTTAAAAATTAAATGTGGTTTGTTAAATATTAGGTCTCTAACTCTCAAGTCTCTGCTAGTCCATGATCTGTTAATTGATCATCAGATTGATTTAATATCTCTTACAGAGACTTGGTTAGGGCAAAAGGATTATGGTGGTTTAAATGAATCAACTCCCTCTGGTTATTTAAACTGTCAAAATCCCAGAAGTTCTGGTTGTGAAGGAGGAGTAGCAACAA
Source organism: Pholidichthys leucotaenia (assembly GCA_020510985.1). Lineage (NCBI taxonomy): Eukaryota > Metazoa > Chordata > Actinopteri > Cichliformes > Pholidichthyidae > Pholidichthys > Pholidichthys leucotaenia. The sequence continues at coordinate 39,453,271 of CM035841.1, read as the reverse complement.
TTTACCATTCTAAATTACTAGTTAATGTAAAGCAAAAAACATGTTATCATTCCTTTGAGGGCCTGGTCCTCAGTATTGGGCATTTTATCAATTTTAGGTTAAACCCAATTTTATTTGCCACAGCTTATCGTCCTCCCTCAGCCAACTCAGAGTTTTTATCTGAATTTGCTGAATTCTTAGCTGATTTAGTGCTAAAATCAGATAGCTGTAGATAGTGATTACCTTTATATTGCATTTAATTCAATATTAGACTCAATGGGGTTTTCTCAGAAAGTAGGAAATTCTACCCATTATCTCCACCACACGTTGGACCTTGTGCTGACATATGGCGTAGAAATAGAAAATCTGGTAGTGTCTCCTCATAACCCTGTACTGTCAGACCATTGTCTATTAACCTTTGATTTTACTATTTCTGACTATTTGGCTCCTAAAGAAAAATATTACTACAGTAGATGCCTCTCAGATGATGCTGTTACCAAATTTAAAACAGATTGTTTCCTCTATGCCATGTGTCAACACAATGGAGATAAGCTATGGAGAGCTTGCTCCTTCTCTAATTGATAGCATGGTAGATAGTGTTACAGCTTCTCTGCATCAGACTGTAGACATGATGGTCCCTTTAAAAAAGAAAAAATCTAATCAGAGATTTCTAACTCTTTGGTTCAACACAGAAACTATTAGCTTAAAACACTAAATTAACACTAAATTAGATGAAATCTATTTAGCTGGGAGAAATCATCTTCTAATTTATAAAAAATCTCATAGGAAAGCTGAATCAAGTTATTATTCTGCATTAATAGAATAGAACAAGAATAATCCCAGGTTTCTTTTCAGCACTGTAGCCAGGCTGACAGAGTCAGGACTCTGTCAAGCCTAACATTCCCTTAGAGCTTACTAGTCAGGACTTCATGAATTTTTTCAATAATAAAATTTTATCTATCAGACACAAAAATCAGTCAGATTCTTCCCACCGTTAACTTAAATACAGTTACTACTACAACTCCTTCAGTTGATATCTGTTTGGGTGAGTTTACTCCAATTGACCTTTTAGAGTTAGATAAAATAATTTCCTCATCCAAGCCTTCAACTTGTCTTTTAGACCCTATTTCTACCAGGTTATTTAAAGAAGTCTTCCCATTTATTGGTAGCTCTATTCTCCAAATAATCAATTTTTCATTAACATTAGACCATGTACCACAGGCTTTTAAAACTGCTGTAATTAAACCCTTACTCAAAAAGCCAATGCTGGATCCAGGAGTTTTAGCTAACTATGGACCAATCTCTAATCTACATTTCATTTCAAAAATCTTAGAGTTGTTGCTACGCAATTACTGTATTTGACCACTTGCAGGGAAATGGTTTATTTGAAGAGTTTCAATCTGGGTTTAGAATCCATCATAGTACTGAAACAGCTTCCGTGAAGATCACTAATGACCTCCTTATCACATCTGAATGGACTTGCTTCTGTACTTGGCCTTTTAGACCTTAGGGCAGCTTTTGGTACTATCGATCATAATATTTTACTTGATAGATTAGAACACCATGTTGGACCATGTTGGACTTAATGTGACTTTGTTGCAGTGGTTTAGATCTTATTTTTCTGATAAGTTCCAGTTTGTTAATGTCAATAATGAGTTTTCTTCCAACTCATAGCTCAGTTATTTATTTAGCGAATGCAAAGTCCTTAAGCCAAGCAGTTGCCTCCTGGTTTGCTGTATGGAGGGTGTGTAATCCTCCTTCCAGTCTTTGGAGCGGGCAAGCCTCTATGATGTGTTCCATAGTTTGCTCCTCTCCACATGCGCACAGTGGGCTAGCTCAGTTACGGAGTTCCACAGGGATCTGTGCTAAGCCCTATTCTTTTTAGTTTATATATATGCTTCCACTAGGCATCATTATTAGAAAGCACCATATACATTTTCATTGTTATGCAGATGACACACAATTATACCTGTCAGTGAAGCCAGATGATAGTAATCAATTAGCCCAGTTCAAGGCCTGTCTTAAGGAAATCAAAGCTTGGATGACTTGTAATTTCCTGCTATTAAATTCAGATAAGGCTGAAGTCATTCTAGTTTGTCCTAAAAACCATAGAAATACCTTTCCAAATCAAACTCTTAGTTTGGATGCGGTTTGTCTTTCTCTTAATAGTTCTGTAAGGAACCTTGGAGTTATTTTTGATCAACATCTGTTTTTTAATTCACATATTAAACTTGAACTTAAACTAAGACTGCCTTCTATCATTTATGTAATATTGCCAAGATTAGGACCATCTTGTATCTTGCATCTTGAGTGATGCTGAGAAACTAATTCACGCTTTTGTTAGCTCTAGATTAGATTATTGTAACTCTTTATTATCAGGTTGTCCTAAAACATCTTTAAAAAGTCTTCAGTTGATCCAAAATGCTGCAGCAAACATTTTAACGGGTACTGGAAGGAGACATCATATCTCTCCAGTTCTGGCCTCCCTTCATTGGCTTCCCATAGAGTTTAGAATTAAGTTTAAAATCCTTCTTCTCACTTACAAAGCTCTAAATTATCAGGCCCCTTTTAATTTAAAAGATCTGATACTACCCTATTATCCTAACAGAGCACTATGCTCCCAAAATGCAGGATTACTTATAATACCTTGAATCTCCAAAAGTACAATGGGAGGCAGAGCCTTCAGTTATCAAGCTCCTCTCCTGTGGAAAAAGCTGCCAATCTGGATTAGGGAGTCAGACTCGATCTCTGTTTTTAAGATCTTTGATTTCTCCAGTGGTTTCAATACCATCCAACCAGTTATCTTGAGGGACAAACTGCTGTGTGTAGGGGTGAACCAGCATCTGTCATTGTGGATCCTTGACTACCTCACAGACTGACCACAGTTTGTGAGGACCCAGGGCTGTGTGTCTGACACCAACATCTGCAGTACGAGGGCCTCCCCGGGAACAATTCTGGCACCCTTCATGTTCACCCTCTGCACTGCTGATTTTGCAAACAACACATCACATTGCTATCTACAGAAGTTCTTTGATGACTCTATGATCGTCGGGCTCATCTCTGAGGGGGATGACTCAGAGCACAGAGGACTTAAACAGGACTTTGTGGACTGGTGCCTGTGGAACTGCCTCCAGATCAATGTGAGGAAAACCAAAGAACTGGTGGTGGACTGCCACAGGTGTGGTAAACCCCCCACAGCACCGGAAAACATCCAGAGAACAGACATTGAGATGGTGACATCGTACGAGTACCTGGGTGTTCACCTGAACAATAAATTGGACTGGTCACACCACACCAACGTGCTCTACAAGAAGGAGCAGCACAGGCTGTTCCTCCTGAGGAGACTCAGGTCTTTTGGAGTGCCGGGGGAAGGGGGGGGGGGCTGAAGACCTTCTGTGGATTCTGTGTGGCATCTGCCCTTACATATCCAGTGGTCTCCTGGGGCAGTGGCATCACGGCAGCCAACAGGAAGAGACTGAACAGGCTGATCAAAAAAGCCAGCTCTGGTCTGGGACGACGCCTTGATCCAGTGGAGAAGATAGGAGAGAGGAGAATGGATTTCTAAGCCATCATATCTGCTGGAGTCCGAGTCCCATCCCATGCGGGACACACTGAATGCACTGAGGAGCTCATTTAGCAATAGGCTGTGCCATCCTAAGTGTTCGAGGGAGAGATTCCGCAGGCCCTTTCTACCTACGGCTGTCAGACTGTATAATCTTAATACTGCTCATAGAGGCCACATTAAATGTCACAGCTCTGCACAATAGAGATCGTCCCCCCCCATACACAACTAAGACAATTACAATTATTATCAATGGTGGCAACAACACTGTTCATTCAATGGGAAATATACTGTCTCGGTTGATATTTACATTTTGCTGGGTAATTTAACTAACTGTAATGCTGTTGATACCATCTAACTGCAATGCTCCTGCACTGTGTATATAACTGTACATGTGCCAGATACAAAAACCACCTCATCATTCCAGCTCTTCTACATACATACGTATATTTATTTACTGCTTGGGCTAACCTATTCTTATCTTATTTATTATTGCTAGGAGTGCTTCAATCCCTTTGCTGCTGTAATCCTGTAATTTCCCCATTGTGGGACTAGGTAACTCTTATACTCACAACTGTGCAATGGCAAAAGAAACAGAGGAAGACCTCAACTGAGTTTCAAGGACTGTACTAAAAGGAACATGAAATGGAAGGCTATAGATCACAAGAGATGGCAAGCCGATGCAGACAACCATCTACTATGGAGGAATTTGTCCAAAGCAAAACCAACCGAACAGTCATTGTCGAAACCAAATGACCACATGATGGGACTAATAAAGGCTTATCTTAACAGTGGCTGATACATAGCACTCTCCTTGATGTCTCCAACATCGTTGGCGGCCATCATTTCTGCTCAATGTGAATCAGCTGTGTCTCCTACGGGCCGGAGTCTACTGTCATGGATTGACCCTTGAGGCAGGAACAAAGACCCACGCGCTGAACTGTAGTTTGTGATATTTATTAATAGAAAAACATAACAAGACCAAATGGTGCTCAACACAAAAGTCCAAACTGAAAACAAGCAAACTTACGAGTTGAGGAGATTGAGTTCACCAGAACAAGAGAAGGGTTCTGGAGGAGATGAGTAACTCTTAGACTCCAGCAAAGAGGAATGAAAATAACAGTCCTTAAATAGGGCCAAAAACAAAAACAAGTGATAGCAGGTGTGGGTCACATGAGCGGGCAAGAGGTAACGATGATTACAACTGGGATCAGTTGGGAGTAATGAGAGGGAGAAGACGGGACTGACAGCTGACAGGAGCACCACCCACAACAGAGCAAAAAACTCAGAAATGCCACTGACAGCTGCAGCCCCGGGAAGAGAGAGAACACAACAGAATATGAATATGAGATAACAAATAAAGACAAGTAAACCCAAACATATAAATAACAACACTACAATGAACGCAAACAGGAAAATAAATCATACTAAGAAACAATACAGAATATGTGAAAATCAACCAAAGATAAAATAACAGGAATTAGAACTCAAAAAATGCAATCCAATAGAAATATAGAAAAAAGGCAGGGACAGAGCATGGCGGGATCCACCCCCTCCATGCTCAGATCATGACAATATTTATCTAAAAAATTTACATGAAAAAGTCCCAAATTTACATGAAAACCTACACAAAATTAATTAACCTCTTAGCATTCCAGCCAATTTTCCTAAAAAAGTGGAAATTTAGCATACACAGAGAAACTCAAATACGTTCTTCACTGAAGGCCATAGAAAATGTGAAATGTCCCACCCGCAGAACACCAGAATTTTAAGAGGTTAACTGAGGCATAATATTGTTAAAATTTTATTAGTTTTTTATTGAAAACTTCAGGTTGTTGATAATATTTTGTTAAAGAACGTATCATTAAATGTATGGATTTCATAATGTACTTGTACTTCTTTGAAATAAATTTGGAGTTGTCAATATTTAGGTATTATTTTACTGGTCTGGCCCCCTTGAGAGTGAATCGGGAAGTATATGGCCCCTGTACTAACTTTTTTAACCCCCTTTTTTAAATAAAACTTTTACCTTTGGGAGGCAGTCAATGAAGGAAAATAAATTCATTCCAAGACTTTAAAAATGGTTCCCAGAAAGAAAACAAATATTTTGCAGTCAAAGAGAAATGTCACAGTGAGGTAATCTGGATCCAAACACTGGACATGAGTTTTTACAGTGTTTATTGTGAGCTGGTCACCCAGATGCAGCTCGAGGGCTTACAACAGAAAATAATATCCGGCTCAGAGGCTGCAACAAAAAGCTGAGGCAAAAATAGGCTAGACAAGGCAGGATACAGGCAAGAACAGCATGTTGTTTTTGTCGATATGACCAAAGGAACCCAAGAGGAACAGAGGTGGAACAGAACTTAAATAGACAAGGGGGCAATCAAGACAACATGGCACAGGTGGGGAGACCAATCATGACTGACAGCTGACGCATGAGGAAACAGAGGTGACAGGATGGGGCGGGGCTGCACACACAACCACAGATGGAGGACACACAGAACATGAACAGAGGATCAGGATAGACAAGACAATGATAACACTGTTAATGATCATACTAACCCCATAGTAATAATAATAATGATGATACCTGAAAACACACAACAGAATCATGACTAATATAACAAATAATAAATGCAGAAAATCCAACAATGAAAACTCAAAGCGAAGACGTGGCCTGGGACCCCAAGTTCAGGAGACAAGTAAAATGAATAATAAATCAGTGAGGAACTGGGACCCAGTCCAAGCTCCGACAAGGAACAGTAGTGTAGCTTAGACTTAAAATATTAAAGTTAAAAAAAAATGATTCTCATGGCTGCCATTAAATATAAATGTTTTCAAATTTAATGATCCATTTTGTAATGTAATAAAGACTACCTTGCAGGTGTTGGTTCAGCTTTTCAATCTCAGTCTTCTGCCTCTCCACCTCGGCCTTTTGTCCCTGCACTTCCTTCAGCTTTGTTGCATGGTCTGAAAAAAGGTTGAAAGATGATTGTTTCGTGACGCCACAAACATCTCCGGAACAGTCTTTAATACTTCAATAAAATATGTACCAACTGTGACAGAGGGACTTGGTGAGATTTTGTATGTGTGTGGTTGTGAGGTCAAAACCACCAATGTAACTACATTATTAAACTCAGTGACTGTAAAGCAGCGATACAGCCTCTTTCAGAGTAACTGGCAATCTAGGCAGACCCAATGCCTTTAACATAACATGTCTGTACCTGATATTAGAGACATTAGAGTTCGTCTAACAAGTACTGGATGTATCTCAATGACAGAGAGTGATTTGATTCAACAGATCCCAGAAAATGTGACTCAGCTGACATTTTAATTGCTTAACAAACATATTTCAGGCAGTTGATATTTGCAGTGGTACTTCTAAGGCAGATTTATGACTTTGTGACTGTGAAAGAACTTAACATTCAGGTCATAATTGATGTGTTGCTGACTGCAGTTGGCAACTAATGAATAGCTTTGAATTAATTTGAGTGCCAGTTCTTTCTCTGTGGTGATAAGAGCCTTGTTGGTTTGAACTTTAGTTTTTAATGTTGACAGTTGACTGTCCTGATGAATTCCACACCCTACCTTGTTGCTTCTGCTTCAGCTGGTCAATCTCAATCTTTTGCTGCTTCAAATCTTTGCATTATGAGAAAGAGCAGGATTTGGGTTACAAAAGGTATGTTTTACACAACACAAAACATAAAATATTTTCTACTCAGGTAATTTTCTGTCTGTATACAAGGGTGTCTCATTAAAGATTTCCTCTGACCCACTTCCTGTTTTTCTAGGAGGCTAAAATATCACATGTATAATAATCCATATCTCTATAGGTCATGAGGTAATTTGCAACCTTGAACTCCTAAGAGTTTCTCTTTTTAATGCTGAGCAGTCATGAGGTTCCTGTACTTGGGAGGTTGCACACCACAGGAGATGTTTTATGAGGTGAAAGAGACTTATAGGGAGGACGCCCCATCATATGACCTTCATTTTTGGAGGTCAAACATTTCCAAGACAATGAATTGCTGATTTCTGAGGTCAAGTCATGGCTTCTGATGCAACCTGCAGACTTCTACAGGTGAGGTGTCCACAGCTGCATAAAGTTATGGGAGAAGTGTGTGACCCTTGATGGTACCAATGTAGAGACACTAATAACTGTGACAAGTTTGGTTCCTCTCAGTCCATGGGAAATGATTTGGGTGGAATCTTTAATGAGCAGCCCTCATATGTATGTATAACACAACAAAGACTGTTACCTCGCTTACTCCCAGACATTAAACTGTACCTTGATTCTCCTTTTCCAGCAGCGTGATCTTCAGCTTCATTTCAGTCAGTGAGGCTGTCATCTCTCTCAGCACAGCATGAATATCCTGTGGACAGGACTGTTGAAGAGAAACCTGCTGTGCAAGAATCTTCTCGTCTGCTCCTGTCTGACTTGTGGAAATGGAGGAAACCAGGAGAAAGAGAACAACGCACACAACTATGTCCATTGTGTCTCCAAGAGTATGGTTTAACTGTCACCTGCAAACCTCAGTTCAGTTTTACATTCAGCAGTAAAATAGGTTGAAAAAGGAGGTGGGGCGTAACGTCCTCATTTTGGTTTCAGTGTTCATGTGATTTCTGACTGATATCAGTGCCTTGATGACTAATCTAATCTTTGCCATATTAAGAATAGGCTGCAGGGAGCATAAAATGTGCAGTCCATGGATCCAGGATGTGATCTGATTAGCCCGTGACATTTTCTTGGAAACATGGTTGTTTCCTCCATAAGGCAAAGTACACAAATGCTATGGGCCTCCAGCAGGCTGAGGGGGCTCCCAAGCTATGAGATTAATCTTGCAGTCAGTTGATTTAGTAATAGTTCTAAACTGGACCTATCATTGACATTTCACTCAGAAGCAACCCCCATTTCTCACAACACTGCAAACGAGAGTGGTTTTACAAATACCCCAACATAAATGGCTTTGCCAAATGTGCAACAGTAACACACAGTAAACTGACAGTCTAACTATGGAGAACATGGTTATTTTTTTCTAATATGGGGCCCTATCCAAACAAAATCTTGCATAGGGCCTCCCAAAAACAGGAAACATCCCTGTATGCTGAAAGGGTTACTTCAGCACACTGTAGAAATCCGTGCCTTAATGGTGATAGAACTGATGACTTGATGCCATATAGTCTTTGTATCCTTAGCAGGTTCCCTAGACAAAGGCTACAGTATATGGGGCCACACCTTGCTGTCTCCATCACCCCCAGAGCACCTTCCAACAAAAACCTTTGTGAAGCACTACAGCATGGAGTTACATTCACAAATACCACTTCAATCCTAACTGTGCAAAACGACCTGTCTGTTAACCAAGCCCAGAACTGACGCAGACTTCTCTGGGCATGGAGGCATCTAGGATGGATGATCACATAGTGCAGGGGTGTCAAACTCATTCCATGGAGGGCCAAGACCCTGCAGGTTTTACTTCCACCCAGTCTCTTCAGCAGGTGTTTTCACTGATCAGCAATCAGTAGGACGAAATTCAGAGAAATCACCTGTTGAAGACACTGGGTAGAGGTAAAACCTGCAGGGTCTTGGCCCTCCATGGAATGAGTTTGACACCTGTGACATAGTGGAAACATGTATAGTGGTCAGATGAATCCATATTCCATCCATATGTATATATATGGATGGAATATATATATATATATATATATATATATATAGAGGATGCATGATATATATACAGGATGCATGAACACTATACATGAATGGCACATTGCATCACAATACATGCATGGCACATTGCATCACAATACATGAATGGCACATTACATCTCAGTAGTGCAGCGGGAAAAACCAAGAGAAGAGAGCTGAGTGTCCTTAATCTGTTGTGGGGGTTAACCGAACCGCCACACAGTTGAGATCAATGTCGCTACCTCTCTCCTCCTCCCTGACTTATATGAAGATGAAGAGATCATTTTAAACCCTTGTCTATTAACTTTAGTGTGCTCCAAGTCTGTTAGGTGGGTTTCCTGTAAAAATATTATTCCTTCTTTGTCTTTTTTTCATTTTGCCTAGAATCTTGGATCTTTTAACTGGATTCAGGATCCCTTTTACATTATATGAGATTATTTTGGTTACACCCTGTTTCTCCATTGTATTGTCTTATTTAGTATAACAGTGTAGTGGCCCTCTTTTATGCTACTCAAAAACTGAAAGAACATTAAGAACATAAAAAACATAAAGAACATAGTATATAAAACTTTAAAACAAAAAACTGTCAAAAGATCTTCCTGAACTGAGGTCTTTTTAGCGACCTTAGAAGAACCTTGTTGGTGTTTTGGCTCTGAGGGAAATTCCTCAAACTTTGTTACGTGTTGAGGGCCCTCTCTTACCCTGTAAGTTGTCCCACGTTTTTAATGTGATTTTCAGATCCCAATCCAAACTTGTAATGATTTTTTTTTTTTTTAATGCCTATACCCGATGGAATTGTGCGCAACCTCCCACCACCATCACAGCAAACAATCACGTTAATACAGTATTTGTTAGTGTGGAGAGTTCATGTGGTTCATTGTCACATTTCTATTTTAACAAGTTTTTCTTTTTTAAAGACTTATTTGTTTCTAATATTATGACTGTTCCATGAAATGTTTTACCACTTCATATTTGCTGATTCTGCATCTCCTTTAATGTCTGTTACCTTGTAGGAGGAGGGTTGGATGCGCAGACTGACTAAAAATATCGTTATTCCCTCCTGAAAGCGTCCAGTTTTTCCTTATAGCCCTGGCGCTGGGTTTCCCGCTGCTGGCCCATGGATTTTGAGGGCCTCTGTGTGCACCACATTTGAGCCTTGATTCTTTCGATCGGGTCTGCTGCGGGTTTATATACTGTTGCCGGGAGCCCTTTTCTCGCCATATCCCTGGTTGCTTCTTCCGCCAAGCTGTAGAGACACATCTCTTCCCCGTAAAAAACCCACAGCTTCGCCGGAAATGGAGTTTGAAAGCACGGTTTCTTCTCTCTTAGTACCTTTTTAGCACCATTGTATTTCCAATGCTTTTTAAGGACCTCCGGGGCGTAGTCGTGCTCCACAAAAACTTTTCTTTCTTGGTGCATAAATCCTTTTTTCTGCCAAGCCAGTCTCAAAACCTCTTCTTTTGTTCTGAAGTTGGAAAACTTCACCACCACCGATCGAAGGGGAGCTTCCGCCGACGGCCTTGGGGTTAATGAACGGTGCGCCCTTTCTATTTTCAAATCGGTGGATTGGGGAATTTCCAACTTCTCTCTCAGTATGGTTTCCACGCATGCAGCCATTGTGGTGAAACCGTCCTCGACTCCTTCTTTCAGACCATGAATTCTTATGTTGTCCCTTCTTAGACTTCCTTCCAGGTTGGTTAGCTTAGCCTCCAGTCCTGTCTGTCGTTTGAGTAATTCCAGCGTGGTTTCTTTCAGCCCTTTTATTCTTTCCTCTGCTTCCATGATTTGGTCCTCAGCCTGGTCCACTCTGTTGTTTGTCCTTTTTATTTCGTGTTTAAGTTCACGAAATTCGGCCCAACACTCTCGGTGAAATTGTTTTAATTCGTGAAGTATCGTTTTTAAGCTAACCGTGTTGCTAGCCTCATTTTGCTCCTCTATTTCCGAGTGGTTATTGTCTTCGAGATCAGATTCTCCGGCCAGTGCGTGTCTTGGCCTGGTAAATGTCGATCTCTTCTGTTTTCCTTTTGGCATAATGACTTTGTCCTTTGATTTTCACTCTTCCATAAATCCGTTAAATCTGATTTTCATGGTATTTTCACGGATGGGATCTGGGAGCTTCAGCGTTAAGCTGCTACCACCATGGTGTCCAGACCGGAAGTCTGGTGCCTTATTTTTAAGGACAACTTTTGTTAAACGAGCTAACGTGCCGATGTGGTGTCCATCTGTCCATCCACATTTCACAGGAAATGCTACTCCTCTTAGGTATTTAAACAAAACTCCCTTACAGTGATACTCAGGTGGGTCTGCATCCAAGTTATGCACAAGTTGTTTTTTTTTTTTTCCAAGATGGCGCCCACAGTGGTCGACATGGTGCTACGCTGCCCTTTAATTTGTTTAATTTGTTTGTTTTTGTTCGTCGATTGTGTGTCTGCAAGCTCTTATACTCGTGAAGAGTTATTAAATATCAGGACTCTTACTCCCAGGGACCTTCTCCCAGTTTTTTTAGCTCCTGCCGCCGATCTGATTCATTGTTTGGCTCAAAGAGTAAGACGGCGAAAGAGAGGAAAGCGAGGGGGGATTCTCGCTTGGCTGCGAAGGAGAAGCACACGAACAGCCTTGCCTGGCATATTTCTATCCAATGCCAATTCTCTCTTGAACAAGGTAGAAGAATTAAGACTGCTGATGCGATTTAAGGACCTCGCTTCCTCGTCTGTCATCTGTTTCTCTGAGACCTGGCTTAAAAGGAGCATACCGGACAGCGCGATCAGCCTCGAGGGATTTCAGCTGTTTCGTGCTGATCGCGTCACAGAGCTCTCCGGTAAGTCTATTGGAGGAGGAGTGTGCGTCTACATTAACAGCAGCTGGTGCTCTGATGTAACGGTGGTTTCACAACACTGTTCTACCGATCTAGAATTTCTCTCTGTTAACTGCAAGCCATTTTATTCCCCGCGGGAGTTTGCATCATTTGTTTTGATCGCTGTGTACGCCCCTCCTGACGCGGACACGCGCGAGGCCCAGCGCGCGCTCGCAGATCACGTCCTACATGCGGAGCGGAATTTTCCAGACTCCCTGGTTATTGTGGTAGGCGACTTTAACCAGAGCAATCTGAGTCACGAGCTCCCCCGATACAGACAGTTTATTAAATGTCCAACCAGAGGAAATAACACGCTGGATCACTGTTACACTACAGTGAAGGACGCATATCGCGCTGTTCCCCGCGCTGCGCTCGGACTATCTGATCACGTGATGGTCCACCTCATTCCCACATACAGACAGAGACTGAAACTCACTAAACCTGTTGTGACCACCACGAAGAAATTGACCAGTGAAGCTGGAGAGAAACTGAACACATGCATGGAAATAACTGACTAGGACATGTTTAAAGGAGCCACACATGATCTTAATGAGTACACAGACACTGTGAACTCCTATATCAACTTTTGTGAGGAGAGCATTCTCCCATCGCGCACCAGGGTGAGGTACTCTAATGATAAGCCCTGGTTCACTGCTAAGCTCAGACAGATCAGAAAGGAGAAGGAAGCTGCGTTGAAAAGTGGAGACAGAGACTGCTACAGGGAGGTTAAATATCGGTTTAACAGAGAGCTGAGGAGAGCTAAATCTGTGTATTCTGAGAGACTCCAGCAGCAGTTCACTGCTAATGACTCGGCTTCTGTGTGGAGAGGACTGAGGCAAATCACCAACTATCAGCCTCAGGCTTCTAAAGGTCAGGATGACAAAGCCCTTTGTCAAAAACTGTCCCAACATTACGCCCGTTTTGACACCTCGTCAGCTGTGTCCAACTCCCCCACTCCACCCAGCTCCACTGCCTCCTCGGCCCCTAATTCATCAAAAGCGGTCCCCCCTCCTCCTCCTCCCCCACTGCCCTTGTCATCAGTGAGCAGGACGTGCACAGACAATTCTCCAGACTGAACCCGCGAAAGGCCCCCGGGCCGGACGGTGTGTCTCCCTCCACCCTGAGACACTGTGCGAAAGAGCTGGCTCCTGTCTTCACAGACATTTTTAACACCTCCCTTAAGCTATGCCACGTGCCGACCTGCCTCAAATCCTCCACCATCATCCCTGTCCCCAAGAAGCCACGGATTACTGGACTTAACGACTACAGACCTGTAGCGCTCACCTCTGTAGTCATGAAGTCCTTTGAGCGCCTGGTCCTGTCTCACCTCAAGTCCATCACCAATCCCCTCCTGGACCCGCTGCAGTTTGCCTACCGTGCCAACAGGTCTGTGGACGACGCAGTCAACCTGGCCCTCCACTCCATCCTGCAGCACCTGGACTCCCCGGGAACCTACGCCAGGATCCTGTTTGTGGACTTCAGCTCTGCATTCAACACCATCCGCCCCGCTCTGCTCCAGGACAAGCTGTCCCTGCTCGGCGTGCCTGACTCCCTCTGCAGGTGGATCACCAACTTCCTGACGGACCGGAGGCAGCATGTGCGGCTGGGGAAGTCTGTCTCGGACTCTGTTAGCATCAGCATCGGATCACCCCAGGGCTGTGTACTTTCCCCCCTACTCTTCTCCCTTTATACCAACTCCTGCACCTCCTCCCACCAGTCTGTTAAGCTGATCAAGTTTGCGGACGACACCACCCTCATCGGGCTCATCTCCAACGGTGATGAGTCCGTCTACAGGAAAGAGGTGGCCCAGCTGGTGTCCTGGTGCAGCCACAACAACCTGCAGCTGAACGCTCTGAAGACAGCGGAGATGATTGTGGACTTCAGGAAAGTCACAACCCCCCTGCCCTCCCTCACCATCACAGGCTCTCCCATCACCATTGCAGATTCCTTCCGCTTCTTGGGCACCACCATCACCCGGGACCTCAAATGGGAGCCAACCATCAGCTCCCTCATCAAAAAGGCCCAGCAGAGGATGTTCTTTCTGCGGCAGCTGAGGAAGCTCAAGCTACCCACCAAGATGTTAGTGCAGTTCTACACGGCCATCATCGAGTCCATCCTCACCTCCTCCATAACCGTGTGGTACGCAGGAGCCACTGCCAGGGACAGACTAAGGCTGCAGCGCGTCGTGCGCACTGCTGAGAAGGTGATCGGCTGCAAGCTCCCATCTCTCCAGGACCAGTACATCTCCAGGACCCGGAGGCGTGCAGGCCGGATCATAGCCGATCCTTCACACCCTGGTCACGTACTGTTTGCCCCCCTCCCCTCAGGTAGAAGACTTCGGTCCATTCAGACTAAAACCTCCCGGCACATGAACAGCTTTTTCCCCTCTGCTATCAGACTGCTGAACATTAAGTGACTTATTGACTCTCGTGCACTATATACAGCAGCTCATGTCGTTCATCACTGTTTTTCTGTTGCATTATCGACTGCACTGTGGTACCCCATATTATCTGCTACTTGCTAATTTATTTAAAACTGCCTTGACTAGTATTACTCATTTTTATTATTATTATTATTATTATTACTTATTATTCTACACTTATTGCATGTTTTTAGTCTTTTAGTTTTTTAGTTTATCTCTTTATCTCATCATGTTTTTAATGTTGCAGCATGACACCGAGACAAATTCCTAGTTTGTGTACTACATGAACAATGACAATAAATCTGATTCTGATTCTGATTCTGATTCAGAGTCATTGCCAAAGGTCAGGAGATTGGGGCATTTATATGATTTTATGAAAATTGTTACTCCTGCAAGGAAATTGCCCTAATTCTCAACAAACTCACACGCAATCATCCTCAGGTTTGTCTGCATCCAGGTTGGGCTCAAGTTCAAGGTCATCGTCAAGGGTCAGGAGATCGGGGCACTTGTAATTTCACGAAAATTGTTACTCCTCTTCGGTAATTGCCCTAACGTTTGTCAAACTCATGCATAATCATCCACAGGTTTGTCTGCATCTAGGCTGTGCTTCAGGCCAAGGTCAACCGTGAGGAGATCTGAGCACTCTTGGGGTGATTTCATCAGGCCGGCATGAGCCGCTCCATTATTGTTGGTCTGGTTAGCTTGTCTTGGCAAAGCCAGAAGAAGTTTGTGCAGTGGCGCTGCATCTGTCAGCTGTCTGTCTGTGTGTCTTTCAATCTAGATGTCATAAAAAATGCTTCTCCTCCTAGGAAATTGCCCTGACTCTGAGCAAACTCACACAAAATGATCCACAGGTCATTTTGCATCAGGGTCAATTTGAAACACCAAACTGTAGGGTAT
The DNA here is from genome assembly GCA_020510985.1 of Pholidichthys leucotaenia. Lineage (NCBI taxonomy): Eukaryota > Metazoa > Chordata > Actinopteri > Cichliformes > Pholidichthyidae > Pholidichthys > Pholidichthys leucotaenia. The sequence continues at coordinate 39,437,871 of CM035841.1, read as the reverse complement.
ATAGCATGTAGACGTACTGTAGCATACTGGCAGACCGACTGACTTTTACCATTTATAAGAAAAGGCCCAGTAATTTATAGATCACTTCAGCGGTTTCATTTGGATTGCATGCTAAACTGGATGAGCTTTGATGTTCTTGCTGACAGTTCATCCTCCATCTGACTGTGCTACTATACTATTTAGGAATTGTGTGAGGGCCAGTTACCCAAATTGGAGATACAAAGATCCTCTGCCCTGGTCCAGATGTCAACGGCTTTTATGAAAATCCCTAATGTGACATTACGTGATCCAGAAAACAATAACCCCTTGTTTTTCCACACAACTGTCCCTGTGATTGCTGCAGCCGAGTCCCTCATTACTGAGGGAAACAGCGGAGATAAACAGCTGACTGCAGCTGTTTTCAACAAAATGACCTGTGATTACCATCGGAGCATCTCGCCGTAACCAACAGAAGTGCCATATTCCAATCAAGTGTAGATGCTTTTCCCGGTTTTGTTGGGATCCAATTCATCAGTGCCACGTCTCTAAGAACTGTTCCCTTATACCTCTAATTTGGGTATTTGAACACTCTTCTGGTACAGCTGGCAGGCCAGACACACTTGATTTCCTCTACACTAAATGTATTTGGCAAACTACCACAGTACCATTTTATTTTCATATCTTACTTGCTTGAGATGTGCTACAGTACCACAACAGCTTTTTAGGTGCCGTTTTTAGCAACAAGTGGCAAATTAGTTAGCTTTCTTTTTCATGTTCTTATGCATAATGCTGTTTGTCAGCCAGCACTAAGATGAATGCACTCAGTGTGACGTCAGTGGCTGTTTTTGAAAGCTTTGATCTCTTGGAGCACAGTTTTATCCAACTGAATCTAGGCATGACAAGTGGCACTGATGACACCACATGCTAATGTGACAGAGATCATCCTGCGCAGTTCGCCCCACACGGGACACGAACCCGCGACCTCTCAGTCAACTACACAGTTCGAGCATGGGAGACACAGCACGATCGCGCTGAGCTAAAGGTCCGACCGATAGCTCAGCGCTACCGATACTGTATGAGGCTTTGGGAGGGAGGTTTACTAACGTTCTACGCCGAACAGTACTAGTTGGCATCCGTTACACTCTCCCCCCTTAAACCTCACTCCCATCCGGGTCACGGCACCAGTGTGACAGAGATCATCCTGCGCAGTTCGCCCCACACGGGACACGAACCCGCGACCTCTCAGTCAACTACACAGTTCGAGCATGGGAGACACAGCACGATCGCGCTGAGCTAAAGGTCCGACCGATAGCTCAGCGCTACCGATACTGTATGAGGCTTTGGGAGGGAGGTTTACTAACGTTCTACGCCGAACAGTACTAGTTGGCATCCGTTACACTAATACAGTCATTCACAAGATGGACACTTCTTCAGGAAGGGCTGGACAATCAACCGAAAATGAATCAAAACCAACATTCAGACCCTCAAACCGCCTGCTCATTTTTCCCCCCTTTCTGGTAATATTTTCCTCACTGTGTTCATGCACTTTCCCCATATGTCAATTTTAACCAAACACTTTGTGAAATTCAGTATGAAATAACAATGACTAAGGAGGCAACAGTCAGCTGATATTTAAATGAATCTCTCCTCTCCAGGGGCCTCATGTACAATGACTTTCCTACTGAAAGATGACATATGTTTAGATCAAGAAAACGCCGTAAGCCATCCATCCATCCATCTTCTTCCGCTTAATCCTTTTCGGGTCACGGGGGGACTGGAGCCTATCCCAGCATCTTTGGGCGACAGGCAGGGTACACCCTGGACAGATCGCAAAAAAAAAAATCCAGATGTATGAAACAGTGCATACGCAGAAATCCAAAGCACATTTCCTTTGTGCATCCCAGTCTACTTGAAATTGAACGAACTTGAGGAAATACCGGACTCCTTCCTTGACATGCCTCCATTTGAATATGCAATTACATGCAAATAGATGTGCAAATAAATATATACAAGCACTGCACGTTTGAGTCTCCTGTATCCACAATCAAAAATAATGGATTTAATGGATTTTCATGGACTGTGAGTTGGTAACATAATGTCGGGCCCAGGGAACACGCACACAGGCTCAAGTGCAATTCATTGATTTTATTGAAAAACTAGAAAAGCACTCGGAGAGCGCAGACCTCCACCAAGTGCCACAGTTCCCCCCATACAGTGTTTGTGTGTAGGTTTTCAGATTCCTTGACCACGAAAACATATGACTAGCAATTGTATTGACAATGATAGGATTAGTGGTTCAGTAGTTATTCACGAAAATGGCATTTTCCGTAATGGCGGCCACAGTTCCCCCCATACAGTGTTTGTGTGTACGTTTTCAGATTCCTTGACCATGAAAACATATGACTAGCAATTGGATTGACAATGATAGGATTAGTGGTTCAGTGGTTATTCACAAAAATGGCATTTTCCGTCATGGCGGTTTTCTTCTGGACGGTGATCCGGATCATCCCCAAAATTTAATCAGTTCTTCCTTGTACCATTTCCAACAACACCTCAAAGTTTCATCAAAATCCATCCAAAACTTTTTGAGTTATCTTGCTAACCAACAGACAGACAAACAAACAGACAGACAGACAAACAGACAGACAGACAAACGCTGGCAAAAACATAACCTCCTCCTGGCCTCCGGCCTGGCGGAGGTAACAACAAGTGTATGGATGTGTGTGTGAGAGATGAAGTGGATTGCAGGAGGACAGGGTGCGCCGAGGGCGAAACGGTGCGCCGTGCAGCCAGGCAACCTTGTAGATATTTTCGGTGGCTGGCGTTGGCGTAGCCGCAGGTCTCCTGCCTGGAATAAAGCACCCTGACGCGCGCTCGGCGAGGATGAGGAGAGGAATGGCGAGGATGAGGAGAGGAATGGCTAGGATGAGGAGTGGAGTGGCAAGGATGAGGAATATCCACCGCCAGGAGGATCCACCTGTGCACAAGGGAGAAAACTGGAGAGCAGGTAAGTAGAGATGAAGCTTACGTGCGTGACGAGGGAAGAATCTTGGGCGCAGGCCGAGAGTGAGCGGGCGTGCGCTAGAGTTTGAGAGCGTTGACAAGCAGACGGCTCCAGGCAGAGCGGGTTAAATAGCCCGAGGCTGATGAGGCGCAGGTGTGCGCGCCGCTGAGACAGGAGACAGGTGAGAGCGAGTTGTGACAGTACTCCCCTCCCGAGCAGGCTTACCTGGGTACACCCGGTGGAACTCCATGATGAGACTCCTATCCAGCACAAAAGACGGGTGAACCCAGGATCTTCACTCAGGGCCATACCCCTCCCAGTCCACCAGATACTACAGCCAGCAACCCCGGCGGCGGGAGTCCAGGATGGAAGTGACTCTCCAAGCCGGGTTGCCGTCGATCATCACGAGAGGGGGTGGAGCCCTAGGAGGAGGACAGAGAGGATTAGTTACCAGGGGCTTCACCTGGGAAACGTGAAACGTTGGGCAGACGCGTAGGGAGGGGGGGAGAGCCAAACGCACAGCCACCGGATTTATCACCTTGACCACGGGGAAAGGTCCAATGAAGCGCTGGGCCAGCTTCTTCTTTTCAGCCTTTAGGTTGATGTCCCGAGTGGATAGCCAAACCTGCTGGCCCACCTGGTAATGAGGAGCGGCTCTTCTGTGGCGATTTGCTGCGCTGGAGTTGCGCGCTGCCGTGCGTAATAGCACTTGGCGCATCATGGTCCAAAGGCGCCGACAGCACCTGAGATGCGCCTGGATGGAAGGAACTGCCACCTCACCCTCTTCCTCGGGGAACAGCGGAGGGTCGTAACCCAGTGACGCCCGGAAGGGAGACATCCCGATAGCAGATGATAAGGTGGAATTACGGGCATACTCCACCCAGGGCAGATGGGTGCTCCAGGAAGAGGGACTGGAGGAGGTGATGCAGCGCAGTGCAGCCTCCAGCTCCTGATTCGTGCGTTCGCACTGCCCATTGGACTGGGGGTGGTGACCAGAAGATAAACTCACCATGGCCCCCAGAGCGTTGCAAAAGCACCTCCAGACTCTGGACACAAACTGGGGCCCTCGATCAGAGACGATGTCCACCGGGATCCCATGTAGCCTGATGACGTGCTGGACTAACAGATCAGCTGTCTCCCATGCCGTAGGGAGGCTGCAGAGCGGCACGAAGTGGGCTGCCTTCGAAAACCGGTCCACAATGGTCAGGATGGTGTTGAAAGAGTTGGACGTCGGGAGATCGGTGATGAAATCTAAGGCTACATGAGAGCAGGGTCTTCCGGGAACCGGCAGGGGGTGGAGAGCCCCGCAGGGGGAGAGGTCGAAGTCTTGTTCGCAGCGCACTGGGGGCAGGCACGGACATAATTGGTGATGTCGTTCTGAAGTCCCGGCCACCAGAAGGACCGCTGGAGGAGCTCCACCAGCCGGGAGATCCCAGGGTGACAGGCGAGCTTCTAGGTGTGAGCCCAGTGGATGACGTCACCCCGGACCGATGATGGCACAAACAATGTCCCAGCTGGGTCGCCGCCAGGATCAGGCTCGGACTCCTGATCCCTCCGGACCTTGTCCCTGATGGACCATGAGACGGCACCCACGACACACGAGGCTGGCAGGATGGTATGGTCCTGTTCTTCGGGGCCCTCCGGGGCAAACTGCCTGGACAGAGCATCCGGCTTACCGTTCTTGGAGCCGGGGCGATAGGTGATCGTGAACCTGAAGCGGCCAAAGAACAAAGACCAATGCACCTGGTGGGTATTTAGGTGCTTGGCCGTCCTCAGGTACTCCAGATTCTTATGGTCTGTCCAGACCACGGAAGGTTGTGCTGCCCCCTCCAGCCAATGACGCCACTCCTGTAGCACGAGCTTCACTGCCAGGAGTTCCCTGTCGCCGATGTCATAATTCCTTTCTGCTGCGGACAGGCGCCGGGAGAAGAAAGCGCAGGGGCGCACCACCCCATCCACCGGACAGCGCTGAGATAACACTGTCCCCACCCCCCGTGTCGGAGGCGTCCACCTCGACGAGGCATTGTAGCGTGGGATCTACCTGCGTCAGGACCTGGGAGGAGGAGAACTCCATCTTCAGCGTCTCGAAGGCCGACGCAGCTTCCTTCGTCCACTGGAACGGCACCTTGGGGGAGGTGAGGCAGGTCAAGGGAGAGGCGATGGAGCTATATTTCGGGACAAAACGGTGGTAGAAGTTGGCGAATCCTAGGAACTGCTGGACCTGTTTCCTGGACGAGGGGGTGGGCCACTCAACTACCGCTTTGACCTTGGCAGGGTTGGGGAGAATTTGATTATGGGAAACAATAAAGCCCAAGAAGGAGGTCTTGTCAGTATAAAATTCGCACTTCTCCGCCTTTACATACAGTCTGTTCTCAAGGAGCCGCTGGAGGACCCGTCTCACGTGGGCCTGATGCTCCTCCCGGGACCGGGAGAAGATCAGGATGTCGTCCAGGTAGACAAAAACGAACAACCCCAGGTAGTCTTGAAGGACGTCGTTTATGAGCCGCTGGAAGACGGCTGGAGCGTTGGTGAGTCCAAACGGTATGACCAGATACTCGAAATGACCGCTGGGCATCCGGAACCCCGTCTTCCACTCGTCGCCCTCCCAGATCCACACGAGATGGTACGCACTGCGGAGGTCCAGCTTGGAAAACCAGGAGGCCCCCTGGAGGGAGCTGAAGGCGGAGTCCATCAGGAGCAACGTGTATTTATCTTTAACCGTGATGTCATTCAGGGCTCGAAAGTCGATACACAGCTGAAGGGACCCATCCTTCTTGGAGACGAAGAAGAATCCTGCTCCAACTGGGGACGAGGAGGGGCAGATGATGCCCGCGCAGAGCGACTCCTTTACATAAGTGTCCATGGCCTCCCGCTCCAGGGTAGACAGGCTGTATAGGCGACCAGATGGCAAGGGCGCCCCCGGGCGGAGGTTTATGGCACAGTCATATGGGCGGTGGGAGGGGAAGAGACAGCGCTTTGGATTTGCTGAAGACGAGCCCCAGATCGTGGAACTCCGGTGGCACCGTGGAGAGGTCCGGAGGGGGGGAGTCGGAGATGGAGAGAGGCAGCGAGGGGGCGCAGGCAGCAGACTGGAGGCAGGCGCTCAAGCAGAAAGTGCTCCAGGAGAGGATGCTACTGGACTGCCAATCAAAAGCCGGGTTGTGGAGACGCTGCCAAGGGTAGCCCAGGATGACGGGAGCAGCACAGGTGGGCAGGACGAACAGGCTAAGGCCCTCTCTGTGATTCCCTGAGATGATAACAGAAACGGGCACAGTCCGGTGAGTGACCTTCTCCAGGGGTGTTCGGGAGAGAGTAAGGAGATTAAGGGGGGCTGGCAGAGCTTGGCAAGGGATGCCCAGGCGGGTTGCCAGGCTCTTAGAAATGAAGCTTTGTTCCACCCCCTAGTCCACCAGTGCGTGAGTCACATGCTCGATGAGATTGTGACAGAATCTAACTGGGAGGAGGCACTTAGATAGGGGATTAGACTGGGTTGAGTCCGCGAGACCCCCTACAGCAACTCGCGGACTCCCCCTTTTGGCTTAACCGGGCAGGCTTCCACTGGGTGCTAGTCGTCCACGCAGTACATGCAGAGACCCAGCTCCCTGCGGCGCTGTTTCTCCACTAGCGGAAGTTTGGTTCGCCTGATTAGCATTGCCTCAGGTTTGTTGGCGGACTCTGGCGCGGGTAACACCAGGGGGCGAGACTGAGGGAGACGAAAGGAAACCCCGCTCGAGCGGCTGTATGTCTTCCGCTTGGCGGCCCGCTCCCTCAGCCTATTGTCGAGGCTAATAGCTAGGGAGATTAATTCGGACAGCCGTTCCGGCTGGTCCCGGCAGGCCAGCTCATCCCACAGGCTGGGACTCAGGCTACGGGTAAAGATGCTGCAGAGGGCAGCATCGCCCCACCCAACTTCTGCTGCTACCACCCGGAAGTCGACAGCATAGTCGGCTGCCGACCGACTACCCTGGTGAAGATTTAGCAACTGGGAGCGCATGGGCGTCGGAATAGGGGTGAGCTGGATTGGCGGCCCCGGGCTAGCCTGGCTAGCTGGGGGAGCGACGGGAGCTGGCCCGCTGTGCTGAGCAGGAGGGAACGCCTGCTGAGGATCCAGACGGTCCAACCGCCGAGTAATTTGGGTGAGTTGATTTAAAATGACCTGTTGCTGATGAGCTATCAGATCCACTCGAGCCTCAAGAGTGCTTAACCGGCGTGCGAGCCCGCTGTCCTCTGGGCCACTTTGCTGGAGCCGTACTGACTTAATGTCTGGCCCAGGGAACACGCACACAGGCTCAAGTGCAATTCAATGATTTTATTGAACAACAACAGGTATATGGATGCGTGTGTGAGAGATGAAGTGGATTGCAGGAGGACAGGGTGCACTGAGGGCGAAATGGTGCGTTGTGCAGCCAGGCAACCTTGTAGACAATTTCGGTGGCTGGTGTTGGCGTAGCCGCAGGTCTCCTGCCTGGAAGACAGCGCCCTGACGTGCGCTCGGTGAGGACGAGGAGAGGAGTAGCGAGGATGAGGAGTGGAGTGGCGAGGATGAGGAATATCCGCCGCCAGGAGGATCCACCTGTGCACAGGGGAGAAAACTGGAGAGCAGGTAAGTGGAGATGAAGCTTACATGCGTGATGAGGGAAGAATCTTGGGCGCAGGCCGAGAGCGAACGGGCGTGTGCTGGAGTTTGAGAGCGTTGACAAGCAGACGGCTCCAGGCCGAGGCTCCAGGCAGAGAGGGCTAAATAGCCTGAGGCTGATGAGGCGCAGGTGTGCGCGCCGCTGAAACAGGAGACAGGCGAGAGCGAGTTGTGACAGTTGGAGGCGGTCCTAATGAGGTAGAGCCGTGTAAAAATATTTTGTTTGGCACGCTGTCCTCCGGCATTAGCGCCGGATACAGGTAATTCAATAGCCTGCTCACAGCCCTATAAGATTAGTTTATTGCTTTCCTTTATTCAGATAGGGATAAAGAAAGAGATGTTTATTTAACCTTGACGTGTTACAACTGACGTCTGCAGTCATCCTCAGAAGCGTCAGCTGATCACTGTGATTTGTGACCGTGGATTGTGGATCGTCTGGTTGAATAAAGGAAAACAGTCACGAAAAAGAAGACAATATGAACCTACTGTATTTAGTGGGTAGTCACAGTCACCTGTCAGTTGAAAGCAGATCATATTAGACTCGACAAGTACACATTTTATGTCCAAAATATTGAGACTGTTGCATTTCAAACTTTACGCATGTGTTTATTGACATAACTACTGTAGTTACATCAGCAAAAAAAAGGAAGTCACTTACTCAAACCACTGAGTTGTAATGAATCCTTGAAGACAGGGTGATATTTGGGGGCGCACAGTTTGTTCCCAACAATGCTGTTTATTAAAATCCCTGAGAAAACTGGCTGTCACTGCAAAATGTGCTTTGATGTTGGCTTGTTCAACTACATTGTATGGGAATATGATGTACCTGGGTGACAGCCTGCCATCCCACACAGCTGGCATAGCTCAGCTCAGGATCAACTGGAAAATTCCCGATTGGTCTGCCAGTTCCCTCTGGCATGCCCCTGTTTCCAGGAACCCCAGTGTTGTCAGCACCTGCACTGGGATGGGCAACACACGGCTTGTCGCCATGTCGCACTCCAAGAGTGGCCGTATCTCTGAGCACAGTTCCACGAGGACTGCCTATGGAAACCTAAACCGGCTGACAGGCCAGTCATCATCCTGAGCCAGAAAATCTTCTGTCTCTAAATACACTTTGTCTGCACTTCTTTGCGCTTGCTTTTATATCCCTTCATCTAATTGCGCACACTTGGATGTTTGTTCATTATGTGTGTCTGGTGTGTACAATCATTTTCACGTCAGTATCAGCCTCCCAACATTAACCTCAAAGTGTCGCCAATGGACCAATATCAGAACAAACGTACATACGCCAGCCATGAAGTTGGCGTGGGGCTGTGCATATTTCCACGGTCATTTCATTCTTGATACATCTGAAATTTTCCATGGAAAAGGACGTACGCCATGTTTTTGTGAGTAAGTACCCTTTGTGCATGAGACCCCTGGTGCTCTGTGCAAAGAGTGGCCCCATTTATAACTCAACTGTTTTTTTAACTGTATCTTGCTATAAACAAACTTACTAATGCTAGGCTAGAGCTGCAGAGATACTTTACTGTAAGCAGAAAATGAGTTTCTGCTGCTCTTTTCATACCTGACTGTCTGTCTCTATGTATTTAACCCCTTGCACTCTGGTCAATTTCCCTAAAAACGCCTAAAAATAACGTACCCAAAGTAAATCAAAAGCTGTTCTTCAACCCTTTGCGGCATCTTCATGGGGTTGGTCTCATTTAAAAGAAAACACTTTGAATTTTTTTGGCAAAACAGTCATAATCTCTCTAAGTGCTCCTGCCACTGAGTAACAGTCATCTAAACATACTGAACTTGAAGAAAATAAAGTTTGCCTGGGTGGTTTTTTTTTAGATACAAATGCTTGCAAATAATACATAGCTGTCAGATCCGGGCTGGAAAATGCAACAGAAATGTAGAACCAAGTGTTATCCAGCTGAGGTCAAAATTTTGTAACAATACCACAAAAAATGAATATATTACACAACTTTTTTCACAGGTTGTTTCCAGGCGTTTTTGAACTGGGCCAAATTGTGCCAAATGGCACAGTTTGGAAAAACGTCTATAACTTTTGAATGATTCAATATAGAAGCTTGATCTTGGGCTCTAATGAAAGGTGACACTCAGGGCTGTGTGTGTGTGTGGGGGGGGTTGTTTATTCATGAATGAATGAATGAATGAAGCCCCCACACACAAAGAAGTATGCCACGTAAAAAATGTGTGGCTTTTTTTTTTTTTACAAGAAAAAATAACCTACAGTGCAATAAAAATTATACTAAAATATCTGCAATGTAGAGGATAACAACTCCCCCCCCCCCCCCCCCCCCCCCCCCCGCTACAGAGGAGCATGGCGCACGGTCCGGTCCGTGCGCCGTGGTCCGTCATGTGGCGATGACGTACAGTTGTAATTTACCGATCGGTCAAAAGTCATTTTTATTACTATTTTCAGTGATAAAGAATAATTTAGCTTATAACACTTACCTGTCCACAACAGCAGTGTCGCTGGCGAACATCTGTTCCTCATTGTCAGACGAACATGAAGCTGGTCCGCTTGTTACGACTCGTGGTTTTGGTCACGCGACCCGGTCAAACAATGATTCCATTATTGCGGTTTTGCGCTTCCATGATTGCGGTTTTGGCGAACAATTTTTCAAAACAAATAAGAACAGTAGTAAGAAAAAAAGACTGGCGAACACTACCGTTACACACAGCGGCTTACACAAAACAGATTTTACGCACGGGACGCACGCTTTCAATCGTCGAACTTCTCTGCTTCAATTGGCTCGTTGTATTCGCAGCCCGCCCAGGCGGGTCCTTCTTGCTAGGTTTTCAGTCATTGGTTCTTCAAGTTTTCAGAAACCCAATTCAAGGCTCTTATTAGTCGAATGAGAGGTCAATCAAATCTAAACCAATCAAAGCACTCTTTTGGCTTTCTGTTCGCGGCTGTGTCTGTAGTGGAAGAACGGAAATGCAGCTTTTTTTTTTTCAGTGCGCACTGTGCATCTCAGGACGCACGAGGACGCACTAGGACGCAGAGACGTGACCGCCCGCGGTATCCCGGAGTGCAAGAGGTTAAGAAGTGTCGTCTTTATCTGATGCCTTCACTTTCGCCCTAGGCCACATCATTCACCCAGCTGGTAAAAAAAAAAAAAAAAAATGACTTTCCAACTGCATAGACAAAGGCAAACACAAATGGGGTCTGCATCTAAGTGCCCAACCAGCTGTGGGGCTAAATGACCATCATTCATCATTGTAAACTGATTTAAGGAATTGAATGCATATGCTGATGCAGCTGATCTGCCGATTAGCTCAGTAATACCCAATAATGCTGAGATGCTTTCACCAACACTTTTTTTTAACAACAGATTTAAAGGATCTTGTTTTTTTAGATTTGATGTTTCTATTTCTACTGTGATGTTAAAAAATAGAGATTAAAAAATGTCACAGAAGGAAAAAAAACTACCCCTGCTGTCAAGAATAGAAGAAATCCTCCTCCTTCATTCCTTGGTTTTTCTTTTTGCATAGTTACATTTTTCTCGACCATAATAGTCCTGCCTCTGAGGAAGTGGCTTTTTACAAGCTGTTTTAAGATCTTCCTTGGTTTTGAGGTCTCGGCCCCATAGTCCTTCCAAGGGGGGTGAAGGCTCATCCCTGCTATTTCATCTCCATATATCAGGGGTGTTCAATCATGTGCCATGGAGGGCCAAGACCCTGCAGGTTTTCTCTTCTACCCAGTTGCTTCAGCAGGTGTTTTCACTGATCAGCAATCAGTGGGAAGAAGTTCAGTGAAATTTGGTGCTGAACACACTGGTTGGAGGTAAAACCTGCAGGGTCTTGGCCCTCCATGGCACATGACTGGACACCCCTGCCATATATAGTCAAGCAGCTCGACCACAAAGTCAGGGCCAGACTTTCTGTCTGGGTGGCACACCAGAATGGCACACTGGGTGTGTGCCATTCTGCTAGCATACACTGAGCAGAGAGACGGATGGAGAGAGCGGCCCTGTCTCTTGTGTAAATGCTTACTCTGGCTTTTTCTACATGCCCTGTGAGAATTTTAATCCCCTCTCCAAAAGTCTACTGCCAATAGATATAAAGCAGATGTAGTATTAAAATCCATCTTGTTTAATGTCAGACACCAGTGGGTCCTGCTGTTTATATTTCAGAACGAGCATACAGGCTGAGCTCGTTCTCGTCTGTGCCCTCGCTGCACGTCGTCGAGCCTGTTTTTGGGATTGCCTAGTCAGAGGTATTTAAAGTAAGGAATTAAAGTACCACAGTATCAAAGAAAAGTGAACTCCTCTTCACTGGAAGTAGATCAGAAGGGACAGCTGCATTTGCTGGGCTCTGGTGAAGTGAGTGGGAGAGAGGGCAGCTCACATCCCCGGAGAGACGAGGCTCTTTAGGGCAGATGAGATGTTTCAACGTACTTACTGTATGCACACACATGCACACACACCCTCCGCTTCTCACCCCACCAGCGACTTGGCTTTGCAAAATTTCAAACAAGTAAAAAAAAAAAAAAATAGATCCATACACAGACACACACAGTTGCTACCAGCCGTTCATCCGTGCACAAACATCAGGCAGAGGAGAGTACAAGAAAGACAGAGGGCACACATGAAGTGACAGGGGAAAAAAAAAAAAAACTACATGTACAAAAAGCAGTCAGCAAGATTGATGGTGCAAAAAGAGAATTAAGTAGGCTTTCTCCCAGCATGCTCATCCTAGAAATTGGTTGACGTGTGAACTGCGGGTGCCATCTTTTTTTCACCCCACCCCTCTCAGGGGGGCCGTGCCCGTGGAAGCTCTCTTCAGATGGCCGTACACGCACCGCCCGACAGCAAAGATGACTTTTATGAAGCAGTCAGAATTACAGCATCGACTTCCTTTTTGCCGCCTCTGATAAAAGTCCCTCACAAGTTGACTTGTAAATTCCATCCCACTCTAAAACAGGATTAAAGAATATGTCGACTTTCAGCATTTTAGGAGAAGGAAAAACAAGAATTGGCAGAGAGCAGTAGCAGCTTCAGGTGTGCGTGATGGAGTGATAGGCAGAGATGGAGACCATGTCTGCAGGAGGGTAGTATTGGCTGAAATTGACTGGTCACACAATACTGACGCACTCTACAAGAAGGGACAGCGCAGGCTGTTCCTGCTGAGGAGACTCAGGTCTTTTGGTGTACAAGGAGCACTGCTGAAGACATTCTATGACACGGTGGTGGCATCAGCCATCACTTTTGGAGTGGTCTGCTGGGGCAGTGGCATTACTGCAGCCGATAGGAAGAGACTGAACAAACTGATCAAGAAAGCTAGCTCTGTCCTGGGGCAGCGCCTTGATCCGGTGGAGGAGATAGGAGAGAGAAGGACGGTGGCTAAACTGTCATCTCTGCTGGAGTCCGAGTTCCACCCTATGCAGGACATACTGAATGCACTGAGGAGCTCATTTAGCAGCAGACTACATCATCCCAGGTGCACAACCGAGAGGTTTCGCAGGTCCTTCCTACCAACGGCTGTCAGACTGTACAACCTAAGCAGGGCTGCTCGCAGAGATAGAAAAAAGACGTAACAACCTAATAGTTTTTTGAATGCAAAAGATGCAATAGACTTACACAATGGTCCCCTCCGGCATACAACTAGGAAATTACTGGTAGCTACGGAGGGTGAGAATATGTATGGGCACATAATCATACCATGTAGGATAACTAAGTAGACGGTTGTGCTGTTTCATCCCATCTAGCAACAATGCTCTGCACTGTGTGTGTTTATACATTTACATATTTATTCCATCTAGCTACAATGCTCCGCACTGGGTGTGTTTATGTTTATGTTTATGTTTATATTCATATATCTATATATTCATTCCATCTAGCTACAATGCTCCGCACTGTGTTTATATATTTACATATTTATTCCATCTAGCTACAATGCTCCGCACTGTGTGTTTATATACTCATATATTTATCCCATCCAGCTACAATGCTCTACACTGTGTGTCTGTGTGTATATATATATATATATATATATACGTATATATAGTAATATGTACATATGTATATTAGCTGCTCTTGCTTGCTTGCTTTTTTTTTTTTTTCTTGCCTTCTGATTGTCGCTCTGAGTGCTGCTATCCCTGTGCTGTTGCAATCCTGGAATTTCCCCGTTGTGGGACTAATAAAGGCTTATCTTATCTTATCTTATTTTCCCCTCACACTCTTGACATCTAGAGGTGTGCGTGAGTGGCATGATGATTTCATAGGCTCCGGGGGACCAAACGAGCTCGCTTCGCCTGGAATTTACACAAGACCGAAATCACTTATTCTCAATGTATTATTTTTTTCTGTGGCACTTGAACGATAGGTTTGTAGAAGATGTGCTCGAATGATGAGGCTGAGTTTAGTTCTTAAGTCAGCTTTATTGACAGAACACATCGTCTAGCATTCTCAAAGCAGGAAAGAGAAAGAATCATATCTCATCACCCTTTTATATGTTTCCAGCATCAGAATTCAAGTCACATGGTGTTTTCAGTAAACATACAGTCACAAAGCATCCCTTTGAACCTTCACCATTGTCTCTCATTTCTTGATGAACCGGAAATCCCTCCGGGGTATCTGCTGTGGGACAAAAAGACCAATCTCACACCTCCTCATTATCTTCTGCAGATTCGAGTCCTTTGTCCTTGCAGACGTGACATCCCCAATACGCATGCAGTCATGTCTCTGTGGAAATGTGAGCCCACAATGTGTGTCGCCCACACTACCCCCCCCAAACGTCCAGTAAGGGCAAAACCTGCATGGCATAAAAAAAGAAAAACACAAAGCACTCCATATATCGCTAATCAATCCACCAACTGCCTGAGTTTTAACCTTCTGCCGAATCTGCTGCAACCTGGCTTTGCCGCCCCTGCAACATCTCTCTGCATCTGTGGATTAAAGCTGTTAGCACCTTTCTGTGAAGATTCTGGAGCATGTCCTCTTGGCGGCCTGCCACGGCGGGGGGGCCTCGCGAGCTGCACTTCCTCATCAACCAAAACAAAAGCGGGTTTGAGCCTGTTTATGCAAATCAACTCCCTTCTGCCCCCTAAATCTAGCAGAAAATGCTTCTGCCCGGTCTCCAGCACTCTGAACGGTCTGTCATAAAACGGCCGCAAACTTGGACGCTGAGCATCATGTTTAACAAAAACAAACTCTGCATTTTTTAAAGCCTTTGGCACAAAAACGTGTGGGAAACTGTGATGGACCGGGCCAGGGAGCGTGTTTGCTCCCGAGTCGCTCTGCCACGGCTGAGCAGGGGGGCCATTTGGTGCAGGATTATCGGGGAGAAATTCCCCCGGCAAACGGAGAGGTTGTGCAAAAACTAATTCAGCCGGGGAAGCATGCAAATCTTCCTTAGGTGCAGAACGCAACCCCAATAAAACCCATGGAAGTTTGTCCACCCAATTTGTATCTGTCAGCGACGCTCTGAGGGCTGCTTTCAATGACCTGTGAAAGCGTTCGCATAAACCATTAGCCTGGGGGTTATACGCGGTGGTGCAATGAATCTTCACCCCCAAGCTGCGGGCCATTGATGACCATAGTTCGGAAATAAATTGGGGACCCCTGTCGGACGTTATGTCCGACGGTACACCGAAACGCGCAACCCACGCTGCTAAAAATGCTTGCGCAACTTCTTCCGCTGTGGTTGATGTCAGAGGAATCGCCTCAGGCCAACGCGTGGTGCAATCCACCATCGTCAAAAGATGTGTGTGCCCGTGTGATAATGGGAGCGGGCCCACCAAGTCAACATGCACGTGATCAAAACGCTTAGCGGGGATGTGAAAAGGTTCCAACGGGGCCTTAGTGTGTCTGTGTATTTTGGCTTGCTGACATGCTACGCAGGCTGCCGCCCATTCCTTGACCTGTTTGCGCAACCCGGGCCAAACAAATTTCTCCCCCACCAACTTAATCGATGCGCGCACCCCCGGGTGCGCAAGAGAATGGACCGAGTCAAAAACACGGCGACGCCACGCGGCTGGCACCACGGGGCGGGGCCGTCCGGTGGAGACATCGCAGATTAGTGGGGGCATACCACTTTGTTGCTCCCTGTGCTCCAGCCTTAACCCTGTTGGTCCAGACTGGAGCGCGTGCACGTCCGCATCGTTAACCTGCTCTGCAGCCATGGCTGCATAATCTAACCCTACACAGACCGGGGCTGCGTGTGCTCCCGCGTCACTGCCCGGGCCCACGGCCACGGCTACAGAGTCTGCCCCCATGGGGCTTGGTGGTGCTACCGCGCGCGAGAGACAGTCTGCCACAACATTGTGTTTACCCGCGACATGCTGAATATCAGTAGTGAACTCCGATATTGCGGCTAGTTGCCTTTGTTGTCGGCCTGACCAGGGTTCTGAAATTTTGGCCATCACAAACGTTAGCGGTTTATGATCCACAAACGCGGTGAAACGTCGCCCCTCTAACCAGAACTGAAAATGACGGATGGCCAAGTGTAGGGCCAAAAGCTCCCTGTCAAACGCACTGTATTTACGCTCACTATCGCGCAAAGTCTTGCTGAAAAACGCGAGGGGTTGCCAGGTACCTGCCACAAACTGTTCAACTACCGCCCCCACCGCTACATCAGAAGCGTCAGTGGTGAGCGCCATGTGGGCCGTTGGAACTGGGTGCGCTAACAAAACTGCGTTTGCCAGGGCTGATTTGACCTGGGCAAAAGCGCGCTCCCGCTCCGGAGACCATTCAACTTTATTTGCGGGCTTTTGTTTTTTTAACGCGGTGTACAATGGCTGCATGAGCCGTGCTGCGCTTGGGAGGAACCGGTTGTAAAAATTAACCATCCCTAGAAACTCCTGAAGCGCCTTGACCGTTTGAGGTTGCGGAAAATCCGTTATGGCACGCACTTTATCTGGAAGAGGAACCGCTCCTTCTGCCGAAACGCGATGCCCCAAAAAATCAATCTGCGCCACCCCAAACTGGCACTTCACTGGGTTAACTATTAACCCGTGCTCTGCCAGCCTCCGAAAAACTGCTGTGAGGTGTTTTTCATGCTCGCCCTCGGACGCGCTGGCTACCAAAATATCGTCCAAATAAATGAACACGAAAGGGAGGTCGCATAAAACTGCATCCATCATGCGTTGGAAAGTCTGCGCGGCCCCCTTGAGGCCAAAAGGCATGCGCAAAAACTCAAAAAGGCCGAAAGGAGTTATGACCGCTGTTTTGGGTACATCTTGCGCGTGCACTGGAACCTGGTGGTAACCGCGCACCAAGTCTATTTTAGAAAAAATGCGCGCCCCCGCCAAATGAACGGAAAAATCCTGAATGTGCGGAATCGGGTAGCGGTCATGAGCTGAAACGTTGTTCAACCTGCGGAAATCGCCGCAAGGTCGCCACGAGCCGTCAGCCTTTGGGACCATGTGTAACGGCGAAGCCCAAGAGCTCTTGGAGCGTCTAACAATGCCCAGTTTTTCCAGATTAGTGAACTCCTCGCGCGCGATGGCCAGTTTAGCTGGGTCCAAGCGCCGAGCTTTTGCAAAAACGGGAGGGCCGGTGGTGGTTATAAAATGCTCCACCCCATGTTTAGCCACCGTCGCCGAAAACGTGGGGACTGTGAGTGCTGGGAACTGAGCAAGCAATGTGTGAAACTTACCACCCGCAGCTGAGACGCTGGCATGTGCAGTCGGCGGGGCCACCTGAGCTGTGCAGGGAATAGAATGAAAGGACAGTGCACTAATCAGATGTCTATTAGCAAGGTCAACCAATAAACCATGTGAGCACAAAAAATCAGCCCCTAACATGTTGAAACTGACTGCTGCTACAATAAATGTCTACTCAAATGAACGGCCCTGTAAGGACAGAAGCATGGTCCTCTCACCAAACGTTTTAATCGCAGAGCCGTTCGCTGCTGACACTGACACCCAGGGAGCTTTAGACGGCATCAGCCGTTCCGCGTAGGTGGGTGTGACAAAACTCAGCTGAGAGCCGGTGTCCACGAGGAACTGTTTCCCCGAGTGTGCATCCGTCAGGTAAAGCAGCTTGTTCTCGTTGCCGAGGGTCGCAGCTGCTACCGGCCTTCGGTCTTGGCGTTTGAAGTTGCACGGTGGGACGCACCTGTGCGCTGTCTCTGCAAAATGGTGGTGGTAGAAACACGGGCCATCCTCCGCTCCGCGTCGTCTGGCCCCCATCGCCGTCGTCGTTGGTGTGCCTGGCGCCGTGGCCGCTGGACCTGCGCTGTCTCCGGACGCTGTTCCTGGGCTAGCAGCCACAGCCGAAACCGCGTTCCGCTTGTGGGCATCGGCCAGCCGCTGCGCCTCTTTGCTCAGCCCATGGTAGTCTCGCCTGGCCAATCGGGGCGACTCTGCCAGGGCCACTCTCACTGCTGGCGGCAGGGTCCGAAGGAAAAGGTGGGCGAAAATGAATTCGCCATCCTCAGATTCTTTGAGCCTCAGCATCTTCACCATCAGGTCCGCAGGTCTCTCGTTCTCTGACTCCGTCAACGTCAGGAGCCCCTCAGTTCGCTGTTGGACTGAAAGGGTGAAATGGCTGATCAGCGCGTCCTTCAATGTGCTGTACTTGTCGCTGTCTGGTGGATGATTAACCAGATCCTCCACTCTCTGGACCGTGTTGCTGTCCAGCTTTGCTAACACATGGTAGAATTTCGTGTCGTCGTTGGAGATTCTCCGGAGGTTGAACTGCGCCTCGACTGCGCTAAACCATGAGCGCGGGCTGTGCTGCCAGAAATCGGGCAGCCGGATCGTGGAGGTGGCCATCAGGCTGGCTTCGGCCGAGCCCCGCTCGGGAGAATCCTGTCTGCTCATTCTTTGTCGTAGGTCACCAGTGTAGAAGATGTGCTCGAATGATGAGGCTGAGTTTAGTTCTTAAGTCAGCTTTATTGACAGAACACATCGTCTAGCATTCTCAAAGCAGGAAAGAGAAAGAATCATATCTCATCACCCTTTTATATGTTTCCAGCATCAGAATTCAAGTCACATGGTGTTTTCAGTAAACATACAGTCACAAAGCATCCCTTTGAACCTTCACCATTGTCTCTCATTTCTTGATGAACCGGAAATCCCTCCGGGGTATCTGCTGTGGGACAAAAAGACCAATCTCACACCTCCTCATTATCTTCTGCAGATTCGAGTCCTTTGTCCTTGCAGACGTGACATCCCCAATACGCATGCAGTCATGTCTCTGTGGAAATGTGAGCCCACAATGTGTGTCGCCCACAGGTTACCATTTTTCCTCTATGCCTCTTCCCTCGCACCACATCCCTTCCCCCATAATCTTCTCCACTGGGCACAATTTCCCTGGCAAGTTGGTCACACATTTGATTCAGTATTCTATTACTCAGTTTATTCAAAATCCAGTTTTCCTGTGTTGTCCTTTACCCAAAGTAGGTCGCCTACCTAATGCTACGACAAGCAAGCTGTAACCTTCACCATTTACCTACCAGAGAATGTAATGTAATAGAGGGCACTGGGATGAGGATGGGGGTGCAGCAGACACACAAGAAGCAGTTCGAGTGCTGGACCTCTGGGGACGTTGTTGGCCCACTTCAGGAAAGTAAACATCGGGCCTCATGTGGCATCTAGTGCCAACGGGGCACTGGAGTAAAATGGATGGACTGGGTGAGTCACGGTGTCCTGAGAGAGGCACCGTTGAGATTTACCTCCATCAGACTCTGTCGTGTGTTCAAGGCCGTATTGAAGCTTGAAGCAGCTAGCGCTCTTCATTCACAGTCTATTCCTGTCCCAACAGTTGGGGCATTATTGTGACTCTACTGTGTCTGACCTGCTGCCCCCCCCCCAATTCAGTCCCATAATCACAGTCACAAAGGCCTTCTCATTTTACTTGGTCTGGTGTGCAAGACTTCTTTTATAGGCAAAAAAATCCCAACCATCATTAGATGCACGTATGTCATTGTTCTATGCCCATAATCTATATTTGTCCGTCCATTCCTCCATAGCTTCATTCTTTTCCTCTAGTGGCTTTCCTTCATACATTCATTCCTTCACACTTCAGTCACCTGATACCCTTGAAGGGGGCTTTCCCACATGCCCAAGGCCAAACAGCTCTCCCAAAAGAGCTGGGGCCATGGACCCCCTCATGTTCAGGAGCTTGAAGTATTTAACACAGAGGTTTCCTTGTGGTACATTTCTGTTTTCTTCTGTGGGCTTATTTCCTTGCACACCAGATTTGCTCAGGTGCTTTTTCCCTTTCACCACTGGCAGTGTGGAATGCTCTTAAAATGTTACTTTTTGCAGACCGTTTGTATTTATTGAGGAAAATGTAAAATTTGATTCCAGGAGGGCTTACTATTTTTTTTTAGCTCAGAGTTAACCCTGGCTTGAATAGCTATGCTTTAGAAATTGAAATCTCGTTAGTTCTTCAGTCTGGGTAGTGGCTTTTGTCCAACTAAAAGTAATGAGAGAAGTCAAGGATGTTTGGAGTATAAATCAGTTTCTCTGAAAATTTCTGACTGTGACTTTTTGGTAAACTCATGAATTACCATCAGTAAAATCAACATGATTAAATAATATAGGAACGCACTGCCTTCACTGTCAATGACCACAGTTACATGGTGGCAATAAACCGATTACTGGGAATAAACCAATAATGGCAATAATCAGTTTTCTCCTGTTTACATGCACTGAATAAACGGATTGTTGGAGGGTAAACCACTTAACGACCGTTAATGACCCCAATACATGGCCTTTATCAGATTATTCTGTTTACATGGCCACTTTAATAGTCAGATAACTCCAGAAATCCAATCATAACCAGCTTATTTGTGTACATGTAAACATGGTCAATGACCGACACCAAAGCAAGCCATGAAAACAATAGAATAGTGGGTCAAACAGGTGGTCGGCGGGTTGTGAGGGGTCTCCTGTGATGGCCTTGATCTTTCTGAGACAGGAGGATCTGGAAATGTTCTCCCGGGAGGGCAGAGGATGAATTTTTGGGGCAGTGTTGATGACCCTCTGCACAGCCTTCCTGTTCTCAGCCGTGGAGCCGGCATACCACACACCCAGACAGTAGGTGAGCACGCTTTCCACTGATCAGCGGTAGAAGGCCAGTAGCAGCTTCTGGTCCAGGTTGTTCTTCCTCAGGACACAGAAAGTGTAGCCACTGCTGGGCTTTCTTCACCAGGGCCTTGGCGTTGACAGTCCAGGAGAGGTCAGAGGAGATGTGGGTGCCCAGGAACCTGAAGGCGGGGATATTTCCATGTGGTCACCATTTATGGATTTATGGGGGGGGGGGGGTCCTGTCTGTTCTTCCTGAAGTCCAGTATGAGTTCTTTGGTTTTTTTGGACATTCAGTTTCAGGTTGTTTGCTCAGCACCACAGCAGCAGATTCTCTACCTCCGTCCTGTATGCCTTCTCATCGTCATCAGTGATGAGCTCAACCCAGGTGGTATTGTCTATGTATTTCACAATGATGGTGGGTGGAATAATGAAATATGAACTGATTGATGTGCACCATGTGATTAATCAGAACTTTAGAAAGCATCTTCAAAGTACTTTGACAGCTCTTATTTATAAAACTTTATTTCCATAGATAAACACATTTATTTATACTCTGTTTCATCTCATGTTTCAGTTTTTACAGCCAATTGTTAATGCGTTTGTTTTACCATAGCTGTACTTCCAGTAATTACATTTCTCATCATCACTTCAGTAGGGATCTGTCATGATGGCCGCTAGGCCGTCATCAGCATCATCAACATCAGCTGCGCTCACTTCAGCAGGTGGCAATCAGCGGGCCATAAAAGCCCAACGCACGGACGCCTCAGCACGGAGTCGTCTGTCACTCTCGCCAAGCAACGCGCCAAGACCATGACCTCGCATCAAAGAATCCACGCCTTGCCTTACCAGGTCACGTAAGCCTTCTCATCATCATTCCTCTGCTAGTTCTATCCCCTGTGCACAGGTGGACCTCCCTGGCGGCGGACCCCCCTCCTCTGCTGACGAGGCATCGTCTCCCGCTCCACGGAGCTCCTCCTCACCCCCGCAGCACCGGACACCGCAAGCACGGCGTCGCACGGACACCAGGAGCCAGCAAGCCTCTTGCTGTGGCACCTGCAAGTAAGCCCCTGCAACATACTCGCCGAACTTTGCTATTGTGCAACCGTAACCTTGTGCTTGTGTATTTCCAGGGTTGCCAGGTTACCACAAGACGGGCTCAGCTCCAGTGGCCAGACGAACACCCACACATTCACTCACTCTTCACTCACAAATTCACAATAAAGATAATTGTCTGTATCTCTCCTGTCAGCGTCTGTCTCTTGGGTCGTATATCATGTCAGTACGACTCCGTCAGGATGACCCATCAGACAGCGCGCTGTCGCGCCGTTTAAACACTCTCAGCGCACGAGTAGACATGATTTCCCACCAACAGACAGTCATCTTAAACCAACTAACTCTGATTAACAGCCGGCTGGATCGCTTGGAAGGACACCAGGCGTTCCCCCCGGCTAGCGGGGCGCCTTCTGCACCCGCAGCTGCGGCTACTAGCCAAACCAGCTCATCCTCCACACATCGCCTAACTCCTGTTCCAACCCCCGCACGTTTTTTAGGTAAACTGGGGGAGGCACGGGGTTTTTTGCTGCAGTGTGAGTCAGTGTTCCTCCGCGTCCCGGGGGACTTTGCCACGGATATGAATAAGATTGGATACATCATCAACCTGCTGGGAGGCCGAGCTCTAGATTGGGCTTACACCATCATGGCCAAACCAAATTATTCATTGTTGACTTACCAGCAGTTCGTGGCAGAGTTCATGGAAGTGTTTGATCATGCCGACCGGGGCGCGGTGTTAACTGAACGGCTGCTTGGACTTCAGCAGGGCAGTAGATCAGCCGCCGATTATTCAGTTGACTTCCGGGTTTTAGCTGGTCAGGTGGGGTGGGGGGAGCCAGCGCTCTGTGGAATTTTCCTCCGTAGCCTGAACTCAGAGCTTAAGGACGAGCTAGCGGCAAAGGAAAAACCAGACAGACTTGGGGAATTAATCTCCCTCACCATCAGCCTAGATAGCAGACTAAGTGAGCGAGCAGCAGAATGGCGAACAGCTGGCCGTGCGAGTAAGTCTCGCCCTCGCTCCGCTAGGGCCTCCCTCCTCGCTCTGCCCGCATCTGAAGAGCTTCTGGAGGAGGAGGATATGGTGGTGGGGCAATCGGGTCTTACAGCGGCAGAAAGACAGCGCCGCAAGGAGCAGGGGTTGTGCTTCTACTGTGGGAATGGGGCACATGGAGTAGTGGATTGCCCGTTAAAAAGGGGAGGTCCGCGGATCACGGTAGGGGGATTCGCGGACAGAAATCAGGAAAAGCCCCTCACTAGTTGCCACATCCCCATTAGGCTCATTCATAACTCATTCACCCGCCTTCATCAGAACTCGGCTACAGCCCATGGTTTGAGCAGGCTGCCGCTTCGTTCCTCCAGCTCTCAAAGAGGAGACAGTGTGTGTGTCTCGCAGCAGATGCAGAATCAGAGTGAGAGAAGGAGAGGCAGATTTACAGCACAGTGCAGCATATATACTCAACTCAAACAATAGATCAAAGACATTCACAGCAGTCAATCTGGGCATTTGCATATCAGAGGTACAGACAGGATGCATGAACACAATGCATGGATGACACTTTAACCTCACGGCTGTAAACGCAGCATGCAGCAGAAAAAACCCAGGAGTCCGAGCTGACTGTCTCTGTGTTGTGGGGGTTGAATCAAACCGCTACACTGCTCCCCCCCAGAGGGCACGGTAGGAGACCGTGACCTCGGTGTTGCAGTTTGGGCAGCGAGCAGGGAAAAGCTCTGTGCAGGAGGAGGGGGAGGGGGGGTAGCAAATGCTGACTGGGCGCGGGAATGACCGGTGGCCTTGACGTCCCACTTGATGAAGACCCTGGAGAGACTGCTCCTTGCTCACCTCCGCCCCCTGGTGGAACCAGCGATGGATCCACTCCAGTTCGCCTACCAGCATGGCATTGGGGTGGAGGATGCGGTGATCTTCCTCCTTCACCGTTCTCTGTCCCACCTGGAGAAGCCCGGGAATATGGTGAGGATCATGTTCTTTGACTTCTCCAGTGCTTTCAACACCATCCAACCGATGATCCTGAAGGACAAGCTGCTGCGCGCAGGGGTGGACCAGCACCTGTCATCATGGATCCTGGACTACCTCACGAACCGGCCTCAGTTTGTGAGAACCCGGGACTGTGTGTCCGACACGATCATCGGTAGCACGGGGGCCCCCCAGGGAACGGTGCTGGCTCCCTTCCTGTTCACTCTTTATACTGCGGACTTCTCACACAACACAACACACTGTCATCTACAGAAGTTCTCTGATGACTCTGCGATCGTTGGCCTCATCTCCAATGGAGATGAAGCTGAGTACAGAGGGCTTATCCAGGACTTCGTGGACTGGTGCCATCGGAACTGCCTCCAGATCAACGCGAGGAAAACTAAGGAGCTGGTGGTGGACTGCCGCAGGCATGGGCAACCCCTCACAGCACCAGTAAATATACAGGGAACAGACATTGAGATGGTGACATCCTATAAGTACCTGGGTGTTCATCTGAACAATAAACTAGACTGGTCACACAATACTTATGCACTCTACAAGAAGGGACAGCGCAGGCTGTTCCTGCTGAGGAGACTCAGGTCTTTTGGTGTACAAGGGGCGCTGCTGAAGACATTCTATGACACGGTGGTGGCATCAGCCATTACTTTTGGAGTGGTCTGCTGGGGCAGTGGCATTACTGCAGCCGATAGGAAGAGACTGAACAAACTGATCAAGAAAGCTAGCTCTGTCCTGGGGCAGCGCCTTGATCCGGTGGAGGAGATAGGAGAGAGAAGGACGGTGGCTAAACTGTCATCTCTGCTGGAGTCCGAGTTTCACCCTATGCAGGACATACTGAATGCACTGAGGAGCTCATTTAGCAGCAGACTACATCATCCCAGGTGCACAACCGAGAGGTTTCGCAGGTCCTTCCTACCAACGGCTGTCAGACTGTATAACCTAAGCAGGGCTGCTCGCAGAGATAGCAAAAAGACGTAACAAACTAATAGTTTTTTGAATGCAAAAGATGCAATAGACTTACACAATGGTCCCCTCCGGCATACAACTAGGAAAATACCGGTCACTATGGAGGGTGAGAATATGTATGGGCACATAATTATACCATGTAGGATAACTAAGTAGACGGTTATGCTGTTTCATCCCATCTAGCAACAATGCTCTGCACTGTGTGTGTTTATATATTTACATATTTATTCCATCTAGCTACAATGCTCCGCACTGGGTGTGTTTATATTTATATATCTATATATTTATTCCATCTAGCTACAATGCTCCGCACTGTGTGTTTATATATCTACATATTCTTCCATCTAGCTACATTGCTCCGCACTGTGGGTGTTTATATATTTACATATTTATTCCATCTAGCTACAATGCTCCACACTGTGTGTTTATATATTCATATATTTATTCCATCCAGCTACAATGCTCTGCACTGTGTGTCTGTGTGTGTGTATATATATATTTTATAGTAATATGTACATATGTATATTAGCTGCTCTTGCTTGCTTGTTTTTTTTCTTGCCTTCTGATTGTTGCTCTGAGTGTTGCTATCCCTGTGCTGTTGCAATCCTGGAATTTCCCCGTTGTGGGACTAATAAAGGCTTATCTTATCTTATCTTATCTTATCTTATCTTATAAACACAAGGAACACACCACACTTGCCTTAGTCGACTCTGGAGCTGAGCAGAACTTCATCTCCAGAGACCTGGCAACCCTGTTGGGCCTCAGCTGTCAACCCTTACGCCCCCCTATCCACCTGGTCATCCTGTCAAAGGCATCTCTGACGTCAGTTTCCCACCAGACGGCACCGGTGTTGACAATTGTTTCTGGTAACCACAGGGAGGAAATACGGTTCCTGGTCTTGCCCATCTCCTCTTCACCCGTCATCTTGGGGTACCCTTGGCTCCGGCTGCATAACCCCACGTTCGACTGGCAAGCTGGGAGAAAAACGGCCTGGAGCTCATTCTGTCTGAGCGCCTGTCTTCAGTCCGCTGCATGCGCTCCCTCAGTACCGATGACGCCTCCCTCAACACCCCCCCCCGGACCTGTCGAAGGTGCCTGACGTCTACCATGATCTGGGCCAGGTGTTTAGCAAGTCACGGGCGCTGTCTCTTCCCCCCCATCGCCCATACGACTGCGCGATCAACCTCAAGGCTGGGGCCCCTCTCCCGGCGAGCCGCCTGTACAGCCTGTCAGCTCCGGAACGCGAGGCCATGGACACGTACATCAAGGAGTCCCTGGCCTCCGGCATCATCCGTCCATCCTCCTCGGCCGTCGGGGCAGGCTTCTTCTTCGTTGGGAAGAAGGACGGGTCGCTACGCCCCTGCATCGACTTCCGGGGTCTCAACGACATTACTATTAAGGATAAATACACTCTCCCCTTGATGAACACTGCTTTCAATTCCCTCCAGGGGGTGTCCTGGTTTACCAAGTTAGATCTACGGAACGCCTATCACCTGGTGCGCATCCGGGAAGGTGATGAATGGAAGACTGCTTTCCGGACCCCAAGCGGCCACTTTGAATACCTTGTGATGCCGTTTGGGTTAACCAACACTCCGGCAGTGTTCCAGTGCCTAATAAATGACGTTCTCCGGGATTTCCTGAATTCCTTCATCTTTGTTTACCTAGATGATATCCTCATTTTCTCGCGCACACTGGAGGAGCATCAGGTGCATGTACGATGGGTCCTACAGCGCCTCCTGGAGAATCAGTTGTTCGTCAAGGCGGAGAAGTGTGAGTTCCACACGGATCGCACCTCTTTTCTGGGGTTTATCATCACCCGTAACCAGGTGCTTCCCGATCCGGATAAAGTCAAGGCGGTGGTGGACTGGCCTACGCCCACATCCAGGAAACAGCTGCAGGGGTTTTTGGGATTCGCCAATTTTTACCGGCGCTTCGTGCCAAATTTTGGGAACATCGCCAGACCCCTGACTGCGCTCACATCCCCGAAGGTCCCTTTCCATTGGAGTGAGGAGGCTGCCGTGACGTTTGACAGGCTAAAGGGAGAGCTCGCTTCGGCCCGTGTGTTGACCCAGGTGGACCCGGAGCTCCAATGCTTGGTGGAGGTGGACGCATCGGACTCGGGGGTGGGGGCGGTACTCTCCCAGCGCTCCCTGACGGACGGGAAGATCCGCCCCTGCGCTTACTTCTCTCATCGTTTGACACCTGCTGAGAGGAACTACAGCATCGGTGACAGGGAGCTACTGGCTGTCAAACTTGCGCTGGAGGAGTGGAGACACTGGCTGGAGGGGGCTGCCCAGCCGTTTGTCGTCTGGACTGATCACCGCAATCTTGAATACCTTAGGATGGCCAAGCGGTTGAATGCACGTCAGGCTCGCTGGTCACTCTTCTTCGGTCGCTTTAATTTTACGATCACCTACTGGCCAGGAAGTAAGAATGGTAAGCCTGACGCCCTTTCCAGGCAGTTTGACGTGCCCTCCGCTGACGACCAGGAGGAGACGATTCTGCCAGCCGCTTGTGTGGTGGGTGCGTTGACCTGGGGCATCTGTGATAAGGTCAGGAGAGCACAGGAGGTGGAGCCTGATCCGGGTGGGGGGCCCCCGGGTCGCTTGTTTGTTCCTCGTCCTGTTAGGAGCCAAGTAATAGAGTGGGGCCACGCGTCCAAACTGGCGTGCCATCCGGGTGTGAGTCGGACCCTTGACCTCCTCCAGAGAACCTTTTGGTGGCCAGGACTGCGGAAGGACGTTAACAACTATGTCCTGGCCTGCGCTCAGTGCGCCACGGGGAAGACATCATCATCGGCTCCGGCGGGGCTGCTACACCCTTTGCCCGTCCCCTCCCGCCCCTGGTCCCATGTAGCCATGGACTTTGTGACCGGTTTGCCCCCCTCTGGCCACTTCACGACTATTTTGACCATCGTGGACCGCTTTTCTAAAGCTGCCCATTTTGTGCCCCTCCGGGGATTGCCATCAGCGCAGGAGACGGCGGACCTGCTCGTTCTTCATGTGGTTCGTCCTCACGGAATCCCCGCTGATATTGTTTCTGATCGAGGGCCACAGTTCGTCTCGCAGGTTTGGAAGGCGTTCTGTACGGCACTTGGGGCCACAGCCAGTCTCTCCTCTGGATACCAATTCAATTCAATTCAATTCAACTTTATTTATATAGCGTCATCTCATAGCACTATCAACTGTAGGGGGGAGTTACACTGGCCGTTACACCCGCAGAGTAACGGCCAGTGAGAGCGAGCCAATCAGGAGCTGGAGGCTGCGCTGCGCTGTGTCATCTCCTCCTGTTCTTCTTCGTGGAGCATGTATCTCCCGTGGATCGAGTACGCTCATAACACCATGGTGTCCTCGTCCACAGGGATGTCCCCCTTCGAGGCATCGTTGGGGTACGATCCACCCTTGTTCCCGGAGGAGGAGGGGGAGGTGGCGGTCCCGTCTGTTCAGGCTCACGCCAGACGCTGTCGGCAGGTTTGGTCCATTGCCCGCAGAGCCCTTCTGAGGACCACGGAACGGAACATTGAAGTGGCCAACCGCCATAGGATGCCTGCCCCGGATTACAAGGTGGGTGACAAGGTATGGTTGTCCACGAAGAACATCAGTGTGCCTGCCGAGAAGCATAAGCTAACCAAGCGCTTCATCGGTCCCTTTGTTATTTCCCGCATTGTCAACCCTGTATCTGTGCGTCTTGCTCTCCCCTCTCACATGCGCATCTGCCCCACTTTCCACGTCTCCCAGGTCAAGCCCTACGTCGCCGACCCGCTGTGCCCGCCTCCTGCGGCTCCTGTTCCCACGAGGATGATCGATGGCCATCCGGCCTGGGGGGTAACGGCAATCTTGGACGTCCGCAGGAGGGGTTGGGGCCTTCAGTATTTGGTGGACTGGGAGGGGTTTGGCCCTGAGCACCGCTCCTGGATACGCCCTGCGTTGATCCTCGATAAGCAGTTGATCCGCGATTTCCATCGGGCGCATCCAGGTAGGATTGGGCAGGTGCCTGGAGGCACCTCTAGAGGGGGGAGAACTGTCATGATGGCCGCTAGGCCGTCATCAGCATCATCAACATCAGCTGCGCTCACTTCAGCAGGTGGCAATCAGCGGGCCATAAAAGCCCAACGCGCGGACGCCTCAGCACAGAGTCGTCTGTCACTCTCGCCAAGCAACGCGCCAAGACGCGCCAAGACCACGACCTCGCATCAAAGAATCCACGCCTTGCCTTACCAGGTCACGTAAGCCTTCTCATCATCATTCCTCTGCTAGTTCTATCCCCTGTGCACAGGTGGACCTCCCTGGCGGCGGACCCCCCTCCTCTGCTGACGAGGCATCGTCTCCCGTTCCACGGAGCTCCTCCTCACCCCCGCAGCACCGGACACCGCGAGCACGGCGTCGCACGGACACCAGGAGCCAGCAAGCCTCTTGCTGTGGCATCTGCAAGTAAGCCCCTGCAACATACTCGCCGAACTTTGCTATTGTGCAACCGTAACCTTGTGCTTGTGTATTTCCAGGGTTGCCAGGTTACCACAAGACGGGCTCAGCTCCAGTGGCCAGACGAACACCCACACATTCACTCACTCTTCACTCACAAATTCACAATAAAGATAATTGTCTGTATCTCTCGTGTCAGCGTCTGTCTCTTGGGTCGTAAATCATGTCAGGATCTTTTTTTTCCCAGGTTACAGGCCTTTCATAATTGATGTGCTTAAGTCTGGGTGATGAATCTATTAATACCCCCATGTAAATTACTCTCGTGTCAACCAAGCCACATATATTTATCACCCTGACGCTTTTTCTAAAGAGGGAAGTTAAATTAAAACATATTATCAGACAAAAATTGGGACAAGATGGTTTTTATGTGAGCTGTCACTCGCTGTCATCTCTCCACCGTGGCTATGTAAACAGGCAAAGTTTAAAAAAGAGCAAGCCACAAAAAGAAATGCAGAAAGGAAAATGCTGTTTAATCATTTAAAGCTTCAGAAAGGAATGAGATGAAATATCTGGGACAAATGAAAAATCAATCAAAACGTTGTCAGAAGGGCTCGTTTGTGTGTTTCCACAGTTGTTTAAAGTCTCCGTTATCTACTTCAAAAGAGGAGACTCTCATCCACTGAGAAGGGTTGAAAACACATTTTGATCCATTTAGTTAATTTCTAGTTGATGCAAAATCCAGTAGGAACATTTGAGGATTCAAACACAACTACAAAACCACTCTGTGCCTCTCTGATGCATGAGAACAAGGTCCATTGTTTAAACAGAGCATCACGCAAAAAAAAAAAAAAAGAATACAGAAAAAAGTACTGATCAAATTGACAAGACTGTTTCAGCTGGAGCCACCTCTACTAATGTTCCAAAAAGTAGTTTTTATCATGCTTAAAAAGGCACTTTTAAAAATGACATTCCTCAAGTTAATTCGCATTTTATATGCAGTGAATCCTTTTTCAAATTGATCTCTGCCTGTATAGTGGCTATGCACTCTGCATAGGTTTCACAAGGTCAGCTCACAGTAGCTTAACCCAGACCTTTTAGTAATGATTTCTTTCTTTCCTGTTCTTGCCTCGGCAGTGTGCTCCTGGACATGAATGTTGCTGCTGTGGCCTCAGCTCAGTCAATTATAGGGTCAGCCCAGCAAGTTCCTTTTACCGGAAGTCTTGCCGTGCTCAAGTTCTCATCAAGTAGTTACAGAAAGAGCTTTATCCTAGTGCAGTGTGCCTGTTTTTTTTTAATATGTTTTATAATTCATACACTGTAATACTGTATATGTCGTCGGCCTCCGTCGGTCTATGATGACCATGGAAGAGAATCCTAAACGTCTACTATGCTGGAACAGCACCGCCTGAGGCTGAACAGGTCGATGCGCGAATGGCAGTCCCTATCACACAGGTCGCAGTTGTGGGTGGTCTCCGTGCTGCTGGGTCTGTGGCGGTTCTTCCTACGGGTCCTTTTTTCATCTGCTGCAGCAGTGAGTCTCTCTTCACCCGCCTTGAGCTGTCTGGTCAGGGTGCTTCTCCATTTGGAGCGGCCCGTTGCAAGGTCCTCCCAGCACTCTGTGTTGATCTCCAGGGCCTTCATGTCTCTCTTGCAGACGTCTCTAAAGCGCAGCTGTGGGCAGCCAACGTCTCTCCTGCCAGTCGCCAGTTCACCGTAGACGACGTCTTTGGGGATTCTGCCATCCTCCATACGGTGAACGTGGCCTAGCCAGCGGAGCCTGCGCTGCCTGAGTAGAGTGAACATGGAGGGAAGGCCGGCGCGGGACAGAACTTCTGTGTTGGGCACTTTGTCCTGCCAGGATATGTCCAGGATGTGGCGAATGCAGCGCAAGTGGAAGGAGTTCAGTCTCTTTTCCTGCCGGGCGTATGTTGTCCAAGTCTCACTCCCATAGAGCAGTGTGCTGATGACGCAGGCGTTGTACACTTGGGATTCTCCCACACTCGTGTGGTGAGGCAAGCGAGTGTGAAGGCTGATTTTCCAATCCTCTTGTCGATCTCTGTATCAAGGGAAAAACAAAAAAAAGGGAGAGGTTGTTGCTGATCGTGGACCCCAGGTATGTGAACTGATTCACGACCTCCAGCTCATAGTCGTCGATGGTGATGGTTGGTGGTGCTTCCGTGCCTTGCGCCAAGACGTTAGTCTTCTTCAGGCTGATAGTAAGCCCGAAGTCCTTGCATGCCTGGGAGAAGCGGTCCATCAGGGTCTGAAGCTCCTGCTGTGTGTGGGTTGCGACTGCAGCGTCGTCTGCGAACAGCATGTCTCTGATTAGAGCCTCGCGTACTTTGGTTCTGGCTTTCAGGCGGGCGAGGTTGAAAAGCCTGCCGTCAGATCTTGTGTGCAGGTAGATTCCCTCTGTTGCTGTGCTGAAGGCATGCCTCAGGAGCATAGCAAAGAAAATCCCAAAGAGGGTTGGCGCAAGTACACAGCCCTGTTTCACTCCACTGCGTATGTTGAATGGCTCTGAGACATTGCCGTCGTGCTGCACTATCCCCTGCATGTTGGTGTGAAACGATTCGATGAGGCTTTGCAACTTTGGTGGGCATCCTATCTTTGGCAGGATCTTGAAAAGGCCCTCTCTGCTAACCAGATCGAACGCTTTGGTGAGGTCGATGAAGGCGACGTACAGGGGCATGTTCTGTTCTCTGCATTTCTCCTGGAGTTGGCGGATGGAGAATATCATGTCTACCGTTGATCGCTCAGTGCGGAAGCCACACTGAGACTCGGGGTAGACACGTTCGGCAAGCTTTTGTAGATGAACGAGAACAACTCGTGTGTAGACTTTGCCAACAACGCTGAGGAGGGAGATGCCCCTGTAGTTGTTGCAGTCGCTTCTCTCCCCTTTGTTTTTGTAGAGGGTGATTATCTTGGCATCCCTCATGTCCTGTGGTATGGCACCTTCCTTCCAGCACTGGCAGAGTATGTCATGCAATGGCAGCAGTAGGGCGGTCTTGCAGTGCTTGATCAGGTCGGGGGGTATGCCGTCGTTGCCGGGTGCCTTGCCAGCGGCCAAGCTATCAATGGCCTTGCTGAGTTGGTCGATGGTTGGCTCGGCGTCAAGTTCGTCCATGGATGGCAGGCAGTCGATGGCATCAAGGGCTGACGGTGTCATGGTGTTCTGTAGAGGTCGGAGTAGTGTTCCACCCATCTCTCCATCTGCTTGTTCTTTTCTGTGATCATCTCCCCAGTGGAGGATTTGAGGGGGGCCGTCTTGCTCTGAGCCGGACCAAGTGCTATCTTGATGCCATCGTACATACCATGGATGTTCCCTGTTATGGCAGCGGTTTGAATGTCTTGGCTGAGCTGAGTCCAGTACTCATTGGCACAGCACCGAGCAGTCTGCTGAACTTTGCTTCTCGCAGCCCTGAGAATCTGGAGATTCTTCTCGTTTGGGTACTTCTTGTACTCAGCAAGTGCTGAGTGCTTGGCTTCAATGACGGGGGTCATCTCGGTCAACTTGGCATCAAACCAGTCCTGTGACTTCGAGGTCTTCCTCCCAAAGGTAGCCAAGGCTGTGCGGTGGATGGTGTTTCGCAGCTCTTCCCACTTCTGCTTTGCAGATTCTCCTTCTTGTGGTACACCAAGTTCCTTCTCAAAGGTGGAGGCAAACTGCTCAACAAGTTCTGGTTGGGCCATCTTGCTGGTGTCAATCCGTGCCTTTCCAGGCTGTCTAGCACGATGGAATTTCTTCAGCTGCAGCTTGACCTTGCAACACCCCAATGAATGGTCTGTGTCGCAATCTGCACTCTGGAACGAACGGGTGATTAGCACGTTCTTCAGTGAGGTGCGCCTGGTCAGGATCAAGTCCAGCTGGTGCCAGTGCTTTGAGCGTGGATGTCGCCAGGAAACCTTGTGTTGGGGCTTGGTCTTGAAGAATGAGTTTGTGATGCACAGATCGTGATATGTGCAGAACTCGAGCAGCCGCTGTCTGTTGTCGTTCATTCTGCCCACGCCAAATGGTCCAAGACAGGAGGGCCAGGAGTCGTGGTCAGCACCCACTCTGGCATTGAAGTCTCCAAGGAGAATGAGTTGTTCAGAGTTGGGGATAATCCTGACAGTTGTTGCGAGATTCTCGTAGAACTCGTCTTTTGCCTCTGGTGTGGCTGTCAGTGTTGGGGCATACACACTGACGAGGGTGACTGGGCCTTGAGTGGTGTTGAGGCGGAGGGTGAGGAGTCGTGCAGAGCCAGTGCTGCCCGGTCCCACCATCTTCAGCAAGGTATTCTTCATTGCGAAGCCCACTCCGTGTTCCCTGTGTTCGTCACTGCCTTTTCCCTGCCAGTAGAACGTGTAGTCCTTCTCTCTCAGTGTGTCTGCGTCAGCCAACCGTGTTTCCTGGAGAGTGGCGATATCCACTCCCAGTCTCTTCAGCTCATTATTGATGATGGCAGTCTTCCTGGTGTCGCTGATGTCCTTGAGGTTAGCAGCGAGTCCTGTCATCATAGTGCGGACGTTCCAAGTTCCCAGTTTTAGAGTTGGTCTCTTTTGTGTTTTTGTCTTGCCTGGTGCGAAGGTTCTCAGCCTGCTGTTCGGACTTCTCCTCATCCCCATGCACCCAATGAGGAAAGCAAGCTGTGGCGGGACAACACCTTATTGGCTGGGGGCTGCCCAGCTTGAGGTGGGCGGTAGCTGTCCAGTGAGAGCCGATGATCCCTCCCACCATCGGGAACAACCCCTGGCGCCGTGCTCTATGCCAATTGAGCGGTGGCTTATAACCAGTAATTGTCATTTCCCATGTTTTGTCTACGCCAAAGGCGAAGCTGGAGTGTCCTCTCCAGTGATCCGGTGTTCTACCTTCCAGCGTTGGGTGATAGTAGGATTCAAGCCTGAGCAGGAAGATATGGAGGACAAGATGTTGCCCATGCAGCATGTCCCCCCTCTCCACGTCACTGATGAATCCAAAGGAACAGCAGGGCTGCTACAGTTTGGCACCAGCGCCATCGCAGGAGCTGCCAGAACGATGTTGAGCACAACAGAGAACTGCCTTAGGGGCTCCGACTCCGGATTTTTCCTCAGGGTTGACTCCCGAAGCCTTTCCCGTGACCGGGTGTGCTGCAAGGCAGCTGAGGTTTGAAATCAGGGTTTACCTTCCCCTAGATGGGCTACCTTCCCAGGTTGACGAGCCACCATCTACCCGAAGCATCTGGTTTTAAGGCGCCAGAGATCCGCCCTCGCCCCTTCTCCTATTAGTAAGAGCAGTTCCGCCGGGCTTAGAGACTAAACCACACGGGCAGGCTAGGAGTTGGACTTAGTTGTCAGAGGCTTTTCGAGACGCACGCCGTAAGGAGCATTTTATGAGCACTGGGAGCTTAACCCCAGTGCCGCTCCTGGCTATGACAACCTTGGAACTAATACTGTATAATCAATTGCATAATATAACAAGCTCCAGAATAAGTCTCCTCAAGAAGACTGTTTCCCTAATTTTCTTGAGCAGTGATTTAGCAGTCAGCAGTTATTTACACCGTAAGGTCTAATTAGTTGACCTAACAGAAAAAGCATGTAAACTTCTTCTTTCGGCTGATCCCTTTAGGGATCTCCACAGTGGATCATCTGTCTCCATCTCACCCTATCCCTTTCATCCTCTTCTGTCACACCAACCATCTCCATGTCCTCCTTCACTACATCCATGACTCTCTCTGATTTCTTCCTCTTTGCCTGGCAGCTCCATCTTCAACATCCTTTGTCCAATATATCCACTATCCCTCCTCTGTACATGTCCAAACCATCTCAGCCTTGCCTCTCTTACTTTGTCTCCAATCCGCTCAACCTGAGCTGTCCCTTTGATATACTCATATCTAATCCTGTCCCTCCTAGTCACTCTCAGTGAATGTCTTAGCATCTTCACCTCTACTACCTCCAGCTCTGCCTCCTGTCTTTTTGTCAGTGCCAAAGTGTCCAAACCATACATCATACATGCTCACTACTGTCTTTTACTATAAGTCTTCTCTTTTACTCTTGCCATTATCGTACACTCACAAATCACCCTTGACACTCATCTCCACCCACTCCACCCTGCGTGCACTCTCTTGGGTACTGTCCATTGCTATGAATGGTTGACCCCAGGTATTTAAACTCATCTACCTTCACTACTTCTACTCTTTCCATCAACACTGTTACACCTGCCTCCCTCTCATTCACACTCATGTATTCTGTCATGCTTCTGCTGACTTTCATTCCTCTTCTCGCAACTTCATACCTCCCCCCTCCATATTCTCTTCCATCTACTCCCTGCAGCTCACAATGTCATCTGTAAACATCATAGTCCATGGAGCAGACTGCTTTTTCCATCCATCTTCTTCCATTTAATCCTTTTTTGGGTCGGGTTGGGGGGGGGGGGGGCTGGAGCCTATCCCAGCATCTTTGGGTGAGAGGCAGGTTACACCCTGGACAGATCACCAGTCCATCACAGGGCCAACACAGAGACACAGACATTCACTCTCACATTCATGCCTAAATACAATTTGGAATCCCCAGTTTGATGCCAATTAACCAAACCTGCATGTTTTGGGCATGTGGGAGGAAACCGGAGAAATCCACGCAGACACGGGGAGAACATACAAACTCTACACAGATCACTGTTGGTCGGGGGCTGGGATCGAATCCAGGATCATCTAGCCAAGGGTGAGTTTCTGTGCTGCCGCAGTGCTAACCACTATGCCACCATGCTACCCTTGTTCTCTATTAATGCGGAATAATAACTTGTTCTAGCTTTCCTAAGAGATTTTTTTTATAAATTAGAAGTTGATTTCTCCAAGCTAAATAGATTTCATCTAATTTAGTGGAGCGCCATTTTCTTTCTAATTGACGAGTCTTAAGCTACAAGTTTCTGTGTTAAACCAAGAAGTTAGAAATCTCTGATTAGACTTTTTTAAAGGGGACACCATGTCTAGAGTCTGATGCAGAGAAGCTGTAATACTTTCTACCATGCTATCAATTACAGAAGGAGCAAGCTCTCCATAGCTTATCTTCGTTGTGTTGACACATGGCATAGAGGAAACAATCTGCATAAATTTGGTAACGGCATCATCTGAGAGGCATCTGCTGGAGGATTATTTTTCCTTAGGAGACAATTAGTCAGAAATGGTAAAATTAAAGGTTAATAGGCAATGGTCTGACAGTACATGGTTATGAGGAGACACTACCAGATTACGTATGGTGGAGATAATGGGTAGAATTTCCTACTTTCTGAAAAAAAACCCATCAAGTTAATATTGAATTAAATGCCATATTAAGGCAATCACTATCTACATCTGCATGTATATTAAAGTCCCCTACGATAATTATTCTATCTGATTTCAGCACTAAATCTGCTAGAAATTTGGCAAATTTGGATAAAATCTCTGAGTAGGCTGAGGGAGGACGATAAACGATGGCAAATAAAATTGGGCTCAACCTAAAAATGCTATCATGCCCAATACTAAGGACCAGGCCCTCAAAGGAATTATATGTTTTTTGCTTTACATTAACTAGTAATTTGGAATGGTAAATTGTTGCTACTCCTCCTCCACGACCAGAACTTCTGGGATTACTGACAGTTTAAATAACCAGAGGGAGCTGATTCATTTAAACCAACATAATTGTCATGACTCGCTGCTCATCAGCGGCGCCAGCCGCGCGCACACCTGCTCCTCGTCAGCGGCGAGGTATTTAATCCACTCTGCCCTGGGCTTCGGCCTGAAGCCGTCTCTCTACTTCGGCACCTTTTGCTACTACGGAACTCAAGCCTGCTAGCAAAGATTATCTGGGTAAGCTCCCCTTACCTCTCTCCTCTAGCCTTCCCCTGTGCACAGGTGGACTTCCCCAGTGGCGGACTTCCTCATCTCGTCGCTGTCTCTACGCTGCTGCCACAGGCACTGCAGGTCGCTGTCTCCCGGGCCTCGCCCTTGTCAACGCCAGCCACCTGTCGTAACCAAGTAAGCCAGCTAAACCATTATTATCCTCTGTATTGGTGTGGTGCCCGTTACCCTTCTCCCTCTGCTTCCTCCCATAGGGTTGTCCGGCTGTACGGCCTCCTGCCCCCGTGCCTGACGCAGACGCCACCACCAATACATTCTTATTCCACAGACACGCAGCCACACATCCCTGTTGTTAATAAAGCTGTTAAATCTATCCTGAGCCTGCGTGTGTGTCTCCTGAGCCGTGCATTATGTCAGTACGGCTTCAGCAGAGCGGATCGGCAGACAGCGGGCTCGCACGCCGTCTTTCCACCCTCGAGGCTCGGGTGGATTTAATAGCCCATCAGCAACAGTGATATTAAATCAGTTAACTGTTATTACTAACCGATTAGACCGCCTGGACCCCCAGCAGCCGTTCCCCTCGGCTCGTCCGGGTGGCGCAGCTCCTGCGGCTCCGGTGACTGCCCAGCTCACTCCGGGTGCACCAGCACGGCTCACACCAATCCCCACTCCTGCTCGCTTTAGCGGTAAGCTTGGTGGAGCTCGGGGTTTTATCATGCAGTGTGAGTCCGTGTTCCTTCGCGTTCCCAGAGACTTTCCCTCAGACCATAGCAGAATTGGCTACATTGTAATCTCCTGGAAGGTCGTGCGCTCACCTGGGCTTACGCCATTATGGTGAAGCCCAGCTACGCCACCCTCACCTATGGCCAATTCGTGCGACAATTTCTGGAAGTGTTCGATCATTCGCGTTTGGACAGTGTCCAGGTCGACCGCCTTCTCGGCCTCCAACAGGGGAGCCGATCGGCGGCCAAATACGCGATCGACTTCCGGGTTACCGCGGAGGAAGTTGGCTGGGAAGAGCGTGCGCTCTGCGGCATCTTCCTCCACAGCCTAAACTCTGGTCTGAGAGATGAGCTGGCTTGCCGGGATACCCTGGAGACGCTGGCAGAGCTGATTTCTCTTGCCATCAGCTTGGATAACAGGCTGCACGAGCGCGCCTCAGAGCGGAAGCAGTCTTCTCGCTCGCGGGGCGCCTCTGCGCGCTTGCCCCAAGCTCGCCGCCTGGCGTTGCCGCCGCCGGAGGTCTCTGAGGAGTCGGAACCAATGGTGACGGGCCGGACAAAGCTCCCCCTGGCGGAGAAACAACGCCGCCGTGACCCGGGCCTTTGCATGTATTGCGGGGGTAGCCAGCACACGGTGGAGCATTGTCCGGAGAAGCCAAACGAGGAGGTCCGCGAGTCACTGTAGGGGGCCTCGCGGACCCTAATCGGTTAAGTCCCCTCACACATTTGACGCTGCCCATCCGCTTCTGTCACAACCTCACTGGGCACCTCACACATGCACTGGTGGATTCAGGCGCAGAGGGTAGCTTTATTTCACAGAGCCTGGCAACCCGACTGGGCATCCGTTGTCACCCCCTCGACTCTCCTCTCACCCTGGTTAATCTCTCCCGAGTCTCCCTGGGAAAAGTAACCCACCGAACATCTCCCATTCCGGTGATCATCTCAGGAAACCACCGGGAGGATATCTCTTTCGACGTCCTGCCCACCTCGGTAACTCCTGTCATCCTCGGATACCCCTGGCTCCGCCTCCACAACCCCGCCTTGGACTGGAAGACTGGGAAGGTGTCAGCGTGGAGCACCTTCTGTATGGGCACCTGTCTCCAATCCGCTGCCTGCGCTCCGTCCTCGCCTCCCACAGCCAAAGACACCGCGCCCCCGGATCTCACCCTTGTGCCCTCAGAGTTCCACGAACTGGGTGCTGTTTTCAGCAAGTCCAAGGCGATGTCTCTGCCTCCTCACCGGCCCTACGACTGTGCCATCAACATCCTTCAGGGGGCGCCCCTACCCTCAGGACGCCTCTATAGCCTGTCAGCGCCAGAGAAGGAGGCCATGAACAGCTACTTGAAGGAGTCGCTCAGTGCTGGGATCATCCGACCATCTTCCTCTCCAGTAGGCACAGAGTTCTTCTTTGTGGGAAAGAAGGACGGTTCCCTTCGTCCTTGCATCGATTATCGAGCGCTCAATGACATCACAGAGAAGGACCGGTACACCCTGCCCCTCATGGATACCGCCTTCCACTCCCTCCAGGGGGTGACCTGGTTTACTAAGCTGGATCTCCGCAGCGCTTACCACCTCGTCCGGATCCGGGAGGGAGATGAGTGGAAGACAGCCTTCCGCACCCCTAACGGTCATTTTGAATACCTTGTGATGCCGTTTGGGTTGACCAACGCTCCAGCCGTCTTCCAGCGCCTCATTAATGATGTCCTCCGGGATTTCATCGGCCTGTTTGTATTCGTCTACCTGGACGACATCCTCATCTTCTCCAGGTCCAGGGATGAACACCGGGTCCACATGAGGCGGGTCCTGCAGAGACTGTTGGAGAACCATCTATATGCTCCGTACTGTGGGTGTTTATATATTTACATATTTATTCCATCTAGCTACAATGCTCTGCACTGTGTGTTCATATATTCATATATTTATTCCATCCAGCTACAATGCTCTGCACTGTGTGTCTGTGTGTGTGTGTATATATATATATTTTATAGTAATACGTACATATGTTTATTAGCTGCTCTTGCTTGCTTGTTTTTTTTTTTTTTTTTTTTTTTTTTTTTTTTTTTTTTTCTTGCCTTCTGATTGTTGCTCTGAGTGTTGCTATCCCTGTGCTGTTGCAATCCTGGAATTTCCCCGTTGTGGGACTAATAAAGGCTTATCTTATCTTATCTTATCTTATCTTATGTCAAGGCGGAGAAGTGTGAATTCTATGCCAAAACAACTTCCTTCCTGGGGTTCGTCATCTCCCATGACCAGGTGCTTCCGGACCCAGCAAAGATTAAAGCGGTGGTGGATTGGCCCACACCTACCTCTAGGAAACAGGTTCAGCAATTCATCGGGTTCGCCAATTTCTACCGCCGCTTTGTCCCAAACTTTGGAGCCATCGTCGGGCCTCTGACCCGCCTCACCTCCCCTAAGACCCCGTTCCGGTGGACTGAAGAGGCCGCAACAGCCTTCCAGGCGCTGAAGACGGAGTTTTCCTCCTCCCGGGTCCTCAGCCAGGTCGATCCCGCGCTGCAGTGCATAGTGGAGGTGGACGCTTCCGACACGGGGGTGGGGGCGGTGCTGTCCCAGTGGTCTCCAGCCAACGGAGTCAAGCGACCCTGCGCCTTCTTCTCTCGGCGCCTGTCCCCGGCGGAGCGTAATTACGACGTGGGGGACAGAGAGCTTCTTGCCATCAAGCTGGCGCTTCAAGAATGGCGTCATTGGCTGGAGGGGGCAGCCTTGCCTTTTGTGGTCCTAACTGACCACAAGAACTTGGAGTATCTAAGATCTGCCAAGCGTCTGAACGCCCGCCAGGCGCGCTGGTCCCTATTCTTTGCAAGGTTTAGATTCAACATCACTTACAGGCCTGGCTCCAAGAACGGCCTGCCCGATGCCCTCTC
This sequence comes from Pholidichthys leucotaenia, assembly GCA_020510985.1. NCBI lineage: Eukaryota > Metazoa > Chordata > Actinopteri > Cichliformes > Pholidichthyidae > Pholidichthys > Pholidichthys leucotaenia. The sequence goes on along the minus strand of CM035841.1, from coordinate 39,397,434 downwards.
CAGGCAATTTGCCCCAGAGGCCACAGAAGACGCTGTCCACACCATCCTACCCAGGTCGTGCGTCGTGGGGGCTATTTCTTGGGACATAGAAGACAAGATCCGGAGGGTGCAGGAGTCGGAACCGGACCCTGGCGGCGGACCGGAGGGGAGGCTCTTCGTGCCATCTGCCGTCCGGGGGGACGTTATACACTGGCTCCACACCTCTAAGTTCACCTGCCATCCTGGAGCTTCACGGATGATCGACCTCCTCCAGCGATCCTTTTGGTGGCCAGGTCTGCGGAAGGATGCCGCCCGTTACGCCCGGGCCTGCCCCGTCTGCGCCACCAGTAAGTCAGGTAACGCTCCCCCCGCGGGTCTGCTCCAGCCCCTGCCCGTCCCTGGCAGGCCCTGGTCGCACATCGCCCTAGACCGCCAACCATCGGGTTATTAGACGACCTGCTCTACCTCCTGAGCCACTGCCGCCCATACTGAGCGGAGAGTCCGCCAGGCCGAGGCCTTGGAGCCCGTACCAGCGGGATGCCCCGGAACCGCCTGTACATCCCTCCAGGCCTCCGCAGTGACATAATCCACTGGGGTCACACCAGCCGTTTCGCCTGCCATCCTGGGATCACCCGCACTTCCAACCTGATTCGGCAGGTGTTCTGGTGGCCCACTCTGCCGCGGGACGTGCAGGAGTATGTGCAGGCCTGCCAAATCTGTGTTCGGGGTAAGTCCAACTCCTCTCCTCCTTCTGGACTCCTCTACTCCCTGCCCATCCCTGATCATCCTTGGTCCCACATCTCCGTGGACTTCATAACCGGACTTCCTCTCTCTCATGGGAAGTCGTCATCCTGACTATCGTTGACCGCTTCTTTAAGCTGTTCATCTTATTGCCCTTCCTAAACTCCCCTCGGCCATGGAGACTGCGGACCTCCTCACCACCCACGTCGTTCGTCTCCATGGCATCCCTCTGGACATCGTGTCTGACCGGGGTTCCCAATTTACGTCCCAGGTTTGGAGGGCCTTCTGCTGGATTCTCGGGACCACTGTCAGCCTCTCCTCGGGTCATCATCCTCAGACTAATGGGCAGGCCGAGCGTGCCAACCAGTTCTTGGAGGCCACCCTGCGGTGTGTAGTGGCCGAAAATCCCTCTTCATGGAGCATGCATCTGACCTGGGTGGAGTATTATCTGAATTCTGCCATCTCTGCAGCCACGGGGCTCATCCCCTTTGAAGCCTCATTGGGGTGCACCCCGCCTTTGCCACCCATGGCCAAGAAGGAGGTTGCGGTGTCATCTGTGGGGTCCCATGCTCGACACTGCCGACGTAGCTGGAGGTCTACCCGTGCCGCCCTCACCCGCTCCTCTGAGAGCAACCTCCTGATGGCTGACAGGAAGCGGGTCCCTGCTCCTAAGTACATTGTTGGTCAGCAGGTCTGGCTGGCGGTGGACCAGAAGATTCGAAAAAGCTCTCCCCCCGCTTCCTGGGACCCTACACCATCTCCAGGGTGATTAATGGCGTCACGGTCCATCTGAAACTTCCACGGACCCTGCGGGTGAACCTGATGTTCCACATCTCCCATATCAAGCCCCTCTCGGTCAGCCCCCTCTGTCCACCCCCAAAGCCGCCTCCTCCTCCCCGGATGATTGATGGCCACACTGCCTACACTGTGCAGAGCATTTTGGATGTTCGCCATCGGGGCAGGGGTCTGCAATACTTGGTCCATTGGAAGGGCTAAGGTCCGGAAGAACACTCTTGGGTCCCCAGATCACACGTCCTTGACAGGGGATGCTCCGGGCCTACCATCAAGCCCATCCCGACAAGCCCAAGGGACCGCCAGGAGGCGCTCCTGGGGGGAGGGGGGTGTCACTGTCATGGCTGTGAGCACACACCCCCTCCTTCCCGTTGTTCCCTTCCTCAGGTTATCAACACACCTGGGTGAGGAGACGCACCTGCTGCCTTTCATCAGAAAGCGTTTATAAGGAGCATCTCTTCAGTGTGCTGATGCTGGCTCGTCTGGGTATACTGCGGTGGCAGAGTACAATTGAAGCAAGCCTTATTTCCCTAAGGTGTAGTTTCTGTACTCACCTGTCTCTCTTCTCCTTTCCAGGTTGCTGCCGCCGTGCAGGTGTGTCTCCAGGGACTGTGTGCGCTCACTGCCCCATCATCTCTGCTCAGTTGCAACCATTCTCCACCTGGTTAGGACCCACCTACTTCACCCTGCTGGTTCGTCTCTTCCCTTGTTCGGGGTCCTGCTGGTTCTTCCTATTCTCCCACGTAAGTGTCAATTTGGTTCGCCCATTTTCCCCGCCTCCATTTCTCTACTCACAGCCCTCGTTCTCTCTCCACAGGCTGCTTCCTCAGGCGAGTGACATTTTCCATAAGCTGTGCTTTATATTTTGATATTTAATAAACTTCTGAAACATGTGTTTGTGTTTTTGATTGTCCTTCTGTTACTGCATTGTGCAATTGAGCTGTCTATAATTGGTAATCATGACACTAGGGGTCGTGCACTTTACCTTCTTAACCTTTCAAGTTTGGAAAGATTTTCTGTGTGTGAATGTAAATATAACACATTAGTGCCTCTCAGTAAATTTGAATATTGTGAAAAGTTTATTTTTTCTAATAATTCAAAAAAAAAATAAACTTTCATATCTTCAATATTCATTAGAGGCAGAAGAAAATATTCCAGGCCTTTTTATTCCATTTTGATTATAGTTTTTGAAATTAAAATGCAAATCATGATGCTGCCCTACATCAGTTGCTGTATTGGGGATGTTGCTGGTGGCCGCGTTGATGACTGCGTAGGCCAAACAGAGGCACACCTGTGCCCACAGGTTGGACAAGGAATACCATCTCCAGGCAGAGGGTTGAGTTGCTGCGCGTGGTGTCAGTGATCCTCCTTGGCATGTGTGCGGCAGTCTTTGAAGAACTGAATGGCTTGATTGGTCGTAGAGTGCTAGGTGGAACGATCAGCTGCTAACTGTTCCAAGCTGGGAGGCGAGATGTTGCACTTCTTCAGTGAGGCCTTCAGATTATCTTTGAACCACTTCCGCTGACTGCCAACTGTACATTGTCCGCTGGAAAGCTCTCCATAGAGGATTCTGCAGGGCAACTGATCTTCTGGCATCCTACGGACATATCCCACTGAAATGCAGCTGCCTCTTGATGATCTTTGCCTCAATGCTCACACAAATCGGCTGTCTGAAGGATGATGACCTGGGGGACTCTGTCAGCCCATGTGAGATCAAGAATCTTCTGTAGACATTGGATGTTGAATGCTTCTAGGCAACAGATATGCATCCTATAGGGGGTCTAGGCCTCGCAGGCATACAGAGGTGAAGAGATTACTATGGCCTGGTAGACCGGAGCAATGTTTGGGTCACCTTTTCCAGGCCTGTCCTTGAAGGGAGGTGAGCAGTGCGATTCCTAAAAAGGGCTGCTTGGTCGCACAGGTAGCTGCCGAATGAGGATGCCACTCCACCCCGGCCCGAGACGACTATCACACCTGTACTGCCTAATTTGTGGGGGGGGGCAAGCTAGAGGCCTCCAATCTCATCCAGGACCTGCCCTCGTTGCTAGCCCGTCCATCGCCGCAGAGCGTAGATGTAGGTTTGCATAGAAGAAACTTGTGCAAGGAAATGATTAGGGTGGCAAGAGGGGTGTGCAGTCCTTGATGCCACCTTCTTAACCAGGAAATAGCTAGTGGTGGGGCAAGACGCAGGCCATGACATCCTCTGGCTGTGTGTGGCTGCAGGGGGTAACCGGATACTTCTGTCGTTGCCTGAGTAACCGCCTTGGGAGACGCCTCCCCCGGGGTGCTGCTAGACAGTCCTCATTGAGCAATGTCATTGTGACCTGACCAGGCTTCTGCATGTTGCACGATAGGCGAAAGTGCAGCAGACCGACCATTTAACCCATGGTTGAGGGATGCACAATGGGGAGGGAAAGTGTCCCTCTCCCTTACTGGAATTCTCCACCCAGGTACCCGTATGTTTTTTAGCCAGCAGAGCGATGCTGTTGCCCGGGGTGTGGCTGCTGCTGTGCCCAAGGCAGCTGCTAGGAGCCACACGTACGAGATGAGGTGGGTGTGGGAACCAAGATGGTCTAATAATCCTAAGGAATCGAGGCACTCGTCCTCACACCGAGGTACTATCCCTCCACCTAACTACCATACACTCCTACTGAGATGTACTAGTACATTTGTATATGAATTCCACTGTACTCTGAAAACTAGTGACTAAGCAGGGTGGAAAATACTAAATAAAAGAAAAGGCATTTGTAACACAATGCAATCAAGGTGCAACAGTCATATGAAAATATTGAATGCAGTACAAATGCCGCTGCACGGTGGCGCAGTGGTTAGCACTGTGGCAGCACAGTTTACCCTCGGCCGGGGGATCACGGGGATCGTGAGATCGTGGGTCCGATTCCAGCCCCAGACCAACAGTGATCTGTGTGGAGTTTGCATGTTCTCCCCATGTTGCGTGGGTTTACTCCGGGATTTCTCCGGTTTCCTCCCACATACCAAAAACATGCAGGTTAGGGATACGGGGCGCTTGCGCACGCAGCGACCGGCAGCTGGTGGCTTGTCACCAGACTGCAAAACACATCTACCTACGGGTACAAAATAAGTAATCAAAAATAAATAAATAAAAACATAAAAAAGACGTGCTCTCATTTTGTCATTATTTTGTCTCTGAAGTTCTGCCAGAGAAGTCACACAGCTGAGAAGCCATTTTCTTGTGAAACATGTGGGAAAAGATTTACTCAGCATAATCCATCCATCCATCTTCTTCTGCTTTATCCTTTTTGGGTCAGAGGGGCTGGAGCCTATCCCAGAATCTTTGAGCAAGAGGCAGGGTACATCCTGGACAGATCACCAGTCCAGTGCAGGGCCAACACAGAGAGACTGCCAACCATTCATTCTCATACCTAAGAACTATTTAGAATCCCCAGTTTAATGCCAATTAACCTAACTTGCATGTTTGTTTGTTTTTTGCCATGTGGGAGGAAACCAGAGAAATCCCGGAGTAAACCCACGCAAACATGGGGAGAACATGCAAACTCCACATAGATCACTGTTGGTCGGGGGCTGGGATCGAACCCAGGATCCCCCGGCCAAGGGTGAGTTGCTGTGCTGCCTCAGTGCTAACCACTCTTCCACCGTGCTGCCCATACTCGGCATAGTATTTTGAAAAAACTTGAGAATTCACAGAGATGAGAAGCCATTTTCTTGTGAAATGTGGTCAAAGATTTATTGAATGTGGTGCTTTGAAGTCACATTAAAATTCACACAGGTGAGAAGCAACTGAGATGGTAAAGAAGAACCTGAAAAAATATCTACAGGTGATCCCCGGCTGCCCTAGCATCTGTGAAATACAGATCTCAGCAATCAGAGGAACAGTCTCAATCTTGAAGAGAGCCCTTGGATACAAAGCTTTCTGATTTAAAGTGTAACCATAGACCCCTGGTTGGGGTCCATTACACTTGCAATGAAATGAGATGCAAATAAATAAAACAGTGAGAAGCCATTTTCTTGTGAAACGTGGGCATAGATTTACACTACTGTTCAAAAGTTTGGGGTCACCCAGACAATTATTTTGTGTTTTCCATGAAAAGTCACACTTATTTACCACCATGAGTTGTAAAATGAATAGAAAATATAGTCAAGACATTGACAAGGTTAGAAATAATGATTTGTATTTGAAATAATAATTTTTTCCTTCAAACTTTGTTTTCGTCAAAGAATCCTCCATTTGCAGCAATTACAGCATTGCAGACCTAACATGATTGCACAAGGGTTTTCTAATCATCCATTGGCCTTCTGACGCAATGAGCAAACACATTGTACCATTAGAACACTGGAGTGTTCTAATTTTTTCACTTCCGCCCTCCCAAGAGAGCAGACGCTTTTTCCTTCTCTCTTGCTCTGACTTTTTTTTCCTTCCCCCCCAACTACTGGATCCCAGCTTGCTGTTGTCTGTCTGCGTCTAACTGCGACCGTCGAAAGAAATTATGGAGTTAATAAGCTGGGCTTTGAACACAATTGACACTATTTTTTCAACAAGGAAAAGTGCTCCGGGGGAAGCTGTCTGCCCCGCAGGAACGGCTCCAGCGGGCTATTTACGTGACACAAGTAATTGGAGGATCTTGTGTCTCACTAATCTCTCTATCGAAGATATTGAAGATTTGTATGTCTTCGTAATAATGGTGATCGGGATCTTTCTGATTGGAACTGGGATTGTCCTGGTGTACCGCAAATTGCTGAAGATGGATACAACCTATCAAAATGCTGGCCAGGCGAGGTGCATCTGTCAAATTGAAAAATTGGAGAAGACCCTGATAGCGACAAATGGAGAACTGTCTCGGAAGGTGGATTACATCATGTTCACGCTCAGGTCTATCCACGACGGACTCAAAGCCCCGCAATGAAGGATTAAGTACTGAATCTACAGAAGAAATAAAAAGCTCCTTCTCTGTGATCAGTCCTATTTGGCCCAATTTCCCCATGAAAATTCCTCCTGGCTGTCTGCAGTCTGTGTTTTCAAAACAACGAGCACAAGGCCTTGGACAGCACCTGCTCAGATAATCGCAAGGACGATTGGCGAGCAGCCAGACAAAACATCTCCTGCCAAGTGCCCTTGTTGTTCTCCTATTATCACAACACTTTGCATCAACAGTGCACACATATTGATCCACGAACTGAAATAAAGATACACACACTGCTCTCTTGTGTCCTGTGTCCTGTGAAACTTGTCCGCGAATGTGCATTGAGAGCCTTTTTTTTCCTTGTAATCATAATATTGATTGATTATGCAACCAGTATTCTGAATCAATGATTTTTTTGCTCCTTCCTATTGTTCCTTGTATTATTCTTATTCTTATGCTATCTGTACCCTCTATCCTGTTGGCAGGCGCGTCCCCGATGCAGTCGTGTCACTGGAAATGCAGGTTCATTTTCTGTGTCAAGTCAAATTCTCTCGTATGTTATCAGTGATCTGTTAATGTACTTGGCAATAAATCTTTTCTGATTCTGATTCTGATTCTGAGTGATAGTTGCTGGAAATGGGCCTCTATACACCTATGTAGATATTGCACCAAAAATCAGACATTTGCAGCTAGAATAGTCATTTATCACATTAGCAATGTATAGAGTGTATTTCTGATTAGTTTAAAGTTATCTTCATTGAAAAAAAGTGCTTTTCTTTCAAAAATAAGGAAATTTCTAAGTGACCGCAAACTTTTTAACGGTAGTGTAGTCACAGTAGTTCTTTGAAAATTCACATTAGAATTCACACAGGTGAGAAGCTCATGGCCTTTTCCCTCAGGCTAGCCAGCGCGTCCCCCGGGTCGGGGATGGGGGCACCCACTCACTACGAGTAATCATGGTGAGGGCAGCTTCGAATAACCAATAAAAAGCCGTGGACGATGAGGAACCCAATATGAAAAATGAATAAAACAGGAAACATGCTGGAAAGCTACTGACCAGGATAAAATGGTCCCCTCAGCTCGTTCTTGCACCAGGGGTACTGTTGAGAGCGATGGTGCAGCTTCATCTTCGAGTGTCACAAACACTCAGCAGGGATCCCCATCAGACCAGCACAGATCTGGACCTGGGCCCCAACAAGATCAAAAAAGGACTAAAAGGTATACAAGAAAAGAAGAAACTGTAAAATGGTCCCTTGAGGAGAAAAAAATTATCCTGTCATCCTTCGCCTATTCAAGGTATGAGAAGTGGGGCAGTAGTAAAAAGCAAATATTTGAGGAGAAGATCAGAGACTCTGCGCTACCACCAGAAAAGAAAGTGGCCACCACAACTTCCAAATTAACATCTATTGTCTCTTAGGTCTCAAAATACCCAGGACAAGAGGAAATTGAAAAGATCAAGTCTGAAGCTGAATCCCAAGCAATAAAAGGCTATCAAGACGCCAATCTACCTGAACAACAAGAATACAAGTAAAGTCAGTGGAGCATGGAGGCAAAATGGGTTTTAATATGGGCAATTGAGTACGCCAAGATGAAATGCAGCAACCAGCGGGAACAATGCAATGAGTGGCAACAAATCTTCTACAATCACTGCACGGATAAAATTGACGTACCCTGAGCCAAACTTGCAACCCATAGACACAACTTCCTCACCCAAAGGTACTTCACAGAGCAACAACTGGAGCACATGTACACAGAAATAGGAAAAATGGCACAGAACAGCATATGCCCAATTGAGTGTCCGCTGCCACTACCTGAAAAACCTCTGATGGAACAACCCTATCAAACGCAACCTATAGAGGTGCCACCAGACCACCCAGGTGATTTCCCTGCAACTTCTAGCTCAGAATTAGAACACCCTGACAAAGTCACAAGGGGGAGTGCAGGCCAGGCACCACTAAGGAAGCAGATCAACCCCCAAATAGAACTGAGCCAAGAACAACTAGAAATAGAAGAGGATCTTGCCAACAAAATAGAAGAAAAAAAATGACAATGAAAGAGTGTCCTAAATTAATTAAGCTAGAAGAGAATCATCATCATCATAGCAGTCTGTCGTGGGCGACAATGACTGTTTCATTTAGGTCTGATCAGATTCCTCCACATACGTAGCTCTGTCCTTAGCTTTCCGCTGCCAGGAACTTCTGTCTATATCCAACTTCTTCAAGTTTCTTTTTACAGTGTCTTTAAATCTGAGCCTTGATCTACTCTGATTGCATTTGCCCTCGCATAACTGTGAGTAGAGTAACTGCCAAGGGAGACGCTGGTGGTCAATCCTCTCAACATGTCCGAGCCATCTCGGGTTCCTCTGTATTAGCATGTCCTCCACTGATGGTAGACCAGCTCGTTTCAACACTTCTGTGTTGGTTATCTTGTCTTTCCATGAAGTGTTCATTATGGCTCAAAGGTGTCTCATCATGTACACATGGAGTTTCTTCACCTGCACTCTGTAGACAGTCCAAGTTTCAGCACCGTACAATAGAGTAGCCAGTACTGTTGTTCTGTACACTTTGCATTTCACATGGATAGATACATGTCGATTGTTCCACAGTCTCTCCCTCAAGTTTCCAAACACAGCACTCGCTCTTCCCATTCTGAGAGATAGTTCATCCTCCAGCCTAGCTTTCTCTGAAACAGTACTCCCTAGATACTTGAAAGTCTTACACTTGACTAGTGGCTCTGTACCAATGCTGATCTCTTCTGGTAGTGATGTTGATAATTGAAACTTTGGTGGTTGATAAAGACACTCTGTCTTCTTGATGTTGATTTGGAGGCTGAATTGGCTAGATGCTCTTGCAGATTTCTCCACTAAAGATTGCATATCGTCCAAACTGTGTGCAACTAGAGCACTGTCATTGGCAAAGAGCATTTCTCTTACTACCTTTATCGATGTCTTATTCTTGGCTTTAAACTATGCCACATTGAAACAAGTCTGCTTCTTTCCTTGTTTGAATGTATACTCCTTCTGAAGTGTCTTTGAAGGCCACTTCAAGCATGGCTGCCAGATATAGCGAGAAGAGTGTAGGCGCCAGCACACACCCTTGTTTCACCCCATTGCTTACTGAAAAGTCTTTAGATACTGAGCCACTCATTGCCATGTTTGCTTGCATACCTGTATGGAGTGCCTCGATCAGGCTGACAAACTTCTCTGTACAGCCATATTTCTTGAGCACCTGCCAAAGTCCTTGTCGCGAAACAGTATCGAAGGCTTTACTGAAGTCTATGAAGACTACATAAAGTGGCATGTTCTGTTCGATGCACTTTTCTTGAACCTGTTTCCAGCAGAAAATCATGTCCATTGTGCTTCTTCCAGTTCTAAAGACACACTGGGTTTCCGGTAGTACATTCTGCGAGATGTGTTCATTGAGTCTGTTCAGTAGTACATGTGAGAGAAGCTTATCAACAGTGGCTAACAGTAATATACCTCGGTAATTTCGACAGTCTTTCCTGTCACCTTTCTTGAACAAAGGCACAATACTTGCATCTTTCCAGTCTTGAGGTATTTTCTGTGCATCCCATATATCTTGGATGAACTTGTGCAGGCAGTTGGTTATCTGAACACCACCAAATTTTCACACTTCTGCTGGAATTCCATCCCTTCCTGGAGCTTTACCATCCTGTGTTGTCCTGATAGCTGCCATTAGTTCATCAACATTTGGTGGTCCATCCAAACTTGATACAACTGGTTGCTGCACTAGAGCTTCTTTAGCCTCTTCAGTGAGATCTCCAGGGTTGTTTAGTAGTTGGTCAACGTGGTCTGCAAATCTGTCCAGGATCTTGTCTTTGTCCTGCAAAACCGTTTCACCATCCATAGCCTTTAGTTGGATCAATCCTCTTGGTTTAGGGCCGTAGATTTCTCTCAAACCTGTGAAGAATGTTTTCATGTCCTTCCTGTCTGCTGCAGTTTGAAGTTCCTCCGCTTTTTCATCCCACCAGTTGGACTTCATCTCTCTGATGCACTTCTGTAGCTTACTCTGAGCCTCTGAGTATTTCTTCTTCTTCGACCTTGTGTTACACTGTAGGTTTTCCTGCCTAGCTGTATTCATCGCTTCTAGTAGTTTCTTCAGGTGTTCATCATGTTCATCAAACCAATCTTGATGTTTCCTCTCAGGGTGGCCTAATACATCACTCGCAGTCTGATACACCGTATCCTTCAGTGTTACCCATTTCTCTTCTATGTCATTCTCTAAGTTGTTGCTGTCCCAGTCTTTCAAGTTTTCATCCATTTCCTGTGTAAGTTCTTCCTGCTTCTTTTGGCCTTTCAGTGCACTAGTGTTTAGCTTCTGTGGTGGCTTCGCACCCGACCTGCAGTGCTGTTTTCATCTCCAAATCCTTAATCTAGATCTCAGCATAACATGATCAGTACCACAGTCCGTGTCTCTCATTGCTCTGGTGTCCAATACATCCCTTTTGTCTCTCTTCCTGACTATGATGTAGTCTAATAAGTGCCAGTGCTTGGATCTTGGGTGCATCCATGTCTTCTTGTGTGTGTCCTTATGCTTAAATAGAGTGTTGGTTATCACAAGGTTGTGCTCTGAGCATAGTGCAAGTAGAAGTTCTCCATTAGCATTGCACTTGTCTACTCCATGACTGCCTAGCACTCCTTTCCATTTCTCGGTGTCCAAACCAACTCTGGCATTAAAATCTCCAACGAGTATCAGCCTGTCATCAGTCGGTACATGCCTGATAGTCACGTAAATCACTGTAGAACTCTTCCTTTGCCTCCTCTGTGTTGGTCATTGTTGGGGCATATACACTGATGAGTGTGGCATACATCTTCCACTGTAGTGGGAGTCTCATAGTCATTATCCTGTCGTTGATTGGCACCGGTTCCTCATCAAGCATTGCTGCTATCTCCTTTCTAACTGCAAAACCCACTCCTGCTTCTCTTCTTTCTTGAGTTGATCTCCCACTCCAAAAGAAGATGTACCCATGGTCTTCCAAGCTGTCATATCCAAGTAATCTTGTTTCACTAAGTACAACTATGTCTACATTGTACCTGTTCATTTCCAGGGCCACAAGCGCCGTCTGTCTTTCTGGGCGCTGTGATGTTGTTCTGTCCAACAGAGTGCGTACATTCCATTCTGTTACACACAAGGCTGCTGTTTTCCTCTTCTTTTGTCTTCCTGCTCCTATCTTACTTTTCGCTGCCTGTTGGAATGTGAACAGATCAGCACGGATCTTGTAAGCCCAGGCAACGTCCAAGTCGGTATGAGTTGCTTTCTGATTGACCATTTCATGAAACTGCTTGCAAAGTATTTGAGTACCGCTAGCTTTTGCTGGGCTAGCAGCACATTCTTGGCAGATAAAGGTATTATCTGTGGCAAGGACAAGCCAAGACAAACTGACTCCAGTATCTGTTGCAGTGACTGACCAGATGATAGGTTTGTTTATCTCTGCTCTTTGTGTAGTGCATGTCACGATGCACCGACTGGCACAGTCCACCACAGATCTTGCGACAAAAGAGTTTATCTGCCAGGATGTCCAGTCTCACCCTGTGCAACTGGTATTGGTCCACCACAGTCCTGTGGCAGATATTATTTTTAGTTCTGCCAGGGTGCCCTGTTTCACCCTCCATGCCCTCGGAAGGGTGGGGATACCGGTTGAGTCGCCAACGGCCTGACCCATGAGACAGGTAGTTCCAGTTTTCATGGTTATCCGGTAGCAAGCAAGCCAATGCCTGACCTGACCAAAGAAAAAAAAAGGGGGGGGATGTAAGTCTCAGTTAAAAGCTGCCAATTTCTGACCAAAAAAAGTGGAATTTTTATGGGTAAGAAGCTACAACTTTAGCAACAACAAAAAAAAAAAACCAAAAAAAAAAAAAAACAAAGGTGTAAATTTCCAACTGTTTACAACCTAAAATACTGCAAATATAAGATTTGAGTAAAATGCTGCAAATTTAAGCTTTTTTTAAATTGCAAATTCAAGAGTAAGAAAAGTTCTAAATTCATGAGGAAAAAGCTGCAAAATTATGAATAATAAAAAGCTTCAAATTTTCAAAAAAGAAGCTGCACATTTCTGAGTAAAATGGCTGTAACTCTGCAGGAAAATCCTGCAAATTTATTAGAAAAATCCTCACATTTACAAAAGAATGTTTCTAATTTACATGAAAAAGGATGTGATAAATTGGCTTGTGTTGGCCTTTTTTTTTTTTTTTTTTTTAAATGACAGCCATGAGGAGGAACTAAACGGTGGTGTTTGGTGGTGTTACATTCTGCAGATCTGCACTAATCAGCAGGGAAAAGGAGAAGAAGAAGAGGAATAGGTCAGTGGTGTCCAATCACGTACCATGGAGGGCCAAGACCCCGCAGGCCCTACCTCCAACCAGTGTCACCAACAGCAGATTCCACTGAATTTCTCCCCACTGATTGCCGATAAATGAAAACACCTGCTGAAGAGACTGGGTAGAAGAGAAAACCTGCAGGGTCTTGGCCCTCCATGGCACACGACCGGACACTCCTGGAATAGGTGATCCACAGCAGCAGAAATAATCCAGTTAACCCAGGAGAAGTAAATACATGACACCCCATGACACCCAACAGATCACCCCCCCCCCCATGACATCAGTGGGAACAGCTGGGCCAAACTTCACACCTCTGTCGATTTACATGTTCCCTTCTGAGGACAATTCAAACAGAGCTGCTGCTGAGATGGAAACAAAAGGGTTAAAGGGTGACGTGGCTTTAACAGCAGCACTGATACCCCCCCCACCCCCCCAACTGACCTGCTGGACAGGAACTAACAACTCCTCAGACCTGTTAACACAATTTTAACATGGTCAGCTGCTCTACGTATTCTGGCACTCGGTAGTCCTACTGGTAAAATTGTTTTTGTAGGTTTTAACCATCTGAAATGTGTCTATTGGTCACATAATCATCAAAAAAACAAACATCAAAACACTCACGTTTCTTTTAAAAAAAAACCCACACAGCCTTTATATAATTTTTATGTCTGAGAAGCCATTTAACTCTTCCAGGTTTGTTCTTGTACATCAGTGGTGTCCAATCATGTGCCATGGACAGCCAAAACCCCGCAGGCCTTACCTCCCACCAGTGTCCTCAACAGCAGATCTCATTGAATTTCTTTGCACTGATTGCTGATCAGTGAAAACACCTGGTGAAGAAACTGGACAGAAGAGAAAACCTGCAGGGTCTTAGCCCTCCAATGGCACACGAATGGACACCCCTGCTGTACATCAAGTAAAGCTATAAGCCCATCCTTGATACCCTCCTACTGCTCTGTAAGTGGCCAGCCTAGGTATCCATCTATGAGTGGGGAGTCAAAGGAGCAGTGCTGCAAGGAAGTTAGCTTACCAAGTGCAGTTAATATTATTTCAGTCACCCAAACAGACATCCCTGTGTCCACCTGGTTTACAATCCACAGATGATTTAAAAAAAAATAAAAAAATTAACCTTTATTTTAACCAGGTAGTTTGGCTGATAATATATTGTGTGTCATTCTGGCTTATTTTGTTACATTTTCGCATTGACACTACATCAGTTCATTAGCAATAGCCTTGCTAGGCATTTGCCATCATGTAATTATCAGCTAGACTCCTTGGGGGACTATTCATGGATGCTTCTTTGTTTATTGTACTCCAGGGACCAGTCATATCTTATTGACCACTGAAACCACCACCAGTGATACATTACTTTATTCATTTTTTAAGACAAATTTATGTTAGTTGGCTCAAGCTGTCATGAATGGCTCTTGCGAGCCATTAATAAGAGCCGAGGGCCAGCCAGTGAGTTTGTGTAATTTATTAACCAAGGAAAGCAACAAAGGAAATGAGCCTCGTGGGGCAAAACACAAATAATACAAGAGAACACTTACGAGTAATGATGAGGGAAGAGAGGAGGGCTGGAGCCAGACGTAGGGACTCCAGCCTAATCCACAACAAGAGGGATGTGTGGAAAGCGTGAGGCCGCAGCCCTGAGCAAACAGAGCAGCTCCCTGATATAGGGGTTGACAGCTCATCAGCTGATGAGTGATAATTGGCCTCCAGCCGTCCCGTGGTGCTTGGCTTCTGACAGCCGGAAGCACCGCCGAGACGCTGTCACAACAAAGGCCTGGCGGAGATGATGTATGGCCTGAGCGCGGACGACATTGGCGCTCAGACCATGACAGTACCTCCCCCCCCCCGAGGGCGGGCTCAGAATGCCTGATGACACTCAAGACCCCCCCCCCCTCCCCAAGTTGGAAGGCAGGGGGAGAAAGGCCGGGAGGGGGGAGGGAGAACCAGAAAGGACAAAAAAAAAATAAATCATGAAGACAGGGAGAACACAGGGGACGATAATAGAAAATACAACGTTCTCAAATGCACAATGACGCCCAGAACAAGAATAATACGGGCAACCCAGCAAGGAACCAAAGGCGAAGAAAAAAAACTCCATACAACACCCATGAAACAAAATTTGCTGGCTCCAAATGGGAATACCAGAACCCGGCCTAGAAAGAAAACAAAGACATGCTAACAGCGATGAGCTATATGAAATACACAAAAACACGCTAACAGCGATGAGACTACATAAAATCATAATAATCATACCCGTACATCCACAAAATTACAAAGGGACAAAAAGGCACAGGGATGACAGGCAAGATTACACAGTTCCGGGGGCCTCCCCACACCCAGCGTCCAAACCGCTAACAGGGGTAATGGGAAGAGTTCAGGCAGCCTACCCAAATCCCAGGCCAGGAAAAACAGTGCTTCAGGTGGCCGGACCAGGTCGCCGAATAGAGAGTCAGGTGGGTCGGGTGGCCAGCCCAGAGAGCCAAATGGGCGCGGCAGTCCTTCAGGCGGCCGACCCGCATCGCTTAGCCACCAGGACCACAGGGGAGAGAGCGACAACGGCCTCCTTGCAGAGGGGAATAGCGAGGGCGAGCCGGGCCGAAGATGAGGGGTCCAAACAGCACCTGGTGGAGAAGGCTTGGGGGGAAGATGAGGGTGAAGCTGATGAGGATGATGAAGATGATGATAAAGATGGGGAAGAAGATGAGCCGGTCCAGTGTCTGGTGGCAGGGGATCTGCAGCTCCCTCACCGACCTTCGACTCTGCTGGTGCTGCACCCTCGTCGGACCCCGATTGGGTCTCGGTTGCATCCGTGATGGACCCCGATTGGGTCACGGCAGCACCCGCGTTGGACCCCGACTGGGTCGGCGCCGCACCAGTACCGACCTCCAACCCCAAACCCAGAACCTCTGGCACAGCAGACAAAATCAGCTCCGTGCCTGCAACCCTGGGAGAAGGCTCGGGAGAGAGAAAAGAACTGGGATCAGGATCACTGGCAGCGCCAGAACCTGGCGAGACAAGCTCGAATGCAGCGGGCGGCTGCACCCGGCTCGCCTCCCCAAGAGAAAGGCAAAAATGCTCTAGAATGAAAACGAGAAAGACAACACAGAGCACTTGCCTGATCTCGGGTTCCGATGCCGTCCAGGACTCCGATGATCCGGGCTCAGACGGCAGGAGGTCGTCATCAGGCTCCCACTCAGCTACGTCAGGCTCCGCAGCTGGCATGATGGTGTCCGCAGCCTGAGGATCCTCCGGCACCGACGTCCACGCCGACAACCCGCGTGGTATGGTGGCAGGAGACCCTCGACCCGCAGGACCGAACCACTCGTCCGTGGAGACCCGGGGACGCTTCTTCGTCGGCAAAGGTTCCACGCTGCAGTCCGCTCTCCTCCTCCGCCTGCGACGTGGCTGCGGGACCGGAACCAGGCTCTCCAGAACCGCAGGCACCCTCCTCTTCCGGCGACATTGGCCTGGCGTCGAGGACCGCTCAGCGGAGGGAGACACAGAGGAAGCGGGATTAACAATTAAAGCTACAGCAGGTGGTGGGAGCTTGGGGGGCTGCGAACCCCGAACTCCACCCCCAGGAGTCAGACAAGGCAAATCACAATGAAGAGGATATGAGTGAACTTGGACTTGCCTGTCTCCCAGAGGTGGGATGGTGCCCACTGTAGCGGACGTTGCTTCTCCCTTTCCCCACCGGATGGTGACAGAGGGTCCCCTGGGAGGACGAGGGGGAGCCGCTCGAGAAGGTTCCGGGATGGGGCTCGCTGAAACAGGACTCCAGGCACACACAGCAGCCGGAAAAGGCATCGAGGAGATGGGGGCGACAGCCGAAATGAACCGGGCACGGAGCGCTGACGGGACAGCGGGAGAAGATGGCCCAGGGGGAGAGGCTGCGGGGATTCCCTTCTGACGAGGCGCGGGAGTGACAGCTGTGTGGGAGGTTGAGCCTTTGTGGCGACCCGGAACTAGATCCGGACGGGGTTCTCGCTGAGGTTTCTTCACGGCTTGGTGACGGCGTTAACTGGCAGGAGGCGAGGCAAAGGCGAAGTCTGGAAAACGCCGCTCCTGTGCAGAAACAGAGGTGAGCAGGTCGGCGTATTCGGGGTAACCATTCAGCTCAGGATTCCTCTCCACCAGCCTGACAGCCGCCCTCACTTGCTTGATGATTTGAATGGGATGAACAGAGGAGCGAGCAGCAGCCACTCGGTCCCAGATGTCAATTGTTGTCAGCTGCAACTTCACTGGGGGAATCCCGACTGACGTCATGCTCATTGGGGAAAGACCCCTGGATGGTGCGAACTCCCGGGCCAGAATAGAGACAGGAGCGGGATCCCGAAGCGAGGGGCGACGATTCCTCCTCTTCGGCGTTCTGCCGGGGTTTCCCTCCAGCCCACGGAGTCTCTCGCACTGCGCAGAGATGTCAGCCTTCCTCGCCGTAATTTCTGGATGGTTGGAATAGCGGGGAAGGCGCATTATAATGTCCTCAGCAGGGTCCAGGTGTCGGCGTATATCGCTGGGGGTGTCATAGAGCGTAGCGGTGAAGAGCGTTCCATCAACGTAGTCCAAGGCCTCCGCTAGCTCATTGCCCAGGCGCCGAACGCTGCGCCTAAAAGACGACATCCTCCCAGCATGCAGTTACCCAGACAGGGAAGAACAAAGTCCAATGCAAAACTCACGGTGGCCGGAGTCTCGCTTGGCTGCGACCTACTGTCATGAATGGCTCTTGGAACCATTAAAAAGAGCCGAGGGCCAACCAGTGAGTTTGCGTAATTTATTAGCCAAGGAAAGCAACAAAGGAAATGAGCCTCGTGGGGCAAAACACAAATAATACAAGAGAACACTTACGAGTAATGATGAGGGAAGAGAGGAGGGCTGGAGCCGGACGTAGGGACTCCAGCCTAATCCACAACGAGAGGGATGTGTGGAAAGCGTGAGGCCGCAGCCCTGAGCAAACAGAGCAGCTCCCTGATATAGGGGTTGACAGCTCATCAGCTGATGAGTGATAATTGGCCTCCAGCCGTCCCGTGGTGCTTGGCTTCTGACAGCCGGAAGCACCGCCGAGACGCTGTCACAACAAAGGCCTGGCGGAGATGATGTATGGCCTGAGCGCGGACGACATCGGCGCTCAGACCATGACACAAGCTTGCTATCTGAGCTAGGCGCTAGCCAGCTAAGATTGTCAATGGTAAGAGGGATGGTGGAGTTAACGGCACTTCTTGGGCATTTAAAGAGACATGCACTGAGACAAGCTGTTCTCCAGAAGGCTGCAAAAGACGATTTACAATGATGTTGCAAAAATTTAAGAAATTGAAGAATATTTGACCAAATTATGTGGCCAACATTTCCTTAAGACCTGTGGGAGCAGTCAACATGTGGAAAATGTGCAGTCACTGACCCCATTAACAGACACAAATTTTGGGAATTATTCTGGCGTCTACTTAACAGCTGCCAGAACGTGATACCTGCATGTCTGGAATTGCAGGTCCCATTTCTCCTTGGGGTCATCTCATGACTAAAAATATTTAGGAGATAACTCAAACTTCTAAAGCGATATATCAGTGTCTACAGAATCCTCCCAGAGTTAATTTTTTTCCACTGTCGAGTGCCTCTTTTACGTTTGTGAAAGTTGTGATCTGTTGATAAGCCAGGATTGCAGGCCTATCTTAACTTCATGGCTGCTTGCAAGAATACTGTGCTGCCAAGTGTTATGATGATGAAAAAGCAAGAAAGTTTATAAGCTGAAATCATTCAGGCATAAATGTTTGACCTGTGGGACAAACACAAAATAATGTTCCATTTAAAACTACACAAAAGTACACATCACCATCTGCAATGATTTAGCTCATTTATAGACCAGACATTTCCCCTGAATTTGGTAATTTTATTTAAATTATGTCATCAAGTCTTTAGCCACATGAAGGCTCTGCTTAATATTTTGTTGCCTTGGAAACCGATTTCGCTACCATGACATGTTTACGTGTTCAGCAGTGTCTCTGCACTTCACAGATATACTTCCTCTTGTCACGACTTTATGTCATCAAGTTTTCAGTCTGTTCCTGTTAAAACTATTTCAGGTTCTAAGTGCGTCCTAAGAAAATGTGCAATGATTTGACCTGCCCGGGTTTGCTGCTGGTTTCCTTCTACACATTTGTTCAGTTCAACACAACAATGCAAATATTGCTAAAATGCAAATATCACATTTACATGATGCCTCCCTGTCTCTATGTCCACATTAACATAACAGACAGCAAAGGAGGAAACAAGACTCCAAATTCAACTCTGCTGACCATCAGGCCTCATGACATCACTTCCTTCTGGCCACAGGCTGACAGGAAGGGTGGGAATGCCAACAAAACTGTAAATAGAACAATGCGTTTCTCCTCCAAGATGTCCTTCACACTTTAAGAAGCACCAACTGAAGATGAGGGCATTACCAAATTCATGTTATTCTAACACTTTAATTGGTCTAGAAAACTATTTAACGAATGGAGTGTGGTTTACAGAGCCGACATTGTGAGGCTTTGCTTCAGGGTGACATGAGCAGGGAGAGATTACAGTGATATCGAGGTCAAATGTGCAGCTACATGGGCAACCGTGTGAGTAAACCACACAGCTTAAAAATATTGATCCAGAAAGAGAGAAAACATCTCTCCAGTCATGGGATTAACGTCGGTGGGTTTTTTTTGACTGATGCATGACCTTTTAACCCATAGCTGTAGCAACTGCTTGGATTAAGAGATGGAGGACAAGATGTGGATGTATCAGTCACTTGAGTTTCATCATCTTTTGACAGAGATGTGGCGAGTCATGGAAATCTTGTTAAATGCCACTGGAGGAGTTCAGAAATCACCCCCAAAATCTCAGTTAATCTCTTTACCTGAATTTCAGAACTGAACGTCTCGCCTTCATTCTTCTCGAGGACCACCGCCTTCCTTTCTGGTTCGGGGGGGTGGGGGGTGGGGTCCAGGAGCCTCGATATGGAGCCTGGAGCTCCAGCCTTTAGCCTGTGATTTGTAAATGGTGAATTGTCAAAGGAAATTTTGCCATTTCCCATGCAATGTATTGTATTTGGGACAAATTATGGAACCGCTGACATTTGCAAGACATCGTAGTGGTCCGAGAGCACCATCACGAGGCAGCGGGTTGTCATGACATCTGCTGCCCACTGCAGGAACCTTTGTTGTTGGTAACTGAAGGAAAGAGCCGTACTGAGTGAAAATGGCACTACATTGTGTTAATGTTGCTCCAAATGTCAAAACGGCCAGTGTTAACGGAATGTCAATTTGTGCGTGAAACGGAATTCCATTATGAGGAAATCGTCCCATTTGGAATGATAAGATGAAGGTGTGAGTTAGTAGTTTGGAAATTCCCTGAATTTTCAGTTTTCATTTCTGTGTCATCACAGTCACTTGATGTTTTGTTTTAATGTTTATTAATAATATCTATTTTACTGTTGTGATATCCTACTGTGTAGCAATGATCACACTTGAGTTATTTCTTTGGCTAACTCTGCCGTTTATTCTGCAACACACATAATATGACTGAACATGGATTCTGCGCGGGGTTTTCACACTCTTGTTCTAATGTGTCCCCTTAGTAGTAATGCTAAACAATACAGGTAGTTCCCCCTAGAGGCATGTGCCAGTAATGTTTTAAATTAGACTTGCAGTCTACCACATCCCTCCCCTCTAGATTAAACTACTTTTAATTACACTAGCCAATTATGCTAGACATCCTGGAACTCCCATTTAATCCTAAACAATCACAGTTACTTTTAACTTCTTAAACACATGTGCCATACATATAATTTCTTTCTCTTTTCTTTTCTTTTCTTTTTTTTTTTTTTTTTTTCACATGTATAACACACATAACAGTCTAACTGGGGAATTGGTTTGACTACCGCATCCCAGTGAGGTTCCAGGACGCATTCTTGTCCTGTGGCTGGGGAACTCACTACTGACTAAGTATAGTCCTTCAAGTAGTCTGGAGCTTTTCTAGCTCGCTGAGATCTTCTCACGGCTGGTGAGCCAACTGCAGGTGAAGACTCAGACTGCTCCACTGTTTCGGCTGCTGCAGTGCTGCCCGTAGAATCTGCAGAGACGGGTACCTCAGGTATCACCTGAAGTGGTGGTTCGTTGATGCTCTCCTCAGAATGGGTGTCAGACAACACCTCTGGTGCCATCGGCAGGGGAATGGAGCTCCTACCATGAACTTGGTCGATGTGTCGCCTCACCACTTGTCCATGACCTAATGTCACCTTGAATGACACAGGGCCTGTCTTTTCTGTTATTTCTCCTGGTACCCAGGCTGGTCCTGAGCCAAAGTTGCGGGTGTAGACCACATCTCCTTCTCTCAGTATTCTCTCTCTAGCATGCATGTCATGATAACCTTTTTGTTTCTCTTGTTTATCATGCACTTTGTTTCTGAAGTCTGGATGTATTAAGTCAAATGTTGACCTCAACTTCCTTCCACACAACAGCTCAGCTGGTGACTTGCCAGTTGTAGATTGGGGTGTTATTCGATAGCTGAACAGAGCTCTCGACATTCGGGTTTCAATAGAGTCTCCTGTCATCTTTTTCATGAGTGACTTGAATGTCTGCACGGCCCTCTCGGCTAAGCCGTTAGAAGAAGGATGGTATGGCGCAGTCGTGATGTGACGTATGCCATTCTTTTCAGAAAACTCTTGGAACTGTTCACTCGTAAAACATGTACCGTTATCTGATACTATGATTTCAGGTAGCCCATGTTGGCTGAAACTCTTTCTAAGACATTCAATGGTAACAGTAGAAGTAGAGCTACTCACAGAATATGCATCGATCCACTTTGAGTATGCGTCAACTATGATCAGGAACATTCTTCCCATCCATGGACCTGCGTAGTCAATGTGAATTCTTCTCCATGGTTTATCTGGAACTTCCCAGGGATGTAGTGGGGCTGCTGGAGGACTGTTCCTGTTCTCCTGGCATGCCGCACATGACTTCACAAGCGCCTCCACCTCTGCATCCATGTTGGGCCACCACATGTAACTCCTCGCCAACGCTTTCATGCGAGTGATGCCAGGGTGTGCTTGGTGTAGTTGTTGCAGTAAGGCATTCCTACCAGGTGGTGGAACAACCACGCGTCCTCCCCACAGGATACAACCTTCCTGGGTGCTGAGCTCATCCTGTCGTCGGGCATAGGGAATGAACTCAGGACTGTTCATCTTCGGCCATCCTCGCAAGATGTATTCTCGCACTCTTGCTAGAACAGGGTCTTTGTCTGTCCACTTCTTTATTTGTTGTGCGTTCACCAGGGGCACGCCGATATCTTCAAACAATAGCACTCTCTCCTCCTCCTCAGGCGTGCTGTCTCTTCCTCCATCCAAGGGTAGCCTACTCATCGCGTCAGCATTCGTATGGTCCCGTCCGGCTTTGTAAACGATGGTGTACTCATACGCTGCTAATGTAACGGCCCATCTCTGAATTCTCTGAGATGTCATCTGGGGTATGGCTCTCATTTCACTGAACAGTGAAATTAGTGGCTTGTGGTCAGTCACTATAGCGAACTGTCTCCCGTACAGGTATTTGTGGAATTTTTTTACACCAAATACTACTGCAAGGCCCTCCTTGTCTAGCTGGGAGTAGTTTTTCTCAGCTGCACTAAGAGTTCTTGAGACGAACCCTATGGGTCTCTCTGAGCCATCCTCCATACGATGAGAGAGTACAGCACCCACACCGTAGGGTGATGCGTCACACGCCAGGATGAGTGGTTTGTTTGAATCATAGTGCACTAACACACTACAGGACTGAAGTAGCGCTTTGGACTCTTCAAACGCCTTCTGCTGCTTGACCCCCCATGACCATTTTTCTTCCTTCTTAAGTAAGGTATGTAGTGGTGCCAGCAGCGTGGAGAGCTTTGGGAGGAACCTATGGTAATAGTTCAACAAGCCCAGGTAGGCTTTTAACTCAGTAACATTTTGTGGCTCAGGCGCCTCCGCAATGGCTTCCACTTTGTCTGTTAGAGGGTGTAGACCACTGGCGTTGATCTTGTGGCCTAGGAACACCACCTCTTTTCCCATGAACTCACACTTGCTTCTTTTCAACCTCAGACCGCTTTTCTCCAACCGTTGAAGCACTTCCTCCAGCGTTTTCAGATGTTCTTGTTCATTTGGTCCTGTACAAAGGATGTCATCCAAATAAATGGCAACATTCGGAATTCCACCTAGGATGCCCTCCATAGTTCTCTGGAATATAGCAGGACTGGAAGCTACTCCAAATGGTAAGCGTGTGTAGGTATATAAGCCTTTGTGTGTATTGATGGTTACATACTTTCTTGATTCTTCTTCCAAGACTACTTGTTGGTAGACGTGACTCATGTCTAATTTCGTGAAGTGTCGGCCGCCGTTCAGCTGTGCGAAGAGGTCCTCCACTTTAGGAATTGGATACTGATCCACCCGTGATGCTCGATTGACAGTGAGTTTGTAATCTCCACATATTCTAATGGAGCCATCCGGCTTTCTCACTGGGACTATGGGCGCCGCCCATTCTGCAACCTGCACTGGCTCAATGATCTTGTCATCCAGCAGCCTCTGTAGCTCGCTTTCGACCAGTGGCTTGACTGCATAGGGCACCGGTTGGGGTTTGCAGAATCGTGGTTGGGCCTCCTTGTCCACATTAATCTTTGCAGTGACACCTTTTAGCTGTCCTAAGCCTTCTTTGAACACCTCAGCGTGTCTTTCGAGGATCTCCTCCAGCTGCAATTTGGGCTGAGATTCCACTTTATTCACCAACTGATCAATCATGGCCAGTTCTTGTAGCCAACTTCGCCCTAGTAGATTTGGTCCTTCGCTCCCAACTACTACTACAGGTAAGTCCTTTTCTTTGTTTTCGTGCTGCACCTTCACTTGTGCCATGCCTAGCACGTCTAGCTTCTCTCCTGTGTATGTTTTTAATTTTAATGAACAGGGATTTAATTCTGCTGTGTCTGTTTTCTTCCACAGTTGTGTATATTGCTGTTTACTTAATATGGTTACTCCACAGCCTGTATCAACTTCAAATGTTACTTTCATTCCATTAACATTCATGGTACGCGTGATGGGCGCTACCTTGGTCAGCTCCTCTGACGTGTTGTAAATTGTGTGAAAACCCATGTCTTCTGTATCACTTTCTCCCTCCCCTCTCAGTTGATTCGCTCGCTGTTCCTTTCCTGGGCCCT
The DNA here is from genome assembly GCA_020510985.1 of Pholidichthys leucotaenia. Classification (NCBI taxonomy): domain Eukaryota; kingdom Metazoa; phylum Chordata; class Actinopteri; order Cichliformes; family Pholidichthyidae; genus Pholidichthys; species Pholidichthys leucotaenia. The sequence continues at coordinate 39,373,482 of CM035841.1, read as the reverse complement.
TGTTTTCATACTTTTGCCCATTAACTGTCGCTTTCAGCACCTGTGCGCTGTCCACCTTTATTCTACATGCTTTCTTAATGTGCCCTCGCTTGCCACAATTATGACACAGCTCAGTGGCAAATTTGCACTCGGCGGCATTGTGCTGGCCTTTGCAGCGATAACAACTGGGGAATTTGTGCTGAGTTTTGTCAGTCGACACTTTGTGGACACCTACTTGGGTCTTAGGCACACGAACATGCGTTGCTGTGTCCTCTGTTAGCTTCCCTTGCATCTCTCTCACATCTTTAGATGCTGTTTCCATCGCTTGGCATAATTCCAAAGCCTTTGCAAAAGTGAGTTTTGTTTCAGATAAAAGTCGCCGTTGCATTCGGTCATCATTCACTCCACACACAAGTCTGTCTCTTAACATTTCTTCCAATGAGACTTTGTAATCACAGTGCAGTGCTAATTTCCTCAATTCTGCCACATACTCTGCTATGGACTCAGTGTTCCTCCTTATGCGTGAATTAAATTTGAATCGTTGTACGATTTCACTCGGTTTGGGGCTGAAGTGCTTCTGAAGCTCAGCAGTAAGCTGGTCGTACGTTTTATCTTTCGGTAATGCAGGGCTTATTAAATTTCTCAACAAACTGTAAGTAGTTGCACCAACTCCACTCAACAGTACAGCCTTCCTTTTGTCTGGCTCCTCAATGTCATTAGCTTCGAAGAAAAAGTCCAACATTTCACTATATTCTTCCCATGACTGAGTCGAGTTATCAAAAGGGGTTACCGTTCCGATTACAGCCGCCATTGCTCGTCGTGGTGGGGAAACCTCGTTTTTCCTCCTCTGAACTTGCACTCGAACTACTGGAGTCACTTGAGTTCGCCACACTTGCAATGTTCTCTGTTTCTCGCCGCTGATTTTTTTCTTTTAATCCTCGTCGCCAATTGTGTGATATCCTACCGTGTAGCAATGATCACACTTGAGTTATTTCTTTGGCTAACTCTGCCGTTTATTCTGCAACACACATAATATGACTAAACATGGATTCTGCGCGGGGTTTTCACACTCTTGTTCTAATGTGTCCCCTTAGTAGTAATGCTAAACAATACAGGTAGTTCCCCCTAGAGGCATGTGCCAGTATTGTTTTAAATTAGACTTGCAGTCTACCACAACTGTTCTTCTATTTAACCTGATTTAACCTGATTTTCATTCTGATTTGGAAGCTGATGCTCTGTCTGCATATCTTAAAGACAAGCTTGGACGAGAAGTTTTCTGTCAGAAAATCCTCACTGGGAACGGCAGGGTTAGCTCATTTAAAGTAACGGCGGAATGCTCTGAGGTCGGGGACATGTACCAGCCAGAGCTCTGGCCAGAGGGCGCATTGGTGCGGCAATATTATGAGCCCCGGGGGGCTGGGAGGGCTGGAGCTAGTGGAGCGGCCGCTGTGGAGAATATGCGGGCACCCACGGATGATGGTGATCTTTCTTAACTCTTCTTCCTCTTTTTTGATGGGTATTAACGTCATGTCTTACAACTGTCGTGGCCTTAAACTGGGGCAAAGTACTGGGGAGAAAGCTCGCAGGTTAGTTATTGACAATTTATTGAACAATTGTGATATTTTGTGCCTTCAGGAAACATTTCTCTCTGAACAAGACTTGGAATGTTTGAGCTGTCTTAACCCTGATTTCCACGGTGCTGGGGAGTCTACAACTGACCTCAGCAAGGGGATTATCGGGGTAGGATACCTGGAGGTGTGGCTGTCCTCTGGAGAAAGAAGCTGGACTCCTTGATAAAAGTAGTCCGACTTAGTGTAGATTGGTGTATTGGTGTGCAGTTTAATTGTAATTATAAGGAATTCCTTATTATTAATGTATATACTGTGGTGGACACACATACGGGACCTGTTTTGTGACTCACATTTTAGGTCAGAACAAAGGCAGGGCAGCTCCCTTAGTGATTACAGGAAGCTGCAAGAATCATAGCTTTGGTATGCAAGGCTTGAGACTGTGGGGGGTTTAATTAAAGGATTAAAAAGGGGATGCATTGGAGACAGTGGAAGTGATATCATGGAGAGAAAATGCATTGTGACTTTCTTTATAATGTAAGGTAGTTTGTGAGACATGTGACCTGTGAAGTGTAAGAGTCCTGATATTTAAGGACGAGAGTTTACTGTGTGGATCTCTTTTTCTGCTTTGAGATGGTGGTGTTGTGAATAAAGCTGACTTGAGAGAGAACTCTGCCTCGTCATTTTCACATCACCACAATACGCCATTTGAGTGTCAACAGAATGAGGATGAATATTTAAATAAGCTTGCTTTTATTAATTCTTATATGCAAGACTATAATAATCGGCGGCCTCCGTCGGTCGATGATGACCATGGAAGAGAATCCTAAACGTCTACTCTGCTGGAACAGCACTGCCTGTGGCTGAACAGGCCGATGCGCGAATGACAGTCCCTGTCACACAGGTCGCACTTGTAGGTGGTCTCTGTGCTGCTGGGTCTGTGGCGGTTCTTCCTGCGGGTCCTTTTTTCATCTGGTGCAGCAGTCAGTCTCTCTTCACCCGCCTTGAGCTGTCTGGTCAGGGTACCTCTCCATTTGGAGCGGTCCGTTGCAAGGTCCTCCCAGCGCTCTGTGTTGATCTCCAGGGCCTTCATGCCTCTCTTGCAGACGTCTCTAAAGCGCAGCTGTGGGCGGCCAACGTCTCTCCTGCCAGTCGCCAGTTCTCCGCAGAGGACGTCTTTGGGGATTCTGCTATCCTCCATACAGTGAACGTGGCCTAGCCAGCAGAGCCTGCGCTGCCTGGGTAGAGTGAACATGGAGGGAAGGCTGGCGCGGGACAGAACTTCTGTGTTGGGCACTTTGTCCTGCCAGGATATGTCCAGGATGTGGCGAATGCAGCGCAAGTGGAAGGAATTCAGTCTCTTTTCCTGCCGGGCGTATGTTGTCCACGTCTCACTCCCATAGAGCAGTGTGCTGATGACGCAGGTGTTGTACACTGCCATCTTCGTCTTGACAGAGAGTTTGGGATTCTCCCACACTTGTGTGGTGAGGCGAGCGAGTGTGAAGGCTGATTTTCCAATCCTCTTGTCGATCTCTGTATCAAGGGAGAGGTTGTTGCTGATCGTGGACCCCAGGTACGTGAACTGATTCACGACCTCCAGCTCGTAGTCGTCGATGGTGATGGTTGGTGGTGCTTCCGTGCCTTGCACCAAGACGTTAGTCTTCTTCAGGCTGATTGTAAGCCCGAAATCCTTGCATGCCTGGGAGAAGCGGTCCATCAGGGTCTGAAGCTCCTGCTGTGTGTGGGTTGCGACTGCAGCGTCGTCTGCGAACAGCATGTCTCTGATTAGAGCCTCGCGTACTTTGGTTCTGGCTTTCAGGCGGGCGAGGTTGAAAAGCCTGCCGTCAGATCTTGTGTGCAGGTAGATTCCCTCTGTTGCTGTGCTGAAGGCATGCCTCAGGAGCATAGCAAAGAAAATCCCAAAGAGGGTTGGCGCAAGTACACAGCCCTGTTTCACTCCGCTGCGTATGTTGAATGGCTCTGAGACATTGCCGTCGTGCTGCACTATCCCCTGCATGTTTGTGTGAAACGATTCAATGAGGCTTTGCAACTTTGGTGGGCATCCTATCTTTGGCAGGATCATGAAAAGGCCCTCTCTGCTGACCAGATCAAATGCTTTGGTGAGGTTGATGAAGGCGATGTACAGGGGCATGTTCTGTTCTCTGCATTTCTCCTGGAGTTGAGATCTGAGGCTGAGATCGTCACTTCCTTGTGGTAACGTATCGTCACTTCCTGTTTTGCTGTCTGCCTGTGTGGTTTGCTCTCCAGCTCTCGAGCCACTAGCTATGGCTACTAGCTCTCTTTCCTCTCCTCCTCTGGTGTGCTCTCTCTGTCAGATGTTTAGCTACACCTCTGCCTCTTTTAGTGATAACGGTAAATGTAATAAATGTTGTCTTTTTGAGGCGCTCGAGGCGAGGTTGTCTGATTTGGAATCCCGGCTCCGCTGCATTGAAACACCGTCTGCGCCAGTTAATCTCGACGGACGCCCCTTAGCTGCAGCGGAGCTAGCTAGCTTAGGTCCCCCTGTCACCGGTTCCCCGGCTCTCCTCTGCAGCGAGGAGACTGGGTGGGTGACGGTGAGAAGGAAGCCTAGTCGCAAAGCCCCGGTTCACCACCAACCTGTTCACGTTTCTAATCGTTTTTCCCCGCTCAGCGACACACCCGCTGAGGAAAAAACTCTGATCATTGGCGACTCTGTAGTCAGAAACGTGAACCTAGAGACTCCAGCGGCCATAGTCACATGCATTCCTGGGGCCAGAGCAGGCGACATCGAGTCAAATTTGAAAATGCTGGCTAAAAGTAACTGTAAATATTCCACAATTGTTATTCACGCCGGCATTAATGACATCCGTCTCCGGCAGTCGGAAGTCACGAAACTTAATGTAGAATCGGTGTGTGGCTTTGCAAAAACGATGTCAGCCACTGTAGTATTCTCTGGGCCCCTCCCCAATCTGACCAGTGATGACATGTTTAGTCGCTCGTCATCCTTGAACCGCTGGCTGTCTGTGTGGTGTCCTAAAAATGACGTGGGCTACATTGACAATTGGAGCTCTTTTTGGGGAAAACCTGGTCTTATGAGACGAGACAGCATTCATCCCACTTTGGATGGTGCTTCTCATTTATCTAACAATCTGGCATCTTTTTTATCCAAATTTCCAAAACCCTGACTACTCAGAGTTGGGACCAGGAAGCAGGGTCGCAGTCTTACACGCCTCTCTGCAGCTCCTCTTCATCCGCCACCCCTCAGCTTAGCCCCTGTCTTCCCCATCAGAGAATCGTTGTCTGCTCCCTCCAAAGTAAATAAAAATATAATGTATAAGCATCCCAAAGTGATAAAGCAAAATATTGGTAAAACTCAAATTAAACATAAAGCCTCTAAATTGAATGATTTGGCCTCTGTTCCGCCTCATAATTTAAAAATTAAATGTGGTTTATTAAATATTAGGTCTCTAACTCCCAAGTCTCTGTTAGTCCATGATCTGTTAATTGATCATCAGATTGATTTAATTTCCCTTACAGAGACTTGGTTAGGACAAGAGGATTATGTTGGTTTAAATGAATCAACTCCCTCTGGTTATTTAAACTGTCAAAATCCCAGAAGTTCTGGTCGTGGAGGAGGAGTAGCATCAATTTACCATTCCAAATTACTAGTTAATGTAAAGCAAAAAACATGTTATAATTCCTTTGAGGGCCTGGCCCTCAGTATTGGGCACTTTAGCAATTCCAGGTTAAACCCAATTTTATTTGCCATAGTTTATCGTCCCCCATCAACCTATTCAGAATTTTTATCCGAATTTCCTGATTTCTTAGCTGATTTAGTGCTGAAATCTGATAGAATAATTATAGTAGGGGACTTTAATATACATGTGGATGTAGATAGTGACTGCCTTAATGTGGCTTTTAATTCAATATTAGACTCGATTGGGTTTTCTCAGAAAGTAGGAAATTCTACTCATTACCTCCACCATACATTGGACCTTGTTCTGACATATGGCATAGAAATAGAAAATCTGGTAGTGTCTCCTCATAACCCTGTACTGTCAGACCATTGTCTGTTAACCTTTGATTTTACTATTTCTGACTATTTGGCTCCTAAAGAAAAATATTATCACAGTAGATGCCTCTCAGATGATGCTGTTTCCAAATTTATGCAGATTGTTTCCTCTATGCCATGTGTCAACACAACGGAAATAAGCTATAGACAGCTTGCTCCTTCTGTAATTGATAACATGGTGGATAGTGTTTCAGCTTCTCTGCATCAGGCTCTAGACTTGGTGGCCCCCTTAAAAAAGAAAAAGTCTAATCAGAGATTTTTAACTCCTTGGTTCAACACAGAAACTCGTAGCTTAAAACAGAAGACTCGTCAATTAGAAAGAAAATGGCGCTCTACTAATTTAGATGAAATCTATTTAGCTTGGAGAAATCATCTTTTAATTTGTAAAAAATCTCTTAGAAAAGCTAGAACGAGTTATTACTCTGCATTAATAGAAGAGAACAAGAATAATCCCAGGTTTCTTTTCAGTACTGTAGCCAGGTTGACAAAGAGTCAGGACTCTGTCAATCCTAGCATCCCCTTAGAGCTTACTAGTCAGGACTTTATGAACTTTTTCAATAATAAAATTTCATCCATCAGAGATAAAATCAATCAGATTCTTCCCACAGTTAACTTAAATACTGTAACTACTACAACTCCTTCTATTGATGTCTGTCTTGATGAGTTTACTCCAATCGACCTTTGTGAGTTAGACAAAATAGTTTCCTCATCCAAACCTTCAACTTGTCTTTTAGACCCTATTCCTACCAGGTTATTTAAAGAAGTCTTCCCACTTATTGGTAGCTTTATTCTTCATATAATCAATTCTTCATTAACTTTAGGCCATGTACCGCAGGCTTTTAAAACGGCTGTAATTAAACCCTTACTCAAAAAGCCAACGCTAGATCCAGGAGCTTTAGCTAACTATAGACCAATCTCTAATCTCCCTTTCATTTCAAAAATCTTAGAAAGAGTTGTTGCTATGCAATTATTTGACCACCTGCAGGGAAATGGTTTATTTGAGGAGTTTCAATCTGGGTTTAGAATCCATCATAGCACTGAAACAGCCTTAGCGAAGGTCACTAACGACCTCCTCATTGCATCTGATAATGGACTAGTTTCTGTACTTGTCCTTTTAGATCTTAGTGCAGCTTTTGATACTATTGATCATAATATTCTACTTGATAGATTAGAACACATTAGAACAGCGGCTGAAATGAGCTTTCTCCGTAGGATTGCTGGGCTCACCCTCAGAGATAGGGTGAGGAGCTCAGTCATCCGGGAGAGGCTCAGAGTAGAACCGCTGCTCCTCCACATTGAAAGGAGTCAGTTGAGGTGGTATGGGCATCTGATTAGGATGCCTCCTGGACGCCTCCCACTTGAGGTGTTTCAGGTACGTCCCACTGGGAGGAGACCCCGGGGCAGACCCAGGACTCGGTGGAGAGACTATGTCTCCCAGCTGGTCTGGGAACGCCTTGGTATCCCCTCTGAAGAGCTGGAGCAGGTGGCTGGGGAGAGGGAAGTCTGGGCTTCTCTGCTTGAACTGCTGCCTCCGCGACCCGGACCTCTGGAAAAGCGGTAGAAGATGGATGGATGGATGGATGGATGGATAGATTAGAACACTATGTTGGACTTAATGGAACTTCGTTGCAGTGGTTTAGATCTTATTTATCTGATAGGTTCCAGTTTGTTCATGTAAATGATGAGTTTTCTCTCAGCTCAAAGCTTAGTCATGGAGTTCCACAGGGATCTGTGCTTGGCCCTACTCTTTTTAGTTTATATATGCTTCCGTTAGGCAACATTATTAGAAAGCACTGTATACATTTTCACTGTTATGCAGATGACACACAATTATACCTGTCAATGAAGCCAGATGATACTAATCAATTAGCCAAGTTAGAAGCCTGTCTTAAGGAAATCAAAGTTTGGATGACTTGTAATTTCCTGCTATTAAATTCAGATAAGACTGAAGTCATTCTTGTTGGTCCAAAAAACCTTAGAAATTCCTTTCCAAATCAAACTTTCAGTTTGGATGCAGTTACTCTTTCTCTTAATAGCTCTGTGAGGAACCTTGGAGTTATTTTTGATCAGGATTTGTCCTTCAATTCACATATTAAATTTGTTTCTAAGACTGCCTTCTATCATTTGCGTAATATTGCCAAGATTAGGAGCATCTTGTCTCAGAGTGATGCTGAGAAGCTGATCCACGCTTTTGTTAGCTCGAGATTAGATTATTGTAATTCTTTATTATCAGGTTGTCCTAAAACATCTTTAAAAAGTCTTCAGCTGATCCAAAATGCTGCAGCAAGAGTTTTAACAGGTACTAGAAAGAGAGATCATATCTCTCCGGTTCTGGCCTCCCTTCATTGGCTTCCCATAGAGTTTAGAATTAAGTTTAAAATCCTTCTTCTTACTTACAAAGCTCTAAACAATCAGGCTCCTTTTTATTTAAAAGATCTGATACTACCGTATCATCCTAACAGAGCACTACGCTCCCAAAATGCAGGTTTACTTGTAATACCTAGAATCTCCAAAAGTACAATGGGAGGCAGAGCCTTCAGTTATCAAGCTCCTCTCCTGTGGAATCAGCTGCCAATCTGGATTCGGGAGTCAGACTCGATCTCTGTTTTTAAGAATAGGGCTAAAACCTACCTTTTTGATATAGCCTACAATTAGGGAGGGATCATGTGTTTTCTGAACCCTCCCTTAGTTATGCTGCTAATAGGTTTAGTCAGCCGGGGGACCTCCAGTAATGCACTGGGCCTCACTCCTTTCCTCACTCTCTATGAAATATTTTTTTTTTGCTGGTCATTAACATTTGTTTGTTCTCTCCCATAGATTGAGTCCCCATCGTGCTGTTTGCTCTCTACATGTCTGTTCTTTTCTTCTTCTCTATCCCCTCACCCCCCAGCCAGTCGCAGCAGATGACTGCCCCTCCCTGAGCCTGGTTCTGCTGGAGGTTTCTTCCTGTTAAAAGGGAGTTTTTCCTCTCCACCGTCGCCAAGTGCTTGCTCACAGGGGATCGCCTGATTGCTGGGGTCTTTCTGCAACTGTGGGGGTCCTCCCTACAGTTGATAGTGCTATGAGATGACTGTTGTTGTGAAATGGCGCTATATAAATAAAGTTGAATTGAATTGAATTGAATTGGAGTTGGCGGATGGAGAATATCATGTCTACCGTCGATCGCTCAGCGCGGAAGCCACACTGAGACTCGGGGTAGACACGTTCGGCAAGCTTCTGTAGACGAACAAGAACAACTCGTGCGTAGACTTTGCCAACAACGCTGAGGAGGGAGATGCCCCTGTAGTTGTTGCAGTCGCTTCTCTCCCCTTTGTTTTTGTAGAGGGTGATGATCTTGGCGTCCCTCATGTCCTGTGGTATGGCACCTTCCTTCCAGCACTGGCAGAAGATGTCATGCAATGGCAGCAGTAGGGCGGTCTTGCAGTGCTTGATCAGGTCGGGGGGTATGCCGTCGTTGCCGGGTGCCTTGCCAGCGGCCAAGTTATCAATGGCCTTGCTGAGTTGGTCGATGGTTGGCTCGGCAACAAGTTCGTCCATGAATGGCAGGCAGTCGATGGCATCAAGGGCTAACGGTGTCACGGTGTTCTGTCTGGAGTAGAGGTCGGTGTAGTTTTCCACCCATCTCTCCATCTGCTTGTTCTTTTCTGTGATCATCTCCCCAGTGGAGGATTTGAGGGGGGGCCGTCTTGCTCTGAGCCTGACCAAGTGCTTTCTTGATGCCATCGTACATACCACGGATGTTCCCTGTTATGGCAGCGGTTTGAATGTCTTGGCTGAGCTGAGTCCAGTACTTGTTGGCACAGCGCCGAGCAGTCTGCTGAACTTTGCTTCTCGCAGCCCTGAGAATCTGGAGATTCTTCTCGTTTGGGTACTTCTTGTACTCAGCAAGTGCTGAGCACTTGGCTTCAATGACGGGGGTCATCTCGGTCAACTTGGCATCAAACCAGTCCTGTGACTTCGAGGTCTTCCTCCCAAAGGTAGCCAAGGCTGTGCGGTGGATGGTGTTTCGCAGCTCTTCCCACTTCTGCTTTGCAGATTCTCCTTCTTGTCGTACATCAAGTTCCTTCTCAAAGGTGGAGGCAAACTGCTCAACAAGTTCTGGTTGGGCCATCTTGCTGGTGTCAATCCGTGCCTTTCCAGGCTGTCTAGCACGATGGAATTTCTTCAGCTGCAGCTTGACCTTGTAACACCCCAATGAATGGTCTGTGTCGCAATCTGCACTCTGGAACGAACAGGTGATTAGCACTTTCTTCAGTGAGGTGTGCCTGGTCAGGATCAAGTCCAGCTGGTGCCAGTGCTTTGAGCGTGGATGTCGCCAGGAAACCTTGTGTTGGGGCATGGTCTTGAAGAACGAGTTTGTGATGCACAGATCGTGATATGTGCAGAACTCGAGCAGCCGCTGTCCGTTGTTGTTCATTCTGCCCACGCCAAATGGTCCAAGACAGGAGGGCCAGGAGTCGTGGTCAGCACCCACTCTGGCATTGAAGTCTCCAAGGAGAATGAGTTGTTCAGAGTTGGGGATGATCCTGACAGTTGTTGTGAGATTCTCGTAGAACTCATCTTTTGCCTCTGGTGTGGCTGTCAGTGTTGGGGCATACACACTGACGAGGGTGACTGGGCCTTGAGTGGTGTTGAGGTGGAGGGTGAGGAGTCGTGCAGAGCCATTGCTGCCCGGTTCCACAATCTTCAGCAAGGTGCTCTTCACTGCGAAGCCCACTCCGTGTTCCCTGTGTTCGTCATTGCCCTTTCCCTGCCAGTAGAACGTGTAGTCTTTCTCTCTCAGTGTGCCTGCGTTAGCCAACCGTGTTTCCTGGAGAGTGGCGATATCCACTCCCAGTCTCTTCAGCTCATTATTGATGATGGCAGTCTTCCTGGTGTTGTTGATGTCCTTGAGGTTAGCAGCGAGTCCTGTCATCATAGTGCGGACGTTCCAAGTTCCCAGTTTTAGAGTTGGTCTCTTTTGTTTTTCTGTCTTGCCTGGTGCGAAGGTTCTCAGCCTGCTGTTTGGACTTCTCCTCATCCCCATGCACCCAATGAGGAAAGCAAGCTGTGGCGGGACAACACCTTATTGGCTGGGGGCTGCCCAGCTTGAGGCGGGCGGTAGCTGTCCAGTGAGATCCGATGATCCCTCCCACCGTCGGGAACAACCCCTGGCACCGTGCTTTACGCCAATTGAGCGGTGGCTTATAACCGGTAACTGTCATTCCCCGTGTTTTGTCTATGCCAAAGGTGAAGCTGGAGTGTCCTCTCCAGTGATCCAGTGTTCTACCTTCCAGCGTTGGTAGGATTCAAGCCTGGGCAGGAAGATATGGAGGACAAGATGTTGCCCATGCAGCATGTCCCCCCTCTCCACGTCACTGATGAATCCAACGGAACAGCAGGGCTGCTACAGTTTGGCACAAGCGCCGTCGCAGGAGCTGCCAGAACGATGTTGAGCACAACAGAGAACTGCCTTATGCAGTTCTCTCTCTCTATTATAGTCTTATTATGCAAGACTATAATAATACTTGTATTTTTATTATGGGGGACTTGAATGCAGACATATCTGACACTGACTCCTTATTTGCAAAACATATGTATCATTTTTGTTATGAGAATAACTTAATCTTGTCAAGTAAGGTGTTAATGCCTTCTGATAGTTATACCTATATAAGTGAGGCCTGGCACACTACGTCCTGGCTAGATCATTGCATCAGCACTGGTGATGCACATGCCTCTTTGGGTGGCATGAGTATTTATTATGGGCTAGCAATGTCTGATCATATACCGTTTGAGATGATAATTAATGTTGACTGTCTACCTGCACTTTGTCAAAATGTCAGTCAGGATGAGGTGGGAAAATTAGACTGGGACACTCTTTCTAAGGAAGAAATTGTAGAATACTGTGTCCGTACAGATAAATCCTTGAGTAAAATATGTCTTCCTAGAGATGCTGTAATGTGCAGCGATGTGAATTGTAGCATTGTTGAGCATAAGAAAGACCTTTGTAGTTTGTACGATGCTATAGTTAACTCCCTGTATAAGGACAGTAAGCCTTATTATAGGAAGATACGTAAAACACATAATGTTAGACCTGGCTGGAATGAGGCCGTAGCTGTGCCTTATTCTGAAGCTGGGGAAGCATATAAAGCATGGGTGGTGGCTGGGAGACCCAGACAAGGGCCAGAATTTGAGATGAAGAAATGTACAAATGCAAAGTTTAAGTATGCTATTCGTCATATTTCTGAAGATGAGCAGCTAATGAGAAGTAATTCCTTGGCCAAGAAATTGTTAGATAAGAATGTCACAGATTTTTGGAAGGAGCTTAGATGGATTAGTAATAGTAAAACGTCTTTGCCCTGTACCTTGGAAGGCATTTCAGGTACAGAAAATATTGTGGATTTATGGTGGCAGCATTTTCATTCATTATTTAATTCAACTAAGGATGAAACTTATAAGGTAGGGAAAGTAGAAAGGGACGATTCGCTCCGGATTGACACTTCTGCAGTGACCAAAGCCATTAGGGAGTTATCAGATAACAAAGCGAGTGGTTTAGACTGTATTTCTGCTGAGCATCTTAAATACGCTAGCTCAAGAATTGCTCCTCTTCTAGCAATCTGTTTCACCAGCTTCATGATTCATGGGATGTTACCAGAATCATTATTGTCTGTTGTGTTGGTACCAGTCATTAAAGATGAAGCTGGCAAGCTGTGTAGCCTGGACAATTACATGTCCATAGCTATAGCCAATATAATATCTAAAGTACTGGAAAGAATCATGTTTGAAAAATTAAATGTATTCATCAAATCTACTGATCATCAATTTGGATTTAAACCCCATCATGGAACAGATCTGTGCATATATGCTTTAAAAGAAATTATAAATAAGTATAGAAATCAAAATTCTTCAGTTTTTTTGTGTTTTATTGATGCCTCTAAGGCGTTTGATCGCGTTAATCACAGGATATTGTTTAGGAAAATGATTGACAGGGGGGTTCCCAAGTACTTAGTACGTATCCTGATTTACTGGTACGCACATCAGAAGATGCTGGTGAAATGGGGGAAGAGTCATTCATCCCCATTTGGTGTGAGCAGTGGTGTCAGACAGGGCAGTATATCTATATATCTTTATATGGATGAGTTGTCAAAACAACTGAATGCCTGTAAAACTGGGTGTTTAATAGGGAATAAGTTAGTGAATCATTTTATGTATGCTGACGATCTAGTTATTCTCAGTCCAAGTAGTGCTGGTCTTCAGGAGTTATTAAGAGTGTGTAGTGCTTATGGAGAGGAAAATGACTTAAAATATAATACAAATAAGAGTTGTGTGCTGATTTGCCGCACTAAAGAAGATTTGTTAATGAAATTCCCTGTCTTTGATTTGGCAGGCAGGGAATTAATTGTCAGGGATAAAATTAAATATCTGGGACATTTTATTAATGATAGAATGACTGATGATGATGATATTTTCAGACAACGCTGCAAAATCTACATGCAAGCAAATATTCTTGCACGCAGGTTTGGCTTTTGTTCAGATGAGGTGAAACTGGTTCTTTTTAAAACCTATTGTACACCTTTATACACTGCTCACTTATGGATAAATTACAGGAAACAAAGTATGCAGAAATTACAGGTTGCTTATAATGGTGCTTTAAGAATTTTACTTAAAAAGCCTCAATGGTGCAGTGCTTCCGAGTTATTTGTCTCATCACGTGTAAATACTCTGCATGCAGTAATAAGGAATCTTACGTATAAATTCATCTGTCGGCTTGATGTATCTAGAAATGAAATCATTCAAGTCATGTCTAGCATTAAGCTCAGTTCTATTCGCTGTCAGTCACAGTTTAGAAGGCACTGGTACAGTTGTCTTTTTAAGTCTTTTTAAAGTCTGTACTGTCTTTGTACTTCTTTTAGTTGTTGTGTCTTATTGTTTTGTAACTTTTTGATTGTTTTTCTTATCAACTGTTTCAACTGTCTTGTTTATTTTATTTTTGATGGACCATGAGTCTGGAATAAAGTTTTTGATTGATTGATTGATTGAACCTTTATTTATACAGGGTCCTGTACTGTTCTGTTTTAAGTTCATGTCGACCTAATAACGCAGTGTTAAATGGTTCCAGAAAAACGTGTAAAACAAAAAAGTTTTTTTTGCGTGTGTAGACGCTACGTATGTGACGTCATATAACGTAAGTCTTCCTCAACTCAAGATGGCGAGGAGGCCAGTGGAGCTTTGAGAGCTGAACCGAAACTTGCTGGTAAAACTGTTATAAAGACTTTTGTTGGTCATCAACAAATGTGAGGAATATTTGTTCGAGAAAAGTAAGCTGACCCGGAGAATGTTCTGGTTTCGAGTCTGCTTTCAAATAGGATTTAAAAGAACGGTGAACCAAGCTAAAAGTAGCTAGCTTAGCCGCTTTGTATTGAAGACTGTTTAGTGATGTTATGCTCGACACTGGCCACGGTTACATGGGCAAAATTTCTTCAGTCTGATTACAATTCAGATCAAGAATTTTACTGTTTACATGGATCCTGAATAAGTTGATCCGATTAGGACGTGCGTTTCCATGTGTCACACGTTTGAACGGAATAAATCATCGAAAATAGTAGAAGAAGAAGCAACTTCCCGTGTTAGCAAGCCCCGCTTCGTCTCGAAACTGACCTGTATTGTGTTATTCAGACTGTACTCTTGCTTCTGCTGGTCTCCATAATGAAGCTACAAGTACATACTTCTGCATATGACGAGCAGAGGGAGACAGCAGGACGATACAGACCAGTTTTGTTTTACTCTCGCTGTCTTCCGCTAGCTGCTGTAAAGGCGGAAATACGTCATGTCGACGTGTGGCGTGCATACAGACATGCGCAGTAAACATATTTTGTGCCCAACCTTTGGAATAAGTTTTCATGCGCACCATTCGGATTAACAATCGGAATGAAATTTTGATCTGAATGAGCGTGATCGGGTCAAAATATTCAGATTGGCATTTTTACATGAAGCATTTTTATTCCGATCAGGCTTTTACTACAGTTACTTGTGTCCATGTAAACATGGTCACTAGCTATGTTTACATGGACACAAGTAACCGGATTAAAAGCCTGATTGGAATAAAAATGCTTCATGTAAACACGCCAATCTGAATATTCTAACCCGATCATGCTCATTCGGATCAGAATTTCATTCCAATTGAGAGGGGTGGGTTATGCCGATTGTTAATCCGAATGGTGCGTATGAAAACACTTATTCCAAATGTAGGGCAGAAAATATGTTTACTGCGCATGTCTGTACACCAGCCGCACGTTGACGTGACATATTTCCGCCTTAGCAGCAGCTAGCGGAAAACATAGCGGGAGTAAAACAAAACTGGTTGCGCCCCAGGGCCTACATCGCTTCAAGGGGCGCAACAGAACCACGGCTGTGCAGAGTGGCTAACACGACGTGATAGTGTTGGCAATATTGGCTGGCTGACAACACGGCAGATGCACACAAAACATGTACAGCTGACTGTCAAAGAGAGAGGGCGCATGGTGGGAACAGCGAATCTTGGACAGCGCCCACCTGAAAGTGGGTCAAAACGGCTGCCCAACAACCGCCGACCAGAGCGGTAGCTACAGGCATGGAAAAGAAAAGGAACACAGACATAAAAACAACAAGAACTCAAAAGGTAATGCATAATAAACCCGATGCCTGAGCCACAGAGAACGGTCAGAACCAAGCCTACAGGATAATGCAGGCTCCGTTCGTGACACCAACTGACTATATTGTATTCATTGCCACTAATTTGGACTTTTTCCTGTTATAATAATTAATTTAATATTTTTGATAGTTATAGTTCATGTGCTATACCAGTTATGAGTATTGTTTTTCTTGTTACCAAACTCTTGAAAAAATGAGGACTATCTGTTGCTTCTATTTTCTTATTATTGTTGAAAATCACCTGCCAGTTGATCCAAGACAAAAGCAGTTAATAAACAATGATAACAAACAAAATTGCATTTTTAATGAGAAATAATAGGGAATACATTGTTTTTAAGGATATTGCCATCAGTAACACAGAGAATAATTTTAATTTCTAAAGGGGTTTTACAGATAATTGAACTTTAAAATAAGTTATGGCCACGAGTATGCTCTAATTTACTAAAAAATGTATATTTGCAAAATTTAAAAAAAAAAAATCTTTCTTTTGTTCAAATACCCAGGATTGATACAGGATTACATGCAACGTCCAAATGATGACAACAGTTATGAGATTTTCAAGGATCACACTATAAATATTTAGTCATTTCATTTTCTTGGAATAATTGACAACAGTTGTGTTCAGATAAACATTTATTGAATGAAAAACAATACCATGAAAACATAAAGGTGGTTAGTCAGCATAAGTAAAGCCAACATATTTTTTTTTTTTTGATTTTGTGCACTTGATTGATCCCCAGAAGGGAAATTGAGGGCATCCACCTGGATGGATGAAGCAGCCTGGTACGGCGCTATCCCTTTACCATTCACACACACATTCACACCTAGGGCCACTTTTAGAGTCTCTAATTAACCTAACTTGCATGTTTTTGGCCTGTGGGAGGAAACCGGAGAACTCCCGGAGTAAGCCCACGCAGACACGGGGAGAACATGCAAACTCCACACAGATCACTGTTCGTCAGGGGCTGGGATTGAACCAGGGATCCTGTGGCCAAGGGTGAGTTGCTGTGCTGCTGCAGTGCTAACCACTGTGCCACCGCACCGCCCAGTTGTCCGTCTTTTATTGGAAAGGTCTGTCTGATCTTGTTAACAACACAGGCAGGTATTGGCACACGGACTTTCTCACCAAGGTAGTGGTAGCACCATCGGATAAACTGTCTGTAAGCTGTATATCGCTTCCAATTGTTCCCATAATCCACATTCAGATAATGTTTATAGGTGAAGTTGGCCACTTCCAACACATCTTTGTTCAGACACGCCGCGGGGAAGTTGTGATGACCAGTGATACACTTTATGGCACCATCCAGAGTTTTCTGCTTCACCTTGTCCTGCTCCTGACAGCAAATACTCTCCTCCTTTGTTGTCATGATCACACACAGACCACACTGGCACCTGCAAAAATAAAAAATAGTATCTTTTGATTTGTTTACTTGGGGGAGGGGCGTTGAAAGTATCAGGTAGATTTTTCAATTGTATTATAAATACACTGCTATGATTTTATTGAAAAATTGGGTTTAAATAAATTATATTTATGAACAAATAATTTGTTGCAATATCTGTAACAAAAGCATACCACTCGGTGTTCCCCTGCCATGTGTTTGTCGCTACTGCTGCACCGGCCATGTGTGCCTCACCACCGTCACTCTCTGAGTCTAGGCATGATGTCCGCTAGGCACGGCTCAAACTTATAAGGTCTGATGCCCCCAGATTCTTCATTATCCCATTCTTCGGAACTATAATTGTCTGAAGATTGGACAACACAAACCAATTCCAGACTACATGTGCTGGAACCATCGTCGATGTTTTCTACTGCTTCCATCCTGCATGTACAATGGGCAGCCAAGCGTTTCCCAGCCACTGACGCAATTTGTGACGTGGCGCTCATGAAAACGTCGGATATTCGCGTGAAAATCAGCTAAAACAAGGTAGGAAACTGAAAGGAATGAACATTTACATAAATGAGCACCTTACAAAAGAAAACGCAGAAATAGCCAGAAAAGCAAGATACATGAGAAAGCAGAAAAAGATTCAAAACACCTGGACATCAAACTGTAAAATATACATCAAATTAAATGGATCACCTGAAGAAGCCAAGGTCATTAACATCCGTAATATTATGGAACTGGACAAATATCAATGAATATTATGAACTGGAGTCGACAGCAACAAGAGACAATTGTAGGACACTGAAGGGATATACTCATCTGCATCAGGACATTTAACAACATGAGACAAAAAATTAACCCCTTGCACTCTGGTCAGTTTCCCTAAAAACGCCTAAAAATAACGTACCCAAAGTAAATCAAAAGCTGTTCTTCAACCCTTTGCAGCATCTTCATGGGGTTGGTCTCATTTAAAAGAAACTAACTAACCTGCACTTATATAGCGCTTTTCTAGTCACAAAGACCACTCAAAGCGCTTTCTTTAATACTAACCCTCTATTCTAAGGGCCTATAGGAAACAGATATCTAGGGACAATTTAGAACAGCCAATTAACCTAACATGCGTGTTTTTGGCATGTGGGAGGAAACCGGAGAAATCCCGGAGTAAACCCACGCAACACGGGGAGAACATGCAAACTCAACAAAAAACACTTTGAATTTTTTGGCAAAACAGTCATAATCTCTCCAAGTGCTCCTGCCACTGAGTAACAGTCATCTAAACATACGGAATCTGAAGAAAATAAATTTTGCCTGGGTGTTTTTTTAGATACAAATGCTTGCAAATAACACACAGCTGTCAGATACTGGCTGGGAAATGCAACAGGAATGTAGAACCAAGTGTTATCAAGCTGAGGTCAAAATTTTGTAACAATACCACAAAAAATCAATATATTACACAGCTTTTTTCTCAGGTTGTTCCCAGGCGTTTTTGAAATGTGCCAAATTGTGCCAAATGGCACAGTTTGGAAAAACGTCTATAACTTTTGAATGCTGAAACATAGAAGCTCCATCTTGGGCTCTAATGAAAGGTGACACTCAGCGCTGTGTGTGTGTGTGTGTGGGGGGGGGGTGTTTATTCATGAATGAATGAATGAATGAACAAACAAGCCCCCCACACACAAAGAAGCATGCCACATAAAAAATGTGTGGCCTTTTTTTTTTTACAAGAAAAAATAACCTACAGTGCAATAAAAATTATACTAAAATATCTGCAATGTAGAGGATAACAACCCCCCCCCCCCCCCCCCCCCGCCACTACAGAGGAGCTCGGCGCACAAAAAACGGTCCGTCATGTGGCTATGACGCACCGTTGTAATTACCGATCGGTCAAAACTCATTTTTATTACTATTTTCAGTGATAAAGAATAATTTAGCTTATAACACTTACCTGTCCACAACAGCAGTGTCGTTGGCGAACATCTGTTCCTCATTGTCAGACGAACATGAAGCTGGTCCGCTTGTTACGGACTCGTGGTTCTGGTCACGCTACCCGGTCAAACCATGATTCCATGATTGCGGTTTTGCGCTTCCATGATTGCGGTTTTGGCGAATGATTTTTCAAAACAAATAAGAACAGTAGTAATAAAAAAAGACTGGCGAACGCTACCGTTACACACAGGTCTCAATGTGTGTCACCCAGCGGCTTACACAAAACAGATTTTACGCACGGGACGCACGCGATTCAATCGTCGAACTTCTCTGCTTCAATTGGCTCGTTGTATTCGTGGTCGTTGGTAGGCGGGTCCTTCTTGCTAGGTTTTCAGTCATTGGTTCTTTAAGGTTTCAGAAACCCAATTCAAGGCTCTTATTAGTCGAATGAGAGGTCAATCAAATCTAAACCAATCAAAGCACTCCTTTGGCTTTCTGTTCGCGGCTGTGTTAATTTTTACACATTCATACCCAGTGTTATGGGCACTACTGGAAGAACGGAAATGCAGCTTTTTTTTTTCAGTGCGCACTGAGACACACTAGGATGCAGAGACGTGACCGCCCGCGGTATCCCGGAGTGCAACAGGTTAACAAACAGGAACAACAGGAACTGAAAGTTTTTGAATATACGGATCACAACCCACAGGACATAGAATATAACATAGACCCTGATAACAATTTATTTAGCTCCATCAATAATAACTGTAGTTACTACACGGATGATCAGTTTAACACAATGGTCACATCTGATTTCAATATTTCTATGATCCACTTCAACAGCAGAAGTCTCTATGCCAACTTTAATAACATTAAAGATTATTTACATCAGTTTAAAGAGCCATTCAATATTGTGGCAATATCAGAGACGTGGCTCAGTGAAGAGAAAGGAGTGGATTTTACCATGGATGGCTATAAATTAAATTATATAAATAGAAAAGTGAAAAAAGGAGGAGGAGTTGCAATTTATGTTGACAAGAGCTTGAAATACAAGGTTGTTGAAAATCTGTCAGTAACTGTGGATGATTTATTTGAATATATTACAATAGAAATCTGTCTGGACAATGTGAAGAATATAGTAGTGAGCTGTGTATATAGAACACCTGGATCAAACATTGACTTATTTAAGGACTGGATGGAAAAAATGTATGCAAAACTAACTCATAAAGTTATGTTCATCTGTGGGGATTTCAATATAGATCTGATGAATTCAAAACAACATAGTTTGACAGAAGAATTTATCAACACAATGTACAGTATGGGCTTACATCCAACAATTACCGGACCTAGCAGAATCACGTCACACAGTGCCACACTAATAGATAACATATTTGCAAACATTATGGAAAATAATATCAGGAGTGGGCTTTTATTGAATGATATCAGTGACCACCTGCCGATTTTTGTTGTCTATCAGTGTGATTCTAGGAAGAAAAAGTATACCAAAAATATTAAATATAAAAGAATAAGAACCGAAGAATCTATGTATTTACTGAGAAAGGAATTATTAAAAGGAACTCTGATTATATTGGCATGTTAGCTCTATATGCTTTATTTTTATGTTACTAACATAACTATAATATAATTTTTTTGAAAATAATTCCCAGTTTTATATATTTTTAAAAAACTTTATTACCATGTAAATCGCCATTATTGTTTACGTCGCAATGCATTCTGGGTAGTGACGTAGAATGGTTGCAGCCGTTTTTTCTGTCTTATACAAGCCAAGAAGCAAAGCTACGAACTACTGCCATTTGTCAGTGAAAATGCCACATTGCGCGGCTTTTGGATGTAATTTCCAATCAAAGGGAAATAAAGAGAGCGGGGTGAGCCTCCATAGCTTTCCTAAAGAGGGAAAGTTGAGGAAAAAGTGGAGCGGCAGCGGCTTAGCAGGTAGAGCAGGTCGTCTAATAACCCGATGGTTGGCGGTTTGCATCACGCTCTCCCCAGATATCCTGCCGTTGTGTCCCTGGGCAAGACACTTCACCCGCATTGCCTCCAGTGCCCATAACACTGGGTATGAATGTGTAAAAATGTTTAAATGCTCGGTGGTGGCCGGAGAGGCTGTTGGCGTGGATTGGCAGCCACATTTCCCTCACTCTGAGTGTCTGTGATCACGCGCTGTAAAGCACAATATCGCTCAACGCGCACGCATGAGACATGTCTGTGATCGCACATAAAGCTGACATATGTATTAATCACGCTATGATAAAGCACAATATCGCTCAAAGTGCACGAGCGTGCGCTTTGCGCACCAGTGTGGCGGATGAAATAAGGGAACCCAGTGTTGAGGCACGGAATAATTGCAGGCAGGACACGGCGAACTGAAGTTTCAAAGGGTGTTTATTTCATCCTCCAGCATGAAGCTCACTCCAGCGCTGTGGAGCGAGCCCTTTTTTTTTTTATTACTTATTTTGTACTAACCACAGTGCGCAGTGGTTAGCACTGTGGCAGCACAGTTTACCCTCGGCCGGGGGATCGCGGAGATCGTGGGTTCGATCCCTGCCCCCGGCCAACAGTGATCTGTGTGGAGTTTGCATGTTCTCCCCGTGTTTGCGTGGGTTTACTCCGGGATTTCTCCGGTTTCCCCCCACATGTCAAAAACATGCAGGTTAGGGAGTTAAGGGGCGCTTGCGCACGCAGCGACTGGCAGCTGGTGGCTTGTCACCAGACTGCAAAACAAATCTACCTATGGGTACAAAATAAGTAATAAAAAAAAAAGGGCTCGCTCCACAGCGCTGGAGTGAGCTTCGTGCTGGAGGATGAAATAAACACCCTTTTAAACTTCAGTTCGCTGTGTCCTGCCTGCACTTATTCCGTGCCTCAACACTGGGTTCCCTTATTTCATCCGCCACACTGGTGCGCAAAGCACACACTGGTGCGCTTTGAGCGATATTGTGCTTTATCACAGCGTGATTAATACATATGTCAGCTCTATCAGGCATGTGCTATAGCGCGTGATCACAGACACTCAGAGTGAGGGAAATGTGGCTGCCAATCCATGCCAACAGCCTCTCCGGCCACCACCGAGCATTTAAACATTTTTACACATTCATGCCCAGTGTTATGGGCACTGGAGGCAATGCGGGTGAAGTGTCTTGCCCAAAGACACAACGGCAGGATATCTGGGGAGAGCGTGATGCGAACCGCCAACCATGGGGTTATTAGACGACCTGCTCTACCTGCTGATCCGCTGCCGCCCCACTTTTTCCTCAACTTTCCCTCTTTAGGAAAGCTATGGAGGCTCACCCCGCTCTCTTTATTTCCCTTTGATTGGAAATTACATCCAAAAGCTGCGCAATGTGGCATTTTCACTGACAAATGGCAGTAGTTAGTAGCTTTGCTTCTTGGCTTGTATAAGACAGAAAAAACGGCTGCAACCATTCTACGTCACTACCCAGAATGCATTGCGACGTAAACAAAAATCGTAATAAAGTTTTTTTAAAAATATATAAAACTGGGAATTATTTTCAAAAAAATTATATTATAGTTATGTTACTAACATAAAAATAAAGCATATAGAGCTAACATGCCAATATAATCAGAGTTCCTTTTAATACAAGACTGGAAGATAGTTTATGATGAAAATGATATAAATAAAGCATATGATAAATTTTTGCAAATATTTCAATCATTGTACAATAAAATCTGTCCTATAAAACAATACAGTGACAGACAACAAAAGAAAAATATCCCTTGAGTCACCAAGGGGTTAATAAATGCATGTAAAAAGAAGAATACATTATATAAACAATTCATTAAGTGCAGAACAGTGGAGGCTGAGATCAAATATAAAAGATATAAAAATAAGTTTACTAATATAATGAGGCCCTGTAAGAAAGAATACTACAACAGAATATTAGAGGATAATAAAAGTAACTTAAGAGGAATATGGCAAGTACTCAATGGGATTATTAGTAATCGACCTAAGAATGCTAATTATCCAGAATATTTTATTGAAAATGGCAATTTGATAAATAATATGGGGGATGTGGTCAGTGGTTTCAATAATTTTTTTGTAAACGTTGGTCCTGAATTAGCAAAATCAATAGTGACAGCAGAAACAAACAACAGTGATTCTGTAAATGAAATAGAAGATAGAAATCCAAACACAATCTTTTTGGGTGCAGTTACTGAAAAGGGAAATTATCGAGACTGAGAGTAAATTTAAGAACAAAAAATCAATGGACTGGAATGAAATTGACATGACAATAGTGGAAAAAAGTAATTGAAGGAATTGTTAAGCCACTCACCCACATCTGTAACCTGTCATTTCAAACTGGTAAATTTCCAAACAAAATGAAAATAGCAAAAGTAATACCACTATACAAAACAGGAGACAGTCATTGTTTCACAAATTACAGGCCAGTCTCTTTACTCTCACAATTCTCCAAAATACTTGAAAAAAATCTTCACTAAGAGACTGGATGATTTCATTGAAAAACACAACCTCCTTTCGGACAGCCAGTATGGTTTTAGAGCAGATAAATCTACATCTTTGGCACTGATCGAACTTATTGAAGAAATTACTAGTTGTATAGATAAAAAAAAGTTTGCTGTAGGAGTATTTATAGATTTAAAGAAAGCTTTTGACACCATTGACCACAGAATACTACTAAGGAAACTGGAAAGGTATGGGATAAGAGGGGTCGGACTGAGTTGAGTGGAAAGTTATTTAAGTAACAGACAATAATTTGTACAAATTGGTGAGCACAAATCACCCTTCATGGACGTCACTTGTGGTGTGCCCCAGGGGTCAGTTTTGGGACCCAAACTCTTTATTTTGTATATAAATGACATATGCCAAGTATCAAAAATTCTGAAATTTATTTTGTTTGCGGATGACACAAATATCCTTTGCACTGGTGAGAATTTGCAGCAGGTTTTAGAGGTGGTCACAACTGAAATGAAAAAGTTAACGCAGTGGTTCAACAAAAATAAATTATCTCTAAATCTGAAAAAAACAAAGATTATGTTGTTTGGAAATTATAAAATAAATCATGAAATAATGGTAACGATAGATGATACCAGAATAGAAACAGTACAGGAAAATAAGTTTCTGGGGGTGACGCTAGACAACAAAATCTGCTGGAAACCTCACATCAGTCACATCCGGGCCAAGTTGGCAAAATGTATAGGGATAGTGGTGAAAACAAGACACATCTTGGACTATAAATCATTGTTCTTACTGTTCAATTCACTGTTTCTACCTTATCTTAACTACTGTGTAGAAGTCTGGGGAAACACCTACAAGACCAACCTACAGTCAATATGCACATTACAAAAAAGAGCTATAAGGATAATAAATAATGTAGGATATAGAGACCATACCAATTTGTGGTTTTTAAAGTCACATGTCATAAAGTTCATCGATTTAGTTAAATTTAAGACAGCACAAGTCAGGTACAGGGCAATTAATAATCAACTCCCAACTAATATACATAAAATATTTAAAAAAAGAGACAATGATTATAATTTGAGAGGAGACTTAAACTTTACAAAACCCAAGATACGAACAACCAAGAAAAGTATGTGCATATCTGTCTGTGGGGTGGATTTGTGGAACAGTCTGGAGCCGGAACTGAAACTATGTACAAACAGAAATCAATTCAAAAAGAGGTACAAACATTATTTGCTGAAAGGGTATGTTAGAAGGGTAGTATTTATATGTACGATTCACTATGCTCACTATGGGACACTATGGAATGGTGGGTGGGACAGTACTGTGTATATCTGTGTTGTTTGAGGCTGGTTTTGATGTATGGACATCAATGTATGTTAGGATGGATGAGTGTTAATGTTGATATGTACAAAATACAGTAAATTGTTTACTTGGGGTCTTAAATGTGGTAATTTGTATGTAATTCACATGGGTGTATTTATGGAAAAGAGGAGGTGGAATTAATAAGTGTTCACTTCTTCCTTCTCCCTTTCGAACACTGTATACTGTTACTTTATTGCATTTGTCATTTGTTTTGTTTTTGTTTTACTTTTTTGTTCGAAATAAAGTATGTATGTATCTATCCATCTATCTGTCTATCTATCTATCTAAAAAAAAAGCCTTTTTGACTTAGAACTGCACAGACCAACCTATTTCGTCATACTGAAATTATCCATCCATCCATCCATCTTCTACCGCTTTTCCGGAGGTCCGGGTCGCGGAGGCAGCAGTTCAAGCAGAGAAGCCCAGACTTCCCTCTCCCCAGCCACCTGCTCCAGCTCTTCAGAGGGGATACCAAGGCGTTCCCAGACCAGCTTGGAGACATAGTCTCTCCACCGAGTCCTGGATCTGCCCCGGGGTCTCCTCCCAGTGGGACGTGCCTGAAACACCTCAAGTGGGAGGCGTCCAGGAGGCATCCTAATCAGATGCCCGTACCACCTCAACTGACTCCTTTCAATGTGGAGGAGCAGCGGTTCTACTCTGAGCCTCTCCCGGATGACTGAGCTCCTCACCCTATCTCTGAGGGTGAGTCCAGCAATCCTACGGAGAAAGCTCATTTCAGCCGCTTGTATCCGCGATCTCGTTCTTTCGGTCATTACCCAAAGCTCGTGACCATAGGTGAGAGTAGGAACGTACATTGACTGGTAAATCGACAGCTTTGCCTTAGAACTAAGCTCCCTCTTCACCACAACAGACCGGTACAACGTCCGCATCACTGCAAATGCTGCTCCAATCCGTCTGTCGATCTCTCGCTCCATTCTCCCCTCACTCGTGAACAAGACCCCAAGATACTTAAACTCCTCCACTTGGGGCAGGAGCCTGTCCCCAACCCGGAGAGGACAATCCACCTTTTTCCGGCTGAGGACCATGGACTCGGACTTGGAGGTGCTGATTCTCATCCCAGCCGCTTCACACTCAGCGGCAAACCGTCCCAGCAAGAGCTGTAGGTCATTGCTGGATGAAGCCAACAGGACAACATAATCTGCAAACAACAGAGATGAGATCCTGTGGTCACCAAGCATGACACCCTCCATTCCCTGGCTGCGCCTAGAAATCCTGTCCATAAAAATTATGAACAGGATCGGTGACAAAGGGCAGCCCTGGCGGAGTCCAACTCTCACTGGGAATGACTCCGACCGAGTGTTGGCAATACGAACCAAACTCTCACAACGGTCGTACAGAGACTGAATAGCTCGTAACAACAAGCCCGATACCCCATACTCCCGAAGCACCCCCCACAAAAATCCACGAGGGACGCGGTCAAATGCCTTCTCCAAGTCCACAAAACACATGTAAACTGGTTGGGCAAACTCCCACGAACCCTGGAGAATTCTCGAGAGGGTAAAGAGCTGGTCCAATGTGCCACGGCCAGGACGAAAACCACATTGCTCCTCCTGAATCCGAGGTTCGCCCAATGGCCGGACTCTCCTCCCCAGTACCTTGGCATAGACCTTCCCAGGGAGGCTGAGGAATGTGATCCCTCTGAAGTTGGAGCACATCCTCCGGTCCCCTTTTTTAAAGAGAGGAACCACCACCCCGGTTTGCCATGCCAAAGGCACTGCCCCCGACCTCCACGCAATGTTGCAGAGGCGTGTCAACCATGACAACCCAACAACATCTAGGGCCTTGAGGTACTCAGGGCGAATCTCGTCCACCCCCGGGGCCCGGCCACCAAGGAGATTTTTAACCACCTTGGCGACCTCAGCCCCTGTGATAGGCGAGTCATCCCCCTCGTCCCCAAACCCTGCTTCCACTGTGGAAGGCGTATCAGTGGGATTGAGGAGATCCTCGAAGTATTCCTTCCACCGCCCGACGATGTCCCCAGTCGAAGTCAACAGTGTCCCATCCGTACCATACACAGTGTGGACGGGGAGCTGCTTTCCCCTCCTGAGCCGCCGGACAGTTTGCCAGAATCTCTTTGAGGCCGACCGAAAGTCTTGTTCCATGGCCCCACCGAACTCCTCCCATACCCGAGTTTTTGCTTCAGCAACCACCCGAACTGCACTCCGCTTGGCCTGCCGGTACACCTCAGCTGCTTCGGGAGTCCCACAAGCCAACCAAGCTTGATAGGACTCCTTCTTCAGCTTAATGGCCCCCCTCACCACTGGTGTCCACCACTTGGTTCGGGGGTTGCCACCACGAGATGCACCGACCACCTTGCGGCCGCAGCTCTGGGCCGCCGCTTCAACAACAGAGGTGGAGAACATGGCCCATTCAGACTCCATGTCTCCAGACTCCCTCGGAATGTGGTTGAAGTTCTTCCGGAGGTGGGAGTTGAAGACCTCCCGGACAGGGGCCTCAGCCAGACGCTCCCAGCACACCCTCACTATATGTTTGGGTCTACCAGGTCTGAATGGCTTCCTCCCCTGCCATCGGATCCAACTCACCACCAGGTGGTGATCAGTTGACAGCTCTGCACCTCTCTTTACTCGGGTGTCCAAGACATACGGTCGCAGGTCTGATGATACGATAACAAAATCGATCATCGACCTGCGACCTAGGGTGTCCTGGTGCCAGGTGCACATATGGACACCCTTATGCTTGAACATGGTGTTCGTTATGGACAGACTGTGGTTAGCACAGAAGTCCAATAACTGAACACCACTCGGGTTCAGATCGGGCAGGCCGTTCCTCCCAATCACCCCCCTCCAGGTTTCACTGTCGTTGCTCACGTGCGCATTGAAGTCCCCCAGTAGGACAATGGAGTCTCCAAGAGGAGCACCCTCCAGCACCCCAGTCACAGACTCCAAAAAGGGTGGGTACTCTGAGACATCATTTGGTGCATAGGCACAAATGATGGTCAGGACCCGTTTCCCAACCCGAAGGCGCAGGGAAGCAACCCTTTCGTCCACCGGGGAAAACTCCAATATAGAGGCAACAAGGTGGGGCGATACAAGAATACCCACCCCTGCTCGTCGCCTCTCACCCGGGGCAACTCCAGAAAAGGCCAAGCTCCAGCCTCTCTCCAGGAGACTGGTTCCGGAACCGGAGCTGTGTGTTGAAGTGAGGCCGACTATATCTAGCCGGTATCTCTCAACCTTGTACACCAGCTCAGGCTCCTTCCCCACCAGAGAGGTGACATACTGAAATTATGTGTGGCAAAATTAGATGAAGTCAAAATTGTGTCATCAGACCTTTAAATGAGCCTGAGGGAATTACCCACAGTTCAGAGCGCCATTTCGGGGTTTCTCAAGGGAAAGCTCCTGATTGGTCACTTGTTCATCACTGACCCCTTCCCCCTGTTCACTCCACAAAAAAAAGACCTTGACAAGAGTCTTTGCCAACATAAAAATATATGACAAAGACTTTGAGTTTATGCTGCATTGCACACCATTTAAGCAATTGAATTTTTGGTTAATTATGCAGTTTGAACAAAGATGATTTGCAGTTGTAATCAACCAAATCATCTTAGGCTGTAGCATATTTAATTCAGTTCATTCCTGAAGAAAGTATTAAGTCTGAAATAGAGACTGAGACCCACAGTAGTTGGTCATGTTTTCATGTCACACAAAAGTTTGGTTAAAATAAATAAGCTGAAAAGATAGATTTTTATTAAAATGGTAACTGACTTAATTTGATCCCCTTTATTTCAGTAAGAAAATATTACAATTACAAATGTAAATGGGAAAAATGAAGAAGAATGCAGTAATTTAAAACAGAACTGGGATTTTATTTTAAGAAGTTCCACAAAAACCTGTAAAGACTCTGAAACACACACAGCCTTGAACTTTCAGATCATTTTCTTTTATCCTATGCCAAAAAACCCTGTTTGTTTCTGATTTATTTTGTCCTGTGATTTTACTTTTGTATCTTATATACACTCCTTTTTTTCCTAATCCTTTTAATAAAGTACACTACCGTTCAAAAGTTTGGGGTCACCCAGACAATTATTTTGTGTTTTCCATGAAAAGTCACACTTATTTACCACCATGAGTTGTAAAATGAATAGAAAATATAGTCAAGACATTGACAAGGTTAGAAATAATGATTTGTATTTGAAATAATAATTTTTTCCTTCAAACTTTGCTTTTGTCAAAGAATCCTCCATTTGCAGCAATTACAGCATTGCAGACCTAACATGATTGCACAAGGGTTTTCTAATCATCCATTAGCCTTCTGACGCAATGAGCAAACACATTGTACCATTAGAACACTGGAGTGATAGTTGCTGGAAATGGGCCTCTATACACCTATCTAGATATTGCACCAAAAACCAGACATTTGCAGCTAGAATAGTCATTTACCACATTAGCAATGTATAGAGTGTATTTCTGATTAGTTTAAAGTTATCTTCATTGAAAAAAAAAGCGCTTTTCTTTCAAAAATAAGGAAATTTCTAAGTGACCCCAAACTTTTGAACAGTACTGTATATTAACCCCTTGCACTCCGGGCAATTTTCCTAAAAATGCCAAAAAATAATGTGCCCAAAGTAAATCGAAAGCTGTTCTTCAACCCTTTGCAGCATCTTCATGGGGTTGGTCTCATTTAAAAGAAAACACTTTGAATTTTTTGGCAAAAAAAACATAATCTCTCTACGTGCTCCGGCCACTGAGTTACAGTCATCTAAACATACTGAACTTGAAGAAAATAAATTTGGCCACGGTGTTTTTTTGGATACAAATGCTTGCAAATAGCACACAGCTGTCTGATCCGGCTGGAAAATGCAACAGAAATGTAGAACCAAGTGTTATCCAGCTGAGGTCCAAATTTTGTAACAATACCACAAAAAATGAATATTTTACACAGCTTTGTTCTCAGGTAGTTCCCAGGCGTTTTGGAACTGTGCCAAATTGTGCCAAATGGCACAGTTTGGAAAAACGTCTGTAACTTTTGAATAATTAAATGTAGAATCTTCATTTTAGGCTCTAATGAAAGGTCACACTCAGGGCTGTGTCTGTGTGTGTATGTGTGTGGGGGGGGGGGTCGTCCCCCCTCCCCGCTACCAAGGACGGAGTTCGGCCCTCGCTACATGACAGATTACACTCGTTGCATGTTTCCACAGCAACGCTGTCACAGCGGCTTCCCCCCCCTCGCTACTGTGTGTGTGTGTGGGGGGGGGTTGTCCCCCCCCCCCTCGCTACAGAGGACAGCCATCGCTACATGATGGAATAGACTCATATGTCTATGTGGCGACCGCTGCGCAGTCAGCGCGGCTTCCCCCCGCGGACCGGGGACGTACAGACCGTGAATGCCCCCCCTCCCCGGCTCCTCTTCTGCAGCGGGGGGGGGGGGGGGCGTTCACGGTCCGAACACGGCAAATGAACTGTTTATCGCGGCGCACGCACTTCGTGCGCCGTACAGTTGTAATTTACCGATTGGTCAAAAGTCATTTTTGGATTACAGTTTTCAGGGAGAAATAATAATTTAGCTTATAACACCTTACCTCTTCACAGCAGCAGAGTCCTGGCAAACTTCTCTTCCCCATTGTCAGACGAACGCAACGCTGGTCCGCTCGTGGATCCCGATCAAAACATAATTCCAATATTGCGGTTTTGGTGAATGATTTACGACCTTTGTCGTCGGCCTCCGTCGGTCTATGATGACGGAAGAGAATCCTAAACGTCTATTCTGCTGGAATGAGTGCAGGTCCCACTTGTGGGTGTTCTCCATGCTGCTGGGTGAGCCTGGGTCTGTAGCAGGTTCGTCCAGCGTCCTTTGTTTTCATCTGCTGCAACAGTAAATCTCTCTTCACCCAGCCCGAATTTCTGTGCTTCAGTTGGCTCCTGCATTCACAGTAGGCGGGTCCTCCTTCCTAGGTTTTCATTCATTGGCTCTTCATGGTTTCAGAAACCCAATTCAAGGCTCTTATTAGTCGAATGAGAGGTCAATCAGATGAACTAATCTGTTCGCGGCTGTGTCTGCAGGTTTTTTTTTCAGTGGCGCTTGGAGGCCACACCACCTACATCACCACCATCAGTATCTCTATCATGCGTCATGCGTCCGAGCGCGCACGAGTGCGCTCTCGTGCGCCCTCGTGCGCCCTAGGACGCAGAGACTTGCCTGCCCGCGGAACAACGGAGCGCAAGTGGTTAAATAAGAAAACTTTTACTGTTGCCAAGGTAACAAAGTCTGTCTCATTTCTACCATTTTGAGCCACTTCATGCCCTCGCAGACTTGCACACTTGAGCATGACTGATGGCGGCAGCCTAAGTCTACAAGGGCTCAGGGCTCGAGGGTTTGGGGAGGAGATTGAGATTCAGTCTCGGTCTCCTCCCTAAGCCCTAAAGCCCTGAACCCTTGTAGACTTAGGCGGCGGCCATTAGTAGTGTGTGAGTCTGCAAGGGCTTGAAATGGTCTAAAAGGAATGGGACACTTTGACATGTCACCCTACCTTGACAGTGGTGTATGACAAACATGCTGCTTAGGGATTGAGACTTTATTTTAAGAATGATTTTATCTTCAAGGCCAAGGAACAGAAGGAATCAATTGCCTGATCTACATAGCTTGCAGGCACTAGTCTTACAGAGTGAAAGAGAGGTAATTATGAAAAATAATTTAACATTTTTATGAAAATCACAAAATAGTTGATAAATAATGTCTGCACTATAGTATATTTATTTTTTATTTATCCTTTATTTATATGATATGTGTTAAATGCAGTATCTTAAATCCTGAGTTCTAGTCATCCACTGGCTTACTATAATCAATAATCAATCAATATACCAGCTGAATACTTGAAACCTTGAGCAGATGCATTTCTGTGGCCCGTGAATTTGGAGTCATGTTCAACACAAAGCTCAATAAACTGTGATGTTTGTTCATTGCTCCCTGTTTGTAAATAAAAGAAAATGTTTCATTATGCAACTACAGACACACTGCAGACCTGTGAGCTACATTATACTGACATGGAAACATCTTCTTTTTAGTGATGTTTGGAGTTGTTCCTTCCATGCTTCTGTGTTTGTGTTTTTGTTTTTTTTTGTTTTTGTTTTTTTTGTGGGGTGGAGCGGGGGTGAAGGGGTGGTCAGCGATGAACAGGTGACCAGTCAGGAGCTTTTCCTTGAGAAACCCCGATATGGCGCTCTGAACTGTGGGTAATTCCCTTACCTTAAGTCAGCATAGCAGGTAAGGGTTCATTTAAGGGCTCATGAAGTCGGCGAGTGAGCAGTCAGCCACTTACTGATTTCATATTGGAACTGCTCTTTACTTCACGTGAACACGCCTAAAGTCAACGAGTCTGCAAGGGAGGAGAATGAGGCCGGATCTCATTCTCCTCCCTTGCAGACTCGCACACTACTAATGGCTGCTGCCTAAGTTGAGAAGGGCTCAAGGCTTGAGGGTTTAGGGAGGAGATTGAGATTAAGCCGAGCACTGTGTCAACATGCCCACAGTCACATGACTGCAGAAAACGAGGCCTCGTTGTCACATCATGTGATTGGAGACCTGGTGGGAAATTTGAGAGGGCTGGGCATTGCGTACGTCAGTAGTGAAGGATTTAAAAGGGGTCTGATTCACCACTCAAACTGAAGGTTTTTTGAGAGGAGGAGATTTGTTATCATCATTGCATTTGCTGTTTGAGTAGAAGTCAGGGACAATATTACACAGGTTAGGTTTAGTAACATTAAACAACACATTACATTTGCTAAATATTACACATAGATACATTAGTGATGGTGAAACTGAAGCCTGAAAAACAATGAACAACTGTGAGACAATTGCTTCATGATCGACACAGTGTTATGAAACATTTCATAAAGTGCATCTGCTGACTGAGTGTCAGAACTGCATCTGGGTAGAAAACTTGACAAAATCTCAACGTGGAGGATGTAATCAGACGAGACACAAGCTGACAGCACACAACTTTATTCTCCTCCAACAAGAAGAACAGACAGACTAACTCTGGGTGCCAACGCAGACTCCTTTATACAACTTTATTCCCGCTTTTGGCACCCAGGGTGAACACATTGACAAATGCGTCAGAGATTATCATCATCATAGCAGTCGGTCGTGGGTGACAATGACCGTTTCATTTAGGTCTGATCAGATTCCTCCACGCAGCTCTGTCCTTTGTCTTCCGCTGCCAGGAACTCCTGACCTTGTCAACCCAGGTGACGTCCGAGCCGGTATGAGTTGCTTTCTGATTGACCATTTCATGAAACTGCTTGCAAAGTATTTGAGTACCGCGAGCTTTTGCTGGACTAGCAGCACATTCTTAGCAGATAGAGGTATTATCAGTGGCAAAGACAGGCCAAGACAAACTGACTCCCGTATCTGTTACAGTGACTGACCAGATGATAGGTTTGTTTATCTCTGCTCTTTGTGTTGTGCATGTCACGATGCACCGACTGGCAAAAGTCCTCCACAGACCTTGTGACAGATGTGCTTATCTGCCAGGATGTCCAGTTTCACCCCATGTAACTGGGAGTGGTCCACCACAGACCTGTGACAGATATTGTTTTTAGTTCTGCCAGGATGCCCAGTTTCACCCTCCATGCCCTTGGAAGGGCGGGGGTTGCCGGTTGAGTCGCCGATGGCCCGACCCATGAGACAGGTAGTACCGGTTTTCATGGTTATCTGGTAGCAAGCAAACCAGTGCCTGACCTGAAATGCGTCAGAGAGCATGTACACATATCCATACCAGGGGCGTAGGGGCTGAGGGGGCTGCACCCCCCCCTCCCCAAAAAAAAGAAGAAAAATTGGAGAAAAAAGAAAAGAAAAATGTAAATAAAGAGTAGGTTTTTAGTAGTTTGCATTGAAAATGTTAAGAAATCTGTAGTTGACAGGGAGCTGTAGTTGACAGGGAGCTGTAGTTGACGGGGCTGAAGCTAAAGCTTCGCCCCAGGCTTGCAGAATGGTGGTGGTGGTTGGCGTTCAGCCCCCCTTCACAATTTCCTGGCTATGCCACTACATACACACATCACAGACCATGACTAACACAATACTTTCACACCCTGGAGCCCTCAAGTGTGCAAAGCATCTGACTTCTCCACAATGCATCCCACACCTGGCACAGCAGGGGCAAAGGCGCACCTTACTTCAGTTCATTATCCCCCTAGCTCTCTGGCGCCTGTCTCACTTCTTCCCCCTATTACCAGCTCTCCTTTCCTTCCCCCACTGCCCCAAAGTCCTGGGTGGAGTACCATCTCCTATTGTGTCACCACATCAGTACTTTTTTCTTGAGCATTTGCCCATCCGAGGTCTATTCAAGATTGGATGGCAGGAAAAACAATACAAAGCAAAAAAAAAAAAATAATTCCCATAGAACCCTCTCAAATTTCCCGCGAGCCCTCAAGTCACATGATGTGACCAACATAACGAGGCCTCGCTTGCTATGGTCACGTGATTGTGGGCGTGCTGAAACAGCGCTCAATGCAATGCTCATGACACTTCCGCTTTATATTGCGCAAATCAGTGTTCAGTGGGCAGTGTCGAGTGTAACATCACTACCCCTACCCCTATGAATTGGGACAGCCCTTCATGGGTGCACATGGCCAAAATGGCTGGAGAGTGTAGCTGTCTTACCAGCTACTGCTGAAATTCATCAGACGCTGGCCAGTGTTGATGTCAAGCCCTGCATATTCTCTCTCTCTCTCTCTCTCCCTACACACACACACACACACACACACATACAGTGGTGTGAAAAAGTCTTTGCCCCTTCCCGATTTCTCATTTTTTTTGTATGTTTGTCACATTTAAATGTTTCAGATCATCAAACAACTTTAAATATTAGACAAACATAACACAAGTAAACACAAAATGCTGTTTTTAAATGAAGGGGGGGTGTACCCTGCCTCTTGCCCAAAGATGCTGGGATAGGCTCCAGCCCCTCCGGGACCCGAAAAGGATTAAGTGGAAGAAGATGGATGTTTATTATTAAGGGTAAAAAAAAAAAAAAAAATCAAAACCTACATGGCCCTGTGTGAAAAAGTGATTACCCTCCTCT
Organism: Pholidichthys leucotaenia; assembly: GCA_020510985.1. Lineage (NCBI taxonomy): Eukaryota > Metazoa > Chordata > Actinopteri > Cichliformes > Pholidichthyidae > Pholidichthys > Pholidichthys leucotaenia. The sequence goes on along the minus strand of CM035841.1, from coordinate 39,339,020 downwards.
GTTAAAACATAAAATAAGGATAAGCCATTTTTATTGTCATTCAATCCAATGTTAATGTTCAATCAGTGCTCAATGTTAGCAGATGCTAACATTGAGCTGGAGGGTTTCCACGCGATAGGGGCAGACCGAACACCAGACAGTGGCAATGCAAGGGGCGGTGGAGTGTTGATCTATGTTAATAACAACTGGTGCAGACCGGGACACATCACTGTTAAACAACAACACTGCAGCAAAGACATCGAGTTGCTAGCTGTTAGTATGCGGCCTACCTATCTCCCGAGGGAATACTCACACGTGATCTGCATTGTTATTTATGCAAATCCGACGGCGAACGCTGGGACAGCACGTGACGTCATCCACTCAGTAACTGGTAGGCTGCAGACAGAACACCCAGATCAGAATCAGAATCAGAATCAGAATCAGGTTTATTGCCATTGTTCATGTAGTACACAAACTAGGAATTTGTCTCGGTACAATGCTGCAACATTAAACATGATAAGATAAGAGAAATAAACTATACATGTAATAAAGTGTAGGATAAGATTAAGTGATACTGGTCAACAGTTAAAATATATATTAGCCAGCAGCAGATACTGTGGAGAACTATATAGTGCAGTCGGTAATGCAGGAAGAAAACAGTGATGATTGACATGAGTCTGGTTGAGCTGCTGTACATGGTGCACGAGAGTCACTTAGTGTTCAGCAGTCTAATGGCAGAGGGGAAGAAGCTGTTCATGTGATGGGAGGTTTTAGTCTGGATGGACCGAAGTCTTCTACCAGAGGGGAGGGGGGCAAACAGTACATGACCAGGGTGTGAGGGATCGGCTATGATCCGGCCAGCACGCCTCCGGGTCCTGGAGATGTACAGATCCTGGAGAGATGGGAGCTTGCAGCCGATCACCTTCTCAGCAGTGCGCACGACGCGCTGCAGCCTTAGTCTGTCCCTGGCAGTGGCTCCTGCGTACCACACGGTTATGGAGGTGGTGAGGATGGACTCGATGATGGCTGTGTAGAACTGCACTAACATCTTGGTGGGTAGCTTGAGCTTCCTCAGCTGCCGCAGGAAGAACATCCTCTGCTGGGCTTTTTTGATGAGTGAGCTGATGGTCAGCTCCCATTTGAGGTCCCTGGTGATGGTAGTGCCTAGGAAGCGGAAGGAATCAGCAGTGGTGATGGGAGAGCCTGAGAGGGTGAGGGGGGGGCAGAGGAGTAGTGACTTTCCTGAAGTCTACAATCATCTCCACTGTCTGTGCACAGATGCTCTTCTCCTCATCTCAGGCGATTTCAACCATGTTTCACTGTCTCCCATTCTACCCACGTTTACCCAGTATGTCACATGCCACACTAGAGACAATAAAACAGTGGACTTATTCTACGCAAACACTAAGGAGGCGTACACCTCATCACAACTCCCCCCACTCGGGAGATCGGATCACAACTTCATCTCCGGCCGGTGTACAAACCCCTAGTGCACAGACAACCTCCGGCCATGCGCACAGTGAAGTTATGGTCTGAGGAGGCAATGGACGCTCTAAAGGGCTGTTTTGAATCCACCGCCAGGGAGCAGCTCTGCGATCCACATGGTGAGGACATCGATGGCCTCACTCACACCATCACGGACTACATCAGCTTCTGTGTGGACGACACCATTCCCACCTAGACCATACGGTGTTGCTCAAACAACAAACCCTGGATCAACCCTGAGAGAAAAACACTTCTGAGAGAGAAGAAGAGGATCTTCAGGTCGGGGAACAGGGAGGTGCTGAAGTCCGTACAGAGGGAACTGAGGAGGAAGATCAGAGAAGGCAAGGACAGCTTCAGGAAGAAGATGGAGGACAAGCTGCAACACAGCGACATCAGCGGGGTCTGGAGAAACCTTAAAACCATCTCTGGGCTCCAGAATACCTCCCCCCAGGCCACGGGGGGCAGGGAGTGGGCGAACAATTTGAATCTGTTTTTTAATAGGTTTGACCAACCGCCCTCCCCCCCGACTGCACAACAACCACTGCTGCCTCTGAAGACATCAAGTCCTGCTGCCCACTTCCCACTCCACCATCACCCCCCCCCCCCACTCCCAACACACAGCCCCCCAACCTGACCCTCACTAAGACCCAAGTGAGGACGGAGCTGAGGAAGATCAAGGCGAGGAAGGCGTCGGGACCGGACGGCATCAGTGTAACGCTCCTCAAGTCCTGTGCAGACCAGCTGTGTGGGATTGTGGAGTACATCTTCAACCTGAGCCTGAAGCTGGGGAGGGTACCACAGTTGTGGAAAACATCTTGTGTGGTACCTGTACCAAAGACTTCCCACCCCAAAGATCTGAACAGCTACAGACCAGTGGCCCTGACGTCCCACATGATGAAGACCCTGGAGAGACTGCTCCTTGCTCACCTCCGCCCCCTGGTGGGACCAGCGATGGATCCACTCCAGTTCACCTACCAGCATGGTATTGGGGTGGAGGATGCGGTGATCTTCCTCCTTCACCGTTCTCTGTTCCACCTGGAGAAGCCCGGGAATGCAGTGAGGATCATGTTCTTTGACTTCTCCAGTGCTTTCAGCACCATCCAACCGATGATCCTGAAGGACAAGCTGCTGTGCGCAGGGGTGGACCAGCACCTGTCATCATGGATCTTGGACTACCTCACAAACCGGCCACAGTTTGTGAGAACCCGGGACTGTGTGTCCGACACAATCATTGGTAGCACAGGGCCCCCCCAGGGAACGGTTTTGGCTCCCTTCCTGTTTACCCTTTATACTGCGGACTTCTCACACAACACAACACACTGCCATCTACAGAAGTTCTCTGACGACTCTGCGATCGTCGGCCTCATCTCCAACGGAGATGAAGCTGAGTACAGAGGGCTTATCCAGGACTTTGTGGACTGGTGCCATCGGAACTGCCTCCAGATCAACGCGAGGAAAACTAAGGAGCTGGTGGTGGACTGCCGCAGGCAAGGACAACCCCTCACAGCACCAGTAAACATCCAGGGAACAGACATTGAGATGGTGACATCCTACAAGTGCCTGGATGTTCATCTGAACAATAAACTACTGTAGACTGGTCACACAATACTGACGCACTCTACAAGAAGGGACAGCGCAGGCTGTTCCTACTGAGGAGACTCAGGTCTTTTGGTGTACAAGGGACGCTGCTGAAGACATTCTACGACACGGTGGTGGCATCAGCAATCACTTTTGGAGTGGTCTGCTGGGGCAGTGGCATTACAGCAGCCGATAGGAAGAGACTGAACAAACTGATCAAGAAAGCTAGCTCTGTCCTGGGGCAGCGCCTTGACCCAGTGGAGGAGATGGGAGAGAGAAGGATGGTGGCTAAACTGTCATCTCTGCTGGAGTCCGAGTTCCACCCTATGCAGGACACACTGAATGCACTAAGGAGCTCATTTAGCAGCAGACTACATCATCCTAGGTGCACAACCGAGAGGTTTCGCAGGTCCTTCCTACCAACGGCTGTCAGACTGTATAACCTAAGCAGGGCTGCTCGCAGAGATAGCAAAAAGACGCGACAACCTAATAGTATTGAATGCAAAAGACGCAATAGACTTACACAGTGGTCCCCTATACAACTAGGAAAATACCGGTAGCTACGGAGGGTGACAATATGTATGGGTACATAATCATACCATGTAGGATAACTAAGTAGACGGTTATGCTGTTTCATTCCATCTAGCTACAATGCTCCGCACTGTGTGTGTTTATATATTTATATATTTATTCCATCTAGCGACACTGCTCCACACTGTGTGTTTATATATTTGGGTGTTTTTATTTATTAGGGGTCCAATGTGTGACATTGGTGGCAAAATTTAAAATTGATCTAATCTGCACATGAAATTGACTAATCACTATCCAATTGTGTCAGGTTTATGAAACTATTAACTATTTTCGTAACGGCATTCGCGTTCAGGAACTCTTGAGGATGAGCGCTCACTTCAACTACTTGTAAATGGAGACGTAAACGGGACACTCGGGCTTTTGTTTCCCCGTGTGCCAATGCACTTTGCAATGGCACACGTTTTACACGAAACAACTTCAACACTTCCAGTATTTTTCACGCATCAAAACTCATCAACAGCTACATTTTCATGACATATTAAGATGTGATAACGTGTATACATACCTTCAAATTCTCCCTGTTTGTTGGATAAGACGTAAAATCACAAAAGGCGTAAATGCGGGACACGGAAGTTTGGACCTTCGATAACTTCAATATAAAGTGACCACGGTTAATCCTCTCCACATGGGTTGAGCACATCCGGGGTAGAGAAAATAAGTGCTTTCCCAGGGCGGTCACCTCGCCAGACGGGGCTGCGCGCGGTCGACCAAGACCGAAGACGTAAATTTTTTAAAGGACACCATATTCGATGTGTCAATGATGTTTGAGATTTTATTGAAATATTCTACATCTGAGCTTCACAAAGACTGATCTCCTTTTTACGTGTATGGTTTGGGATTTGAAAGGTGCAGAGTGAAAAGCATCAGCACTTCCTTTTTTCTTGTTACTTTACCAAATAACTTGCATGTTGCTGCGTAAATTCGGGGACACGGAAATTTATGTCGTACAAGTAAATTTGCAGGGGTCGCCGTACAAAAACCATAGATCCGATCACATTGGGGAATGTTTTATTTTGAATTTGCATTACAACTCTGTTATCTCTTGCATAAATGAGTAGAAAGAGTTACTCAGAGATCACTTTACAGTACTTTGAAATTGATGCGATTTTCATGTCACACAAAAACTGGGAAAAATGAGGGGACACGACCAATAGTTTCGATTCTAACGGCAAAATCAATGATTTTTTTAAAAAATTGCAATGCAAGTCTGAAACTCTTTTATGTTCCCTTGCATATTATAAAAACGAAACTGACATCTGCAAATTACAGAAAAAGAGAGAGCGCTTGAAAGTCGGATACCCCTGATATAGTGCACTGGACCCCCCCCCCCCCCAAACCCCCCCCCACCCATTTACATATTTATTCCATCTAGCTACAATGCTCCACACTGTGTGTGTTTATATATTTACATATTTATTCCATCTAGCTACAATGCTCCGCACTGTGTGTTTATATATTCACATATTTATTCCATCTAGCTGCAATGCTCCGCACTGTTTATATATCTATATATTTATTCCATCTAGCTACAATGCTCCGCACCATGTGTCTATATATTTATGTTTATATGTACATATGTATACTCGCTGCTCTTGTTTTTACTTGCCTTCTGATTGTTGCTCTGAGTGTTGCTATCCCTGTGCTGTTGCAATCCTGGAATTTCCCCATTGTGGGACTAATAAAGGCTTATCTTATCTTGTCTTATCTTATCTTATCCCTACAGCCAGTCATGTACAGTAGAACGAAATTATGTTTCTCTTAACTACAGTGTTAATCACACACATATATAGAATCAGAGGGGTCGCTGCCATGCAAGGCACCGCCACAAATTTCCCTCCTCCGATCCATTATTGCTGAGCACCAAGCTGGACGGCAGGAAGTTCCGTGCTTTTTTTTTATGGTCTTCGGCATGACCCAGTTGGGATTTGAACCCCCTGCCTCCGGATGTGGGGCAGATGCTCTACCAACTGAGCCACCACTCCGGTTAACTGTGGTTTATCACATCTTTGGAAAGCTGAGTTTAATTTCTCTAGCCACACCCAGGCCTGATTACTGCCGCACCTGTTCTCAATCAAGAAATCACTTAAATAGGACTTGCCTGACAAAGTGAAGTAGACCAAAAGATCCTCAAAAGCTAGACATCATGCTGTGATCCAGAGAAATTCAGGAACAAATGAGAAACAAAGTTACTGAGATCTATCAGTCTGGAAAAGGTTATAAAGCCATTTCTAAAGCTTTGGGACTCCAGCAAACCACAGTGAGAGTCATTATCCACAAATGGCAATAACATGTAACAGTGGTGAACCTTCCCAGGAGTAGCCGGCCGACCAAAATTACCCCAAGCGCGCAGCGACGACTCATCCAAGAGGTCACAAAAGACACCACAACAACATCCAAAGAACTGCAGGCCTCACTTGACTCAGTCAAGGTCAGTGTTCATGACTCCACCATAAGAAAGAGACTGGGCAAAAATGGCCTGCATGGCAGAGTTCCAAGACAAAAGCCACTGCTGAGCAAAAAGAACATAAAGGCTTATCTCAGTTTTGCCAGAAAACATCTTGATGATCCCCAAGACTTTTGGGAAAATACTCTGTGGACTGACGAGACAAGTTGAACTTTTTGGAAGGTGTGTGTCCCATTACATCTGGTATAAAAGTAACACAGCATTTCAGAAAAGGAACATACCATCAATAAAATATGGTGGTGGTAGTGTGATGGTCTGGGGCTGTTTTGCTGCTTAAGGACCTGGAAGACTTGCTGTGGTAAATGGAACCATGAATTCTGCTGTCTACCAAAAAATCCTGAAGGAGAATGTCCAGCCATCTATTTGTGACCTCAAGCTGAAGTGCACTTGGGTTCTGCAGCAGGACAATGATCCAAAACACACCAGCAAGTCCACCTCTGAATGGCTGAAGAAAAACAAATGAAGACTGGAGAGGCCTAGTCAAAGTCCTGGCCTGAATCCGATTGAGATGCTGTGACATGACCTGAAAAAGGTGGTTCTTTCATGCATTGCCCCTCTAGGCAGAGAGAGACAGCCCCACGCGCCAACTGCAGTTTGTAGGATTTATTGCAGGAAAAACAAAAAGTTCCGAAGTGCACAGAAATCAAGTCCAAAAACATAACAGACTGGGATTATCTCAGGAAAAAACTCACCAAAGCAGGATAGGGCTTCTGGGGGCGAAGATAGGAGATACAGTTAAGACTGCCACAGTAAGAAGGCAGTCTGACAGTCCTTAAATAGTATGGGGAACAAGGAGAACAATGAGCGGCAGGTGCGGGCAGCATGAACGGGCCGGTGACCTAATTAAACAACAACTCACAGCTGGGATGACTGAGGAACAGACAGTGAGAAAATAATAGGATGGGGGTGTCTGGAAGGAAAGTTAGGGCACTCTTGTCATACAGAAACAAAATATAATTCCTAACTACAGAGGCTGACAGAAATAATAATGATATTAAGGCCATAAATAACTAACAGAACGATAAACCACCTCGGAAAAATCATAACTCAAAACGCAGGGGGAAAAAAAACAAGGCTGGGAAAATACAGAGAATATTAAGAAATGAATTAAGAGCCTGAGCTCGGTGAAACACCATGCTCAGTCTCATGACAGAGCTCCCCCCCCCCTTTAAGGGGTGGATAACAGACACCCCAAGGTAGCACCAAAAAAAGAAAAAAGTCCCCTCTCCAAAAAAGGTATAACAATGGACCACCCCAGGTGGGAGGTAGGGGGGAAACAGGCTAGGAGGGAACAAAAACACACACCCCACTCAGGACCTGCACCCACGCAAAACCAGACCCCTAGGCCAAAGAACTAAACAGTTCGGGTGGTCGTCCGAAGTCCCAAACCTGACTGACAGCAAGGTGGTCAGAGTTGGGTGGCCTACCAGGAATAAGGACCACCTAACGACACAGTCCGCCAGGCGGCTGACCAGAGTTCTTTAGCCACCTGGATAGGAGAGGTGGCCCAGGAGGCGGTTCCCCCACCGGGAGGCCCAACAAAAGGAAGGAAAGATGAGGAGGGGGAACCACGACAGCATCCGGCAGTGGAGAGGGAACCCCGACAATGTCTGGCAGCGGAGGGGGAACCACGACGGTGTCTGGCGAAGGAGGGGAACCACAACGCCCTTGGACTGGCCAGCAGCACCCTCGGTGGTCTCGGATTGGGACAAAGTTGCACCCGCAGGGGCTCTGGACTGGAGCGGAGCTGCACTCACAGTGGCTCCGGGCTGGAGCAATGCAGCACTTGCAGTGGCTCTGGGCTGGAGCAATACAGCACCCGCGGTGGCTCTGGGCTGGAGCAATGCAGCATCCACGGTGGCTCTGGGCTGGAGCAATGCAGCACCCATGGTGGCTCCGGGCTGGAGCAATGCAGCACTCACGGTGGCTCCGGGCTGGAGCAATGCAGCACCTGCGGTGGCTCCTGGCAGGAGCAATGCAGCACCTGCACTGGCTCCAGGCTGGAGCAGTGCAGCACTTGCGGTGGCTCTGAGCTGGGTCACTGGCAGCGGCGGAGCCCGGCGAGGTGAGCTCAGGTGCAGCTGATGGCTACACCTGACTCTCCTCATCAAGAGCCAGGTAACATTTCTCCAAAACAGATATCAGAAAAATGAAAGAGAGCACTTGCCTGAGCTCAAGCTCCACCACCATCCAGGACTCCGTCGACTCAGGCAATAGTGTCTCGGGCCCAGCTTTCTGGAGATCCAGCTCCAACTCTGCTGCGGGGGCCCCTGCAGCAGGTATGGTGGTCGGTGCATTTCTAGGACCTCTCAGCAATGTGGCCTACACAGGTGGCTCGCCCTGCATGGTGACAGGAGGTCAGCTCCCTGCTGGTGCTGCATCCTGCTTAGCTGAGGCCCAGGGGCTCTCCTTGGGTGGCGCAGACATCAGCTCAGCTCTCCCTCCGTCCATTACATAGCTGCAGGGCTGGAATCAGGTCCTCCAGAGCTGCAGGCTCCTCCATCATCCGGCAGCTCAGTTCTGGGTCTGGCAGACACTCACGGGTGACAGGAGGAGACACAAAGAGGGCAGGCGAGAATTGAATAGCTGCAGCAGGTGGTGGGAGCTCAGGGGATTGCATACCCTGACCCTCACTACCGGGAATCAGACAAGGCGTATCATCATAAAATGAAGGAGATTGAAATGACACTTGCCTGTGTTCCTGGGTTGTGATGTTTTCTGCTGCAGCTGGCATGGCGTTGTCCCTCTCCGTGACTACAGTGGATTTTGGCCCCTCAGAGGATTGTGGAGGGGCAGCCCCAGTGGGCACGGAGCCGGGCGGAGCCGGGGAGAAAACAGGTGACCTCTTGGCAGCGGACAAGAGCGCCGAGGAGAAGCAGAGAACAGCAGCTGCACAGAGGGGAGGAGCTGACAATTCAGCTGGAGATGAAGAACGCAGAGTGTGCACTGCTGAGGGAGGCTTCTGCCTCGGCGAAGGGGAATTTGCTGCCCGAGAGGAGGGAGTATTCCTCCAGCAGTCCGGGGGTGGATGATACCAGTGTTGTGGAGCTGATGGAGCCGGTGGAGCAGGAGCAGGTGATGGTTTGTGGCGTTGAGCAGAATGACGTCGCCCAGTACCTTCTTTCCACCTGTGGTCCCTGAATACCAGCTTGCTGCTGCAGCGCTCTTCCCACTCCTATGGAAAGAGTACTGACGATTGGGAGGCTGGCTCCGGCGAGGAGGAGGCTGATGGCAGCGGCGATAGTGGAGGTAGAGAGAGACTCAGCACCCGGGGATGGAAGCGCACGCTAGGTTTGACCTCCAGCAGATTGGCAACTCCACCCCAACATAGGAATTCGTCCTCCCGGGATGAGCAGCTCCAAGTGCCGACTGCCATGTCCTCAATCATGAAGACAAACTCCAGCTCATCCCGACTCCACTTCTTCCTCCTCCTGTCAAATTTGCCTGCTGGAGACGTAGCTGCTCCGCAGGACAGGTGAGTGAAAACACATAAAAAGGCAAAACAACGAACTGCAGCGGTTGGGTCTGATTACTGGCGGCAGTCTTCTGTCATGAATTGCCCCTCTGGGCAGAGAGAGACAGACCCACATGCCAACTGCAGTTTGTAGGATTTATTGCAGAAAAACAAAAAGTTCCAAAGTGCACAGAAACAAAGTCCAAAAACAAACACAGAGCAACAACTTACAGACTGGGATTATCTTAGGAAAAAAGTCACCAAAGCAGGATAGGGCTTCTGGAGGCGAAGATAGGAGATACAGTTAAGACTGCCACAGTAAGAAGGCAGTCTGACAGTCCTTAAATAGTATGGGGAACAATGAGAACAATAAGCGGCAGGTGGGGGCAGCATGAGCGGGCCGGTGACCTAAATAATCAATAACTCACAGCTGGGATGACTGAGGAACAGACAGTGAGAAAATAGTAGGATGGGGGTGACTGGAAGGAAAGGTACAGAAACAAAATATAATTCTTAACTACAGAGGCTGACAGAAATAATAATGATATTAAGGCCATAAATAACTAACAGAACAACAAACCACCTAGGAAACATCATAACTCAAAATGCAGGAAAACAACACAAGGCTGGGAAAATACTGAAAATATTCAGAAATGAATTAAGAGCCTGAGCTCAGTGAAACACCGCGGTCAGTCTCATGATAGGTTCATGCTTGAAAACCCACCAATGTGTCTGATTTACAATTCTTCAAAGATGAGTGGGCCAAAATTCCTCCATAGCGCTGTAAAATACTCATTGCCAATTATCGCAAATGCTTGATTGCAGTTTTTGCTGCTAAGGGTGGCCCAACCAGTTATTAGGTTTAGGGGCAATCACTTTTTCACACAGGACCATGTAGGTTTGGATTTTTTCCCCCCTTAATAATAAACACCTTCATTTAAAAACTACATTTTGTGTTTACTTGTGTAATCTTTGTCTAATATTTAAATTTGTTTAATGATCTGAAACTTTTAAGTGTGACAAACGTACAAAAAATGAGAAATCAGGAAGGGGCAAACACTTTTTCACACCACTATATAGATATATCTCATCATAGCAGTCTGTCGGGGGCGACAGTGACTGTTTCATTTAGGTCTGATCAGATTCCTCCATGCAGCTCTGTCCTTCGTCTTCCATTGCCAGGAACTCCTGTCTATATCCAACTTCTTCAGGTTTCTTTTTAGAGTGTTTTTAAATCTGAGTGTTGGTCTACTGTGAGTAGAGTAACTGCTGAGGGAGACGCTGGTGATCCATCCTCCCAACATGTCCGAGCCATCTCCGGTTCATTTGTATTAGCATTTCCTCCATTGATGGTAGACCAGCTTGTTTCAGCACTTCTGTGTTGATTATCTTGTCTTTCCATGAGATATTCATTATGGCTTGGAGGTGTCTCATCACGTACGTGTGGAGTTTCTTTACCTGCACCCTGTAGACAGTCCAAGTTTCAGCACTGTACAATAGAGTAGCCAGTACTGTCGCTCTGTACACTTTGCATTTCACACGGATAGACACGTCGATTATTCCACAGTCTCTCCCTCAAGTTTCCAAACACGGGATTTGCTCTTTTCATTCTGAGACATAGTTCAACCTCCAGCCTAGCATTCTCTGAAACAGTACTCCCGAGATACTTGAAAGTCTTACACTTGACTAGTGGATCTATACCAATGCTGATCTCTTCTGGTAGTGATGTTGATAACTGGAACTTTGGCAGTTGGTAGAAGCACTCTGTCTTCTTGATGTTGATTTTGAGGCTGAATTGACTAGCTGCTCTTGCAAATTTCTCCATTAAAATTTGTATACAGTATCTTCCACACTGTGTGCAACTAGAGCACTGTCGTCAGCAAAGAGCATTCCTCTTACTACCTTTATCGATGTCTTACTCTTGGCTTTAAACTGTGCCACGTTGAACAAGTCTGCTTCTTTCCTTGTTTGGATGTATACTCCTGAAGTGTCTTTGAAGGCCACCTCAAGCATGGCTGCCAGATATAGCGAGGAAAGCGTAGGCGCCAGCACACACCCTTGTTTCACCCCGTTGCTTACTGAAAAGTCTTGAGACACTGAACCATTCATTGCCACGTTTGCTTGCATACCTGTATGGAGTGCCTCGATCAGGTTGACAAACTTCTCTGTCCAGCCATATTTCTTGAGTACCTGCCAAAGTCCTTGTCACGATACAGTATCGAAGGCTTTACTGAAGTCAATGAAGACTACATAAAACAGCATGTTCTGCTTGATACACTTTTCTTGGACCTGTTTCAAGCAGAAAATCATGTCCACTGTGCTTCTTCCACTTGAAAAGCTGCACTGGATTTCCGGTAGTACATTCTGCGAGATGTGTTCATTGAGTCTGTTCAGTAATACATGTGAGAGAGTCTTAACAACAGTGGCTAGCAGTGATATACCTCAGTAATTTCCACAATCTTTCCTGTCAACTTTCTTGAACAAAGGCACAATACTTGCATCCTTCCAGTCTTGAGGTACGTTCTGGGCATCCCATATATCTTGGATGAGCTTGTGCAGGCAGTTGGTCAGTTGAACACCACCAAATTTCTACACTTCTGCTTGAATTACATCCCTTCCTGGAGCTTTACCATTCCGTGTTGTCCTGATAGCTGCCATTAGTTCATCAAGATCTGGTGGTTCATCCAGGCTTGATACAACTGGCCGCTGCACTAGAGCTTCTTTAGTCTCTTCAGTGTGCTCTTCAGGGCTGTTTAGTAGTTGGTCAAAGTGGTCTGCAAATCTGTCCAGGAGCTTGTCTTTGTCCTGCAAAACCGTTTCACCATCCATAGCCTTTAGTTGGATCAATCCTCTTGGTTTAGGTCCATAGATTTCTCTCTGATGAGTGTGGCATACATCTTCCGCTGTAGTGGGAGTCTCATAGTCATTATCCTGTCGTTGATTGGCACTGGTTCCTCATCAAGCGTTGCTGATATCTCCTTTCTAACTGCAGAGCCCACTCCTGCTCCTCTCCTTTCTTGAGTTGATTTCTCACCCCAAAAGAAGATGTACCCATGATCTTCTAAACTGTCATCTCCAGGCAATCTTGTTTCACTAAGTGCAACTATGTCTACATTGTACCTGTTTATTTCCAAGGCCACAAGTGCGGTCTTCCTTTCTGGGCGCTGTGATGTTGATCTATCCATCAGAGTGCATACATTCCATTCTGCTACACACAAGGCTGCTGTTTTTCCTCTTCTTTTGTCTTCCTGCTCCTATCTTACTTTTCACTGCCTGTCGGAGTGTGAACAGATCAGCGTGGACCTTGTTAACCTGGGCAACGTCCGAACCGGTATGAGTTGCTTTCTGACTGACCATTTCATGAAACTGCTTGCAACGTATTTGAGTATTGCTAGCTTTTGCTGGACTAGCAGCATATTCTTGGCAGATAGAGGTATTATCAGTGGCAAGGACAGGCCAAGACAAACTGACTCCAGTATCTGTTGTAGTGATTGACCAGATGATAGGTTTGTTTATCTCTGCTCTTTGTGTTGTGCATATCACAATGCACCGACTGGCAAAAGTCCACCACAGATCTTGCGACAGATGTCAGGTTTCCCTGTCAGATCAGGCATTGGTTTGCTTGCTACCAGATAACCATGATAAGCGGTACTACCTGTCCCATGGGTCGGGCTGTCGGCAACTCAACCGGCAACCCCGCCCTTCCGACGGTGTGGTGGATTAAACTGGGTATCCTGGCATAACTAAAAACAATATCTGTCACAGGTCTGTGGTGGACCACTCCCAGTTACACGGGGTGAGACTGGACATCCTGGCAGATAAACACACATCATATATACAGTGTGTGTGTGTGTATATACAGTATATACTGTATATATATGTACAGTGGGGCAAAAAAGTATTTAGTCAGCCACCAATTGTGCAAGTTCTCCCACTTAAAAGATGAGAGAGGTCTCCAATTTTCATCATACGTACACCTCAACTATGAGAGACAAAATGAGAAAAAAAAATCCAGAAAATCACAGTGAAGAATTTTTAATGAATTAATTGGTAAATTCCTTGGTAAAATAAGTATTTGGTCACCTACAAACAAGCAAGATTTCTGGCTCTCACAGACCTGTAACTTCTTCTTTAAGAGGCTCCTCTGTCCTCCACTCATTACCTGTATTAATGGCACCTGTTTGAACTCATTATCAGTATAAAAGACACCTGTCCACAACCTCAAACAGTCAGACTCCAAACTCCACTATGGCCAAGACCAAAGAGCTGTCAAAGGACACCAGAAACAAAATTGTAGACCTGCATCAAGCTGGGAAGACTGAATCTGCAATAGGTAAGCAGCTTGGTGTGAAGAAATCAGCTGTGGGAGCAATTATTAGAAAATGGAAGACATACAAGACCACTGATAATCTCCCTCGATCTGGGGCTCCACGCAAGATCTCACCCCATGAGGTCAAAATGATCACGAGAACGGTGAGCAAAAATCCCAGAACCACATGGGGGGACCTAGTGAATGACCTGCAGAGAGCTGGGACCAAAGTAAAAAAGGCTACATCAGTAACACACTACGCCGCCAGGGACTCAAATCCTGCAGTACCAGACATGTCCCCCTGCTTAAGCCAGTACATGTCCAGGCCCGTCTGAAGTTCGCTAGAGAGCATTTGGATGATCCAGAAGAGGATTGGGAGAATGTCATATGGTCAGATGAAACCAAAATAGAACTTTTTGGTAAAAACTCAGCTTGTCGTGTTTGGAGGAGAAAGAACACCATACCTACTGTGAAGCATGGGGGTGAAAACATCATACTTTGGGGCTGTTTTTCTGCAAAGGGCCCAGGACCACTGATCCGTGTAAAGGAAAGAATGAGTGGGGCCATGTATCGTGAGATTTTGAGTGAAAACCTCCTTCCATCAGCAAGAGCATTGAAGATGAAACGTGGCTGGGTCTTTCAGCATGACACTGATCCCAAACACACTGCCCGGGCAACGAAGGAGTGGCTTCGTAAGAAGTATTTCAAGGTCCTGGAGTGGCCTAGCCAGTCTCCAGATCTCAACCCCATAGACAATCTTTGGAGGGAGTTGAAAGTCCGTGTTGCCCAGCGACAGCCCCAAAACATCACTGCTCTAGAGGAGATCTGCATGGAGGAATGTGCCAAAATACCAGCAACAATGTGTGAAGACTTACAGAAAATGTTTGACCTCTGTCACTGCCAACAAAGGGTATATAACAAAGTATTGAGATGAACTCTTGTTATTGACCAAATACTTATTTTACCGAGGAATTTACCAATTAATTCATTAAAAATCCTCCAGTGTGATTTTCTGGATTTTTTTTTTCTCATTTTGTTTCTCATAGTTGAGGTATATCTATGATGAAAATTGGAGACCTCTCTCATCTTTTAAGTGAGAGAACTTGCACAATTGGTGGCTGACTAAATACTTTTTTTCCCCACTGTATATATATATACACACACACAGTTGTGTTCAAAATAATAGCAGCGTGCCATTTTAAAGCGTTTGATATCATTTTATCCTTTTTTTTTTTTTTTTTTTTTTTTTTTTTTTTTTTTTTTTCAGAAGGCCTTCTGATGAAGGCTGCAGTGCAGTTGAAACATGTAAAGAAGGTAAAGACATCTTTCTATTTTACTTTTGTCTTTCAATGGAAAAAAAAAAAAAAAAGGATAAATAATTGAAAGAAGACAAAATGAGCCTGTTTGACGTGATATCATTTTAGCTGAACAGCCTATCATTTTCTGCACTTCTTTATAGGTTTTCCCCTCTTTTATTAATTTCTTAATCAAAGAACGCTTTTCTTCTGAACAGTGTCTTGAACGACCCATTTTACTCTTTTTCAAGGACAAATGCACAGCCAGCATATGCAGCGTCAGTTGCCTTGATCCTTAAATAAGGGCCACCTGTTTAACACCTATTTTTTTTCACAGAATCAATGACCTCACTAACTCAGAACTCAGCACTGCTATTTTTTTGAACACGCCCCTTTCAGTTAATGATTCACTTTCACAGAATCAGCAGCATGCACGTCATGCCTGTTGGGTCTGTTGGTTTTCTATACCTTTACTAAACCTTCTAGAAACTTACTTGAAGTGTAGAAGTTGAAATTCTAACAAAAACAGTGATTTATCTTGCTAGTCATGTGGGACTGCTATTATTTTGAACACAACTGTATATATATATATATATATATATATATATATATATATATATATATATATATATATATACAGTATATATATATACTGTATATATATATATATATATATATATATATATATATATATACACACTACCGTTCAAAAGTTTGGGGTCACCCAGACAATTATTTTGTGTTTTCCATGAAAAGTCACACTTATTTACCACCATGAGTTGTAAAATGAATAGAAAATATAGTCAAGACATTGACAAGGTTAGAAATAATGATTTGTATTTGAAATAATATTTTTTTTCCTTCAAACTTTGCTTTCGTCAAAGAATTCTCCATTTGCAGCAATTACAGCATTGCAGACCTAACATGATTGCACAAGGGTTTTCTAATCATCCATTAGCCTTCTGACGCAATGAGCAAACACATTGTGCCATTAGAACACTGGAGTGATAGTTGCTGGAAATGGGCCTCTATACACCTATGTAGATATTGTACCAAAAACCAGACATTTGCAGCTATAATAGTCATTTACCACATTAGCAATGTATAGAGTGTATTTCTGATTAGTTTAAAGTTATCTTCATTGAAAAAAAGTGCTTTTCTTACAAAAATAAGGAAATTTCTGGGTGACCCCAAACTTTTGAACGGTAGTGTATATATATATCAGGGGTTTTGTTCACTGAAAATTGTCCTTCCACAGAATTTTTCCAGGAATGACTACAAATTTTGAAAGCTGTCTATCATTTGACAGATTACATGGAGGGTGATCTAATTAAAGTCAATTAAAATGATAGATAACAGAATGAAAGAATTTTTACAAGCCTGTCTGAGAAAATGGCATAACAAAAAGTGTAGTGCAATCTCTGTGATATAGAGTATTGCCCTTTTTCAGGTTTTCAACTCAGATGCGGTTCTGGCAGTCAGTCACCAGATGGCAGTCTGTTTCAGATGTTTCATAAGACTGTATCGCTCGTGAAGCTATTGACTCAAAGTTTCTCATTGTTTCATGAGGCCTCGGTTTTAACATCACTCGGACTGTTTGATCTGTCTGACTGTGTGTTTAAAAGGGTTTTGCATAGTAGCTGTGTAGTACAAGCAAATGATTTATGGTGCGAGTTTGTGGCAAGCACGAGCATGTTTGTTTTGGTGGCTGTGTCCATGTCTAAAAGTTTATCCATTGCCGAGAAATCAAAATTGTTTCATCAATTTAAAAGCTGTTCTAAGGTCATAGGTCAACCTGTACAAAAATGTTATGAATCATCCTACCACAATAACATGATAAGACTAGCCAAGATCATTGCATCTTATCCTGAACACATCCTGAATACAGAATATAGGCTGTTGCCATCAGGCTGGAGATACAGGGTTTAACAGTTCAATAAGGTTAACCTAAAAAATTCTTTTGTGTGCCAGTCAAGTTTGAGATTGAACAAGGTGCTTTAATCACCATCTTTAGCTGCGTCTGGTTCCAGTTCAGAGAGGCATCTGGCAAGGGTGCCCCAATCTGGAATGTTGTATGCCTTAGCTGTTGAACCTCTCTTAAATCCACACTGGCAGAACCTCACAGGGTTAACTTTTGCAGAGAATACAAAAAGCTCCAGTGGGCCCACCACCTGCAGTAGGGACCATGGGGGTCCGGTGCTATGTGGATCAGGTGGCGATCAAAGGCATAGACCTTGGCGCTCTGATCCAAGGCTTCCTAAACTGGCTTTTGGGACGTGGAATGTTACCTCTCTGGTGGGGAAGGAGCCTGAGCTGGTGCGTGAGGTTGAGAGATACCAGCTAAATATAGTCAGCTTCACCTCAACACGCAGCTCTGGTTCTGGAACCAGTCTCCTGGAGAGGGGCTGGAGCTTGGTCTGCTCTGGATTTGCTCCAGGCGAGAGGCGACGAGCAAGGGTGGGTATTCTTGGATCCCCCCACCTTGCTGCCTCTATATTGGAGTTTTCCCTGGTGGATGAAAGGGTTATTTCCCTGAGCCTTCAGGTTGGGAAATGGGTTCTGACCATCATTTGTGCCTATACACCAAATGATGGTTCAGAGTACCCACCCTTTTTGGAGTCTCTGACTGGGATGCTAGAGGGTGCTCTTCTTGGAGACTCCATTGTCCTACTGGGGGACTTCACTGTGCACGTGGGCAATGACAGTGAAACCTTGAGGGGGTTGATTGGAAGGAATGGCCTGCCCGATCTGAACCCGAGTGGTTTTCAGTTATTAGACTTCTGTGCTAACCACAGTTTGTCCATAACAAACACCATATTCAAGTATAAGGATGTCCTTATGTGCACCTGGCACCAGGACACCCTAGGTCGCAGGTTGATGATTGATTTTGTTATTGTGTTATCAGACCTGCAACGGTATGTCTTGGATACTTGGAGAGAGGTTCAGAGCTGTCAACTGATCACCACCTGGTGGTGAGTTGGATCCGATGGCAGGGGAGGATGCCATTCAGACCTGGTAGACCCAAACGTATAGTGAGGGTGTGCTGGGAACGTCTGGCTGAGGCCTCTGTCCGGGAGGTCTTCAACTCCCACCTCCGGAAGAACTCCGACCACATTCTGAGGGAGTCTGGAGACATGGAGTCTGAATGGGCAGTGTTCTCCATCTCCACTGTTGAAGCGGCTGCCCAGAGCTGTGGCCGCAAGGTCGTCAGTCCATCTCGTGGTGGCAACGCCCAAACCAAGTGGTGGACACCAGGGGTGAGGAGGGCTATCAAGCTGAAGAAGGAGTCCTGTCAAGCTTGGTTGGCTTGTGGGACTTCCGAAGCAGCTGAGATGTACCGGCAGGCCAAGCAGAGTGCAGCTCGGGTGGCTGCTGAAGCAAAAACTCGGGTGTGGGAGGAGTTCGGTGAGGCCATGGAACAAGACTTTGAGTTAGCCTTGAAGAGATTCTGGCAAACTGTCCGGCGGTTCAGAAGGGGGAAGCAGTTCCCTGTCCACACTATGTATGGTGCAGATGGAGCGCTGCTGACTTCGACTGGGGATATCATCGGGCAGCGGAAGGAATACATTGAGGAGCTCCTAAATCCCACTGGCATGCCTTCCATAGAGGAAGCAGGGCTTGTGGACGTGGTGGACAACTCGCCTATCACAGGGGCTATGGTTGCCAAGGTGGTTAAAAAGCTTCTTGGTGCCCGGACCCCTGGGGTGGACGAGGTTCATCCTGAGTACCCCAAGGCCCTGGATGTTGTAGGGCTTTCATGGTTGACACGCCTCTGCAACATTTCATGGAGGTCAAGAACAGTGTGTTTGGCATGGCAAACTGGGGTGGTAGTTCCTCTCTTCAAGAAAGGGGACCGGACGGTTTATTCCAACTTGAGAGGGATCACACTCCTCAGCCTCCCTGGGAAGGTCTGTGCCAAGGTAGTGGAGAGGAGAATCCGGCCGTTGGTCGATCAGCAGATTAAGGAGGAGCAATGTGGTTTTCGTCCTGGCCGTGGCACATCGGACCAACTCTTTACCCTCTCGAGAATCCTCAAGTGTTTGTGGGAGTTTTCCCAACCAGTTTACATGTGTTTTGTGGACTTGGACAAGGCATTCGATCACGTCCCTCGTGGTTTTTTGTGGGGAGTGCTTCAGGAGTGTGAGGTATTGGGCTTGTTGTTACGAGCTATCTGGTCTCTATGTGACCGTTGTGAGAGCTTGGTTCGTATTGCCAACACTCAGTCGGACTCATTCCCAGTGAGAGTTGGACTCCGCCAGGGCTGCCCTTTGTCACCGATCCTGTTCACTATTTTTAAGATAAGATAAGATAAGATAAGCCTTTATTAGTCCCACAACGGGGAAATTCCAGGATTGCAACAGCACAGGGATAGCAACACTCAGAGCAACAATCAGAAGGCAAGAAAAAAAACAAGCAAGCAAGAGCAGCTAATAAACATATGTACGTATTACTATAAAATATATATATATATACACACACACACAGACACACAGTGCAGAGCATTGTAGCTGGATGGAATAAATATATGAATATATGAACACACAGTGCAGAGCATTGTAGCTAGATGGAATAAATATGTAAATATATAAACACCCACAGTACGGAGCATTGCAGCTAGGTGGAATAAATATGCAAGTATATAAACACACACAGTGCGGAGCAATGTAGCTAGATGGAATAATATGTAGATATATAAATATATAAACACACCCAGTGCTGAGCATTGTAGCTAGATGGAATAAATATGCAAATATATAAACACACACAGTGCAGAGCATTGTTGCTAGATGGAATAAATATGTAAATATATAAACACACACAGTGCAGAGCATTGTTGCTAGATGGAATGAAACAGCATAACCGTCTACTTAGTTATCCTACATGGTATGATTATGTGCCCATACATATTCTCACCCTCCATAGCGACCGGTATGTTCCTAGTTGTATGCCGGAGGGGACCATTGTGTAAGTCTATTGCATCTTTTGCATTCAAAAAACTATTAGTTTGTTACGTCTTTTTGCTATCTCTGCGAGCAGCCCTGCTTAGGTTGTACAGTCTGACAGCCGTTGGTAGGAAGGACCTACTAAACCTCTCGGTTGTGCACCTGGGATGATGTAGTCTGCTGCTAAATGAGCTCCTCAGTGCATTCAGTATGTCCTGCATAGGGTGGAACTCGGACTCCAGCAGAGATGACAGTTTAGCCACCGTCCTTCTCTCTCCTATCTCCTCCATCGGATCAAGGCGCTGCCCCAGGACAGAGCTAGCTTTCTTAATCAGTTTGTTCAGTCTCTTCCTATCGGCTGCAGTAATGCCACTGCCCCAGCAGACCACTCCAAAAGTGATGGCTGATGCCACCACCGTGTCATAGAATGACTTCAGCAGCGCCCCTTGTACACCAAAAGACCTGAGTCTCCTCAGCAGGAACAGCCTGCGCTGTCCCTTCTTGTAGAGTGCATCAGTATTGTGTGACCAGTCTAGTTTATTGTTCAGATGAATACCCAGGTACTTATAGGATGTCACCATCTCGATGTCTGTTCCCTGTATATTTACTGGTACTGTGAGGGGCTGCCCATGCCTGCGGCAGTCCACCACCAGCTCCTTAGTTTTCCTCGCGTTGATCTGGAGGCAGTTCCGATGGCACCAGTCCACGAAGTCCTGGATAAGCCCTCTGTACTCAGCTTCATCTCCATTGGAGATGAGGCCAACGATCGCAGAGTTATCAGAGAACTTCTGTAGATGGCAGTGTGTTGTGTTGTGTGAGAAGTTCGCAGTATAAAGAGTGAACAGGAAGGGAGCCAGCACCGTTCCCTGGGGGGCCCCCGTGCTACTGATGATCGTGTCGGACACACAGTCCCGGGTTCTCACAAACTGAGGCCGGTTCGTGAGGTAGTCCAGGATCCATGATGACAGGTGCTGGTCCACCCCTGCGCGCAGCAGCTTGTCCTTCAGGATCATCGGTTGGATGGTGTTGAAAGCACTGGAGAAGTCAAAGAACATGATCCTCACCATATTCCCGGGCTTCTCCAGGTGGGACAGAGAACGGTGAAGGAGGAAGATCACCGCATCCTCCACCCCAATGCCATGCTGGTAGGCGAACTGGAGTGGATCCATCGCTGGTTCCACCAGGGGGCAGAGGTGAGCAAGGAGCAGTCTCTCCAGGGTCTTCATCAAGTGGGACGTCAAGGCCACCGGTCTGTAGCTGTTCAGGTCTTTGGGGTGGGAAGTTTTTGGTACAGGTACCACACAAGATGTTTTCCACAGCTGTGGTACCCTCCCCAGGGTACCACAGATTTTATGGACAGGATTTCTGGGTACAGCCAGGCAATGGAGGGTGTCATGCTTGGTTACCACAGGATGTCATCTTTGTTGTTTGCAGATTATGTTGTCCTGTTGGCTTCATCCAGCAATGACCTACAGGTCTTACTGGGATGGTTTTCCTCTGAATGTGAAGTGGCTGGGATGAGAATCCGCACCTTTGAGTCCATGGTCCTCAGCCGGAAAAAGGTGGATTGTCGTCTCCGGGTTAAGGACAAGCTCCTGCCCCAAGTGGAGGAGTTTAAGTATCTTGGGGTCTTATTCACGAGTGTGGGGAGAATGGAGTGAGAGATTGACAGATGGATCGGGGCAGCATCTGCAGTGATGCGGACGTTGTACCGGTCTGTTGTGGTGAAGAGGGAGCTAAGCCCTAAGGCAAGGCTGTCGATTTACCGGTCAATCTACGTTGCTACCCTCACCTGTGGTCACGAGCTTTGGGTAATGACCGAAAGAATGAGGTCACGGATACAAGCGGCTGAATTGAGCTTTCTTTGTAGGATTGCTGGACTCACCCTCAGAGATAGGGTGAGGAACTCAGTCATCCGGGAGAGGCTCAGAGTAGAACCACCGCTCCTCCACATTGAAAGGAGCCAGTTGAGATAGTTTGGGCATCTGATCAGGATGCCTCCTGGACGCCTCCCACTTAAAGACCTCGGACAGTCACATTTTTTTATTGAACCAATCAGCTGATTGTATGAAAATATTCAATTCTGCCGATTCCAGCGATTTAATGTGTCACCAGCCTCCATAAATGACCTTATTTGGTCATAGCCCAGCCTTCACTTAGTGAGGCTGCAGTACCGCCATCTCTCGATAGGCATTAGTGACGTCACCCCAGGATTACAAAGAAAATGGCAGAACGAGAGCAAAGTGATTCGGACAGTGATTATTTTGTCGAGTTTGATGACCTCAATATAAATGATGAGATTGAAAATGAAGAATCGGATGATAAAGAAGTTTTGGGTGGTACTGAGGGGGGGTATTCAGCCTTATTTGTTCGAGCCAGAGGGAGAGGAGGAAGACGAAACAGAGACGGGAACAGACCAAGTTGACAACAATCGGCTCGGAGATTTATCTTGGTAAAAGATGCTTAGAAATATTTATTTTTGGTGACATGCATGGTCACACACTTAATTTTCAAACTAAAACTACCAATTGGTCACTCGCTGCCTTATTTGGCGACTTAGAAACATTTTCATTCGAAATAAATGGATAATCTATGTGAACATTGTAGTCCCACATACCTATTCTGTGGATTTTTATTTTGCGGCAGCCAGCGGTGACGAGCAGCAGCGATGGAGAAGAAAAGTCTTTTGAAAGCAGAAACGGAGCCAAAACCTTCTCCGGGTCAGCTTAGTTGTCATCTTACATATATATATTTTTTACACTTCTTGATGACTGGGAAAAATCTTTCCAACAGTTTTACACAAATTCTTGTTGTTGTTCTCCTTCGTCGTGTTTACAGATCACTTGATTGAGAATGTAATTGTACAGATTGGATCCTGGGGTCCACTTGGGGTGCTCACTTGGTCAGGGGTCCACTTGACCTGGATCCCATGAAACTACCTTGTGAAGGGAGGAGATGGCTCAGAATGCTGCCTTCAATCAAGCGTTCCTTGGTGTGCTGGGCCACTTTGTGAAGGCGAGGAGTCAGTGTGTGTGGCCGGCGTGTGTTACCCTTTCTGAGTTTTTTTTACAGTTTAAAGTTTGAATTTTGCACATTTTAAATAATCTGGATTTTGCTGGTGATTGTAATAAACAATTTAGTGACTTATGTGTTTGCTTCATGATTTTCTATTTGTCTGTCAAGACACCGGTGGGAAGAGTCAACAGTACAAACCAAACACTTATCAATGGCGTTGAAAACAATGGCTCATTTTTAAGAAAAAGTAACCAAAAACAATTGAATCGGTGAATTCAAAAAGGGCACAAGTCCCCATTGAAAAAGTGTGGACTTGGGCCCTTTATGAATTCACCGATTCAATTATTTTATTTACTGAAGACTGTATTGTTGGATGTGCGAGTGCAGAAGATGCTGCACACTTTAGTGATAGTACCAGTATATGGAGGAATTCTGGGCCATATTAGCATCTGTATTTCATAATAATGAGTTAGGGTTTAATGGGATTTAACATGTTTTAACACAAACTACTTTATGGTTCATAATTCTGTTGACAGACTTACACCAAACCAAAAGTGATTTCTCAGACTGCTGGATTATTTAGATAGCTTTTCCAATCTTTTAGCATTTAATTTATGTCACTAAATCTTGGTAACCTTCACAAATAAAACATAAACAAAAGTGGATACATATCGGCAAAAGGCACAAAAGTTTATTATAGAAATTCCTAGTGCAATACAAAAGGAGTACATAGTACATTAGTCACACATAGAATATATATTTATACAGTATCTACATGTACATATCCAGTAAATCCATGTATTTTCCATGTAACCTTGTGACTGTATTATTTTAATTGCTTTTAATCCTAGATGAAGTTTGTTTTGGGTTAAAAATACATCATAATTGTTAAATATATTCTATTATACCTAACAGTACTGTTTACCTGTTGAAATATATAGTTTATGGCTAATATAACCCCGTAACTACAATATGGCACCTGGCGATCAATTTTTGGCAGCTGATCACTTTTTGCCACGACACCACAGACTGGAGCAGCTA
Organism: Pholidichthys leucotaenia; assembly: GCA_020510985.1. NCBI lineage: Eukaryota > Metazoa > Chordata > Actinopteri > Cichliformes > Pholidichthyidae > Pholidichthys > Pholidichthys leucotaenia. Next base: position 39,314,866 of record CM035841.1, on the reverse strand, counting down.
CATCCCATGACGTCTCAGCAGTCTCCCCATGATTTTTACACAGATCAGAGCAGTTTGTAGCATCGGAAGCTAAACGTTTCTACAGACATTCTGAAGCTCTGCAATCACTGCAGTTTGTGAAGCTGGGGTGACATCCCACCACTGAGAGGCTGTGTTGAACGCCCAGACCGACGGTTTGAAGCAGTTATTTTGCCACAAGAGAGCCATCTGAAACACACACACATGGCATACATATTTTAGCAACCAATAGCAATAACTTGCCATGATTACAATGTAGTACGTGGGACTTATTAGCACAAGTATTCCGAGAAATATCTGTAATCGCCGATTTTAAGACGTAAACATCAAGTGTTACATGAAGCAAAACACAGCAGTGTCCGCCGACCATGTGCGCGTGTTTGCCTGGGGTGACGTCACACAGTCAGTGGCCTACTTAGCCGCTGATCGCTTGGCTGGGTCCGCCCGCTCTCGACGACAGCATACTTCAAAAGCGCATTGTCACCTTATGCGACATTCGTTGACATCAAAACATGTGCGGTTCGCCTTAGCTCGTCTCAGACAACAATTTGAGATATGAATTAGCGATATTGAATTTTCGTCTGTCCGAGGTCTTTAAGGTGTTTTGGGCATGTCCCACTGGGAGGAGACCCCGGGGCAGACCCAGGACTCGCTTGAGAGACTGCATTTCCCAGTTGGTCTGGGAACGCTTTGGTTTCCTCTCTGAAGAGCTGGAGCAGGTGGCTGGGGAGAGTGAAGTCTGGGCTTCTCTCCTTGAACTGCTGCCTTCGCGACCCGAACCTCCGGAAAAATGGCAGAAGATGGGTGGATAGATGGATGGATGGATGGACAAAAAGCACGGTTATCTTGTCTGCTTATGCTGAGGATTTAACAGGTTTTATAACCAAGCAGAATGAGATACAAATTCTTGAGAAAAAATTGACTCTTTATGGAAAAGCATCCTCTGCAAGGGTTAATTTGGTCAGAATGTGAGGGCTTTCTGCTGGGGGAGTGGAACAACAAGGAGGGATTGGTGTTACCATTGGGACTGCGTTGGAATAGGGAATGGATGAAATGTTTTTTGGGGTACTAATAATTTTCAAAGTAAAAATTTGGGAGGGTTTAGTGGAAAAAAATCAGTGCCTGATTGTCTTGGTGGACATGTGTCCAACCCCAGTTGTCCTTTAGGGAGAGAACTTTCGTGGTTAACAACTTTGTTGCAATTCTCTGGCACCGTTTTGCTGTTGTTGAACCTCCTGGTACACTCATCAAAGACATACAGAGGAGACTGGTGAACTTTTTCTGGGGAGGCTTCCACTGGATCAGACCTGGTGTGCTTAATCTGCCCGTGTCAGAAGGAGGCCATGGATTGATTGACATTGGCAGCCGTAAAACAACATTTAGTCTTCAGACTGTTCAACGTTTTCTCTATCATGAACAGCATCTCTGGTCTGAGACAGCATTTATCCTGCTTCATAGAGTCAGCAATTTCAACTATGACAAGCACCCTTGTTTGTTGGATCTTACTGGTATGGACTGGTCACAGACTTCTCTTTTTTATCAGTCAGTCCTTAGTGCTCAGAGAACTGTGCTAAAAGTGAGGTGAGACGGTTCTCAAGTCCATAGTAATGTGGGGGAAGAACCCCTGTTCCATAACCCTTTTATACACGGTAAGATCCTTGAATCCAACAGTGTGAAGAAAACTTTTTTAAAAGGCTGAACTAACAAAACTGGGAAACTTGAGGTCAACGGGAGAGCGAAAAACTGCTGCCAGCCTTAGTCAAGAGGCTGGGATTCACTCTGTCTGCTTCCTTGAAAGACTGTTGGATGAAGTGGTTGGTGGGCTTCCTGGTCTCTTTTGGGAGGCACTAGGGAGGGAGTCTACCGTCTACCAGAGATCATACTGTTTTGTGGCGTGATTTCCCATCTCTGTCTATCTGCGCTGTGGTAAAAGATCAAAAGGAAGAAAATGGGGCTCTATTATTTTTCCGGACACCTGAACTCGCTGATTTTTGTAGCATCTCGAGGAAGAGTCTGTATGCAGTGTCGGTCAACAGTGTTTTGTCTGGCTTAAAGACCTTGGCGCGGTGGCAACATATTTTTCCGGGAAGGGGGGTGGGGGGGCAGAAAACACAGGACACAATTGTAACTGGAATATGTTAATTTTACAGAATTTCTTTTTTTTTTTTTTATTTTGCACAGTAACATTGCGTAATGGAACTTACCATTTGAAGTATTGTACAACCAAGGCTTGAATATTGGAATATTGGGCCAGTTGGGGTCCCACTCAGACGTCCTGTGTATAGACTTTCTACTGGTGTCCTCTTTCTCTCCTCCCTCTGCTCTCATCTCTCCTGGACCCTCTTCCTGAACACTTTCCTCTCCTTGGCTCATCTTATCTGTCATCTTTCCCTCTTTGAGCCCTGTCTAATTCAGGTTTTCTCTCTGTCTATGGTGGTATACAAACAGGTTAGAAAATACCAAGTGTCACGTTTTTGTTTTCTCCACAGCTGACACTTGGTTCCTGCAGGTTCTCCACCGTGGACCTCAGAAATAAAACAGAAAAAAGAAAAAAAAAATATCAGAAAAATCTGATTATCACTTCAGATGTGATGGACATTTTTAAGATCAGCAAAATAAAATTATTTCAGCTGTCCTGTCCCTCCTCAGCTTTATTAACTGCTCCGTTTTCTCTAAAAATAACCTTAGGTGCTTTTTTACAGCACCACATAAGCAAATAAATGACATTAACTTCCCAGTGTCTCTATGGGACTTCAAAAGTTTTCTTAAAGCAAGTTATTTCAGCCACGTCATCCTGTATTTTTATATTACTACATTAGTTAACAAACTGACATTCAATGTGGTTTTCGTCCTTGCCGTTACCCTCTTGAGAATCCTCAGGTTCAGGTTACTTTATTTGTACCCGTAGGTAGATTTGTTTTGCAGTCTGGTGACATCCATATTTACAAACCACAATTACATTCAACATAGACACAAACACAGGCACATATGAAGCTGACTATAAACATGATGAAAATACTCCAGGCTCCATCAATCAGGGTATAAAAAGACAAAGAGATGGGAGAAAAACCAGAGGTAAGAGAGGAGGTTCATATTAAAAGTTAAAAACTAGTCAAAGAGGTTAAAAACTCAAAGGTCTAAAACCCAATAAAATATTTAGAACCCAAGTAACATCCTACAAAAATAAGTAAATATAAAATGGAGTTAATAAATAGGTACCTAAATTATTGACAATATATTTTACAGCTTGTTCAACTCTTTGACAGCAGCAGGAACAAAGCTGTTTTTGTAGCGCTGGGTTTTACTTTTTGGGACAGCAAACCTCCGTCTTGAGGGAAGAAGCTGAAAGTTGCAGTGCAAAGGGTGGGAGTCATCATTTAAAATGGAGGTAGCCATCCTCTGTACTTGTCTGGTGTACAGGGATGTCAGGCTCAGCTGTGACTCACCAAGCAAACGACTGGACCATCTAACTACCTGATCCAAGGATTTCCTCTGTTTCAGTTTTATCTGACCAAACCATGACACTAAAGAAAAGGATAAAACAGATTCAATAAAAGCCCGATAAAACATTGTCATTATGGTTCGGTCAATTTGGAAGCGTGCAAGTTTCCTCAAGCAATGCAAATGTTGCTGACCCTTTTTGCACACCCTTTCACAGTTCTCTTCAAAGTTTAAATTACTATCAATAATCGTCCCAAGATATTTGTAGGATTGTACACATTCGGTGGTCTGGCCTTTTAGTACGGTGACTTTGTGCCTGGGAGTTTTCCTCCTAAAGTCAATAATCATGTCTTTAGTTTTTGTCGTATTCAGTTGCAGGTAGGAATCCTCACACCAGTGAACAAAATCATAAACTACTGGGCCGTGGCCACTCTCACCATCCTGGAGGAGACTGACAATAACTGAGTCATCAGCATACTTTATAATGTGTCTGTTGTCATGTCTGCTCCGACACATGTTTGTGTACAGGATGAAGAGTAGTGGTGACAACACACCCCCCTGAGGAGAGCCAGTAGAAGAGCACTTTAGGTCAGATAATGTACCATTGACCCTTACTCTCTGCGTCCTGTTGGTTAAGAAATCCAGAATCCAACCCACCAGATTATTGCTCAAATCAAATTGTTGCAGGAGCCTTTCAACTAAGATATGAGGTTGGATTGTATTAAAGGTGGAGGAAAAGTCCACAAATAAAAGCCTGGCGTGTGTCCCATTAAAATCCAGATGTTTAAAACGCATGTTAAACAGAGTGACAGTGGCGTCCTCCACTCCTCTGTGAGGCTTATAGGCAAACTGCAGAGGATCCAATGCATGCTCAGTCTGCTTTAGGACCTCACATCTGACCAGTTTTTCAAAAATTTTCATTAAAATTGAAGTCAAAGCAACTGGTCTAAAGTCATTTACCGTTTTAGGACAGCTGGATTTTGGAACGGGAACAACCACGGCTTCTTTCCAGATCTTAGGTACATGTTGTGTCTGTAAGGACTTATTGAAAATGTAATGAAATATAGGACTCAGTTCATGTGTACAGGACTTTACCAAGCGCCCACATATATTATCAGGGCCCTGTCTTTTGTTCACTTTTACAGCGCAAAACTCCCTTTTTACATCCTGCACCTCAATATTAAAGTCAAATCAAATCAAATCAAATCAAACTTTATTGTCATATTGCTGTACATACAACTGTAGTGCAGGCAAGATGAAATTGCATTTCTCTCGGCATCCATATAAGAAGCAGCATGATTCAAGACACACTCCCACATAGCTCCACCCCCCACCCCCACCCCCCCATCCATTCACACATCCCTGAGACATACTTGGGGAAAAAGAATAACTAACTATAATATACAAAATGTCCGTAGGTGCAGTAGTGTGTATGAGAGATTCCGGGTCAGCTGTTCAGCATCCTGACAGCTTGTGGAAGGAAGCTGTTGATCAGTCTGGTGGTTCTGCCTCTGATGCTCCGGAATCGTTTACCAGATGGAAGAAGTTCAAAGTGTTTATGCAGAGGGTGAGAACGGTCCTTGACAATGTTCAGTGCCCTGCTCCTACAACGGTTCTGAAAAAGTTCTTGGACAGAGGGGAGGGAGACTCCAATTACCCTCTCCGCCCCCTTGACTATCCTCTGCAGGGCTTTTTTGTCTGACATACTGCAGCTGGAGTACCATGTAGCAATGCAGTATGTCAGAACACTCTCCACCACACCTCTGTAGAAGGTCCTGAGGATGCAGATGGGGAGAGAGGCCTGTTTGAGTTTCCTCAAGAAGTGTAGTCTCTGCTGAGCCCGCTTCCTGATCTCCAAGGAATTCTTGCTCCAGGTCAGGTCTTGCGAGATCTGCACTCCGAGGAACTTGATGTTCTCTACTCTCTCCACTAAACGGCCGCCGATGCTGAGGGGGACGTGCTCAGGCTGTGACCGCCGGAAGTTGATAATCATCTCCTTCGTTTTGTCCACGTTGAGCACCAGATTGTTCTCCCTGCACCAGCCCTCCAGGTCTCTCACTTCTTCCCTGTACATTAATTCCTCATCCCTCTGAATAAGTCCCACCACCGTGGTGTCATCTGCAAACTTAATAATCTGGTTCCCCTCGTGTCTGGATACACAGTCATGTGTTAGAAGTGTAAACAACAGTGGACTGAGTACACAGCCTTGAGGGGATCCAGTACTCAGCGTGACAGAGTTGGAGATGTTGTTTCCAACCCGGACAGACTGAGGTCTCTCAGTCAGGAAATCCAGGATCCAGAGACATGTGGCGGTGTTCAGACCGAGAAGGAGTAATTTCTCCATCAGTCTCTGGGGAATAATGGTGTTGAATGCTGAACTGAAATCAATGTACAAGAGTCTGGCGTAGGTGTCTTTCTGGTCCAGGTGGGTGATGACAGAGTGTAGGGTGGTGACTATAGCATCCTCCGTGGAGCGGTTTGAACGATATGCAAACTGGAGCGGGTCGTGTGATGCAGGGAGGCAGGCTGTAATGTGTGGTTTGACAAGCCGTTCAAAACACTTCATCACAATTGGTGTCAGTGCAACAGGACGATAGTCATTCAAACAGGACACCACTGGTTTCTTTGCCACCGGTACAATGATAGAGGTCTTGAAGCATCTGGGAACGATGGCCTGACTCAGGGAGATGTTATAAATGTCAGTCAGGACATCCGCCAACTGACTCGCGCAGTCTCGGAGCACACGTCCCGGGATGTTGTCTGGACCTGCAGCTTTACATAGGTTGACTCTGGTTAGGGTCCTCCGTGTGTCCGCTGTGTTGATGGTAAAAGCTGGTCCGACCGATGGTGGGGGTGGGCCAGCCCTCCCTCTGATTGTCGAGTTTGATGCTTCAAAACGTGCAAAGAAGTCGTTAAGCCTGTCTGGAAGCGAAGCGTCGTCATCATCGACCCCCTGCCTAGACTTAAAGCCCGTCATTGTCCGAACTCCCTGCCGCATCTGCTTGGTGTTCCTAGTGTCACAGAGGTGTCCCTGGATTTTCTCCGCATAGGCGCGCTTTTCCGCCTTAATTCCCTTTGAAAGCGCAGACCTGGCTGAGCGGAGGGTGATCCTGTCCTTCGCTCTGAAGGCTGCATCTCTGGCTGTAAGCAGCGGGCGCACCTCTGCAGTCATCCAGGGCTTATGATTACCCCGCATAGTGATGGTCTTCACTATAGTGAAATCCTCTGTGCACTTCGCGATGTAGCTGGTGACCGTATCAGCAGACTCCTCCACATCTGTCTTGTCTTCCTGGGAGGCTGCTATTTTTGAAGACCTTCCAGTCTGTGTGCAGAAAACAGTCCTTCAGTGCAGAGGTTGCACTCTCTGGCCAAATCCTGATTTGTTTCACTGCTGGCCTGCTGCGCTTCAATAAAGGTTTGTAGGCAGGCAGCAGCATCACGGACATGTGATCAGAACGGCCGAGATGGGGGCGGGGTATCGCTTTATATGCATCTGTGTTTGTGTACACTAAGTCCAACATATTCTCTCCTCTGGTCTTAAAGTCTACACATTGTTTAAACTTGGGGAGCACAGTCTTTAGGCTGGTGTGGTTAAAATCCCCCGCAACCACCACACCAACTGTCCGGGTGTGAAGTTTGGATTTCACTGATCGCATTGTGCAGTACCCTGAGTGCCTTCTTAGCATTAGCTTTAGGATTAGGGCTCGGCGCTATGTAAACACCAGCTACAAACACGTTGCTGAATTCCCTCGGCAAATAATAAGGCCGACAATTTACAATAAGGAACTCCGCCAACGGAGAGCAGTGTTTTGACACTAACGTGGCATTAACGCACCAGTTCTTTTTTCCAAGATGGCGCCCACAGCGGTCGCCATGGTGCTTCGCTGCCCTTTAATTTTTATAATTTGTTTGTTTTTGTTTATTGATTGTGCGTCTGCCGGTTCATACACCTGTGAAGAGTTATTAAATATCAGGACTCTTACTCCCACGGACCTTCTCCCAATTTTCTTAGCTCCTGCCGCTGATCTGATCCATTGTTTGGCGAGGAAGGAAAGAGGAAGGCGAGGGGGGATTCTCGCTCGGCTGCGAAGGAGAGGCACGCGAACAGCCTTGCCTGGCATATTTCTATCCAATGCCAATTCTCTCTTGAACAAGGTAGAAGAATTAAGACTGCTGATGCGATTTAAGGACCTCGCCTCCTCGTCTGTCATCTGTTTCTCTGAGACCTGGCTTAAATGGAACATTCCAGATAGCGCGATCAGCCTCGAGGGATTTCAGCTGATTCGTGCTGATCGCGTCACAGAACTCTCCGGTAAGTCTATTGGAGGAGGAGTGTGCTTCTATATTAACAACAGCTGGTGCTCTGATGTAACGGTGATTTCCAAACACTGTTCTCCCGCCCTGGAATTTCTTTTTATTAACTGCAAGCCATTTTATTCCCCGCGGGAGTTCGCCTCATTCATCCTCGTCGCTGTGTACGTCCCTCCCGACGCGGACACGCGCGAAGCTCAGCGCGTGCTCGCGGATCACATCCAACTCACGGAGCGCAACTTTCCAGACTCTCTGGTTATTGTGGTGGGCAATTTTAACCAGAGCAATCTGAGTCACGAGCTCCCCCGCTACAAACAGTTTATTAAATGTCCAACCAGAGGAAATAACACGCTGGATCACTGTTACACTACAGTGAAGGACGCTTATCGCGCTGTTCCCCGCGCTGCGCTGGGACTATCTGATCACGTGATGGTCCACCTCATCCCCACATACAGACAGAGACTGAAACTCACTAAACCTGTTGTGACCACCACGAAGAAATTGACCAGTGAAGCTGGAGAGAAACTGAACACATGCATGGAAATAACTGACTGAGGCATGTTTAAAGGAACCGCACATGATCTTAATGAGTACACAGACACTGTGAATTCATATATCAACTTCTGTGAGGAGAACATTCTTCCATCGCGCACCAGGGTGAGGTACTCTAACGACAAACCCTGGTTCACGGCCAAGCTCAGACAGATCAGGAAGGAGAAGGAAGCAGCGTTGAAAAGTGGAGACAGGGACTGCTACAGAGAGGTCAAATATCGGTTTAACAGAGAGCTGAGGAGAGCTAAATCTGTGTATTCTGAGAGACTCCAGCAGCAGTTCACTGCTAATGACTCGGCTTCTGTGTGGAGAGGACTGAGGCAAATCACCAACTATCGGCCTCAGGCTTCTAAAGGTCAGGATGACAAAGCCCTTTGTCAAAAACTGTCCCAACATTACGCCCGTTTTGACACCTCGTCAGCTGTGTCCAACTCACCCACTCCACCCAGCTCCACTGCCTCCTCAGCCCCTAATTCATCAAAAGCGGTCCCCCCCCCTCCTCCTCCTCCTCCTCCTCCCCCCCTGCCCTTGTCATCAGTGAGCAGGACGTGCACAGACAGTTCTCCAGACTGAACCCGTGCAAGGCCCCCGGGCCGGACGGTGTGTCTCCCTCCACCCTGAGACACTGTGCGAAAGAGCTGGCTCCTGTCTTCACAGACATTTTTAACACCTCCCTTAAGCAATGTCACGTGCCGACCTGCCTCAAATCCTCCACCATCATCCCTGTCCCCAAGAAGCCACGGATTACTGGACTTAACGACTACAGACCTGTAGCGCTCACCTCTGTAGTCATGAAGTCCTTTGAGCGCCTGGTCCTGTCTCACCTCAAGTCCATCACCACACCCCTCCTAGACCCGCTGCAGTTTGCCTACCGTGCTAACAGGTCTGTGGACGACGCAGTCAACCTGGCCCTCCACTCCATCCTGCAGCACCTGGACTCCCCGGGAACCTACGCCAGGATTCTGTTTGTGGACTTCAGCTCCGCATTCAACACCATCCGCCCCGATCTGCTCCAGGACAAGCTGTCCCTGCTCAACGTGCCTGACTCCCTCTGCAGGTGGATCACCGACTTCCTGACGGACCGGAGGCAGCATGTGCGGCTGGGGAAGTCTGTCTCGGACCCTTTTAGCATCAGCATAGGATCACCCCAGGGCTGTGTACTTTCCCCCCTACTCTTCTCCCTTTATACCAACTCCTGCACCTCCTCCCACCAGTCTGTTAAGCTGATTAAGTTTGCGGACGACACCACCCTCATCGGGCTCATCTCCAACGGTGACGAGTCCGTCTACAGGAAAGAGGTGGCCCAGCTGGTGTCCTGGTGCAGCCATAACAACCTGCAGCTGAACGCTCTGAAGACAGCGGAGATGATTGTGGACTTCAGGAAAGTCACAACCCCCCTGCCCCCCCTCACCATCACAGGCTCTCCCATCACCATTGCAGATTCCTTCCGCTTCTTGGGCACCACCATCACCCGGGACCTCAAATGGGAGCCAACCATCAGCTCCCTCATCAAAAAGGCCCAGCAGAGGATGTTCTTTCTGCAGCAGCTGAGGAAGCTCAAGCTACCCACCAAATGTTAGTGCAGTTCTACACGGCCATCATCGAGTCCATCCTCACCTCCTCCATAACTGTGTGGTATGCAGGAGCCACTGCCAGGGACAGACTAAGGCTGCAGCGCGTCGTGCGTACTGCTGAGAAGGTGATCGGCTGCAAGCTCCCATCTATCCAGGACCCGGAGGCGTGCTGGCCGGATCATAGCCGATCCTTCACACCCTGGTCACGTACTGTTTGCCCCCCTCCCCTCAGGTAGAAGACTTCGGTCCATTCGGACTAAAACCTCCCGGCACATGAACAGCTTTTTCCCCTCTGCCATCAGACTGCTGAACATTAAGTGACTTATTGACTCTCGTGCACTATGTACAGCAGCTCAACCAGACTCATGTCATTCATCACTGTTTTTTCTGTTGCATTATCAACTGCACTGTGGTACCCCATATTATCTTACTTGCTAATTTTTTTAAAACTGCCTTGACTAGTACTACTCATTATTACTTTTATTATTATTATTATTACTTATTTTTCTACACTTATTGCACGTTTTTAGTCCTTTAATTTTTTAGTTTATCTCTTTATCTCATCATGTTTTTAATGTTGCAGCATGGCACCGAGACAAATTCCTAGTTTGTGTACTACATGAACAATGGCAATAAATCTGATTCACATTCTGATTCTGATTCTGAGTTCTTGTTAACATAGATGCATAGCCCACCCCCCCACCCCCGGCTCTTACCGGAGCTCGCCGTTTCCCTGTCGGCACGGAACATCGCCATATCTTCCAGTTGAATGGCCTCATCAGGAATGTTGCTGTGGAGCCATGTCTCGGTAAAAACAAACACACAGCAGTCCCTCCACTCTGTCCGGGTTTCTCTCAGTAGACGCAGTTCATCCACCTTGTTTTCGAGGGCGCGGACGTTAGAGAGAAGAAGCGACGGTACCGCTGGTCTGGAGGGGTTAGCCTTTAGCCTAGCATGGATCTCGGCCCTTTTTCCTCGCTTTTGCTTGCGTTCGCTCCGCTTCCTCCTCTCTCGGGTAGCTTCCATCGCGGACTCCGCCAGAATTCCATGCTGGCGTAGAATGTCCAAATCACAACCGATCGCTGTGATTCTTGCAGCGTGCAGTACCTTGATGTTTAATAAGGTCTCACGGTTGTAAGTTTTACAGAATGTACGTCTGGGATGATTAAAACTCTCACACTCGCTGATGCCAAGAGGGGCCGCTGCGTCTAGGCGCTCCGCCATCTCAAAGTGCTGATTGTCTTTGAGTTTCTGTTGAAAACTCCCTCAAGGGTTCGTGGGAGTTTTCCCAAACAGTCTACATGTGTTTTGTGTACTTGGAGAAGGCATTCGATTACGTCCCTCGTGGTTTTTTTGTGTGGGGTGCTTCGGGAGTATGGGGTATCGGGCCTGTTGTTACAAGATATCCAGTCTCTGCTGCTCTCCAGTGGAGGGTGGTGCATGGAGCCGTGGCTACAAACAGACATGTGGCACATATAGATTCGAGGGCAGGGAGTCATTGTAGTTTTTGTTATGCTGAGGAGACCTTGCAGCATCTTTGGCTTGGTTGCCCTAGACTGTCTCCACTTTTCTTTCTTCTGGGCAGGTTGTTGAGTAGATTGAGGCATACCTTGGATGACAGCCTTTTTGTTTTTGGTCCTTAACCTTTTGAGTGTGAGAATTTGCATGCCTCTAGTGGCAGAGCGCGGCACTGCGCCTGCCTTCTCACTCTGACTTTGTCAAAAGTAAGTGAAAAATTTCTGCTTTTTTTTTTAATGTGCTGATTTCTTGTTTGTATACTTTGAAGATAAGATAATGAGGTACCTCTGTACAAACAATGGTGTCAAAAGACTGAACCATTTTTTGTGTAAATACATCCAAAAGTCCAGTTTTGACTGAGTTATAAAATTTAAAGAGGTGCCGCGACATTATCCAAATTAGATGCATAAATTTATTCCTATCTGAAACTTTGGATCATATTTTACATCTTTCTAACTGACAGTAAGTCATTATCTCTTACCACTTTCAAGTTATAGCCTTGGAAATCTGAACTATTTTATTGACAAAAAATATTTACCACTCTTGACCACTAGGGGGTATGTCACAATTCGGCGACAGACACACTCAAATGGTTAATGTGTGATGAATATAGAAAATTAAAGACTAAGCTTTTTTAATTGAATTACAGTCACAATATTCTAATTTTTAGTTTGTTCCAGTGAAGCCCCAAGGAACAAATGTGATGACGTGAGGTCTGTCTCTCCACATTTCATGGGAATCCTCCTAGGGATTTTCCCTAATGCTTACCAAACTCCCTCACAATAATCCTCAGGTGGGCCTGCATCCAAATTGTGCTCAAGGTCATTGTTAAAGGTCAGAAGATCTGGGCACTTATGATGTCACCAAAAACATTACTCCTCCTAGGCCATTGACCTTGACCTGAAGCACATCCTAGATGGGTCTGTATCTAGAGTGTGCTTAAGGTTAATGTTACCAGTCAGTAGATCTGAGCACCCTCTGAGTGATTTCACCAGGCCAGAATGAGCTACTCTATCATTAATGGTCTGGTTTGAGATGACCAGTAAAGAAAGTGTCACAGATAAAGAAAAAAGGAAGTATAAATGAAACTGTCTCTTATACCTGCCAGGTGGATCATTCAATTCAATTCAATTCAATTCAACTTTATTTATATAGCGCCATTTCACAACAACAGTCATCTCATAGCACTATCAACTGTAGGGGGGACCCCCACAGTTGCAGAAAGACCCCAGCAATCAGGCGATCCCCTGTGAGCAAGCACTTGGCGACGGTGGAGAGGAAAAACTCCCTTTTAACAGGAAGAAACCTCCAGCAGAACCAGGCTCAGGGAGGGGCAGTCATCTGCTGCGACTGGCTGGGGGGTGAGGGGATAGAGAAGAAGAAAAGAACAGACATGTAGAGAGCAAACATCATAGACATGTAGAGAGCAAAAATCATAATGAAGAATGTTTGTCTTCTCTGATTGTTGCAGGAACAGGTTGGTGAGAACGTTTCGCTGGTCGGTGTTGGTGGTTCAGCTCCTGTTCTGCTCCTCATGGATGAAAAGCTGATGTAGCTCTGTGGAGACCTGCCATTGATGGTCTGTGCTGAGTGCTGGAGAATAAAGAACCAACGTAGAAGTCCACATTCTGAATCTGAGGACTTTTATTGGGCCTTCAGGCAAACTGGACTAGCCTCATCCTGCTCACTCTGACCGTCAGCAGCCACATCACAACATCTGGAGGAAGTAAACAAACCGCAGAGATGTTTTCAGGTCAGCGTCTGAGAGAGTTGGTGAGAGAGCGACTGGCTGCTGCTGCTGAAGAAATAATAACAGAGTTTGAACAAGCCACCAACCAGTACGAGGAAGAGATCGATCGTCAGTGCAGACTACTGAATATGCGCTGGTGCTCCCAGATAAAAATCCACAGAATAGGTATGTGGGACTATAATGGTCTGAATGAGGCTTTAGAAAACTCTGGATCTGTTTTCAATCATGATTGTGTCTTAAGTGTGCAAACTTGTTAATTTTCTTGTAAATTTTTGCTTTTGAATCAAAGGTTTGATACATTTTTTCTTACCAATTTGTGAAGTGAAACTTTTTTCTCCCCCTTCTTTGTTTTTGTTCCTCCAGATTTCTCACAGCAACCTGAATGTAAAGCGGAGGAAGTTGTGATTGAGCAGCAGCTCTGGAACCTGGAGAGGAACTCTGTTCTGGACCAGGAGGAACCAGAAGCTCCACAGGTTAAAGAGGAACAGGAGGAACTGTGCATCAGTCAGGAGGGAGAACAGCTGGTAGTGAAGCTGGAGGCCGATCCCTTCATGGAGACTCTTGTTTGTGAGGAAGAGCAGCAGAGTGAAGCAGAACCAAATAGTGAGCAGCTCCTCTCTCACAACTCTGCTGGAACTGAGATCCAAGATGAGGAAGGAAGCCGGCATGTAGACTCAGGATCCACTAAAGAAGAAGAAGAACCCAAACCAAAAAAGAGACGACTGAAAACAGGAAGTCACAGTAACAGTAATGATGACTGTCTGACCTCAAAGACTCTCTGTGAGAATGAAACAGGTAAAAAGTTAGAAAATGTTCAGGTTGATTCTTTGAGGAACTGTCCTAAAATAAAATAATATTTCCAGTAACTACATAAATCTGATGTACTTGTACTGGTCTAGTTTGTGTTTGTCTTTGACTGATCAATGTGATATGACCAGTGTGTAGAGTAGAGCTTGGTGATATCTTGACATTTTAAAACTGTCACGGGGGCCCCTCCGGGGCGGAGAAGAGGATCCAATTGCAAGGCGAGTTTGGTAAACCATAATTTATTACAAGACCGGACAGAACAGCACCTGAGCTCAGTTTTGAGCTTCATGGCAAAGACTGAATACTTACACAGACACGGACCAACGGACGCTTCCTGTGGTAACGTATCGTCACTTCCTGTGTTGCTGATTGTTGTTCTGGTTTGCTTTGTGGTTCACTCTCCTGAGGATTATTGCCTTTAATTGTATTTTAATTTTTTTTTCGATCTACCATCACCTCTCACTTCTGTTTAACAAGCCTCTTGCACCTGTGTGCGCACTCAGTGTCACCTAATCACCCTCTTTAGCCTTCTGTTCACCTTTCGTTGGTGTTTGTGTTAGCTTTGGGTTAGCCACTAGCTATGGCTACTTGCTCTCCTTCCCCTTCTCCTCTGGTGTGCTCTCTGTGTCAGATGTTTAGCTACACCTCTGCCTCTTTTATTGATAATGGTAAACGTAATAAATGTCTTTTTGAGGCGCTCGAGGTGAGGTTGTCTGATTTGGAATCCCAGCTCCGCTGCATTGAAACACAGTTTGCGCCAGTTAATAATGACGGACACCCCTTAGCTGCAGTGGAGCTCCCTAGCATAGGGTGGCCTGCAGGTGGTCCTCCGGTTCTGACCTCTCCTGAGCAGCCAGGAGAGAACGGGTGGGTGACGGTGAGAAAGAAGCTTAGCCGCAAGCCCCTGGTACACAACCAACCTGTTCATGTTTCTAATCGCTTTTCCCCACTCAGCAACACACCCGCTGAGGAAAAAACTCTGATCAGTGGCAACTCTGTAGTCAGAAATGTGAACCTAGAGACTCCAGCGGCCATAGCCAAATGCATTCCCAGGGCCAGAGCAGGCAACATTGAGTCAAATTTGAAAATGCTGGCTAAAAGTAACTGTAAATACTCCATAATTATTATCCACGCCGGCATTAACGACATCTGACTCCAGCAGTCGGAAGTCACAAAACTTAATGTGGAATCGGTGTGTGACTTTGCCAAAACGATGTCTGCCTCTGTAGTATTCTCTGGGCCCCTCCCCAATCTGACCAGTGATGACATGTTTAGCCGCTTGTCATCCTTCAACCGCTGGCTGTCTGTGTGGTGTCCTGCAAACAATATGGGCTACATAGACAGTTGGAGCTCATTTTGGGGAAAACCTGGTCTTATTAGACGAGACGGCATCCATCCCATTTTGGATGGTGCATCTCTTTTATCTAACAATCTGGCATCATTTTTATCCAAATTTCCAAAACCTTGACAACTCAGAGTTGGGACCAGGAAGCAGAGTTGCAGTCGTACATGCGTTTCTGCAGCTCCTCTTCATCTGCCACCCCTCAACTTAGCCCCTGTCTTCCCCATCAGAGAATCATTGTCTGCTCCCTCCAAAGTAAATAAAAATATAATGTATAAGCATCCCAAAGTGATTAAACAAATCCTCCTCATAATTTAAAAATTAAATGCAGTTTGTTAAATATTAGGTCTCTAACTCCCAAGTCTCTGCTAGTCCATGATCTGTTAATTGATCATCAGGTTGATTTAATATCCCTTACAGAGACTTGGTTAGGACAAGAGGATTATGTTGGTTTAAATGAATCAACTCCCTCTGGTTATTTAAACTGTCAAAATCCCAGAAGTTCTGGTCGTGGAGGAAGAGGAGCAACAAGTTATCATTCCAAATTACTAGTTAATGTAAAGCAAAAAACATGTTATAATTCCTTTGAGGGTCTGGTCCTCAGTATTGGGCACTTAAGCAATTTTAGGTTAAACCCAATTTTATTTGCCATAGTTTATCATCCTCCCTCAGCCGACTCAGAGTTTTTATCCAAATTTGCCAAATTCTTAGCTGATTTAGTGCTGAAATCAGATAGAATAATTATAGTATGGGACTTTAATATACATGTAGATGTAGATAGTGATTGCCTTAATATGGCATTTAATTCAATATTAGACTCGATGGGGTTTTCTCAGAAAGTAGGAAATTCTACCCATTATCTACACCACACGTTGGACCTTGCTATCGCAATTTCGTTGTATTGTTTATTAGCAATGGAATGACAATAAAGGCACTTTGACTTTGTTCTGACATATGGCATAGAAATAGAAAATCTGGTAGTGTCTCCTCATAACCCTGTACTGTCAGACCATTGTCTGTTAACCTTTGATTTTACTATTGCTGACTATTTGGCTCCTAAGGAAAAATATTACAACAGTAGATGCCTCTCAGATGATGTTGTTACCAAATTTATGCAGATTGTTTCCTCTATGCCATGTGTCAACAAAATGGAAATAAGCTATAGACAGCTTCGTCGTCGTCGGCCTCCGTCGGTCTATGATGACCATGGAAGAGAATCCTAAACGTCTACTCTGCTGGAACAGCACCGCCTGTGGCTGAACAGGCCGATGCGCGAATGACAGTCCCTGTCACACAGGTCGCACTTGTGGGTGGTCTTCGTGCTGCTGGGTCTGTGGCGGTTCTTCCTGCGGGTCCTTTTTTCATCTGCTGCAGCAGTCAGTCTCTCTTCACCCGCCTTGAGCTGTCTGGTCAGGGTGCCTCTCCATTTGGAGTGGTCCGTTGCAAGGTCCTCCCAGCACTCTGTGTTGATATCCAGGGCCTTCATGTCTCTCTTGCAGACGTCTCTAAAGCGCAGCTGTGGGCGGCCAACGTCTCTCCTGCCAATTGCAAGTTCTCCGTAGAGGACGTCTTTGGGGATTCTGCCATCCTCCATACGGTGAACGTGGCCTAGCCAGCGGAGCCTGCACTGCCTGAGTAGAGTGAACATGGAGGGAAGGCCAGCGCGGGACAGAACTTCTGTGTTGGGCACTTTGTCCTGCCAGGATATGTCCAGGATATGACGAATGCAGCGCAAGTGGAAGGAGTTCAGTCTCTTTTCCTGCCGGGCGTATGTTGTCCACGTCTCACTCCCATAGAGCAGTGTGCTGATGATGCAGGCGTTGTACACTGCCATCTTCATCTTGACAGAGAGTTTGGGATTCTCCCACACTCGTGTGATGAGGCGAGCGAGTGTGAATATATATTATAGTTAGTTATTCTTTTTCCCCAAGTATGTCTCAGGGATGTGTGAATGGATGGGGGGGGGGAGCTATGTGGGAGTGTGTCTTAATCATGCTGCTTTTTATATGGATGCCGAGAGAAACGCAATTTCATCTTGCCTGAACTACAGTTGTATGTACAGCAATATGACAGTAAAGTTTGATTTGATTTGATTTGATTTGAAGGCTGATTTTCCAATCCTCTTGTTGATCTCTGTATCAAGGGAGAGGTTGTTGCTGATCGTGGACCCCAGGTACGTGAACTGATTCACGACCTCCAGCTTGTAGTCATCGATAGTGATGGTTGGTGGTGCTTCCGTGCCTTGCGCAAAGACGTTAGTCTTCTTCAGGCTGATGGTAAGCCCGAAGTCCTTGCATGCCTGGGAGAAGCGGTCTATCAGGGTCTGAAGCTCCTGCTGTGTGTGGGTTGTGACTGCAGCGTCATCTGCGAACAGCATGCCTCTGATTAGAGCCTCGTGTACTTTGGTTCTGGCTTTCAGGCGGGCGAGGTTGAAAAGCCTGCCGTCAGATCTTGTGTGCAGGTAGATTCCCTCTGTTGCTGTGCTGAAGGCATGCCTCAGGAGCATAGCAAAGAAAATCCCAAAGAGGGTTGGTGCAAGTACACAGCCCTGTTTCACTCCGCTGCGTATGTTGAAGGGCTCTGAGACGTTGCCATCGTGCTGCACTATCCCCTGCATGTTGCTGTGAAACGATTCGATGAGGCTTTGCAACTTTGGTGGGCATCCTATCTTTGGCAGGATCATGAAAAGGCCCTCTCTGCTGACCAGATCAAACGCTTTGGTGAGGTCGATGAAGGCGACGTACAGAGGCATGTTCTGTTCTCTGCATTTCTCCTGGAGTTGGCGGATGGAGAATATCATGTCTACCGTTGATCGCTCAGCGCGGAAGCCACACTGAGACTCGGGGTAGACAAGTTCGGCAAGCTTCTGTAGACGAACGAGAACAACTCGTGCGTAGACTTTGCCAACAACGCTGGGGAGGGAGATGCCCCTGTAGTTGTTGCAGTCGCTTCTCTCCCCTTTGTTATTGTAGAGGGTGATGATCTTGGCATCCCTCATGTCCTGTGGTACGGCACCTTCCTTCCAGCACTGGCAGAGGACGTCATGCAATGGCAGCAGTAGGGCGGTCTTGCAGTGCTTGATCAGGTCAGGAGGTATGCCGTCGTTGCCGGGTGCCTTGCCAGCGGCCAAGCTATCAATGGCCTTGCTGAGTTCGTCGATGGTTGGCTCAGCATCAAGTTCGTCCATGGATAGCAGGCCGTCGATGGCATCAAGGGCTGACGGTGTCACGGTGTTCTGTCTGGAGTAGGGGTCGGAGTAGTGTTCCACCCATCTCTCCATCTGCTTGTTCTTTTCTGTGATCATCTCCCCAGTGGAAGATTTGAGGGGGGCCGTCTTGCTCTGAGCCGGACCAAGTGCTTTCTTGATGCCATCGTACATACCACGGATGTTCCCTGTTATGGCAGCGGTTTGAATGTCTTGGCTGAGCTGAGTCCAGTACTCGTTGGCACAGCGCCAAGCAGTCTGCTGAACTTTGCTTATCGCAGCCCTGAGAATCTGGAGATTCTTCTCGTTTGGGTACTTCTTGTACTCAGCAAGTGCTGAGCGCTTGGCTTCAATGACAGGGGTCATCTCGGTCAACTTGGCATCAAACCAGTCCTGTGACTTCGAGGTCTTCCTCCCAAAGGTAGCCAAGGCAGTGCGGTGGATGGTGTTTCGCAGCTCTTCCCACTTCTGCTTTGCAGATTCTCCTTCTTGTGGTACACCAAGTTCCTTCTCAAAGGTGGAGGCAAACTGCTCAACAAGTTCTGGTTGGGCCATCTTGCTGGTGTCAATCCGTGCCTTTCCAGGTTGTCTAGCATGATGGAATTTCTTCAGCTGCAGCTTGACCTTGCAACACACCAATGAATGGTCTGTGTCGCAATCTGCACTCTGGAACGAATGGGTGATTAGCACGTTCTTCAGTGAGGTGCGCCTGGTCAGGATCAAGTCCAGCTGGTGCCAGTGCTTTGAGCGCGGATGTTGCCAGGAAACCTTGTGTTGGGGCTTGGTCTTGAAGAACGAGTTTGTGATGCACAGATCGTGATATGTGCAGAACTCGAGCAGCCGCTGTCCGTTGTCGTTCATTCTGCCCACGCCAAAAGGTCCAAGACAGGAGGGCCAGGAGTCATGGTCAGCACCCACTCTGGCATTGAAGTCTCCAAGGAGAATGAGTTGTTCAGAGTTGGGGATGATCCTGACAGTTGTTGCGAGATTCTCGTAGAACTCATCTTTTGCCTCTGGTGTGGCTGTCAGTGTTGGGGCATACACACTGACGAGGGTGACTGGGCCTTGAGTGGTGTTGAGGCGGAGGGTGAGAAGTCGTGCAGAGCCAGTGCTGCCCGGTTCCACAATCTTCAGCAAGGTGCTCTTCACTTCGACGCCCACTCCGTGTTCCCTGTGTTGGTCACTGCCCTTTCCCTGCCAATAGAACGTGTAGTCTTTCTCTCTCAGTGTGCCTGCGTCAGCCAACTGTGTTTCCTGGAAAGTGGCGATATCCACTCCCAGTCTCTTCAGCTCATTATTGATGATGGCAGTCTTCCTGGTGTCGTTGATGTCCTTGAGGTTAGCAGCGAGTCCTGTCATCATAGTGCGGATGTTCCAAGTTCCCAGTTTTAGAGTTGGTCTCTTTATGTTTTATTGTCTTGCCTGGTGCGAAGGTTCTCAGCCTGCTGTTCGGACTTCTCCTCATCTCCATGCACCCAATGAGGAAAGCAAGCTGTGGCGGGACAACACCTTATTGGCTGGGGGCTGCCCAGCTTAAGGCGGGCGGTAGCTGTCCAGTGAGATCTGATGATCCCTCCCACCGTCGGGAACAACCCCTGGCGCCGCGCTCTACGCCAATTGAGCGGTGGCTTATAACCGGTAACTGTCATTCCCCGTGTTTTGTCTATGCCAACGGCGAAGCTGGAGTGTCCTCTCCAGTGATCCGGTGTTCTACCTTCCAGCGTTGGGCGTTGGTAGGATTCAAGCCTGGGCAGGAAGATATGGAGGACAAGATGTTGCCCATGCAGCATGTCCCCCCTCTCCACGTCACTGATGAATCCAAAGGAACAGCAGGGCTGCTACAGTTTGGCACCAGCGCCGTTGCAGGAGCTGCCAGAACGATGTTGAGCGCAACAGAGAACTGCCTTAGGGGCTCTGACTCCGGATTTTTCCTCAGGGTTGACTCCCGAAGCCTTTCCCGTGACCGGGTATGCCGCAAGGCAGCAGACATTTGAAATCAGGGTTTACCTTCCCCTAGATGGGCTACCTTCCCAGGTTGACGAGCCACCATCTACCCGAAGCATCTGGTTTTAAGGCGCCAGAGATCCGCCCTCGCCCCTTCTCTTATTAGTAAAAGCAGTTCCGCCGGGCTTAGAGACTAAACCACACGGGCAGGCTAGGAGTTGGACTTAGTTGTCAGAGGCTTTTCGAGACGCACGCCATAAGGAGCATTTTATGAGCACTGGGAGCTTAACCCCAGTGCCGCTCCTGGCTATGACAACCTTGGAACCTAAGACAGCTTACTCCTTCTGTAATTGATAGCATGGTAGATAGTGTTACAGCTTCTCTGCATTAGACTCTAGACATGGTGGCCCCTTTAAAAAAGAAAAAATCTAATCAGATATTTTTAACTCCTTGGTTCAACACAGAAACTCGTAGCTTAAAACAGAAGACCCGTCAATTGGAAAGAAAATGGCACTCCACTAATTTAGATGAAATCTATTTAGCTTGGAGAAATCATCTTTTTATTTATCAAAAAATCTCTTAGAAAAGCTACAACAACTTATTATTCTGCATTAATAGAAGAGAACAAGAATAATCCCAGGTTCCTTTTCAGCACTGTAGCCAGGCTGACCAAGAGTCAGGGCTCTGTCAATTCTAGCACTCCCTTAGAGCTTACTAGTCAGGACTTTATGAACTTTTTCAAAAATATAATTTCATCTATCAGAGATAAAATCAGTCAGATTCTTCCCACCGTTAACTTAAATACGGTAACTACTACAACTCTTTGAATTGATATCTGTTTGGATGAGTTTACTCCAATTGACCTTTTACAGTTAGATAAAATAATTTCCTCATCCAAGCCTTCAACTTGTCTTTTAGACCCTATTCCTACCAGGTTATTTAAAGAAGTCTTCCCATTTGTTGGTAGCTCTGTTCTTCAAATAATCAATTCTTCATTAACATTAGGCCATGTACCGCAGGCTTTTAAAACTGCTGTAATTAAACCCTTACTCAAAAAGCCAACGCTGGATCCAGGAGTTTTAGCTAATTATCGACCAATCTCTAATCTGCCTTTCATTTCAGAAATCTTAGAAAGAGTTGTGGCTACGCCATTATTTGACACTTGCAGGGAAATGGTTTATTTGAAAAATTTCAATCTGGGTTTAGAATCCATCATAGTACTGAAACAGCCTAAGTGAAGGTCACTAATGACCTCCTTATTGCATCTGATAATGGACTTGTTTCTGTACTTGTCCTTTTAGACCTTAGTTCAGCTTTTGATACTATTGATCATAATATTCTACTTGATAGATTAGAACACTATGTTGGACTTAATGGAACTTCGTTGCAATGGTTTAGATCTTATTTATCTGATAGATTCCAGTTTGTTCATGTCAATAACGAGTTTTCTTCCAACTCAAAGCTCAGTCATGGAGTTCCGCAGAGAACAGCACTGTATACATTTTCATTGTTATGCAGATGACACACAATTATACCTGTCAATGAAGCCAGATGATAGTAATCAATTAGCCAAGTTAGAAGCCATTCTTAAGAAAATCAAAGCTTGGATGACTTGTAATTTCCTGCTATTAAATTCAGATAAGACTGAAGTCATTCTAGTTGGTCCAGATAACCTGAGAAATACCTTTCCAAATCAAACTCTTAGTTTGGATGCGGTTACTCTTTCTCTGAATAGTTCTGTGAGGAACCTCGGAGTTATTTTTGATCAAGATCTGATTTTCAGTTCACATCTTAAATTCATTTCTAAGACTGCCTTGTATCATTTGTGTGATATTGCCAAGATTACAAGACTAGGAGCATCTTGTCTCAGAGTGATGCTGAGAAACTGATCCACCCTTTTTTTTTAGCTCTAGATTAGATTATTGCAACTCTTTATTATCAGGTTGTCCTAAAACATCTTTGAAGAGTCTTCAGTTGATCCAAAATGCTGCAGCAAGAGTTTTAACAGGTACTAGAAAGAGAGGTTACATCTCTCCGGTCCTGGCTTCCCTTCATTGGCTTCCCATAGAGTTTAAAATTACATTTAAAATCCTTCTCACTTACAAAGCTCTAAACAATCAGGCCCCTTTTTATTTAAAAGATCTGATACCCTATTATCCTAACAGAGCACTACGCTCCCAAAATGTAGGATTACTTGTAATACCTAGAATCTCCAAAAATACAATGGGAGGCAGAGCCTTCAGTTATCAAGCTCCTCTCCTGTGGAACCAGCTGCCAATCTGGATTCGGGAGTCAGACTCGATCTCTGTTTTTAAGAATAGGGTTAAAACCTTCCTTTTTGTTATACCCTACAATTAGGGAGGGATCATGTGTCTCTGAACCCTCCCTTAGTTATGCTGCTAATAGGTTTAGACAGCCGGGGGACCTCCAATAATGCACTGGGCTTCACTCCTTTCTTCACTCTCAATGAAATATTGTTGCTGGTCATTCACATCCGTTTATTCTGTCCCATAGATTGAGTCCCCATTGTGCTCTCTTCATGTCTGTTCTTTTCATCTTCTCTTTCCCCTTACCCCCCAGCCAGTCGCAGCAGATGACTGCCCCTCCCTGAGCCTGGTTCTGCTTGAGGGTTCTTCCTTTTAAAACAGAGTTTTTCCTCTCCACTGTCACCAAGCGCTTGCTCACAGGGGATCGCCTGATTGCTGGGGTGTTTCTGCAATTGTGGGGGTTTCCCCTACAGTTGAAAGTGCTATGAGAAGACTTGTTGTGAAATGGCGCTATATAAATAAAGTTGAATTGAATTGGGGTGGCGCGGTGTAGGAGTGGTTCGTACTGCAGCAGCACAGCAACTCACCCTTGGCCAGGGGATCCTGGGTTCGATCCCAGCCCCCGACCAACAGTGATCTGCGTGGAGTTTGCATGTTCTCCCCATGTCTGTGTGGGTTTACTTCGGGATTTCTCCGGTTTCCTCCCACATGCCAAAAACATGCAAGTTAGGTTAATTGGCATCAAACTAGGGATTCTAAATTGTCCTTAGGTATGACTGTGAGAGTGAATGGTTGTCTGTCTCTGTGTGTTGGTCCTGCGATGGACTGGCAATCTGTCTAGGGTGTTCCCTGCCTCTCGCCCAAAGATGCTGGGATAGGCTCCAGCCCCTCCCCCCCCCAACCGAAAAAGGATTAAGCGGAAGAAGATGCATGAATTCAATTGAAAATAAAGCAGCATGTGGGCTGAACAAAGGCAATAAACACAGCAGACTTACAGACCGGCAGGATTATACTAGGCATGGCATGAACAGACTGGACAGAAGTGTGTAATCGCGCCAACATGTGACAGGATGCCACAACTGACAGAGACTGACACACACACATATATAGACAGGGGAATAATTGGGAGACAACGAGGAACAGGTGGGTACAATTAGGGGCAATCAGAGACAGCAGGGAGTTGCTATAGGTATGGTAAACATGAGACATAAACATAAGACCAGGGAATACACAACCCTGACAAATTATAATAATAATAAACAGAGAATCAAACTAACAAAGAGTGAGGACATGACTGAACTCATGTTCTGAGAATAACAAAAATATCAAATATGAACATAAAGTAAGGACATGAGCACAGCCATGTCCAAACCCTTACAAAAACATGTGGAGATACTTTCATCTGTGATAGAGGATGGCACAATATCATTTCTATGGAGATAGCTTACGTTGCCTTCTAATTATTGTCATAGAGTCTGTAGTTTGCCTAATTTTTCTCTCTCCAAGCCTGCCTCTTCACTAACACTCCCCTCCCCTACCTGTTCACTCCCCACAGAAACACCGGTCAGTTTCCAGCCTGGTCAGACCTGGTCACCAACATTTTTACAAGTCCTGTAATTTAGTCGCTCTATCAGACTCAGCACAGATGAGTGGTTGCACACAGCCCTGGTTGTTGTCCTGTGGTTTAACAGATGGGGCTATAAAATGTCCCTGGTAATTACCACCATTTTAACCTGTTGAACTTTGTTCAACTTCCCTAAAAACGCCTAAAAATAACATGCCCAAAGTAAATCAAAAGCTGTTCTTCAACCCTTTGCAGCATCTTCATGGGGTTAGTCTCATTTAAAAGAAAACACTCTGAATTTTTTGGCAAAACAGTCATAATCTCTCCAAGTGCTCAGAATCAGAATGAGATTTCTTGCCATTGTTCATGTAGTACACAAACTAGGAATTTCTCTCGGTGCAATTCTGCAACATTAAACATGGAGTAACACTAAAGATAAAGAGCTATGCATGCAATAAAAGGTAGAATAAGAATAAGTAATACTAATCTATGCAATTTTTAAATATATTAACAAGCAGCAGATATTGTGGAGTTCCACATAGTGCAGTCCGTAGTGCAAAAAGAAAACAAGTGATAATTGTCATGAGTCCGGTTGAGCTGCTGTACATAGTGCACAAGAGTCTAATAAGTCACTTAGTGTTCAGCAGTCTGATGGCAGAGGGGAAGAAGCTGTTCATGTAGCGGGAGGTTTTAGTCTGAATGGACCGAAGTCTTCTGCCTGAGGGGAGGGAGGCAAACAGTGCGTGTCCAGGGTGTGAAGGGTCGGCTATGATCCGACCTGCACACCTCCGGGTCCTGGAGATGTACAGGTCCTGGAGGGATGGGAGCTTGCAGCCGATCACCTTCTCAGCAGCACGCACAATGCGCTGCAGTCTTAGTCTGTCCCTGGCGGTGGCTCCTGCGTACCACACTGTGATGGAGGTGGTGAGGATGGACTCAATGATGGCCGTGTAGAACTGCACCAACATCTTGGTGGGCAGCTTGAGCTTCCTCAGCTGCCGCAGGAAAAACATCCTCTGCTGGGCCTTTTTGATGAGGGAGCTGATGGTCGGCTCCCACTTGAGGTCCCGGGTGATGGTGGTGCCCAGGAAGCGGAAGGAATCCGCAGTGGTGATGGGAGAGTCTGTGAGGGTAAGGGGGGGCAGAGGGGCTGTGACTTTTCTGAAGTCCACGATCATCTCCACTGTCTTCAGAGCGTTCAGCTGCAGGTTGTTGTGGCTGCACCAGGACGCCAGCCGGGCCACCTCTCTCCTGTAGACAGACTCGTCGCCATTGGAGATGAGCCCGATGAGGGTGTTGTCGTCCGCAAACTTGATCATATTTCCTTCTGCCCTTCAGAGAGAACAGACGCCTTTTTCTTTGCTGCTCCCTCTTTTACCCTCCTTCCCTCCCTAACTGAGAATCCCAGCTTGCTGTCTTGTCTGCGTCTCTGTTCTTCTGGCTGAATCTTGATCCAAACGAAAAAAAATGGATTTGGTGAGCGGCTTTAATAAAATTAACAACATTTTATATAAATTTGGGCCAGGGGGAGCCCCTATGGAGAGACCCATGGATTGGAATGCATGTGTCTGCATAATTCGACTGAGGATGTGGAAACATCTACCTGGTTTGGCTAGGATCACAGGATTTTCTGCTGATTGGCGCTGGAGTTTTTCCTGGTGTATCGAAAAATTAACTGGAAGAGCTAATTAAAAGCGGTCCCGGCATAGCTGCTTCTCAACAATTTGACTAGACGGGGGAGTGCACTAACTATCGGCAATGATTAACATGGAAATTTCCATCTGGCATGCACTGTAGAGAGAATGGACTCTACCGGACATGTTTACCCATGTTCTAGAAGGGAAACATCTGGAGTCGTTTTTGGTGCCTCCAAGGAATGGATTTAAAGCCTATGTATGGAAATTATGGACACAGGATTGCATGAGATGAAAAATTCTATGCTCTGTGATCTGTGTCTACCAGACCTTGAATTCGATGCCCTGTTGTCTATTTTTCCTCCTGGATTAAGACAAAACAGAAGATTGTGCTTCTCTTTCATAAACAAACTGGGACTGCATCTGAACTCTAATTGACATGTGACTGGCTCAGGAAATTTCCATCTGCCATGCCTCAAGGACATGCTTCCGAGTTTCAGACACTAAGACATAACATCTCGGCTGGGAGAGATTTTGCTGCCTCCAGTAACTGATAAACACCCACCTGCATTCAACATACACGAACACACTGATTCATATATACTGAATTACACTCATCCATTCACTGACTCTCTCTGACTTTTGGTTTTTTGGTTTTTGTCCACTAAATGTTTGCTAAATATGCATTGAGGGTTTTTTTGCCTGCAATCAAAATTTCGCTTACCCATTAAGCGTCAATTTGATAAAACATGTTTTTTTCTCTCGCCTATTGTGTCATATCATTTCTTTTCTTTTTTTCCTTTCTTCTTTATGACTGGCGCCTAGCGACTGCCCCGGCCTTGGATGCGCTCTGCAGAGCGTGCCCAAATGCCAAGTCACGTTTCGT
This sequence comes from Pholidichthys leucotaenia, assembly GCA_020510985.1. Taxonomy (NCBI): domain Eukaryota; kingdom Metazoa; phylum Chordata; class Actinopteri; order Cichliformes; family Pholidichthyidae; genus Pholidichthys; species Pholidichthys leucotaenia. The sequence goes on along the minus strand of CM035841.1, from coordinate 39,288,053 downwards.
TACCTTGTATTCATACATGTGTAATGACAATAAAGTTGAATCTCATCTCAACTCATCTCATCAGCTTGACAGACTGGTGGCTGGAGGTGCAGGAGTTGGTGTACAGGGAGAAGAGCAGGGGGGAAAGTACACAGCCCTGGGGTGATCCGGTGCTGATGCTTACAGAGTCCGAGACAGTCTTTCCCAGCCGCACATGCTGCCTCCGGTCCGTCAGGAAGTCGGTGATCCACCTGCAGAGGGAGTCAGGCACATTGAGCAGGGACAGCTTGTCCTGGAGCAGAGCGGGGCGGACTCCACTGAGTAACAAGAAAGTTCGTCTGGGTGTTTTTTTAGATACAAATGCTTGCAAATAACATACAGCTGTCAGATACTGGCTGGAAAACACAACAGAAATGTAGAACCAAGTGTTTTCAAGCTCAGGTCAAAATTTTGTAAAAATACCACAAAAAATGAATATATTACACAGCTTTTTTCTCAGGTTGTAACAAGGCTGTGTCTGAACTGGAAGACCGGAAATACAGCCTCTTTTTTTTTCCAGTGCGCACTGAGACGCACTAAGATGCAGAGACGTGACCGCCCACGGAATTCACAGAGTTCAAGGGGTTAATTGGTACACCTGTGTGGGGTATAATGTTATTCAAGCATTTCTTTGACAACATGTTGTCACCTCTCTAGCTCCTCCATTTCTGACCAGATTGACTTAAAATTTATCCAGAAGCTTTTACTCACATGAGGGGTTCTATTTTTGGAAGGCGGACTTGTTGTTTTTCTGGCCATTTTATGTTGCTCACAGTTCTCATTAGGGGCCCCTGATATGCAGATGTGTAGGGTTAATTAATACAGACGAGTATTTATATTATGTATTATTTTATTTTTTGAGTGAACAGACATCTTGTTTATCCATCCATCCATCTTCTGCCACTTTTCCGGAGGTCCGGGTTGCGGAGGCAGCAGTTCAAGCAGAGAAGCCCAGACTTCCCTCTCCCCAGCCACCTGCTCCAGCTCTTCAGAGAGGATACCAAGGCGTTCCCAGGCCAGCTGGGAGACATAGTCTCTCCAGTGAGTCTTGGGTCTGCCCCGGGGTCTCCTCCCAGTGGGACGTGCCCGAAACACCTCAAGTGGGAGGCGTCCAGGAGGCATCCTGATCAGATGTCCATACCACGTGAACTGGCTCCTTTCAATGTGGAGGAGCAGCGGTTCTACTCTGAGCCTCTCCCGGATGACTAAGCTCCTCACCCTATCTCTGAGGGTGAGTCCAGCGATCCTACGAAAAAAGCTCATTTCAGCCACTTGTATCCTCGATCTCGTTCTTTCGGTCATTACCCAAAGCTCGTGACCATAGGTGAGGGTAGGAATGTAGATTGACTGGTAAATCAAGAATTTCTATCTCATTCTGCTTGGTTATAAAAACTGTTAAATCCTCAGCATAAGCAGACAAGATAACCGTGCTTTTTGTCCATCCATCCATCTAGCCATCCATCTTCTGCCACTTTTCCGGAGGTCCAGGTCGCGAAGGCAGCAGTTCAAGGAGAGAAGCCCATTCTTCCCTCTCCCCAGCCGCCTGCTCCAGCTCTTCAGAGAGGAAACCAAGCCATTCCCAGACCAACTGGGAGATGAAGTCTCTCAAGTGAGTCCTGGGTCTGCCCCGGGTTCTCCTCCCAGTGGGACGTGTCCGAAACACCTTAAGTGGGAGGCATCCAGGACGCATCCTGATCAGATGCCCAAACTACCTCAACTGGCTCCTTTCAGTGTGGAGGAGCGGTGGTTCTACTCTGAGCCTCTCCCGGATGACTGAGTTCCTCACCCTATCTCTGAGGGTGAGTCCAGCAATCCTACGAAGAAAGCTCATTTCAGCCGCTTGTATCCGCAATCTCATTCTTTCGGTCATTACCCAAAGCTCGTGACCATAGATGAGGGTAGCAACGTAGATTGACCGGTAAATCGACAGCTTTGCCTTAGAGCTCAGCTCCCTCTTCACCACAACAGACCGGTACAACGTCCACATCACTGCAGATTCTGCTCCGATCCGTCTGTCAATCTCTGGCTCCATTCTCCCCTCACTCATGAATAAGACCCCAAGATACTTAACCCCTTGCAGTCCGGGCAATTTTCCTAAAAACGCCAAAAAATAACGTGCCCAAAGTAAATCGAAAGCTGTTCTTCAACCCTTTGCAGCATCTTCATGGGGGTTGGTCTCATTTAAAAGAAAACAATTTGAATTTTTTGGCAAAAAAACCATAATCTCTCTACATGCTCCGGCCACTGAATTACAGTCATCTAAACATACTGAACTTGAAGAAAATAAATTTGGCCACGGTGTTTTTTTTGATACAAATGCTTGCAAATAACACACAGCTGTCCGATCCGGCTGGAAAATGCAACAGAAATGTAGAACCAAGTGTTATCAAGCTGAGATCCAAATTTGGTAACAATACCACAAAAAATGAATATTTTACACAGCTTTGTTCTCAGGCTGTTCCCAGGCGTTTTGGAACTGTGCCAAATTGTGCCAAATGGCACAGTTTGAAAAAACGTCTAACTTCTGAATAATTCAATATAGAAGCTTCATTTTAGGCTCTAATGAAAGGTCACACTCAGGGCTGTCTGTGTGTGTGGGTGGGGGTGGGGTTGTCCCCCCCCCCTCTGCTCGCTACAGAGGATGGACTTCGGCCATCGCTACACAACGGATTAGCCTCATGTGGGGATGTGGGACAGCAGCGCAATCACCGCTGCTCCCCCCCCCCCCTTGCTGCAGAAGAATAGCGGGGGTGGGGTGGCGTTCACAGCCTGTGCGCGGCGAGCAACCCCTTGTACCGCGGCGCACGAACTTCAAACTTCGTGCGCTGCACAGCTGTAATTTACCGATCGGTCAAAAGTCATTTTGGATTACAATTTTCAGGGATAAAAAATAATTTAGCTTATAACACCTTATCTCTTCACAGCAGCAGTGTCCTGGCCAACTTCTCTTCCTCATTGTCAGACGAACGCGACGCTGGTCCGCTCTGGCTCTGGTCTCGCGACCCGATCAAAACATAATTCCATTATTGCGGTTTTGTGTTTCCATGATTACGGTTTTTGGCGAACGATTTTTCAAAACAAATAACAGTAGTAATTAAAAAAAGACTGGCGAAGGCGTGTGTGTCACTCAGCCTTCGTCGTCAGCCTCCGTCGGTCTATGATGACCATGGAAGAAATCATAACGTCTACTCTGCTGGAACCAATACAAAATAAGCACCGCCTGTGGTCGAACATGCCGATCCAGAATGGCACTCCCTGTCACACAGGTTGCATTTGTGGATGGTCTCCATGCTGCTGGGTCTGTGGGGCTCTTCCTGCGTCCTTTTTTGATCCGCTCCAGCAGCCAGTCTTCACCCAGCCTTAAAAAAAAACAGCTTGCGAACTTCTCTGCTTCAATTGGCTCACTGCATTCAAAGCATTGGGAGGCGGGTCCTCCTTCCTAGGTTTTCATTCATTGGTTCTTCAAGGTTTCAGAAACCCAATTCAAAGCTCTTATTAGTCGAATGAGAGGTCAATCAGATGAACTAATCTGTTCGCGGCTGTGTCTGCAGCTTGTTTTTCAGTGGCGCTTGGACGCCAACACCAACTACATCACCACCATCAGGACCATGCGTCCGAGAGCCCACGAGGACGCACGAGTGCACCCTCCTGCGCCCTAGGACGCAGAGACTTGCCCGCCCGCGGTACAACGGAGTGCAAGAGGTTAAACTCCTCCACTTGGGGCAGGAGCCTGTCCCCGACCCGGAGAGGACAATCCACCTTTTTCCAGCTGAGGACCACAGACTCGGACTTGGAGGTGCCGATTCTCATCCCAGCTGCTTCACACTCAGTGGCAAACCGTGCCACTGAGTGTGACGTGTAGGTTATTGATGGATGAAGCCAGCAGGACAACATCATCTGCAAACAACAGAGATGAGTTCCTGTGGTCACCAAGCATGACACCCTCCGTTCCTTGACTGCACCTAGAAATCCTGTCCATAAAAATTATGAACAGGATCGGTGACAAAGGGAAGCCCTGGCAGAGTCCAACTCTCACTGGGAATGAGTTCGATCGAGTGTTGGCAGTACGAACCAAACTCTCACAACGGTCGTACAGAGACCGAATAGCTTGTAACAACAAGCCCGATACCCCATACTTCCGAAGCACCTGCCACAAAAAACCACAAGGGACATGATCGAATGCCTTCTCCAAGTCCACAAAACACATGTAAACTGGTTGGGCAAACTCCCACGAACCCTCGAGGATTCTTGAGAGGATAAAGAGCTGGTCTGATGTGCCACGGCCAGGACAAAAACCACATTGCTCCTCCTGAATCCGAGATTCAACCAATGGCCAGACTCTTCTCACCAGTACCTTGGCATAGACCTTCCCAGGGAGGCTAAGGAGTGTGGTCCCTCTACAGTTGGAGTACACTCTCCAGTCCCCTTTTTTGAAGAGAGGAACCACCACTCCGGGTTGCCATGCCAAAGGCACTGCCCCCGACCTCCACGCAATGTTGCAGAGGTGTGTCAACCATGACAGCCCTACAACATCCAGGGCCTTGAGGTACTCAGAGCAAATCTCTTCCACCCCCGGGGCCCGCCCACCAAGGAGATTTTTAATCACCTCGGCGACCTCAGCCCCTGTGATAAGCGAGTTGTCCCCCTCGTCTACAAGCCCCACTTCCTCTGTGGAAGGTGTATCAGTGGGATTGAGGAGAACCTCAAAGTATTCCTTCCACCGCCCGACGATATCCCCAGTTGAAGTCAACAGCGCCCCATCTGCACCATACATAGTGTGGACAGGGAGCTGCTTCCCCCTCCTGAGCTGCCGGACAGTTTGCCAGAATCTCTTTGAGGCCAACCGAAAGTCTTGTTCCATGGCCTCACCGAACTCCTCCCACACCCGAGTTTTGCTTCAGCAACCACCCAAGCTGCACTCCGCTTGGCCTGCCAGTACACCTCAGCTGCTTCAGGAGTCCTGCGAGCCAACCAAGCTTGATAGGACTTCTTCAGCTTAATGGCCCCCCTCACCACTGGTGTCCACCACTTGGTTTGGGCGTTGCCACCACAAGATGCCCCGACCACATTGCGGCCACAGCTCTGGGCTGCTGCTTCAGCAGTGGAGGTGGAGAACATGGCCCATTCAGACTCCATGTCTCCAGACTCCCTCGGAATGTGGTTGAGGTTCTTCCGGAGGTGGGAGTTGAAGACCTCCCAGACAGAGGCCTCAGCCAGACGTTCCCAGCATACCCTCACTATACGTTTGGGTCTACCAGGTTTGAATGGCATCCTCCCCTGCCATCGGATCCAACTCACCACCAGGTGGTGATCAGTTGACAGCTCTGCACCTCTCTTTACCCGAGTGTCCAAGACATAGGGTTGCAGGTCTGATGACACGATAACAAAATTGATCATCGACCTGCGACCTAGGGTGTCCTGGTGCCAGGTGCATATATGGACACCCTTATGCTTGAACATGGTGTTCATTATGGACAAACTGTGGTTAGCACAGAAGTCTAATAACTGAACACCACTCGGGTTCAGATCGGGCAGGCCGTTCCTCCCAATCACCCCCTTCCAGGTTTCCCTGTCGTTGCCCACGTGCGCATTGAAGTCCCCCAGTAGGACAATGGAGTCTCCAAGAGGAGCACTCTCCAGCACCCCAGTCAGAGACTCCAAAAAGGATGGGTACTCTGAAACATCATTTGGTGCATAGGCACAAATGATGGACAGGACCCGTTTCCCAGCCTGAAGGTGCAGGGAAACAACCCTTTCATAAACCAGGGAAAACTCCAATATAGAGGCAGCAAGGTGGGGGGATACAAGAATACCCACCGCCGCTCGTCGCCTCTCGCCCGGGGCAACTCCAGAGAAGGCCTCCCGGACAGGGGCCTCAGCCAGACATTCCCAGCACACCCTCACTATACGTTTGGGTCTACCAAGAATACCCACCCCTGCTTGTCGCCTCTTGTTCGAGGCAACTCCAGAGTAGGCCAAGCTCCAGCCCCTCTCCAGGAGACTGGTTCCGGAACCGGAGCTGTGTGTTGAGGTTAGGCCGACTATATCTAGCCGGTATCTCTCAACCTCATACACCAGTTTAGGCTCCTTCCCCACCAGAGAGGTGACATTCCACGTCCCCAAAGCCGCTAGTCCCCAAAGTCCCCAAAGTGCTATGTTGATCAGGTAGCGGTCAAAGGCGGAGACCTTGGTGGTCTCTGCCTTTGACCGCTACCTAATCCACATAGCACCAGACCCCCATGGTCCCTCCTGCAGGTGGTGAGCCCACTGGAGGGCGGACCCATGTAATTCCTTTGGGCTGAGCCCGGCCGTGTCCCATGGGCAGAAACCCAGCCACCAGACGCTAGCCATCGAGCCCCTCCCCCAGGCCTGGCCCCAGGGTGGGGCGCCGGTAACCCCATACCAGGCGGGTTATACTGAATCCTTGATCTAGCATTTTTCATGAGAGTCTGTTGGGTTGTTCTTAGGCTGGCCCTTCACCCAGGACCAGTTTGTCTTGGGTGACCCTACCAGAGGCAAATTTCCCTGGACAACATACCGTAGCTCCTGGAATCACTGGGGCACGCAAACCCCCCACCACGATAAGGTGACGATCCACGAGGGGCATCTTGTTTGTGTGTGTTATAATTATTACATCATGGGGCCATGTCTGTTTCACTTTTCATGTCCAACAGCAAACTGAATAGTTTTCTTTTTCACCGTAGATTCTGTAGATTGATTGAAACACGATGCTCTTGAAAAAAACTTGAGTTTGAGTGAAATAAACTACTGTTGATGTGCTGACTACGGCTCAGCCATATTGACCCTGAGGAATGAATTCATGTCTGTATTACCACGGTTCCCCTGTCTTCACAAGTGAAAACCTGACAACACAAGGACATGAGTACTTGTTAGACACGCCTTAAGTAAAAGATAGAACCATCACGTCACAACTGGTGACAAATCGGAAATGCTCACTGAAGGAGACCTAGTGAGATCATGTTGGACCCAACAAAGGAACAGGTTGTGAGTTTTTTTGTTTGTTTTCTTAGTATTTTTGTTGATAGCCACTCCAGATAGACAAATTCATGTGTAAAAATACTGGAAAAAGTATAGTTTTCATCCTGTGTCCCTTTTAGACCTCAGGGAACCATGTTACCATGTGGAAAAATAATTGTGTCCCCTTTAAACCACTTGTTGAATCTGAAACACATTCATCACGTGGGAGTCTTCTGCATGTTTACATTAAGTTTACATGTTTTTGCACCTTGTGTTCAGTCCAGATGCACCTTAAGAACTATTTGTTACCAGGTGGTGACTTTATTGGCCAGTCAGTGTACTTATTCTTTCTGTTTCTTCTGTTAATAGCATTTTCTGTCTCTTTGTCCCTCCAGATGCTTCACAGCTACATGACTGTGAGGAGGAGGTTCTCACTGTCCAGCAGCTCTGTAACCAGGAGAGGAACTCCAGTCTGGACCAGGAGGAACAAGATGCTACACAGGTTAAAGAGGAAGAAGAACTACTCTGTAGCAGTCAGGAGGAAGAAGACTTTGGACTGAAACAAGAGACTGATACCTTCATGGTGACTCCTACTGATGAGGACAATGACAAGAGTGAAACTGAACCAAACAGTGAGCAGCTCCTCTCTCACAACTCTGCTGACACTGAGAGCCAAGACCAGGGAGCAGGTAAGAATGTAAAGCCAGGATCAAGTAAACATGAAGAGCCAAAGCTAAAGAAGAGACTTCACAGAAACAGAACTGACCGTAACAATGTGGACAACTCCTCCATGTCAGAGAATCAGTGTGACACTGACACAGGTGAAAAGTCTGTAAAATGTTGTGATAATGACAAAGACTGTAAAAATGAGTCCCAGAAGAAGAAACGTCATACTGTTAAGTCACATGTTTGCAACACGTGTGGGAAAAGATTCAGGAATAACAGAGATTTATCAGTTCATGAGAGAATTCACACAGGTGAGAAGCCATTTTCTTGTAAAACATGTGGGCAGAGTTTTAATCAATGTGGTAATTTGAAAACTCACATGAGAATTCACACAGGTAAGAAGCCATTTTCTTGTGAAACATGTGGGCAGAGTTTCAATCAATGTGGTAGTTTGAAAACTCACATGAGAATTCACACAGGTGAGAAGCCATATTCTTGTGAAACATGTGGGCAGAGTTTTAATCAAAGTGGTAATTTGAAAACTCACATGAGAATTCACACAGGTGAGAAGCCATTTTTTTGTGAAACATGTCGGCAGAGATTTAATGAACGTGGTAGTTTGAAAACTCACATGAGAATTCACACAGGTGAAAAGCCATTTTCTTGTGAAACGTGTGGGCAGAGTTTCAATCAGTGTGGTAGTTTGAAAACTCACATGAGAATTCACACAGGTGAGAAGCCATTTTCTTGTGAAACATGTGGACAGAGTTTTAATCAACGTGGTAATTTGAAAACTCACATGAGAATTCACACAGGTGAGTGAATTCTAATTGTACAGGAATAAAAAAGAATAACATTAGGAAAGAGCAAATTATAGGAAAAATAGCAGAGCACCAGGTGCAAGTCAAGGCTCTAGCAGCCCAAATTAGAAACAGGCAAAGGAGAGAGAACTCAAAATTGATCAATAATTTATTCGCAGAAAACCCAAAACAAGTCTATAGGAAGCTGGCAAAAGAAACCATAGAAGTAGAGGCACCTCCTGAAAAAATACAGCTGGAAACATTCTGGAGAAACCTTTTTGAGGACCCAGTACAACATCAAAGTAATAATTGGATTCAAACTTTTGCTGATAAAAATAAAGGAAAATGACAGATGCCCTCATTAAAAACCACAGAAGAAACTGCTAAAGAAGAGACTGCTTCTGTCTTTTGTCGTTTTGAAAAGCATGATTTTTTCTGTGAAAATGACCCACCTTAAACCGTCTCTTTCTTCAAATAACAATATTATTATTAAAGAGGAAAGTGTTAGGGATTACCTTAAAAAGGTTAATATTAGAACAGCTCCAGGTCCATATCTTATCTGTGGCCGTACACTCCAGTATTGTGCTGATCAGCTTAGTAGTGTTCTTCACTATACGTTCCAGATGTCTTCGAACTGTAGTCATACTCCTGCCATCTGGAAATCGTCTACAGTAGTGCCTATTGCTTAGTCCACTTCTCCTAAAGAACTCAAAGATTTCAGACCTGTGGCTCTAACACCATTAATGATGAAAATCTTTGAGAAAATTGTAAGAAATCTTGTTCTACAGTCTGTTCAAGATAAACTTGATCAACTTCAGTTCACATACCAAACGAAAAAGGGTGTCGAGGATGCTAAGCCTTTCATTTTAAATTGTGTATATAAACATCTAGAAAAACCACAGGCCCATGCCAGGCTTCTGTTTGCTGATTTTTCATCAGCTTTTAACACCATGCAACCTCATCTTTTAACAGAAATATTAATTTATGATTTTAATTTATCTCACCAACTCGTGCTTTGGATTATGGTCTTTTTAACTGATCAGACTCAAAGGGTACTTGTAAATGATCACCTTTCGGACTTTCTGAGCACTTCTACAGGGTCGCCACAAGGGTGTGTCCTTTCACCCCTTCTTTTTTATTTTGTACACAGATCAATGTAGGAGCAATTATGAGGGCAGCTATATTTTTAGATTTAGTATACTTTATTGATCCCCAGAGGGGAAATTGAGGGTCATCCACCACCTGGATGGATGAAGCAGCCACGATACGGCGCTATCCCTTAACCATTCACACACACATTCACACCTAGGGCCACTTTAGAGTCTCCAGTTAACCTAACCTGCATGTTTTTGGCATGTGGGAGGAAACCAGAGAAATCCCGGGGTAAACCCACGCATACACGGGGAGAACATGCAAACTCCACACAGATCACTGTTGGTCGGGGGCTGGGATCGAACCCACGATCCCCACGATCCCCCGGCCAAGGGTAAACTGTGCTGCCGCAGTGCTAACCACTGCGCCACCGTGCAGCCCACATATATTGTCAAATTTTATATAATTTTTTTATATAAATTTTAAATTTTTTATAAATATTTTATATATATTGTCAAATTTTCTGATGACACAGCTTTGCTGTCAATTCTTCAAGGTCCACAGTCAAAGCATTGCTTGGTTCTTAATGATTTTATCTCCTGGTGCGACAACAACTTTTTGGATTTAAATGTGTCAAAAACCAAGGAATTAATTCTTGATTTTAGAAAGAAAAAAGAAGCTGTTCAGGAGACTAGAATTCACAATGATAAAGTCGAAACAGCAAGGTCATACAAATACCTTGGTACGTATTTTGATGATCAGCTAAAGTTCAGTGTAAATACTGAGGTCATTGCAAAGAAAGGGCAACAGAAAATCTACCTTTTAAGGAAACTGAACTCCTTTTCAGTGAGTCAAATGATTCTCTGCCGTTTTTATCAGTCTTATTGAGAGTTTGGTTTGTTTTTGTTTTATCTACTGGTTTAATGGTCTCACAGTTAAAGATAGGAATAGTCTGAACAATACTGTGAAGATTTGTTCCAAGATTATCGGTGTTAGAGAGATCTGAATTCCTTTTGTAACCAGCAGATCATTCGCAAAGCAGAATGCATTTTATTGTATCCTGATCATGCGCTCTCAAATGAATTCTCTCTTTTGCCATCAGGGCGCCGTTATGTTTTACCTGCTAGCAAAACTAATTGGTATGCCAAGTCCTTTATTCCATTAGCAATAAAGCTACTAAATGCTTCTTAAGGTTGCTAAATGTCACACACAGGTTTTTTTTTTAAACATATATTATTATTTATCATACATGTTTTTGGTTTTTGTTTTTATCATGACTGTTTTTTTATTCTTTTAGTAGCCCCCAATCTTATTGGTGTATTTTTATAGTACTATTTATTATAGCACTCTCTCTAATGGTTGGTTAGATGCGACTTTTAATTTCTTCCTGCAGTGTCTATTGTCTCTTGTGTTTGCACAACTTGGTGCATAAATATACATGTTGCTTTTTTAAATCAATTGCCCCTTGAGAGATAAATAAAGTTGTTTGAATTGAATTGAGGATGATTAATGCCACTCAACTCCAGGCTCATTTAAGGAAGGTGAGAGGCACCCAAAGCCTGTTTTCCACTAGCCCAGCACACCTCGGTACGGCTCGATTCACTTCAGTACGGCTCGGAATGCTTCTGTCTCCATTAGCACAGTGTTGCGGGGCAGCAGCAGATTCTCAGCGAGGCGGGGCCACACTCCCGTGATGTTATGCACCGGACTGAGTCCTTATTTACACGAGACAAAAAATGGAGGATCCAAAGATTATTGCCTTGCTCGCTCTGTGGTTTTATCTCACAATTAATTTTAACTCATAATTAAGCTGCAACAACACAAGTCACTTTTGTTTTGAATTAACTGCCAAATGACCTAGAAATAATGAGCTGAAACTTGTTTTTATTCGTATTAAATAATGAGACGGTGGCACACTGGCCAACACCACATCCTAGGGCATTTTGGATGTACTGAATTAAAAAAATTCATGTTTTTCACCTTCAGGTCAACGTTTGGAACAACAGTATTATTATTTTCCGTTTAGATGATGCTACACTCCTTCTAAAGTATTGTAAATCTCTGAATTTGGAATGCCGATAGAACATTCAATTTACATATACTTGTACCTTTGACTTGGTGCTAATTTTTTATGATATTTCAATAAAAAGAACAGAAAGCTTACAAAAAGATTTCTTTTTTTGGTCTAGTTAAAAATTACCTTACCTTTACAATGGTTGACCCTCAGCATCATTTTGATCAGACTAGGCAATGGAATTTCTATGTAATTATACTGTTTTATAATTCAGTGTTATAACAGACAAACCACACTTTCGAAAACAATTCCATTTTATTATATACAAAATATTAAAATAAAAAAAAACTTTGCAACACAACATGAAGGTTAATTGACATTTTATACACGCCGACCACTGAGTGCTGAGGCTCGGTAGAATTAATCCGTCTCTGCCAGCTGTGGGTCAGGAAGGCTCGGTTGAATAATCCGTGCGGGCTGTCGCGGCGGACGCGTGGGATGATTCTACAAGGAAAATGCACACAATAAAATACAGCACGAAATATATACAGAAAAGACAATAGTTTTTAACAAGAATACATAAGCTTATTTCAGCGTATTGTTCACATGAATAATTGCAATAAAAGCTTTAGTCCGCAGTGTGCTGCAATAAAGCAGCGATCCATCCACAAATGAACAGCTTTTTTATTGCATAAATAAACTGAGCGTCTTACCGAATATATTTGCGAAAAAACGCACAATAAAAAAAAATTAAAACTCACCGTTAAAGGACTCCGATGTCGAGACCTCCCGGTATATTTTTTCATTCCGGGCGGCTTCGTCTAACTCGCGCTGGATTCGTTCGTCTGACAATGCAGTCAGCAGACACTGCAGCTCCTTACTGGTCTATGGAACACCCTTATTACGCGAAGCCATTTTTCATAGAGAATAAATTAAAATAGCACAGCAATACACTGAAAATAAACCGCCAACAGTGGTTGCGTGCTGAGTAAAGGCGGTCGTGAAGATTCTTTTTTTTTTTTTTTTTTTCAAAAACTTTATTGAGAAGGTCGTGAAGATTTGGTAGATGAGGAGGAGGAGGAGAGGGGCGGTTACAACCTGACCAATCAGCGCCGGTTACGACCTGACCAATCAGCGGCGACCAGTCTGTTAACGTCACAACACGGCACAGCTCAGCACTGCTGTACCCTGCCCTTCAGCGGGGCTGAGAATCGCGGCTGTTAAACCGTGTTGGGGCTTGTGGAAAAGCGTACAAAGCGTGCTGAGCCGTCCCGTGTCGCACTAAAGCGTGCTAGTGGAAAAGGCCCTCAAGTGTCACGTCAGACCATTTGAAACTCTTTACATCAGCGTAGTTTGTGTGCTAGATGACCTGCAAGGGTCCATGACCACAGCACCGGGCACATCATCTTGCATGGGCCAGGGAGCATTTATGCTGGACAAGGGACCAGTGGGCCTCAGCACTGTTCTCTGATGAAAGTTGATTCACGTTGAGCAGAAGAGATAGCAGCCAACAATGTTGGTGACATCAGGGAGAGCGCTATGCATCAGCCACTGTTGTCACCAGACGAGCCTTTAGTGGTGGTGGTGTTATAGTCTGGGCAGGTGTGTCTAGTCAATACAGAACTGCTCAACACCTTGTGAATAGTACAGTGACAAGCCAATACTACCTGAATAACATCATTAATCCAGTCGTACCCCTGCATGAACAACACAGGCCTAATTTCATATTCATGGATGACAATGCTCCAGCTTATCAAGGTTGCATCATTAGGGAACGGCTTCTGGAGGCTGGGGTACCTCAAATGGAGTAGCCTGTACTTTCTCCGGACCTGAATCCCATAGAAAACTTATGGCAGAGCTATTCAATTATAAAATCAGTTGGGCCACAATTTGAAATCAAGACGTATAACTGGGCCACACGTGTTCAACAATCTGTTGAATATGACAAATTTCAAGCCAACACAATCAATATGATGAAAAATATGCACTTTTTATTCATTGTCTTGGTTTGAAATGTGCACTTGGCACATGACGAAGGCACATCAAAGTGCATAAAAACACAATAATAGTGCTGAGGCTGAGCAGAACTTGAAATGGTGTGAGTGATCCAAGATCCAAAGACCATTCGTGGACATCCCCAGAAAGACCTGGCCTTAGCACGTACTGCTGTTTCAAAGAAAACAATAAGTAATGCACTCAACCAACATGGGCTCTATGCCCTGTCACCTTGCAAGACTCCATTGCTGAAGAAAGCGTGTTGAAGCTTGTTTAAAGTTTGCTGTACAACATTTGGGCAAGCCAGTAAAAATACTGAGAGAACATAGTCTGGTCAGATTCATGGCTTACACGGAGACGTGGCTTACGGCGCATGACCGGGACCCAGACCTGTGTATTGACGGCTTTGGAGCCCCACTTCGCTTGGATCGGCAGGAAGAGGTAACGGGGAAACATCAGGGGGGTGGCATATGTTTATGTATTAATAAACAGTACTGTACATCTGTCACGGTCAGAGAGTGCATCTGTACACCAGATGTGGAGCTTCTGTCCATGTCACTATACCCCTTTTATCTGCCCCGCAAGTTCCCCCAACTTTTCATGACGACTGTGTACATTCACCCGAGGGCGGATGCTGCCTCCGCCTCCAGCACCATCTTTGATGTGGTACAGCAGTTGCAGTCGATTTCCCCAGAGGCTCCAAATTTTATTCTTGGGGATTTTAACCATGTGTCTCGAAAGAAGACACTTAAAAAACTTTTATCAGTATGTCTCCTGCCTAACCAGGCGAAAAAAGACATTGGACCTGTGCTATGGATCCATAGAGAGGGTCTATAAATCTATTCCCCTTCCTCCTTTAGGAGCCTCAGATCACAACTGTGTACGTTTACTGCCCACATATAAAACTGCTCTCAGAAGAGACAAGGCGAAGACCAGAGACATAAACGTGTGGACAGAGGATTCAGTGCACTGCCACCAGGAATGCTTTAACTGTACGGACTGGGAGGTATTCACACTGTCCTGCGGAGATGATTTGGACTCTTTAGTGGACGTGACATGCTCATACATGGCTTTCTGCAGAGACATGATCATTCCACGTATACGTGTCAAAATATATCCCAACAACAAGCCATGGGTTACAAAATCAGTTAAATCCTGCTTACAGAGGAAAGCACTTGCCTTTAAACAGGGGGTTGTTTCTGAGCTGCAGATTAGCGGCCATAGTCAAATGCATTCCTGGGGCCAGAGCAGGCAACATCGAGTCAAATTTGAAAATGCTATCTAAAAGTAATTGTAAATACTCCACAATTGTTATTCACGCTGGCATTAATGACATCCGTCTCCGGCAGTCGGAAGTCACGAAACTTAATGTAGAATCGGTGTGTGACTTTGCAAAAATGATGTCTGCCACTGTAGTATTCTCTGGGCTCCTCCCTAATCTGACCAGTGATGACATGTTTAGCCGCTCGTCATCCTTGAACCGCTGGCTGTCTGTGTGGTGTCCTGCAAATGACGTGGGCTACATTGACAATTGGAGCTCATTTTGGGGAAAACCTGGTCTTATGAGACGAGACAGCATTCATCCCACTTTGGATGGTGCTTCTCATTTATCTAACAATCTGGCATCTTTTTTATCCAAATTTCCAAAACCTTGACTACTCAGAGTTGGGACCAGGAAGCAGAGTCGCAGTCTTACACGCCTCTCTGCAGCTCCTCTTCATCCGCCACCCCTCAGCTTAGCCCCTGTCTTCCCTATCAGAGAATCATTGTCTGCTCCCTCCAAAGTAAATAAAAATATAATATATAAGCATCCCAAAGTGATTAAGAAAAATATTGGTAAAACTCAAATTAAACATAAAGCCTCTAAACTGAATGATTTGGCTTCTGTTCCTCCTCATAATTTAAAAATTAAATGTGGTTTGTTAAATATTAGGTCTCGAACTCCCAAGTCTCTGTTAGTCCATGATCTGTTAATTGATCATCAGATTGATTTAATATCCCTTACAGAGACTTGGTTAGGGCAAGAGGATTATGTTGGTTTAAATGAATCAACTCCCTCTGGTTATTTATACTGTCAAAATCCCAGAAGTTCTGGTCGTGGAGGAGGAATAGCAACAATTTACCATTCCAAATTACTAGTTAATGTAAAGCAAAAAACATGTTATAATTCCTTTGAGGGTCTGATCCTCAGTATTGGGCACTTTAGCAATTTTAGGTTAAACCCAATTTTATTTGCCATAGTTTATCGTCCCCCATCAACCTACTCAGAATTTTTATCCGAATTTGCTGATTTCTTAGCTGATTTAGTGTTGAAATCTGATAGAATGGTCGGATCTGCGATCGTCACTTCCTTGTGGTAACGTATCGTCACTTCCTGTTTTGCTGTCTGCCTGTGTGGTTTGCTCTCCAGCCACTAGCTATGGCTACTAGCTCTCTTTCCTCTCCTCCTCTGGTGTGCTCTCTCTGTCAGATGTTTAGCTACACCTCTGCCTCTTTTAGTGATAATGGTAAATGTAATAAATGTTGTCTTTTTGAGGCGCTCGAGGCGAGGTTGTCTGATTTGGAATCCCGGCTCCGCTGCATTGAAACACCATCTGCGCCAGTTAATCTCGACAGACGCCCCTTAGCTGCAGCGGAGCTAGCTAGCTTAGGCCCCCCTGTCAGCGGTTCCCCGGCTCTCCTCAGCAGCGAGGAGACTGGGTGGGTGGCGGTGAGAAGGAAGCCTAGTCGCAAAGCCCCGGTACACCACCAACCTGTTCACGTTTCTAATCGTTTTTCCCCGCTCAGCGACACACACGCTGAGGAAAAAACTCTGATCATTGGCGGCTCTGTAGTCAGAAACGTGAACCTAGAGACTCCAGCGGCCATAGTCAAATGCATTCCTGGGGCCAGAGCAGGCGACATTGAGTCAAATTTGAAAATGCTGGCTAAAAGTAACTGTAAATACTCCACAATTGTTATTCACGCTGGCATTAATGACATCCGTCTCCGGCAGTCGGAAGTCACGAAACTTAATATAGAATCGGTGTGTGACTTTGCAAAAACGATGTCTGCCACTGTAGTATTCTCTGGGCCCCTCCCCAATCTGACCAGTGATGACATGTTTAGCCGCTCGTCATCCTTGAACCGCTGGCTGTCTGTGTGGTGTCCTAAAAATGACGTGGGCTACATTGACAATTGGAGCTCTTTTTGGGGAAAACCTGGTCTTATGAGATGAGACAGTATTCATCCCACTTTGGATGGTGCTTCTCATTTATCTAACAATCTGGCATCTTTTTTATCCAAATTTCCAAAACCTTGACTACTCAGAGTTGGGACCAGGAAGCAGAGTCGCAGTCTTACACGCCTCTCTGCAGCTCCTCTTCATCCGCCACCCCTCAGCTTAGCCCCTGACTTCCCCATCAGAGAATCGTTGTCTGCTCCCTCCAAAATAAATAAAAATATAATGCATAAGCATCCCAAAGTGATAAAGCAAAATATTGGTAAAACTCAAATTAAACATAAAGCCTCTAAATTGAATGAATTGGCCTCTGTTCCTCCTCATAATTTAAAAATTAAATGTGGTTTATTAAATATTAGGTCTCTAACTCCCAAGTCTCTGTTAGTCCATGATCTGTTAATTGATCATCAGATTGATTTAATTTCCCTTACAGAGACTTGATTAGGGCAAGAGGATTATGTTGGTTTAAATGAATCAACTCCCTCTGGTTATTTAAACTGTCAAAATCCCAGAAGTTCTGGTCATGGAGGAGGAGTAGCAACAATTTACCATTCCAAATTACTAGTTAATGTAAAGCAAAAAACATGTTATAATTCCTTTGAGGGCCTGGTCCTCAGTATTGGGCACTTTAGCAATTTTAGGTTAAACCCAATTTTATTTGCCATAGTTTATCGTCCCCCATCAACCTACTCAGAATTTTTATCCGAATTTGCTGATTTCTTAGCTGATTTAGTGCTGAAATCTGATAGAATAATAATAGTAGGGGACTTTAATATACATGTGGATGTAGATAGTGACTGCCTTCATGTGGCATTTAATTCAATATTAGACTCGACTGGGTTTTCTCAGAAAGTAGGAAATTCTACTCATTACCTCCACCATACATTGGACCTTGTTCTGACATATGGCATAGAAATAGAAAATCTTGTAGTGTCTCCTCATAACCCTGTATTGTCAGACCATTGTCTGTTAACCTTTGATTTTACTATTTCTGACTATTTGGCTCCTAAAGAAAAATATTATTACAGTAGATGCCTCTCAGATGATGCTGTTACCAAATTTATGCAGATTGTTTCCTCTATGCCATGTGTCAACACAACGGAAATAAGCTATAGACAGCTTGCTCCTTCTGTAATTGATAACATGGTGGATAGTGTTTCAGCTTCTCTGCATCAGACTCTAGACTTGGTGGCCCCCTTAAAAAAGAAAAAGTCTAATCAGATATTTCTAACTCCTTGGTTCAACACAGAAACTCGTAGCTTAAAACAGAAGACTCATCAATTAGAAAGAAAATGGCACTCCACTAATTTAGATGAAATCCATTTAGCTTGGAGAAATCATCTTTTAATTTATAAAAAATCTCTTAGAAAAGCTAGAACGAGTTATTACTCTGCATTAATAGAAGAGAACAAGAATAATCCCAGGTTTCTTTTCAGTACTGTAGCCAGGTTGACAAAGAGTCAGGACTCTGTCAATCCTAGCATTCCCTTAGAGCTTACTAGTCAGGACTTTATGAACTTTTTCAATAATAAAATTTCATCCATCAGAGATAAAATCAATCAGATTCTTCCCACAGTTAACTTAAATACTGTAACTACTACAACTCCTTCAATTGATGTCTGTCTTGATGAGTTTACTCCAATCGACCTTTGTGAGTTAGACAAAATAGTTTCCTCATCCAAACCTTCAACTTGTCTTTTAGACCCTATTCCTACCAGGTTATTTAAAGAAGTCTTCCCACTTATTGGTAGCCTTATTCTTCATATAATCAATTCTTCATAAACTTTAGGCCATGTACCGCAGGCTTTTAAAATGGCTGTAATTAAACCCTTACTCAAAAAGCCAACGCTAGATCCAGGAGCTTTAGCTAACTATAGACCAATCTCTAATCTCCCTTTCATTTCAAAAATCTTAGAAAGAGTTGTTGCTACGCAATTATTTGACCACCTGCAGGGAAATGGTTTACTTGAAGAGTTTCAGTCTGGGTTTAGAATCCATCATAGTACTGAAACAGCCTTAGCGAAGGTCACTAACGACCTCCTCATTGCATCTGATAATGGACTAGTTTCTGTACTTGTCCTTTTAGACCTTAGTGCAGCTTTTGATACTATCGATCATAATATTCTACTTGATAGATTAGAACACTATGTTGGACTTAATGGAACTTCGTTGCAGTGGTTTAGATCTTATTTATCTGATAGGTTCCAGTTTGTTCATGTAAATAATGAGTTTTCTTTCAACTCAAAGCTCAGTCATGGAGTTCCACAGGGATCTGTGCTAGGCCCTACTCTTTTTAGTTTATATATGCTTCCGTTAGGCAACATTATTAGAAAGCACTGTATACATTTTCATTGTTATGCTGATTACACACAATTATACCTGTCAATGAAGCCAGATGATAGTAATCAATTAGCCAAGTTAGAAGCCTGTCTTAAGGAAATCAAAGCTTGGATGACTTGTAATTTCCTGCTATTAAATTCAGATAAGACTGAAGTCATTCTTGTTGGTCCAAAAAACCTTAGAAATTCCTTTCCAAATCAAACTTTAATTTTGGATGCGGTTACTCTTTCTCTTAATAGCTCTGTGAGGAACCTTGGAGTTATTTTTGATCAGGATTTGTCCTTCAATTCACATATTAAATTTGTTTCTAAGACTGTCTTCTATCATTTGCGTAATATTGCCAAGATTAGGAGCATCTTGTCTCAGAGTGATGCTGAGAAACTGATCCACGCTTTTGTTAGCTCGAGATTAGATTATTGTAATTCTTTATTATCAGGCTGTCCTAAAACATCTTTAAAAAGTCTTCAGCTGATCCAAAATGCTGCAGCAAGAGTTTTAACAGGTACTAGAAAGAGAGATCATATCTCTCCGGTTCTGGCCTCCCTTCATTGGCTTCCCATAGAGTTTAGAATTAAGTTTAAAATCCTTCTTCTTACTTACAAAGCTCTAAACAATCAGGCTCCTTTTTATTTAAAAGATCTGATACTACCGTATTGTCCTAACAGAGCACTACGCTCCCAAAATGCAGGATTACTTGTAATACCTAGAATCTCCAAAAGTACAATGGGAGGCAGAGCCTTCAGTTATCAAGCTCCTCTCCTGTGGAATCAGCTGCAATCTGGATTTGGGAGTCAGACTTGATCTCTGTTTTTAAGAATAGGGCTAAAACCTACTTTTTGATAAAGCCTACAATTAGGGAGGGATCATGTGTTTCTGAACCCTCCCTTAGTTATGCTGCTAATAGGTTTAGTCAGCCGGGGGACCTCCAGTAATGCACTGGGCCTCACTCCTTTTCTCACTCTCAATGAAATATTTTTTTTGCTGGTCATTAACATTTGTTTGTTCTCTCCCATAGATTGAGTCCCCATCGTGCTGTTTGCTCTCTATATGTCTGTTCTTTTCATCTTCTCTATCCCCTCACCCCCCAGCCAGTTGCAGCAGATGACTGCCCCTCCCTGAGCCTGGTTCTGCTGGAGGTTTCTTCCCGTTAAAAGGGAGTTTTTCCTCTCCACCGTCGCCAAGTGCTTGCTCACAGGGGATCGCCTGATTGCTGGGGTCTTTCTGCAACTGTGGGGGTTTCCCCTACAGTTGATAGTGCTATGAGATGACTGTTGTTGTGAAATGGCGCTATATAAATAAAGTTGAATTTTTTTTTTTTTTTTTTTTTTTTGTTACTTATTTGTACCCGTAGGTAGACTTGGTTTGCAGTCTGGTGACAAGCCACCGGCTGCTGGTCGCTGCGTGCGCGAGCGCCCTAAACCTACATGTTTTTGGTGTGCGGGAGGAAACCGGAGAAATCCCGGAGTAAACCCACGCAACACGGGGAGAACATGCAAACTCCACACAGCTCACTGTTGGTCGGGGGCTGGGATCGAACCCACGATCTCATGATCCCCGCGGTCCCCCGGCCGAGGGTAAAACTGTGCTGTTACAGTGCTAAACCACTGCGCCACCGTGCAATTGAAGAAGTGACCGTGCAAGAATTGAATTGAATTAGAATAATTATAGTAGGGGACTTTAATATACATGTGGATGTAGATAGTGACTGCCTTAATGTGGCATTTAATTCAATAATAGACTCGATTGGGTTTTCTCAGAAAGTAGGAAATTCTACTCATTACCTCCACCATACATTGGACCTTGTTCTGACATATGGCATAGAAATAGAAAATCTTGTAGTGTCTCCTCATAACCCTGTATTGTCAGACCATTGTCTGTTAACCTTTGATTTTACTATTTCTGACTATTTGGCTCCTAAAGAAAAATATTATTACAGTAGATGCCTCTCAGATGATGCTGGTACCAAATTTATGCAGATTGTTTCCTCTATGCCATGTGTCAACACAACGGAAATAAGCTATAGACAGCTTGCTCCTTCTGTAATTGATAACATGGTGGATAGTGTTACAGCTTCTCTGCATCAGACTCTAGACTTGTGGCCCCCTTAAAAAAGAAAAAGTCTAATCAGAGATTTCTAACTCCTTGGTTCAACACAGAAACTCGTAGCTTAAAACAGAAGACAATGGCGCTCCACTAATTTAGATGAAATCTATTTAGCTTGGAGAAATCATCTTTTAATTTATAAAAAATCTCTTAGAAAAGTTAGAACGAGTTATTATTCTGCATTAATAGAAGAGAACAAGAATAATCCCAGGTTTCTTTTCAGCACTGTAGCCAGGTTGACAAAGAATCAGGACTCTGTCAATCCTAGCATTCCCTTAGAGCTTACTAGTCAGGACTTTATGAACTTTTTCAATAATAAAATTTCATCCATCAGAGATAAAATCAATCAGATTCTTCCCACAGTTAACTTAAATACTGTAACTACTACAACTCCTTCAATTGATGTCTGTCTTGATGAGTTTACTCCAATCGACCTTTGTGAGTTAGACAAAATAGTTTCCTCATCCACACCTTCAACTTGTCTTTTAGACCCTACTCCTACCAGGTTATTTAAAGAAGTCTTCCCACTTATTGGTAGCTTTATTCTTCATATGATCAATTCTTCATTAACTTTAGGCCATGTACCGCAGGCTTTTAAAATGGCTGTAATTAATCCCTTACTCACAAAGCCAACGCTAGATCCAGGAGCTTTAGCTAACTATAGACCAATCTCTAATCTCCCTTTCATTTCAAAAATCTTAGAAAGAGTTGTTGCTACGCAATTATTTGACCACCTACAGGGAAATGGTTTACTTGAAGAGTTTCAATCTGGATTTAGAATCCATCATAGTACTGAAACAGCCTTAGTGAAGGTCACTAACGACCTCCTCATTGCATCTGATAATGGACTAGTTTCTGTACTTGTCCTTTTAGACCTTAGTGCAGCTTTTGATACTATCGATCATAATATTCTACTTGATAGATTAAAACACTATGTTGGACTTAATGGAACTTCGTTGCAGTGGTTTAGATCTTATTTATCTGATAGGTTCCAGTTTGTTCATGTAAATAATGAGTTTTCTTTCAACTCAAAGCTTAGTCATGGAGTTCCACAGGGATCTGTGCTAGGCCCTACTCTTTTTAGTTTATATATGCTTCCGTTAGGCAACATTTATTAGAAAGCACTGTATACATTTTCATTGTTATGCAGATGGCACACAATTATACCTGTCAATGAAGCCAGATGATAGTAATCAATTAGCCAAGTTAGAAGCCTGTCTTCAGGAAATCAAAGCTTGGATGACTTGTAATTTCCTGCTATTAAATTCAAATAAGACTGAAGTCATTCTTGTTGGTCCAAAAAACCTTAGAAATACCTTTCCAAATCAAACTTTCAGTTTGGATGTGGTTACTCTTTCTCTTAATAGCTCTGTGAGGAACTTTGGAATTATTTTTGATCAAGATCTGTCCTTCAATTCACATATTAAATTAGTTTCTAAGACTGCCTTCTATCATTTGCGTAATATTGCCAAGATTAGGAGCATCTTGTCTCAGAGTAATGCTGAGAAACTGAGCCACGCTTTTGTTAGCTCGAGATTAGATTATTGTAATTCTTTATTATCAGGCTGTCCTAAAACATCTTTAAAAAGTCTTCATCTGATCCAAAATGCTGCAGCAAGAGTTTTAACAGGTACTAGAAAGAGAGATCATATCTCTCCGGTTCTGGCCTCCCTTCATTGGCTTCCCATAGAGTTTAGAATTAAGTTTAAAATCCTTCTTCTTACTTACAAAGCTCTAAACAATCAGGCTCCTTTTAATTTAAAAGATCTGATACTACCGTATTATCCTAACAGAGCACTACGCTCCCAAAATGCAGGAATACTTATAATACCTAGAATCTCCAAAAGTACAATGGGAGGCAGAGCCTTCAGTTATCAAGCTCCTCTCCTGTGGAATCAGCTGCCAATCTGGATTTGGGAGTCAGACTTGATCTCTGTTTTTAAGAATAGGGCTAAAACCTTCCTTTTTGATATAGCCTACAATTAGGGAGGGATCATGTGTTTCTGAACCCTCCCTTAGTTATGCTGCTAATAGGTTTAGTCAGCCGGGGGACCTCCAATAATGTACTGGGCCTCACTCCTTTCTTCACTCTCAATGAAATATTTTTTTTTTGCTGGTCATTAACATCTGTTTGTTCTCTCCCATAGATTGAGTCCCCATCGTGCTGTTTGCTCTCTACATGTCTGTTCTTTTCATCTTCTCTATCCCCTCACCCCCCAGCCAGTCGCAGCAGATGACTGCCCCTCCCTCAGCCTGGTTCTGCTGGAGGTTGCTTCCTCTTAAAAGGGAGTTTTTCCTCTCCACCGTCGCAAGTGTTTGCTCACAGGGGATCGCCTGATTGCTGGGGTCTTTCTGCAACTGTGGGGTTTCCCCCTACAGTTGATATTGCTATGAGATGACTGTTGTTGTGAAATGGTGCTATATAAATAAAGTTGAATTGAATTGAATTACCACAAAAGAGCTGAAGGCCGAAATTTTAAGAGCAAAACAGAATTATAAATCAGAGTTGGAAAGCAAGATGGCAACAAAGAAGCTTGGTTCAGTCTGGGCCAGTATGAACGCTATTGCAGGCTTTCAGAGCACAGAGTGCAGTAATTGTGTGTTTTTAGATGGTGTTAATTCAGACACAGAGTTGGCTAATGCTCTTAATTGTTTTTATGGTCATTTTGACTCCTTTGATTTTAGCATAGAAACCCAAGATTTGAAACAGAAACTCAAAGACAATCAGCACTTTAATATTGAGGCGCAGGATATTAAAAGGGCGTTCTGTGCTGTAAAAGTGGACAAAAGTCAAGGCCCTGATAATATACTGTATGTGGGCGCTTGGTAAAGTCCTGTGCACATGAACTGAGTCCTGCATTTCACTACACTTTCAATAAGTCCTTACAGACACAACATGTGCCTAAGATCTGGAAAGATGCTGTGGTTGTCCCCGTTCCAAAATCCAGTTGTCCTAAAATGGTAAATGATTTTAGACCAGTTGCTTTGACTTCAATTTTAATGAAAATTTTTGAAAAACTGGTCAGATGTGAGGTCCTAAAGCAGACTGAGCATGCATTGGATCCTCTGCAGTTTTTTTTTTTTTTTTTTTTTTTTTTTTTTTTTTTTCTTTCTCTCGGCGCCACACGAGTCGGCTGCCTTTTGCAACAGCGGCTCGATTCCGAGTCTTTTTCCCTTCCTCTCTCTTCTGATCCGTCTTTTTTTTTTTCACCCCACTTATATCACGGACACACAGATCGTCCTAAATGTCTCCTGAGCCGGTGGACGGAGCCACTGTCTATAGCAGGATACGATACAGCAGAGAACAGCTGCTAGCATTCAACCGCCACCCGGTCCCATTGGAAAAACTCGACATACCGAGTGAACTGAGGCGAAAACGCCGCGGCTGCCGGGCTGGAGTAAGGCGGAGGACAAAAAATATAAGGTACAGACCCTCCCTTCCATCTGTTGTCATGGGAAATGTACGGTCGATACTGGGAAAGTTAGATGAGCTAGCGGCTATCTCCCGTTATGATAGCACATACCGGGAGTGCTCTCTCCTTTTGTTTACTGAGACGTGGCTAACTGAACTAGCAGCAGATGCTAACATTGAGCTGGAGGGTTTTCACATGATACGAGCTGACCGAACACCAGACAGTGGCAAAACTAGGGGCGGTGGAGTGATCATGTATGTTAACAACAACTGGTGCAGACCGGGACATATCACTGTTAAACAACGACACTGCAGCAAAGACATTGAGTTGCTAGCTGTTAGCATGAGGCCTACATATCTCCCGAGAGAACACTCACACGTGATCTGCATTGTTGTTTATGCAAATCCGACGGCGAACGCTGGGACAGCACGTGACGTCATCCATTCAGTAACCAGCAGGCTGCAGACAGAACACCCAGATGCTCTTCTCCTCATCTCAGGCGATTTCAACCATGTTTCACTGTCTCCCATTCTACCCACGTTCACCCAGTATGTCACATGCCACACTAGAGACAATAAAACACTGGATTTATTCTACGCAAACACTAAGGAGGCGTACACCTCATCACAACTACCCCCACTCGGGAGATCGGATCACAACTTGGTTCATCTCCGGCCGGTGTACAAACCCCTAGTGCACAGACAACCTCCGGCCATGCACACTGTGGAGTTATGGTCTGAGGAGACAATGGACACCCTAAAGGGCTGTTTTGAAGCCACCGCCTGGAAGCAGCTCTGCGATCCACATGGTGAGGACATCGATGGCCTCATTCACACCTTCACGGGCTACCTCAGCTTCTGTGTGGACAAATCCGTTCCCACCAAGACCATACGGCGTCACTCAAACAACAAACCCTGGATCAACCCTGAGATAAAAACACTTCTGAGAGAGAAGAAGAGGATCTTCAGGTCGGGGAACAGGGAGATGCTGAAGTCCGTACAGAGGGAGCTGAGGAGAAAGATCAGAGAAGGCAAGGACAGCTTCAGGAAGAAGATAGAGGACAAGCTGCAACAGAGCGACATCAGCGGGGTCTGGAGAAACCTCAAAACCATCTCGGGGCTCCAGAATACCTCCCCCCAGGCCACAGGGGGCAGGGAGTGGGCGAACAACCTGAATCTGTTTTTCAATAGATTTGACCAACCGCCCTCCCCCCTGACTGCACAACAACCACTGCTGCCTCTAAAGAAATCAAGTCCTGCTGCCCACTCCCCACTCTACCAACACCCCCCCACTCCCAACACACAGCCCCCCATCCTGACCCTGACCAGGACCCAGGTGAGGACGGAGCTGAGGAAGATCAAGGCGAGGAAGGCGCCGGGACCGGACGGCATCAGCGCAAAGCTCCTCAAGTCCTGTGCAGACCAGCTGTGTGGGATTGTGACGTATATCTTCAACATGAGCCTGAAACTGGGGAGGGTACCACAGCTGTGGAAAACATCTTGTGTGGTACCTGTACCAAAAACTTCCCACCCCAAAGACCTGAACAGCTACAGACCGGTGGCCTTGACGTCCCACTTGATGAAGACCCTGGAGAGACTGCTCCTTGCTCACCTCCGCCCCCTGGTGGAACCAGCGATGGATCCACTCCAGTTCGCCTACCAGCATGGCATTGGGGTGGAGGATGCGGTGATCTTCCTCCTTCACCGTTCTCTGTCCCACCTGGAGAAGCCCGGGAATATGGTGAGGATCATGTTCTTTGACTTCTCCAGTGCTTTCAACACCATCCAACCGATGATCCTGAAGGACAAGCTGCTGCGCGCAGGGGTGGACCAGCACCTGTCATCATGGATCCTGGACTACCTCACGAACCGGCCTCAGTTTGTGAGAACCCGGGACTGTGTGTCCGACACGATCATCAGTAGCACGGGGGCCCCCCCAGGGAACGGTGCTGGCTCCCTTCCTGTTCACTCTTTATACTGCGGACTTCTCACACAACACAACACACTGCCATCTACAGAAGTTCTCTGATGACTCTGCGATCGTTGGCCTCATCTCCAATGGAGATGAAGCTGAGTACAGAGGGCTTATCCAGGACTTCGTGGACTGGTGCCATCGGAACTGCCTCCAGATCAACGCGAGGAAAACTAAGGAGCTGGTGGTGGACTGCCGCAGGCATGGGCAGCCCCTCACAGTACCAGTAAATATACAGGGAACAGACATCGAGATGGTGACATCCTATAAGTACCTGGGTATTCATCTGAACAATAAACTAGACTGGTCACACAATACTGATGCACTCTACAAGAAGGGACAGCGCAGGCTGTTCCTGCTGAGGAGACTCAGGTCTTTTGGTGTACAAGGGGCGCTGCTGAAGTCATTCTATGACACGGTGGTGGCATCAGCCATCACTTTTGGAGTGGTCTGCTGGGGCAGTGGCATTACTGCAGCCGATAGGAAGAGACTGAACAAACTGATTAAGAAAGCTAGCTCTGTCCTGGGGCAGCGCCTTGATCCGATGGAGGAGATAGGAGAGAGAAGGACGGTGGCTAAACTGTCATCTCTGCTGGAGTCCGAGTTCCACCCTATGCAGGACATACTGAATGCACTGAGGAGCTCATTTAGCAGCAGACTACATCATCCCAGGTGCACAACCGAGAGGTTTCGTAGGTCCTTCCTACCAACGGCTGTCAGACTGTACAACCTAAGCAGGGCTGCTCGCAGAGATAGCAAAAAGACGTAACAAACTAATAGTTTTTTGAATGCAAAAGATGCAATAGACTTACACAATGGTCCTCTCCGGCATACAACTAGGAACATACCGGTCGCTATGGAGGGTGAGAATATGTATGGGCACATAATCATACCATGTAGGATAACTAAGTAGACGGTTATGCTGTTTCATTCCATCTAGCAACAATGCTCTGCACTGTGTGTGTTTATATATTTGCATATTTATTCCATCTAGCTACAATGCTCCGTACTGTGGGTGTTTATATATTTATATATCTACATATTATTCCATCTAGCTACATTGCTCCGCACTGTGTGTGTTTATATACTTGCATATTTATTCCACCTAGCTGCAATGCTCCGTACTGTGGGTGTTTATATATTTACATATTTATTCCATCTAGCTACAATGCTCTGCACTGTGTGTTCATATATTCATAGATTTATTCCATCCAGCTACAATGCTCTGCACTGTGTGTCTGTGTGTGTGTGTATATATATATATTTTATAGTAATACGTACATATGTTTATTAGCTGCTCTTGCTTGCTTGTTTTTTTTTTTTTTTTTTTTTTTTTTTTTCTTGCCTTCTGATTGTTGCTCTGAGTGTTGCTATCCCTGTGCTGTTGCAATCCTGGAATTTCCCCGTTGTGGGACTAATAAAGGCTTATCTTATCTTATCTTATCTTATCTTAGTTTGCCTATAGGCCTCACAGAGTAGTGGAGGATGCCACTGTCACTCTGTTTAGCATGCTTTTTGAACATCTGGAATTTAATGGGACACACGCCATGCTTTTATTTGTGGACTTTTCTTCTGCTTTTAATACAATCCAACCTCATATTTTAGTTGAAAGGCTCCTGCAACAATTTGATTTGAGTAATAATCTGGTGGGTTGGATTCTGGATTTTTTAACCAACAGGACACAGAGAGTAAGGGTCAATGGTACATTGTCTGACCAAAAGTGTTCTTCTACTGGCTCTCCGCAGGCGTGTGTGTTGTCACCCTGGGTGTCCGCGGGTCCTTAAAAAGTCTTAAATGTGTTTGTCCAACATTAAGACCTTAATTATCCTTAAAAATGACAATTAATCCTTAAATCCACCTTTCAAAGGTCTTAAAAATGCCACAAACACAATGAACAAAATTGCAATATTTTCTTACGTTGTACAGTGAAATCTTTGTAAAGAATTTGGCGAATTTGTAATTACTGCTCTGCATTTTAGTACCACGGAGTGGAAGTGAGCGGAACCAACAGCAATCATTCGTTTGTGGGGGGGAGGGGGCTACTTTCAGGTTTACACATTAGCAGCTTGCACTTCAGTAGCTGTTGGCAACGTCAGTCATGGGGAAATGTAAATTTAATCTTAGCTGGATGGATAAACCGACATTTGCGGCATGGTTAAGACTGGTTCAAGGAAATAACTATGAGGCCCGCTGTACGCTGTGCAAGAAGCTCTTTAAACTCGGCTCAATGGGAATTAAAGCTGTGGAATCGCATATGCGGAGCGAGAAGCACAAAACGGCTGCAAAAACCCACCAACAAACGCCTGCCATTTTTCAGTACTGTTCCGTCTCATCAGTACCACAGAAATAGAGGATATTCTAAGTGTGGATCAAGCAGGTTTCCGCAAGGACCGCAGTACAGGAGAACAAGTACTGGCCCTAACCACCTTCATTGAAAATGGCTTCGAGAGCAGACTGAAGACAGGGGCTGTGTTTCTCGATCTTACAGCCGCCTATGATACGGTCTGGCACAAAGGCCTCCTCCTGAAACTTATAAAGGCGATCCCTGCTTGGGCAACAGCAATTATAAAAACCCTGCTGACCAACCGAAGGTTCAGAGTCCACCTCAGTCAGAACACAAGTGCATGGAGAATGCAGAAAAACGGACTCCCACAAGGCTCAGTTCTAGCTCCAACTCTGTTCAACCTCTACATAAACGACCTGCCTACTACAAAATCCCGCAAATTCATCTATGCAGACGACATCTGTTTGGCATTCCAAGCACCAGACTTTGAACCACTGGAACGGGTGCTCACGGAAGATCTTGCTAAACTGGACCAGTTCTGCAAAATCTGGCGCCTAAAACCAAGCCCAGCAAAAACCGTCTCCAGTGTATTTCATCTCCACAATGCAAAAGCTGCCAGAGAACTAAACATCCACCTGAGCGGACTCAAGCTTAAGCATGCCCCAAATCCAACTTATCTTGGAGTGACCCTTGATAGGACCTTATCCTTCAAGGAACATCTAAAGGGGACGGCTGCTAAGGTGAAAGTACGAAACAACCTGCTCTGCAAGCTCGCTGGTGCAAAATGGGGGGCGGCAGTCTCCACCCTGCGCACCTCAGCACTGGCCCTTTCATACTCTGAAGCAGAATATTGTGCCCCTGTCTGGTCCAGGTCATCTTACACACACCATGTAGACACCCAGCTCAACTCAACCATGAGAACTATAACTGGAACAATCCGCTCAACACCACTCCCCTGGCTCTCTGTACTGTCAAACATAGCCCCTCCACACATCCGGCGAGCAGCATTAACTCAAAGGATGCTCCAAAAAGTTAAAGATTTTCCTCACTTACCAATCCATGCAGATATCTACACCCCACCCACTGCCCGACTTTCATCCAGACGGCCGATTTGGAAAAACCCTCCCCCAGCTGACTTTACCATCCAGACAGCTTGGCAAGAGGAATGGGAAACCATGGAGGTCCCAAACAAACAGCTGGTGATAAACCCCAACCAACAGGTCCCGGGCACCAACCTCCCAAGGAGACAGTGGTCTACACTCAATCGCTTCAGGACTGGACATGGCCCCTGCTTGGCCAGCCTTCACAGATGGGGCAGTAGCCCTAGCCCACTGTGCGCATGTGGAGAGGAGCAAACTATGGAACACATCATAGAGGCTTGCCCGCTCCAAAGACTGGAAGGAGGATTACACACCCTCCATACAGCAAACCAGGAGGCAACTGCTTGGCTTAAGGACTTTGCATTCGCTAAATAATAAATAAGTACCACAGACTTCAGCTCCATCTCCAATACCAGCAGCAACAGCAGCTCAAACCACAGCAAGAGACCTCAGAGCAACCTTTGGGTCCACCGCTACACTTCAAGCAGAGGTACTGTGGTGTCTGCACACAGTAACCAAACACCAGTCCTATAACGCCAACGAAGGAGTTGGAGACATTTTCCGAGCTATGTTTACTGACTCAGAAATCACTAAAAACTTTACGTGCGGTAAAGAAAAAATCAGCCTACATATCAAAATTTGGTTTGGCTCCACATGTAGACCATGTATTTTTGCTTACATATGCTTAAGCATTAAGGGGATGCTGGAGATTGCATGTGTGGATTGACTTCACGTCCTGAATGGAACAATATGTCTGGACCACCTGCGGTTAACAACAAGAGGACGGAGGTACGGTGGCAAGGGGCTGAAAGGACTTCCCGACCTCCTGGGAGACAGGTGGAGGACTGAGAGACTGGAGGGGGAGTTAATGTCAATAGGGGGTTTTGACAGGGATATGTGATTCTCCCTTTGTGTGAGAGGTATAATGTGAAGGTCTGATGCAGCTCTTCCTCTTTTGTTCTTGAGAGAAGGCTGGGGATGAAGTGCTTGAATAAAACCTGAATTAAGAACCAATTCAGCTTCATTATTTCACGCTCCCCACATTGGTGACCAGTGACGTGTGAGAATGCCTGGAAATGCTCTCCACGATCAGGACTCATTGGAGTCTGCCCTAGCGAGCGCCATCGCCATCAAACGGGCTGCACGGTGGCGCAGTGGTTTAGCACTGTGGCAGCACAGTTTTACCCTCGGCCGGGGGATCGCGGGGATCATGAGATCGTGGGTTCGATCCCAGCCCCCGACCAACAGTGAGCTGTGTGGAGTTTGCATGTTCTCCCCGTGTTGCGCGGGTTTACTCCGGGATTTCTCCGGTTTCCTCCCGCACACCAAAAACATGTAGGTTTAGGGCGCTCGCGCATGCAACGACCAGCAGCCGGTGGCTTGTCACCAGACTGCAAACCAAGTCTACCTACGGGTACAAATAAGTAACAAAAAAAAAAAAAAAAAAAAAAACTGCCGGAATTCTGGCAGGACAACCCAGACTCGTGGTTCCTCCAGGCGGAGGCTCAGTTCACGCTCGCAGGCATAACGGCAGATGACACTAAGTTCTACCACGTCATCGCTAGACTCGACAACCTCACAGCTCGATGCGTGCGGAGCTTGGTACAGCAGCCACCCGCCGAAGACAAATACGGCAGATTGAAAGCTGCCCTCACCAAGTGTTTCACGCCCTCACCCGAAGAGAGGGCTAGGAGGCTCCTGGCTATGCTCAACCAAGGAGATCACAGGCCAGTCGCCCTGATGGAAGACATGCTGCAGCTGAGGGGGTCAGACGACGACGATTTCCTCTTTAAGTACATCTTCCTGACTAACCTCCCGACGCATATGAGAGGAACGCTGTCCAGCATGCGTTGTGACACCCAGCAGGATTTCCATGACCTGGCCCAAGAGGCGCAGAGGCTCCTCAGCTCCTGCGGTGAGCAGGCGACCGCGGTGGCGACCCGAGGCAGCGACGAGCCAGAGACAGCCGAGCCGAACCTACCAACAATGGCAGCGGCGCGGCCCCGACGCGGCAGAGGTGATGGCCCAGCAGCAGAGGCGCGGCCCCGACGCAGCGGAGGAGAGGATCTCTGCGTTTATCATCGGCGGTTCGCAGAGAGGGCGCACAGGTGTGTGCCACCGTGCAACTTCAAGAAGTCAGAAAACGGCAGGACCGAGAATCGTTAGCAGCTTCGGCTCTCGGCGAAAGAAATAAGCTGCTATACATCACAGATACGAGCTCCGGGCGGCAGTTCCTCATAGACACCGGAGCCCAAGTGAGTTTCATCACCCCAACCTATGCTGACCGGGTGGCTGGCCCCCGTGGAAACGGGGCAAAGGCGGCGAATGGCTCGAGCATCAACACCTACGGGGAAAGGATTTTGTCTCTGTCCTTACATGGCCGCACTTATGAATGGACTTTTGTAATAGTGGCGGTGAGTTTCAACATGTTAGGTGCTGATTTTCTGTGCTCACATGGTTTGTTAGTTGATCTTGCCAATAGGCGGCTGGTAAATGCACTCTCTTTTTATTCTATTCCCTGTGCAGCTCGAGTGTCCCCGCCACCAGTGCAGACCAACATCGCCACAGCAGGTGGTAAGTTTAACACAATACTCACCCAGTTTCCAGCACTCACGGTTCCCACATTCTCGGCAACAGTTGCGAAACACGGCGTGGAGCATTTTATCACTACAACTGGCCCCCCCATCTTCGCGAAAGCTTGGCGCCTGGATGCTGCTAAACTCTCCATGGCGCGCGAGGAGTTCGCCAGCCTAGAGAGGCTGGGCATTATTCGCCGTTCGAAAAGCCCATGGGCTTCGCCGCTGCATATGGTCCCGAAAGCCGACGGCTCCTGGAGACCTTGCGGTGATTACCGCAGGCTAAACAACGCCACGGCACACGATCGCTACCCCATCCCCACACATCCAGGATTTTTCGGTGAATTTAGCGGGGGCGCGCATTTTTTCTAAAATAGACCTGGTTCGCGGCTACCATCAGGTTCCAGTCCGGCCGGAGGACATGCCTAAAACGGCGGTTATAACCCCTTTTGGACTTTTTGAGTTTTTGCGCATGCCATTTGGCCTTAAAGGCGCCGCACAAACATTTCAACGCATGATGGATGCCGTGTTACGTGATCTTCCATTCGTGTTCGTTTACCTCAACGACATTTTGGTCGCCAGTACTTCAGAGGAAGAACACGAAAAACACCTCACTGTGGTTTTTCGGAGGTTGGGAGAGCACGGCTTAATAATTAATCCAGCCAAGTGCCAGTTTGGCGTTGCGCAGATCGATTTTTTGGGCCACCGCGTGTCCCCAGAAGGGGCAGTTCCGCTGCTGGATAAGGTGCGCGCAGCAGCAGATTTTCCCCGACCACAAACGGTCAAATCATTGCAGGAACTTTTAGGAATGGTAAATTTTTATAACCGTTTCCTACTCCACGCAGCGCAGCTCATGCAGCCATTATACGCTGCGCTCAGAAAGCAAAAACCCTCCAATACAATCGAGTGGTCCCCGGAGCGGGAGCGCGCGTTCACGGAGGTAAAAAAAGCCTTGGCTGAAGCCGCGCTTCTAGCTCATCCGGACCCATCGGCCCGCATCGCGCTAACTACCGACGCATCAGATTTGGCCATAGGGGCAGTTATAGAGCAGCACGTTGCCGGTGGTTGGCAGCCGCTAGCATTCTTCAGCAAATCCTTGAGTGAAGCTGAGCGGAAATACAGCACGTT
Organism: Pholidichthys leucotaenia; assembly: GCA_020510985.1. Classification (NCBI taxonomy): domain Eukaryota; kingdom Metazoa; phylum Chordata; class Actinopteri; order Cichliformes; family Pholidichthyidae; genus Pholidichthys; species Pholidichthys leucotaenia. The sequence goes on along the minus strand of CM035841.1, from coordinate 39,254,355 downwards.
TGACAGGGAGCTGTTAGCGCTCCATTTGGCCATCCGCCATTTCCAGTTCTGGCTGGAAGGTCGGCGTTTCACCGCTTTTGTTGACCATAAGCCGCTCACTTTCGCGATGTCCAAAATTTCAGATCCGTGGTCGGGCCGGCAGCAGAGGCAGCTGGCCGCAATTTCGGAATTTACCACTAATATTCAGCACGTAGCGGGTAAACTCAACATAGTAGCAGACTGCCTCTCTCGCGCGGCCACAGCACTGGCGCGCGCAGAGGCAGATTATACTGCAGCAGCCGCGAAGCAAAATAGCAGTGCAGAAGCGCATGCGGCCCCAGTTCACGTGGGGATAGATTACGCAGCCATGGCAGCGGAGCAGGGCAGAGGTGCGGACGTGCGCGCGCTCCAGTCTGGACCAACAGGGTAAAGGCTGGAGAGCAGGTGTTTGCAAACCGGTATGCCCCCCCCCCTAATCTGCGATGTGTCAACCGGGCGGCCACGCCCAGTAGTTCCGGCCGCGTGGCGCCGCCGCGTTTTTGACTCGGTTCACTCCCTGGCACACCCAGGGGTGCGCGCTTCTGTGAAAATGGTAGCGGAGAAGTTTGTTTAGCCGAGCCTGCGCAAGCACGTGAAAGAGTGGGCGAGGACCTGCATGGCTTGTCGGCGGGCCAAAATTCATAAGCACACAAGAGCCCCTTTAGAACCGTTCCACATTCCGGCCAAAAGATTTGATCACGTGCACGTCGACCTCGTGGGCCCCCTACCGTCGTCGCAGGGGTTCACACATCTTCTGACAATGGTGGACCGAACCACACGCTGGCCGGAAGTGGTCCCACTGACATTGACCACGGCCGCGGAGGTGGCTCGCGTTTTTTTGACGGCCTGGGTAGCGCGTTTCGGGGTCCCGTCGGATATTACGTCTGACAGAGGGCCTCAATTTGTCTCTGAGCTGTGGTCAGCGATGGCCAGCAGCTTAGGAGCGAAAATTCACCGCACTACCGCTTATCACCCTCAGGCTAACGGTTTGTGCGAGCGTTTTCATAGGTCTTTGAAGGCAGCCCTCAGAGCGTCGCTTACGGATGCAGATTGGGTAAACAAACTACCATGGGTTTTATTAGGGTTGCGTTCTGCGCCTAAGGAGGATTTAAATGCCTCCCCAGCGGAGTTAGTTTTTGCTCAACCTCTCAGGCTGCCCGGTGAGTTTCTACCAGAGCATCTGGAACCGGGACGCCTCCCGGCTCTTGGACCACCAATCGGCACGGGAGCGGACATGCTCCCGGGCCCCGTTCATCACACTTTTCCGCGCGTTTTTGTTCCCAAAGCTTTAAAAAATGCTGAGTTCATTTTTGTCAGGCACGAGGCTCTAAGACCAACCCTCCGACCGCCATATGATGGGCCATATAGGGTGCTGGAGACAGGTGATAAGCATTTTGTGCTAGATTTGGGAGACAGAAAAGAGACAGTCAGTATTGACAGACTAAAGCCTGCTTTTGTGATGAACGATGAGTCTGTACGGGTAGCGAGGGCACCTCGACGCGGCAGACCCCCCAGGGAATGCGTCCCGGAGCCCCCGCAGGGATCAAATAACCACTCTCTTCCTCAGTCAGCAGATTCTTTGCAGGATGGCGCCGCAGCACTTTGTGTGAGAGGTATAAATGTGAAGGTCTGATGCAGCTCTTCCTCTTTTGTTCTTGAGAGAAGGCTGGGGATGAAGTGCTTGAATAAAACCTGAATTAAGAACCAATTCAGCTTCGTTATTTCACGCTCCCCACACCACACATCATTAAACTCCTTGTCACCGACGTTAACAAAGACAGCTTTACTTTGATGTTTGATGAAACCCTCAACCAAACAACTAAAACGAAGCAGCTGGACCTGCATGTCCGTTACTTCAAAGATAATCGAGTCCAATCCAGATACCTAGGTCACGGTCAGTTTGTTTACTTGTTATATATATATATATATATATATATATATATATATATATATATATATATTTCTGTTTTATTATGTACTTAATTTTTATGCAACTGTTATGTACTTCATTCTTTTCCTAACTGCTATTTTATTTCTACATGTTAAGCACCTTGTAATTCTGCTTGATAAATGACACTCATTTCGTCCTCAGGAATGTACTCAGCAGCTCGACTTGCAAAAGCTGCTCTCAGTCTCCATGGATGGACCCAATGTCAACTGGAAGTTCCTGGAACTGCTTCAACAAGAACAGCGTGAGCAGTGTGGGGGGGCTCAGCTGATTGTGGTGGGGAGTTGTGGCCTCCACACTGTACATAATCAAATCACTGATGTCCAGGCACAGAAGCGAAAAGCTGCAGAGGACAACTTAGAGGAGTTTAAGAAAAAGAGGCAAACTCTGATCCAGGTATCCACCAGCCTACACAGGGATGCTGATCAGCTTGCAAAAGAAGCTGAAGGAAAGACTGGAACCTTAATGGCCCAGCTCATCACAAAATCAAACACCCTGAGGAAGAGATACAAAGAAAAACTGTGAATTGTGCCCTTCAGAGGTAAAGTGGGCTATCCCACAAAACCATTATTTTGAGAAAATGAGCTCTAAAGTTTATGTGATTTAAATATATTTTCATATTTAAGTCACACCTTGAAGGTAATTATAGGGGGTAACTTTTTAATGATATAGGCACACTGATTTTTTGAGAATATTTCAACTTTAGAGCTCATTTTCTCAAAATAATGGTTTTGTGGGATAGCCCACTTTACCTCTGAAGGGCACAATTAAAACAAGTGGAAGCAGAGCTGGAGACAAAGGCTACAGAAGTCAGATCCATGCCATAATTATGGGAGTGAGGAGAGCATGGGAGAGCCCCTATATTCAGTTTAGAGATCTTGTTGTGTAATGTTCTTTAATGTTTGATTCTGTCAAATGCTACAAGCATGTTTTCATATTTGTTTGAAAGATTGTCAGATCATTCAGATTGTTACAAGTTGCATGTGTTCTGCCTACAGAGTTGTGATCTTGATGTTTATTATTTTTCAGCACTTTCAGTTCCATTAAATCTGTGGACAAAACTATTTGCAATGTGGTCACACTTTTTGCTATTTCACAGATGAAAGGTCTTAAATTTGATTAAAGTGGCCTTAACAATGGTCTTAAAAAGTCTTAAATTTAACTTCCTTAAACCTGCAGATACCCTGTCACCACTACTCTTCATCCTGTACACAAACATGTGTCGGAGCAGACATGACAACAGATGCATTATAAAGTATGCTGATGATTCAGTTGTTGTCAGTCTCCTCCAGGATGGTGAGAGTGGCCACGGCCCAGTAGTTCATGATTTTGTTCACTGGTGTGAGGATTCCTACCTGCAGCTGAATATGACAAAAACTAAAGATATGATTATTGACTTTAGGAGGAAAACGCCCAGGCACGAAGTCACTGTACTAAAAGGCCAGACCACTGAATGTGTACAATCTTACAAATATCTTGGGACGATTATTGATAGTAATTTAAACTTTGAAGAGAACTGTGAAAGGGTGTGCAAAAAGGGTCAGCAACATTTGCATTGTTTAAGGAAACTTGCATGCTTCCAAATTGACCGAACCATAATGACAATGTTTTATCGGGCTTTTATTGAATCTGTTTTATCCTTTTCTTTAGTGTCATGGTTTGGTCAGATAAAACTGAAACAGAGGAAATCCTTGGATCAGGTAGTTAGATGGTCCAGTCGTTTGCTTGGTGAGTCACAGCTGAGCCTGACATCCCTGTACACCAGACAGGTACAGAGGATTGCTACCTCCATTTTAAATGGTGACTCCCACCCTTTGCACTGCCACTTTCAGCTTCTTCCCTCCAGACGGAGGTTTGCTGTCCCAAAAAGTAAAACCCAGCGCTACAAAAACAGCTTTGCTCCTGCTGCTGTTAAAGAGTTGAACAAGATGTAACAATATATTGCACATAATTTAGTTACCTATTTATTAATTTTCCTCCTCATGGATCGTCACCTTATCGTGGTGGGGGGGTTTGCGTGCCCCAGTGATCCCAGGAGCTATGTTGTCCGGGGGCAATTTGCCTCTGATAGGGTCTCCCAAGACAAACTGGTCCTGGGTGAAGGGCCAGACTAAGAACGATCCAACAGACTCTCATGATAAATTCTAGATCAAGGATTCAGTGTACCCCGCCCGGTATGGGGTTACCGGGGCCCCACCCTGGAGCCAGGCCTGGGGGAGGGTCTTGAAGGCTAGCGTCTGGTGGCCGGGTTTCCACCCATGGGACCCGGCCGGGCTCAGCCCGAAGGAGTTACATAGGTCCGCCCTCCAGTGGGTTCACCACCTGCAGGAGGGATCATGGGGGTCCGGTGCTATGTGGATTAGGTGGCGGTCAAAGGCGGAGACCTTGGCAGACTGATCCCAAGCTTTCTAAACTGGCTTTTGGTACGTGGAATGTCACCTCTCTGGTGGGGAAGGAGCCTGAGCTGGTGTACGAGGTTGAGCGATGCCAGCTAGATATAGTCGGCCTCACCTCAACACACAGCTCCGGTTCCAGAACCAGTCTCCTGGAGAGGGGCTGGAGCTTGGCCTTTTCTGGAGTTGCCCCGGGCGAGAGGCGACGAGCAGGGGTGGGTATTCTTGTATCGCCCCACCTTGCTGCCTCTATATTGGAGTTTTCCCCGGTGGACGAAAGGGTTGCTTCCCTGCGCCTTCGGGTTGGGAAACGGGTCCTGACCATCATTTGTGCCTATGCACCAAATGATGTTTCAGAGTACCCACCCTTTTTGGAGTCTGTGACTGGGGTGCTGGAGGGTACTCCTCCTGGAGACTCCATTGTCCTACTGGGGGACTTCAATGCGCACGTGGGCAACGACAGTGAAACCTGGAGGGAGGTGATTGGGAGGAACGGCCTGCCCGATCTGAACCCGAGTGGTGTTCAGTTATTGGACTTCTGTGCTAACCACAGTCTGTCCATAACGAACACCATGTTCAAGCATAAGGGTGTCCATATGTGCACCTGGCACCAGGACACCCTAGGTCGCAGGTCGATGATCGATTTTGTTATCGTATCATCAGACCTGTGACCGTATGTCTTGGACACCCGAGTAAAGAGAGGTGCAGAGCTGTCAACTGATCACCACCTGGTGGTGAGTTGGATCCGATGGCAGGGGAGGAAGCCATTCAGACCTGGTAGACCCAAACGTATAGTGAGGGTGTGCTGGGAGCGTCTGGCTGAGGCCCCTGTCCGGGAGGTCTTCAACTCCCACCTCCGGAAGAACTTCAACCACATTCCGGGGGAGTCTGGAGACATGGAGTCTGAATGGGCCATGTTCTCCACCTCTGTTGTTGAAGCGGCGGCCCAGAGCTGCGGCCGCAAGGTGGTCGGTGCATCTCGTGGTGGCAACCCCCGAACCAAGTGGTGGACACCAGTGGTGAGGGGGGCCATTAAGCTGAAGAAGGAGTCCTATCAAGCTTGGTTGGCTTGTGGGACTCCCGAAGCAGCTGAGGTGTACCGGCAGGCCAAGCGGAGTGCAGCTCGGGTGGTTGCTGAAGCAAAAACGCGGGTATGGGAGGAGTTCAGTGAGGCCGTGGAACAAGACTTTCGGTCGGCTTCAAAGAGATTCTGGCAAACTGTTTGGCGGTTCAGGAGGGGAAAGCAGCTCTCCGTTCACACTGTGTATGGTGCGGATGGGACACTGTTGACGTCAACTGGGGATATCGCTGGGCGGTGGAAGGAATACTTCGAGGATCTCCTCAATCCCACTGATACGCCTTCCACAGAGGAAGCAGGGTTTGGGGACGAGGGGGATGACTCGCCTTTCACAGGGGCTGAGGTCGCCGAGGTGGTGAAAAATCTCCTTGGTGGCCGAGCCCCAGGGGTGGACGAGATTCGCCCTGAGTACCTCAAGGTCCTGGATGTTGTTGGGTTGTCATGGTTGACACGCCTCTGCAATATTGCGTAGAAGTTGGGGGCAGTGCCTTTGGCATGGCAAACCGGGGTGGTGGTTCCTCTCTTCAAAAAAGGGGACCGGAGGGTGTGCTCCAACTTTAGAGGGATCACACTCCTCAGCCTCCCTGGGAAGGTCTATGCCAAGGTACTGGAGAGGAGAGTCCGGCCGTTGGTCGAACCTCGGATTCAGGAGGAGCAATGTGGTTTTCGTCCTGGCCGTGGCACATCGGACCAGCTCTTTACCCTTTCGAGAATTCTTGAGGGTTCGTGGGAGTTTGCCCAACCAGTTTACATGTGTTTTGTGGACTTGGAGAAGGCATTTGACCGCGTCCCTCGTGGATTTTTGTGGGGGGTGCTTCGGGAGTATGGGGTATCAGGCTTGTTGTTACGAGCTATTCAGTCTCTGTACGACCGTTGTGAGAGTTTGGTTCGTATTGCCAACACTCGGTCAGAGTCATTCCCAGTGAGAGTTGAACTCCACCAGGGCTGCCCTTTGTCACCGATCCTGTTCATAATTTTTATGGACAGGATTTCTAGGCACAGCCAGGGAATGGAGGGTGTCATGCTTGGTGACCACAGGATCTCATCTCTGTTGTTTGCAGATGATGTTGTCCTGTTGGCTTCATCCAGCAATGACCTACAGCTCTTGCTGGGACGGTTTGCCACTGAGTGTGAAGCGGCTGGGATGAGAATCAGCACCTCCAAGTCCGAGTCCATGGTCCTCAGCCGGAAAAAGGTGGATTGTCCTCTCCGGGTCGGGGACAGGCTCCTGCCCCAAGTGGAGGAGTTTAAGTATCTTGGGGTCTTGTTCACGAGTGAGGGGAAAATGGTGCGAGAGATCGACAGACGGATTGGAGCAGCATCTGCAGTGATGCGGACGTTGTACCGGTCTGTTGTGGTGAAGAGGGAGCTTAGTTCTAAGGCAAAGCTGTTGATTTACCAGTCAATCTACGTTCCTACTCTCACCTATGGTCACGAGCTTTGGGTAATGACCGAAAGAACGAGATCGTGGATACAAGCGGCTGAAATGAGCTTTCTCCGTAGGATTGCTGGACTCACCCTCAGAGATAGGGTGAGGAGCTCAGTCATCCGGGAGAGGCTCAGAGTAGAACCGCTGCTCCTCCACATTGAAAGGAGTCAGTTAAGGTGGTATGGGCATCTGATTAGGATGCCTCCTGGACGCCTCCCACTTGAGGTGTTTCAGGTACCTCCCACTGGGAGGAGACCCCGGGACAGACCCAGGACTCGGTGGAGAGACTATGTCTCCCAGCTGGTCTGGGAACGCCTTGGTATCCCCTCTGAAGAGCTGGAGCAGGTGGCTGGGGAGAGGGAAGTCTGGGCTTCTGTGCTTGAACTGCTGCCTCCGCGACCCGGACCTCCGGAAAAGCGGTAGAAGATGAATGGATGGATTTATTAATTTTATTTTATATTTACTTATTTTTGTAGGTTTTTTTTATTTGGGTTCTAAATCTTTTATTGGGTTTTAGACTTTTGAGTTTTAACCTGTTTGACTAGTCTTTAACTTTTTAATATGACCCTTCTCTCTGTTTTTTTTTTCTCTTATCTCTTTGTCTTATGTCCTGATTGGTGGAGCCTTGAGTACTTTTATTATGTTTATAGTCAGCTACAGTGGAGCAAAAAAAGTATTTAGTCAGCCACCAATTGTGCAAGTTCTCCCACTTAAAAGATGAGAGAGGTCTCCAATTTTCATCATAGGTATACCTCAACTATGAGAGACAAAATGAGAAAAAAAAATCCAGAAAATCACATTGAAGGATTTTTAATGAATTAATTGGTAAATTCCTCAGTAAAATAAGTATTTGGTCACCTACAAACAAGCAAGATTTCTGGCTCTCACAGACCTGTAACTTCTTCAAGAGGATCCTCTGTCCTCCACTCGTTACCTGTATTAATGGCACTTGTTTGAACTCATTATCAGTATAAAAGACACCTGTCCACAACCTCAAACAGTCAGACTCCAAACTCCACTATGGCCAAGACCAAAGAGCTGTCAAAGGACACCAGAAACAAAATTGTAGACCTGCACCAGGCTGGGAAGACTGAATCTGCAATGGGTAAGCAGCTTGGTGGAAAAAATCAACTGTGGGAGCAATTATTTGAAAATGGAAGACATACAAGACCACTGATAATCTCCCTCCATATGGGGCTCCACGCAAGATCTCACCCCGTGGGGTCAAAATGATCATGAGAATGGTGAGCAAAAATCCCAGAACCACACGGGGGGACCTAGTGAATGACCTGCAGAGAGCTGGGACCAAAGTAACAAAGGCTACCATCAGTAACACACTACGCCGCCAGGGACTCAAATCCTGCAGTGCCAGACGTGTCCCCCTGCTTAAGCCAGTACATGTCCAGGCCCGTCTGAAGTTTGCTAGAGAGCATTTGGATGATCCAGAAGAGGATTGGGAGAATGTCATATAAGATAAGATAAGATAAGCCTTTATTAGTCCCACAACGGGGAAATTCCAGGATTGCAACAGCACAGGGATAGCAACACTCAGAGCAACAATCAGAAGGCAAGAAAAAAAAAAAAAAAAAAAAAACAAGCAAGCAAGAGCAGCTAATATACATATGTACATATTACTATAAAATATATATATACACACAGACACACAGTGCAGAGCATTGTAGCTGGATGGAATAAATATATGAATATATGAACACAGTGCAGAGCATTGTAGCTAGATGGAATAAATATGTAAATATATAAACACCCACAGTACGGAGCATTGCAGCTAGGTGGAATAAATATGCAAGTATATAAACACACACAGTGCGGAGCAATGTAGCTAGATGGAATAATATGTAGATATATAAAAACACAGTGCGGAGCATTGTAGCTAGATGGAATAAATATATAGATATATAAATATAAACACACCCAGTGCTGAGCATTGTAGCTAGATGGAATAAATATGTAAATATATAAACACACACAGTGCAGAGCATTGTTGCTAGGTGGGATGAAACAGCATAACCGTCTATTTAGTTATCCTACATGGTATGATTATGTGCCCATACATATTCTCACCCTCCATAGCGACCGGTATGTTCCTAGTTGTATGCCGGAGAGGACCATTGTGTAAGTCTATTGCATCTTTTGCATTCAAAAAAACTATTAGTTTGTTACGTCTTTTGGTCAGATGAAACCAAAATAGAACTTTTTGGTAAAAACTCAACTTGTCGTGTTTGGAGGAGACAGAACACCATACCTATTGTGAAGCATGGGGGTGGAAACATCGTGCTTTGGGGCTGTTTTTCTGCAAAGGGACCAGGACGACTGATCCGTGTAAAGGAAAGAATGAATGGGGCCATGTATCGTGAGATTTTGAGTGAAAACCTCCTTCCATCAGCAAGGGCATTGAAGATGAAACATGGCTGGGTCTTTCAGCATGACAATGATCCCAAACACACCACCCGGGCAACGAAGAAGTGGCTTCGTAAGAAGCATTTCAAGGTCCTGGAGTGGCCTAGCCAGTCTCCAGATCTCAACCCCATAGAAAATCTTTGGAGGGAGTTGAAAGTCCGTGTTGCCCAGCGACAGCCCCAAAACATCACTGCTCTAGAGGAGATCTGCATGGACGAATGGGCCAAAATACCAGCAACAGTGTGTGAAAACCTTGTGAAATCTTACAGAAAACGTTTGACCTCTGTCATTGCCAACAAAGGGTATATAACAAAGTATTGAGATGAACTTTTGTTATTGACCAAATACTTATTTTACCGAGGAATTTACCAATTAATTCATTAAAAATCCTTCAATGTGATTTTCTGGATTTTTTTTTCTCATTTTGTCTCTCATAGTTGAGGTATACCTATGATGAAAATTGGAGATGTCTCTCATCTTTTAAGAGGGAGAACTCGCACAATTGGTGGCTGACTAAATACTTTTTTGCCTCACTGTACATGTGTGCCTGTGTTTGTGTTCATGTTGAATGTAATTGTGGTTTGTAAATATAAGATAAGATAAGATAAGCCTTTATTAGTCCCACAACGGGGAAATTCCAGGATTGCAACAGCACAGGGATAGCAACACTCAGAGCAACAATCAGAAGGCAAGGAAAAAAAAAAACAAAACAAGCAAGCAAGAGCAGCTAATATACATATGTACATATTACTATAAAATATATATATACACACACACAGACACACAGTGCAGAGCATTGTAGCTGGATGGAATAAATATATGAATATGTAAACACACAGTGCGGAGCAATGTAACTAGATGGAATAATATGTAGATATATAAACACACAGTACGGAGCATTGTAGCTAGATGGAATAAATATATAGATATATAAACATAAACACACCCAGTGCGGAGCATTGTAGCTAGATGGAATAAATATGTAAATATATAAACACACACAGTGCAGAGCATTGTTGCTAGATGGGATGAAACAGCACAACCGTCTACTTAGTTATCCTACATGGTATGATTATGTGCCCATACATATTCTCACCCTCCATAGCGACCGGTATTTTCCTAGTTGTATGCCGGAGGGGACCATTGTGTAAGTCTATTGCATCTTTTGCATTTAAAAATAGTTTGTTACGTCTTTTTGCTATCTCTGCGAGCAGCCCTGCTTAGGTTGTACAGTCTGACAGCCGTTGGTAGGAAGGACCTACGAAACCTCTCGGTTGTGCACCTGGGATGATGTAGTCTGCTGCTAAATGAGCTCCTCAGTGCATTCAGTACATCCTGCGTAGGGTGGAACTCGGACTCCAGCAGAGATGACAGTTTAGCCACCGTCCTTCTCTCTCCTATCTCCTCCACCGGATCAAGGCGCTGCCCCAGGACAGAGCTAGCTTTCTTAATCAGTTTGTTCAGTCTCTTCCTATCGGCTGCTGTAATGCCACTGCCCCAGCAGACCACTCCAAAAGTGATGGCTGATGCCACCACCATGTCATAGAATGTCTTCAGCAGCGCCCCTTGTACACCAAAAGACCTGAGTCTCCTCAGCAGGAACAGCCTGCGCTGTCCCTTCTTGTAGAGTGCGTCAGTATTGTGTGACCAGTCTAGTTTATTGTTCAGATGAACACCCAGGTACTTATAGGCTGTCACCATCTCGATGTCTGTTCCCTGTATATTTACTGGTGCTGTGAGGGGTTGTCCTTGCCTGTGGCAGTCCACCACCAGCTCCTTAGTTTTTCTTGCGTTGATCTGGAGGCAGTTCCGATGGCACCAGTCCACGAAGTCCTGGATAAGCCCTCTGTACTCAGCTTCATCTCCATTGGAGATGAGGCCAACGATCGCAGAGTCATCAGAGAACTTCTGTAGATGGCAGTGTGTTGTGTTGTGTGAGAAGTCTGCAGTATAAAGAGTGAACAGGAAGGGAGCCAGCACCGTTCCCTGGGGGACCCCCGTGCTACTGATGATCGTGTTGGACACACAGTCCCCGGGTTCTCACAAACTGAGGCCGGTTCGTGAGGTAGTCCAGGATCCATGATGACAGGTGCTGGTCCACCCCTGCGCGCAGCAGCTTATGAATATGGATGTCACCTGACTGCAAAACAAATCTACCTACGGGTACAAATAAATTAACCTGAACCTGAACTTGATAAGACCAAAACTGAACTTTTTGGATGCCAAAAGACACAGCTGTTTGGAGGAGAAATGGCATTGCACATTAGCCCCACAACACCATACTAACAAATACTAATAAAACTAATAAACACTAATAAAACCCAGCAATCCTATACACAGAAAAGGTAGAGCAGTCACACTCGTAGCTGCAAGTTTAATGCGGTAGTGTAAGTGCAGACAGTACAGGTAGGACTGCACATGATCAATATTGCAATAACAGCAGCAGCTATGGCATTTGTGCAGATAGTTGCAGTAAGGTGCAGAGACATACAGCAGCAGATGTATTACTGTTGGTGTGCCAGTCTTTCTGTGCCAGCAGCTGAGGTAGTTATTGTGTAGGTGAGTGGCTATGGTCGGGGATTGGGGGTGGGGGGTGGGGGTAGACAGATAGCCTGGTGAACAAAGCTATTTAGTTGTCTTGTAGAGTGGGCCTGGAAGCTGCAGAACCTTTACCCCAAGGGCAGGGGGCTAAAGAGAGAGTGTGAGGGGTGGGAGGTGTCGCCTGCAATGCTGTTGGCTCTATAGGTGAGGTAGATGTCTGAGAGGGGGGGCACAGGGGCACTGATGATCTTGCTGCAGCTTTCATTGTGTGTTGTAGTATCTTCCGGCAGGAGGCGGTACAGCTTCCATACCACATCGTGATGCAGCTAGTGAGGATGATCTCAGTGGTGTGCTTGTTGAATGAGCACATGATGAGGGGTGGGACTCATGCTTTCCTCAGTTTGGGGAGGAAATGGAGGCAAGTTTGAGCCTTCTTGGCCAGTGATGTGGTGTTGTTGGACAAGGAGAGGTCCTCAGAGATGTGCATGCCCAGGAACTTGTTGCTGCTCACCCTCTCCACAGCTGCTCCATCGATGATCAGAGGGGGATTCTGTGCGTGTCCCCTCCTGAAGTCAACCACAATCTCCTTAGTTTTTCCCAGCTTCAGGAAGAGATTATTATTATCACTTAAGGTTCCATACATCATCACCATTATTTTGATCCTGGGTAACTGGGTAGACTGCCGGTAAAACCCTGCATGGTTGAATGGATTATTCTGTCACAATGCTGAGCACGGGTGCTGAGCCATGCTCATGCTTTAAGTTCATTTAGAATGATTATTTAATGTATTTTCCTCATCTCGGCTTTATTTTATAATTAAATATAGTTGTGCTTGGATTATGTTATGAGTTTGCCATTTGCCTCTGTTTATGTAATAATAATAATAATAATAATAATACATCAGTCTTATATAGCGCTTTTCTAAATACTCAAAGACGCTTTACAAAGCAGCATAGGGACAAACATATAGAGGACGAGTAAACAGACAAGGTAGGTACACATAGGTAGAAGAGGCAGTCAGTTTTTGTAGGTAGATTTGAAAAGATGGGTTTTGAGTTCACTTTTAAAAGAAGCAAGTGTGTTGGCAGACCGGATGTGAAGGGGCAAGGAATTCCAGGAATTCCAGGAATTCCAGGTATTAGAGTTCTTATTATCATAATCTTAGTTTTCCCATTATAGTCCCGAACATTATTATTATGTATCTATGGCCATCTTGTTTTATACCTTTATGATATCTTATGTGTGGTTAAGCAACTTCTTGAATCAAAAAGGGGCTGCCATAATTTCCTCCATACTCTTAACATGCATTCAATGCAATTTATTTGTTGTAATGACAAATTCTTTTATTTCTTTTTTTTAATTTAAGTTCTCAGCAAGAATACAATTTTTTAACAACTTTACTGAGCATTTAATTCTACATAAACCACTGTTTAACAGGAAATTTCTGGCAATCCTGTGCTTTTCTTGTGGCATTATATAGAATAGCATCACTGTAAACTATGGAAAAAGCAGCTACTTTAAAATGTGTACTTCCTCACACAACTTTCAGTGCAAAAAAAAACAAAAACCAAAAAACTAAAAATGTCAACTTTCTGGAAAAGTTCCCACAAATTCAGGCTTTTTGGGCTACAACAATCACAAAAACAGCCAACAAAATCCTGGAGGGACTGAAATACAGTGAGATTATGTATACATGCTTCATGCATTGAATTTGTTTACTTACTCTGGGTTGTTAACTTGACACTACACACCCTTTTTTGGGTCAGGTCAGACAATGGCTTGCTTGCTACCGGATAACCATGAAAACCGGTACTACCTGTCTCATGGGTCGGGCCGTCAGTGACTCAACCAGCATCCCCGCCCTTCCGAGGGCATGGAGGGTGAAACAGGGCATCCTGGCAGAACTAAAAACAATATCTGCCACAGGTCTGTGGTGGACCACTCCCAGTTACACGGGGTGAGACTGGACATCCTGGCAGATAAACACATCCGTCGCAAGGTCTGTGGTGGACTGTGCCAGTCGGTGCATCGTGACATGCACTACACAAAGAGCAGAGATAAACAAACCTGTCATCTGGTCAGTCACTGCAACAGATACTGGAGTCAGTTTGTCTTGGCTTGTCCTTGCCACTGATAATACCTTTATCTGCCAAGAATGTGCTGCTAGCCCAGCAAAAGCTAGCGGTACTCAAATACTTTGCAAGCAGTTTCATGAAATGGTCAACCAGAAAGCAACTCATACCGGCTCGGACATCGCCTGGGCTTACAAGGTCCACACTGATCTGTTCACACTCCAACAGGCAGCGAAAAGTAAGCTAGGAGCAGGAAGACAAAAGAAGAGGAAAACAGCAGCCTTGTGTGTAACAGAATGGAATGTACGCACTCTGTTGGACAGAACAACATCATAGCGCCCAGAAAGACAGACGGCGCTTGTGGCCCTGGAAATGAACAGGTACAATGTAGACATAGCTGCACTTAATGAAACGAGATTGCCTTGATATGACAGTTTGGAAGACCATGGGTACATCTTCTTTTGGAGTGGGAGATCAACTCAAGAAAGAAGAGAAGCAGGAGTGGGCTTTGCAGTTAGAAAGGAGATAGCAGCAATGCTTGAACCAGTGCCAATCAATGACAGGATAATGATTATGAGACTCACACTACAGCGGAAGATGTATGCCACACTCATCAGTGTATATGCCCCAACAATAACCAACACAGAGGAGGTGAAGGAAGAGTTCTACAGTGATTTACGTGAGACTATCATGCGTGTACCGACTGATGACAGGCTGACACTCGTTGGAGATTTTAATGCCAGAGTTGGTTTGGACACTGAGAAATGGAAAGGAGTACTAGGCAGTCATGGAGTAGGCAAGTGCAATGCTAATGGGGAACTTCTACTTGCACTATGTTCAGAGTACAACCTTGTGATAACCAACACTCTATTTAAGCACAAGGACACACACAAGAAGACATGGATGCACCCAAGATTCAAGCACTGGCACTTATTAGACTACATCATAGTCAGGAAGAGAGACAAAAGGGCTGCACGGTGGCGCAGTGGTTTAGCACTGTGGCAGCACAGTTTTACCCTCGGCCGGGGGACCGCGGGGATCGTGGGTTCGATCCCAGCCCCCGACCAACAGTGAGCTGTGTGGAGTTTGCATGTTCTCCCCGTGTTGCGTGGGTTTACTCTGGGATTTCTCCGGTTTCCTCCCGCATACCAAAAACATGTAGGTTTAGGGCGCTCGCGCACGCAGCGACCAGCAGCCGGTGGCTTGTCACCAGACTGCAAACCAAATCTACCTACGGGTACAAATAAGTAACAAAAAAAAAAAGGGATGTATTGGACACCAGAGCAATGAGAGGCACGGACTGTGGTACTGATCATGTTATGCTGAGATCTAGATTAAGGATTTGGAGATGAAAACAACACTGCAGGATGGGTGTGAAGCCACCACAGAAGCTAAACACTAGTGCACTGAAAGGCCAAAAGAAGCAGAAAGAACTTACACAGGAAATGGATGAAAACTTGAAAGACTGGGACAGCAACAACTCAGAGAATGACATAGAAGAGAAATGGGCAGCACTGAAGGATACGGTGTATCAGACTCTGCTGTGAATCTGCTTTGATGTATTGTTTGAGTTGGGTATAAATACTGCACAGGTTCTGTAACACATCCTCTCAATCTCACTCTGCAACTGCTGCTGCAGGACACAGACATTGTGTCCCTCTTCTCTGAGAGCCATGGGCTCGCTCCCGGCGCGCATGCACGGCGCCTGGAGAGGAACTCGTGACGGCAGTATGATTAATAAACTCTACTTAAAACTCTCAGTTCGCAGTTTATTATTTCTTTGCCCCCGCAGTGCTGTCCTTATTCAGGACAGCATACCGGATACCCTGGACCCCCTTTGCAGTACGTCTACCGGCCCAACAGGTCCACCTCAGATGCCATTGCTGCAACACTCCATTATTCTCTCTCCCACCTGGAAAATAAAGACTCCAACATTAGGATGCTCTTTGTCGACTACAACTCTGCCTTCAACACGGTCATCCCCCACAAACTCATAGACAAACTGTCTTCACTTGGCCTGCACCCCACCCTCTGTGACTGGCTACTGGACTTTCTGACTGGCAGGCCCCAGTTGGTCAGGATGGGTAACAGGACCTCAGCCAGCATCATCACAAACACAGGTGTCCCACAGGGTTGTGTTCTCAGCCCCATTCTCTACAGCTTCTTCACCCATGATTGTGTTGCCTCCCACAAGGACAATATCATCTTAAAGTTTGCAGATGACATTGCAGTGATAGGACGCATCACTGGTGGTGATGAAGCATCCTGCAGAAGGGAGGTGGCCAGCCTGGTGTCATGGTGTGAGGACTACAACCTCACCCTCAACATGGACAAAATGAAGGAGATGATAGTGGACATGAGGAAGGGGAGGAGGAGACCCCATCAGCCACTGTTGAACTGGGAGCTTGAGGTGGAGAGGGTGAGCAGCTTTAAATACCTTGCTATCCACATCAGCGAGGACCTTACGTGGGCACTTAACACCACAGAGCTGGTTAAGAGAGCTCAACAGCGGCTGTACTTTCTGGGGAGACTGAAGAAGTTTGGAATGTCCCTCAGGATCCTCAACAATTTCTATAACTGTATCATTGAGAGCATCTTGACCAACTGCATCACTGCATGGTACAGCAACACTACTGCCCAGGACCACAAATGCCTGCCGAGAGTGGTGAAGACAGCAGAGAAGATCATCAAGACTTGACTCTCCTCTCTGCAGAGCATCTATCACCGCAGAGTCCAAAGGGGAGCTGCCGCCATCCTCCAGGACCCCACCCACCCCCAGCACGGAATGTTCACACTTCTACCCTCAGGCCGGAGGTACAGAATTTGAAATGCATGACAATCAGACTAAAAAACTTCTTCTTTCCCGCTGCCATCAGACTCCTGAACAAATAACAAACTCCAGACACAGCTTTGCAAATAGGAATTCACACACGGTTGCTAAATTTGCACATTGCTTATTTGCACAGTGTACATAGTCTCACCTCGTCTCATGTCCATATCATCTCTGCTGTTAAATTACCATGATACAGTCTACTAGGTATTATCATTACAGAGAAATTCTCAGACTGGGTGCTAATTTCTACATTGCTCATTTGCTCACTGTACATAGGCTTATGCCATCTCAGGTTAATATCATCTCTGATATTAATGTACCATTGTCCATTATAGTCATGCAGTGAATTTTCAATTTTCATTCCTCTTGTTTCCTTTAATTTAACTGCTTTCACTGTCCTAATTGCCTAATGTGGGTTATTAGTATTCATTAGTATTAGTACTTAGCATCAAGGTGTGTTTACAATGTCCTAACTGCCTAATGTGTGTTATTAGTGAATGAATGAATTTATTTATTTCGGATAGTACATTACAGGTTAAAAGAAACTGTATAATATAACAACAAGGTCAAATTAGACAAAGACTCCTTCTACTATACAATTCCACGTGAGTTATCCGAAATGGGTGATGGCTGAAGCCGCAGCTTATATTGCCCACCCATATTCCATCCAAGAATTCAAAGGAGAAAAAAAGAGAAAACAAGACAAGAGCGATTACAATTTAAAACAAGGCTAAGACAAAATGTGACTGAGAGAAAAAGAAAACTGAGCTAGTCTAAGTTAAGCGGTTACTAGTGTGTTACTAGTGTGTTACTAGTTATTAGTGTGTTATTAGTATTCGTTAGTATTAGGTGTGTTAATACCTAATTAGTATTGATGTGTGTCTATTACCTTGGCATTTGTTTGGAGAGAAAAGTAAGAATTTCATTGCCAAGGAAATGTTACATTTCTTAACTGTGCACAGGATAATAAAGCCTTTGAATCTTGGCTTTTTGAATCTTGAATCTTTTGCCCAGTCTCTTTCTTATGGTGGAGTCATGAACACTCACCTTAACTGAGGCAAGTGAGGCCTGCAGTTCTTTGGACGTTGTTGTGGGGTCTTTTGTGACCTCTTGGATGAGTCGTAGCTGCGCTTTTGGAATAATTTTGGTCGGCCAGCCACTCCTGGGAAGGTTCACCACTGTTCTCATCATCATCATCATCATAGCAGTCTGTCGTGGGCGACAATGACTGTTTCATTTAGGTCTTCCTCCACATAGCTCTGTCCTTAGCCTTCTGCTGCCAGGAACTCCTGTCTACTATGTTTTTGCTATTTGTGGATAATGGCTCTCACTCGCTGGAGCCCCAAAGTTTTATAAATGGCTTTATAACCTTTTCCAGACTGATAGATCTGTCATGTATGCCCCTACGGGGCAGGAAGACAGGCCCAGGCGCTGAATTGCATTCATGATATTTATTAACAAAAGAACAGAAGTCCAAAAAACTGTGCAGAATATACAAAAATATAAAATGAGAATAATTTACAGCAGGCGTTCCAGAGCCGACATCGCTCTGTGAACACAGGAGTAGAATCAGATGAGGAGTAATGAGAGAAATACTCATGGGAACAATCAATAGCGGCACAGAAAATGAATGGGCAGGAGGCGAATAAATACTAGCGGCAAACAACGTAAATGATCTCAGGTGTGGGTGCACCTGAGCGGGGAAAGAGGAAACCATAACTAGTGATTGATATTAGCTGGTAGGGATGAGAGAGGAGTAGTTGGACTGGCGCTCTGACAGGCAACACCCACGCAAAGTGCAAACCCGGAAATGTTGCCTGACAGCTGTCAGCCCACAGAACAAATATGAGAAATAAACAGTCTCAAATACTGACTAGATAATAATTACAAATGAAACAAGACATAGCCGAAACAAACTGAAACATAAACAAAGAAAATAGAAGGCAGTAAAACAACTCAAACAGGCATAAAAAATACAACAAATAAATATACAATTACAGAGAAGGAGCCACGAGACTGGGTCCAGCAAAACCTCCAGAACCCAGCTTGTGAAAAGATCTCAATTACTTTTTCTCATTTGTTCCTGAATTTCTTTGGATCGCAGCATGATGTCTAGCTTTTGAGGATCTTTTGGTCTACTTCACTTTGTCAGGCAGGTCCTATTTAAGTGATTTCTTGATTGAGAACAGGTGTGGCAGTAATCAGACCTGGATGTGGCTAGAGAAATTGAACTCAGCTTTCCAAAGATGTGATAAACCACAGTAAATTTATGTTTTAACGGGGGAAGGGGGGTAACTTTTTCACACAGGGCCATGTAGGTTGATTGATTTGATTGATTGATTGATTTTATTTATTTGAACATCCAGACAAAAAAGAAAAAAAATTTTAAAAACAAAAATCAAAACCAAAAAAATAAAATGTTCAAAAGGAGTGGGAAGAATCCAACGCTTACATAGTTCCACCCCTTCTCCATACCCAATGAATTAGAATAACATTCTAGTCATTATTCATCTTGGGATCAATAAAGTACATCTATCTATCTATCTATCTATCTATCTATCTATCTATCTATCTATCTATCTATCTATCTATCCCACAGTTACATTCATTATACAATACCATAATATATAATACACCTTATAATTAAATTATGCAATCAAAATGATACAACAATGATAGTTTATATTGACAATAATACCAACATCTAATAATAATTGTAACTAGAAAAGCATTCATAGAGCACATACCTCCACCAAGTCTCCTTCCGTTTCTCATGGATCACCTCCAAAATGTAATGGGCTTGTGTGTAGGCCTATCGCCACTTGTGGTGAAAATTGCATCGAAGTCTGTCCATTAGTTTTGGAGTTTTGTGGCTGACAGACCGTGAGAAGAGCCTTGGCTGAGGTATGCATTCCCAGATCATCCCCAAAATGTAATGGGCTCCTCTCTAGGCCAAGAACCACCTCTGGTGAAAATTTCATCCAAATCCATCCAGTATTTTTTTGTGTAATCCTGCTGCACAAATACAAACAAAGCCCTTGGTGGAGGTATGCACTCTCAGATCATCACCAAAATCTAATAATCTGTTCTCTGTGCCATTACACACCTTTCCTGAAAATTTCGTCAAAATCCGTTCATAACTTTTTGAGTTATGTTGGTAACAGACAGACAGACAGACAAATGGCAGTAAAAGCATTATCTCCTTGGCGGAGGTAATAAACTCAAGTGTTGCTGTTGTGTTCATCTCCTCCATCTCCAAACTCCCAGACTGCGGGTGTTGCAATTCATCGCACAACCGCGTACAACCCACAGGCCAATGGGTTATGCGAGCGTTTTCATAGATCACTGAAAGCAGCACTCAGGGCTTCACTGACGGATGCAAATTGGGTAGACAGGTTGCTGTGGGTTTTATTGGGGTTGTGCTCCACGGCAAAAAAGGATTTGGAAGCTTCCCCGGCAGAGAGCTTGTTTTTGCGCAGCCCCTATGGCTGCCCGGGGAATTTCTGCCAAATAATCCGGCGCCGGACAGCTGCCCGTCTCAGCTTTTGCAGCATAGCGCAAACACAGGCACGCTGCTGGGCCCGGCCCACCACTGTTTTCCGCGTGCATTTGTGCCTAAAACTTTGAAGAACGCGGAGTTCGTGTTCGTCAGACACGACGACCAGCGCCCTCCATTGCGCCTGCACACATGTTGAAAATGGCCCTATGTCACAATGTTAAAGAATCCTTTAAAAAATTCCTGGATCCAGACGGTGATCCGGATCATCCCCAAAATTTAATCAGTTCTTCCTTGTACCATTTCCAACAACACCTGAAAGTTTCACCGAAATCCGTCCAAAACTTTTTGAGTTATCTTGCTAACCAACAGACAGACAGACAAACAGACAGACAAACGCTGGCAAAAACATAACCTCCTGCGGCCTGCAGCCTGGCGGAGGTAATAATAATAAATAAATACTTCTGGTATGTTTAATATAATTATAGACAATATTATCATCATCTTAATCACAATATATACCACCATATATGCCTACATGGCTTACAATACCAAAGCGCAATAAGTAACCATATTATAATAATAGGTAGCCATATGGTAGTTACAACAACAGCAATAATAATAATAATACCACCTGGCCTATATAATACTTCAAGTAATTCCATCCTAACAACAATCCTACTATAATTCTAGTAATAATGATATCAATAATAATAGTACTCAGCATATATATTCACAATAACAACCTTTCTTCATTAATAACAACCTTACTTCATTAAGTTTGGATTTTTTTTACCCTTAACAATGAACACCTTAATTTAAAAACTGCATTTTGTGTTTACTTGTGTTATCTTTGTCTAATATTTAAATTTGTTCGAAGATCTGAAACACTTAATTGTGAGAAACATACAAAAAATGAGAAATCAGGAAGGGGCAAACACTTTTTCACACCACCATATTTAGGTGTTGTTTTACGCTTCTAGTCATCTTAACTGCCTAGTAATTTTTATCAGCAAACTATCTTATTATTTATCAGTGACTTTTTATCACCCAGTCAAAGCTCTGGTGTTTCCTCATCGGGGACCCTCCCGTGGGAAGTTGTGCCTGTTTTCTGGCTGCGGGGCACTGGCCTGTGATTGCCCTGGTCTACTCGGCTTAGGGATTGTGCGCTGCAGCGCCACATCTGTGGTGTCGACATCTCAGAGTGGACTTGGGTGGTCTCAGAGGTGGTGTTCCTGTAGCCGTGGACTTGGCACTCTCCCTGCTGGTGATGGCTCTCTAGTGATGGTGCTTCCACACCTGGGGCATCATGTACAAAGGGTACTTATGCACAAAAACATGGCGTACATCCTTTTTCATGGAAAATTTCAGATGTATGAAGAAGAAAATGACCGTGGAAATATGTGCAGCCCCACGCCAACTTCATGGCTGGCGTACGTACATTTCTACCATTATTGGTCTGTTGATGACACTTAGTGGTGATGTTGGGAGACTGATAATGATGTGAAAATAACTGTACACACTAGAGACACATGATGAACAAAATCCAAAGTGTGCACAATTAGATGAGTGGATATAAAAGCAAGTACAAAGAAGTGCAGAAAATGCCTCTAACAACAATGGTGTTAGCATTATTATTATCGGAGCTATCGACAGCACACACATTGCTATAAAATCACGTTCACAAGATAAATATGTGTATGTTAACAGGAAACACTTCCATTCTATCAATATACAAATTATACAGTATGTGATGCTCAAATGTGACTAACCAACATTGTTGCAAGGTGGCCTAGTTAAATGCATGATTCATTCATTCTAATGAACAGCATTGTTAGGAACAAACTACAAGCTGGAACTGTGTGGGATGGGTGGCTTCTTGGTGAGTGAATTAATGTAATTGTCCTAAGTAACCCACCTCATGCGCAACACCCCTGTACGCACCTAAATATCACCCTGTCTTCAAGGCCTCATTACAAGTCAGTGGTTGGAGTAAGTGACTTCCTTTGTTGGCTGATTAAACTAGTTTCACAGCATTCTACCAAGCCCCCAATTGTCTTTATGTGTACAGTAGTTATGTCAATAAACACATGCGTAAAGTTTGAAATTGAACAGTGTCACCCTTTCCCCGGTGCACTTCATTCATTTAGTAGTGTGTGTAATCCATGTAAGTTGTACATAACTATAAAAGATGAAATTTGCATTTTGGACATAAACTATGTACTTGTTGAGTCTAATATAATCTGGTTTCAACTGACCGCTGACTGTGGCTACCCACTAAATAGGTTCATATTGTCTTCTTTTTCATTACTTTAAAAAAGAAAAAGTCTAATCAGAGATTTCTAACCCCTTGGTTCAACACAGAATATAATTTATAAAAAATCTCCTAGAAAAGCTAGAACGAGTTATTATTCTGCATTAATAGAAGACAACAAGAATAATCCTAGGTTTCTTCTCAGCGCTGTAGCCAGGCTGACAAAGAGTCAGGACTCTGTCAATCCTAGCATTCCCTTAGAGCTTACTAGTCAGGACTTTATGAATTTTTTCAGTAATAAAATTTCATCTATCAGAGATAAAATCAATCAGATTCTTCCCACCGTTAACTTAAATACAGTAACTCATTCAACTCCTTCAACTGATATCTGTTTGGATGAGTTTACTCCAACTGACCTTTTAGAGTTAGATAAAATAATTTCCTCATCCAAGCCTTCAACTTGTCTTTTAGACCCTATTCCTAAGAAATCTTCCCACTTATTGGCAGCTTTATTCTTCAAATAATCAATTCTTCATTAACTTTAGGCCGTGTACTGCAGGCTTTTAAAACGGCTGTAATTAAACCCTTACTCAAAAAGCCAACGCTGGATCCAGGAGTTTTAGCTAACTATAGACTAATCTCTAGTCTCCCTTTCACTTCAAAAATCTTAGAAAGAGTTGTTGCTACGCAATTATTTGACCACCTGCAGGGAAATGGTTTACTTGAAGAGTTTCAATCTGGGTTTATAATCCATCATAGTACTGAAACAGCCTTAGTGAAGGTCACTAATGACCTCCATATCGCATCTGATAATGGACTTGTTTCTCGACTGTACAAATCTACCTACGGGTACAAATAAAGTAACCTGAACCTGTACTTGTCCTTTTAGACCTTAGTGCAGCTTTTGATACTATCGATCATAATATTCTACTTGATAGATTAGAACACTATGTTGGACGTAATGGAACTTCGTTGCAGTGACTTAGGTCTTATTTATCTGATAGGTTCCAGTTTGTTCATGTCAATAATGAGTTTTCTTTCAACTCAAAGCTCAGTCATGGAGTTCCACAGGGATCTGTGCTAGGCCCTACTCTTTTTAGTTTATATATGCTTCCGTTAGGCAACATTATTAGAAAGCACTGTATACATTTTCATTGTTAAGCAGATGACACACAATTATACCTGTCAATGAAGCCAGATGATAGTAATCAATTAGCCAAGTTAGAAGCCTGTCTTAAGGAAATCAAAGCTTGGATGACTTGCAATTTTCTGCTATTAAGTTCAGATAAGACTGAAGTCATTCTTGTTGGTCCAAAAAACCTTAGAAATACCTTTCCAAATCAAACTTTTAGTTTGGATGCAGTTACTCTTTCTCTTAATAGCTCTGTGAGGAACCTTGGAGTTATTTTTGATCAAGATCTGTCTTTCAATTCACATATTAAATTCATTTCTATGACTGCCTTCTATCATTTGTATAATATTAGGAGGATCTTGTCTCAGAGTGATGCTGAGAAACTGATCCACGCTTTTGTTAGCTCTAGATTAGATTATTGTAACTCTTTATTATTAGGTTGTCCCAAAACATCTTTAAAAAGTCTTCAGTTGATCCAAAATGCTGCAGCAAGAGTTTTAACAGGTACTAGAAAGAGATCATATCTCTCCGGTTCTGGCCTCCCTTCATTGGCTTCCCATAGAGTTTAGAATTAAGTTTAAAATCCTTCTTCTTACTTACAAAGCTCTAAATAACCAGGCCCCTTTTTATTTAAAAGATCTGATACTACCGTATTATCCTAACAGAGCACTACACTCCCAAAATGCAGGATTACTTGTAATACCTAGAATCTCCAAAAGTACAATGGGAGGCAGAGCCTTCAGGCATCAAGCTCCTCTCTTGTGGAACCAGCTGCCAATCTGGATTCAGGAGTCAGACTCGATCTCTGTTTTTAAGAATAGGGTTAAAACCTTCCTTTTTGATATAGCCTACAATTAGGGAGGGATCATGTGTCTCTGAACCCTCCCTTAGTTATGCTGCTAAAAGGTTTAGACAGCCGGGAGACCTCCAATAATGCACTGGGCTTCACTCCTTTCTTCACTCTCAATGAAATTTTTTTTTTTTTTTTTTGCTAGTCATTCATATCCGTTTGTTCTCTCCCATAGACTGAGTCCCCATCGTGCTGTTTGCTCTCTACATGTCTGTTCTTTTCATCTTCTCTATCCCTTCACCCCCCAGCCAGTCGCAGCAGATGACTGCCCCTCCCTGATCCTGATTCTGCTGGAGGTTTCTTCCTGTTAAAAGGGAGTTTTTCCTCTCCACCGTCGCCAAGCGCTTGCTCACAGGGGATCGCCTGATTGCTGGGGTTTTTCTTCAACTGTGGGGGTTTCCCCTACAGTTGAAAGTGCTGTGAGATGACTGTTGTTGTGAAATGGTGCTATATAAATAAAGTTGAATTGAATTGAATTACTGTTTTCCTTTATTCAACCAGCTGATCCACCCGGTTGGTCACAAATCACACCAATCAGCTGACGCTTCTGAGGACTGCAGATGTCAATGGAAACATGTCAAGGTTCATTAAACATCTCCTTCTCATCCCTGTCTGAATAAAGGAAAATGGTAAACTAATCTTGAGTGAGCCGGCTATTGAATTACCTGTATCCGGCGCTAATGCCGGAGGACAGCATGCCAAACAAAACGTTTTTAGGTGCCTCTACCTCATTCAGGAGTGCCTCCAACTCAGTCCGTGAAATTCCATTAAATCCACTATTTTTGATCGTGGACACAAGGGAATCAAACATGCAGCGCTTGTATATATCTATTTGCATGTAATTGCATGTTTAAATGGAGGTGCGTCAAGGGAGGAGTCCGGTATTTCCTCACGTTCATTCAATTTCAAGTAGATTGTGATGTACAAAGGAAATGTGGTTGGATTCCTGTGTATGCACTGTTTCATACATCTGGATTTTTTTTGGCTTACAGTGTTTTCTTGATTTAAACGTATGTCATCTTTCAGTAGGAAATCCATACAAGTCTTTGTAGATGAGGCCCCTGGATCCTTGGTGCCCAGCCATAAGCCTTAAGTTTTGCACTGATGAAAGTTTCTTTGTGTGTGTGTGTGTGTGGGGGGGGGGGATTATGTTTTATTTCAATGTGTGAAGCACTAGATGTTGCATCTTTTTGTAGGAAAAGTGCTATATAAATAAAGGTTTGATTGATTGATTGAAATATCATTAAGAACTCATCATAAGCTTTATTAATGTCATTTTTCAATATATATTGATTCCCAGTCATATTTTATCAAATCCTTTTTAATGCACCCTTTACCCTTTCTGTTTTAATCTCTTTAGACCTTTTTTATATCTGCTGTACTTTTTTCAGTCCATTTTAGGTTGTCACAACAATAGCTTCTACATTTCTTATTGGACTGACTTCAAATTTATACAGAACCTTGAACTCATCAATACCTTGGACAAGTGTGATTTTAAGTTCAATCTAACTGGGGCATGTGTTCCCATGGGTGCTTGAAAATGCTTGAATTTTAAAGACATTTCTTTCCCAACAATTGTCTCCCTGACTAAGTAAACATTTTAGTTCCTGACTGAAACATCCCACAGGTTTACTCCCAGAACTGAAACACAGTGCTGCTTTACAGTCGTTCTCACTTGTGCTTTATGGAACTCATTCTTCTCGCATGATATAGGCTCTCTCTCATTTGAAACAACTTTTGGATTCTTCTGGGTAAAGACAGATTCTTTGATTTTAACATTATTGGTGCAGGTTTAAAATGAACTAAATCTTTGAACTCCATCTTATTCTATGTCTTTATCTAATAAGTGAACTGTTCAGTCACAGTCATTTGGTGTGAAAGAAATGTGGTTACAATTTCAACTGTTTTTATACACTTCATGTGAAATTCAAGCCCTTTTAAAATGGTTGATGTCACAGGTTCTAACAAAAACAGCAGCCATAGTAGCAGATGTGTCTGTGCCTGCCTCTGTGGAGTCTTCTTAGAGCCAATTAGAGACACCAGTGGTTCAGCAAAAAAGGCAAAAATGCATAAAATAATTTTTTGTGTGGCTGCAGAAGCAAAAATAACTCTTTTTTTTTTTCCTCGTCAATACAGACAAATCTGAGAATGTTAAGAAATGGGGTGGACCAGAACACTCAGGTGTCATGAGTCTGAGCTCAATGTTTCCACAGAGCTCAGACTCTCAATTCATATCCGAGTTTCTCATGTCTGTTATGATTATTTTGCCAGTTTCTGTGTTTACTTTTGGTTTTGTGACAGAGGCACCTTCTTCCTTCCCAGACACTCCCATCAGCTACTCACTCTGTTCCCTTGCCATCTCAGCTGTGAGTAGTTGAGTAATTAGGTCACCTGCTCTCTCAAGCTGCCCGCACCTGCTGCTCATCCCTTTCCCTGTATTTAGGCACTGCCAGCTCACTTGCTTATTGCCGCAATATTGATGTTAATACATTGCATTCTAATGAATTATCTCCTCATCTCCTCCTGAGCTATTCCGGCTCTGGCGTGCCTCTCTATGTAAATTATCCTCATTTGTATTTTTGTATTTCAAAATACAAATGAAATACAAAGGGAGGTACTCCTCTCCAGTACCTGCCAAGGTACTGGAGAGGAGAGTCCGGCCGTTGGTCGAACCTCAGATTCAGGAGGAGCAATGTGGTTTTTGTCCTGGCCATGGCACATCGGACCAGCTCTTTACCCTCTGGAGAATTCTTGAGGGTTCGTGGGAGTTTGCCCAACCAGTTTACATGTGTTTTGTGGACTTGGAGAAGGCATTTGACCGCGTCCCTCGTGGATTTTTGTGGGGGGTGCTTCGGGAGTATGGGGTATCGGGCTTGTTGTTACGCGCTATTCGGTCTCTGTACGACCGTTGTGAGAGTTTGGTTTGTATTGCCAACACTCGGTCGGAGTCATTCCCAGTGAGAGTTGGACTCCGCCAGGGCTGGCCTTTGTCACCGATCCTGTTCATAATTTTTATGGACAGGATTTCTAGGCGCAGCCAGGGAATGGAGGGTGTCATGCTTGGTGACCACAGGATCTCATCTCTGTTGTTTGCAGATGATGTTGTCCTGTTGGCTTCATCCAGCAATGACCTACAGCTCTTGCTGGGACGGTTTGCCGCTGAGTGTGAAGCGGCTGGGATGAGAATCAGCACCTCCAAGTCCGAGTCCATGGTTCTCAGATGGAAAAAGGTGGATTGTCCTCTCCGGGTTGGGGGCAGGCTCCTGCCCCAAGTGGAGGAGTTTAAGTATCTTTGGGTCTTGTTCACGAGTGAGGGGAAAATGGAGCGAGAGATCGACAAACGGATTGGAGCAGCATCTGCAGTGATGCGGACATTGTACCGGTCTGTGGTGGTGAAGAGGGAGCTTAGTTCTAAGGCAAAGCTGTCGATTTACCAGTCAATGTACGTTCCTACTCTCACCTATGGTCACGAGCTTTGGGTAATGACTGAAAGAACGAGATCGCGGATACAAGCGGCTGAAATGAGCTTTCTCCGTAGGATTGCTGGACTCACCCTCAGAGATAGGGTGAGGAGCTCAGTCATCCGGGAGAGGCTCAGAGTAGAACCGCTGCTCCTCCACATTGAAAGGAGTCAGTTGAGGTGGTATGGGCATCTGATTAGGATGCCTCCTGGATGCCTCCCACTTGAGGTGTTTCAGGCACGTCCCACTGGGAGGAGACCCCGGGGCAGACCCAGGACTCGGTGGAGAGACTATGTCTCCCAGCTGGTCTGGGAACGCCTTGGTATCCCCTCTGAAGAGCTGGAGCAGGTGGCTGGGGAGAGGGAAGTCTGGGCTTCTCTGCTTGAACTGCTGCCTCCGCGACCTGGACCTCCAGAAAAGTGGTAGAAGATGGATGGATGGATGGATGTATTTTTGTATCGCCTGCACAGTTTTGGAATTGTTGTTCTCTTTTGTTAATAAATGTCACAACTGCAGTTCAGCGCCTGGGTCTGTCTTTCTGCCCCGGAGGGGCATTTATGACATTCAGCTATCATTCTGAAGACTCTGAATACTGATGTAAATGCAACATTTCTGTTTATTTTTGGAAGTTAAAGAATATAAAACAGTGATTTCACTTCAGCTGTGTTTTAATAGTTTTCTATGAACCACAGCCTCTATTCATGTGTGACACGTGGGTGTGTGTCAGAGGTCTTCAGTTCCTGAAAACTACTTCCAGCAGTATGGTGTCCACGTCTGCATCTGTTTCAACACTGTGAATCCAGCCTTAAGACACATCACAGCCATGCTGATGTCCACTAACAACACCATGACCTTGACTGTCATATTGTTTCATGAAGTCATTGGATTGGTTGCTGCTCTGTTTGCTCTTTTGATCAAGACACATTTTGACTCTGAAACAATAAAGTTTATCTGATCTCTCTCTTACAGATTTAAGGTGGTCTCTGTGTCAATGCTGATCTGACCCCAGGGGCATGATGGGATCTCAGCCTGCAGAGATCAGAACCAGAGATTTGATCATTAAATAACTAGACTGGAGCTTCAGTGTAGATGATCCATAATTTAGTTCAGGTTCTAATAAGCATTTAAGACGTCCACAACGATTTTCTTCCTGTCCATAATGATTATTGCAGATATCTGAGGTCACTTCTCCCATTCATGTGGATTGGGTTTTCACTTCCAGATATCCACAGTTATATCCTTTTCTAGAATGAATAAGTAGATATCTGACACAGAATTCCTATTAGAAAAAAAAATACACTTGTGATTTCTCTCGGCGCCACACCAGTCAGCTGCCTTTTGCAACAGCGGCTCGATTCCGAGTTTTTTTTTTTTCCCTTCCTCTCTCTTTTGATCACTTTTTTTTTTTTTTTTTTTCACCCCACTTATATCACGGACACACAGATCGTCCCAAATGTCTCCTGAGCCGGTGGACGGAGCCACTGTTTATAGCAGGATACGATATAACAGGGAAGAGCTGCTAGCATTTAACCGCCACCCGGTCCCACTGGAAAAACTCGACATACCGAGAGAACTGAGGCGAAAACGCCGCGGCTGCCGGGCTGGAGTAAGGCGGAGGACAAAAAATATAAGGTACAGACCCTCCCTTCCATCTGTTGTCATGGGAAATGTACGGTCGATACTGGGAAAGTTAGATGAGCTAGCGGCTATCTCCCGTTATGATAGCACTTACCGGGAGTGCTCTCTCCTTTTGTTTACTGAGACGTGGCTAACTGAACTAGCAGCAGATGCTAACATTGAGCTGGAGGGTTTTCACATGATACGAGCTGACCGAACACCAGAGAGTGGCAAAACTAGGGGCGGTGGAGTGATAATGTATGTTAACAACAACTGGTGCAGACCGGGACATATCACTGTTAAACAACGACACTGCAGCAAAGACATTGAGTTGCTAGCTGTTAGCATGAGGCCTACATATCTCCCGAGAGAACACTCACACGTGATCTGCATTGTTGTTTATGCAAATCCGACGGCGAACGCTGGGACAGCGCGTGACGTCATCCATTCAGTAACCAGCAGGCTGCAGACAGAACACCCAGATGCTCTTCTCCTCATCTCAGGCGATTTCAACCACGTTTCACTGTCTCCCATTCTGCCCACTTTCACCCAGTATGTCACATGCCACACTAGAGACAATAAAACACTGGATTTGTTCTACGCAAACACTAAGGAGGCGTACACCTCATCACAACTCCCCCCACTTGGGAGATCGGATCACAACTTGGTTCATCTCCGACCGGTGTACAAACCCCTAGTGCACAGACAACCTCCGGCCATGCACACTGTGGAGTTATGGTCTGAGGAGACAATGGACACTCTAAAGGACTGTTTTGAAGCCACTGCCTGGAAGCAGCTCTGCGATCCACATGGTGAGGACATCGATGGCCTCATTCACACCTTCACGGGCTACCTCAGCTTCTGTGTGGACAAATCCGTTCCCACCAAGACCATACGGCGTCACTCAAACAACAAACCCTGGATCAACCCTGAGATAAAAACACTTCTGAGAGAGAAGAAGGGGATCTTCAGGTCGGGGAACAGGGAGATGCTGAAGTGCGTACAGAGGGAGCTGAGGAGAAAGATCAGAGAAGGCAAGGACAGCTTCAGGAAGAAGATGGAGGACAAGCTGCAACAGAGCGACATCAGCGGGGTCTGGAGAAACCCCAAAACCATCTCGGGGCTCCAGAATACCTCCCCCCAGGCCACGGGGGGCAGGGAGTGGGCGAACAACCTGAATCTGTTTTTCAATAGATTTGACCAACCGCCCTCCCCCCTGTCTGCACAACAACCACTGCTGCCTCTAAGAAATCAAGTCCTGCTACCCACTCCCCACTCCACCGACACCCCCCCACTCCCAACACACAGCCCCCCATCCTGACCCTGACCAAGACCCAGGTGAGGACGGAGCTGAGGAAGATCAAGGCGAGGAAGGCGTCGGGACCGGACGGCATCAGCGCAAAGCTCCTCAAGTCCTGTGCAGACCAGCTGTGTGGGATTGTGACGTATATCTTCAACATGAGCCTGAAACTGGGGAGGGTACCACAGCTGTGGAAAACATCTTGTGTGGTACCTGTACCAAAAACTTCCCACCCCAAAGACCTGAACAGCTTCAGACCGGTGGCCTTGACGTCCCACTTGATGAAGACCCTGGAGAGACTGCTCCTTGCTCATCTCCGCCCCCTGGTGGAACCAGCGATGGATCCACTCCAGTTCGCCTACCAGCATGGCATTGGGGTGGAGGATGCGGTGATCTTCCTCCTTCACCGTTCTCTGTCCCACCTGGAGAAGCCCGGGAATATGGTGAGGATCATGTTCTTTGACTTCTCCAGTGCTTTCAACACCATCCAACCGATGATCCTGAAGGACAAGCTGCTGCGCGCAGGGGTGGACCAGCACCTGTCATCATGGATCCTGGACTACCTCACGAACCGGCCTCAGTTTGTGAGAACCCGGGACTGTGTTTCCGACACGATCATCAGTAGCACGGGGGCCCCCCAGGGAACGGTGCTGGCTCCCTTCCTGTTCACTCTTTATACTGCGGACTTCTCACACAACACAACACATTGCCATCTACAGAAGTTCTCTGATGACTCTGCGATCGTTGGTCTCATCTCCAGCGGAGATGAAGCTGAGTACAGAGGGCTTATCCAGGACTTTGTGGACTGGTGCCATCGGAACTGCCTCCAGATCAACGCGAGGAAAACTAAGGAGCTGGTGGTGGACTGCCGCAGGCATGGGCAGCCCCTCACAGCACCAGTAAATATACAGGGAACAGACATCGAGATGGTGACATCCTACAAGTACCTGGGTATTCATCTGAACAATAAACTAGACTGGTCACACAATACTGACGCACTCTACAAGAAGGGACAGCGCAGGCTGTTCCTGCTGAGGAGACTCAGGTCTTTTGGTGTACAAGGGGCGCTGCTGAAGTCATTCTATGACACGGTGGTGGCATCAGCCATCACTTTTGGAGTGGTCTGCTGGGGCAGTGGCATTACTGCAGCCGATAGGAAGAGACTGAACAAACTGATTAAGAAAGCTAGCTCTGTCCTGGGGCAACGCCTTGATCCGATGGAGGAGATAGGAGAGAGAAGGACGGTGGCTAAACTGTCATCTCTGCTGGAGTCCGAGTTCCACCCTATGCAGGACATACTGGATGCACTGAGGAGCTCATTTAGCAGCAGACTACATCATCCCAGGTGCACAACCGAGAGGTTTCGTAGGTCCTTCCTACCAACGGCTGTCAGACTGTACAACCTAAGCAGGGCTGCTCGCAGAGATAGCAAAAAGACGTAACAAACTAATAGTTTTTTTTTGAATGCAAAAGATGCAATAGACTTACACAATGGTCCTCTCCGGCATACAACTAGGAACATACCGGTCGCTATGGAGGGTGAGAATATGTATGGGCACATAATCATACCATGTAGGATAACTAAGTAGACGGTTATGCTGTTTCATCCCACCTAGCAACAATGCTCTGCACTGTGTGTGTTTATATATTTACATATTTATTCCATCTAGCTACAGTGCTCTGCACTGGGTGTGTTTATATTTATATATCTATATATTTATTCCATCTAGCTACAATGCTCAGCACTGGGTGTGTTTATATTTATATATCTATATATTTATTCCATCTAGCTACAATGCTCCGCACTGTGTTTTTATATATCTACATATTATTCCATCTAGCTACATTGCTCCGCACTGTGTGTGTTTATATACTTGCATATTTATTCCACCTAGCTGCAATGCTCCGTACTGTGGGTGTTTATATATTTACATATTTATTCCATCTAGCTACAATGCTCTGCACTGTGTGTTCATATATTCATATATTTATTCCATCCAGCTACAATGCTCTGCACTGTGTGTCTGTGTGTGTGTGTGTGTGTATATATATATTTTATAGTAATATGTACATATGTATATTAGCTGCTCTTGCTTGCTTGTTTTTTTTTTTTTCTTGCCTTCTGATTGTTGCTCTGAGTGTTGCTATCCCTGTGCTGTTGCAATCCTGGAATTTCCCCGTTGTGGGACTAATAAAGGCTTATCTTATCTTATCTTATCTTCAACTTGTGATACAACTCTTTAAAACTTGATATTTCACTTCCCAAAAGCCAGTTTAGGAAGCTTGGGATCAGACCGACAAGGTCTCCACCTTAAACCGCCACCTGATCCAAATAGCACAGAACCCCCATGGTCCCTCCTGCAGGTGGTGAGCCCACTGGATGGAGGACCCATGTAACTCCTTCCGGCTGAGCCCAGCCAGGTCCCATGGGCAGAAACCCGGCCACCAGACGCTAGCCACTGAACCCCTCCCCCAGGCTTGGCTCCAGGGTGGGGCCCTGATAACCCCATACCAGGCAGGCTTCACTGAATCCTTGTTTTTTTAGATTTTTTAGATTTAGTATACTTTATTGATCCCCAGAGGGGAAATTGAGGGTCATCCACCACCTGGATGGATGAAGCAGCCACGATACGGCGCTATCCCTTAACCATTCACACACACATTCACACCTAGGGCCATTTTAGAGTCTCCAATTAACCTAACCTGCATGTTTTTGGCATGTGGGAGGAAACCGGAGAAATCCCGGGGTAAACCCACGCATACACGGGGAGAACATGCAAACTCCACACAGATCACTGTTGTTGTTGTTTTAGCATTCATCATGAGAGTCTGTTGGATCGTTGTTAGTCTGGCCCTTCACCCAGATCCAGTCTATCTTTGGTGACCCTACCAGAGGCAAATTGCCCCAGACAACATAGCTCCTGGGATCACTAGGGCACGCAAACCCCCCACCACAATAAGGTGATGATCCATGAGGGAACCGCTGCTCCTCCATATTGAAAGGAGCCAGTTGAGGTGGTTTGGGCATCCGAATAGAAAGCCACTTATTTGGTCTGACCTTCCCTTCATAATTTCAATTTTTATAATGAAACAAATCAATGAACTCAGATGTTACTTGACAAAACCTTGATTAAAATAAATCTTTCCATAGTACAGGTTGCCGACCCCTGCTGTAGACTCATGTCAAATAAGTTTAGTGGAAGAAAAAGTGGAGGCCTCTTTATTTCTGGAGCTTTGATGGTTGTAGAAAATAATAAATGTGTCCAGATTAATGAGAGGAAAGGTGAGTTGATGAAAACAGCTGTTACTGTTTAAAGCATTCAGAAGAAGGTTGGTCTCATATTAACAGAGCTGCCATCACAAACAGTGGCCTCTTTACATCTGCCAAACAAAAATCAATTTCTTCAAATGATGTGAATACACTGAGTCCCTGGAAGCATTTAATTCTGGGTTCAGTCATTTATTAGGCAGGTACAGCTGGGTTACACATTTACACAAACGCACAGAGACTACCATGTTCTGCTTTATCAAATACTAATTACAGTACCTCCGCCAAGGGAGGTACTGTACAATTTGCCATTAATTCTGTATTGTTTTTTTTGTTTTGTTTTTTAAAAAAGGAGACGTCTTCTTTGTGTTGGTACTGAGCACTCCTGTGCTTGGTGCACTCTCACCACCTTTTTGGGGGGAGTGGTACTGCATTCAGGTGGAAACTGAAATCTGATATTTCTATGTTGTCTTATGACTACCACGCTTGTACTTCATGGAACAGCCCTTTGGCTTGTTTATAATAACAATAATAATAATAATAATAATGAGAATAACTGTCTTGTTTTCTCTCCTATTGTTCTCCTGGAGGAGTAATGGCTTCTGCAGGGAGTGAAGGAGGAGGAAATAGCCAGACACTGGTATGCACCAGTCCAGGGCTTTATTCCTCCAGCCTTAGCTGCTCCAGCTTGAACCGGGAAGGCCAGCAGGAAGCGGAAACAGATTGAATAAAGCCAGCTGCATGACCCACAGGTGGACTTCATGCAGAGGCAATTGGAGGAGATGCATAAGACCATTGAACATATGGCGTCAAATCAATACATAAGACTATTGGACATATGGTGGAAAATCAACATCGCCTTTTGGGTATGCCGCTCCAGGCTCCCGTGTGTG
Source organism: Pholidichthys leucotaenia (assembly GCA_020510985.1). NCBI lineage: Eukaryota > Metazoa > Chordata > Actinopteri > Cichliformes > Pholidichthyidae > Pholidichthys > Pholidichthys leucotaenia. The sequence goes on along the minus strand of CM035841.1, from coordinate 39,219,354 downwards.
CCCCGAGACCGCATCCTGTTGCAGTGTCCCTCACGGCCTCTGATAACTTGGTAAGACCATCAGCTCCAGTTGTGGCTCCAGTGGGCGACTGGATGTCTCTGAGGATGAGGACGACAGTGACCCTCCAGTCGAGAAGGACCCTCCTGAGCCCAATGATGTGTCTCTCAGGGCGCTGCTCTCTAGAGCAGCATCAGCTGCTGGGCTTCCTCCTCCATCATCTTCACCTAGGGCTTCAGCTTTGGACAGGGGTCCTGCAGCCCACAGACAGGTTTCCTTGCCAGTTATCTTGACTTTGTGGGTTGTCTGCAGAAGTCGTGGGCTTGTCCAAGGGAAGCTGTTGCTCCTCGCTCTGGGGTCAGTGTTCTGAGTGGTGCTGCAGAGCAAGGCTTGGATGGTGCGTTGAAGGTGGGTCCTACCTTTACATTGCTGGCTGGAGACCCCCCACAGGCAGCAAGTCTATAGGGCACCCTAACGACAAGTGTCGTGCCACTGATGGGTTTGTGGCTAGCGCCTATCAGCTTGTGGCTATGGCTTCTAGACAGGCAAATGCCAATACACTTCTTTTAGTGTACTGAGAAATTCTGATAAGGGACCTAGAGTCAAAAGCGGAACTGACCTTCTACCAGAGTTGGTAAGGATTGTGGACGCTGTGATTCAAGGAGCTAGCTTTCAAGCTACAGCTCTTGGGAATTCCTTGACCAGCTGACCATGGCCGGTGGCATAGATGGCTGAGCCATTCTGGATTGGCGGATACAGACAGGGCCGGCAGCAGAGGCGGTGTTGGACGAGGTGCAGAAAGTAAGACTACGCACGCAGTCCTTTCATTGGCCAGGACCACCCAGGTCGGGTGTCCAGAGACCTCTTCAGGGCTGTGAGAACCCATAACAGCTTTGTTTCACAGATCCAGGTTCCTTTTAGAGCTCGAGTCACCTGAGGAAGAGAGCCTCTTGGCAGCAGGTGCAGGTTCAGCAGCACTCACATCCGTGCTCTCGGAAGCATGTAGGTCATGGTTCTGCCAAGCCCCACCAGCGTCTCTGACGGTACGCTTCTCCTAACGTCAACTTTCTCCACGGTGCACTTCATGAGTTGGCGTTGGTGCGCCTCAAGTCCATGGGTGATCGATACACTGGAGTGTGCATACCGCCTACAACTGGGATCTCATTTCCCAACTTCAAGGGGTTTTGGAAGCAGAAGAAAGAACTCTCTTCCGCAGTTCTGGGCAGCAAGGTCTCTGCCCTGCTGGGAGAGAGCAAGATATGGTCTCTGTCTCCAGGAGAAGAGAGGTGAGGCTTTTACACTGCCTATTCTCTGTTCCCAAACGGATTGGTGCATGACACACAGAGCTACCAGAGGACAGACACCCCCCCACCCCCACTGTAGTTTCATTACTTACAGTGGCTGTGTGGCCTAAGGTCAGAGGAATGGGATAGGAGCCGCCCTATACACTGTCTGGTGTCCCACATGCTGTTGGAGAGAATTAACTAACTAACTAAACAAACCGGGGGTCTCTGTCCAGTTTTGGACCTGAGACTGTTGAGCAGGTTTCTCAAGGCACTCTCTTGTCCGGTGCTCAGGCTGAGGACATTATTCAGGCCATAGGGTCAGGAGATTGGGTCACAGCAATGGACCTTCGTGATGCTAATTCCATATTCCCATAAATCCGGCCACAGAAAGTTCCTCAGGGTTCCTTCAGGACAGCCTTCAGTTACAACATCCTGCCTTTCAGCCTGTCCCTGTCCTCAGATGTTCACCAAGTGCATGGAAGCTGCACTCACCCACTGTGGCAGAGTGGTGGTTGAGTTCAATTATCTGGACGATTGGCTGGTTTGTGCACCATCAGAAGCCATAGTGGGGAGAAATATGGAGACCATATTGGCTCACCTGGCGGCACTTGGATTGCATTTGAATGCGGTGAAGGCTGCCTGGTTCCAACCAGGGTTGTCAAGTACTTAGGGCTCACCTTGGATTCAATTGCCATGAGGGCATCCTAGACTCCAAAGAGAAGGCATACTATCAGGGAATGTATTAGGAGCTGCATCTCGCAGATGACTGTCTCAGTGCAGCAGTGCCAGAGGATCTTAGGTCTCTTTACTGCAGTTGCCCAGGTGGTGCCACTGGGTCTTTTACATGCTCATCCCCTTCACGAGTGGTTTGGCATCAGAAGGTGGTTTTGCCCAAAGACAAAAGGAGGAGGCTAGTTCTTCCGAAGGAACCTCGTGGTTCTCAGGTGGTGGAGACACTCATCAGCAGTCCAGGATGGTGTTCCCCTGGGCCAAGAGGGCTGCAGGGTGACCATTATGACTGACACCTCCCAAGCAGGCTGGGGTGCAGTCTGAGAGGGCAGGTTTGTTTGGGGACACTGGGCTCCGGCACAGCAGTCTTGGCATATGAACCATCCCAAGATGGAAGTGGTGCGTCTGGCTCTGGGGCTTTTTCTTCCAGTCATTCAAGGCAGAAAAATTCTAGTACAGATGGACAGCATGGCTATGGTGTCATACATCAATCAGCAGGAAGAACTGGGGCTTCCCTCTCCATGGGGAGCATCATCTGCTGGTGTGGGCTTGAGCCTGCCAGGTCCACTAGCTACTGATGCTCTGAGCATGCCTGGCCTCCAATGAACTGGTGGTATTTCCACTACTGCCTCTTCTGCCAGCTTTCCTCATGAAGGTGAGGCTGCTGTCTGTTCAAGTAATTTTGATGGCCTGAATTTGCCACAAGACCAAGGACGGCCGAGATCCATGAGATGTTGGGGGGCTGTCCCTGGCCTCTCCCAGTCAGATGGGATTTGCTCTCACAGGCACAGGGTGGGAGTTGGCATCTGAATTCCCAGCTCCTGAGGTTGCATGTATGGCACTTGGACGGGAGAAATTGTAGAAACTGGGCTTAGAGAAAGAGGTTATAGACACTGTGCAGGCTTCACGGGCCCCATCTACGCAGCTGCAATGCAGTGTGAAGTGGAGAGTGTTTTCAAACTGGTGTTGAACAAAGGGGGAGAATCCCTTGACGTGTCATTTCTCTGTCATCTTGTCTTACCTCCAGTACCTCTTCACCCTAGGTCGGACGGAGTCGACTATCAGGGGCTACCTGGTGGCGGTGTCAACTGTCCACGAGAAATGTGATGGCTTGTCACATGGGGCACATCCCTTGGCTAAGCAGTTTTGAGAGGCATGAAAAGGAGTCATCCATCTTGGCGTCCGTTGCTACCCACTTGGGATCTCCAGATAGTTATTAGGGCTCTATGCTTACCCCCTTTTGAGCCATTCCCCAGTGCTGACCTTCGTCTGCTCTCTTGGAAGACTGCTTTTCTCTTGGCAATTGTCTCAGCCAAGAGGGTTGTGAACTGAAGGCGCTCTCTGTGGATGCAGCATGCCTTAGGTTTGATGGTGATTAGGTGGTTCACCTGTGGCCCAACCCAGCTTTTCAGCCCAAGGTGCTGGCTATGGGTGGTTTCCTGCCCTCTTGTGTTTGAGGCCTTCTACCCACCCCAAGTCATTGTATGTCTCAATGACTGGTGTGATGCGCAAGAAGTGTGGTGACCCTGTGCCCCTACAGCTGGCTAGCACCACCGCTTGCAGCTCCGCTGCCTGCGGCACTGCGAAAAGGAGAGCTGTGTGTGTAAGTCTCTCTCTGTCAGTTCGGCCTCTCCATCAGTAAGCCCTGTGTAGTACCTCCTCGTGGTGACACATGGTAATTGGGTACCTCACGGCCCCAAGCGAAACTACAAGGGACTCAGAGGAGACCTGGCCCTTAGACGTGCAGCATGCAGGCCCACCGGTGTGTGGATACACCCTGGTGCTCACGAACCAGATCCCCAACTATGGGTTAAATAGTTACACTGCCTTGTGTACGGCTTGGGAGAGCCCAAGGCTAAGGGAGTAAACCCCGTCAGAAAATCCGAAGTGGAGCCCCACAGGCGGTTGGTTGAGCTTTGTGACACCTTCCGGCAACTCCTGCAGTCGTGCTGACACCGACTGTATCGGCTTGCCTTTCCGTCGGACTCTGTCAGCAACACCGAGAGGGGGATCCTGGCAACTGGGCACTCCAGGATCTCCTTATCACCCGCCCAGGCCTGCACCTGGAAAGGTCACTCCAGCGCCGCTGTTCTAGTGGCTAAGCCAACACGGGAGATGGCAGTTACGAGTGATAAGCCCAGAGCGTATTGGCGTAAGCTCGGGCGCTACGGGTTGTCTCCGACGGTGGGAGGGATCATCGTATCTCACTAGTCAACTACCGCCCGCCTTAAGCTGGGCAGCCCCCAGCCAGTTAGGTGTTGACTCGCCACAGTCTGCCTGCTCCAATGGGTGCTTGGGGCTTAGGGCAAAACCCGAAAAGCAGACTGCAAACCTCGCACCAGGTAAATATAATATCAAGAAACCGCCAGCCCTACGGCTGGTGACCTGGAACATCAGAACAATGTGTCCTGGCCTCTCTGATGATCTCCAGTTAGTTGACGACGCCAGGAAAACCGCCATCATCGATCGCGAGCTTTCTAAGCTCAACATCAACATCGCAGCCCTTCAGGAGACACGTCTTCCCTCCAGCGGCAGGCTTAAGGAGAAGGAGTACACCTTCTTCTGGCAGGGACTCGAGCTAGACGAGCGCCGTCTACATAGGACTGGCTTCACAGTGCGCAAATCCCTCCTCTCGTCAGTAGAGCCTCCTTCCCGAGGGACCGAGCGCATCTTCTCTCTCCGCCTCATGACCTCCATGGGACCAGTAAACATCTTTAGCATTTACACCCCCACACGCTGCTCCACAGCAGAGGCCAAAGACAAATTCTACAGTGAGCTCGAGGCTAGGATCAGAAAGATTCCATCTAATGAAAATCTGCTCCTGCTCGGTGACTTCAACGCCCTGGTGGGTGCAGACCACAACTCCTGGCCACATTGCTTGGGGCACTTTGGAGTCGGCAAGCTCAATGAAAACAGTCAGCGTCTACTTGAGATGTGCTCCTTTCATAACCTGTGCATCACCAACACCTTCTTCTCCACTAAGCTCCACCACAGAGTGTCTTGGAGACACCCCAGGTCCAAGCACCGGCACCTACTGGATTTTGTCATTGCCAGGAGAACCTTGCTGAACAACATCCTTATCACTCGCACTTACCATAGTGCTGACTGTGACACTGACCACTCTCTGGTCAGCTGTAAGGTACGTCTTCGGCCCAAACGAATTCATCGTGTAAAGCAGAAGGGTCGTCTTCGGATCAATGCAGCCAGTGCGTCAAAACCAGAACTGGTCAATAGCTTCGGCAAAGCTATTGACAAGGCCCTCAAGGATTGTCCTACAGGCAGTGCTACGGCTCGCTGGGACTTCATTCGTGACGCTGTGTACGAAGTTGCATTGGACAACTTCGGGAAGAGAGCGATGAAGAATGAGGACTGGTTTGAGGCCGGGATAGAGGAGATGGAGCCTGTCATCACCGCAAAGCATGCCGCACTACTTGAGTACAAGAGGCAGCCTTCTGAGAAGACACTGGCCGCCTACAGAAAAGCCAGAAACAGTGTTAAGTGGATTGCTCGTAAGTGCGCAAATGACTACTGGCTGAAGCTGTGCAGCAACATCCAGACCTCTGCTGACTGTGGTAACATGTACGAGGGTATGAAGAAAGCTTTTGGTCCTAGTGCCATCAAGATCGCTTCCCTCAAGTCCACCTCGGGCGACATCATCACGGATTGCAGGAAGCAGATGGAGAGATGGGCCGAGCACTATCAAAAGCTGTACACAAGAGAGAACGTCATTACCAACACAGCGATTGAGAGCATCACTCCCCTGCCCATCATGGAGGAGCTCGATACACCACCTACCATTGGCGAACTCAGGAAGGCCATTGACACCCTGGCCTGTGGGAAAGCACCAGGTAATGATGCTATTCCACCAGAGGTTATCAAGGCAGGGAAGGACAGTGCCCTCCTGGGTCACCTCAATGACCTCCTGCTACAATGCTGGGAAGAGGGCACCATTCCCCAAGACATGCGGGATGCAAAGATCATCACTCTCTACAAAAATAAAGGCGACCGTTGTGACTGCAATAACTATCGCGGAATTTCCCTCCTAAACACTGTGGGGAAAGCTTTCGCTCGTGTCATCCTCAATCGTCTCCAACTACTGGCCGAGTGTGTGTACCCAGAGTCCCAATGCGGGTTTCGAGCAAAGCGGTCGACGATCGACATGGTGTTCTCTCTCAGGCAGCTGCAGGAGAAGTGTCGCGAACAGAGATGCCCCTTGTATCTGGCCTTCATCGACTTGACCAAGGCCTTTGACCTGGTCAGTCGGTCGGGCCTCTTCACCCTCTTACATAGGATTGGTTGCCCCCCCAAGCTCCTGAGGATGATCACTTCCTTTCATGACAACATGACTGGCACAGTTCAGCATGACGGATCATCTTCGGACCCCTTCCCAATCAAAAGCGGTGTGAAACAAGGCTGTGTCCTGGCCCCAGCACTATTTGGCATCTTCTTCTCTCTGCTCTTGCACTACGCCTTCCGCGAGTCAGACGATGGTGTCTTCCTCCACACCCGGAGCGATGGGAACTTGTTTAACCTCGTCCGCCTCAAAGCCAAGAAAAGGTGCGTAGAGTCCTGATCAGGGAGATGCTCTTTGCAGATGACGCCGCCCTTATCGCTCACACTGAGAATGCCCTGCAGCGACTCATCACCAGCTTTGTGGAGGCATGCAATGAGTTTGGCCTCACCATCAGCCTCAAAAAGACAAACATCATGGGACAGGATGTCAGCATCATCCCTGCAATCACCATCGGTGACCACACTCTGGAGGTGGTTGAAAACTTTACTTACTTGGGCTCCACCATCTCCAGCAATCTTTTCTTGGATGCCGAACTTAACACGAGGATAGGCAAAGCAGCAACCACCATGGCTCGTCTTGCAAAGAGAGTGTGGGAAAACATCTTGCTGACACTCAACACCAAGATAAAGGTGTACCAAGCATGTGTGCTGAGTACCTTACTGTACGGCAGCGAAGCCTGGACTCTTTACTCCCGCCAAGAGCAAAGACTGAATGCCTTTCACCTGCACTGCCTCAGGCGACTTCTGGGCATCACCTGGCGTGATCACGTCACAAACAAAAGCGTGCTCTCCCAGGCAGAGGTGCCAAGTATGTTCGCCATCCTCACTCAGAGACGCCTCCGATGGATTGGCCACGTGTGCAGGATGGACGATGGTTGCATCCCCAAAGACGTCCTATATGGGGAGCTCGCCACAGGAAAGCGACCGACCGGAAGGCCGGTTCTGCGCTTCAAGGACGCCTGCAAACGTGACCTGAAGGCCTGTGGCATCAACCCAGTAAACCTCGAGCAAGCAACCTCAAACCGCATACAGTGGCATTCCACTATCAAGGCTGGAGTCCAGCGGGCTGAGGAGGAGAGAGAGATTCTACATGAGGAGAAGAGGACCCGCCGGGAGCAGAAGCTCCAGTCCATCCCCACTGTCCCCATTGTCCCCACTGCCCCCACTACCGACTACATTTGCAGCAAGTGTCAGCGAAGCTGCCAATCCTGCATCGGACTTTACAGCCACAGCTGGCGCTGCAAAGCAACTACTGACTGACATGTGTGCAGATTCCATTGTCTCCCGAGACAAAAGGATGCCAACTCACCCCTCACACCTCTTCAGAGGCTGAGAGACTTTATAGTGGTACCCAGTAGGGCCCTTAAGCTTTATGTTGATTGTATGAGGTCTGTCCATTCTTCAGACAAGCTGTTTGTGTCCTATGGGGAATCCACGATGGGCAGGCCTATTCCTAAGCCACGCCTGTCCCATTGGATAGTTGACCTAATTACTTTGCAAATGTACAGGTTGGAGCAATCCTCCACCCCTGGAGGATGTGTGCGCAGCCGCCTGCTGGGGTTCTTCCTCAAAGTTCATCCACTTCTGTAGGCTCAATCTAGCCTCATCAGTCATCCCCTCATCTGTTCTAGGGGTTGCAACAGGTTCTTAGTTGTATCTTAAGTTTTCCCTCGTTGAGCCGGCAGGTGTGCCTTGTGCTTGGGATGTTTTTTTTTTGTTTTTTTTTCCAGCTCCGGTTGCTTGGAGGAACCGGCTTAACTTGTAGGCATCCAGTTGAGTGCAATAAGGAGTCAAACTCATCTGTCTGGGGGTCACAGCAGATTCTTAAGTTGTATCTTAGTCTCCCTCATGTGAGCCGGCATGTGTTTCTTGTGCTCAAAGAGGGTTGCTTCAGCTCCAGTTACCTGTAGGAACCGGTCTAACTTGTACATACTCAGGTAAGTACAATAAGGGAGCCAAACTCATCTGACTGTGTTTGTGCTGTATGGTATGCTGGGGCATTGCGCTCCTTCAACCTGTGGATGACACCCCCCCATTCTCCTCAGGACTCATTTGGTATATGGTTGTCACGTGGATACAGGTTCACTGAAATGAAATAAAATGTATGTTTACGGATGTAAACATGGTTTTATCAATGAAAGTGAACCTGTAACAATTCATTGTCCTTTGTTGGTGGAGGCAGGCTCTTCCTAGTCGTCAGAAAGAGGAAGAGTGGGTGGATGCAGCGGGTATATATGGGGTGTGCACCCACAGGTGTGGTTAATTTGGTGTTTTGCTCCTGCTCTGAGGATCTGGTTGTCACATGGTTACAGGTTCACTTTCATTCATAAAACCGTGTTTACAACAGTAAACATACGATTTTGTTGATGATCTGAGAGTGCACAACTCCACCAAGGGCTTTGTTTGTATTTGTGCAGCAGGATTACACAAAAACTACCAGATGGATTTGGATGAAATTTTCACCAGAGGTGGTTCTTGGGCTACACACAAACCCATTACATTTTGGTGATGCTCTGAGAATGCATACCTCTGCCAAGGCTGTCATCTTCTCACAGTGTGTTAGCAACAATACTCCAAAACTACTAGACGGATTTTGTGACATAATGCACGGCTCAGGAGACACACACGCAGGCTCAGGGTAGATTTAACAGCTTTATTAACAAACAGGGATGTGTGGCTGTGTGTCTGTGGAATAAGAATGTATTGGTGGTGGCGTCTGCGTCAGGCACGGGGGCAGGAGGCCGTACAGCCGGACAACCCTATGGGAGGAAGCAGAGGGAGAAGGGTAACGGGCACCACACCAATACAGAGGATAATGATGGTTAGCTGGCTTACTTGGTTACGACAGGTGGCTGGCGTTGACAAGGGCGGAGCCCGGGAGACAGCGACCTGCAGTGCCTGTGGCAGCAGCGTAGAGGCAGCGGCGAGATGAGGAAGTCCGCCGCCGGGGAAGTCCACCTGTGCACAGGGGAAAAAGGCTGGAGGAAGAGGTAAGGGGAGCTTACCCAGATAATCTTGCTAGCAGGCTTGAGTACCGTAGTAGCAAATGGTGCCGAAGTTGAGAGACGGCTTCAGGCCGAAGCCCAGGGCAGAGTGGATTAAATACCTCGCCGCTGACGAGGAGCAGGTGTGCGCGCAGCTGGCGCCGCTGATGAGCGGCGAGGCATGACAGTACTCCCCCCTCTAGCAGCGCCTCCTGGCGATGGTTTCTCCGGGTGCGCCCGATGGAACTCAGTGATGAGGGACCGGTCCAACACCAGCGAGGAAGGCACCCATTGTCTCCACTCGGGTCCATAGCCCTCCCAGTCCACCAAATACTGCAACCCGCGACCCCGGCGCCGGGCGTCCAAGATCTCAGAGACAGTCCAGGCCGGATGGCCACCAATCATCCGGGGAGCGGGGTGCGCTGCAGGTGGAGGGCAGAGGGGGTCAGAGACCACCGGTTTGACTTTGGAGACGTGGAAGGTGGGATGGATGCGGAGGGAGGAGGGAATAGCCACACGCACAGCCACCGGGTTGATAATCCTAGTTATGGGAAATGGGCCGATGAATCATTGGGCCAGCTTCCTCCTCTCACCCTTTAGGTTGACGTCCTGTGTGGATACCCAGACTTGTTGTCCCACCTGGTAGGCCGGGGCAGGTCTCCTGTGCCGGTCCGCCGTGGATTTATTGTGCTCCGCCGTGCGTAAAAGCGCATTGCGCGCCGTAGTCCAAAGGGAGCGGCACTGCCTAAAGTGCGCCTGGACAGAGGGGACAGCCAACTCGCTCTCCTGCGCGGGGAATAGAGGTGGATCATAACCCAGGGATGCCTTAAAGGGAGACATCCCGATGGCAGAGGAGCGAGAGGTGTTGTGGGCGTACTCCACCCAGGCGAGGTGAGAGCTCCAGGACGTGGGCTTGGATGTAGTAACGCAGTGGAGGGCAGCCTCCAGCTCCTGATTAGTCCGCTCACACTGCCCGTTAGACTGGGGGTGATGGCCGGAGGTGAGGCTTACTTTAGCTCCCAGGGCGTTGCAAAAGGACCTCCAGACGTCCGAAGAGAACTGGGGGCCACGATCGGAGACCACGTCGACCGGGATTCCGTGCAGTCTGACCACGTGTTGGATGAGGAGGTCCGCCGTCTCCAAGGCTGAGGGGAGTCCACGTAGGGGCACAAAGTGGGCGGCCTTGGAAAAACGGTCAACGATGGTCAGAACTGTGTCAAAGTTGTTGGAGACAGGGAGCCCGGTGACAAAGTCTAGGGCGATGTGTGACCAGGGCCTGCCAGGGACGGGCAGGGGCTGTAGCAGGCCCGCAGGGGGAGCGTTACCTGACTTACTGGTGGCGCAGACGGGACAGGCCCGGTCGTAACGGACGGCATCCTTCCGCAGACCTGGCCACCAAAAGGATCGTTGGAGGAGGTCGATCATCCGTGAAGCTCCAGGATGGCAGGTGAGCTTAGAGGTGTGGAGCCAGTGAATAACGTCCCTCCGGACGGCCGATGGCACGAAGAGCCTCCCCTCCGGTCCGCCACCAGGGTCCGGTTCCGACTCCTGCGCCCTCCGGATCTTATCCTCTATGTCCTAAGAAACAGCCCCCACGACGCACGACCTGGGCAGGATGGTGTGAACAGCGTCTTCTGTGGCCTCCGGGGCAAATTGCCTGGAGAGGGCATCGGGCAGGCCGTTCTTGGAGCCAGGCCTGTAAGTGATGTTGAATTTAAACCTTGCAAAGAACAGGGACCAGCGCGCCTGGCGGGCGTTCAGACGCTTGGCAGATCTTAGGTACTCCAAGTTCTTGTAGTCAGTTAGGACCACAAAAGGCAAGGCGGCCCCCTCCAGCCAATGACGCCACTCCTGAAGCGCAAGCTTGATGGCTAGAAGCTCTCTGTCCCCCACGTCATAATTACGCTCCGCCGGGGACAGGCGTCGAGAGAAGAAGGCGCAGGGTCGCTTGACTCCGTTGGCTGGAGACCGCTGGGACAGCACCGCCCCCACCCCCGTGTCCGAAGCGTCCATCTCCACTATGCACTGCAGCGCGGGATCGACCTGGCTGAGGACCCGGGAGGAGGAAAACTCCGTCTTCAGCGCCTGGAAGGCCGTTGCGGCCTCTTCAGTCCACCGGAACGGGGTCTTAGGGGAGGTGAGGCGGGTCAGAGGCCCGACGATGGCTCCAAAGTTTGGGACAAAGCGGCGGTAGAAATTGGTGAACCCGACGAACTGCTGAACCTGTTTCCTAGAGGTAGGTGTGGGCCAATCCACCACCGCTTTAATCTTCGCTGGGTCCGGAAGCACCTGGTCATGGGAGATGACGAACCCCAGGAAGGAAGTTGTTTTGGCGTAGAATTCACACTTCTCCGCCTTGACATATGGACGATTCTCCAACAGCCTCTGCAGGACCCGCCTCACGTGGACCCAGTGCTCATCCCTGGACCTGGAGAAGATGAGGATGTTGTCCAGGTAGACGAACACAAACAGGCCGATGAAATCCCGGAGGACGTCATTAATGAGGCGCTGGAAGACGGCTGGAGCGTTGGTCAACCCAAACGGCATCACTAGATATTCAAAATGACCGTTAGGGGTGCGGAAGGCTGTCTTCCACTCATCTCCCTCCTGGATCCGGACGAGGTGGTAAGCGCTGTGGAGATCCAGCTTAGTAAACCAGGTCGCCCCCTGGAGGGAGTGGAAGGCGGTATCCATGAGGGGCAGGGTGTACCGGTCCTTCTCCGTGATGTCATTGAGCGCTCGATAATCAATGCAAGGACGAAGGGAGCCGTCCTTCTTTCCCACGAAGAAGAACCCTGCGCCTACTGGAGAGGAAGATGGTCGGATAATCCCAGCGCTGAGCGACTCCTTCAAGTAGGTGTTCATGGCCTCCTTCTCTGGCGCTGACAGACTATAGAGGCGTCCTGAGGGTAGGGGCGCCCCCTGGCGGATGTTGATGGCACAGTCGTAGGGCCGGTGAGGAGGCAGAGACATCGCCTTGGACTTGCTGAAGACTGCACCCAGGTCGTGGAACTCTGAAGGCACAAGGGTGAGATCCGGGGGCGCGGTGTCCTTGGCTGTGAGAGGCGAGGACAGGGCGCAGGCAGCGGATTGGAGACAGGTGCCCATACAGAAGGTGCTCCAAGCTGACACCTTTCCAGTCTTCCAGTCCAAGGCGGGGTTGTGGAGGCGGAGCCAGGGGTATCCGAGAATGACAGGAGTGACTGAGGTGGGCAGGACGTAGAAGGAGATATCCTCCCGGTGGTTTCCTGAGATGATCACCGGAATGGGAGAAGTTCGGTGGGTCACCTTTCCCAGTGAGACTCGGGAGAGATTAACCAGGGCGAGAGGAGAGTCGAGGGGGTGACAACGGATGCCCAATCGGGTTGCCAGGCTCTGTGAAATAAAGCTACCCTCCGCGCCTGAATCCACCAGTGCATGTGTGAGGTGCCCTGTGAGGTTGTGACAGAAGCGGATGGGCAGCGTCAAATGTGTGAGAGGATTTAACCGATTAGCGTCCTCGAGGCCCCCTACAGCGACTCGCGGACCTCCTCGTTTGGCTTTCTCCGGACAATGCTCCACCGTGTGCTGGCTACTCCCGCAATACATGCAAAGGCCCAGATCACAGCGGCATTGTTTCTCTGCCAGGGGGAGCTTTGTCCGGCCCGTCACCATCGGCTCCGACTCCTTGGAGACCTCCGGCGGCGGCAACGCCAGGTGGCGAGCTTGGGGCAAGTGCGCAGAGGCGCCCCGCGAGCGAGAAGACTGCTTCCGCTCTGAAGCGCGCTCACGCAGCCTGTTATCCAAGCTGATGGCTAGGGAAATCAGCTCCGCCAGTGTCTCCAGGATATCCCGGCCGGCCAGCTCATCTCTCAGACCAGAGTTTAGGCTGCGGAGGAAGATGCCGCAGAGCTCACGCTCTTGCCAGCCAACTTCCTCCGCGGTAACCCGGAAGTCGATCGCGTATTCGGCCGCCGATCGGCTCACCTGTTGGAGGCCGAGAAGGCGGTCGACCTGGACACTGTCCAAACGTGAATGATCGAACACTTCCAGAAATTGTCGCACGAATTGGCCATAGGTGAGGGTGGCGTAGCTGGGCTTTGCCATAATGGCGTAAGCCCAGATAAGTGCACGACCCTCCAGGAGATTACCTATATAGCCAATCCTGCTATGGTCTGAGGGAAAGTCCCCGGGAACGCGAAGGAACACGGACTCACACTGCATAATAAAACCCCGAGCTCCACCAAGCTTACCGCTAAAGCGAGCAGGAGTGGGGATTGGTGTGAGCCGTGCCAGCGCACCCGGAGCGAGCTGGACAGCCACCGGAGCAGCGGGAGCTGCGCCACCTGGAGGAGCCGAGGGGAACGGCTGCTGGGGGTCCAAGCGGTCTAATCAGTTAGTAATAATTGTTAATTGATTTAGTATCACCTGTTGTTGATAGGCTATTGAATCCACCCGAGCCTCGAGGGTGGAAAGACGGCGTGTGAGCCCGCTGTCTGCTGAGCCGCTCTGCTGAAGCCGTACTGACATAATGCACGGCTCAGGAGACACACACGCAGGCTCAGGGTAGATTTAACAGCTTTATTAACAAACAGGGATGTGTGGCTGCGTGTCTGTGGAATAAGAATGTATTGGTGGTGGCGTCTGAGTCAGGCACGGGGGCAGGAGGCCGTACAGCCGGACAACCCTATGGGAGGAAGCAGAGGGAGAAGGGTAACGGGCACCACACCAATACAGAGGATAATGATGGTTAGCTGGCTTACTTGGTTACGACAGGTGGCTGGCGTTGACAAGGGCGGAGCCCAGGAGACAGCGACCTGCAGTGCCTGTGGCAGCAGCGTAGAGGCAGCGGCGAGATGAGGAAGTCCGCCGCCGGGGAAGTCCACCTGTGCACAGGGGAAAAAGGGTTGAGTACCGTAGTAGCAAATGGTGCCGAAGTTGAGAGACGGCTTCAGGCCAAAGCCCAGGGCAGAGTGGATTAAATACCTCGCCGCTGACGAGGAGCAGGTGTGCGCGCAGCTGGCGCCGCTGATGAGCGGCGAGGCATGACACTTTGATGCAATTTTCACCACAAGTGGCTCGTGGCCTTCACACAAACCCATTACATTTTGGAGGTGATCCATGACAGATAAGAGAAGACTTGGCAGGGGAATGCACTCTCTGAGTGCTTTCTAATTATTTTTGTTTTCTTATAATGGCCAAAATAAGGGGAAAAAATCATTTATCTGACAGATTAGGTCTGGAAAATGTACAGTGGGGTAAAAACGTATTTAGTCAGCCACCAATTGTGCAAGTTCTCCCACTTAAAAGATGAGAGCGGTCTCCATTTTTCATCATAGGTATACCTCAACTATGAGAGACAAAATGAGAAAACAAAAATCCAGAAAATCACATTGTCTGATTTTAAAAGAATTTATTTGCAAATTATGGTGGAAAATAAGTATTTGGTCAATAACAAAAGTTCATCTCAATACTTTGTTATATACCCTTTGTTGGCAATGACAGAGGTCAACGTTTTCTGTAAGTTTTCACAAGGTTTTCACACACTGTTGCTGGTATTTTGGCCCATTCCTCCATGCAGACCTCCGCTAGAGCAGTGATGTTTGGGGGGCTGTCACTGGGCAACACGGACTTTCAACTCCCTCCAAAGATTTTCTATGGGGTTGAGATCTGGAGACTGGCTAGGCCCTCCAGGACCTTGAAATGCTTCTTACGAAGCCACTCCTTCATTGGCGCCGGGGCGGTGTGTTTGGGATCATTGTCATGCTGAAAGACCCAGCCACATTTCATCTTCATGCCCTTGCTGATGGAAGGAGGTTTTCACTCAAATCTCACGATACATGGCCCCATTCATTCTTTCCTTTACACGGATCAGTCGTCCTGGTCCCCTTTGCAGAAAAACAAGCCCCAAAGCATGATGTTCCCATCCCCATGCTTCACAGTAGGTATGGTGTTCTTTCTCCTCCAAACACGACTAGTTGAGTTTTTTACC
Source organism: Pholidichthys leucotaenia (assembly GCA_020510985.1). Lineage (NCBI taxonomy): Eukaryota > Metazoa > Chordata > Actinopteri > Cichliformes > Pholidichthyidae > Pholidichthys > Pholidichthys leucotaenia. Next base: position 39,204,094 of record CM035841.1, on the reverse strand, counting down.
AAAAAGTTCTATTTTGGTTTCATCTGACCATATGACATTCTCCCAGTCCTCTTCTGGATCATCCAAATGCTCTCTAGCAAACTTCAGACGGGCCTGACATGTACTGGCTTAAGCAGGGGGACACGTCTGGCACTGTAGGATTTGAGTCCCTGGCGGCATAGTGTGTTACTGATGGTAGCCTTTGTTACTTTGGTCCCAGCTCTCTGCAGGTCATTCACTAGGTCCCCCCCGTGTGGTTCTGGGATTTTTGCTCACCGTTCTCGTGATCATTTTGACCCCACGGGGTGAGATCTTGATTGGAGCCCAAGATCGAGGGAGATTATCAGTGGTCTTGTATGTCCTTCCATTTTCTAATAATTACTCCCACAGTTTGATTTCTTCACACCAAGCGTGTTTACCCATTGCAGATTCAGTCTTCCCCAGCCTGGTGCAGGTCTACAATTTTGTTTCTGGTGTCCTTTGACAGCTCTTTGGTCTTGGCCATAGTGGAGTTTGGAGTCTGACTGTTTGAGGTTGTGGACAGGTGTCTTTATACTGATAACGAGTTTAAACAGGTGCCATTAATACAGGGTAACGAGTGGAGGCCAGAGGAGCCTCTTAAAGAAGAAGTTACAGGTCTGTGAGATCCAGAAATCATTGCTTGTTTGTAGGTGACAAAATATTTATTTTCCACCATAATTTGCAAATAAATTCTTTAAAATCAGACAATGTGATTTTCTGGATTTTTTTTTTTTCTCATTTTGTCTCTCACAGTTGAGGGGTATACCTATGATGAAAATTGGAGACCTCTCTCACTTTTTAAGTGGGAGAACTTGCACAATTGGTGGCTGACTAAATACTTTTTTTGCCCCCCTGTAACAGTAGTGCAAGGCACAAAGAAATACGTGTTTCACAGATAATTACACAATTATTTTAACACTAAAATGACATGTTTTAAAAATATTTTTGGCCTAACTGGATTTCTATCTTTCTACAGATATAACAACATGACAGTCCATGTCTCTGGTGTCAGAGAAAACCGGTTGATGACCTCACCATCTCCATAAACCATACAGTGGTTTTCCCTAAGGATCCTGGACAGAGCAGCTGCAATCTGGAGGCTGTGACCAATGGAGAAACATTTACAACCATTTACCTAAACGCTCTTCTTCATGCCTGTTGCTGATGCATTTAAGAACTGGATGGAAGAACATTGGGCAAAAATCCAATAAAACAATGTTCATCTGTGGTGATTTTAATATTGACTTGATCAATCCAAATCAGCACAACTGACAGATGACTTCCATCAATATTTTGTTTAAGCCTAAGTTTTCTGTCCCAAAAATCATCAAACCCAGTCACATTATCTCTGTCTGTAAAAACATTAATTCATCATATATTTACTAACAGTTTATGACCAGGCCTATTCAATTAGCGGCCCGCGGGCCACATGCAGCCAAGAACCATACTCTGAGTGGCCCAGGCCACACCAAGGAAATATTTAAGCCAAAAATATGAAGGAATGTCCACAAGCACGTACACGAACAACACACATGACCGTCATCTGCGTGGAGTTCAGAAGCGCCCCGCCCACATACCTGCCAACTTTTCAAACCTGAAAAGCCTAGTAGCTAGCCGGGGTCCAGGGGCCGATGCTAATGCTAATAAATGTTAGATGCTAATAATAATAATAATGCTAATATTTGCCAAACAAAATATTAGCATTAAATCTAGTTAAATGTAGCTAACAACCTCATATTTCTTCAACTTTCAAACCTGAAAAAGCCAAGTAGCTAGCCGGGGTCCAGGGGCTGCAGTGTCAAACAAATATTAGCATTTGACATAGAAGTCAGATATTAATTATATTAAAGGTAAAATATCTAAATCAATTGCAATACTACACAGAGCGAAATATTTGCTGAATCAACCCACATTATATACTTGTATCATTCATTAATACTCCCCATACATGACATATTGTACTGAAGTATGGGGAAATACATATAAAACAACATATCCAGTCTTTATGCTTCAGAAGAGAGCTATTAGAATAATAAACAAAGCTGCTTACAGGGAACCAACAAACCCATTTTTTCTTAAATTAAAAGCTCTCAAGTTGAAAGATCTGGTTGACTTTAAAACTGCAGTAATAATGTTTAAAGCTAAGAATCTATCACTGCCCGCAAATATCCAAAAGCTGTTCCAAATAAGGGAGAAACAATATCATTTCAGAGGAATACGTATATTTCAAAAACCTTCATTGAGAACTACCACCAAGCAACACTGTGTTTCAGTGCAAGGAGTCAGATTATGGAACGATTTTGGACCTGAATTAAAATCATCTACAACGCTTGGACAATTTAAACAAAAACTGAAGGAAGAAATACTCCAAACATATATCCAAGATGACATGTAAAATCACATAAGGATTGTCATATCCAGTCTGTGTTGTGTTGTTACTTAGTTTTTTTTTGTCACATTTTGTCTTAGCTTTGTTCTGAATTGTAATCGCTCTTGTTTTGTTTTTCTTTTGAATTCTTGGATGGAATATGGGTGGGCAATATAAGCTGCAGCTTCAGCCATCACCCATTTCAGATAACTTATGCTGAACTGTATAATCAGAGGAGTTATTGTTACAGAGGAGTTATTGTTTAATTTACCGTATTATCCTAACAGAGCACTACGCTCCCAAAATGCAGGATTACTTGTAATACCTAGAATCTCCAAAAGTACAATGGGAGGCAGAGCCTTCAGTTATCAAGCTCCTCTCCTGTGGAACCAGCTGCCAATCTGGATTCGGGAGTCAGACTCGATCTCTGTTTTTTAAGAATAGGGCTAAACCTACCTTTTTGATATAGCCTACAATTAGGGAGGGATCATGTGTTTCTGAACCCTCCCTTAGTTATGCTGCTAATAGGTTTAGTCAGCCGGGGGACCTCCAGTAATGCACTGGGGCCTCACTCCTTTTCTCACTCTCAATGAAATATTTTTTTTGCTGGGTCATTAACATTTGTTTGTTCTCTCGCCATAGATTGAGTCCCCATCGTGCTGTTTGCTCTCTACATGTCTGTTCTTTTCTCTTCCCCTCACCCCCAGCCAGTCACAGCAGATGACTGCCCCTCCCTGAGCCTGGTTCTGCTGGAGGTTTCTTCCTGTTTAAAAGGGAGTTTTTCCTCTCCAACCGTTGCCAAGTGTGCTTGCTCACAGGGGAATCGCCTGATTGCTGGGGGTCCTTTCTGCAACTGGTGGGGGGTCCCCTCTACAGTTGAAGTGCTATAGAGAGACTGTTGTTGTGAAATGGCGCTAAAATAAATATAAAGTTGATTTGAATTGAATTGAATTTGACCTTGTTGGATTTTTTTGCCTTTGTTATATTTATTCTGTTTCTTTTTAATCTTTACTTTTAATCTATCTGAAATAAAGATTCATTCATTCATTAAATTTGCATTCAAAAGACTATCTTAACACTGCATAGAACTTCGAATAGGCCAGATGTGATGCATTATGAATACTAGAAAAGCACTCGGAGAGCGCAGACCTCCGCCAAGCGCCACAGTTCCCCTCATACAGTGTTTAACATCATAAATAAAATATTGAAAATGGCCCTATCTCGCAATGTTAAATAAAAAAAAAAAAGAATCCTTTAAAAAATTCCTGGATCCAGATGGTGATCCGGATCACCACCAAAATCTAATCATCTGTAGGATACCCCATTTCTGACAATCTGTGAAAATTTCATGAAAATCCGTCCATAACTTTTTGAGTTATCTTGCTAACAAAGAAACAGACAAACCAACGCTGATGATCACATAACCTCCTTGGCGGAGGTAACTAGAAGACTAGAAGTATCGGCAGGGTATACTAGCACTGTATAACAGGCACGTGCGTAAAAGACGGCAAAATCGCTCTGATATTTTATGTGTTTACATGATACACCAAGCATGACAAGGCTTGCAATTACACAGCACATGTTCTTCAGAATTTTAGGCATTATATAAAATGTATTCTCCCTTTAGATGTCGAATCCATGGTCCATTTGCCAGGGTTGAAGTGCAGTCGTGCGAACGTCTGCAGCAGTTTACATCGTGTTTACATCTCGCCATGTACGCACGCCTCTCCGGGATTTCGCGCGAGAATAGAAACCTCAATACCCTCAATAGCGATAGCGTTAGCTTAGCAAACGCTTCAGGTAAAGCGTAGCAGCGAACAACGAAAAGAAACACTACTCAGTTTACTCACAGAGCATGGTGAAAGGCGAATAAAGGGGTATTTCTACTTCAAAAGCTGGTTCGACCAAGGTGGAAATTCAGCCTGTGCGTGTGCGTCACAAATGTTGATCGGATATTCGCTGTTGGTTAGTTATTTTAGTGGCAAAATCAGCAACTTTGTCTCAGCACTGAAAAAGTGTGACCATCCCGGCCGCCATCACGTGTTGCTATGTTCTAAATTTAGATACGATTCCTAGCGATCTCGTGTTTGGAATTGCTTTCGTGTTTTTTTTACGATTTAAAATTTTTGACTGAATTTTTAGTGAAAAACCGTAATTTTGATTAATAAAGCCGTAACCCGGAATGGGGTCTTGAAAACCGTAACCATTATGGCAAAACCGGAGTACAGTGATCCCTCGCTACTTCGCGCTTCACCTTTCGCGCCCTCAGTGCATCACGGACTTTTCAAAAATATTCATCAAAAATTCAAAATTGAGAAATAATGGGCGGGCGCTAGCAGAAGGCAGGGAGACTACATTAGACCATCACGTGTCAACACGGAGAGCCGCACAACTCTCTGTTCGCTGTTCTCGTGTTGGCTCGGCTCGGAAATCTCGCAAGCTGATTGGCCGAGACGTTTCACCCACCTCCTCTCCCTGCCGAGCACCCATGAAGGGAAGGAAGACCGCATTCATTGCTTTTTATCGCTCGTGTTACTTAGTCTCGCCGCGTGGAACTTTTTGCTGTTCTCTTGTGCCATTTTGTGCGAAATAGTCTTCCCGTCGAGCCACTACGCCGCCTCCTCCAGCTCTACCGGAAGCTGCCCTCGATGATCCTGCGCCTCTAGCACCTCACGATGAGGCGTCACCTGAGGAGCAGTAAAGCTCTCATTAACCTGTGCAGTAAATCATTTTCATCTTGAGTTACGTATCTTGTTATAAGAATAAAAGAGTTCTAAAAACATATTTATGTACACTTTGTTTACATCTACGTATGTATGAGAGAGAGAGAGTGAGAGAATGAACGTACGTATTATTTATGGATGACGTCATTAGGGGTGACACTACTTCGCAGTTTTTCACTTTTCGCGGTCGGTTCTGGAACCCATTAACCGCGATAAGTGAGGGATCACTGTAGTTGGCAGGTATGCGCCCACATGACAGTTCCAGTCGGCAGGCAGGGGTTTTCTAGCGTTGCTGTCTGAGAGACACATGAGCTTACTAAAGTACTAAACGCAAGAAAAAAAAAAAAAAACACAGAAGAGGTGTGTAAGCAGTGGAGGCATTTATGGTGGTTTTAACCTGCTGGAAACGGGAACAATAATGAAGAGTTGCTTAGCGCTTGGATTTCAAAATAAGGGAGGTTTTTCCTGCTGTCTGGGTGGTGAGGAGATTTTTTAAAAAATTATAAATATATAGAAATTTTTTAAGAGAAATAACTGCATCTTTGGTTATTTAATTTATTTCCATCCATCCATCTTCTACCGCTTTCCACAGGTCCAGGTCATGGAGGCAGCAGGTCAAGCAGAGAAGCCCAGACTTCCCTCTCCCCAGCCACCTGCTCCAGCTCTTCAGAGAGGATACCATGGCGTTCCCCGAACAGCTGGGAGACATAGTCTCTCCAGTGAGTCCTGGGTCTACCCCGGGGTCTCCTCCCAGTGGAACGTGCCCGAAACACCTCAAGTGGGAGGCATCCATGAGGCATCCTGATCAGATGCCCATACCACCTGAACTGGCTCCTTTCAATGTGGAGGAGCAGTTCTACTCTGAGCCTCTCCCAGATGACTGAGCTCCTCACCCTATCTCTGAGGGTGAGTCCAGTGATCCTACGGAGAAAGCTCATTTCAGCCGCTTGTATCTGTGCTCTCATTCTTTCGGTCATTACCCAAAGCTCGTGACCATAGGTGAGAGTAGGAATGTAGACTGACTGGTAAATCGACAGCTTTGCCTTAGAACTCAGCTCTCTCTTCACCACAACAGACCGGTACAATATCTGCATCACTGCAGATGCTGCCCCGATCCATCTGTCAATCTCTCTCTCCATTCTCCCCTCACTCATGAGTAAGACCCCAAGATACTCCTCCACTTGGGGCAGGTGCCTGTCCCCAACCCGGAGAAGACAATCCACCTTTTTCCGGCTGAGGACCATGGACTCGGACTTGGAGGTGCTGATTCTCATCCCAGCCGCTTCACACTCAGCAGCAAACTGTCCCAGCAAGAACTGTAGTTCATTGCTGGATGAAGCCAGTAGGACAACATCATCTGCAAACAACAGAGATGAGTTCCTGTGGTCACCAAGCATGACACTTTCCGTTCCCTGGCTGCGCCTAGAAATCCTGTCCATAAAAATTATGAACAGGGTCAGTGACAAAGGGCAGCCCTGGCGGAGTCCAACTCTCACTGGGAATGAGTCCGATCAAGTGTTGGCAATACGAACCAAACTCTCACAATGGTCGTACAGAGAACAAATAGCTCGTAACAACAAGCACGATACCCCATACTCCCGAAGCAGCCCCCACAAAAAACCACGAGGGACGCGGTCGAATGCCTTCTCCAAGTCCACAAAACACATGTAAACTGGTTGGGCAAACTCCCACAAACCCTTGAGGATTCTTGAGAGGATAAAGAGCTGGTCTGATGTGCCACGGTCAGGACAAAAACCACATTGTTCCTCCTGAATCCGAGATTCAACCAATGGCCAGACTCTCCAGTAACTTAGCATAGACCTTCCCAGGGAGGCTGAGGAGTGTGATCCCTCTAAAGTTGGAGCACACCCTCAGGTCCCCTTTTTTGAAGAGAGGAACCACCACCCTGGTTTGCCATGCCAAAGGCACTGCCCCCAACCTCCACACAATGTTGCAGAGGCGTGTCAACGATGACAGCCCTACAACATACGTCCACAAGCCCTGCTTTCTCTGTGGAAGGCATATCAGTGGGATTGAGGAGATCCTCAAAGTATTCCTTCCACCGCCCGACGATATCCCCAGTCGAAGTCAACAGCGCCCCATCCACACCATACAGTGTGGACAGGGAGCTGCTTCCCCCTCCTGAGCCGCCCGACAGTTTGCCAGAATCTCTTCGAGGCCGACCGAAAGTCTTGTTCCATGGCCTCACCGAACTCCTCCCACACCCGAGTTTTTGCATCAGCAACAACCCAAGCTGCACTCTGCTTGGCCTGCCGGTACACCTCAGCTGCTTCGGAAGTCCCACAAGCCAAACCAAGCTTGATAGGACTCCTTCTTCAGTTTAATGGCCCCCCTCACCACTGGTGTCCACCACTTGGTTTGGGGGTTGCCACCACGAGATGCCCCAATGACCTTGCAGCTGCAGCTCTGGGCCGCTGCTTCAACAATAGAGGTGGAGAACATGGCCCATTCAGACTCCATGTCTCCAGACTCCCTCGGAATGTGGTTGAGGTTCTTCCGGAGGTGGGAGTTGAAGACCTCCCAGACAGGGGCCTCAGTCAGACGTTCCCAGCATACCCTCACTATACGTTTGGGTCTACCAGGTCTGAATGGCATCCTCCCCTGCCATCGGATCCAACTCACCACCAGATGGTGATCAGTTGACAGCTCTGCACCTCTCTTTACCCGAGTGTCCAAGACATACAGTCGCAGGTCTGATGACACGATAACAAAACCGATCATCGACCTGCGACCTAGGGTGTCCTGGTGCCAGGTGCACATATGGACACCCTTATACTAGAACATGGTGTTCATTATGGACAAACTGTGGTTAGCACAGAAGTCCAATAACTGAACACCACTTGGGTTCAGATTGGGCAGGCCGTTCCTCCCAATCACTCCCTTCCAGCTTTCACTGTCGTTGCCCACATGCGCAGTGAAGCCCCCAGTAGGACAATGGAGTCTCCAAGAGGAGCACCCTCCAGCACCCCAGTCAGAGACTCCAAAAAGGGTGGGAGACTTCAAAAAGGGAAACCTCATATGGTGCATAGACACAAATGATGATCAGGACCCGTTTCCAAACCTGAAGGCACAGGGAAACAACCCTTTCATCCGCCGGGGAAAACTCCAATACAGAGTCAGCAAGGAGGGGGGATACAAGAATACCCACCCCTGCTCGTCACCTCTCGCCCGGGGCAACTCCAGAGTAGGCCAAGCTCCAGCCCCTCTCCAGGAGACTGGTTCCGGAACCAGAGCTGTGTTGAGGTGAGGCCGACTATATCTAGTCAGTATCTCTCAACCTCATGCACCAGCTCAGGCTCCTGCCCCACCAGAGAGGTGACATTCCACTTACCAAAAGCCAGTTTAGGAAGCTTGGGATCAGACCGCCAAGGTCTCCGCCTTGGACCGCCAACTGATCCACATAGCAGCGGATCCCCATTCCTCCTGCAGGTGGTGAGCCCACTGGAGGGCGGACGGACCCATGTAACTCATTCGGGCTGAGTTCAGCCGGGTCCCATGGGTGGAAACCCAGCCACCAGACGCTAGCCATCGAGCCCCGCCCCCAGGCCTGGCTCCAGGGTGGGGCCCTGGTAACCCCATACCGGGCGGGGTACACTGAATCCTTGTTCTAGTATTCATCATGAGAGTCTGTTGGATCGTTCTTAGTCTGGCCCTTCACCCAGGATCAGTTTGTCTTGGGTGACCCTACCAGAGGCAAAAGCCCCTGACAACATAGCTCCTGCGATCACTGGGGCACACAAACCCCCCACCACAATAAGGTGATGATCCATGAGGGGCTAATTCATTCATTCATCTTCTTTCGCTTAATCCTTTTTGGGTCGCGCGGGGGGGGGGGGGGCTATCCCAGCATCTTTGGGCGAGAGGCAGGGTACACCCTGGACAGATCACCAGTCCATCGCAGGACCAACACAGAGAGACAGACAACCATTCACTCTCACAGTCATACCAAGGACAATTTAGAATCCCCAGTTTGATGCAATTAACCTAACTTGCATGTTTTAGGATGTGGGAGGAAACTGGAGAAATCCCGGAGTAAACCCACACAGACATGGGGAGAACATGCAAACTCCACACAGATCACTGTTGGTTGGGGGCTGGGATTGAACCCAGGATCCCCCGGCCAAGGGGGAGTTGCTGTGCTGCTGCAGTGCTAACCACTCCACCACCGCGCTGCCGGAGGGGCTAATTTATTTCATTAAATATAATTTTATTAATATTTTTTCTTTGAAATCAGAGTTAAATTATTGTTCCGTTCTGACTCTGCAAACTTATGGTCAAAAGTGTAAATTGTATAAGGAAAAAAAGTCAAAATTTTACTACAGTCTGTTTCAAATTTATTAAAAACAGTAATTTTATTTAAAAAAAAATAAACAAAAAATAGCCATAAAAAAATCCACATATTTATAATAAAGTTTCAAAAGTACAAGAAAAGTCAATTTTACAAGAGGAAATTACAAATTTGAGGAAAATGGTTTCAAATTTAGATAAATTTACAGAGAAAAGTAGAAAACTACAAGAAAATTGTTATAAATCTTGGGAGAAAAACCTCAAACCCTCAAGACTGAAGTCATTACTCAAGTTTTTAAGTGGGTGCTCTTTGCATCCTTAACTCTACTAGAAATTTTTGGTTGACTGATATGTGTGTGATGAAATGTGTAGTTATAAAAAAAGAGGTTGCTACTCACACGTGATGATTTAAAACAAAACAAACCACAATAGTGGATGTGCAATGTTTCCTAATGTAATCAATCTTTTCTTGGGGGAGTTGTACACTGAAGTGTTTGACAGTTCAGTTTTTATTCAGCTAAATGCACTTTGTGATGTGCCAAGGTCAGTTATGACCAGAATGTAGCATATTTTATTTCAAAAGGGAAACAAATGTTCATGCTATCAGTGCACACTGAATTTTTATGTACTGTGAGATATGCCTAAGATATGACCAAAATGGTTATTTGCAGATTCCCCCCATTCTGCACCAAGATGTTAGTGCAGTTCTACACAGCCATCATCGAGTCCATCCTCACCACCTCCATAACCGTGTGGTACGCAGGAGCCACTGCCAGGGACAGACTAAGGCTGCAGCGCGTCGTGCGCACTGCTGAGAAGGTGATCGGCTGCAAGCTCCCATCTCTCCAGGATCTGTACATCTCCAGGACCCGGAGGCGTGCTGGCCGGATCATAGCCGATCCCTCACACCCTGGTCACGTACTGTTTGCCCCCCTCCCCTCTGGTAGAAGACTTCGGTCCATCCAGACTAAAACCTCCCGTCACATGAACAGCTTCTTCCCCTCTGCCATTAGACTGCTGAACACTAAGTGACTCTCGTGCACCATGTACAGCAGCTCAACCAGACTCATGTCAATCATCACTGTTTTCTTCCTGCATTACCGACTGCACTATATAGTTCTCCACAGTATCTGCTGCTGGCTAATATATATTTTAACTGTTGACCAGTATCACTTAATCTTATCCTACACTTTATTACATGTATAGTTTATTTCTCTTATCTTATCATGTTTAATGTTGCAGCATTGTACCGAGACAAATTCCTAGTTTGTGTACTACATGAACAATGGCAATAAACCTGATTCTGATTCTATTTATTTAATTGTTATGAAAAAATATTTCTACTACTTCAAGTTCTGCTCGACCCCAGCACTGTTATTGTGTTTTATGCACTTTTGATGTGCCTTTGTCATGTGCCAAGAACCCATTTAAAACCAATACAATAAAATAAAAAGTGCATATTTTTCATCATATTGATCTGTGTTGGTTTGAAATTTGTCATATTCAACAGATCGTTGAACATGTGCGTCCCAGTTACATGTCTTGATTTCAAATTGTGGCCCAACTGATTTTGTAACTGAATAGCCCTGGTTTAGACAAAAATATAGTGAATGAATTATGTGCTGACCTGTCAGATATTGGGTGGGGTTATGTTCCCTCTAGTGGTGGTTTGCGTTACTGCACCTTTAATTGTAGCTACTTCCTGTTTCCTGCATAAACCCTTTTTCTTTGTTCAATTTGCCATGATGAAAGCAATGTGAAAATGTGCTCGCCAGAAATTTGGTTATACTAACCTAGGAGTGGAACCAACAGTAAGTTAATGCTGAAAATTGTTGTAATACTTGTTTAAGATGACCATAGTTTGGAATATGATGTTAAAAACGCTAAATTTAAGCTATAAAAAGATCGCGATTAAAAGGTGTTAATGGCTAATCATTTGCAATGGTACTTAGCTAACTGCTGAGTCATTTAGCCCTTTGTTAGCCCAAGTTATATTGTGTTGTAATGGTGCTTCGTGTGAAAGCTAGTTAGCTATTCATTTGGCTATGCTTACCTGCTTACTTAGCTGTGTAGCTGTCCTCTGTAAAATAAAAATGTGTTAGTATAATTTCGTAATACTTACCTGATTTAACTTACCTTAACTTTGTAACATGTGGAAACTGTGAAATTCTTACCTTAGTTTGAATCTGTAGAGCAAATTACTTACCTGAGTTAAGTGCCTGTAATAAGAGAAACTGTTTATATACAGAGTGTTGTATTATTATTTCTTATGTAACATTCTGTATTATGTATATTTCATTGTGTTTCAGTTTTACAAAAAAAACCCAAACAAGACAAAAACTGATTTCAGTAAATCAGTCAACCTGGAATCAGCCTGCTGTCTTTATTGTTCGCTATCTGTCTACAATACCCAGCCGTATTATCAGGACAGAATAGTAAAATGTTGACCACGCAGCGGGGATAGGCAGCTGAAATACGGTGAACAGCATACAGAAGCAAGCCAAGATGAGCCACGCTGGTGAGGAGGACCGTCCGTCTCAGTTGGAGACAAGGTCTCAAGCCTCAAATTCACACAAGTCCTCCAGGGCATCAACCTGGTCATCTGCCAGCATCGTTGCAGCAAGAGCCAGAGCTAAGGCTGAAGCAGCTAAAGTCAAAGCATCCTTTGCAGAGAAGGAGGCAGCCATGATGAAACAAAGGGCTTCAGTAGAGGCTGCCATGATTAAAGAAAGGGCTTCAATAGACGCAAATCTTCACGTGCTACAACAAGAGAAAGAAGCAACTGCAGCATCTAGAGAGGCAGCTATATTGGAAGAAGCTGCAGCAGCAGAGCTCGATCCAAGACACAGCGACTCTCTTGGTGAGCTACAGAATCTAGCCCTTGATGATCCAGTGAGACGCACACAACGCTACGTGGAAACACAGCCATTCGATGCACATGCACCACAGTTGCAACCAGGCCCAACTCCACAGCAACAAATTGATCATCAAGCACCGGTGAATTCACACCTCTTTAGCATTAAAGAACAAGATTCACTGTATGAGTCTTTCGTGGACAGAAATGAACACAAGCCCATGATGGTTGGACACAACGTTCCTCATTCTGCCCCAAGGCCATTTGTTCCAAAGCAGGAACATTCACCTGTTCTCCCTGACATTAAAAGGAAAGACACTGCAGCTAACCCTCCAGCCTCTCATCCCAACCAGGGAAACAAATCCTCACCTCCATCAACACAAACCCATGTCTTGGCCCAGTATCTCATGAGAAAAGAGATGGTGAGCTCAGGACTCCTTACCTTTGACGACTGCCCAGAAAACTACTGGGCGTGGAAGGCCTCCTTCCTAGCAGCCACAAAGGAGCTTAACCTCTCGGAGCAAGAAGAGCTCAACCTACTGATCAAATGGTTGGGGCCCAAGTCGTCAGCTCAAGCCATGAGGATCAGGTCTGTGCATGTAAACAATCCTAGACTAGGTGTGTGGACGGTATGGGAGCGCTTGGAGGAAACTTATGGAAGCCCAGAGGTGATTGAAAGTGCCCTAATGAAAAAATTGGACGCCTTCCCAGTCATCTCTAACAAAGAGACACACAAGCTCAGAGAGTTAGGAGACTTGTTAAAAGAGCTACAAGCTGCTAAGTCAGAGGGATTCTTACCTGGGCTCATGTATCTTGATACAGCTCGAGGGGTAAATCCAATTGTGGAGAAGCTTCCATTCTCACTTCGTGAACGCTGGATGACACAGGGATCCAGGTACAAGGAAGTTTATCATGTGCCTTTCCCACCATTCAGCTACTTTGTGGAATTTGTATGTTCTCAAGCTAAGACTCGCAATGACCCCAGTTTCGCATTCAACCTTTCCTCTACTCCCAATCAGTCAAAAGGTGAGAAAGACCAAAAACACATCTACAAATCCGCTGTAACAGTGAGGAAAACTGATGTCACAGCCGCAGGTGGTGCATCTCGGGACAGCACATCTGTGAAGAAAACTGAACCGGACAAAGAATGTCCAATCCACAACAAACCACATCCGCTCACAAAATGCCGTGGGTTCCGAGGAAAGCACCTGGATGAGAGGAAAGCGTACTTAAAGGAGAACTCGATCTGCTTTAGATGTTGTGCCAGCACCAAGCACATTGCCAAAGACTGTAAGACCGCACTCAAATGCAGAGAGTGTGAGAGTGACAAGCACACTTCAGCGATGCATCCTGGTCCAGCACCATGGTCGCCTCATGGGCAGGCTGGGCACTCACCTGGGAATGACCAGAGCGGGGAGCAAGGAGGGGAGCAAAGCGGGGAGAGTGAAGTTGCAGCAACTCCTGTTGTCACTTCTAAGTGCACAGAGATATGTGGCGATGCACCCCAGCCTAGATCCTGTTCTAAAATCTGCTTGGTCAAGGTTTCCCATGCTGATAATCCAAGCAAGTCTCACATAGTATATGCTGTACTCGATGACCAAAGCAATAGGTCTTTAGTGAAATCTGAGTTCTTCAGTCTGTTGGGTATTAACAGCAGGGCATCCCCCTACACGCTAAAAACATGCTCAGGCAGAGTGGAGACTGCAGGAATGAAAGCAACCAACATCATTGTGGAATCTCTCGATGGGAAGACCAAGGTCACACTGCCCACATTGCTGGAGTGTGAATACTTACCTGGTGACCGGTCAGAGATCCCGACCCCTGAGTGCGCACAATATTTCCCTCACCTCAGACCAGTGGCTGACAAAATCCCTGCACTTGACAACAGTACACCCATTCTTCTGCTACTAGGCCGAGATGTTTTGAGCTTGCACAAGGTGCGAGAGCAGCGCAACGGACCACACGACTCGCCATACGCTCAGCGCCTTGATCTCGGCTGGGTCATAGTGGGAGAGCTGTGTCTGGGTGGCGCTCACAAGACTCAGGAAGTCAATGCTTATAAGACCTATGTCCTTCAAAATGGACGCCCTTCCTTCTTTAAGCCCTGCACTAACAGCATTCACATCAAGGAAAGACCCAGTGAACCGATTCAGTGCAGCCTTCAGTTCCCAACTCGCAGTGAGGAAGCCATTCCAGAGACATGTAGGGATGGTCTTAGTGAAAGTGTGTTCCAGACAACACCAGCCGACAACAAACCAGCCATGTCAGTAGATGACAGTGAGTTTCTGAGAATAATGGAAGACGAGGTGTATATGGACAATGAAAACCACTGGGTGGCGCCACTACCCTTTCATACTCCTCGTAAGCGTCTTCCGTGCAACAGAGAGCAGGCTGCTCAAAGACTCCAATCCCTCCAACGCTCATTCGGGAAGAAACCTGACATGAAACAGCACTTCTTTGATTTTATGCAAAAGGTCATTGACAACCAACAGGCCGAGCCAGCTCCTCCACTACAGCTCGGGCAGGAGTGCTGGTATCTGCCGATATTTGGCGTATACCACCCCCAGAAGCCGGGAAAAATAAGAGTTGTATTTGACTCCAGCGCGGAGTACAAGGGGACATTCATTGAATGATGTGCTTCTCAGTGGACCCAACCTGAACAACACACTAATAGGAGTCCTATTACGGTTCAGAAGAGAACAAATTGCTGCTACCGCCGACATAGAGCAAATGTTCTATGGGTTCAAGGTCAGAGAGGACCACCGCCACTTCCTCAGGTTTCTCTGGCACAGAGACAATGATCCAGACAAGGACATCATTGACTACTGGATGACTGTGCATGTATTCGGCAACAGCCCGTCTCCAGCAGTAGCGACTTATGGGCTGAGGAGAGCTGCAGAGCAAGGAGAAGCTGAGCATGGTAGTGATGCAAAGGAGTTCATCTTCAGGAACTTTTACGTCGACGATGGGCTCACGTCATTGGCCAAGGAGCATGAGGTGATCGATCTCCTGCAGCGAACCAAGGCTCTGCTAGCTGACAGCAACTTAAAAATCCACAAGATCGCCTCAAACAGTCCGAGGGTCATGGAGGCTTTCCCAGTGGAGGAACGAGCAAGTGACCTGAAAGATCTCAATCTGGGAGCAGACCCATTGCCCCTTCAAAGGAGCTTAAGGTCGGATAGAGGCACTAATTTCATTGGTGCATGCCGCGAGCTTCAAATCAACACTGACGATCCTGAGATCAAGAACTATCTGCAAGAGCAGGGATGTACATGGACCTTCAATGCTCCCCATTCTTCACACATGGGTGGAGCCTGGGAGAGGTTAATTGGAGTGGCAAGACGCATACTGGATGGACTGCTTGCGAAGGATGGTGCTACCCGACTGTCTCATGAAGTCCTTACAACCTTGATGGCTGAGGTTATGGCTATCATGAATGCACGCCCGCTAGTCCCAGTCTCCAACGATGCAGAGGTACCTGAAATCCTCTCACCTGCCACTCTGCTCACCCAGAAGGCGAGTGTCAGTCCTGCACCCCTGGGAGACTTCGACCTGGATCACCTCAGCCAGGTCCAGTGGCGCCAGGTCCAGAGCTTGGCGGACTCCTTCTGGAAGAGGTGGCGGTCGGAGTACCTGGCCACACTTCAACCACGGAGGAAGTGGACCTCCGAGAAGTCCAGTCTCCAGGAAGGTGACATTGTTTTGATAAAGGACAATCAAGCAAAGCGCAACATGTGGCCTCTAGGGCGAATAGTTAAGGCCATTCCTAGTTCAGACAACAAGGTCCGTAAGGTCACAGTTAAGACCTCTAGCCAAGGGGTAGTTAAAGAGTACCTTAGACCCATCTCTGATGTTGTGCTATTGATGTCACTAGAGAAGAGTAAATAGTGGTATACATGTATACCAAGTGGGGAGTGTGCTGACCTGTCAGATATTGGGTGGGGTTATGTTCCCTCTAGTGGTGGTTTGCGTTACTGCACCTTTAATTGTAGCTACTTCCTGTTTCCTGCATAAACCCTTTTTCTTTGTTCAATCTGCCATGATGAAAGCAATGTGAAAATGTGCTCGCCAGAAATTTGGTTATACTAACCTAGGAGTGGAACCAACAGTAAGTTAATGCTGAAAATTGTTGTAATACTTGTTTAAGATGACCATAGTTTGGAATATGATGTTAAAAACGCTAAATTTAAGCTATAAAAAGATCGCGATTAAAAGGTGTTAATGGCTAATCATTTGCAATGGTACTTAGCTAACTGCTGAGTCATTTAGCCCTTTGTTAGCCCAAGTTATATTGTGTTGTAATGGTGCTTCGTGTGAAAGCTAGTTAGCTATTCATTTGGCTATGCTTACCTGCTTACTTAGCTGTGTAGCTGTCCTCTGTAAAATAAAAATGTGTTAGTATAATTTCGTAATACTTACCTGATTTAACTTACCTTAACTTTGTAACATGTGGAAACTGTGAAATTCTTACCTTAGTTTGAATCTGTAGAGCAAATTACTTACCTGAGTTAAGTGCCTGTAATAAGAGAAACTGTTTATATACAGAGTGTTGTATTATTATTTCTTATGTAACATTCTGTATTATGTATATTTCATTGTGTTTCAGTTTTACAAAAAAAACCCAAACAAGACAAAAACTGATTTCAGTAAATCAGTCAACCTGGAATCAGCCTGCTGTCTTTATTGTTCGCTATCTGTCTACAATACCCAGCCGTATTATCAGGACAGAATAAATTACACTATACATTATAGAGAGAATTTATACAGTATAGAGCTAAAGCAGCAGAAAATAAAACAGAATATTAAAATAAATTAACTGATATGATATTTGTAAGAAGGAATATTACAGTAAAATATTAAAGGTACATGCAGTATAATATATTTATATATTTACATATTTATTCCATCTAGCTACAATGTTCTGCACTGTGTGTTCATATATTCATATATTTATTCCATCCAGCTACAATGCTCTGCACTGTGTGTCTGTGTGTATATATATATTTTATAGTAATATGTACATATGTATATTAGCTGCTCTTGCTTGCTTGTTTTTTTCTTGCCTTCTGATTGTTGCTCTGAGTGTTGCTATCCCTGTGCTGTTGCAATCCTGGAATTTCCCCGTTGTGGGACTAATAAAGGCTTATCTTATCTTATCTTATAAAAAATCCTAAATTTCCCTTGAAAGGTTTATTAGCCACATTTTTATTGAAAAATGAGAACAATATTAACAAGTGAAAGTGACAGGAAGTTTTACAGAAAACCATGACATTGATTTTACAAAAAGAAATCTCAGTTCAATCTTTATTAAAATTGAAAAAAAAAAATAAAATAAAATAGAGACAGTGTTAATAAATATTAAAACAAGACATGAAGTGAATGTGATGACACAGATATGAAAACAGTGAAATCGGTCACTGAGGGAATTTCCAAACCACTAACTCACATCTTCAACTTATCATTCCAAACGGGACAATTTCCTAATAAAATTAAAACTGCAGAAGTCATTACAGTCTATAAATCTGGTGACAAGTAACACTTCACAGATTTCTCTTCTGACACAGTTGTCAAAAATTCTAGAAAAACTCTTCAGTGATGGATTAGAAAAGTTTATAGACCAACACAAACTACTCTCTGACAGTCGATATGGATTTAGAGCAAACTGCTCTACATCATTAGCATTAACAGAACTCTGAGAAGAAATCACTAATTCCATAGATAAAAAGACATTTACAGTTGGGAGTATTTCTGGATCTAAAAGAAGATTTGATACAACACAAGCACACATTTACTGTATGCACATATGAAAGGCATTTTAGTGCTTTTTTCCTTTGTCCATCATTTCACAATGCACTTTTGTTGTTTACCATTTTAATGGATTATTCACATGTTCAAAACAAAGTATTCAATCAATTAATGAGCTACTAAAATACACAAATGCAGAAAATGGCATCAACTCCATTTAATTTTTATGGTGGGGAGGACACTCCACACCCTGACAACAATGCCCCTTCATCAAAAATGCTGATGATATCCATGCATCCAGTACATTAAAGATTAGAGGTCTGAGGGTCCAAAGAACAATGAATAAGCAGATGATCTGATAATAGACTTTAATACAAAATTTATATTTGCATTAAAGCCTCAGAAATTTAAAGAACAATTAATTCATATAAGAGACTTAATCCTGAAAAAACAATCTACAGACGTTACTGGACTACAGCACCTCAACTGTGAGTTCTCATGTGATAAACCAAAACACTGAATGAAGCACTTCCCGCATATTTTACAAGACTACAGCTTCTCCCTTGTGTGAATTTTCATGTGTCGTTTCAAATCACTACATCGATTAAATCTCTGCCCACATGTTTCACAAGGAAATGGTTTCTCACCTGTGTGAATTCTCAGGTGAGTTTTCAAACTGTTAAGTCGATTAAAATTCTGCCCACATGTTTTACAAGAAAATGGTTTCTCACCTGTGTGAATTCTTATGTGAGTTGTCAAATGACCACGTTGATTAAAACTCTGGCCACATGTTTCACAAGAAAATGGCTTCTCACCTGTGTGAATTCTTATGTGTGTTTTCAAATTACCACGTTCATTAAATCTGTGCCCACATGTTTCACAAGAAAATGGCTTCTCACCTGTGTGAATTGTCATGTGAGTTGTCAAATGACCACGCTGATTAAAACTCTGACCACATGTTTCACAAGAAAATGGTTTCTCACCAGTGTGACTTCTGTCATGAACTGATAAATCACACTTATTCCTGAATCTTTTCCCACACGTATTGCAAACATGTGACTTAACTGTGTGATGCTTCTTCTTCTGTGACTCATTTTTCCAGTCTTTGTCATTATCAGAACATTTTACAGACTTTTCACCTGCGTCAGTATCACACCGATTCTCTGACATGGAGGAGTTGTCTACATTGTTATGGTCACTTCTGTTTCCGTGAAGTCTCTTCTTTGGCTTTGGCTCTTCATATTTACTTGATCCTAGGTTTACATTCTTACCTGCTCCCTGGTCGTGGCTCTCAGTGCCAGGAGAGTTGTGAGAGAGGAGCTGCTCACCGTTTGGTTCGGTTTCACTGTTGTCATTGTCCTCATCGGTAGGAGTCACCATGAAGGTATCAGTCTCTTGTTTCAGTCCAAAGTCTTCTTCCTCCTGACTTCCGCAGAGTTCTTCCCAGTGAGAAGGAAACACTCCCTTATAGGAAGAAACCTCTGGAAGAGCCAGGCTCAGGGAGGGGCAGTCTTCTGCCACAACTGGTTGGGGGGAAGGAAGAATGAAGAGAGATACTATTCATAACATATCAACAACATACAGGTAGAACAACATTGGTACAGATATGACGTGCAATGTTGTATCAAAGCTAATTTGACCTAACTTACCTTACAGCATTTTTTATGGGCTTTTTCAGGCTTATTAAGCTAACTAAAGAATCTCAAAGATGACAATGCAAGCAGACACATTTGATTTTAGTGATATTCTGTAAGTGGAAGTAAGCAGTTCTAGAGATTTTTTTGATGTGTGAATTAAAGGACAAATCCTGATCAAAAATGACTCTAAGATTCCTTACAGTGGTGCTAGGAGCTAGGATAAAACCATCTAAGCTACATGTCTGATCAGAGACAGAGTCTCTGATGTTTTTCAGGCCAATGACATAAACTTCAGTTTTGTCTGAGTTAAGTAGTAAAAAGTTGTGGTTCATCCAGGTTCTAATGTCCTTAAGACATGCATGTAACTTTGTCAATTGGTTTCTGTCTTCTGGTTCATGGACAGGTATAACTGTGTATCATCCGCATAACATTTGAAATGTATGACATGTTTTCTGATAATATCACCTAAGGGCAGCATATACAGTTGTGTTCAAAATAATAGCAGTGTGTTGAAAAATGTGAATAAACGTCAAAATTCTTCAAATAAATTGTATTTTAATGAACACAAATGCATTGGGGACACTGCACATTCTATTTCAAAGCAAGAAAATTGGAAAAAGTAATTGAATTTGATAATATTTTACAGAAAGTCAAGAAATATAATGTTCAAAAAAATAGCAGTGTTGACATCTGTCTTTAGTGTGTTTCGGGTCATTGTCTTGTTGAAACACCCATTTCAAAGGCATTTCCTCCTCAGCATACGGCAACATGACTTCTTCCAGTATTCTGATGTACTCAAACTGATCCATGATCCCTGGTATGCGATAAATAGGACCAACACCATAGTACGAGAAACATCCCCATATCATGATGCTTGCACCACCGTGCTTCACTGTCTTCACTGTGTACTGTGGCTTGAATTCAGTGTTTGCAGGACGTCTGACAAACTGTCTGTGGCCCTTAGACCCAAAAAGAACAATCTTACTCTCATCAGTCCACAAAATATTACGCCATTTCTTTTTAGGCCAGTCAATGCAAACGGTAACCGCTTCAGCACATGTCTTTTTTTTTAACGATGGGACTTTGCGGGGGCTTCTTGCTGGTAGCTTGGCTTCACATAGATGTTGTCTGATTGTTACAGTACTCACAGGCAACCTTAGATCCTCTTTGATCCTCCTGGAGCTGATCATTGGCTGAGCCTTTGCCAGTTTGGTTATTCTCTGATCCATTCGAATAGTCGTTTTTCTTTTTCTTCCTCGCCTTTCTGGTTTTGGCTGCCATTTTAAAGCGTTTGATATCATTTTAGCTGAACAGCCTATCATTTTCTGCACTTCTTTATAGGTTTTCCCCTCTTTTATCAATTTCTTAATCAAAGAACGCTCTTCTTCTGAACAGTGTCTTGAACAACCCATTTTACTCTGTTTTTCAAGGACAAATGCACAGCCAGCATATGCAGCGTCAGTTGCCTTGATCCTTAAATAAGGGCCACCTGTTTAACACTTATTTTTTTTCACAGAATCAATGACCTCACTAAGTGAACTCGGCACTGCTATTTTTTTGAACACGCCCCTTTCAGTTAATGATTCACTTTCACAGAATCAGCAGCATGCACATCATGCCTGTTGGTTTTCTATACCTTTACTAAACCTTCTAGAAACTTACTTGCAGTGTAGAAGTTGAAATTCTAACAAAAACAGTGATTTATCTTGCTAGTGATGTGGGACTGCTATTATTTTGAACACAACTGTATATAATGAAGAGTAATGGCCCGAAAACAGAGCCCTGTGGGACTCCTTGACTGAGTTCAGAAGAGATGGCTCATCATGAACATGAACAAACTGAAGTCTATCTGACAAATATGATTTAAACCACTGCAAAGGTGATCCTTTAAGCCCTACAACGATGGTTCTAAATAGGCGGCCCGTGGGCCGGCCCCTAAGCTATAATTCCTTCACTGTGTTTTGGTTTGG
Source organism: Pholidichthys leucotaenia (assembly GCA_020510985.1). Classification (NCBI taxonomy): domain Eukaryota; kingdom Metazoa; phylum Chordata; class Actinopteri; order Cichliformes; family Pholidichthyidae; genus Pholidichthys; species Pholidichthys leucotaenia. The sequence continues at coordinate 39,182,489 of CM035841.1, read as the reverse complement.
TCAGCACCTGTAAACATCGACTGCTATCTCCATGCAAACGATGTGTCAGAGCCCGAGCGGCACTTTTTTACTTTCACTTTCAGAGCGGTAGCCAGCAGTGGGAGCCTACATTGAATGAAAATGGCATGTTCCAAGTTCACTGCTAAAAGAAAAGTGGACAGTGAAAATCAGCAATTCAAGGATGAATGGACGAAGCAATTTGCATCTGTTCTCCCTCCTACCAGCACAAGACCAATGTGCTTAATATGCCAGGAGACCATAGCTATGATAAATATTTCCAATTTGAAATGGCATTATGAGAGTAAGCAAGAATAGGAATTTTGAAGAGACATTTCCTCAAAATTCAGAGGTAAGAACAACAAAAATAAATACACTGAAATTGTCATATCAAGCTGCAAGCAGGATTCTTGTTACATCTATGACACAACAACAAAAAGCAACAAAGTTGTGAAAGTTTTTTCTGAAAGTCACTGCCTTCACCCAGCTCCTCCTACAGCAGAACAGTCTGGTAACATGGGTGTAAATCAAGGGGGCTGGGGGGGATTTTTTTACTTTAAAATTTGAAGCTTTTCTCATAAATTTGTAACTTTTTCTCATTAATTTACTACATTTATTTGTAAATGTAAAACGTTTTTGTTATAAATTTGCCACTTTTCCCTCATAAATCTGTTGCTTTTGCATCTTAAATCTGTATTTTTTTTTTCTTGTAAATTTTTAGACTATTTTAGATTTAGTATATTTTATTGATCCCCAGAGGGGAAATTGAGGGTCATCCACCACCTGGATGGATGAAGCAGCCATGATACGGCGCTATCCCTTAACCATTCACACACACATTCACACCTAGGGCCACTTTAGAGTCTCCAATTAACATAACCTGCATGTTTTTGGCATGTGGGAGGAAACCGGAGAAATCCCGGGGTAAACCCACGCATACACGGGGAGAACATGCAAACTCCACACAAATCACTGTTGGTCGGGGGCTGGGATCGAACCCACGATCCCCACGATCCCCCAGCCAAGGGTAAACTGTGCTGCCGCAGTGCTAACCACTGCACCACCGTGCAGCCCCAGACAAATTTGTGGCTTTTTTTATAATACAGTGGATATAAAAAGTCTGCACAACCCTGTTCAAATGCCAGGATTTTGTGATGTCAAAAGAATGAGACCAAGACAAATCATTTCAAAACTTTTTCCACCACTAATGTGACCCATAACCTGTACAACCCAATTGAAAAACAAACTGAAATCTGTTAAGGGGATAAATAAAAAAAAAATTAAAAAAAACTTACAATAACCTAGTTGCATAAATATGCACACCCTCTTATAACTGGGGATGTGGCTGTGTTCAGAATTAACCAATCACATTCGAACTCATGTTAAATGGGAGTCAGCACACACCTGCCACAATTTAAAGTGCCCCTGATTAACCCTAAATAGAATTCAGCTGTTCCAGTAGGCTTTTTGTAGTCAAATCTTACAGCACAAGCCATGGTCTGCAGAGAGCTTCCAAAGCATCAGAGGGATCTCATTGTTCAAAGGTATCAGTCAGGAGAAAGGTACAAAGCAACTTCCAAGGCATTAAATATACCATGGAACACAGTGAAGACAGTCATCATGAAGTGGAGAAAATATGGCACAACAGTGACATTACCAAGAACTGGATGTCCCTCCAAAATTGATGAAAAGACAAGAAGAAAGCTGGTCAAGGAGGCTGCCAAGAGGCTGACATTGAAGGAGCTGCAGGAATTTCTGGCAAGTACTGGCTGTTTAGTACATGTGATAACAATCTCCCGTCTAGCGTGGCAAGACAGAAGCCTTATCTTACTCAGAAAAACATCCAAGCCCGGCTACATTTTGCAAAAACACATTTGAAATCTCCCAAACGCCTGTGGGAAAATTTGTTACAGTGCATCCGGTAAGTATTTATAGTGCTTCATTTTTTTCTACATTTTGTTATGTTACAGCCTGATTCCAAAATGGATTAAATTCATTTTTTTCATCAAAATTCTACACACAATACCCCATAATGACAACGTGAAAAAGTTTTTTTGAGATTTTTGCAAATTTATTTAAAATAAAAAACTAAGAAATCACATGTACATAAATATTCACAGCCTTTGCCATTGAGTTCAGGTGCATCCTGTTTTCACTAATCATCCTTTAGATGTTTCTACAGCTTAACTGGAGTCCACCTGTGGTAAATTCAGTTGATTGGACATGATTTGGAAAGGCACACACCTGTCTACATAAGGTCCCACAGTTGACAGTGCATGTCAGAGCACAAACCAAGCATGAAGTCAAAGGAATTGTCTGTAGACCTCCGAGACAGGGTTGTCTCAAGGCACAAATCTGGGGAAAGGTACAGAAAAAATTTCTGCTGCCTTGAAGGTCCCAATGAGCACAGTGGCCTCCATCATCTGTAAATGGAAGAAGTTCGGAACCACCAGACTCTTCCTAGAGCTGGCTGGCTGTCTAAACTGAGTGATCAGGGGAGAAGGGACTTAGTCTGGGAGGTGACCAAGAACCCGATGATCACGCTGTCAGACCTCCAGCATTCCTCTGTGGAGACAGGAGAACCTTCCAGAAGGACAACCATCTCTGCAGCAATTCACCAATCAAGTATGGTACAGTGGCCAGACGTTAGCCAGTCCTTAGTAAAAGGCTCATGGCAGCCCGCCTGGAGTTTGCCAAAAGGAAACTGAAGGACTCTCAGACCATGAGAAACAAAATTCTCTGGTCCGATGAGACAAAGGGTGAACTCTCTGGCGTGAATGCCAGGTGTCATGTTTGGAGGAAACCAGGCACCACTCATCACCAGGCCAATACCAGCCCTACAGTGAAGCATGGTGGTGGCAGCATCATGCTGTGGGGATGTTTTTCAGTGGCAGGAACTGGGAAACTAGTCAGGATAGAGGGAAAGATGAATGCAGCAATGTACAGAGACATCCTGGATGAAAACCTGCTCCACAGCGCTCTTGACCTCAGTCTGGGGCGACGGTTCATCTTTCAGCAGGACAACGACCCTAAGCACACAGCCAAGATATCAAAGGAGTGGCTTCAGGACAACTCTGTGAATGTCCTTGAGTGGCCCAGCAAGACCCCAGACTTGGATCCAATTGAACATCTCTGGAGAGATCTGAAAATCGGAAAAACGGAGTGGTGGCTCAGTTGGTAGAGCATCCGCCCCACACCCGGGAGGCAGGGGTTCAAATCCCAGCCGGGTCATGCCAAAGACCATATAAAAGTGGAACTTCCTGCCGTCCAGCTTGGTGCTCAGCAAAAACGAAATGGAGGAGGGAAATCTGTGGCGGTGCCTTGCATGGCAGCGGCCCTCTGACTCTGCACTGGGGTGTGTGTGATTGACACTGTAGATAGGTAAAGCCCAATCTCGTTCTACTGTACACGATTGGTTGTACGGTTGAATGACAATAAGGGTGATTTAATTTAAAATGGCTGTGCACCGACACTTTCCATCCAACCTGATGGAGCTTGAGAGGTGCTGCAAAGAGAAATGGGCAAAACTGCCTAAAGATAGATGTGCCAAGATTGTGGCATCATATTCAAAAAGACTTGAGGCTGTGATTGCTGTCAAAGGTGCATCAACAAAGTATTGAGCAAAGGCTGTGAAGACTTATATACAGGTACATCTCAAAAAATTAGAATATCATGAAAAAGTTCATTATTTTTTGTCACTCATTTTAGAAAGTGAAACCCATATATTATATAGATTCATGACATCATTATCAAGACCAAAGTCAGCGCAGTCGTCTGCCAGGAAATTTTAGAGCACTTCATGCTTCCCTCTGCTGACAAGCTTTATGGAGAACCTGATTTCATTTTCCAGCAGGATTTGGCACCCCTCCACACTGCCAAAAATATCAAAACCTGGTTTATTGACCATGGCTGACTTACTGATGTTTTGGCAAATGTCTGGCTCTGCTGGAAAAAGTTAATGATTACTGGTGTTTGTTGGCAAACACTGGCAAAAGTTGTGTCCTTTGAAAATTTTCAGCCTGCTGAAAATTAACTGACAGTTGAAAATAAATGTTGGTGAAAACTGTGCTCAGTGTGTAAGAGTGCTGGGGGAAGTTACAGCGGTGTGAAAAAGTGTTTGCCCCTTCCTGATTTCTCATTTTTTTGTATGTTTGTCACACTTAAATGTTTCAGATCATCAAACAAATTTAAATATTAGACAAAGATAACACAAGTAAACACAAAATGCAGTTTTTAAATGAAGGTGTTTACGATGAAGGGAAAAAAAAATCCAAACCTACATGGCCCTGTGTGAAAAAGTGATTCCCCCCCGTTAAAACATAAATTAACTGTGGTTTATCACATCTTTGAAAGCGGAGTTCAATTTTCTAGCCATTTCTAAAGCTTTGGGGCTCCAGCAAACTACAGTGAGAACCATTATCCACAAATGGCAAAAAACATGGAACAGTGGTGAACCTTCCCAGGAGTGGCCGACTGACCAAAATTACCCCAAGAGCACAGCGATGACTCATCCAAGAGGTCCAAGAGGCCTCACTTGCCTCAGTTAAGGTCAGTGTTCATGACTCCACCATAAGAAAGAGACTGGGCAAAAGATTTAAGATTCAAAAATTATTTGGTATTTTATCTTCTATTACATATTAATTTTTTATCATTAACTATCCGTGTCATTTACTTTAAGTCTACAGAGTTTCAATTCTATTTTACCACATCATTTTTTGTCTTTTTTGTTTCTGATCTACAACTACTTTGTCTTTCCTCATGTTGACTGCTCTCATGTCATTTTTCAGTCCACTTATTCTGTCTCATCAATCACTGAGTGGAACCTTGACCTGCACTGACCTTCATCAAAGGTTGGGGTCTCCTGCTTCAGTCCAAACTGCTCTTCCTCCTGACTGATGCAGACATCCTCCTGTTCCTCTTTAATCTGGGAACAATCTGCTCCCACCTGAACAACAATAAAGTTTCTCTCCTGGTTTAGAAGCTGCTGCTCATCCAGAACCTCCTCCTGGTTAAAGTCATTTTGCTGTGGGGCATCTGGAGGGACAAAGAGACACAAGAAAGGTGTTGGAATGTGGTTCTGACACAAAGAGATAACACTGTGGACACTGTGCACAGGCTAGGAAAAAAGATGGAAAATACAAACAGACACTGAGCCTCTGACCTGTCAAGGTCAGTCCCAGGAGACAGCTAGGCTCTGTATTCCCACAGAACATTCTCATAACATATTATCTTTGTTTGTTCCAAGGTATAAAATCTGCCTGCACTATTTTGACTGAACATTTCTGCTTAATTGATGCATGAAATCTTCCTCTTGACCAAGAATAAATAATACAGAAAGGCATCTTTGACTCTGCCTTTATTCATTCACCAGATTCACAAGGAACATTTATTAATATAATGAAAATCCACAACAATGCCTCGGTGCGGACAGACACACGGACACGTTGACACACTGTCGTACGCCTCTTCACTGTGGCACAAAAACAACAAATGTACTTTCAGAATTGAAAATCCTGTACCCTAGTACTGAGTATATTTTGGTGGGAGGGAATATGAATATGACTCCTGATAAATGGAATGACAGATGGCCCCTAGAACTGGAAAACCCAAAATTAATTATATAATTGGAAACTTTTTTTTTTTTTAGATAGATAGATACTTTATTTCGAACAAAAAAGTATAACAAAAACAAAACAAATGACAAATGCAATAAAGTTACAGTATACAGTGTTCGAAAGGGAGAAGGAAGAAGTAAACACTTATTAATTCCATCTCCTCTTTTCCATAAATACACCCATGTGAATTATATACAAATTACCACCTTTAAGACCCCAAGTAAACAATTTACTGTATTTTTTACAAATCAACATTAACACCCATCCATCCTAACATACATTGATGTCCATACATCAAAACCAGCCTCAAACAACACAGATATACACAGTGCTGTCCCACCCACCATTCCATAGTGTCCCATAATGTCCCAGAGTGAGCATAGTGAATCGTACATATAAATACTACCCTTCTAACATATATCCTTTCAGCAAATAATGTTTATACCTCTTTTTGAATTAATTTCTGTTTGTACATAGTTTCAGTTCCGGCTCCAGACTGTTCCACAAATCCACCCCACAGACAGATATGCACATACTTTTCTTGGTTGTTCGTATCTTGGGTTTTGTAAAGTTTAAGTCTCCTCTCAAATTATGATCATTGTCTCTTTTTTAAAAATATTTTTTGTATATTAGTTGGGAGTTGATTATTAATTGCCCTGTACATTACTTGTGCCGTCTTAAATTTAACTAAATCGATGAACTTTATGACATGTGACTTTAAAAACAATGAATTGGTATGGTCTCTATATCCTACATTATTTATTATGTAAATAATAAAACCCCCACAGTTGCATCCTTTCTGCAACTGTGGGGGTTTCCCCTACAGCTGATAGTGCTATGAGATGACTGTTGTTGTGAAATGGCGCTATATAAATAAAGTTGAATTGAATTGAATTGAATTGAATTATTATCCTTACAGCTCTTTTTTGTAATGTGCATATTGACTGTAGGTTGGTCTTGTAGGTGTTTCCCCAGACTTCTACACAGTAGTTAAGATAAGGTAGAAACAGTGAATTGTACAATAAGACCAATGATTTATAGTCCAAGATGTGTCTTGTCTTCCCCAGTATGCCTATACATTTTGCTAACTTGGCCCGGATGTGACTGATGTGAGGTTTCCAGCAGCTTTTATTGTCTAGCGTCACCCCCAGAAACTTATTTTCCTGTACTGTTTCTATTCTGGTATCATCTATCGTTACCATTATTTCATGATTTATTTTATAATTTCCAAACAACATAATCTTTGTTTTTTTTAGATTTAGAGATAATTTATTTTTGTTGAACCACTGCGTTAACTTTTTCATTTCAGTTGTGACCACCTCTAAAACTTGCTGCAAATTCTCACCAGTGCAAAGGATATTTGTGTCATCCGCAAACAAAATAAATTTCAGAATTTTTGATACTTGGCATATGTCATTTATATACAAAATAAAGAGTATGGGTCCCAAAACTGGCCCCTGGGGCACACCACAAGTGATGTCCATGAAGGGTGATTTGTGCTCTCCAATTTGTACAAATTGTTGTCTGTTACTTAAATAACTTTCCACCCAACTCAGTCCTACCCCTCTTATCCCATACCTTTCCAGTTTCCTTAGTAGCATTCTGTGGTCAATGGTGTCAAAAGCTTTCTTTAAATCTATAAATACTCCTACAGCAACCTTTTTTTTTTTATCTATACAACTAGTAATTTCTTCTATAAGTTCGATCAGTGCCAAAGATGTAGATTTATCTGCTCTAAAACCATACTGGCTATCTGTAAGGAGGTTGTGTTTTTCAATGAAATCATCCAGTCTCTTAGTGAAGATTTTTTCAAGTATTTTGGAGAATTGTGAGAGTAAAGAGACTGGCCTGTAATTTGTGAAACGATGACTGTCTCCTGTTTTGTATAGAGGTATTACTTTTGCTATTTTCATTTTGTCTGGAAATGTACCAGTTTGAAATGACAGGTTACAGATGTGGGTGAGTGGCTTAACAATTCCTTCAATTACTTTTTTCACTATTGTCATGTCAATTTCATTCCAGTCCGTTGATTTTTTGTTCTTAAATTTACTCAGAGTCTTGATAATTTCCTTTTCAGTAACTGCACCCAAACTTCATAAATGTTAACATCTTACTTGATGATGGAGGGACTTCAACCCTGAAATAAAAACTTATTCCTGGTTTAAACCGAATGGAGACCTGGGGCCTCACGTACAAAGACTTGTGTGGATTTCCTACTGAGAGATGATGTATGTTTAAATCAAGAAAACAACGTACGCAAAAAAACATCCAGATGTATGAAACGGTGCACACGTAGGAATCCACACACATTTCCTTTGTTTAACCCAGTCTACCTGGAACTGAGCACGTATGAGGGAATACCAGGCTCCTGCCTGGGCATGCCTCCATTTGAACATGCAAATAGATGTAAATATTCACCACATGCGAGATTCTCCTCACTGCAGGATCAGAAATTATGTCTACACTGGGAAGAAAAGAAACTTCACACCTAAAATGACTTCAACTGACAAAAAAATGTAATTCTGTCTTTATTGTATTCTTGATGGAGAAAGTTGAAAATATATAGTGTAGCATTCTGGGGACTGCAACTACAAGGGCTGACGGTAAATGATGACTGTCTAAATATAAATATGTTCTCCATCCATTCATCTTCTACCGCTTCTCCGGAGGTCCAGGTCGCACAGGCAGCAGTTCAAGTCGAGGAGCAGAGTCTTCCCTCTCCCACGCCACCTGCTCCAGCTCTTCAGAGAGGATACCAAGGCGTTCCCAGACCAGCTGGGAGACATAGTCTCTCCAGTAAGTCCTGGGTCTGCCCCGGGGTCTCCTCCCAGTGGGACATGCACAAAACACCTCAAGTGGGAGGCGTCCAGGAGGCATCCTGATCAGATGCCCAAACCACCTCAACTAGCTCCTTTCAATGTGGAGGAGCAGCGGTTCTAGTCTGAGCCTCTCCTGGATGACTGAGCTCCTCTCCCTGTCTCTGAGGGTGAGTCCAGCAATCCTACGAAGAAAGTTCATTTAAGATAAGCCTTTATTAGTCCCACAATGGGGAAATTCCAGGATTGCCACAGCACAGGGATAGCAACACTCAGAGCAATAATTTAGAAGATAAGAAAATAAAGAGCAGTGAATATACATACTGCATGTACACATAAATATATATACAGTTAGGCCCAGAAATATTTGGACAGTGACACAATCTTCATGATTTGGGCTCTGCATGCCACCACATTGGATTCGAAATGAAACAACTACAATGGAATTGAAGTGCAGACTTCAAGGTTTAATTCAAGGGGTTGAACAAAAATATATGATTAAACATGTAGGAATTGTAGCTATTTTTATACAAACGCTCCTCATTTCAGGGGCTCAAAAGTAATTGGACAAATAAACATAACCCTAAATAAAATGTTACTTTTCAATATTTTGTTGAGAATCCTTTGCAGGCAATGACTGCCTGAAGTCTGGAACCCATGGACATCACCAAAACGCTGGGTTTCCTCCTTTGTGATGCTTTGCCAGGCCTTTACTGCAGCTGTCTTCAGTTGTTGCTTGTTTGTGGGTCTTTCTGCCTTAAGTTCTGTCTTGAGCAAGTGAAATGCATGCTCGATTGGGTTGAGCTCTGGTGATTGACTCGGCCATTGCAGAATATTCCACTTCGTTGCTTTAAAAAACTCCTGGGTTGCTTCTGCAGTATGTTTTGGATCATTGGTGAAGCGCCGTCCAATCAACTTTGCTGCATTTGGCTGAATCTGAGCAGAAAGTATATCCCTATACACTTCAGAATTCATCCGGCTGCTTCTGTCTTTTGTCACATCATCAATAAACACAAGTGACCCAGTGCCATTGGAAGCCATGCATGCCCATGCCATCACACTGCCTCCACCATGTTTTACAGAAGATGTAGTGCTTTGGATCATAAGCTGTTCCAATTCTTCTCCAAACTTTCTTCTTCCCATCATTCTGGTACAGGTTGATCTTAGTCTCATCTGTCCAAAGAATGCTGTTCCAGAACTGGGCTGGCTTCTTCAGGTGTTTTTTGGCAAAGTCAATTGTGGCCTTTCTATTTTTGAGGCTGATTCATGGTTTGCACCTTGTGGTGAATCCTTTGTATTTACTCTCATGAAGTCTTCTCTTTATGGTAGACTTAGATACTGATACACCTACTTCCTGGAGAGTGTTCTTCACTTGAGTGGATATTGTGAAGGGGTTGTTCTTCACCATGGAAAGGATTTTGTGATCATCCACCACTGTTGTTTTCCGTGGATGTCCAGGCCTTTTTGAGTTCCCAAGCTCACCAGTGCACTCTTTTTTTCTCAGAATGTTCCAAACTGTTGATTTGGCCACTCCTAACATTTCTGCTATCTCTGATGGATTTCTTCTTTTTTTTCAGCCTCAGGATGGTCTGTTTCACCTCCATTGAGAGCTCCTTTGACCGCATGTTGTGTGTTCACAGCAACAGCTTCCAAATGCAAACGCCACACCTGGAATCAACTCCAGACCTTTTAACTGCTTAATTGATGACAGGTTAATGAGGGAAGAGTCCATGCAGCCCTATTATTTTTTCTTTTTTTGCAGCCTTCTGAGTCAATTGTCCAATTACTTTTGGTCCCTTGAAAAAGAGGCGGCTACGTATTAAAGAGCTGTAATTCCTAAACCCTTGCTCCAATTTGGATGTGAATACTCTCAAATTACAGATGAGAGTCTACACTTTAAGCCCACAGTGATTATATAATTGTATCCTAAATATGTTTTCGTAAACAGCTAAAATAACAAAATTTGTGTCACTGTCCAAATATTTTTGGGCCTCACTGTACACACAGTGCGGAGCATTGTAACTAGATGGAATAAACAGCATAACAGTCTATTTAGTAACCCCACATAGTATGAATATGTACCCATACATACTGTTACCCTCCGTAGCGATTGATATTGTCCTAGTTGTATACTGGAGGGGGACCATTTTGTTTAAGTTTGTTGTGACTTTTGCATTCAATACTATTAGGTCGTAACATTTTTTTTACTATCTCTGCGAGCAGCCCTGCTTGCAGCCGCTTGTATCCGCAATCTCATTCTTTCAGTCATTAGCCAAAGCTCATCACCATAGGTGAGGGTAGGAATGTAGATTGACTGGTAAATTGACAGCTTTGCCTTAGAGCTTAGCTCTCTCTTCACCACAACGGACCGGTACAACTAGGGCTGGGAACGATCCCTAATTTCCAGAATCGATTCGATTCCGATTCTTGAGATTCTGAATCAATTCGATTCCGATTCGATTCGATCCCGATTCGATCTGGGGAATTACCATTTTAATAGTCATTTTACTTCCCATGAAACAAAAACCTTCGAGACCTAATGCTGCATTTGTACCAAGAATCTTCTAACTTTGTTAATACATAAATTATCACATATAGAACTGACCCAAAATCAGTTACAATAATGCACTTTTTATTATTTAACTTATCATTTCATAAAGTGCTCACAGGTGCTTTCTTTAGTGCAAAGGGTGTGTCGTGTCAAGTTCACCACCCAGAGTAAGTAAACAAATTCAATGCATGAACCATGCATACATAATCTCACTGTATTTCAGTCCCTCCAGGATTTTGTCAGCTGTTTTTTGATTGTTGTGGCCCAAAAAGCCTGAATTTGTGGGAGCTTTTCCAAAAAGTTATGGCACTTTTAGAGTTTTTTTGCATTCAAAGTTGTGTGAGGAAGTACAAATTTTAAAGCGACTGCTTTTTCCATAGTTTACAGTGATGCTATTCTATGTAACACCACAAGAAAAGCACAGGATTGCCAAAAATTTCCTGTTAAACAGTGATTTATTTAGAATTAAATGCTCAGTAAAATTGTAAAAAAAAAAAAAAGACCAACATTGTGTTCTTGCTGAGAACTTAAAAAAAAGAAATAAAGGAATTTGTCATTACAACAACTAAATTGCATTGAATGCATGTTAGTGTGGAGAAAATGACGGCAGCACCTCCTTGAATCTTGAATTTGAAGGTCTTCTTCTGTGCTGAAATCCACATGAAGCAGGGATGCTCCTCCACTGACGACCTCTGACCTTCAGAAGGTCTCAGTGAGAATGAAGCTTCCAGTCTTCACACATCTGAAGGTATAAAAAAGAATAGATTTCACAGTAAAATTAATATTCATATTTTTAGATCGCCACACCACAGTAGGGTTTAATAATTTAGTTTTTTTTTTTTTAATTTTTTGTTGTTTATATTTTAACTACAAATTAACTTTCAATGTTTGAAAAGGGTTTCAATTCATTTCCTGGGAAGATTTGTTCATTTCAATTTAGTTCTACTGAGTAAAAATAGCTTGTTGTACTGCAGCCTTTGTTAATTCTACCATCTTAATTTTATTGTGATTTATTCTCTTCACATCTCTTACTTAAGTGGCAGAAGTCCATAATCTCATAAAATATACCTTTATTCTGCATTTATTCACAGCGCTTAACCAACAGTTCTCTCTGTGTCCATAGTTTGTAAAAGAAACCACCATCATGCCGGATAAATTATTAATTGACGACACAAATGTTAAAACAAACAAATGATATTATACTTACAGTCTCAGCAGCTCCAAGTCTCCCTCTGCTTCACGGGTTTCAGTCTCCGCGCATTTTCCGTTTATCAGTCGTCACCTTTATGTTCCAACACAGCGCTGCACGGAGTAAAAATCCGTTTATCCCCGCTTTATGAAAAATATTAAGAAGCTGTTGAGGACAGTCTTTACAGTGACTTTTGCTGCTAAATTAAGAGACACGCACGTTAATAACTCCGCTCATGTAAACACGAAAGACGTGTGCACGCACCGCAGGGAATTCAGAAGTTTTATTTATGAAAAATATTCAGAAGCTGATGAGGACAGTCTTTACGGTGACTTTTGTTGCTAAATTAAGAGGCACGCACGTTAATAACTCCGCTCATGTAAACACGAAAGTAAAGACGTGTGCACGCGCGGCAGGGAACTCTTGCCGGATGAGAACCGTTTTAACACCACAGAAGAAGAACGAACATATCCGTTAGCGCATCGGTTGTTCATGGTTCTCGGCCGTTGTTCCTGGCTCACTGACCCGGTTTCGACCCGATTATACTCAGCAGACGTTCACAAACGTAAAAATATTATATTAAAATATATTAATATTATATTAAAAGATCAATCCGCAGATTTTGTGGATCGATATCGGCTCAGTCAAACGTGGATCGATCCATATTGATATATCAATCTTTTGAACCCACCCCTAGGTACGTCTGGATCACTGCAGATTCTGCTCCAATCCATCTATCAACCTCTCGCTCCATTCTCCCCTCACTCATGAATAAGACCCCAAGATACTTAAACTCCTCCACTTGGGGCAGGAGCTTGTCCCCAACTCAGAGAGGACAATTCACCTTTTTCAGGCTGAGGACCATGGACTCGCACTTAAAGGTGCTGATTCTCATTCCAGCCACTTCACACTCAGCGGAAAACCGTCCCAGTAAGACCATTGGTAAGGTCATTGCTGGATAAAACCAACAGGACATCATCATCAGCAAACAACAGAAATGAGATCTTGTGGTCACCGAGCATGACACCCTCCATTCCCTGGCTGCGCCTAGAAATCCTGTCCATAAAAATTATGAACAGGATCGGTGACAAAGGGCAGCCCTGGCGGAGTCCAACTCTCACTGGGAATGAGTCTGACCAAGTGTTGACAATATGAACCAAACTCTCACAATGGTCGTATAGAGACCGGATAGCTTGTAACAACAAGCCTGATGACTCATTCTCCTGAAGCACCCCCCACAAAAAACCACGAGGGACGTGGTTGAATGCCTTCTCCAAGTCCACAAAACACATGTAAACTGGTTGGGCAAACTCCCACAAACCCTCAAGGATTCTTGAGAGGGTAAAGAGCTGGTCTGATGTGCCACAGCCAGGACGAAAACCCCATTGCTCCTCCTGAATCTGAGCTTTGACCAACAGCCGGACTCTCCTCTCCAGTACCCTGGCATAGAACTTCCCGGGGAGGCTTAGGAGTGTGATCCCTCTAAAGTTGGAGCACACCCTCCCGTCCCCTATATAAAGAGAAAAACCACCACCCCGGTTTGCCATACCAAAGGCACTGTCCCCGACCTCCTCACAGTGTTGCAGAGGTGTGTCAACTAGGACAACCCCACAACATCCAGGGCCTTGAGGTGCTCAGGGCGAATCTTGTCCACCCCCGGGGCCTGGCCACCAAAGAGATTTTTAACCACCTTGGCGACCTCAGCCCCTGTGATGGGTGAGTCGTCCCCCTCGTCCACAAGCCCTGCTTCCTCTGTGGAAGGTACGCCAGTGGGATTGAGGAGATTGAAGTATTCCTTCCACCGCCCGACAATATCCCCAGCCGAAGTCAGCAGCGTCCCATCCGCACCAAACACAGTGTAGACAGGGAGCTGCTTATCCCTCCTGAGCCACAGGAAAGTTTGCCAGAATCTCTTTGAGGCTGACCGGAAGTCTTCTTCCATGGCCTCACCGAACTCATCCCACACCCGAGTTTTTGCTTCAGCAACCACCCGAGCTGCACTCCGCTTGGCCTGCCGGTACACCTCAGCTGCTTCAGAAGTCCCACAAGCTACAATACAACAGAAACATTGAGTGTGTTCAACTTCATGCAGTTCTGTGCAGACCTGACTTAACCCATAGACTGCGTATGGCGCTCCGTTGCACCGTCAGCCCCTAGTGGTCAAGGTTTTTTTTCAAGAAAATATTCAGCTCAGATGTCAGAGATTTCCAAAGCTATAACTTGAAAGTGGTAAGAGATAATGGCTTACTGTCAATTAGCAAGATGTAGAATATGATTCAAAGTTTGAGATGGGGTAAATTTATGCATCTAATTTGCATAATGCCACGGCAGCCATATCGAATTAAATAACTTTCAGTCCAAAGTGGACTTTGGACATATTTACACAAAGAATGGTTTTGCTTTTTGTCACTATTCCTTGTTTTGGGCATTTTGTTATCTTATCTTCAAAGTATATGAACCAGAAAATCAGTACAATGCAGTACAATGTAAACAAACACAGACATTCGTCACATACTGCTGGCAAAGGCGGCTCTTGCTTCGTCCATTTTCGTCCATCCTGGTCGTTATTTTGCCTTACGTCGGTCATTTATGCTTTCTCTCCCACATCCAGAAACTCTTATGATTATCCCACCTCAATTTTTCTTTTATTCCGCTGCAATTTCTCTTATATGACGACATACAACTGGCGCAATTGTTGTCCAGTCACATGGCGCTGGGGGCGGCAGCAGGTAAACATCAACCAGCTTCACCCACCCTCTGTTATAACAAAATGTAAACATTTACCTTCATAAGCTAAATAACCTCTTTTTAGAATCATAGTTGGCAAATTTGCGAGCAAATGGCTCCTCTGTCTGCGCTCGAGTACATCCACAGCGATGGGTAATGTCCACATTTGTTTGTCTGAAAATTTCTTCTTCTCTGGTGTCCAGAAGGAATGCTTCTATGTCTGCCAAAAGTCCTCCAGGGAAAGAGCAGTAAGTTATACGTGTCTGTCACCTTGTGAGGTGGAATTCTTAGTACAACTGGGGAGTGTTTGGCACGCCACATAACATCACATGACAG
Source organism: Pholidichthys leucotaenia (assembly GCA_020510985.1). Lineage (NCBI taxonomy): Eukaryota > Metazoa > Chordata > Actinopteri > Cichliformes > Pholidichthyidae > Pholidichthys > Pholidichthys leucotaenia. Next base: position 39,167,258 of record CM035841.1, on the reverse strand, counting down.
GCGCAGCACTGTGCCATAGGCAGTGGGGGCGCTATCTGAATGTGAAATCAAGGATGTTAAAGGGTTAAAGCGATGCATTGTGGGATTGAAGTAGTGCCTGCTGGTTAGAAATTTCTGTCTCACTTGAGTGGGCTGCAACACGTCAGCATGTCACATGACCTTAAAGCCTTGTGGGAGCAAGTTGGCCTCAGTCAGAACTTGCAGTTGCCTCAGACCAGCTGCAGCTGCTTGGATCCTCCCGATGATATCAGAACTCTGTCCTGATTGGCTTAATACATTGTCTGTCGACGTAAAAAAATTCCTGTCAGGTATAACTCCATTTTTATCACCTTTATTCCAGATGTAATCACTGCTGATCACAGCTGTTTCCCTAAACCTAGAATGTTGTGGAAGAAATCTTTTCCTGATGTTGCTACAAAAACAGCTTGGACAGACCCAGATAAACTCATTATCACTAATAAAATAAATCCACTCCAAGATAATACACTGACTTTACTCCTGTAATTCATTTTTGAGCAGATTTACAATAACTGTCTCTCCATGTTCTTTCTACAATAGTGAAGAATCAGTTTCCCATTTATTTTTTAATTGTCAGATTTCACAAGAACTGTGGAAAGAGGTTTCTACCTAGTTTTTCAATCCTTTAGTCAACTGACCATTTCTAGAAACTCTGGTCTTGTTTCTAAACTGTAACATGAATGCTTTCTTTCTCAATGAATGTGTGAATTTTTGTGTGTTGGTGGAAAATACACAAAGCAAAATTCCCATAATCCTCCCTAAATATCTTGCGATGTAAGAATGAGCTCCAACATGTGTTCATGTCCCGTTCCAGAATATACAGAAACGTAGTAAAGACTCTGAACATTATCAATCAAATCCCACAGAAATGACTGGACTGGTGTCTGTGAACTTCTCTTTAATGTTTCTGATTTTTCATAAGTGTATTATCCCTCATATGCTGATCTGTTAAAACTCCATTTTACTTTTTTCTCTGATGTCCTTCATTTGTTCACTGTTCATTGTTGTGATATGTGACACTTTAATAAAGATGAAGATGAAAAACACCTTATTCCATAGAAATAAATATAATATGTGAGTCAGGATGATTTATCCTCCAAAGGTAGACACTTTTGTCTGAAACTGAAGGGTTGTCGCTTTTTATCCAGAACAGGTATTAGATGTTCCACTCAGCTTTATTAAAACACTGATAAGTTTTCATTTAAATTTATAGCCTATGTAAAATAAAACTAATCTAAATCATTTAAACAAGCTAGAAACAATTAATGTGACACATGTAACCAAGGAGGTTTTAATGTGTTTTTCATACATCTGATAGACTTTCTAAGGCGAACTGGATTAAAGATTAAAAACAAAGAAAAATTCAGGTATTTGATCCCAAATTTTATTCTGAATAAAAACTGGTGGAGCAATTTTTGTTAAAATGCATTTATGACATACAGTCTTCCTATTCAGGTCTTAAATGTCCATAAACAGGTTTGTTCATGTTGGCTTCACATGAACAAACAGGTTTACCGTCAAGTCCCCCTCCATAACAAACTCGCCCCATAACCTGCTCCTGCCTTTCCAAGCTTGCTCCATGCCCAGCTCGCCCCACAACAAACTCCGCCCATCATGGCCTCTGTCGCCACCCAGTGATTCAGGCCAGCTCACAGAATATCACATTGAAACTGGCCAAATAAAATCACATGGTATCCACTCGCAGCTGTCTGATTTTGAGTTGACTGTTTCAACACTTCCCTACTGAGAAACTGGATTTTTTTTTTATTTTCAGTGTTACAGTTTTAATAAAATATATATTTTCAACCCATCTATTTCAACCATACTTTTAATTTCTTTGAAATTAAAACATGTGACTGGCTATAGTGGGTTTTGTTTTAAACCTATTACTTTCTTCAGGACTGATCTGAATTAAATGTGCTGCAGCCTCTTGGAATTAAAGTCAATTCTATCCAAGCTCAAACAGAATACGGTTGCCTACTACGGTCTACTTCCCAGTCCCACATCCACCATGCTGCCATCGGTGACATCCATCACACAGCAGGGCTTCCCGTGGTGGCCGTGTCGTCTTCCATGATGAGCGTTCAGGTAATGCACAGCCTACATTTATATGCTTCTGGGGAGAGTTGGGCGTGTCAAGACACGAGCCAGTTATGGGGCGGCTGTAGCGAGTTTGTTGTGTGTGTGTGTGTGTGGGGGGGGGGGGGCTTGACCGCTAATCGTATTAACATCATTTTTCTCCACACAAAAAGCTCATTTGGATCAACAGATCTATAAATTAGGAAAATAAACTGATTTTTTAAATGACAAATGAGCTGAAAATAATTTTGGTCATGTTACAACTCTTAAAAAGGTCTGTCTTTGTGTCATGCAGAATCATCAAGATGCAGAACGGAAAAAGTCAGGAGAGAAGACACACCTTTTTCAAGAGAAATCCTGGGAGTTCAAGTGAAAGCTTCACAGGTGAGCAATGAAAGAAATTCAGGATAAAAATGATTACATGCAGTTTTTTTTTTTTAGTTACAGCTTGTGAAAGAGGTCTATTTTTAACACGGGGATGTTCATAAATGTAGTATGCGGCGGAAACCTAATTTCAGTACAAATTTGCAAGAATGAAGGTACAAAAATATGATAAAAGATGCTAATTTGCAATTTAAGAAATCACAAATTTACTAGGAAAAAAGTTATATTTTCATAAGAAAATACACAACTTCCAAATGCCGACCCCCCCCCCCCACACACACACACACTTTTCTAAGAAAAAGTCATAAATTTACAACAATAAAGTCTATCATTTACAAGAGGGTTTTCTTGCAAGCTAACATTTTTTCTTGGAAAGTTATAACTTTTTTAAATAAATGTGCAACTTTTCCTGGGACATTTATCATTTTTGTAGTGAATTTATTACTTTTTTTCCTGGAAATCTGCCATTTTTCTATAAAATTTGTAACTTTTTTCCCTATAGAAGTTGCAACCATTTTCCCATATTTTCATGATTTTTCTTGTACATTTGCTTCTGTCCTCTCACTGATAAACTAAGTTATCCTCTTCAAACTATCCAGTGTTGCCAGACGTACGATAATTATCGTATTTGTACAATAATTTTGCCCTGTGTATGACGTACGATCAATAATTTCAAAATTCCCCTAATGTATGATAATTTCACCCCTTCATTACATGGCTACGTTAATACATTAGCAAACACAATCAGAATACGGATCCTGCGCATACATACTACGTCTGTTTTTAACGTGTCATCTCATGTGCGGGGGCTGTGTGGAAAACAAGAGGAAGACTCGCGTTGCAGTAGCAGAGAGGCAGCCTCGGATGGAGGTGAGCGATGGGATCTGCAGTTCACTGAAACGTGCCGAGTCAAGCTAAAAAGATCCGTTAGAAATAGTGTCACACTGAATCACCCTGTACTGGAGCTCTAACTGTCTACCACTCACTAAACCGAGAGTCAGCTGAACTGAGTGGGCGGGGCTCATTTGCTGCTCAGGGAGGGATTCAGCTGCTGATCCCTGGCTTCCAGTACAGCTCTGGTGAGTGATTCAGCACAGTACAATCATCCATAAAAACAAGTACATTTGGTTGAATCGTTCGTGTACGTTACAATACTAATGCAGGAACAAGAGACTCAACAAGTAAGCAACATCACAAGCAGGTTGAGAAATGAAGGGGGTGTGGGGGGGTGACAGATCCCAGTTTTACTGGGTGGTTCAAAGCGGTTGTTGTTATTAGTGCTAAAGCTTTCTGTTGCTGCTGCAACGTGCAAATGTCTGCAAAAAATGTCACTTAATTGTAGTTCTGAGTAAAACTGAAACAGGTTTCTGCTTCAGTTATCAGAGGCATTTTAGCAGTAGTTTAGGTGGACTGATTGTTTATTCCTAATGTATAAACAGAGTACTTCTCAAAATATTTATGAGGCAAGACCTTGATATATGATGATTCAACAGAAGACATATAAAAGATAGTTAAGTACGAACTGATATTTTGGGCCATTCAGCACAGGCTCATCCTGTACTCCACACAGGTAGAGGTGCTGTTTTTCAACCGATTTGTTTGATTATTTATAGGTAAAACTGTGTTATAGACTGTAATATGTACGATCTGTGATACTGTGTTACTGAAGCAAATGGTCCCGAGCCGCGTCAGAATAAAAACTGGGTTTGAACGATAGTGTTCCTCAAAATAGAACAATGTATTATTGCATATATGTGTACAATACTTCAACATTTCCCATCTGGCAACACTGAAACCATCCTTGCTGTCTTTATGAGGATGGAGGGCAGTGTTGGATGTGTGTGTGTGTGTGTGTGTGTGTGTGTGTGTGTGTGTGTGTGTGCGTGGCAGTGCCCGCCCCCTAGGGTGGCGTGAGGTTGGCACAGCCCCTCTGTATATAAACCCCGATCTGTTAATAAAGTTGAGAGTTCTATGTTGCAGGAAGTCTCGCCTCTGACTCCCTCATTTCAAGACATAACATTTGGTAACGAGGAAAACTGGAAATATTTTAAAGTATGGAAGCGTGCTGGTTGCCTCCACCTCTGATGCCATTCTTGGAGACCGCGGGAGAGCTGTTGGCTGCGTGGCCAGACTGGAGGGCCGAATTTGAAAACTACATCGCAGCACTGGGCCTCCATGGACTCGATGAGACAACGGCAGAAACTCCTGGTCCGTAACCTTGGCATGGAGGGCTGGAGGATCCTCGACTCGCTGGGCACGGAGGAGTGCTATGAGGATGCCGTTGTGCGAATGGGCATGCACTTTGCCAAACAGACGAGGGCCAGGAGGCTGCGGGCGTTGGAGCTGTGGGCACCAGAATTGGCGGGGCTAGTTAGCTTCGATGGGCTAACAGCTCATTCTTCGTCTACGGACTAGCTGGCTGTTGCTGTGCGCCAAAGCTGGACATCGTGGTAGAACCGGGACCACGGGTGGAAGAGTCCCCAGTCACCGAAAATAGCGAGCCAGCCATGGTGCGCAGCATGGTGCAGGACCAAAGCGCTGATGGGGCAGATGGCGCGGTACGCAAAGACGACGGAGAGGAGGTGCAGCAGGAGTCGGCCCCGCTGCTGGAAGCTACACAGTGGGAGTGCAAGACCATACAGGCTGAGGGCCCTGGGGAAAAGCGGCAGCCACAGGATCCAGAGACGGCGCAGCGGGACACCTGGAGCGAGAGTACCAGGAGCAGCGACGAGGCGTCTGGGTTGGAGGGTATGGCCGACGAGAACGGTCCTGAGAGCCCAGAGGGAGAGCAGCCGCAAATCGACAACGAGTCGACGCAGCGGGGCACCTGAGACGAGGGCGCTGAGAACGGTGACGAGGTGCCCGGGTCGGACAGTGGGGCAGACGAGGGTGATGCTGAAGGCCCAGAGGGACAACAGTCGCAACTGGACACAGTGACAGTGCAGCAGTACACTGGGACTGAGAGTGCTGGATACAGCAGCGGGTGCCTGGGCCAGACAACGAGACCGACGGGGGTGACGTCTTGAGCCCCGGAGGTGAGCAGCGGCAGCCGTGTGCCCTGGAGGAGGGTGCTGGGTGTTATGAAAAGGTGCCCGAGGCAGTGGACGACAGCAAGGAGCGACCTTCGGGTCTACCCGAGGTGCGGCCACTGGGGGCCGGAGTGTCTGGAGCCATGGTGGTGGTGAAAAAATGGCGCACCGGAGAACAGCACAGCGAGCCAAGAGGGAAGAGATTCCTCTTGGCGGGAGAGGACATTTTTGCCAGGGAGGGGGGTTTTGACCCTGGCGGTAGCCAATGACTGGGCGCACATATGCCAAAGGGCTGCCCAGGTCCTCCGTGGCAGAGTAAAAGATGGTGGCTGCCCAGAGACATTGGAGCCACTTAAATCATGATGTGTAAATATGTAAATACATCAATATTTGTATGTATTTGAATATGTGTACTTTGTATATATTGTTTGCTGGTGTGCATGTGTGTGTGTGTGTGTGTGAATGTGAATAATATGGGATTATTTTGTATTTTCAAGAGACAAGGTCCATTTTAGTTGTTCTTTGTGTGAATGTGATAGGTTGTTTTCCATCCATCCATCCATCCATCTTCTACCGCTTTTCCAGAGGTCCGGGTTGCGGAGGCAGCAGTTCAAGCAGAGAAGCCCAGACTTCCCTCTCCTCCGCCACCTGCTCCAGCTCTTCAGAGAGGATACCAAGGCGTTCCCAGACCAGCTGGGAGACATAGTCTCTCCACCGAGTCCTGGGTCTGCCCCGGGGTCTCCTTCCAATGGGACGTGCCCGAAACACCTCAAGTGGGAGGCGTCCAGATGGCATCCTAATCAGATGCCCATACCACCTCAATTGACTCCTTTCAATGTGGAGGAGCAGCGGTTCTACTCTGAGCCTCTGCCGGATGACTGAGCTCCTCACCCTATCTTTGAGGGTGAGTCCAGCAATCCGACGGAGAAAGCTCATTTCAGCCGCTTGTATCCACGATCTTGTTCTTTCGGTCATTACCCAAAGCTCGTGACCATAGGTGAGAGTAGGAACGTACATTGACTGGTAAATCGACAGCTTTGCCTTAGAACTAAGCTCCCTCTTCACCACAACAGACCAGTACAACGTCCGCATCACTGCAGATGCTGCTCCGATCCGTCTGTCAATCTCTCGCTCCATTTTCCCCTCACTCGTGAATAAGACCCCAAGATACTTAAACTCCTCCACTTGGGGCAGGAGCCTGTCCCCAACCCGGAGAGGACAATCCACCTTTTTCTGGCTGAGGACCATGGACTCGGACTTGGAGGTGCCGATTCTCATCCCAGCCACTTTACACTCAGTGGCAAACCATCCCAGCAAGAGCTGTAGGTCATTGCTGGTTGAAGCCAACAGGACAACATCATCTGCAAACAACAGAGATGAGATCCTGTGGTCACCAAGCATGACGCCCTCCATTCCCTGGCTGCGCCTAGAAATCCTGTCCATAAAAGTTATGAACAGGATCAGTGACAAAGAGCAGCCCTGGCGGAATCCAACTCTCACTGGAAATGAGTCCGACCGAGTGTTGGCAATACGAACCAAACTCTTGCAACGGTCGTAAAGAGACCAAATAGCTCTTAACAACAAGCCTGATACCCCATACTCCCGAAGCACCCCCCACAAAAAACCACGAGGGACGCGGTCAAATGCCTTCTCCAAGTCCACAAAACACATGTAAACTGGTTGGACAAACTCCCACGAACCCTGGAGAATTCTCGAGAGGGTAAAGAGCTGGTCCGATGTGCCATGGCCAGGACGAAAACCACATTGCTCCTCCTGAATCCGAGGTTCGACCAACGGCCGGACTCTCCTCTCCAGTAGCTTGGCATAGACCTTCCCCGGGAGGCTGAGGAGTGTGATCCCTCTAAAGTTGGAGCACACCCTCCGGTCCCCTTTCTTGAAGAGAGGAACCACCACCCCGGTTTGCCATGCCAAAGGCACTGCCCCCGACCTCCACGCAATGTTGCAGAGGCGAGTCAACCATGACAGCCCAACAACATCCAGGGCCTTGAGGTACTCAGGGCGAATCTCATCCACCCCCGCGGCCCGGCCACCAAGGAGATTTTTAACCACCTTGGCGACCTCAGCCCCTGTGATAGGCGAGTCATCCCCCTCGTCCTCAAACCCTGCTTCCTCTGTGGAAGGCGTATCAGTGGGATTGAGGAGATCCTCGAAGTATTCCTTCCACCGCCCGACGATATCCCCAGTCGAAGTCAACAGCGCCCCATCCGCACCATACACAGTGTGGACAGGGAGCTGCTTTCCCCTCCTGAGCCGCCGCACAGTTTGCCAGAATCTCTTCAAGGCTGACCGAAAGTCTTGTTCCATGGCCTCACCGAACTCCTCCCATACCCGGGTTTTTGCTTCAGCAACCACCCGAGCTGCACTCTGCTTGGCCTGCCGGTACACCTCAGCTGCTCCAGGAGTCCCACAAGCCAACCAAGTTTGATAGGACTCCTTCTTCAGCTTAATGGCCCCCCTCACCACTGGTGTCCACCACTTGGTTCTGGGGTTGCCACCACGAGATGCACCGACCACCTTGCGGCTGCAGCTCTGGGCCGCCGCTTCAGCAACAGAGGTGGAGAACATGGCCCATTCAGACTCCACATCTCCAGACTCCCTCGGAATGTGGTTGAAGTTCTTCCGGAGGTGGGAGTTGAAGACCTCCCAGACAGGGGCCTCAGCCAGACATTCCCAGCATACCCTCACTATACGTTTGGGTCTACCAGGTCTGAATGGCTTCCTCCCCTGCCATCGGATCCAACTCACCACCAGGTGGTGATTAGTTGACAGCTCTGCACCTCTCTTTACCCAAGTGTCCAAGACATACGGTGGCAGGTCTGATGACACAATAACAAATCGATCATTGACCTGCGACCTAGGGTGTCCTGGTGCCAGGTGCACATATGGACACCCTTATGCTTGAACATGGTGTTTGTTATGGACAAACTGTGGTTAGCACAGAAGTCCAATAACTGAACACCACTTGGGTTCAGATCGGGCAGGCCGTTCCTCCCAATCACTCCCCTCCAGGTTTCACTGTCATTGCCACGTGCGCATTGAAGTCCCCCAGAAGGACAATGGAGTCTCCAAGAGGAGCACCCTCCAGCACCCCAGTCACAGACTCTAAAAAGGGTGGGTACTCTGAAACATCATTTGGTGCACAGGCACAAACGATGGTCAGGACCCGTTTCCCAACCCGAAGGCGCAGGGAAGCAACCCTTTCATCCACTGGGGAAAACTCCAATATTAAGGCAGCAAGGTGGGGGGATACAAGAATACCCACCCCTGCTCGTCGCCTCTCGCCCGGGGCAACTCCAGAAAAGGCCAAGCTCCAGCCCCTCTCCAGGAGACTGGTTCCGGAACCGGAGCTGTGTGTTGAGGTGAGGCCGACTATATCTAGTCGGTATCTCTCAACCTCGTACACCAGCTCAGGCTCCTTCCCCACCAGAGAGGTGACATTCCACGTACCAAAAGCCAGTTTAGAAAGCTTGGGATCAGTTCGCCAAGGTCTCCGCCTTTGACCGCCACCTAATCCACATAGCACCGGACCCCCATGATCCCTCCTGCAGGTGGTGAGCCCACTGGAGGGCGGACCCATGTAACTCCTTCGGGCTCAGCCCGGCCGGGTCCCATGGGTGAAAACCCGGCCACCAGACGCTAGCCATCAAGCCCCTCCCCCAGGCCTGGCTCCAGGGTGGGGCCCCGGTAACCCCATACCGGGCGGGGTACACTGTATCCTTGATCTAGAATTTATCATGAGAGTCTGTTGGATCGTTCTTAGTCTGGCCCTTCACCCAGGACCAGTTTGTCTTGGGTGACCCTATCAGAGGCAGATTACCCTGGACAACATAGCTCCTGGGATCACTGGGGCACGCAAACCCCCCACCACGATAAGGTGACGACCCATGAGGGGGATAGGTTGTTTTATTGCAGTTTATTGTTTCCCAGGTTCTTAGTGCGTGATTCGGGTTCTAAATTTTGGAGGTTTTCAATGGTATGTGTAATTTCCCATTTCCTAAGGGGGGAGGGAATGTTGGATGTAGGGGTGGGTTCCAAAAGATCGATACAACGGTATGGATCGATCCACGTTTGACTGAGCCGATATCGATCCACAAAATCTGCCGATCGATCTTTTAATATACAGTGGGGCAAAAAGGTATTTAGTCAGCCACCAATTGTGCAAGTTCTCCCACTTAAAAGATGAGAGAGGTCTCCAATTTTCATCATAGGTATACCTCAACTATGAGAGACAAAATGAGAAAAAAAAATCCAGAAAATCACATTGAAGGATTTTTAATGAATTAATTGGTAAATTCCTCAGTAAAATAAGTATTTGGTCACCTACAAACAAACAAGATTTCTGGCTCTCACAGCCTCTTAAAGACCTTCTTCTTTAAGAGGCTCCTCTGTCCTCCACTCGTTACCTGTATTAATGGCACCTGTTTGAACTCGTTATCAGTATAAAAGACATCTGTCCATAACTTCAAACAGTCAGACTCCAAACTCCAATATGGCCAAGAACAAAGAGCTGTCAAGGGACACCAGTGTTGAATATTCAGTAGTTCATAATGGTTCATACACATAAGTTAATAGTTATTACATATTAAAATACATATAAAACAAACAGATATTATAAACATTTAAAGTTAATTAGTAAAAGCTATTCATAGCAGTAATTTAATTAAAATCCCAAAGGTGTTTTCCTTCAATGCAGTCGCTAGACATTGTCCACTAGATGGCGCTGGTGCTGTACCTTTGGCCAGGAAATGTTATTGTTCAAGCTGCAGACCAAAGAAGAAGTCAATGCTAAGCAATGCTGTGCTATCAGAGAGACGGATGCATGTTAGCCAGCGAGAACAACAAATGTGTTGTAAACTGAGATGCAGCATTTTTCCAGTAAAGCCAAATGAAGTTAAAGTTGGGTGTTTGGACATTTTTCTTTATGACAACTGATGTTACAGCTAAAACCACAACATTTTTTTGGTGCCGAAAACCCGGGAGCGGGAAAAGTGAAGAGAGAACTTTGTTGGGATTAAGCCGATAGCTGCAACAACACGGAGACGAAAGGAAAAAAATGTCGGAGCGACTTCAAAGGCTAAAACAGAAACGGACCGTGCTGCGGACGTCCATTACAAAGCTGATGCAAACTATACAAGATGAAACAAGTAAGACTGATATAAACAGTGACCGTTTGCGGGAGCTGTTAGCCATGTTGTCACAGAAAGAGAAAAGCCTGCAAGACACTGAACCCGATATAGAGCAGGAGATCCCTTTGGACAAGTTAGATGCGGACATGGTGCGGACACTTGAGTATCAAGACAACACAAATTTATGGAGGACGCGGGCAGAGAGAGCGATTGAACGGGCTGCCTTACAGCAACAAGAACAAGCAAGAGACGCCACCGTATCAGCGAATCCACATCGGCTGAGTGACGCAAGTACACGGGCAACTACAAGCAGACCCTCAGTAAAGCTACCCAAGCTCTCAATAAACAAATACAACGGAGAAGTGTGCATGTGGCAAGAGTTTTGGAACCAATTCGAAAATGCAATTCACCAAAACCCAGATTTGAACAAAACTGAAAAGTTCACTTACTTGAAGTCATATCTCATTGGGCCAGCTGCACGCGCCGTCGCAGGGCTGAAGGTAACTGACACGAACTATGATGCTGCAGTAGACATGCTTAAGCAAAGATTTGGAAGGAAAGATCTCATTGTAAGTGCACACATGTCTAAGTTACTAAATCTAAGTCCAGTTAAAAGGTCCTCAGACATTGTTGCCTTGAGACAACTTTTTGATGACGTTGAAGTACAAATCAGAAACCTAGAAGCTTTAGGAGTCGTGTCAGACAGTTATGGAGGTTTACTGTGCCCCATACTGCTCAAAATGATTCCTGACGATCTTGCCCTTGAGTACACCCGCAAAACAGATATAGGGCAAAAGTGGGATGTTGATGGCCTTGTGAAGTTTTTGCAACAAGAAGTTGAAAGCAGGGAGCGTGCTGCACATTTGACACAAATGAGAGAGAATCATAAAGATACACATGCAAATCAGAAACAGCACTGCAAACCAGATTCAAGCAGAGAAAAGTGGAAAGGACCTAATGTGCCCTCAGCTGCAGCCCTCCACACAGGCAGTTCGAATACACCCTTTGTGCACAGTTGCATATTCTGTAACAGTACCAGCCACAAGTCAGAACAGTGCACTGAAGGCACAGTCACAAGCAGGAAAGAAAAGCTAAAGAAAATGGGAAGGTGCTTCATATGCCTAAAACCCAGACATCTTGCTCGAGACTGTAGATCCAAAAATGTGACATGCACTGATTGTGGAAGGAGACATCATGCTGTTGTGTGTGACAAAAGTGAGCAACCAATAGAAAAGACAGATGCTGCTGAAAACACGAGTGATACAGTAGTCTCCTCAGTCATTCCACATGCAGCCAAACCAACCCCAGAAAAATGTGAAACAGTGCTGTTGCAAACTGTGAGAGCAAGGATTGAAGGACCTGGAGGAAAGAAGATTGTGCGTTGCTTAATTGATGGAGGAAGCCAACAGAGTTTTGTCCATAAGAAACAAGTGAAAGATTTAAAACTGCCAATACTAAAACAAGAGGCATTAAGCCTTCACACGTTTGGCTCAAAAAGCCCAGTGACCACAAAATGCAATGTCATAAAACTAGTCCTGGAGAATGTGAGAAACAAAGATCAGAAAATCGAGAATGAAGCTGTTCAAACCCCACAGCTTTGTACTGCAGTCATGAAAGTCCCCAGTGAACACATCCAACGGCAGCTGGAGAAAAAAGGGCTACCAGTAGCAGATGTGTCAGCGGGAGACAAAGATGGTTTGGAGCTATGAGTACTGATCGGAGCAGATTACTACTGGAGAGTAGTCACAGGTAAAACTGAGAGACTGTCAGACGCTTTGGTTGCCATAGAAACCAGATTCGGCTGGGCAGTGCAAGGACCAGTTGTCATGTCCAGTATGAATGAAGCAACATGCATGCACATTGGACTCAGTGAAGACTCAGTGGAGATCTCAAACCAGCTAAGAGCATTTTGGGAGATCGAGTCGCTGGGCATCACTACTAAAGGTGAGGAAACACCTGATGACAAGAAGGCCAAGGAGAGCTTTGACAGGTCAGTCAGATTCATTAATGAGAGATATGAAGTGGCGTTGCCATGGCGTCAAGACACACCCAAACTCTCAGACAACAAGAAGGTTGCACAAAAGAGGTCTGAAACCCTGAAAAGAAAGCTGAAATCTGACGTGACACTGTTCAAAAGATACAACGATGTAATAGAGGATTACACAGAACAAGGAATATGTGAAGATGTGCCAGAGAGCAGTCATTCAGCAGAGACAGAGAATGTAACCTACTACTTACCTCATCATGCTGTAATCAGAGAGGACAAAGTAACTACCAAGTTAAGGGTAGTGTTTGATGCTTCGTCACATGAAGAAGGTTGTTCCTCTTTAAATGACTGTTTATTACCTGGCCCAAACCTGAATGCTGACCTCATGAGCATTTTGATCAGATTCAGACAAAATCCTGTAGCTTTCACAGCGGACATTACTAAAGCTTTCCTTCAGATATCTATAACTGAAAGTGACAGAGATGCTGTGAGATTTTTGTGGCTTACAGGACCCCCAGATGTTGAAGGCACCAACACGCGTATAATGAGAATGGCACGTGTTGTGTTTGGAGTAACTTCAAGTCCATTTTTACTTGCAGCCACTATCAGACATCATCTGGAGAAATATGAAGCTGACCAACCAGACACAGTAAAACTAATGAGAGACTCACTTTATGTGGATGATCTGATCGCTAGCTCAAGTAACTCAGACGAGGCATACAGACTTACTACAGGAGCAAGAGAAATACTGGCTGCTGCCAACATGAACCTCTGTAAGTGGACAACAAACTCCCTTGAACTGAAAACCAAGTGGTCAAACAGCAAGCTTGATTTCACACAAGAAACAGAAACACATGGAAGTGTGTTGAAGGTACTTGGTTTGGTGTGGAGACCGGACACAGATGACTTTACCTTTGCCTTCAAACATTTGATGAACATTCTAAAAGGAAAAGAAAACACAAAGAGGAGTGTTTTGAGATCATCCGCCAGAATCTTTGATACTATAGGGTTCCTAACGCCATTTACCATTCGAGTTAAATGTCTGTTTCAGGAAATGTGGCGACGGGGCCTGAGCTGGGACGACGAGCTGCCTCCAGACCTTTCACAGGCATGGCAGCAGTGGTGCATGGAGCTTCCTCAGATCCACCAAATAGTCATTCCGCGGTGGTATGGAACAGAAAAACTGTCAGATAAATCACAAGTTCTCCATGTCTTCACAGATGCAAGCGAAAAGGCGTATGGCGCAGTTGCGTATCTACAAGGACAAACAACAGAAGAAGAGACTGTTACTGCGCTCGTTGCATCCAAGTCAAGAGTGGCACCAATCAAAACAATCACACTGCCACGCTTGGAACTAATGGGAGCTGTGACTGGAGCAAGGTTGGCAAATAACCTTTTGAAGGCACTGAATATGCAGATCACTCAACTCAGAATGTGGTCAGACTCCATGATAGTGATTCACTGGATTCACAGTTCATCAAAGAAATGGAAACAGTTTATTGCCAACAGAGTGATGGAGATACAAACTTTGACACCACCAGAACTATGGACACATTGTAATGGAAAGGTGAGCCCAGCTGATCTCACCACAAGAGGTCAGTCCGCATCAAGGTTGAAAGAGGAAAATCTCTGGTGGTCAGGCCCATCAATTTTGAAAGAAAAGGAGCTTCAAACTACACCGCCAGAAACAGCACAAGAAATACTATCAGAAGAAGAGGTTAAAGCCGAGCTAAAGGCAAGTCAAGTAGCAGTACATCTCAGTAACAGTGAAAGAGTGCAATCTGAACCATTGCTACAGCTGGACAAATACAGCAAACTACAGACCGTACTAAGAGTAACTGCATGGATTCAAAGATTTCTCCACAACTGTCATTCAAAGCAAAGACAAAGGGGAGAACTAACAGCAGAGGAAATGGCAAAAGCTGAAAAGGTATGGATACGTGAAGCGCAACTTAACAGTTTTGAAAGAGAAATAACAGAGTTGAAAACTGGAGAAAATCAGAATCAGAATCAGAATCAGAATCAGCTTTATTGGCCAAGTATGCACAACACATACAAGGAATTTGACTTTGGCTAAAAACTTGCTCTCGTTGTTCAGGTGAAGGATTTAAATAAGGATTCAATGACAAACAGAGTATGTACAGTAAATTACAGTCTGTCCACGTTTCTATAAAAGGATGCAAATATATACAGGAATATATGCAGTTATTTACTCGGACTAACCACACTTTGCAGAAATATATGAAAAAATATACAATCACACAGTATTTCAATGTGGACTCAGATTCAGTGATATAATGTGAATGAAGTAAAAAGCAGTGTGAGAGTTATGTGCAATGTAATAATGGATGAAAAGTCATGAGTACAGCAAACAGGTAGGACTAGGTGAATGTTAGGAGTTCATCAGAGTGATGGCTTGAGGAAAGAAACTGTTCCTGTGACGGGTGGTTTTGACCTTCAGTGATCTGTAACGACGACCAGAAGATAGAAGTTCAAACAGTTTGTGGCCGGGGTGTGATGGGTCAGCACAGATGTTTCCCGCCCGTTTCCTGGTTATGGACCGATATAAGTTCTCAATGGAGGGTAGGTCGGTACCAATGATCCTCTCCGCAGACTTAATGATCCGCTGCAGTCTGGTCTTGTCCTGTTTAGTGGCAGATCCAAACCAGACAGTGATGGAAAAGCAGAGGACAGATTGGATGATGGCGGTGTAGAAGACAACCAGCAGCTCCTGAGGCAAATCAAACTTCTTGAGCTGACGCAGAAAAAACAACCTCTGCTGGGCCTTTTTCCGGACAGTGTCTATATGGGAGGACCACTTCAGGTTCCGGGAGATTGTGGTACCCAGAAACTTGAAGGAGTCCACAGTGGACACTGTGCTGTTGAGGATGGTGAGTGGGGGGAATGAAGGGGGGTGTCGCCTGAAATCCACAGTCATCTCCACCGTTTTGGCTGGGTTAAGTTCAAGATGGTTCTGGCTGCACCAGAGGATCAGCTGCTCCACCTCCCGCCTGTATGCAGACTCATCATCATCCCGGATCAAACCGATGACTGTGGTGTCGTCCGCAAACTTCAGGAGCTTCACCGAAGGGTCCTCTGAGGTGCAGTCGTTTGAGTAGAGGGAGAAGAGCAGTGGGGAAAGGACACATCCTTGGGGGGCGCCAGTACTAATTTTTCGGGAGCTGGATGTAAATCTCCCTAGCTTCACCTGTTGCCACCTGTCAGTCAGAAAGCTGGAGATCCACTGGCAGGTGGAGGGGGGCACCTTGAGCTGGAGGAGTTTCTGATGAAGAATGCCTGGGATGATGGTGTTGAACGCTGAGCTGAAGTCGACAAACAGGATCCTGGCGTACGTCCCTGGGGAGTCGAGGTGTTGCAGGATGTAATGTAGTCCCATATTCACTGCATCATCCACTGACCTGTTTGACCGGTAGGCAAACTGCAGTGGGTCCATCAGGGGGCCTGTGATGACCTTCAGGTGGTTCAGCACCAATCTCTCCAAGGATTTCATGACCACAGAGGTCAGGGCAACAGGTCTGTAGTCGTTTAATCCTGTAATAGAGGGTTTCTTGGGAACTGGAATGATGATGGAGCGTTTGAAGCAGGAAGGCACTTCATGCAGCTCCAGTGATCTGTTAAAGATCCGGGTGAAGATGGGGGCCAACTCGTTGGAGCAGACTCTCAGGCAGGACGGAGACACACCATCAGGTCCTGCAGCCTTCTTGATCTTTTGTCTCTGAAAGACCCGGCGCACCTCCTCTTCACAGATCATTAGTGCTGGTGGGAGGTCAGAGTGGAGGAGGGATGGAGTTCCTGGGGCTGCAGATAATCCTTTTGTGTGGGTGGGAGGTGAGAACTGTAGGTTCTTTTCAAACCTGCAGTAAAAGCTGTTTAGGTCATTAGCCAGCTGGAGGTTTTCCGCAGGGTGGGGGGATGGTCTCCTGTAGTTGGTGATATTCCGTAGGCCTCTCCAGACAGAAGCAGAGTTGTTAGCTGAGAAGTTTTTTTGTAACTTCACACTGTAGCTCCTCTTAGCAAGACTGATCTCCTTCGTCAGCATGTTTCTGGCCCGCTTGTACAGAGTCCAGTCACCAGTCCTGTTGGCCTCCTCCTTGGTCTGACGTAGCTGCTTCAGTTTAGGAATGAACCAGGGTTTATTGTTGTTGTATATGCAGAAGGTCTTGGTCTGCACACACATGACCTCGCAGAAACAGGTGTATGACGTCACAGTGTCAGTGAGTTCATTTAGGTTCAGTGAGTTCATTTAAAATGTGCACAAAGACTAAAAAATCAGAGACTTTAAACCCTTTCTAGACGAGCAAGGCTTAATCTGTGTAGGAGGAAGGCTGCATCAGTCAAACATGAGTTTCAATGAGCAGCACCCATGGTTGTTACCCTCAAATCACAGATTTGCACAACTTCTGATAAAATACAGTCACGAAAATGTCATACATTCAGGCGTGAGAGACACTCTAGTTCATCTACGAGAGAAGTATTGGATTCCACGTGCGAGACAGTCAAAAAAATGCATTTCAGACTGTACTATCTGTAAAAGATTCAAAGTAAAAGCAGCACAGCAAACAGCTGCACCTCTACCCAACGACAGAGTTACTGAAGCACCGCCGTTTGAAGTCACAGGTGTTGACTTTGCAGGCCCACTGTTTGTAAGGTCCAAGAATTCTGCAGAGAAAGCGTACATAGCACTTTTCACCTGTGCAGTTACACGTGCAGTGCACCTTGAACTAGTATCGAGTCTATCAACAGAAGGTTTCCTCTTGGCATTCAAGAGATTTATTTCACGGAGAGGACTTTGTAGAGTAATCTACTCGGACAATGCAAAAACGTTCAAGAGAGCAGATCAAGATCTAAAGGAACTGTGGAAGGCTATAAAAGAGCCAGAGCTGCTGGAATATTTTTCTGAAATGGGAATCAAGTGGAAATTTATTGCAGAAAGAGCGGCTTGGTGGGGTGGTTTTTGGGAAAAGTTAGTGCGCTCTGTAAAGGGATGCCTCAAAAGAGTAATGGGCAGAGCATCTCTGAGCTTTGAAGAGTTAACTTCTCTGTTGACAGAAATAGAAGCCACTATTAACTCAAGACCACTCACATTTGTGTACAATGATTTACAAGAACCAGAACCTCTGACGCCAGCTCATTTCCTCATAGGGAAAAGACTTACCTCTTTACCACCAAAGCCATTTTCCACAACAGGTCAGCTAGCAAATGCAAATAAAGAAAAGCTGACCCGAAGATGGAAATATCGCCATAGACTTGTCAATGAATTTTGGAACAGATGGAGGAGGGAGTATTTGCTGGACCTCAGATCGGCTCACACTCGTCATACCCCAAATCCAACACAACTCAAACCAGGAGATTTGGTTCTCATTGAAGATGACAAGATACCAGGCCAAACATGGAAAACAGGACTAATCATAGAGGTGTTCCCAGGAAGAGATGGACTAGTCAGATCCTGCGCTGTGCGCACTCCAACTGGGACGACGTTAAGAAGACCAGTTAAGCTACTATATCTTTTTGAAGTTAACATTTGAACTGTTTTCTTGGGGGGGAGGATGTTGAATATTCAGTAGTTCATAATGGTTCATACACATAAGTTAATAGTTATTACATATTAAAATACATATAAAACAAACAGATATTATAAACATTTGAAGTTAATTAGTAAAAGCTATTCATAGCAGTAATTTAATTAAAATCCCAAAGGTATTTTCCTTCAATGCAGTCGCTAGACATTGTCCACTAGACGGCGCTGGTGCTGTACCTTTGGCCAGGAAATGTTATTGTTCAAGCTGCAGACCGAAGAAGAAGTCAATGCAAAGCAATGCTGTGCTATCAGAGAGACGGATGCATGTTAGCCAGCGAGAACAACAAATGTGTTGTAAACTGAGATGCAGCATTTTTCCAGTAAAGCCAAATGAAGTTAAAGTTGGGTGTTTGGACATTTTTCTTTATGACAACTGATGTTACAGCTAAAACCACAACAACCAGAAACAAAATTGTAGACCTGCACCAGGCTGGGAAGACTGAATCTGCAATAGGAAAGCAGCTTGGTGTGAAGAAATCAACTGTGGGAGCAATTATTAGAAAATGGAAGACATACAAGACCACTGATAATCTCCCTCCATCTGGGGCTCCACACAAGATCTCACCCCGTGGGGTCAAAATTATCACGAGAACGGTGAGCAAAAATCCCAGGACCACATGGGGGGACCTAGTGAATGACCTGCAGAGAGCTGGGACCAAAGTAACAAAGGCTACATCAGAAACACACTACGCCGCCAGGGACTCAAATCCTGCAGTGCCAGACGTGTCCCCCTGCTTAAGCCAGTACATGTCCAGGCCCGTCTGAAGTTTGCTAGAGAGCATTTGGATGATCCAGAAGAGGATTGGGAGAATGTCATATGGTCAGATGAAACCAAAACAGAACTTTTTGGTAAAAACTCAACTTGTCGTGTTTGGAGGAGAAAGAACACCATACCTACTGTGAAGCATGGGGGTGGAAACATCATACTTTGGGGCTGTTTTTCTGCAAAGGGACCAGGACGACTCATCCATGTAAAGGAAAGAATGAATGGGGCCATGTATCGTGAGATTTTGAGTGAAAACCTCCTTCCACCAGCAAGGGCATTGAAGATGAAACGTGGCTGGGTCTTTCAGCATGACAATGATCCCAAACACACCGCCCGGGCAACGAAGGAGTGGCTTCGTACGAAGCATTTCAAGGTCCTGGAGTGACCTAGCCAGTCTCCAGATCTCAACCCCATAGAAAATCTTTGGAGGGAGTTGAAAGTCCGTGCTGCCCAGCAACAGCCCCAAAACATCACTGCTCTAGAGGAGATCTGCATGGAGGAATGGGCCAAAATACCAGCAAGAGTGTGTGAAAACCTTGTGAAAACTTACAGAAAACGTTTGACCTCTGTCATTGCCAACAAAGGGTATATAACAAAGTATTGAGATGAACTTTTGTTATTGACCAAATACTTATTTTACCGAGGAATTTACCAATTAATTCATTAAAAATCCTTCAATGTGATTTTCTGGATTTTTTTTTCTTATTTTGTCTCTCATAGTTGAGGTATACCTATGATGAAAATTGGAGAACTCTCTCATCTTTTAAGTGGGAGAACTTGCACAATTGGTGGCTGACTAAATACTTTTTTACCCCACTGTATTTAATATATTTTAATATAATATTTTTATGTCTGTGAACGTCTGCTGAGTGTAATCGGGTCGAAACCGGGTCAGTGAGCCAGGAACCACGGCCGAGAACCATAAACAGCAGACATGCTAACGGAGCTAACAGCTAGCAAGCTAACGGATATGCTAGTTCTTCTTCTGTGGTGTTAAAACAGTTCTCATCCGGCAAGAGTTCCCTGCGGCGCGTGCACACGTCTTTCGTGTTTACATGAGCAGAGTTGTTAACGTGCGTGTCTTTTAATTTAGCAACAAAAGTCACCGTAAAGACTGTCTTCAACAGCTTCTGAATATTTTTCATAAAGCGGGGATAAACGGATTTTTACTTCGTGCAGCGCTGTGTAGGAACATAAAGTTGACAACTGATAAAGGGAAAATGCACTGGCTGAAACCCGTGAAGCAGAGGGAGACTTGGAGCTGCTGAGATTGTAAGTATAATATCATTTGTTTGGTTTAACATTTGTGTCGTCAATTAATTTATCCGGCATAATGGTGGTTTCTTTTACAAACTATGGACACAGAGAGAACTGTTGGTTAAGCACTGTGAATAAATGCAGAATAAAGGTATATTTTATGAGATTATGGACTTCTACCACTTAAGTAAGAGATGTGAAGAGAATAAATCACAATAAAATTAAGATGGTAGAATTAACAAAGGCTGCAGTACAACAAGCTATTTTTACTCAGTAGAACTAAATTGAAATGAACAAATCTTCCCAGGAAATGAATTGAAACCCTTTTCAAACATTGAAAGTTAATTTGTAGTTAAAATATAAACAACAAAAAATTAAAAAAAAAAAAAAACTAAATTATTAAACCCTACTGTGGTGTGGGGATCTAAAAATATGATTGTTAATTTTACTGTGAAATCTATTCTTTTCATCTGCCTTCAGATGTGTGAAGACTGGAAGCTGTCAAGCCTGGCTCTCACGAGCCAGAAAGGAGACGCGAGGGCGACCAGTGAGTTTGAGTAATTTATTAGTATAAACACAAAGAATACAAAATAACAAAGTAAAGAGCCACGTGGGGCTAAAACACGCACAGAACTAAGGACAATGTACAACCCAGAGAGAAAGGCTAGAGAGGCAGCGAGAGGAAACACACGCCGAGCCTTAGCACTTACTAAGGGTGTAGCGCCGAGGTAACGGGGGAACTGAAGCTGGAACATGGGAACTCCAGTCGTGGAAACACGGGGCACGTCCTTCCGTAGTGAGGTCGCAGCGAGGAGTAACTCTCGGCTGCTCGCTTAAGTGGGGAAGAGAACCCAATCAGAAGCGGGGGAGATAATTATCTAAGATGGGAGACAGCTGTCCCAGAGCAGCTGAACTAGACAGCTGGAGATCAGCTGGGCACTGTCAAACTACGGGCCTTGTAAGACCCGGCACGGAATAGTACGGAGCAGGAGCGACACTGGACAACCTGAATGCGGAGAAGGATAGCGTTCAGGTCGTGACAGTACTCCTTCCCCGAGCCGCGCCTCCTGGCGCAGGCTAACCCCCCCCCCCCCCCCCCGCCGAGGGGAAGACCAGAGAGGGCGGTGGGGGCCAGGTCTGGGGGAAAGCGAGGGACAAGGAAAAGGAGGGAGAAAAGGAAAAAAACCTAGATAACAGCATAGAATCTGACACCATAACAATTTCAAACAGGAAATAACTATCACCCCCCTCAAGTCCCTTGCAGCGAAGAGGATTGGGAGAATGTCATATGGTCAGATGAAACCAAAATAGAACTTTCTGGTAAAAACTCAACTTGTCGTGTTTGGAGGAGAAAGAACACCATACCTACTGTGAAGCATGGGGGTGGAAACATCATACTTTGGGGCTGTTTTTCTGCAAAGGGACCAGGACGACTGATCCGTGCAAAGGAAAGAATGAATGGGGCCATGTATCGTGAGATTTTGAGTGAAAACCTCCTTCCACCAGCAAGGGCATTGAAGATGAAACGTGGCTGGGTCTTTCAGCATGGCAATGATCCCAAACACACCGCCCGGGCAATGAAGGAGTGGCTTCGTAAGAAGCATTTCAAGGTCCTGGAGTGGCCTAGCCAGTCTCCAGATCTCAACCCCATAGAAAATCTTTGGAGGGAGTTGAAAGTCTGTGTTGCCCAGCGACAGCCCCAAAACATCACTGCTCTAGCGGAGATCTGCATGGAGGAATGGGCCAAAATACCAGCAACAGTGTGTGAAAACCTTGTGAAGACTTACAGAAAACGTTTGACCTCTGTCACTGCCAATAAAGGGTATATAAAGTATTGAGATGAACTTTTATTATTGACCAAATACTTATTTTACCGAGGAATTTACCAATTAATTCATTAAAAATCCTTCAGTGTGATTTTCTGGATATTTTTTTTCTCATTTTTTCTCTCATAGTTGAGGTATACCTATGATGAAAATTGGAGAACTTGCACAATTGGTGGCTGACTAAATACTTTTTTACCCCACTGTATTACTGATTTTCACTTAATGCATTTCAGATAAGATAAGATAAGATAAGCCTTTATTAGTCCCACAATGGGGAAATTCCAGGATTGCAACAGCACAGGGATAGCAACACTCAGAGCAACAATCAGAAGGCAAGAAAAAAAAACAAGCAAGCAAGAGCAGCTAATATACATATGTACATATTACTATAAAATATATATATACACACACACAGACACACAGTGCAGAGCATTGTAGCTGGATGGAATAAATATATGAATATATAAACACACAGTGCAGAGCATTGCAGCTAGGTGGAATAAATATGTAAGTATATAAACACACCCAGTGCTGAGCATTGTAGCTAGATGGAATAAATATGTAAATATATAAACACACACAGTGCAGAGCATTGTTGCTAGATGGGATGAAACAGCATAACCCTCTACTTAGTTATCCTACATGGTATGATTATGTGCCCATACATATTCTCACCCTCCATAGCGACCGGTATTTTCCTAGTTGTATGCCGGAGGGGACCATTGTGTAAGTCTATTGCATCTTTTGCATTTAAAAATAGTTTGTTACGTCTTTTTGCTATCTCTGCGAGCAGCCCTGCTTAGGTTGTACAGTTTGACAGCCGTTAGTAGGAAGGACCTACGAAACCTCTCGGTTGTGCACCTGGGATGATGTAGTCTGCTGCTAAATGAGCTCCTCAGTGCATTCAGTACATCCTGCATAGGGTGGAACTCGGACTCCAGCAGAGATGACAGTTTAGCCACCGTCCTTCTCTCTCCTATCTCCTCCATCGGATCAAGGCGCTGCCCCAGGACAGAGCTAGCTTTCTTAATCAGTTTGTTCAGTCTCTTCCTATCGGCTGCTGTAATGCCACTGCCCCAGCAGACCACTCCAAAAGTGATGGCTGATGCCACCACCATGTCATAGAATGTCTTCAGCAGCGCCCCTTGTACAACAAAAGACCTGAGTCTCCTCAGCAGGAACAGCCTGCGCTGTCCCTTCTTGTAGAGTGCGTCAGTATTGTGTGACCAGTCTAGTTTATTGTTCAGATGAACACCCAGGTACTTATAGGATGTCACCATCTCGATGTCTGTTCCCTGTATATTTACTGGTGCTGTGAGGGGCTGCCCATGCCTGCGGCAGTCCACCACCAGCTCCTTAGTTTTCCTTGCGTTGATCTGGAGGCAGTTCCGATGGCACCAGTCTACGAAGTCCTGGATAAGCCCTCTGTATTCAGCTTCATCTCCATTGGAGATGAGGCCAACGATCGCAGAGTCATCAGAGAACTTCTGTAGATGGCAGTGTGTTGTGTTGTGTGAGAAGTCTGCAGTATAAAGAGTGAACAGGAAGGGAGCCAGCACCATTCCCTGGGGGGCCCCCGTGCTACTGATGATCGTGTCGGACACACAGTCCCGGGTTCTCACAAACTGAGGCCGGTTCGTGAGGTAGTCCAGGATCCATGATGACAGGTGCTGGCCCACCCCTGCGCACAGCAGCTTGTCCTTCAGGATCATCGGTTGGATGGTGTTGAAAGCACTGGAGAAGTCAAAGAACATGATCCTCACCATATTCCCGGGCTTCTCCAGGTGGGACAGAGAACGGTGAAGGAGGAAGATCACCGCATCCTCCACCCCAATGCCATGCTGGTAGGCGAACTGGAGTGGATCCATCGCTGGTTCCACCAGGGGGCGGAGGTGAGCAAGGAGCAGTCTCTCCAGGGTCTTCATCAAGTGGGACGTCAAGGCCACCGGTCTGTAGCTGTTCAGATCTTTGGGGTGGGAAGTTTTTGGTACAGGTACCACACAAGATGTTTTCCACAGCTGTGGTACCCTCCCCAGCTTCAGGCTCAGGTTGAAGATGTACGTCACAATCCCACACAGCTGGTCTGCACAGGACTTGAGGAGCTTTGCGCTGATGCCGTCCGGTCCCGACGCCTTCCTCGCCTTGATCTTCCTCAGCTCCGTCCTCACCTGGGTCCTGGTCAGGGTCAGGATGGGGGGCTGTGTGTTGGGGGTGGGGGGGTGTTGGTGGAGTGGGGAGTGGGCAGCAGGTCTTGATTTCTTTAGAGGCAGCAGTGGTTGTTGTGCAGTCAGTGGGGAGGGCGGTTGGTCAAACCTATTGAAAAACAGATTCAGGTTGTTCGCCCACTCCCTGCCCCCCGTGGCCTGGGGGGAGGTATTCTGGAGCCCAGAGATGGTTTTGAGGTTTCTCCAGACCCCGCTGATGTCACTCTGTTGCAACTTGTCCTCCATCTTCTTCCTGAAGCTGTCCTTGCCTTCTCTGATCTTTCTCCTCAGCTCCCTCTGTACGGACTTCAGCATCTCCCTGTTCCCCGACCTGAAGATCCTCTTCTTCTCTCTCAGAAGTGTTTTAATCTCAGGGTTGATCCAGGGTTTGTTGTTTGAGCAACACTGCGGTTTCACTGCTAACATAAAAAGATAAAGTTTTATTGTTGAGAAATAGGAGACAAATAAATACTAATAAAGGTGCTCCAGAGGATACTGGTGTGCAGACCAATGGGCATCAAGTCTGCTCTTCAACGTATTCACTGTTGGAGCAGTCACAACATCCTCAGGTAGTCTATTAAATATTTCAAAAACTGTATTAGAAAAAAATTTCTGTTGCCTAGGGTTACAACATCTTGATTTTTTTTTATCTTCAAACTATGTCCTCTGGTGAATACGGGGCTATCATCCAGCTCCAAAGAACAGAGATCAACCCTATAACTGTCATGAAGGTACTTCTATACTGCAATGATGTCTCCCCAAGATCAATACTGCAGTGTTGGAGGCTTCAGTTCACACAGCCTATCAGTATATGCTCGATGCTGAAGTCCTGGGACCAGCTTGTCGCACGTCTTTGAACGCCCTCCAGAAGTTTTGCCTGCCTAGCATATATAGGAAAAACAACTGTATTACAGTACTCCAGATGAGTCCTGACAAATGATTTATACAGTGTGTTAAAAATCTTTTTATTGAAGAATTTGAACGATTTTCTTATCAGTCCCAGCTGCCGATTGGCTTTATCCACTTGCTTCTTCACAGGGAAATCAACCTTGACTTGATTATCCATCCATACTCCCAGATCCTTCTCTTCCTTAGTTTTCTCTAAGAAAACTTCACCTAATCTATACTTGTATTTGCACTGTGCCTCCCAAGGTGCATCACTTTGCATTTAGTGGCATTAAACTTGATTTGCCACCGTTCGGCCCAAGCTTGCAGTTGTTCCAAATCGTCCTGAAGTGACTGTTGTTGGTGGACATTGTTGACAACAGAAAAGACCTTAGCATCATCAGCAAACAAAGCAAGAATAGGCATGTGGGACTAGAATGTTCTGAATGAGGCTTTAGGAAATCAGAAATCTGTTTGGAAATCACTGGATTGAAAATGTTCACATTGGACCGATGTGGTCAGGGACTGACCTGTCCTGTTCCCGCGGACACAGGAGGAGGCTAACGTTAGCTTAGCATTGTGGTTGGTGTTTCCATGGGAACAGAAAGTAAACTAACCTTCTCTCCTCGGCTCCATTTCAGATTTTAAATCCACATCAGCTGATTCTCGGTGTTGGTCCACCTCTGCTGTGTCCACAGAACAAGACCGACGGAGATTCTGAATCCTGCTGCCGATCGACAAGCTAACGGGAAGTAGCATATAGCTAGCTAAGACGCACATCCGGTAGGAGTTTCAAAGTAAAAGTCAAAACCAGCAAACGTTTATCTGTTAATAGAAATGATGTAATTGTAGCAGCACCTAGCGGCTGTCTTCTTCTTTTGTTTGCTGATTCATTCAGTCTTTTGACTGTTTAGATGCAACATAATAAACGTTAAAATAACCATGAGGTGTGACAAGAAATTAATGAAACATTTATGCTGGAAAACCTACAGATTTGTCCAACAACGTCACAGCCTCTTAAATACCATATAATTAATAACATCATGTTCACGCATGTTCATGCGGGGCAGCACGGTGGTGCAGTGGTTAGCACAGTGGCAGCACAGCAAGTAGGTCATGGGTTCGATTCCACCCTTGACCATCGTGGGTTTGATCCCACCCCCGGACCATCGGTGACCCTTCTGTGTGGAGTCTGCGTGGTTTTACTCCGGGAACTCCGGTTTCCTCCCACATGCCAAAGACATGTAGATGAGGTTAACTGGCATCAACTGGGGATTCTAAATTGTTCTTAGGTATGGATGTGAGAGTGAATGTCTGTCTGTCTCTCTGTGTTGGCCCTGCAATGGACTGGCAATCTGTCCAAGGTGTACCCTGCCTCTCGCCCAAAGATGCTGGGATAGGCTCCAGCCCTCCCACGACCCTAAAAGGATTAAGCGGTCGAAGATGGATGGATGGATGTTCATGCAACATAATTTAGCCTTTTTTAATCCCAAAACACCAGAAAAATTCCTCAACTCCAGAGAAACGCAAAGAAATGTGAGTAAACACTGTAATAAGAATACAATGGCAACACGAATAAAGGTTAAACAAATCAAAGAGGGTACTGTTGTGTCCATAATTACAGGAATAACGAGGAAGTAAGAACTCGGTTAACAGGGCTTTATTCAAACTATGTACATAAGGCTTACAGCACTCACCTGCATGCCAGGTGGCTCCCATGACAAAAGAGGCAGAGCCTCTTCCGCCCACTTCCTTTATACCCTGAGTGGTGTGACTACCGGAAACCGGCAATTAGCCACCCCAGTCCAACCCACGTCTAACCCGGCCACCATCTTACTAATACCAGCCTTTTTCATATGTCACATTCTTCCCCCCCCTTTAAAAAAAAAAATGTCAGGCACACAAACAACCCACCCAAATATGTCACCCGACTCATGCACTAAAGGGAAAAAAGAACATATGTACAAAAATAAATAAACTCCTATCCATTCACACAACTAAGGCTGGGGGGGCGGGTAGACTGCCAGGGTCCCCTACATGGCTGAGCAGGTTATTCTGCCGCTAAAAGAGAACAATTTAATAAAACAAAATAAGGCCGTGTTTCTAACTCAAAACAATCCCCTTAACAATGATATATATATATATATATATATATATATATATATATATATATATATATATATATATGTATATTGTGGCGTGTAGCCCATGTATTTGTGCCTACATATGTTTAAGCATAAAGTGGATGCTGAGATTACATATGGAGATTGACCTCACGATCGAAGGGGATAATGGGTCTGGACCACCTGCGGGGAACAACAAGAGGACGGGGGTACGATGAAAGGACTTCCCGACCCCCGGGAGACAGGTGGAGGACTGAAGGTCTGGAAGGGGAAGAAATGTCAATAGAGGATGACGGGGAGGGGATTGCAACCCCTCCCCTTGGGAGGACGGGGATACGTGATTCTTCCTTTGTGTGAATCATCTGTGTGAAAAGCCTTTGTGTGAAATGTTATAAATGTGAAGCTGGGATGTAGCTCAGTCTCTTTGCTCTTTTGAGAGAGAAGGCTGGGGATGATGTGATGCTTGAATAAACCTGAATTAAAAAGCAATTCAGCCTCTTTATTCCACACTCCCCACATTGGTGACCCAGTGACGTGGAGAATGCCTGGAGAGGGTCTCCGCGTTCCGGACTCGCTGGAGTCTGCCCTAGCGAGCGCCGTAGCCGTCAAACTGCTAGAATTCTGGCAGGACAACCCACAGTCGTGGTTCCTACAAGCGGAGTCACAGTTCGCGCTCGCAGGGGTAACGGCAGATGACACTAAGTTCCACCATGTCATCGCTAGGCTCGACAACCGCACAGCTCAGTGTGTGCGGAGCTTGGTACAGCAGCCACCCGCCAGCGACAGATACGGCAGGTTGAAAGCTGCCCTCACCAAGTTTTTCACGCCCTCAGCCAATGGCAGCAGCGCGGCCTCGACGCGGTGGAGGTGATGGTTCAGTGGCAGAGGCGCGGCCCCAACGCAGCAGAGGAGATGATCTCTGTTTTTATCATCGGAAGTTCGCCGAGAGGGCACGCAGGTGTGTGCCGCCATGCAGCTTCAGGAGTTCGGGAAACGGCAAGACCGAGGGTCGTTAGCAGCTTCGACTCTCGGCGAAAACAACAAGCTGCTCTACATCAGAGACGTGGCTCCGGGCGGGAGTTCCTCATAGACACCGGAGCCCAAGTGAGCTTCATCACCCCAACCTATGCTGAATGGTTGGCTGGACCCCGTGGTAGCGGAGCAATGGCGGCAAATGGCTCGAGCATCAACACCTACGGGAAAAGGACTTTGTCTTTACGCTTACATGGCCGCACGTATGAATGGACTTTTGTCATAGCGGCGGTGAGTTTCAACATGTTAGGTGCTGATTTTCTGTGCTCACATGGTCTGTTAGTTGATATTGCCAATAGGCGGCTGGTAAATGCACTCTCTTTCTACTCTCTCCCCTGTTCAGCTCAAGTGTCCCCGCCACCAGTACAGACCAACGTCGCCACAGCAGGTGGTAAGTTCCACACACTCCTCACCCAGTTCCCAGCACTCACGGTACCCACTTTTTCAGCAACGGTTGCGAAACACGGGGTGGAGCATTTTATCACTACAGATGGCCCCCCCGTCTTCGCGAAGGCTCGGCGCTTGGATGCTGCCAAGCTCTCCATAGCGCGCAAGGAGTTTGCCAGCCTAGAGAGGCTGGGCATCATTCGCCGTTCGAAAAGCCCATGGGTTTCGCCGCTGCATATGGTCCCAAAAGCCGATGGCTCCTGGAGACCGTGTGGCGATTACCGCAGGCTGAACAATGCCACAGCACACGATCGCTACCCCATCCCACACATCCAGGATTTTTCAGTACATCTAGCGGGGGCGCGCATTTTTTCCAAAATAGACCTGGTTTCCGGCTACCATCAGGTTCCAGTCCGACCGGAGGACATTCCTAAAACAGCGGTAATAACCCCGTTCGGACTTTTTGAGTTTCTACGCATGCCGTTTGGTCTTAAAGGAGAGGCGCAAACATTCCAACGGATGATGGACGCCGTGTTACACGATCTCCCGTTCGTGTTCGTGTACCTCGACGACATTTTGGTCGCCAGTGTTTCAGAGGAAGAACACGAAAAACACCTCACTGTGGTCTTTAGGAGGTTGGGAGAGCACGGCTTAATAATTAACCCAGCCAAGTGCCAGTTCGGCATCGTGCAGATCGATTTTTTGGGCCACTGCGTTTCCCCAGAAGGGGCAGTTCCGTTACTGGATTAGATGCGCGCAGTGGCAGATTTCCCCCGACCACAAACGGTCAAGTCATTGCAGGAATTTTTAGGGATGGTGAATTTTTATAACCGTTTCCTGCCCCACGCAGCGCAGCTCATGCAGCCATTATACGCCGCGCTCAAAAAACAAAAACCATCCAATACCATCGAGTGGTCCCCAGAGCGGGAGCGCGCATTCACGGAAATAAAAAAAAAGCCTTGGCTGACGCTGCGCTCCTAGCTCATCCTGAACCATCGGCACGTATCGCGCTAACAACCGACGCATCAGATGTGGCCATAGGGGCCGTAATAGAGCAGCATGTTGCCGGAGTTTGGCAGCCGCTGGCTTTTTTCAGCAAATCCTTGAGCGAGGCCAAGCAAAAATACAGCGCATTTGACAAGGAGCTGTTGGCGCTTCATTTGGCTATTCGTCATTTCCAGTTCTGGCTGGAAGGGCAGCAGTTCACCGCTTTCGTGGACCACAAGCCGCTCACGTACGCGATGTCCAAAATTTCAGATCCGTGGTCGGGCCGGCAGCAGAGGCAGCTGGCCGCAATTTCGGAATTTACCACTGACATTCGGCATGTAGCGGGTAAACTCAACATAGTAGCAGACTGCCTCTCGCGCGCGGTCACGGCACCGGCGCGCGCAGAAGCAGAGGATACCACCGTGACCGTGCAGCAAGGTAGCAGCGTGGGAGCGCGCGCGGCCCCAGTTCACGTGGGGATAGATTACGCAGCCATGGCAGCGGAGCAGGGTGCAGATGCGGACATGCGCGCGCTCCAGTCTGGACCAACAGGGTTAAGGCTGGAGAGCAGATGTTTGCAAACTGGTACGCCGCCCCCCCAATCTGCGATGTGTCGACCGGGCGCCCACGCCCGGTGGTCCCGGCCGCGTGGCGCCGCCGCGTTTTTGACTCGGTCCACTCCCTGGCACACCCGGGAGTGCGCGCTTCGGTGAAAATGGTAGCGGAAAAGTTTGTTTGGCCGAGCCTGCGCAAGCACGTGAAAGAGTGGGCAAAGGCCTGCATGTCCTGTCAGCGGGCCAAAATTCACAAGCACACTAGAGCCCCTTTAGAACCGTTTCGCATCCCGGCCAGAAGATTCGATCACGTGTATGTCGACCTCGTGGGCCCCCTACCGTCGTCGCAGGGGTTCACACATCTTTTGACAATGGTGGACCGAACCACACGTTGGCCGGAAGTGGTCCCACTGGCATCGACCACGGCCGCGGAGGTGGCTCGCGTTTTTTTAACGGCCTGGGTAGCGCGTTTTGGGGTTCCGTCGGATATTACGTCCGATAGAGGGCCTCAATTTGTCTCCGAGCTTTGGTCAGCGATGGCCAGCGGCTTAGGAGCAAAAATTCACCGCACTACTGCTTATCACCCTCAGGCTAATGGTTTATGTGAGCGTTTTCATAGGTCTTTGAAGGCAGCCCTCAGAGCGTCACTCACGGATGCAGATTGGGTAAACAAACTACCATGGGTTTTATTAGGGTTGCGTTCTGCGCCCAAGGAGGATTTAGATGCCTCCCCAGCGGAGTTAGTGTTCGCACAACCTCTCAGGCTGCCAGGCGAGTTTTTACCAGAGCACCCGGAGCCAGCCCCCCTCCCAGCTCTTGGGCCGCTAATCGGCACAGGAGCGGACATGCTCCCGGGCCCCGTTCATCACGCTTTTCCACGCGTTTTCGTTCCCAAAGCTTTAAAAAATGCTGAGTTCGGTTTTGTCAGGCACGAGGCTCTAAGATCAACCCTCAGACCACCATATGATGGGCCATATAGAGTGCTGGAGACAGGTGATAAGCATTTTGTGCTAGATTTGGGAGACAGAAAAGAGACAGTTAGTATTGACAGACTGAAACCTGCTTTTGTGATGAATGACGAGTCTGCACGGGTAGCGAGGGCACCTCGACGTGGCAGACCCCCCAAGGGAAGCGTCCCGGAGCCACCACAGGGATCAAATAACCACTGTCTTCCTCAGTCAACAGATCCTTTGCAGAGGGGCGCCGCAGGGAAGGCGAGGCCGGTTTACAGCAGATTCGGAAGGCAGTTGAAGCCCAGGCGGCGCACAGACTGAGTGTTTGATGTTAGATGTACTGTTGATAGTAGCATGTTCACTGAAAATTGAATGTATTGTCCATTCTTCGTCGTTTGGGGGGGGGGGGGGTATGTAGCCCGTGTATTTGTGCCTACATATGTTTAAGCATAAAGTGGATGCTGAGATTACATATGGAGATTGACCTCACGACCGAAGGGGACAATGGGTCTGGACCACCTGCGGGGAACAACAAGAGGACGGGGGTACGATGAAAGGACTTCCCGACCCCCGGGAGACAGGTGGAGGACTGAAGGTCTAGAAGGGGAAGAAATGTCAATAGAGGGTTTTGACGGGGATACGTGATTCTTCCTTTGTGTGAATCATCTGTGTGAAAAGCCTTTGTGTGAAATGTTATAAATGTGAAGCTGGGATGTAGCTCAGTCTCTTTGCTCGTTTGAGAGAAAAGGCTGGGGATGATGTGATGCTTGAATAAACCTGAATTAAAAAGCAATTCAGCCTCTTTATTCCACGCTCCCCACATGGCGGATGAAATAAGGGAACCCAGTGTGGAGGCACGGAATAAGTGCAGGCGGCACGGCGAACTGAAGTTTAAAAGGGTGTTTTATTCATCCTCCATCACAGGACTCACTCCAGCGCTGTGTAAGCACGCTGGAGCGAGCCCTCAGTCTCTAGTCAGCAAACAGGCAATGCGTCATCAAGGAGAGAGTGAGTAAGAGCAAGCGATATACAGTTGGCTTATATACCCAGCTAGACAATGCATGCATGGCACATTAGCATCACAGTACAGCAGGAATGCATGGGACATTTACATGAGAGTCACACATATCAATAGCAGGATTACTGGCAGGAAGGAGAGGCTGCCTATTGATATCAGGTTCAGGTTCAGGTTCAGGTTCAGGTTACTTTATTTGTACCCGTAGGTAGATTTGTTTTGCAGTTGGTGACATCCATATTTACAAGCCACAATTACATTCAACATAGACACAAACACAGGCACACATCTTACAAAATAGGTAAATATAAAATATGTACAATATAATTTTTATAGCTTGTTCAACTCTTTGACAGCAGCAGGGACAAAGCTGTTTTTGTAGCGCTGGGTTCTACTTTTTGGGACAGCAAACCTCCGTCTGGAGGGAAGAAGCTGAAAGTTGCAGTGCAAAGGGTGGGAGTCATCATTTAAAATCGAGTCGGCCATCCTCTGTACTTGTCTGGTGTACAGGGATGTCAGGCTCAGCTGTGACTCACCAAGCAAACGACTGGACCATCTGACTACCTGATCCAAGGATTTCCTCTGTTTCAGTTTTATCTGACCAAACCATGACATTAAAGAAAAGGATAAAACAGATTCAATAAAAGCCCGATAGAACATAGTCATTATGGTTCGGTCAATTTGGAAGCGTGCAAGTTTCCTCAAACAATGCAAATTTTGCTGACCCTTTTTGCACACCCTTTCACAGTTCACCTCAAAGTTCAATCCACTATCAATAATCGTCCCAAGATATTTGTACGATTGTACACATTCGGTGGTCTGGCCTTTTAGTATGGTGACTTTGTGCCTGGGAGTTTTCCTCCTAAAGTCAATAATCATATCTTTCGTTTTTGTTGTATTCAGCTGCAGGTAGGAATCCTCACACCAGTGAACAAAGTCATCAACTACTGGGCCATGGCCACTCTCACCATCCTGGAGGAGACTGACAATGACTGAGTCATCAGCATACTTTATAATGTGTCTGTTGTCATGTCTGCTCCGACACATGTTTGTGTACAGGATGAAGAGTAGTGGTGACAACACACACCCCTGAGGAGAGCCAGTAGAAGAGCACTTTAGGTCAGACAATGTACCATTGACCCTTACTCTCTGCGTCCTGTTGGTTAAGAAATCCAGAATCCAACCCACCAGATTATTGCTTAAATCAAATTGTTGCAGGAGCCTTTCAACTAAAATATGAGGTTGGATTGTATTAAAGGCAGAAGAAAAGTCCACAAATAAAAGCCTGGCGTGTGTCCCATTAAAATCCAGATGTTTAAAAAGCATGTTAAACAGAGTGACAGTGGCATCCTCCACTCCTCTGTGAGGCCTATAGGCAAACTGCAGAGGATCCAATGCATGTTCAGTCTGCTTTAGGACCTCACATCTGACCAGTTTTTCAAAAATTTTCATTAAAATTGAAGTCAAAGCAACTGGTCTAAAGTCATTTACCGTTTTAGGACAGCTGGATTTTGGAACGGGAACAACCACGGCATCTTTCCAGATCTTAGGCACATGTTGTGTCTGTAAGGACTTATTGAAAATGTAGTGAAATATAGGACTCAGTTCATGTGCACAGGACTTTACCAGGCGTCCACATATATTATCAGGGCCCTGACTTTTGTTCACTTTTACAGCGCGGAACTCCCTTTCAACATCCTGCATCTCAATATTAAAGTGCTGATTGTCTTTGAGTTTCTGTTTCAAATCTTGGATTTCTGTGCTAAAATCAAAGGAGTCAAAACGACCATAAAAACAATTAAGAGCATTAGCCAGCTCTGTGTCTGAACTAAAACCATCTAAAAACACACGATTACTGCGCTCTGTGCTCTGAAGGCCTGCAATTTTTTTCATACTGGCCCAGGCCGAACCAAGTTTATTTGCTGCCATCTTGCTTTCCAATTCTGATTTATAATTCTGTTTTGCTCTTAAAATTTCGGCCTTTAGCTCCTTAGTGGCAACCTGTAGCGCAGAAACAGACCCCTGTTTAAAGGCAAGTGCTTTCCTCTGTAAGCAGGATTTAACTGATTTAGTAACCCATGGTTTGTTGTTGGGATATATTTTGACACGTTTACGTGGAACAAACTTATTTTGACAGTGAGCCATGTATGAGCATGTGAGCTCAGCCAGAGAGTCCAAATCATCCCCGCAGGCCATTATGAACATCTTCCAGTCTGTACAGTCAAAGCATTCCTGGAGGCTGTGCTCTGAATCTTCTGTCCACACATCAATGTCTCTCATCTCCACCTTGCCTCTTCTGAGAGCAGTTTTATATGTGGGCAGCAAATGAACACAGTTGTGATCTGATGATCCTAAAGGAGGAAGGGGGAGTGATTTATAGGCCCTCTCTATGGATCCATAGCACAGGTCCAATGTCTTTTTTCGCCTGGTTGGGCAGGAGACATACTGATGAAAGTTTTTAAGTGTCTTCTTTAAAGAAACATGGTTAAAATCCCCAAGAATGAAGTTTGGCGCCTCTGGAGAAATTGACTGCAGCCGCTGGATCACATCAGAGATGGTGCTGGAGGCGGAGTCAGCGTCTGCCCTCGGATGAATGTACACAACTGTGATGAAAAGTTGGGGAAACTCTCGAGGCAAATAAAAGGGGCGAAGCGACACAGACAGCAGCTCCACATGGGGTGTACAGATGCGCTCTCTGACCGTGACAGATGTGCAGTACTGCTTATTAATGTATAAACATACTCCGCCCCCCTGACGTTTCCCCGTTACCTCTTCCTGCCGATCCGAGCGCAGCGGAGCTCCAAAGCCGTCAATCCACAGCTCTGCATCTCGATCATGCGCAGTAAGCCAAGATTCAGTGAAAGCCATGACGCAGCAGTTCTTAAAATCCTTCTGGTAACGTACGTTGCCTTGAATTTCCTCCACCTTGTTTCTCACAGACTGTGCATTCCCAAAAATGATCGAAGGAAGAGGAATGTTACCAAACTGACGTCTCCTAAGGCGCAATTTCACACCTCCACGTCTTCCACGCTTCCTCCTGCCGCTTCTCTTTTCACCGCTGTGTCCGTCTCTCAAAATAAAGTCCGGCAGCTGAAATCTGGGCGCAATCAGAGACTCTGCACCAGCTGTGTTAAAGCGCAGCAACATGTCCCTGGAATATTGTATTCTGCCCGCTATTCTGCTCGCCATGGAGCCGAACGCGTTTACCTCAGAGACAAAGAGCCACAGCACAGAAAGCAGTAGTGCGAGATATGACAGGAAATCCATGTTGCAGATACCAGGGAGCTGTTCGCCATATATTCCACCAACGCTCCAGGGCAGATCAGTCCATACATCTCACTGTTCTGCTAATTGCTCCAGCTTAGCGCTCTGCTTGACCCGAAGGCTGTGGGGGTCACCCCCCCCAGAGGGCTCAGCTGGAGGCTGAGGCGTCGATCGTCCGGCTTTGGGAGCGAGCTGCGGGAAAAGTTCTGTGCCGGAGGAGGGGGAGGGAAGAGGGTGGGGGTAGCAAGTGCCGGCCCGGGACGGCAAAGTTGTCTGGGCCGCGTAAAAATTGCATGTGGATCCACGGTGTTGAGGGGCTGTCCCGTTGAACGTGGCGGAGATCCACAGCGGCTGTGAGAAGAAAAATTTGTCTCTGACTCCTCTCGCAGTTCAGTACTGCGAGGACACGTGGCAGCCATGAAGAAAAAACAGGAGCTGAAGCTGTGTGAGGGACCTGGCGTGTTGACTTTAGGTGTGCGCACAGCCCTAAAGCCCTCGGGGACAGCTGATGGCTGGATTCCCATTGTGCGCCGTGGCTGAGACCCATACAAAATCCTGTGTGCGGGCTGCATGTGTGCTTCAGGTGTGTGAGCAGCCCTGAAGGTTCCGAGGATGGCGGTCGGCCGTGTTTCTCGGGCGTGTGCAGCGGCGGAGGACGATGGCGGTCTGTGGAGCCGGTATTGTCCCGTGCGTGGTGCGCTGTCCTCGTAACCCCCCGGTGTACGTGCAGGGGTTCGGTGCGTGGGTGGTCCGCTGTTGAGAGGTGGGTCAGGGTCAGGGAGCTTGCTGGAGATCAGCGTCGTTGGCGCCGATGGTCCTCCCTGTTTGGGCTGTTGCTGTCGTTCGCTCGTGCCGGGTCATGGTGCGTTCTGGTCCACGTGCTGCGTTCTCCGTCCGGCCCTGAAGGTCGCCGTCGTGGAGAGGGGACGAGGTGCGTGCGCGCTCGTGTGGATGCGGAGGCGCGGTGAGAGGGAGTAGACGCTCTTTGTCCCTCAGCCGGTCCCAGCGTGGATGTCCCAATCTCAGGCGAGGGTCGCACCATGACGCTTTCTGCAGCCTTCCCAGTCGTGGATGATCTCCAAGGGTGTTCGCCTGGTGTCGGTTCTGCGTCGAGGTCTCCCGTGTGGCAGAAGGGAGGGCAGTCCATTTGCGTCAGGCAGCTGCGTTCGCTTGTCGTCGGAGTCACCGCCGGGGGCTGCGTTCGTGTTCTTGTATTCGGGGTCACCAGAGTGGCAGATGAAATAAGGGAACCCAGTGTGGAGGCACGGAATAAGTGCAGGCGGCACGGCGAACTTAAGTTTAAAAGGGTGTTTTATTCATCCTCCATCACAGGACTCACTCCAGCGCTGTGTAAGCGCGCTGGAGCGAGCCCTCAGTCTCTAGTCAGCAAACAGGCAATGCGTCGTCAAGGAGAGAGTGAGTAAGAGCAAGCGATATACAGTTGGCTTATATACCCAGCTAGACAATGCATGCATGGCACATTAGCATCACAGTACAGCAGGAATGCATGGGACATTTACATGAGAGTCACACATATCAATAGCAGGATTACTGGCAGGAAGGAGAGGCTGCCTATTGATATCAGTCCATACATCTCACTGTTCTGCTAATTGCTCCAGCTGAGCGCTCTGCTTGACCCGAAGGCTGTGGGGGGTCACCCACAATATATATATATATATATATATATATATATATATATATATATATATATATATATATATATATATACACATTGTGGTGGACACACATACATGACCTGCTTTTGGACTCACATTTTAGACCAGAACAAAGGCAGAGCTTCCTTGGGATTACAGGAAGCTGTTAGCTTTGGTATGCAAAGCTTGAGACTGTGGGGTATAATTATAGGATTAAAGAAGGGATGCATTGTAGACAGCGGGGGTGATATCATGGAGAGAGGATGCATTGTTACTGTCATTATAATGCAATGTGGTCTGTGAGACATGTGACTTGTGAACTGTAAGAGTCCTGGTATTTAAGGACGAGAGTTCCCTGTGTTGCTCTCTTTTCTGCTTCGTGATGTTGGAGATGTGAATAAAGCTGACTCGAGAGAGAACTCTGTCTCGTCATTCTCACATTCCCACAATATATATATATACAGTATATATATATCACACACAAAACCACAACACAACTACTGGGGGCCCCCTCCCCAATTCCCACCCCACAATGGGCATTCAAAACAAAATCACGTTGGGTGTTTGATGAAAATAGCTCAAACAAACCAGGTGGGCTCAAATATACCATAAACATAATTCTGTGTTTAAACATTCTGTGTTTAAACATTTGGAGGAGATAACCTCATATGCACGTCTTTTATTGGTTGATTTTAGTTCAGCTTTTAACACACTGCAGCCACACCTTTTAATTAAGAGGTTACATGATTTTAAAGTGCATCCTGTCATTATTAAATGGTACCACTCATTTTGAACTTATCGTAAACAGCAAGTTTTTTTTCCACAATATTTTTTATTGAACCTTTTTTTTACAAACATGGCACAAACAATCAAATACTAACACTAAAGTTATTTAAAAATTAAAAACAAACACTAACTACAAGAAAAAAAAAGTACTAAAAACACCGACAACAACTAACAAAGGCAAGTCATCAACAATGCTCCTCTGTTTAGTCTAGGTAATCTATTACATAAGTATACATATTATACATTCACCAATTTGGAATTTGCAAGGTCCACACACATCATTCACCTTCTTCTTCAGAAGTTATGTTTAATTTCTTTACATAATCAATAAAAGGTCTCCATATATTCTCAAACACATTTTCCTTTGATTTCAGTATGTATGTTAATCTTTCTAGTGGAAGGTTTGTTAACATCTGTCTTAACCTCTGAGTCACATCTGGTCTATGAGTCTTTTTCCACAATAGTGCAATACATTTTTTGGCATTAAGCAAACTGAGGTCTATGAATGCTCTTTCACTCTTATTAAAGTTATGCTTTTCTGGATACAGACCCAACAAAAACAGTTTAGGGTTCAATGTGAATTGTTTTGAAATTATTTTTTCAGTTGTTACCCTCACCTCTTCCCAAAACATTCTAATTTTTCTACATTCCCATAAACAATGAAATAAGGTTCCTTTACTTTCCACACATTTTGTGCATGTATCTGGTATATTTTTGTTATATCTATT
Organism: Pholidichthys leucotaenia; assembly: GCA_020510985.1. Classification (NCBI taxonomy): domain Eukaryota; kingdom Metazoa; phylum Chordata; class Actinopteri; order Cichliformes; family Pholidichthyidae; genus Pholidichthys; species Pholidichthys leucotaenia. Next base: position 39,128,593 of record CM035841.1, on the reverse strand, counting down.
TAACTCCACTGGTGTAACATACATCCGCATTAACCATTAAAAATGTATCAATTTAAGAAGTACATTTATTGATTTGGTTTGAGCTTCTGTACAAGCCAATTCCCAATGTTCCTCTGAAATTTCAGTTTGCAGGTCTTCTTTCCAATAATTCAGTCTTTTCTGTGAGTTTTCACTTGAGGATAGTGTCAATGAGTTATAAAACTCTGAAATAATACCCTTTCTCTTACTATCTTTGGTCAAAATTTTTTCCAAGGATGAATAAGTAGGTCGGGTGAGAGCATTATTTTGATTTGATCAAATAAAATTCCTAAGCTGAAGATATTTAAAAAAATGTGTTCTATTAAGATTAAATTTTATCCTCAGTTCTTCAAAAGACATTATGTTATCTGAACGTGACAAATATAAGTCTTGAATCTTTTGAATCCCTTTTAAATTCCATACTTTAATTACAGCATCCGCTCTCCCTGGTGTAAAATATTGATTACCCCATATTGGGCTAAATTGTGACAATAAGTGTGGTTCTTTTAAATATTTTTTGGTTTCACACCATATTTTGATCATATGCTTTACAATTGGATTTTTAACTTGTTTCTGTAATTTTTTAGCCGAGTCTGAGTATATGAATAAGGGAAGAGGTAAAGGTAAATTGTATGATTCCATTTCAGTCCAGTGAGGGAGATCATTTGATGAAAAATAATATGTCATAGACCTCAGTTGTGCTGACCAGTAATACAACATAAAGTTTGGACATTTCAGACCTCCACGATCAAATGGTAAATATAGTAAGGACGGACGTAATCTAGCCTTCCTATTGTTCCATACAAATTCCACTAACTTTTTTTTATTTCTTGAGAATAGATCTGAAGGTGGTGGTAAAGGAATGTATTGAAATAAATAAAGTATTTTGGGTAAGATATTACTTTTAAGTATATTAATTCTCCCGATCATCGGCATTGGTAGTGACATCCATCTCTGAAGTAACTCATTAATATCTGTCATTAAGGCTTCATAGTTGGCACTGGCGATTGATTCTAGCTTAGGCACAATTTGAATTCCTAAATATTTAAACTGATTTACAACATTGAATTGATTTACCTCAGGCGCTGGGTGATTTCTCTGGGTCTCATTTAGCATTAATATTGAAAATTTAGTTTTATTTATTTTATATCCTGATATTTCCCCAAAGTTCTTTATTAAATTTAACAAGGTCGGAATTGATTTTTTAAAATTCGACATAAACAATATTATGTCATCGGCATACAGGGAGATTTTATGTTCTGTTGGTCCTACTTTAATTCCATATATTTGTGGATGTAAACGTACTGCCATCGCTAAAGGTTCAATTGCCATAGTAAACAATAAGGGTGAAAGTGGACGGCCTTGTCGACATCCTCTATTGATTTTTATTGATTTTGAGATATTGCTGTTTGTTAGGATTTCTGCTGTAGCATTATTGTATATTATCTGAACCCATTTTATGAAATTATTTCCAAGTCCAAACCTTTGTAGGACTTCAAAAAGAAAGGGCCATTCGACCCTATCAAAGGCCTTTTCAGCGTCCAATGATAGAGAGCTGTATCCGGTGCTTCTTTATTGGAATAAATAATATTAAATAGTCTTCTTACATTATGGAAGCCTTGTCTTCCCATTATAAAGCCATTCTGATCTCGGTTAATAATATTTGGTAATATTTCTTGTAGTCGTCTTGCTAAAATTTTACAGATTATCTTAAGGTCAGCATTTAATAGGCTTATTGGTCTCATGTTTTCACATTTATTAGAGGGTTTGCCTGGTTTTGGCAACAGTATAATTAAGGCATTATTCATGTATGGTGGTAAATTACTATTTTGAAATGCTTCTAAAACCATTTCCAAAAGTGGTTTTATTAATTTATTCTTAAATTTTTTATAGAGGTCAACTGGAAGACCATCTGGTGCTGCACTTTTTCCTGATTTCCTATTATCAATGGCTAGCCCAACTTCTTCTTGACTAATTTTAGACTCCAGTATCTCCCTGTTTTCATTTGGAATACACGGTATAGATAATCCATCCAAAAACCCATTTAGTTTTGTTAAGTCAGTTTCATTTTTTGTATCATATAGTTTTTCATAATAATCTCTAAAGGCACTATTAATTTCTAAAGGATCTACAACTGCCTGTCCGTTACTTATAATACTAGTAATTGGTGTTTTAAATTCTAATTGTTTAATCTGCCATGCAAATAATTTTCCTGATTTTTCATCTTGTTCATAAAAAGTTTGCTTCAATCTTAGAAGACTCGAGGCAGCTCTATTTGCTGATTTTTTTGTCATATTCAGCTCTCAGAATCAATAATTCGTTCTCTAACTTTGGGTTACTTCCTGCATACACTTTTTCTTGAAGAATTTTTATTTTACGTTCCAACTGGATTCTCTCCTCTCGAGTCTTCTTAGATTTTGAACCTGTATAACTAATAATATGCCCCCTGTAGAGGATGCCTTTCACAAACGAGACTGGGCTTATTTCTCAGGGTTGGTTTATTGCGAGGTCACATCCTCTAACAAGAACAGAATCTCAGAAAAGAGAGAGAGCAATAGTCTAACACAGCTCTTATAGTCTCCCAAGACACAAATCCCCCAACATCAAATCACACACCCCCAACCCACAGTCTTTAGGTAAACATCCAGCGCCCGAGGCTCCTTGGCGTCTCCATTGTCTCTTGACCCTCTAGCGTCTGGGGCTCCTGCTGGGGCATTCTCTCCAACTTCACATCTCCTGCAAGGCCAACTTCACACCTCCCGTAGGTCCTCACAGGGTCAGGTCCTCTTTGTTCCTTAAGACGTGAAGTTTCTAGAATATGCACCGTCATGCCTACTAGGTGAATGCGGGGAATATGAATACAATATATGCGCCCTAAATATGCACCATACCCCTAATAAAAGCTTTGAAAGCCTCCCACTTTATACATGCTGATGTTTGTGTAGTATTGATATCAAAGAACTCATCTATCTGTTTTTCTATGTACTTAACAAACTCCTCATCCTGAAGCCATTTATGCTGAAAATGCCACCTATCTGGATCATTTGTCAATTTCTTATCTACATATATTAGACAGCAGGGTGCATGATCAGACATCACGTTGTTATCATAGAAGCAGTTTTGAATCTTGGACCTTAATTCTGTGGAGATCAAAAAATAGTCAATACATGAGAATGTCTTGTAGGTATTAGAATAACAAGAATAGGCTTTGACTTGTGGTTTCATTTCTCTCCATATATCTAGCAATCTCAATTCTTTCATAAAATGATTAATGGTCATCCTACATCCGTTGTGCGTACAGTCCAGTCCTGTTGATCTATCTATACTGGGATTCAATGTACAATTAAAATCCCCTGCTATTATATGTTGTCCTGTAAGTGATGATAAAGTAAGAAATAAATTAACGAAGAAGTTTTGATCATCTATATTGGGACCGTATAAGTTCACCAGATTTATATTTTCTAATAACAAAGATCCTTGGATGATTAGATAGCTTCCTAATTTGTCTCCAATTTCATTTTTCACTTGAAATGGGACTGTTTTATGTATGAGAGTCATAACTCCCCTGGCTTGGGATGAAAATGATGAGGTGAACACATTTCCCTGCCATCTTCTCCTAATTCTTTTTACATCCTCCTCTATTAGATGAATTTCTTGTAAAAACACAATTTTTGAACCTATGTCTTTTATTTTATTCATAACTTGTTTAAGTTTTTTTTAGATTTTGTAGACCTCTGCAATTCCATGAAGTTAAATTAGGATTAACGCTTTGGTCTATGGTCATTAAGGAGTTTGAGATTACCTTGCAATATAAACATGCTCATACAGAGAAGCAAAAACATGGATGGTTGAACATTCATCCTACAAACTACACAAAAACAAATTCCCTTTCCCCACATTCGTGGTAATCCCCCCAAAATAAAAAAAATAAAAAAATCTGTCTCCCGTTATAGCTAGTGACTGTTCCACACCTGGAGGATCAGTCAAACCACTCTCTCTTTCTCCTTTCAATCACCCTGACTCTACTACTTTTTAATGACATGACATTAACTCTCTTCTGTAGTTTTTCCAACATAACTCCAAAATTTTACAGCAACTTTGTACATCATAGCTTTTTTTTTTTTAATAATACAATCTGTATTTTGTAGACATGTTATATGTTTCAGATCAATCAGATGCTTGTACAAATACTTAAATATTCTACTGTAGGAGTCAAGAATTGACAAGACTGGGTGTCTTTCCAGTATTTTCTTTAATTCTCTCACATCCTACGTCCTCTGTCTCAGTCAGAGTAAAAAGAGACAGAACGCAGTCACTCACATCCATTTATACACACCTCCAATACTACATCACATACAAAGTCACACACTTCAGTTACATTCTCCCATTTGTATTATAAAACTCCAGAGTCCTTCTGTTCTCCTGTCTGACCCCAGATGGTCAGACGCGAGGGATCCTCTCCTTTCTCTCGAGCCGTAGGTGGTCCAGACGTATTGTCCTCTTGAGGTGTGATGTCAATACACATTGCCAGCCTAAAGTCTCTCTAGGCTGAATTCAAGCATGCATCCATGTGAATCACATACATTTACAATTATGGACGCCACACTACCTTTATATCTTGTTCATGCTTCATGCTTAGCTCCCACCAGTCTCTCTTGGATCTGCTTGATAAGCTCCTGCACCTCCTGAGGGGTCTTGAAGATATGGGTTCTCCCTTTATATGTGACCAGCAGTCTTGCCGGATGAATCACTCCGTGATGAATCCTGAGGTTGCTCTTTACGGGCGGGGTCAAACTGTTTCCTTAATTGTTGAATTCCTGTGGCCAAATCTGGGTAGAACCGCACCTGTTGATCCTGGAATTTAATTTCTCCTTTAGCTTGCGCCGCGTTGGTGACCGTCATCTTGTCTCTGTAGCTGAGGAACTTCATAATCAGCGTCCTCGGTGGTGTCTTATTATCTCTCGGTAGGCCGATTCGGTGAGCGCTCTCTAAGACAACCAATGACTGCAGATCCACGTTGTTCAGCGCTTCTGGAATCCACTTTTCCAAAAAGGAACATGTATCCCGTCCCTTCGCTCCCTCCGGGAGGCCCACCAGCCTCGAATTATTCCATCGCGAACGGGATTCTGAGTCCAGGACATTATCTTCCAGACATTTATTTTTTAATTCCAATGTTTGCACCTTTAATTGTAGGCTGGTGACGTCATCTTCAGCGCTTGAGATTCAGAGCTCCGCCTGCGATACTCGCTCCATACAGTCGCTTATTTCTTTTCTCATTCCTTCTATCGCTGCTATAATCCCATCAAATTTAGACGAAAAGTCTGCTCTCATGGAGCTGATGGCAGCAAGTACCGCACTCGTCCCCTCCTCAGCAGTCACCGCTCCGCCACTAGCTCCCTCCTCCGCCATTGTCTTTGGAGATTTTTCTGCTTCGTCACGAGCGTGGAAGTCTGTCAGTTTGGATTGTTTTGACGAATCACTTTTTCCTCCGCCTAATTTCCCAGCCTTAGTATTTACCATATCCGCGCCTAAACGCTAGGATAGGTTTTTGTTCCAATTGAGAGAGTTTTAGCCTACTTTTTATTTTTAGGAGCAGAGCAGTGTGAAACACGTCTTCCTACGTGGCCGCCATAACCGGAAGTCATCCGTAAACAGCAAGTTAGTGTAAATGGAACTTTATCTAAATCCAGAACCCTCAGCACAGGAGCTCCCCAAGGCTGTGTTAGTTCACCATTTTTGTTCACCTTGTACACTGATGAGTGCAGAAGTGTCTATCCAGGCAATCAAATTATTAAATTTTCTGATGACACTGCTATTTTATCACTACTTCAAAAGACTCATGATCTGTCAAGCTATTTTATAGAAATTCAGAGGTTTGTCTATTGGTGTGATGACAGTCATCTCATTTTGAATACTGATAAAACAAAGGAAATGGTGTTTGACCCTCGGGGAGTTGGTGACCACAGGCCTATGGTCATCCACAACCACACTATAACACAGGTTAGTTCCTATAAATATTTGGGAGTATTTATTGACAATTCATTACCCTGGAGTACACATATTGATTACCTCTGTAGTAGACTACAACAGCGGCTGCATTTCTTGTGTAGATTAAGAATACATGGCGTTGATAAAAGGATTATGCTAATATTTTACCAGGCTGTGTTGGAGAGCTGTATTAGATACAGCATTACAGCTTGGTTTGGCAACCTCTCTGTGAAACTAAAGAACAGAGTGTTGCGTTTAATTCATACAGCATGGAAAATTATTGGAGTTAAAGAGTATTTACCCATGCAGATCTTACACGACCAGGCAGCCTGTAGACAAGCTCAAAAAATAATCAGTGACATGAGCCATGTACTAAACAATGAATACTGTATGTGCGGCTGCCCTCAGGGAGGAGATACAGAGTCCCCAAGTGCAGGTTCAATAGATACAAGAACTCATTTATCCCAACGTCAGTAAAACTTTTAAACTCAGATAAATAGGTCAGGGACACTTATAACTCTTGTTCTTAATGACTGCTGTTATATATTTATGTATGGTGTGGAGTGGTAAATGAAGAGGCAGCTTCATGTCAGACGATTTATAACGCACTCACATCTCACAAGCACAGAACAGACTGACTGGTTACAGCAAGCTCTCCTCTCTATATAACAAGTCACCTTCACAAGCTGCAAGGCACTTCCTCATACACAGCATGATATTTACACTACACTTCATTCAACCCCCTCTCACCCTCTTGGGCATTGTTCTCCCATGTGTATTCATTGTCTCTGTCTGAGGTGTGAAATAACCTGACTGCCATACCGCCCCCCCCCCAGCATCTTAGATAGAACAATAGAACATCAGTCCACATGCTGTTTCGGCTCCAGTCTCCTCCCATATCTGCTGTAACTGGGGTTTACTGCCTCCGTGGCGCTGCTGTGCCGGTGGGGGGCTGCTGAGAGTGTGTCCGGCTACGGGTTAGGTGTGGTGGTGGTGGTGGGGGGGGGTCGCTCTGCCCCTCTGGCTGCTCTGATGAATCGTTCCCCTGGGGAGTTCTCCGTGGGGGTCTTCCACGCCGAGGGGCCCTCGCCAACAGCACTTGCTCATCCGCCGCTACAAAGGCGGGTTTGAGTCTGTCTATGCCAATTTTCTCCCGTCTACCCCCCGCACAAAATGCTTATCCCCCGTTTCCAACACTCTGAACGGTCCATCATAGGGTGGACGCAATGGAGGGCGGTGGGCGTTGTGTCTGACGAACACGAACTCCACGTTCTTCAAAGTTTTAGGCACGAAAACATGCGGAAAACAGTGGTGGGCAGGGCCCGGCAGCGTGCCTGTGTTTGCGCTACGCTGCAAAAGCTGAGACGGGCAGCTGTCCAGCGTGGGATTATCTGGCAGAAATTCCCCGGGCAGCAGTAGGGGCTGCGCAAAAACCAGCTCTGCCAGGGAAGCTTCCAGATCCTCTTTTGACACGGAGCGCAACCCCAATAAAACCCACGGCAACCTGTCCACCCAATTTGCATCCATCAGTGAAGCCCTGAGTGCTGCTTTCAGTGATCTATGAAAACGCTCACATAACCCATTGGCCTGTGGGTTGTATGCGGTTGTGCAATGAATTGTAACACCCAGGCTACGGGCCATCGCAGACCAGAGTTCAGAAACAAATTGAGGGCCCCTGTCAGACATAATGTCCGACGGGACTCCAAAACGCGCCACCCATGCTGTTAAAAAAGCGCGTGCTACGTCTGCGGACGTGGTTGCCGCCAGCGGGACTGCTTCTGGCCAGCGCGTGGTGCAGTCCATCACTGTCAGGACGTGCGTGCACCCCTGTGATGGCGGGAGGGGGCCCACGAGGTCCACGTGAACGTGGTCGAAACTCTTAGCCGGTACCCGAAACGGCTCCAAGGGAGCCTTCGTTTGTCTGTGTACCTTTGCTCGTTGGCACGCCACGCAGGCTGCAGCCCACTCTTTTACTTGTTTGCATAGGCTCGGCCACACAAACTTCTCTCCCACCATTTTGACTGACGCGCGCACTCCTGGGTGTGCCAGAGTGTGAACCGACTCAAACACGCGGCGGCGCCACGCGACCGGGACCACCGGACGCGGGCGTCCCATGGAGACATCGCAGATTAGGGGGGGGGCATGCCGTCTTGCAGCATCCTGCTCTCTAGCCTTAACCCTGTTGGTCCAGACTGGAGTGCGCGCACGTCTGCATCGCTAATCTGCTCCGCGACCATGGCTGCGTAATCTATCCCCACATAGACCGGGGCCACCACGGCGCGTGAGAGGCAGTCCACCACCACATTCAGTTTACCCGACACATGCTGAATATCGGTAGTAAACTCTGAGATCGCGGCCAGCTGTCTCTGCTGGCGGCCCGACCATGGCTCTGAAACCTTGGCCATCGCGAATGTTAGTGGCTTGTGATCCACAAACGCGGTGAAGCTGCGCCCTTCCAGCCAGAACTGGAAGTGGCGTATGGCCAGGTGGAGAGCCAGCTACTCCCTGTCAAACGCGCTGTATTTACGTTCGCTGTCGCACAAAGTTCTGCTGAAAAAAGTGAGCGGCTGCCAAGCCCCGGCGACGCGCTGCTCTACGACAGCCCCTATGGCCATGTCTGAAGCATCGGTGGTGAGCGCTATCTGGGCCGCCGGGTCCGGATGCACCAGCAGTGCGGCGTTTGCCAGGGCTGCTTTAACCTCCGAGAATGCCCGCTCTTGCTCCGGGGTCCATTCGACCCTATCCGTGGGTTTCTGTCTCTTGAGCGCGGCATACAATGGTTGCATGAGCTGCACCACGCGGGGAAGAAAACGGTTATAAAAGTTCACCATCCCCTAAAATTCCTGCAGCGCCCTGACCGTCTGAGGCCGGGGAAAATCCTCCATGGCGCACACTTTGTTGGGCAATGGGATCGCTCCTTCCGGAGAGACGTGATACCCCAAAAAATCAATCTCCCTCACTCCGAACTGGCATTTCGCCGGGTTGATTATTAACCCTTGCTCCTCCAACCTCCGGAAAACCATCCTGAGGTGGGTTTCGTGTTCGTCTTCGGACGCACTGGCTACCAAGATATCGTCCAGGTAGACGAACACGAATGGGAGATCACGCAGCACTGCATCCATCATGCGCTGGAACGTCTGTGCCGCGCCTTTTAACCCGAATGGCATGCACAGGAACTCGAATAAACCAAACGGAGTTATTACCGCTGTTTTGGGTACGTCCTCAGCATGCACTGGGACTTGATGGTAACCGTGGATCAGGCCTATTTTGGAAAAAATGCGTGCTCCGGCGAGGTGGACGGAAAAATCCTGTATGTGGGGAATCGGGTAGCGGTCGTGTGCTGTGGCGTTGTTCAACCTGCGGAAATCACCGCATGGTCGCCACGATCCCTCAGCCTTAGGGACCATGTGTAGCGGGGATGCCCATGGGCTGTTCGAACGCCTGATGATGCCCAACCTTTCCAGGTTGGCGAACTCCTCGCTTGCTATGGCCAGTTTAACTGCGTCCAAGTGCCGAGGTCTTGCAAAAACGGGCGGCCAGGTGGTGGTGATAAAGTGCTCCACCCTGTGTTTAGCGATGGCCGCCGAAAACGTCTGGACCGTGAGTGCTGGGAACTGAGTGAGCAGTGTGTGGAACTTACCGCCTGGAGCTTTGACGGTGGCTTGTGCTGTTGGCTGGGTCACTCGAGCTATACAGGGGAGAGAGTCAAAGGACAGTGCATTAACCAGGCGCCTGTTAGCAACATCAACCAGTAAACCATGTGCACACAGAAAACCAGCCCCCAGGATATAGTAATTCAGTGCTGCTACGACAAAAGTCCACTCGTATGTACGGCCGTGTAGAGATAAGCTCAGTGTCCTCTCACCAAAGGTCTTAATTTCCAAGCCATTTGCTGCCGACATTATGGGGCCGCTAGGTCCTGCCAGCCGGTCGGTGTAGGTCGGCAGGATAAAGCTCTTCTGAGCTCCGGTGTTCACGAGGAAACGCCTCCCCGAGCGCGCGTCCGTCAAGTAGATCAGCTTGTTCTCTTCACCGAGGGTCGCAGCTGCTACCGACCACCGGCCTCGGCGTTTTCCCGAGCGCTTGAATTGACATGGTGGCGCACATCTGCGTACGTTCTCTCGAAGCGGCGGTGGTAGAAACAGAGCGTGTCTCTCTGGCGCTCCTTGGCCCCCGATGCTGCTACCGTCGGTGGCTCCTTGCCTCCTCTGGTCGTCTCGCTGGGCTCCGCCACTGCCGCGTTGACTGTGATCGCCCTGGTGGTGAGGATGATCCGGTCTGCCTCCTGGGCTAGCGCACGGTAGTCACGCGCGGCCGGCAATGGCGAATTGGCCAGAACTGCTCTCGCCTCTGTTGGAAGGTTCCGGAGGAAAATGTGGGCAAACAGAAAGTGCCCGTCGTCCGTGCCCATTAACGCCAGCATCTTCTCCATCAGGTCTACGGCCAACCCATCTCCTAACTCGGTCCGCGCCAGGAGCCTCTCCGCTCTCTCACATTCCGAGGGCATGTAGCGCTGGGTGAGCGCAGCCTTGAGCGCCTCATATTTGTTGCTGGCTGATGGCTGATCGAGCAGGCTCGCTACCTGTTGGGCTGTGTGGGAGTCCAGCGCTACTACCACATGGTAGAACTTGGTGTCGTCTGCCATTACTCCCCGGAGGGCGAACTGGGCCTCGGTGTGGTGGAACCAAGAGCACGGGTTGTGCTGCCAGAAATCCGGTAGCTTGACTGAAACTGCACACGCGTTGCTGGGGGTTCCAGTTCTGGCTGTCTGTGGAATGGCTGCTGCGTCTCTGGGGCTTCCTGACCGGGCCGGCTCCGGGGTTCTCGCCTCGTGTTCCATAATATGTCTTGGGTCACCAGTGTGGAGTGTGTAAATGAAGAGGCAGCTTCATGTCAGACGATTTATTACACACTCACATCTCACAAGCACAGAACAGACTTACTGGTTACAGCAAGCTCTCCTCTCTATATAACAAGTCACCTTCACAAGCTTCAAGGCACTTCCTCATACACAGCATGATATATACACTACACTTCATTCAACCCCCTGTCACCCTCTTGGGCATTGTTCACCCCTGTGTATTCATTGTCTTTGTCTGAGGTGCGAAATAACCTGACTTCCATAATGTATGTACTTGTATTATTTATTGGGTTTTATTTCATTTATTATGTACTACATCCATTGTGTATGTGTGGATTGTGTGGTTGCAGCACAGGTGTCAAGCCCAAGACAAATTTCCCCTGGAGGGACAATAAAGTTTATCTTATCTTATCTTATCTTATCTTATAGTTACTGAGCCACTTTAAATTAACCTTAAAGGCTTAAATTTTACGCGGAGGAACAAAATAAGTTCAGGCGAGACACGGCGAGCTGAAGGTTTAAGAGTTTTATTCCTCCATCATCATGAGACACACTGCAGCACTGTGTGCTGTCTGTGAGCTGTTGTGAGTGTGCTAGTGAGGTATGTAAAGTCAGCTCTTTTATACAGACAAGAGAGAATGCATGGCACATTTACATAGTGATATACATATCAGACAATACATATCAATCGCGTGATTAACTGGCACCAGACTTCCTCTGCTTGCTCCGGGGATGTATAAGCTCTGGCTGTAAAATTTAACATACAAATACCAATTAAACAATAACACTCTAAAACTCAGTACTAAATCAGGCATACCACCATCTTGGTTAATAAAATTTATCATGCAAACGCACAACCTAGGTTCACAACCAAACAACTTAACATGCCTTCTGTACTTTGTTCCTTTTCTTCTTCATTTTTTTGATAAATTTACCGGAGTACCAAATAGTAAAACCACATAAACAGGACTAGGGTAAACACAATTGACACACAACACAAAACCCTCAGTCCTTGGATGGATCCCTCTCCAGGCATCTCCGCCAATGGCAGCCGCAGATCCCTCGGGTTCCTCCAGGTGTAAACGGACCTACACCGATCTGCCTCCATCCAGCCGGGCTCCACCTGGAGCCGCCTCTGGTCGTCCAGCGGCTCGCGTGGACTGTGACCCCGTCATACTCGAGTATCAACCTTGGTCATTGAGGGAGCCCTCTTCCTTTCATCCGGATCACCAATCCTGCGACAGGCCTCCGTCACCGATCGCCCCGGCTCGTGGGCTCTTTGCGGTCTCCTCCTCTTGGCATGCCGTTGCTGGGAGCGCTTTACGATCATCACGCTCCGCGGTCCTAGCCCCTTTTTCTTCCGGTGTTGGCGCCTCGACCTCACAAGCCTCATCGGGGGTCCCGGCGTGCCATCCAACACCCTTGTCCAGGGCAGCCTGCATGACGGCATCGGGTCTAGCCCGAGACAGCTCCGCGTGGCGCAGCGTGTGCTCTCCCTCTGAAACTTTGTCCAGCCAGTCTGAATCCCACACCTCAGCACCCTCCATGACCGGAACAGACCGTCCCCAAAGTCCACATCCAGACCGTTCTTCACCTGACACGTTAGCAATGGAGAACCCAAGACTGTAAAATAGGTTACACCCCATAATGTTAACCCTCGATGCTGAAACATTGATGCAAACTTTGGGTGCCACACTGTCCTTATACCGGGCCTCCATCTCCACATAGCCCAAAATGGCCAACCTGTTCCGTCCACAACCATAATACTCTTCATAATGCCTCCTAATCTGCCGGTGGGGAAACAGTCTCTCTATGGTCGTCAGGTTCAGGACGGAAATAATCGCTCCAGTATCCACCAAAAGTGGAACCTCGACACCATCTAGTGTAACGGTGCAGCCGATCCTCCCTGTCATCTCTGGGAAGACGGTATGCACCACTGTTGGAGTCTTCTGCGCAGCACCTGGTTCACTCCTACGGCTCCTGTGTACGAAGTTGTCGCACACCCTGGCAAAATGGTTCAAAACACCGCACTTGCCACAACGCTTTCTTTCACTGGGCACACCCTGGACTTACAGCGGTGCTCAGTGGACCCACAACCATAACACTTTGGCATACCAGGGGCAGACCTTATCCTGACCACGGAGGCAAAATCATCCTCTCCGCACTCGCCATCACAAGGGTCCATGATCAGTGCCTCAGCGCAAGACTCATTCTTGTCCAGAGAGGCCCCTTCAGTAAGGCCCCTCGCGATGGTCTCTGCCATCTCAAACTGTTGGGCAAGCTTGACAGCTTCAGCTAACGTCAGCTCCCCTGGGTGTATCAACAACCTGGACTGGGCCACTGGGCAGCTTATGTGCTCTGCCAGCTGGTCCCGAATCATCTCGTCCTCCAGGGCCCCAAACCTGCATTCCCTCGCCAGCTCACGGAGGTCCGCCAAAAATCTCCTCACCAGCTCTCCCAACCACTTGCGGCGCTGTCGAAACTGAATGTGCTTCACAGTGACGTTTTCCGGCACCCTAAAGTACTGCGCAATTAGCTTCACAATCTCGTCAAAACTGTCAGCACCTCCAAGGTTTTCAAGAATCCTATGCCCTTCCATTCCCAAATTATGGACCAACACAGCTCTCGCTCGGAGCTTCTCCATCTCTCCCAGGTTTAAGACAACAAGATAGTTGGTGAAGGCAGCAAACCAACAAGGCCACGGCACAGGCGGCTCGGCTGGTGCCTCCAAAAACGGCCGAAAGCTGGCAATGGAATGTCCCATTACTGTTTTTACCTCTTCGCCAAATGTTGTGTCCATAATTACAGGAATAACGAAGAAGTAAGGACTCGGTTAACAGGACTTTATTTAGAATAACAAACTATGTACATAAGGCTTACGGCACTCGCCTGCATGCCAGGTGGCTCCCATGACGAAAGAGGCAGAGCCTCTTCCTCCCACTTCCTTTAAACCCCGAGTGGCGTCACTACCGGAAACCGGCAGTTAGCTACCCCGGTCCAACCCACGTCCAACCTGGCCGCTATCTTACTAATACAAGTCTTTTTCATATTTCACAGGTACATGTGTAGCAGCCAATTCTGGCAGACAGAAATATTATAACCAAATTCTTCTCTACACAAGTAAGTGTCCAGAATAAACGGGAAAAGAGGCCAAGTTCTCAAGAAATTAAAACAACCTTTATTAATCACAAAAAAGCAAAAAACGTTCAAGGAGTTATGTCTGTAAACCGTGAACTAATGATTCATTCATTCATCCATTCATTCATCTTCTTCCGCTTAATCCTTTTCGGGTTGCGGGGGGGCTGGAGCCTATCCCAGCATCTTTGGGTGAGAGGCAGGGTACACCCTGGACAGATCGCCAGTCCATCGCAGGGCCAACACAGAGAGACAGACAACCATTCACTCTCACAGTCATACCCAAGGACAATTTAGAATCCCCAGTTTTTGATGCCAATTAACCTAACTTGCATGTTTTTGGCATGTGGGAGGAAACCGGAGAAATCCCGGAGTAAACCCACGCAGACACAGGGAGAACATGCAAACTCCACACAGATCACTGTTGATCGGGGGCTGGGATCGAACCCAGGATCCCCCGGCCAAGGGTGAGTTGCTGTGCTGCCGCAGTGCTAACCACTCCACCACCATGCTGCCCCCCGTGAACTAATGATGAGACCAAATGGTGAACTACAGAAGACGTTATTATAGACTCACTGACAATACAGAGATGCTCCCGCTAGGCTGAGAGGCGGTCAAAGAGACTGCCCCTCTTCTGCACAGCCCTCTTATACTCTGGGTGGGGGCGGAACCAGAAAGATGAAGCCATCACCCGTGTCACACCATAATAGGTCCTACTAACAACACTACACTCCTCCTTCAAAAAGGTGCAAAACACACTTACAATCAAGACCCCCCCACCAAATATGGCACCCGAATCATGCACTAAGATTAAACAGAAATATACCAAGGCCTATAACATTCACACAAAACAACTAAAGCTAAGGGGGAACAGGTGGACTACTGTTCCACCCTCACATGGCCAGACAGATTATTTTGCCGTCTTTGCAAAAACACAGTCAAAATCGCCGTGCTCCTAAAATAAAACATAAAACAATCCCCATAATATAGCATATATACAAACAGGTATAAATTCAATAAACAACTTAATTATTATTCATATCAAACTATGAAATGAACACATTAGCATAACCACTATATAACCAGGGCAATTCACAAAATAACATCATGTAATAAACACATTGCCCCCCACTACCGTACAGTCCCCATGGAGAAATCACCCCCGGAGACCCATCAGGCGGGTCCTGTCCAGAGCATCTTCTTCTCTTTGTGCCTGACGATGACCCACTTCGACGCTGAGACACCTCCTTCTCATCAGTGGCACGCCACAGCTCGTTGGGATGTCTCCATGAGCCATCAGACAGCTGAAGGTAGCTGTCCTCCCGAACAGCCACCACCTGCAGCCGCCCCTGGTCCTCCTGTTGTTTCCGCTTTCCACAAACCCCACTTGACCGGGCCTCCTCTCTGGGTCGGACTACATCAGCGACCCCTAGTGGAGCCCGACTCGGCTTCCAGTGTCCCTGAGTGGCACGTTGTTTTACCGTGCCAGCCAGTCCTGCCCTGCTTGCTTTCATTTCAGACACTGGTGAAGCCGTTGTGACCCCCTGCTTCTCGGTACCTCCCGGCCGAACTCTGGAAGCAGAATGGGCAAGCCACTCAGTTCCACCCGCCATCACGGGCATCCCACCATGCCGCCCAGCTCCCTCAGCTAGGGCAACTTTGGCTCTGGTGCAGGAACTCTCCTGCGATGGCCCTGGGTGGGGTTGGTCCTGCTCATCTTCCAGGATACTAGGCCAAGGTTTGCCCCATGCCACATCGTCCACCACTTGTAGGACCGGCCAGTCCCACAAGCCACGGCCCGACCACTCCTCCTCCAACACCGCTGGTGTTTGTAAAGTCCAGTCCATAAAAATGGTCACAGCCTATAATATTCTCACCGCTGGCAGTCACCACGAACTTTAGGTTGGAGACCTCAGCCGACTTGTACCTAGCCATCAGTTTCACCAAACCCACAATGGCTATCCTTTTTCCTCCATACCCATACAATGGCGCTAAATGACCTCTCTCTTGATAGTACGGGAAGAAAGTCCTCACGGTTGGCCAATTCAACACGGACCTCACTGCGCCCATGTCAGTCAGCAATGGCACTTCCACTTGGTCCAATTTCACCATACAGTATGTATGGCCATCGGTGCTCGGGGAGACAATGTGAATGACCGTGGGAGTTGGAGCAGGGGTGTCCCCTTTGCATCGTTGTTCCCTTTGCTCGAACCTATTACAGGCCCTGGCAAAATGGTTCAGGAGTCCGCACTTGCTGCAGCGTTTACCTGTTGCCGGACACTCTCTAGCCTTGTACAGGTGCTTAGTGGACCCAAAACCCAAACACCTGAGCGATCCCAGGGCAGGCCTTATCTTCACAGCCGTAGTGCACTCCTCCTTCTTCTGTTCGCTATTGTCGCTGTCCGGGTCCACAGCCTGTGCTACTGATTGTGATTCAGGCCTGTGAAGCGTAGCTCTTTCACTGAGGTCACGTAACAATTTGTCCGCTGCTTCACATGGCCGAGTTATCTCAATAGCCGTGGCTAATGTCAGTTCTCCGGAGTGCGTAAGAAGCCTCAACCGTGCTGTCGAGCAAACGCCAATTGGTCACGGACCATCTCCTCTTCCATTGCTCCAAACTGACAGTCCCCAGCCAGCTGACACAGGTCTGCAATGTATCACTGCACCAACTCGCCGATCCGCTGGTGGCGCTGCCGAAACTGAATCCTCCGGAGGATGACATTTACAAGCTCTCAAAAATGTCCAGCCATTAGCCCAACAGTGTCCTCAAAGCTATCGCTAGTACCCAAGGTTGCGAGGATACGCTGTCCTTCCATGCCCAAATTATGAATCAGTATTACCCGAGCTTGTACCTTCTTCAGTTAACCGAGGTTCAGAGCCACCAGGTAATTTTGGAATGCGGCAAACCATCTCGCCCAAGAAACCGGAGGCTCACACGGAAAGTCCAAAAATGGCCAAATTGTGGAGACTCCCGTGTCCATACTTTTATCTTTGTTGCCAAATGTTATGTCTTTAAGCTGTGAACCAATGATGAGACCGAATGGTGAACTACAGAGGGCTTTATTATAGACTCATTGACAATACAGAGACACTCCAGCTAGGCCGAGAGGTGGTCAAAGAGACCGCCCCTCTTCCGCACAGCCCTCTTATACTCCATGTGGTAGCGGAGCCAGAAAAGTGAAGCCACCACCTGTGTCACACCATAATAGGTCCTACTAACAACACTACGCAAGGCAGGTGGGCAACTATAAGCAAATAGTTGCACGTGCAGCAACACTGACTTTAACAGGCAAACATTAAAAAAAAGCATAATTAAATTAAAGCTGCAAGCAGCTGAAAGTGGGCCCTCACCCCCCACACAACCGTGGATCCCAGTGCCCGTCGCATCTAGCTGGCTCAGAAAATTTCCCATTGTGCAGCAAGTGCTGCATGAATGATAAAGTAAATCGTTTGGCGCAGTACTTCCTTTGAGCAGTAGGTGGCACTATAACTTTTGTCAATCATTTTTATGTAGGAGCGTGTGGGTTGGGATTATTATCCATTGTAGAAAATTTGGTGAAAATCAGACAGTTAATCCAAGTTACAACTTTCTGATGTTCCATGGCGAGGAGTCAACCTTTGCCATGTCACCATGGCAACACTTCCCTGTCAGTTATGTGTTGCCCACCCATATAGGACTACATATGACAGTTACCTCAACCTATGTTCAACATTTCATGACTCCAGGTTCGTTCCCAACCATCCCAACAAGAATTGAATGGCGAGGAGGGCGTGTTCATGGTAAAAGCAGTGACTCTGTGCTAAAGGTGATGTGCAGTTATGATCAACCAGGTGGTCTGATAAACCTCAGAAAATTGCACATCATTCTGGCAAGTGGTGCGTGAGTATGACATGTGAGTTATGGCAACTTCCTGTCCATTGGCAATAGGGTGCGCTGTCGCTATGTGTCATTTTTTATTATAGAAATGATCAGTATTGTTACCTATTCACCACATAAAATTTGGTTGAAATCAGTCAATGCATGCCAGAGTAAAAGCCATTGGAAGGGTGATGGGGATACTGCAAACCTGGCCACGCCCCTTTCGCCAAGCCGTCAAGCATTTGGAAAAGTTTTGAACAGCTTTTGATGGCACATGGGTATAGATGATTGTCACCATCAATGGTACCAATCAGACTATTTATTTCTGAGATATTGAAGAAAACCTTTGGTGTAACCTTCATGTCTCCAAGAGAGGGCGCTATTGCTATTAATGAACATTCATAGCTGTAATTGTCCCGAGGCATACCCATACCCATATACATCATACCTATCTTGGTACGTATCCAACATTCCATTCCCAAATTATTAAAAAGAACATGATGCAAACTTTCTGAGGCAAAACTTTCTGCCTGCTATTGGTGATGCTGTAGATTTCTATGAATATAGTTCTATAGAACTGTTTGGAATTGCACTAATATCCATAATATTAAATTTAGTTGAAATCCGACAAAGCAAATTTTGTCACGCCCCTTCGGCCAAACCGTCGAGTGTCGTGAAAAGTTTTCAATAACTTTTAATGGCACATGGGTACAGATGATTGTCACCACAAATGAACTCAATTGGACTAAAATCCTAGGATGAGTTTGATCAAATGCATGAGGTGAAAATAAGGTCACCGCCACCTCCTGCTAAAATGGCCAACTTCTTGTTGGGTGTAGATCATCACTTGTATGGAGTTTTTTGATGTCTTGACATGATAAATATCTCATACAATTTTGATCTTTCTATGTGAAAGTAAGTGTGTACCACTCCCCATTGACTTCACATGTTAGGTGGCACTGTAGAGCCATTTTTATGGGGTCATTCAGATTTCCTCCAAAATATTAAATTTTTTGCCAGTCTTGAGGTCCCTGCAAAAAATGGTGAGTTTTCATGAACACTGACTACCCCAAAAATGAGATCTTAGATGGAGAAGAAAAAAAAATAAAGCTGCAAGCAGCTGTAAGCTGGCCCTTGTCCCCCCCCCCCCCCCCACGCACCCACGGAACCTGGCAGCCATCGGACCCAGCCGGCACAGAAAATTTCCCGTTGTCATGGCATGTGCTGCGTGAATAATAAAGAAAACCATTTGGCGCAGTACTTCCTGTGAGCAGTAGGTGGTGCTATAAGTTTTGTAAACCATTTTTACATAGGAGAGTGCAAGGTCGGACTAACAGCCATTGTACAAAATTTGGTGAAAATCAGATAAAGTTTGTCCTAGTTACAACTGTACAACGTATTGCGATAAGGTAAACTTGGACATGTGGCCATGGCAACACTTACATTTTAGGTACATGTTGCAGAGCCATACAGAACTACAGAAGAGAGTCACCTTGACTTATGTTCCACATTTGCTGACGCTTGGACTTTCCCAACCCTCCAAAGTATAAAACGTATTGAATGGCAAGGAGTGGGTTTCCATGGCAACTGTGATTATCGCAGGACAAAAGTGACATCCAGTGAGGGTAATCCAATGCGCTCTGAGAAACCACTGAAAATGTCATGTCATTCTGACTACTGGTCTTTGCACAAAAGTTGATACAATTTTGTGCAGTACCTCATGTCAGCACTAGGTGGTGGTGTGACAGTTTTGTGAATATTGATAAACAGACATGTTCAGAGTGGGATTAGTATGATTTGTGCAAAGTTTGGTCCAAATCAGACGAGGATTTTCTGAGCTGTAACTGTCATGTTTTGCATGGCGAGGAAGCCAATGAAGCATGCCGGTCGCCATGGAAACAATTCTGTACTATGTACATGGACTGTCAATGAGCCTTAGTCATTCTTTCATGTCATTTTTTCACCTGGTGAGAGAAAAATAAAGAAAACAGATTTCAGCAATTCTTCCTTTAATCACTAGGGGCGCTATAACTTTTGTTTATTATTTTTATATAGACTCATTCGGGGCGGGACTAATATCCATTGTAGAAAATTGGATGAAGTTTGTCCAAGTTGCAACTTTTCGATGTTCCATGGCGAGGAGTCAACCAAGTTGCCATGGTAACACTTACCTATCAGTTATGTATTGCTGACCAATATAGGATTACAGATGACAGTCACCTCTACCTATGTTCCAAATTTCATGACTCCAGGACCTTCCCAATCCTCCCCACAAGATCACGGATTGAATGGCGAGGATGGTGTGTCCATGGTAACAAGACTGACATCATGCTAAAGCTGATGTGGAGTTATGATCATCCCTGTCGTCTCATGAATCTCAGAAAATTTCATGTCATTCTGGCAAGTGGCAAGTGACTAATAAGTAAAACAGTTTTCAGCAATTCTTCCTTTAACCACTAGGTGGTGCTATAGCTTTTGTCAGGTATTTTTTATGTAGACGTATTCGGGGAGGGACTATTTTCCATCATGGAATAGTATAAGGGTGTGGTAAGGGTGTAGTAAGGGTGTGGAATGCGTCAAGACTGCGTTCTATCATCCTCAGGCCAATGGAGGCGTCGAGTGATTTAACAAAACGCTGAAAAACGGACTGAGAGCACATTTGGTGGATGGTTTCGCATTTCCGGATGCCCTGCAGAGCACACTGTTTCACTACGGGGCGACGGCCCACGCCACGACAGGCTGTTCTCCGGCGGCTCTCATGCTGGGGTGTGAAATGCTCCTGCCTTTGGATTGACTGAGGCCACCCATGACTCATTCTCCAGGAAGTGTGGATGCTGCACGGGGCTGCATCGCCGAACAGCAGCGTAAAATGAAACGGCGGTTTGACAAGAAGCACAGAGCAAGAGCCCACGGACTGAAAGTGTTGGACCAGGTGTGGATCAGACACCCTAACCGCACCCATAAGCTACAGCCACTATGGACAAGGCCACTGCGGATTGTGAGACAGTGGGGCCAGCACACTTTTGAGCTTGCAAAAGCTCAAAAGTCACAGCTCAAAAGGTCACAGTGGCACTCCGGCAAGCTTAGGAAGTCACCCCCAGAGCTGAGGACTGGAAAGACAATGGCGCAGTCTGATGTGAGCTGGGACTGGTGGGGGCTCCCAGGAGAGGCCGACAGTGCCCGGTGCAGAGTCTCCTCCTAGGGGACGCCCGGTTAGACTTCGTCAGAGGCCCAGGTACCTGGAGGACTATGTGTTGAGAACTTAGGGCCAGAACCATGAATTCTGCTGACTTTTGGTAGACAGCAGAATTCATGGTTCCATTTATCATAGCATGTCTTCAAGGTCCTGAAGCAGCAAAACAGCCTCAGACCATCACACTACCACCACCATATTTTACTGTTGGTATGATGTTCCTTTTCTGAAAGGCTGTGTTACTTTTACGCCAGATGTAATGGGACACACACCTTCCAAAAAGTTCAACTTTTGTCTCATCAGTCCAGAGTATTTTCCCAAAAGTCTTGGGGATCATCAAGATGTTTTCTGGCAAAACTGAGATGAGCCTTTAAATTCTTTTTGCTTAGCAGTGGTATTCGTCTTGGAACTCTTCCATGCAGGCCATTTTTGCCCAGTCTCTTTCTTACGGTGGAGTCATGAACACTGACCTTCACTGAGGCAAGTGAGGACTGCAGTTCTTTGGATGTTGTTGTGGGGTCTTGTGTGACCACTTGGTTGAGTTGTCGCTGCGCTCTGTGCAAAAAGAATTTAAAATTTTTAAATTAAATAAAAAGAATTTAAAGGCTCATCTCAGTTTTGCCAGAAAACATCTTGATGATCCCCAAGACTTTTGGGAAAATATTCTGGACTGACAAGACAAAAGTTGAACTTTTTGGAAGGTGTGTGTCCCATTACATCTGGCGTAAAAGTAACACAGCCTTTCAGAAAAGGAACATCATACCAACAGTAAAATATGGTGGTGGTATGGTGGTATGGTGGGGGTAGTGTGATGGTCTGAGGCTGTTTTGCTGCTTCAGGACCTCGAAGACATGCTATGATAAATGGAACCATGAATTCTGCTGTCTACCAAAAAATCCTGAAGGAGAACGTCTGGCCATCTGTTCATGAACTCAAGCTGAAGCGCACTTGGGTTCTGCAGCAGGACAATGATCCAAAACACATCAGCAAGTCCACCTCTGAATGAATTAAGAAAAGCAAAATGAAGACTTTGGAGTAACCTAGTCAAAGTCCTGACCTGAATCTGATTGAAATGCTGTGGCATGACCTTAAAAAGGTGGTTCATACCTACAGCACGGCCAGAGAGGCAGCGCGGGACATGACGGAGCGAGGCTTTGTGGTGAACGTACTGGAGGAAGTGGCTGGAGCAGCGGCGGTACGGAACACATCGCGACAGCCGGAGTGGAGGCGAGTGAGCAGCAGAAGGCGGGAGACAGACATGGCGAACCGGGCACAAGAAAAACTGCAAGGTTGAAAGCCTAGATTATAACCAAGATTAAGAAGGACACAGAAGAAATGAAGGCCAAGAAGACAAGGTAAAAGAGAAACAAATGGCTAGGAGAGGTTTAAATGATTTTTGTTGGACATTTCTAGACTAATGACTATTACTTGGATAGTAAATACAGGTCTAGGGAGGGCCCCTCACTCGGTGAGGACAATCCCCCCACCCACCAACAGGGACCAGTGGGCAGAAGAAAGGCCCAATGTACGGAGGTCGAGATTCGTTAATGTGTTTTTGTTCAAATATGTGTTAGTTTTGTTGTTAAAGAGGTTAGGAGCACAAGTTAAAAAAATGGAAAAACATGAATATGGTTAAAAATCTTAAGATAATGACATTAAACGTGAATGGTCTGAACTCACCTGTTAAAAGGGAAAGAATAATAAGAAAATTCAAGAAGGAAAAAGGCAAAATTATATTTATACAAGAGACACATTTGAACAGGACAGACCATGAGAAACTAAAGAGATTTGGCTATAAGAACTCCTACTACAGTTCATTTAAGGGAGGAACTAAAAGGGGGGTTATGATACTAATTTATATATATATATATATATATATATATATATATATATATATATATATATATATATATAAAAATAAGGGAAGAATAGATGGTATGCAGATCACATTAGTGAACATCTATGCCCCACCAGAAAGTGACAAGGGTTTTTTTCAACAACTGTTTGATCTCATAGCAACACACAGTGAAGGAGTCCTAATTTGTGGAGGAGACTTAAATGCCGTCATGGATCATGAAGTTGACACAACAAGTGTTAAGAAGACAAAAAAACATGTAACAAAATTCATAAGAACCTCACTGGCAGAAATGGGTATGGTAGACATATGGAGGGACCTGCACCCACTCGAAAAAGACTATACACATTATTCAGCAGTCCATAAAGTACACTCTAGAATAGATTTCCTCCTTATGAATGAAGGCGACAGACACGGGGTGAGAAATTGTCGGATTGGAGGGGCAGAAATATCAGATCGTAATCCTATATACATGGAAATATATTTAAACAATAGAAAACAACAAACAACATGGAAACTTAATGTAGGACTATTAAATGATGAGAAAATGAAAGAAAGATTAAAGGTAAACATAAATGAGTATATCGAGGAGAATGATAATGGAGAAGTGGACCCAACAATACTATGGGACGTACTAAAAGCCGTGTTAAGAGGTAAATTAATTGTTGAATCAGGAAAAGCAAAAAAGTCTAAACTGGAATCATATGAACAAAGATGTGAGAGACTGATGGAATTAGAAGGTAAACATCAAAGCACAAATGACCCAAAAATATATCAAGAAATTAAGGAAGAAAAAATAAAGTTAAAAGAAATACAAATAGATGAAATCGAAAGGAAAAATAGATATTTAAAACAAAAATATTATGAAACGGGGCCAAAGGCCACAAAACTGCTGGCAAAACGGTTAAGAAAACAAAAAACAGTGAATAATGTATATAAGATTAAGGACCCCATCACAAATAAAACCACAGTTACCCCAGAAAACATCGAAGAAATATTCCATAAATTCTATCAAGAACTATACTCGCAACCTGAAGAGACAAATGTTAAGGATATTAAAAAATTTCTATGCACATTGGACTTGCCATCAATAGGAAACCAACAAAATGAAAAGCTAACAGCAGAAATAACACAAGAGATTAAAGATGTGATTAAGTCACTTAAAAACGGTAAATCACCAGGTAGTGATGGATACCTGTCTGAATTTTATAAACTGTTTATAGAAGAACTCACGCCACAGCTCCTAAAGTCATTTAATTGGACATTAAATAACAACAAAATACCTCCATCACAAACTAAACTGGAAACAAAAAGAAATAAAATACCTTGAAGTGAACATACCTAAAGATTTAAGCAAAATCTATAACGCAAACTATGATAGGTTAGAACAAGAAATAAAAAAAGATATTGATGGATGGTCAATCTTAAATATCAAATCAAATCAAAATCAAATCAAACTTTATTGTCATATTGCTGTACATACAACTGTAGTGCAGGCAAGATGAAATTGCGTTTCTCTCGGCATCCATATAAGAAGCAGCATGATTTAAGACACACTCCCACATAGCTCCACCCCCCACCCCCACCCCCCCATCCATTCACACATCCCTGAGACATACTTGGCGAAAAAGAATAACTAACTATAATATACAAAATGTCCGTAGGTGCAGTAGTGTGTATGAGAGATTCCGGGTCAACTGTCCAGCATCCTGACAGCTTGTGGAAGGAAGCTGTTGATCAGTCTGGTGGTTCTGCCTCTGATGCTCCGGAATCGTTTACCAGATGGAAGAAGTTCAAGGTGTTTATGCAGAGGGTGAGAACGGTCCTTGACAATGTTCAGTGCCCTGCTCCTACAACGGTTCTGAAAAAGTTCTTGGACAGAGGGGAGGGAGACTCCAATTACCCTCTCCGCCCCCTTGACTATCCTCTGCAGGGCTTTTTTGTCTGACATACTGCAGCTGGAGTACCATGTAGCAATGCAGTACGTCAGAACACTCTCCACCACACCTCTGTAGAAGGTCCTGAGGATGCAGATGGGGAGAGAGTGTCATGGCGGCCTCTGGGCCGTCATTGGCATCATTATCTCCAGCTGCGCACAGATCCACAGGTGTTAATCAGCAGCTGTTAAAAGCCAGCGTTGCTGACAGCTCAGTACGGAGTCGTCTGTCCTCCTCGTCAGAGAAAGAACCAGAACTCCGCTCTCTGGCCTCGTCAAGGTATTCTCTTGTCTCGTCAGAAACTGTCTCGTCAAGAACTGTCTTGTCAAAAACTGTCTCGTCAGAGTCTGTCTCGTCAGAAGCTGCCTCGTCAGGATCTGTCTCATCAGGAACCTCTCTGGCCTCGTCAAGGACCTCTCCTGCCTCGTCTAGGACTTCTGTTCAAAGTCAAACACGTAAGAGAGCTGTTTGTTACTCTACACCCAACCTCTATCCCTGTGCACAGGTGGACCCCCTTGGCAGCGGACCTGCGTCCCCAGCTGACGGGGTAACGCCAACGCGCTCACGTAGCGGTTCGCTACCACCACGACTACCGGTATGTCTTGCTCCACAAATTCCTGAACTGTTACTGTATCAGTTACAGGAGTACTGTCCACCGTTACTGGTGGAGTTTGTGTCATCGTCATCTGTCGTGTCATCGTCACCACGTTCTGTGGAATCACTCACCTCGTCATCATCTGGATTGTCATGGTCACCACGCTCAGTGGAGTCACTCGTCTTGTCATCAGCTGGTTTGTCATCGTCCCGGTCTGTGGTGTCACAGCCGGAGTCTCTGGAAGACCTGTCCTCGCCACAGTCACAGGTGGAAGCCTCAGCACGTTCACGGACGCCTTCACCTTCACGTTGCACGGCCGCTGGTTCTCAGCAGGACGTAACCTGTGCTTCTCCCAAGTAAGCCTCACTACTGATAGCCTGTCATTAGTGTGGGACAAAAGTAATTGTCTGTGCTTATATGTTCCAGGGTTGCCGGGTCTCCGTCCAGAGTGCTCAGCTCCAGTGACCAGGATACTATCCACGCTCTCACATTTGCACTACACACCCTTTCTCTATAATAAAGATTATTGTTCACTAATTTACCCGTGTCAGTGTCTGTCTCCTGGGTCCCGAAACATGTCAGTACGACTCCGTCACGTTGACCCAGCGGACAGCTCACTGTCGCGCTTAATTAACACTCTTAGCGCCCGGGTAGATTTGCTAGCCCACCAGCAGACAGTAATCTTGAATCAATTGACTCAAATTAATGGTCGGCTGGACCGTTTGGAGGGACACCAAACGTTTCCCCCGACCGCAAGTACTTCAACCCCTGCAGGCTTGGCGTCAGGACTAGCTAACACCTTCTCGTCCTCTCGCCTCACTCCTATTCCAACACCTGCCCGGTTCAGCGGAAAACTCGGGGAAGCTCGAGGATTCATTTTATAGTGTGAATCAGTTTTTCTGCATGTGCCTGGGGATTTTTCCCTCGACTCTAGCCGGATAGGCTATGTCATAAATTTGCTGGCTGGTAGAGCCTTGGATTGGGCTTATTCGATCATGGCTAGACCTAGCTATTCTTTGCTTACCTACCAGGAGTTTGTGACTGAGTTTCTGTCTGTATTTGATCACACGGATAGGGGAGAGGTGTTGACAGAACGTTTTTTAAGCCTACAGCAGGGAAAGAGATCAGCTGCAGATTACGCCATTGACTTCCGGGTCTTAGCCGCAGAGATTGGGTGGGGGGAGCCATCTCTTTGTGGTATTTTTCTACGCAGCCTTAACGACGAGCTAAAGGATGAGTTAGCGGCACGGGATAAACCAGATAACTTGCACGATTTAATTGCTTTAGCAGTTAGTATCGATAGTAGGTTAAAGGAACGGGCGGCTGGTCGGCGAGTTACTTCCCGTCCGGTTAAACCCTGCCCTCGTGTCACTGACTCTCTTTCTCTCGCTTTACCCGCGTCAGAGAAGGCCCCGGATCAGGAAGCCATGATTGTTGGTCATTCTAAGGTGTCTGCAGCTGAGAAACAACGCCGTAGGGATCAAGGCCTGTGTTTTTATTGTGGGGAGGAGTCACATGAGGTTTCTGAATGTCCTAGTAAGTTAAAAGGGAAGGCCCGTGGATCGCAGTAGGGGGATTCACGGGCAAGAATACAGAGGAACCCCTTACTTGTTGTCATTTACCCCTCAGACTCATTCATACTCACACAGAACACTCCACACTAGCGTTAGTCGATTCTGAAGCTGAGCAAAATTTCATTTCTAGAGACCTGGCAACTCAGATGGGCCTTAGTTGTCAGACTTTAGAACCCCCTGTCAGATTGATTATCCTGTCCAAGGCGTCGTTGACTACCATTAACCTTCAGACAGCGCCTGTGTCCGTTATTGTTTCAGGAAATCACAGGGAGGAGATTCAGTTCCTAGTGCTCCCCGTTTCCTCTTCGCCCGTTATTCTGGGTTATCCCTGGCTGCGCCTACATAACCCCACTATTGATTAGCAAACTGGGAGAATAACGGCATGGAGTACGTTCTGCCTTAGTGCCTGTCTCCAATCAGCGGCGTGCGCCCCATCCGTGAAAGTGCCTCTGCCCAATTCATCTCCACCGGATTTATCTAAGGTACCTGAGGTTTATCACGATTTGGGGCAAGTGTTCAGCAAATCTCGGGCGTTGTCTTTACCCCCCCATTGTCCGTATGACTGCGCCATTAATCTGAAGGCTGGGGCCCCACTACCTGCTAGCCACCTTTACAGCCTGTCAGCCCCGGAGCGCGAGGCCATGGATACATACATTAAGGAATCCTTGGCCTCTGGTATCATCCGCCCGTCATCTTCGGCCGTGGGGGCCGGTTTTTTCTTTGTTGGTAAGAAGGACGGTTCACTACGCCCCTGTATTGACTTCCGGGGGCTGAATGAAATAACGGTCAAGGATAAATATACATTGCCCTTGATGAACACTGCGTTTGACTCCCTCCAGGGGGCATCATGGTTTACTAAACTGGACCTCAGGAATGCCTACCATCTAGTGCGCATTAGAGAAGGAGATGAGTGGAAGACGGCTTTTCGGACCCCCAGCGGTCATTTTGAGTACCTAGTAATGCCGTTTGGGTTGACTAACGCCCCAGCCGTTTTCCAGCGTTTGATTAACGATGTACTACGAGATTTTTTGAACTCATTTGTTTTCGTTTATCTTGATGATATCCTCATCTTCTCCCGCTCACTAGAGGAACATCGAGTGCATGTCCGTAGGGTATTACAGCGCCTCCTGGAGAACCAGTTGTTCGTCAAGGCCGAAAAGTGTGAGTTTCACACTGATCAGACCTCCTTCTTAGGATTTATTATTGCTCGTAACCAGGTGATTCCTGACCCTGCCAAGGTCAAGGCAGTGGTGGAATGGCCTGCACCCACCTCCAGAAAGCAGCTTCAAGGGTTCCTGGGGTTTGCTAATTTTTATAGGAGGTTCGTGCCTAACTTTGGTAATATTGCTCGTTCTTTGACTGCTCTCACCTCCCCTAAGATTTCATTCTGCTGGAGTAAGGAAGCAGCCGATGCTTTTGAGAAGCTCAAGAGGGAGTTCGCCTCGGCCCGAGTCCTTACCCAGGTGGACCCGAAGCTTCAGTGCTTGGTGGAGGTGGACGCGTCTGATGCGGGAGTTGGAGCAGTACTCTCCCAACGATCTCCTGTGGATGGTAAGATTCGCCCTTGTGCTTTTTTCTCTCATCGTCTTTCCCCTGCAGAGAGGAATTACAGCATCGGGGACAGGGAGTTACTGGCTGTGAAATTGGCCTTGGAGGAATGGAGACATTGGCTGGAGGGGGCCGCTCAGCCGTTCGTGGTTTGGACTGATCACCGTAATCTGGAGTACCTCAGGACGGCTAAGCGCCTGAATGCACGCCAGGCTCGCTGGTCCCTTTTCTTCGGCCGGTTTAATTTTACCATCACGTACCGGCCGGGAAGCAAGAACGGTAAGCCGGACGCTCTCTCCCGGCAGTTTGACCCCCCATCCTCCGAGGACCAGGAGACCCCTATCCTGCCGCCTTCCTGCGTCGTGGGCGCCCTGTCCTGGGGAATCTGCAAGACAGTTCGCCAGGCCCAGAAGACTGAGCCGGGCCCCTGGGGGGGGGCCCCCGGGCCGCTTGTTTGTTCCACGCGCTGTCCGAGGCAAGGTGATTGAGTGGGGTCACGCTTCCAAGTTGGCTTGTCATCCTGGAGTGGGTCGGACTGTGGATCTCCTCCAAAGGACCTTCTGGTGGCCAGGGTTGCGGAAGGACATTGTTGGCTATATCCGGGCCTGCCCTCAGTGCACCACCGGGAAGACGACGTCATCTCCCCCGGTGGGCTTACTTCATCCGTTACCTGTTCCTTCACGCCCCTGGTCTCATGTAGCTATGGACTTTGTGACTGGGTTACCCACTTCAGATGACTACACCACAGTGTTAACCATTGTTGACCGGTTCTCGAAGGCAGCCCATTTTGTGCCACTTCGGGGTCTGCCTTCGGCCCAGGAGACTGCGGACCTCCTGGTGCAACACGTGGTACATCTTCATGGCATCCTTGCGGATATTGTGTCTGATTGAGGACCCCAGTTTGTATCTCAAGTTTGGAAGGCCTTCTGCACGGCACTTGGAGCCACTGCCAGCCTCTCCTCTGGCTATCATCCCCAAAGTAATGGTCAGTGTGAGAGGGCTAATCAGGAGCTGGAGGCTGCCCTCCGTTGTGTCATCTCCTCCTGCTCATCCTCCTGGAGCAAGTTCCTGCCCTGGATTGAGTACGCTCACAACACCACGATCTCCACAGCCACGGGCGTCTCCCCGTTTAAAGCCTCGTGTGGGTTTGATCCTCCGTTGTTTCCTGAGGAGGAGAAGGAGGTAGCGGTTCCTTCAGTCCAGGCACATATTAAGCGCTGCTGGCGTGTGTGGCTCCTCGCTCGCCAAGCTTTGTTGAAGACCACTGAACGTAATATCCAGGTGGCTAACCGGCATAGGAGACCCGCCCCGGACTATAAGGTGGGTCAGAAGGTTTGGTTATCTACTCGGAATATTGGTGTGCCGGCTGAAAAGCGTAAGCTAACTAAACGCTTTATTGGTCCCTACACCATTAATCGGATTGTTAACCCTGTGTCTGTGCGCTTGTCTCTCCCCTCTTCGATGCGTATCTGCCCCACTTTTCATGTCTCCCAGGTCAAGCCATACGTCTCTGACCCCCCGTGCCCTGCTCCCGCGGCACCCCCACCCCCAAGGATGATCGATGGCCATCCGGCCTGGGGGGTGACTGCCATCTTGGATGTTCGCAGGCGGGGTCGTGGCCTTCAGTATTTGGTGGACTGGGAGGGCTTTGGACCGGAGGATCGGTCTTGGATTCGCCCAGCATTGATCTTGGATAAGCAGCTGATTCGCGACTTCCACCAGGCGAATCCAGGTAGGATTGGGCAGGTGCCTGGAGGCACTGCTAGAGGGGGGAGTACTGTCATGGCGGCCTCTGGGCCATCATTGGCATCATTATCTCCAGCTGCGCACAGATCCACAGGTGTTAATCAGCAGCTGTTAAAAGCCAGCGTTGCTGACAGCTCAGTACGGAGTCGTCTGTCCTCCTCGTCAGAGAAAGAACCAGAACTCCGCTCTCTGGCCTCGTCAAGGTATTCTCTTGTCTCGTCAGAAACTGTCTCGTCAAGAACTGTCTTGTCAAGAACTGTCTTGTCAAAAACTGTCTCGTCAGAGTCTGTCTCGTCAGAAGCTGCCTCGTCAGGATCTGTCTCGTCAGGAACCTCTCTGGCCTCGTCAAGGACCTCTCCTGCCTCGCCTAGGACTTCTGTTCAAAGTCAAACACGTAAGAGAGCTGTTTGTTACTCTACACCCAACCTCTATCCCTGTGCACAGGTGGACCCCCTTCGCGGTGGACCTGTGTCCCCAGCTGACGGGGTAACGCCAACGCGCTCACGTAGCGGTTCGCTACCACCACGACTACCGGTACGTCTTGCTCCACAAATTCCTGAACTGTTACTGTATCAGTTACAGGAGTACTGGCCACCGTTACTGGTGGAGTTTGTGTCATCGTCATCTGTCGTGTCATCGTCACCACGTTCTGTGGAATCACTCACCTCGTCATCATCTGGATTGTCATGGTCACCACGCTCAGTGGAGTCACTCGTCTTGTCATCAGCTGATTTGTCATCGTCCCGGTCTGTGGTGTCACAGCCGGAGTCTCTGGAAGACCTGTCCTCGCCACAGTCACAGGTGGAAGCCTCAGCACGTTCACGGACGCCTTCACCTCCACGTTGCACGGCCGCTGGTTCTCAGCAGGACGTAACCTGTGCTTCTCCCAAGTAAGCCTCACTACTGATAGCCTGTCATTAGTGTGGGACAAAAGTAATTGTCTGTGCTTATATGTTCCAGGGTTGCCGGGTCTCCGTCCAGAGTGCTCAGCTCCAGTGACCAGGATACTATCCACGCTCTCACATTTGCACTACACACCTTTTCTCTATAATAAAGATTATTGTTCACTAATTTACCCGTGTCAGTGTCTGTCTCCTGGGTCCCGAAACATGTCAGAGAGGCCTGTTTGAGTTTCCTCAAAAAGTGTAGTCTCTGCTGAGCCCGCTTCCTGATCTCCAAGGAATTCTTGCTCCAGGTCAGGTCCTGCGAGATCTGCACTCCGAGGAACTTGATGTTCTCTACTCTCTCCACTAAACGGCCACCAATGCTGAGGGGGACGTGCTCAGGCTGTGACCGCCAGAAGTCGATAATCATCTCCTTCGTTTTGTCCACGTTGAGCACCAGATTGTTCTCCCTGCACCAGCCCTCCAGGTCTCTCACTTCTTCCCTGTACATTGATTCCTCATCCCTCTGAATAAGTCCCACCACCGTGGTGTCATCTGCAAACTTAATAATCTGGTTCCCCTCGTGTCTGGATACACAGTCATGTGTTAGAAGTGTAAACAACAGTGGACTGAGTACACAGCCTTGAGGGGATCCGGTACTCAGTGTGACAGAGTTGGAGATGTTGTTTCCAACCCGGACAGACTGAGGTCTCTCAGTCAGGAAATCCAGGATCCAGAGACATGTGGCGGTGTTCAGACCGAGAAGGAGTAATTTCTCCATCAGTCTCTGGGGAATAATGGTGTTGAATGCTGAAGTGAAATCAATGTACAGGAGTCTGGCGTAGGTGTCTTTCTGGTCCAGGTGGGTGATGACAGAGTGTAGGGTGGTGACTATAGCATCCTCCGTGGAGCGGTTTGAACGATATGCAAACTGGAGCGGGTCGTGTGATGCAGGGAGGCAGGCTGTAATGTGTGATTTGACAAGCCGTTCAAAACACTTCATCACAATTGGTGTCAGTGCAACAGGACGATAGTCATTCAAACAGGACACCACTGGTTTCTTTGCCACCGGTACAATGATAGAGGTCTTGAAGCATCTGGGAACGATGGCCTGACTCAGGGAGATGTTATAGATGTCAGTCAGGACATCCGCCAACTCGCTCGCGCAGTCTTGGAGCACACGTCCCGGAATGTTGTCTGGACCTGCAGCTTTGCGTGGGTTGACTCTGGTTAGGGTCCTCTGTGTGTCCGCTGTGTTGATGGTAAAAGCTGGTCCAACCGATGGTGGGGGTGGGCCAGCCCTCCCTCTGATTGTCGAGTTTGATGCTTCAAAACGTGCAAAGAAGTCATTAAGCCTGTCTGGAAGCGAAGCGTCGTCATCATCGACCCCCTGCCTAGACTGAAAGCCCGTCAGTGTCCGAACTCCCTGCCACATCTGCTTGGTGTTCCTAGTGTCACAGAGGTGTCCCTGGATTTTCTCCGCATAGGCGCGCTTTGCCGCCTTAATTCCCTTTGAAAGCGCAGACCTGGCTGAGCGGAGGGCGATCCTGTCCTTCGCTCTGAAGGCTGCATCTCTGGCTGTAAGCAGCGAGCGCACCTCTGCAGTCATCCAGGGCTTATGATTACCCTGCATAATGATGGTCTTCACTGTAGTGAAATCCTCTGTGCACTTCGCGATGTAGCTGGTGGCCGTATCAGCATACTCCTCCACATCATTTTTTTTTTTTTTTTTTTTTTTTTTTTCTCTCGGCGCCACACGAGTAGGCTGCCTTTTGCAACAGCGGCTCGATTCCGAGTCTTTTTCCCTTCCTCTCTCTTTTGATCCGTCTTTTTTTTTTCACCCCACTTATATCACGGACACACAGATCGTCCTAAATGTCTCCTGAGCCGGTGGACGGAGCCACTGTTTATAGCAGGATACGATACAGCAGAGAACAGCTGCTAGCATTCAACCGCCACCCGGTCCCATTGGAAAAACTCGACATACCGAGAGAACTGAGGCGAAAACGCCGCGGCTGCCGGGCTGGAGTAAGGCGGAGGACAAAAAATATAAGGTACAGACCCTCCCTTCCATCTGTTGTCATGGGAAATGTACGGTCGATACTGGGAAAGTTAGATGAGCTAGCGGCTATCTCCCGTTATGATAGCACATACCGGGAGTGCTCTCTCCTTTTGTTTACTGAGACGTGGCTAACTGAACTAGCAGCAGATGCTAACATTGAGCTGGAGGGTTTTCACATGATACGAGCTGACCGAACACCAGACAGTGGCAAGGCTAGGGGCGGTGGAGTGATAATGTATGTTAACAACAACTGGTGCAGACCGGGACATATCACTGTTAAACAACGACACTGCAGCAAAGACATTGAGTTGCTAGCTGTTAGCATGAGGCCTACATATCTCCCGAGAGAACACTCACACGTGATCTGCATTGTTGTTTATGCAAATCCGACGGCGAACGCTGGGACAGCACGTGACGTCATCCATTCAGTAACCAGCAGGCTGCAGACAGAACACCCAGATGCTCTTCTCCTCATCTCAGGCGATTTCAACCATGTTTCACTGTCTCCCATTCTACCCACGTTCACCCAGTATGTCACATGCCACACTAGAGACAATAAAACACTGGATTTGTTCTACGCAAACACTAAGGAGGCGTACACCTCATCACAACTCCCCCCACTCGGGAGATCGGATCACAACTTGGTTCATCTCCGGCCGGTGTACAAACCCCTAGTGCACAGACAACCTCCGGCCATGCACACTGTGGAGTTATGGTCTGAGGAGACAATGGACACCCTAAAGGGCTGTTTTGAAGCCACCGCCTGGAAGCAGCTCTGCGATCCACATGGTGAGGACATCGATGGCCTCATTCACACCTTCATGGGCTACCTCAGCTTCTGTGTGGACAAATCCGTTCCCACCAAGACCATACGGCGTCACTCAAACAACAAACCCTGGATCAACCCTGAGATAAAAACACTTCTGAGAGAGAAGAAGAGGATCTTCAGGTCGGGGAACAGGGAGATGCTGAAGTCCGTACAGATGGAGCTGAGGAGAAAGATCAGAGAAGGCAAGGACAGCTTCAGGAAGAAGATGGAGGACAAGCTGCAAACAGAGCGACATCAGCGGGGTCTGGAAGAAACCTCAAAACCATCTCGGGGCTCCAGAATACCTCCCCCCAGGCCACAGGGGGCAGGGAGTGGGCGAACAACCTGAATCTGTTTTTCAATAGATTTGACCAACCGCCCTCCCCCCCTGACTGCACAACAACCACTGCTGCCTCTAAAGAAATCAAGTCCTGCTGCCCACTCCCCACTCCACCAACACCCCCCCACTCCCAACACACAGCCCCCCATCCTGACCCTGACCAGGACCCAGGTGAGGACGGAGCTGAGGAAGATCAAGGCGAGGAAGGCGCCGGGACCGGACGGCATCAGCGCAAAGCTCCTCAAGTCCTATGCAGACCAGCTGTGTGGGATTGTGACGTATATCTTCAACATGAGCCTGAAACTGGGGAGGGTACCACAGCTGTGGAAAACATCTTGTGTGGTACCTGTACCAAAAACTTCCCACCCCAAAGACCTGAACAGCTACAGACCGGTGGCCTTGACGTCCCACTTGATGAAGACCCTGGAGAGACTGCTCCTTGCTCACCTCCGCCCCCTGGTGGAACCAGCGATGGATCCACTCCAGTTCGCCTACCAGCATGGCATTGGGGTGGAGGATGCGGTGATCTTCCTCCTTCACCGTTCTCTGTCCCACCTGGAGAAGCCCGGGAATATGGTGAGGATCATGTTCTTTGACTTCTCCAGTGCTTTCAACACCATCCAACCGATGATCCTGAAGGACAAGCTGCTGCGCGCAGGGGTGGACCAGCACCTGTCATCATGGATCCTGGACTACCTCACGAACCGGCCTCAGTTTGTGAGAACCCGAGACTGTGTGTCCGACACGATCATCAGTAGCACGGGGGCCCCCCCAGGGAACGGTGCTGGCTCCCTTCCTGTTCACTCTTTATACTGCGGACTTCTCACACAACACAACACACTGCCATCTACAGAAGTTCTCTGATGACTCTGCGATCGTTGGCCTCATCTCCAATGGAGATGAAGCTGAGTACAGAGGGCTTATCCAGGACTTCGTGGACTGGTGCCATCGGAACTGCCTCCAGATCAACGCGAGGAAAACTAAGGAGCTGGTGGTGGACTGCCGCAGGCATGGGCAGCCCCTCACAGTACCAGTAAATATACAGGGAACAGACATCGAGATGGTGACATCCTATAAGTACCTGGGTATTCATCTGAACAATAAACTAGACTGGTCACACAATACTGATGCACTCTACAAGAAGGGACAGCGCAGGCTGTTCCTGCTGAGGAGACTCAGGTCTTTTGGTGTACAAGGGGCGCTGCTGAAGTCATTCTATGACACGGTGGTGGCATCAGCCATCACTTTTGGAGTGGTCTGCTGGGGCAGTGGCATTACTGCAGCCGATAGGAAGAGACTGAACAAACTGATTAAGAAAGCTAGCTCTGTCCTGGGGCAGCGCCTTGATCCGATGGAGGAGATAGGAGAGAGAAGGACGGTGGCTAAACTGTCATCTCTGCTGGAGTCCGAGTTCCACCCTATGCAGGACATACTGGATGCACTGAGGAGCTCATTTAGCAGCAGACTACATCATCCCAGGTGCACAACCGAGAGGTTTCGTAGGTCCTTCCTACCAACGGCTGTCAGACTGTACAACCTAAGCAGGGCTGCTCGCAGAGATAGCAAAAAGACGTAACAAACTAATAGTTTTTTTGAATGCAAAAGATGCAATAGACTTACACAATGGTCCCTCCGGCATACAACTAGGAACATACCGGTCGCTATGGAGGGTGAGAATATGTATGGGCACATAATCATACCATGTAGGATAACTAAGTAGACGGTTATGCTGTTTCATTCCATCTAGCAACAATGCTCTGCACTGTGTGTGTTTATATATTTACATATTTATTCCATCTAGCTACAATGCTCAGCACTGGGTGTGTTTATATATTTATATATCTACATATTATTCCATCTAGCTACATTGCTCTGCACTGTGTGTGTTTATATACTTGCATATTTATTCCACCTAGCTGCAATGCTCCGTACTGTGGGTGTTTATATATTTACATATTTATTCCATCTAGCTACAATGCTCTGCACTGTGTGTTCATATATTCATATATTTATTCCATCCAGCTACAATGCTCTGCACTGTGTGTCTGTGTGTGTGTGTATATATATATATATTTTATAGTAATACGTACATATGTATATTAGCTGCTCTTGCTTGCTTGTTTTTTTCTTGCCTTCTGATTGTTGCTCTGAGTGTTGCTATCCCTGTGCTGTTGCAATCCTGGAATTTCCCCATTGTGGGACTAATAAAGGCTTATCTTATCTTATCTTATCTTATCTGTCTTGTCTTCCTGGGAGGCTGCTATGGATCTGAATTCAAAAATTAAGACAGTCAAAATCAGCATACAACCTAGACTGCTTTACCTCTTCCAGGCTCTACCAACAGAGATTCCTGGTGCCCAGTTCTCACAGTGGGACAGGATGATATCGAGATTTGTTTGGGGAGGTAAAAAGCCAAGAGTGAAATATAAAACCCTCCAATTACCAAAAGAGAAAGGAGGCATGGGTCTACCGAGTCTAAAGGAATATTACTACTCAGCACAAATAAGATATATCATATGTTGGTGCGATGGAGGATATGAAGCAAAATGGAAAGAAATGGAAAAGGAAATTGAGGGACTCCCAGTACAAAGCATAATAGGAGATAAGGATGCATATAAGCAAATCAAACAAATAGACCCAATCACTAAATTTACTTTGGAACTGTGGTATAAAATAGTACAAAAGTATAATATAAAGGAAGACATAAAACTATTGAAATGGGTAGCATTTGACAGTCAGTTTGAACCGGCAAAGCAAGATAGGGGATACAAAAATCTGGTGAACAAGGGAATCACAGCATGGGGCAATATCGGAAAAAAAAGATTTCGGGAGTTTTGTAAACATGAGAAGAAAATTTAAACTAGAAAAATCTGAATTCTTTAGATATCTGCAGATGAGAGATTATTATATGAGGAAGATTAGGCATAACCTCCACACAGATGTGAGCGAGATTATACAATTCATTTTAAGCTTGTATGCAGGAAATAAAATAAGAATTATTTCAAAGCTATATCAGAAACTTATGGCAAACAAACATTCAAGTAACTATATAAAGGAGAAATGGGAGAAAGAGCTAAATTTAAACATAACAGAAGAAAACTGGCAAGAAATATGGAAAACAATTTGGATGGAAAAACCTGATTCGCGATTTCATTACACCACAGATTCAAAGAAAATATACAAATACCCAATCTATATGCTGGAGGGGCTGTGGGGCTCAAAATGCAGACCACTCACATATGTTTTGGAAATGCTGCAAAATCTCATCATTCTGGAAATCTATACATGTGACAATACAGAGGATATTAGGATGTAATATACCAATGAACTGTAACTTAATGTATTTATGTGATCTTAAAAGAGAATGTAATACAGGCTGAGGACAGATATCTAGTTAAAATATTGCTGATTGCATGTAAAAAAACAATCACAAGAAAATGGCGATCAGAAGTTCTTCCTGACCAAGAGCAATGGACTGACATTGTTGAGGATATACGTTTAATGGAAAAACTAACATATCGACAAAGAATGCAAGAAGGACAATATGAAAAAAAAATGGTGGAAATAGACACACTACAAAGTGCAACAACGAGACAGAAATTGAAAGAATAACCAAAGACACTGAAAAACCAGAAGAATTAAGAAATGGAAACTAAAAACTTGATGCTCCAACATTTGTCCCCCCCTTCCCCCTTTTTTTATTCTTCCTCTAGCTCCTTTTTTTTTAAAATACAGAGACTGTGATCTGAATGTAATATGTATGATGAAAAATGAATAAAAATCAAAGTTACAAAAAAAAGGCGGTTCATGCTCGTAAACCCTCCAACGTGACTGAATTACAACAATTCTGCAAAGATGAGTGGGCCAAAATTCATCCACAGTGCCTGATAAAAGGGTCATTTTTATTTAAATTATTTTTATAGAATTTTTATTTATTTATTTTTTTGGGGGGGGGGGGGTAGTTTTGGAGCACTCTGCACTCCAAAACTTGGGGTAGTTTTGGTTGGCCGGCCACTCCTGAGAAGGTTCACCACTGTTTCAAGTTTTCGCTATTTGTAGATAATGGCTCTCACTGTGGTTTGCTGGAGTCCCAAAGCTTTAGAAATGGCTTGAAATTTGAACTCCGCTTTCCAAAGATGTGATAAACCACAGTTATTTATGTTATAACGGGGGGGGGGGGGTCACTTTTTCACACAGGACCATGTAGGTTTGGATTTTTTTACCCTTAATAATAAACACTGTAGAGGATGCCTTTCACAAACGAGACTGAGTTTATTTCTCAGGGTTGGTTTATTGAGAGGTCACATCCTCCAACAAGAACAGAATCTCAGAAAAGAGGTAGAACAATCATCCTTCACAGTTCTTATACCCTCCAAAGAAACAAAACCCCCCCAACATCAAATAACACACCCCCAACCCACAGTCCTTGAGCAAACATACAGCCCCCGAGTCTCCTTGGCGTCTCCATTGTCTCTCTCATCCTTCTAGCCTCCGGGGCTCCTGCTGGGACATTCTCTCCCACTTCCTGTCTCCTAAAAGACCAATTTCACACCTCCCGTAGGTCTCTGCAGGGTCAGGTCCTCTTTGGCCATTGAGACGTGAAGCTTGCAGAATATGCACCGTCATGCCTACTAGGTATATGTGGGTGAATATGAATGCCATATATGCGCCCTAAATATGCGCCATAACACCTTCATTAAAAAAAACTGCATTTTGTGTTTACTTGTGTTATCTTTGTCAAATATTTAAATTTGTTTGATGATCTAAAACATTTAAGTGTGACAAGCATACAAAAAATGAGAATCAGGAAGGGGGCAAACACTTTTTCACACCACTGTATATATAAAACAGAGAAAGTTGATGAAAATGTTGGCATTAATGGTAATAAGTTTGTTGTTTTTGGAAAAGGGGGGGGGGGGTTCGGGGACATTGTGAAGGGGAGGAAATGTTACTGTTATGACCCCCTCGTGCGCCATTATGCTGCGCACAGAGGAGGAATGGAAAACCCATGTGCAGAAGTAGATTTGTGTATTTTATTGAACATAAATCAAAATAGTCCAGCAAACAGTCACGTAGCTAAAGCAGAGAGATGATACGACAGTAATTGAGGCCACCAGGAAAGCCGGATGCCACCTGGACGCTCAGCAGCCCAAGGGAGGGAATGCCTAGTGCCACAGAACAGCTGTCGGCACGAGGAAGAAAGGCAAACATTACTTAAGGCTGGAGCGGTCCAAGGCGCCCGAGCAGTCTGGTGGATGGGAGCGAGACGGGAACAGCCGCTAACACTAAATAACTAACAACAGTCAAGTTGCATTAGAGAAGAGTAAATTAGTCAGGCTGAAAGTACATGTAGGGAATGACAGCTTACATACACAGAGGAACACACTGCTGTGTAGGAAGTGCAAGGCTCCGGCGATCTCTTCCTACTCAAACAGAGCTTAAGTAATAATCACTCTATCACTCAATAAAAGCAAGAAATCTCTGTGTGTGTGTGTCTGTCTGTGTGTGTGTCTGTCTGTGTGTGTGTCTGCCACATTCATAGAACATCATAGGACGGCCTATGATCTCTGCCTGAACATCATAGGATGTCCTATGAACTCAGGCCTCATAGGACACATAGACAAAAGTGTCTTTATGATGTCATAGAGACCATGTGTCTTTGAACTGAGGCATCATAGGACACATAGAAAATCTGTCTTTATGATGTCATGTAGACATGAACTCAGGCATCATAGGACGACTCGCAATGCCTATTGACGGCACATAGACAAATGTGTCTTTATGATGTCATATACATCAAGCCTGCCTTCATGTCTTTATGATGTCATATACAGTGAGTCCATGCTGGAAAGCCTCTTTTTGCTCAGATCTATTTTCATGATCCTGTCCATGAACTGGAATTACGACGCACCTATCCCTCAACCAGTGGTCTCAACAAAGAAGACCCACCAGATGGAGAGCAATAGAATGACGACAACTGCTGCATATCAGAAAAGATGCCATGAAGATGAAACACCTGAGGTTCCAGCAGTACACTGCACTCGTCTGAGAGAGGAGGACACCCTTCACCAGCATAGGGTACGACAGACTTTAAAGCACGTTTCTAGGACATCATAGGATGACCTATGATCTCTGCCTCATCATCATAGCATGTCCTATGAACTCAGGCATCATAGGATGACTCGCCATGCCTACATGACGGCAAATGTGTAACCTTGACGAATGCCAGTCTACACTACAAATGTGTAAAATGCCAAGCAAAGCGCTGATTTTCTCCGGGTGTTCCAATTTCTTGGTTTCTACGGGCATGCACGGGCCTTCCTGAACAGGGTCAAAAGCCACTTTTTAAGGATTGTGCCCATGAACAGAATTACGATGCACCTATCCCTCAACCAGTGGTCTGAACGAAGAAGAAGACCCACCAGATGGAGAGCAATAGAATGAGGAGAACTGCTGCATGTCAGAAAAGATGCCGTGAACACAAAACACCTCAGATTCCACCAGTACGCTGCGGGCATGACTGTGAACAACACAGCCGTCTGAGACAGGAGGAGACCCTTCAGTGGTCTGAACAAAGAAGAAGACCCACCAGATGATGTCTATATGATGGCACAGACAGAGCACATGACTCCCTACATGACATAGATATCCCAGCCCCCGACCAACAGTGATCTGTGTGGAGTTTGAATGTTCTCCCCGTGTCTGTATGGGTTTACACCGGGATTTCTCCGGTTTCCTCCCACATGCCAAAAACATGCAAATTAGGTTAACTGGCATCAAAAACTGGGGGTTCTAAATTGTCCTTAGGTATGACTGTGAGAGTCAGAATCAGAATCAGAATCAGAATCAGATTTATTGCCATTGTTCATGTAGTACACAAACTAGGAATTTGTCTCGGTGCAATGCTGCAACATTAAACATGATCAAATCAAAGAAATAAACTATACATGCAATAAAGTGTAGAATAAGAGTAAGTGATACTGGTCAGCAGTTAAAATATATTAGCGAGCAGCAGATACTATGGAGAACCATATAGTGCAGTCGGTAATGCAGGAAGAAAACAGTGATGATTGACATAAGTCTGGTTGAGCTGTTGTACATAGTGCACGAGAGTCAATAAGTCACTTAGTGTTCAGCAGTCTGATGGCAGAGGGGAAGAAGCTGTTCATGTGACGGGAGGTTTTAGTCTGGATGGACCGAAGTCTTCTACCTGAGGGGAGGGGGGCAAACAGTACGTGACCAGGGTGTGAGGGATCGGCTATGATCCGGCCAGCACGCCTCCGGGTCCTGGAGATGTACAGATCCTGGAGAGATGGGAGCTTGCAGCCGATCACCTTCTCAGCAGTGCGCACGACGCGCTGCAGCCTTAGACTGTCCCTGGCAGTGGCTCCTGCGTACCACACGGTTATGGAGGTGGTGAGGATGGACTCGATGATGGCTGAGTAGAACTGCACTAACATCTTGGTGGGTAGCTTGAGCTTCCTCAGCTGCCGCAGGAAGAACATCCTCTGCTGGGCTTTTTTGATGAGTGAGCTGATGGTCGGCTCCCATTTGAGGTCCCTGGTGATGGTAGTGCCTAGGAAGCGGAAGGAATCAGCAGTGGTGATGGGAGAGCCTGTGAGGGTGAGGGGGGGCAGAGGGGTTGTGACTTTCCTGAAGTCCACAATCATCTCCACTGTCTTCAGAGCGTTCAGCTGCAGGTTGTTGTTGTTGCACCAGGACGCCAG
This sequence comes from Pholidichthys leucotaenia, assembly GCA_020510985.1. NCBI lineage: Eukaryota > Metazoa > Chordata > Actinopteri > Cichliformes > Pholidichthyidae > Pholidichthys > Pholidichthys leucotaenia. The sequence goes on along the minus strand of CM035841.1, from coordinate 39,086,463 downwards.
CTGGGCCACCTCTCTCCTGTAGGCGGACTCGTCGCCGTTGGAGATGAGCCCGATGAGGGTGGTGTCGTCCGCAAACTTGATCAACTTGACAGACTGGTGGCTGGAGGTGCAGGAGTTGGTACAAAGGGAGAAGAGTAGGGGGGAAAGTACACAGCCCTGGGGTGATCCGGTGCTGATTCTAGTAGAGTCTGAGACAGTCTTTCCCAGCCGCACATGCTGCCTCCGGTCCGTCAGGAAGTCGGTGATCCACCTGCAGAGGGAGTCAGGCACGTTGAGCAGGGACAGCTTGTCCCGGAGCACAGCGGGGCGGATGGTGTTGAATGCGGAGCTGAAGTCCACAAACAGGATCCTGGCGTAGGTTCCCGGGGAGTCCAGGTGCTGCAGGATGGAGTGGAGGGCCAGGTTGACTGCGTCGTCTACAGACCTGTTGGCTCAGTAGGCAAACTGCAGCGGGTCCAGGAGAGGGGTGGTGATGGACTTGAGGTGGGGCAGGACCAGGCGCTCAAAGGACTTCATGACTACAGAGGTGAGCGCTACAGGTCTGTAGTCATTAAGTCCAGTGATCCGTGGCTTCTTGGGGACAGGGATGATGGTGGAGGATTTGAGGCAGGTCGGCACGTGGCATAGCTTAAGGGAGGAGTTAAAAATGTCTGTGAAGACAGGAGCCAGCTGTTTCGCACAGTGTCTCAGGGTGGAGGGAGACACACCGTCCGGACCGGGGGCCTTGCGCGGGTTCAGTCTGGAGAACTGTTTGAACACGTCCTGCTCACTGATGATAAGGGCAGGGGGGGGGGAGGAGGGGGGGGTGCCTTAATGAAGTAGGGATTGTGGAGGCTGTGGAGCTGGAGGGAGGGGGGGAGTTGGACACAGATGACGAGGTGTCAAAACGGGCATAGTGTTGGGACAGTCTTTGACAAAGGGCTTTGTCATCCTGACCTTTAGGAGCCTGAGGCCGATAGTTGGTGATCTGCCTCAGTCCTCTCCACACAGAAGCCGAATCATTAGCAGTGAACTGCTGCTGGAGTGAATGGTTGTCTGTCTCTCTGTGTTGGCCCTGCGATGGACTGGCGATCTGTCCAGGGTGTACCCTGCCTCTCGCCCAAAGATGCTAGGATAGGCTCCAGCCCCCCCCCCCCCCCCCATGACCCAAAAAGGATTATGCGGAAGAAGATGAATGAAGGTAAGCAACTTAACACAGAACAGTGACAGGCAGGAGAAGAAAAAACAAGCAGGGGCAAACAGCCCCAGATGGCAGGGCATATTTTGTGTGATTTTTATGTTTTGCTGCATACAAAAGTGATCACATGGGATTGCCACTTACTGCTGTGTTGCTATACCAACTGTCCTGTAACTGGCAAGAATTCTGTTCCAATGCATCCCCTCTAAGGGCATGCACAGATTTCTATGGGCATGCACGGGTATGCACTAGTCATACTAATGAGAGAAGAGACCACCAGTGTGGAAGAGCGTGAGCTGGATCAATTGAAACCCGGTGTGCATGAGTGAGTATCAGAACATGTGATTGGAAGTGAATTCAATTCAATTCAATTCAACTTTATTTATATAGCGCCATTTCACAACAACAGTCATCTCATAGCACTATCAACTGTAGGGAGGACCCCCACAGTTGCAGAAAGACCCCAGCAATCAGGCGATCCCCTGTGAGCAAGCACTTGGCGACGGTGGAGAGGAAAAACTCCCTTTTAACAGGAAGAAACCTCCAGCAGAACCAGGCTCAGGGAGGGGCAGTCATCTGCTGCGACTGGCTGGGGGGTGAGGGGATAGAGAAGAAGAAAAGAACAGACATGTAGAGAGCAAACAGCACGATGGGACTCAATCTATGGGAGAGAACAAACAAATGTTAATGACCAGCAAAAAAAAAAATATTTCATAGAGAGTGAGGAAAGGAGTGAGGCCCAGTGCATTACTGGAGGTCCCCCGGCTGACTAAACCTATTAGCAGCATAACTAAGGGAGGGTTCAGAAAACACATGATCCCTCCCTAATTGTAGGCTATATCAAAAAGGTAGGTTTTAGCCCTATTCTTAAAAACAGAGATCGAGTCTGACTCCCGAATCCAGATTGGCAGCTGATTCCACAGGAGAGGAGCTTGATAACTGAAGGCTCTGCCTCCCATTGTACTTTTGGAGATTCTAGGTATTACAAGTAATCCTGCATTTTGGGAGCGTAGTGCTCTGTTAGGATGATACGGTAGTATCAGATCTTTTAAATAAAAAGGAGCCTGATTGTTTAGAGCTTTGTAAGTAAGAAGAAGGATTTTAAACTTAATTCTAAACTCTATGGGAAGCCAATGAAGGGAGGCCAGAACCGGAGAGATATGATCTCTCTTTCTAGTACCTGTTAAAACTCTTGCTGCAGCATTTTGGATCAGCTGAAGACTTTTTAAAGATGTTTTAGGACAACCTGATAATAAAGAATTACAATAATCTAATCTCGAGCTAACAAAAGCGTGGATCAGCTTCTCAGCATCACTCTGAGACAAGATGCTCCTAATCTTGGCAATATTACGCAAATGATAGAAGGCAGTCTTAGAAACAAATTTAATATGTGAATTGAAGGACAAATCCTGATCAAAAATAACTCCAAGGTTCTCACAGAGCTATTAAGAGAAAGAGTAACTGCATCCAAACTGAAAGTTTGATTTGGAAAGGAATTTCTAAGGTTTTTGGACCAACAAGAATGACTTCAGTCTTATCTGAATTTAATAGCAGGAAATTACAAGTCATCCAAACTTTGATTTCCTTAAGACAGGCTTCTAACTTGGCTAATTGATTAGTATCATCTGGCTTCATTGACAGGTATAATTGTGTGTCATCTGCATAACAGTGAAAATGTATACAGTGCTTTCTAATAATGTTGCCTAACGGAAGCATATATAAACTAAAAAGAGTAGGGCCAAGCACAGATCCCTGTGGAACTCCATGACTAAGCTTTGAGCTGAGAGAAAACTCATCATTTACATGAACAAACTGGAACCTATCAGATAAATAAGATCTAAACCACTGCAACGAAGTTCCATTAAGTCCAACATAGTGTTCTAATCTATCAAGTAGAATATTATGATCAATAGTATCAAAAGCTGCACTAAGATCTAAAAGGACAAGTACAGAAACTAGTCCATTATCAGATGCAATGAGGAGGTCGTTAGTGACCTTCGCTAAGGCTGTTTCAGTGCTATGATGGATTCTAAACCCAGATTGAAACTCCTCAAATAAACCATTTCCCTGCAGGTGGTCAAATAATTGCATAGCAACAACTCTTTCTAAGATTTTTGAAATGAAAGGGAGATTAGAGATTGGTCTATAGTTAGCTAAAGCTCCTGGATCTAGCGTTGGCTTTTTAAGTGGTTTAAGTGGTTTTTTTAAGTGAATGAGGTGTGTGTGTATGTGTGTGAGACACCAACAATGAGAAACAGCTGATGACACTGACAGGAGGAGGGGGCATGGCCGAGCTGTCGGGGAGCGGAGGACCCAAAGGGCTCCCTGAAGCACCTGATGGAAAATAGCCAGTGAGAAGAGACGAAATAGCTCCAGTGTCAGAACCAAACCCAGTCATGTTCATGACAGAGCCCCCCCCACACACACACACACACACACAAGGAAAACAACCACCCAGGGTGAGAGGTGGGGAAAAACTGGTTAGGAGGGAAGCAACCAGTAAATAATACAAAAAATAACATACAGAAAATAATGAGTGAACCTCCTAACAGCCCCAACCTAGGACACTAACCCCCTTCCCCAGGAGTCCAAAGTTCAGGGAGCCAACCAGAGTCCCAGGCCCCAAGCATGGAGGGGGTGACTGACCAGGTGGCCTGCCCAAGTCCTAAGCCCAGCAGACGGCCTGCTGACCAGCGTCAGGCGGCCTGCTAGGGCCGATGGACCACCCGACCCAAAGGCCAAGTCTTTCGGGTGGCCAACCAGTGTGGTTGAGCCACCAGAACCAGAGGGGAAGGTGAAAAGGTAGCCTACCCACCAGAAAACTTAGAGGTTGGTGGCCAGGCCGAGGGATAGGAGCCCCCTCACCCTCTGAGGCTTGATGCAGGGGGGCCATAGCACCTGCGATGATCCCGGTCTGGGACATAGCTGCACCCGCGATGGTCCCAGGCCCGGACATAGCTGCACCCATGATGGTCCCAGTCACGGACAAAGCTGCACCCGTGATGGTCCCGGTCTGGGACAGCATTGCACAAGTGGTGGACTCCAGCTGGAGCTCTTCTGCTGCACCGGCGTTGGACTCCGGCTGGAGCTCTGCTGCACTGGCGGTGGACTCAGGCTGGAATTCTGCTGCACTGGCAGTGGGCTCCGGCTGGAGCTCTGCTGCACCCATGGTGGACTCCGGCTGAAGTGCTGTTGCGCCTGTGGTGGTCCCCATTGGGGGCCTCATTGCTCCTGCAGTGGCTTCCCTAGCGAGGGAGGTAGGGTTCCTCATGAACTCTGGCGCTGAACCCAGATCCTCGGTGGCCTCTGGAGGGATTGGCTGCTCTCCGGCAACCCTGGCAAGCAGCTCCAAACCCAGAGGGAGAGAGAAAGAGACCGAGTCAGGGTCGCTGGCAGCGGCAGAGCCCAGTGAGGTGGCCCTAAGAGCTGCTGCAAGCTGCCCTGGGCTCTCCTCACCATGAGTCGGGTAGTGTGACTTCAACATAGACATAGGAGACATAATGGAGCACACTTGCCTGAACTCAGGCTCCACCACTGTCCAGGACTCTGGTGAACTGGGGTGCATGGATTCCCTCAGCCCAACAGGTGCTGCACCCATGTCAACTTCTCCTTGGGTGGCTGGGCTCATGTCGCTGTCATGTGCAGACATCCCAGGTTGCAGCGGCTCCTCTCCAGTGACCCTAGGAACGAGCTCGGAGAAGACGGGAGAGGAAAACAGTTAGGGTTGCCGGCAGCGGTGGAGTGCGGCAAGGGGAGTCCGGACGCAGCTGAGGGCTGCACCCGACTCTCCTCCCCAAGAGCCAGACAAGATCTCTCAACAACTGACAAAAGAATTACAGGATTGCTTGATTGTACTCGAGCTCCACTGCTGTCCAGGAGTCTGATATTGCCGATGACGACGTCCTGGACTCAGTCAGCTGGAGGTCTGGTCCGAAGTGTGACTCTGCTGCCGCGGCCCCAGCAGCAGGCGTGATGGTGGTTGCAGTCTTGGTGTCCCTGTGCACCGTCTTCCACGCTACTGGCTCATCTGGTGTGGTGGCCGGGAATTGCCTCACCGCTGGCCCTGGAACAGGACTCTCCAGGGCCTCAGGTTCCTTCCCCCTCGGGCGACCTGGTTCTGGAGCCGGAGAATTCGCAGGGGCACACATAGAAGGTTTGGAGATGTCAGGTGATGAGGTACTGTATGCCACTGGAGTGGAGCACTCAGGGGACTGCAAACCCCGAGGCTCCTGGCAGGGAACAGGCAAAATTGTTCATCACAAGTGAAAGTTAGATGAGGAAGAACGTACCTGTTCTCCTGGCTCTGGATATCCTCAGCGGCCTCCGAGGCATCTCCTCTTCTCCCCGAGCATTCCTCCTTGATCCAACGGTCGATTAAGGCAAGCAGAGCCAGTCTCTCCTCCTCCGTCATCATACCCGTGGATTGGATGGCCCCCGGCCCGGAGGATGAAGCAGTCATGACCAGCAAAGTGCATCCCCATTCCTCCCTCTCGCAGCACTCCTCCTTGATCCAGCAGTCTAACTAGGCGAGCAAGGCCAGTCGTTCCTCCCTCTCATGGTGCTCCTCCTCGATCCAGTGGTCCATCTGGGCTAGCAGGGACCGTCTCTCCTCCTCCGTCATAATATCCGAGGATGGAGTGTGCCCAGGCTCGAAGGATGGCACAGGAGCGGGACAGCCGTGGGAGGAGGGTGTCTTCCTCTACCGTGAGGACTTCTTCTGGCGGGAGGATGGCTCTGACATTGGGGAAGCCCACTCCTGCTCCGTGTCCGGTGGGGGAAAGAAGAAGGAGAGGATGTCATCTACCCTCGGAACTATCCAGAGGTCGGGATGATGCCGTAAGACATCTTCAGTGGTGAGCCACGCCAGCCAAACATCCTCGGGAGACTGCGGCCACTGAGCGGAAAAGAGCGCCTGTTCCAGCAGGTTCTGCACTCTCAGCTCCTCGTCCGTCCAGACCACCATATTGTAGCTGGGGAAAAAAGAAAAAAGGGTGAAAAGGAAAAGAAAAAAACACACGTCTACTCTGCTGGGTTTTCTTTTGCGGGCCGGAGCATTCTGTTATGACCCCTCACGCCATTATGCAGCGCACAGAGGGAGGAATGGAAAACCAACGCGCAGAAGTAGATTCGTGCTAAAATGCACTAAAACAAAGGATGAGCAGTATGACCATTTAGATGACGCAGATGTTGCCAAAGTGGATAAACAAACCAATGACGCAATGATTTGGATGAACAGTATGATGACCCAGCAAAGTAAACAGAGCTTGATGGTTGATCCTGTTGTCAAAGTCAAAGACATAAAAGCAAAAACAAAGGAGCTGTATTCCACTCACAAACTCAAAATAGTCCAGCAAACAGTCACGTAGCTAAGCAGAGAGTTGATATGACAGTAATTGAGGCCACCAGGAAAACAGTCAAGTTGCGTTAGAGAAGACTAAATTAGTCAGGCTGAAAGTACATGTAGGGAATGACAGCTTACATACACAGAGGAACACGCTGCTGTGTAGGAAGTGCAATGCTCCGGCAATCTCTTCCTATTCAAAAAGAGCTTAAGTAATAATCATACTAATGAGGGAAGAGACCGCCGGTGTGGATGAACGTCAGCATGATCAATTGAAACCCTGTGTGCATGAGTGAGTATCAGAGCATGTGAATGGAAGTGAATGAGGCGTGTGTGTATGTGAGACACCGACAATGAGAAACAGCTGATGACACTGACAGGAGGAGGGGGCGTGGCCAAACTGCCAGGGAGTGGAGGACCCAAAGGGCTCCCTGAAGCACCTGATGGAAAATAGCCAATGAGAAGAGACAAGATAGCCCCACTGTCAGAACTGGGTTTGGAACCACCAAACCCAGGTTCATGACAGTTACATATGAGGATTGTGCTTTGGGACTTACCGTAGTCCAGCCGGAGGGTTGGGGGGCGATGACATCAGGCGGGCTACGGCTGGAGTATATATTGTGTTGTAAATTCAAATAAAGGGAGTTCAGTGTCAGCAGAGCAAGGCTCTCGTCTCACGTTATTCAGACATAACACTAACCTGCTCCTGTCAGTACAGCCACACTTCTCTCTGCCCCCTGATTCACATATGCGCAACACACCATGGCACCACCACACACATCATCACAGCGCACCCTCTCTCTCTCGCTCTCTCTCTCTGATGAGCAGTTGGCGACGGAGCTCCGCAGATTTGGGAAGTTTGCGGGCCCGTTTACAACTCTGACTTTCGGATGCAAGGAGACCAAGTTAAAACATGTGAAATCACTCAGGCGACAGGTGTTCATGTTTTTGGACTCGCCAACTGCGAACCTGGAAGTGTCCTTCCGGGTCAAACACGGGGACGGCTCCTATATGGTGTATGCGAGCTCAGGACAGATGAAGTGTTTTGAATGTGGAGACGTGGGCCATAAACGGTTTGCATGTCCGCACAGGCAGCGGGCGGAGGGCCCTGATGGAGCCACGGATGGTGCCGGCGGCAAACCCTCCGCTCACGCCGCAGCTGCGGACGGCGGCGCGGCCTCCGCACCCGCCGCTGCTGTGGACGACGTTGCGGGGCCTTCCGCCGGCCCTGCTCCGGAGCCTGCCGCTGTGTCTGTGGACGGCCCAGCTGTGGCGCCCGCGGCCCAGCTTACGGCCGGGAGCGTCGCTGGTGATGCCGCCCAAAATGTCACTGATGGTGCGTCACAATCATCTCGCTATGTGACATCAGCGGCTCTTCACTTCCGCCCTCCCAAGAGAGTAGACGCTTTTTTCTTCTCTCCTGCTCTGACTTTTTCCTCCCCTCCTCAACTACTGGATCCCAGCTTGCTGTTGTCTGTCTGCGTCTAACTGCGACCGCCGAAAAGAAATTATGGAGTTAATAAGCTGGGCTTTGAACACAATTGACACTATTTTTTCAACAAGGAAAAGTGCTCCGGGGGAAGCTGTCTGCCCCGCTGGAATGGCTCCAGCGGGCTATTTACGTGACACAGGTAATTGGAAAATGCTGTGTCTCACTAATCTCTCTATCGAAGATATTGAAGATTTGTTTATCTTCGTAATATTGGTGATCGGGATTTTTCTGATTGGGACTGGAATCGTCCTGGTTTACTGCAAATTGCTGAAGATGGATTCAACCTATCAAAATGCTGACCAGGCGAGGTGCATCCATCAAATTGAAAAACTGGAGAAGACCCTGATAGCGACTACTGGAGAACTGTCTCGTAAGGTGGATTACATCATGATTTCGCTTAGGTCTTTCCACGACGGATTTAAAGCCCCGCAATGAAGGACTAAGTACTGAATCTACAGAAGAAATATAAGCCTTCTCTGTGATCAGTCCTATTTGGCTCATTCCCCATGAAAATTCCTCCTGGCTGTCTGCAAACTGTGTTTTCAAAATCATCGAGCACAAGGCCTTGGACAGTCAGCTGCACTACGCCAGATAAGGACTGGGCGCCAGCCAGACAAAACATCTTCTGCCAAGTGTCCTTGGGTCTCTCTTATTATCATTAACACTGCTCAACACCGCATACACACTGATCCATGAACTGAATAAAGATATACACTGCTCTCTTGTGTCTCGTGAATCCTGTGTAGCGAATGTATGTGCAATGAGAGCTTTTTTTTTCCCTTGAACTCTAAATATTGATTAATTATGTAACCAGTATTTTGAATCAATGATTTTTTTGCTCCTTCCTATTGTATTATCCTTATGCTACCTGTACCCTCCTGCTGACAGGCGCGTTTCAGATGCGCCGCGGCACGGAAATGCAGGTTCATTACTGTGTCAAGTCAAATTCTCTCGTATGTTATCAGTGATCTGTTAATGTACTTGGCAATAAATCTTTTTCTGATTCTGATTCTGATTCTGTGCCTCCGGAAGCTGCTACCGTTTCGGAGCAGGAGATGGAGCACCGAACTGATGGTGCGTCAGAATCTCGCTGTGTGACATCAGCGGCTGTGCTTCCGGAGGCTGCTACCATTTCACAGCAGGGGACGGAACAGCGACAGTCAGCTGCTGTGGGTGGCGTCCAGGAAAATGTGGCCCATGATGAATCCACTGGCCCAGGAGAACCAAACAGTCAGCTGAGTTGTGCTGACGAAGAAATGGAATCTGATCCCCACGCTGTGTCTAATACTGAGTCTATTGAGGCAAAATGCAGTACAAACACGAGTTTGTATTCACTGGAAGAAATAAATGCTTTTCTGGATGAAACCTATAACAAGGCCATTAAAGTCACTGACTACTTCAGTGACTTTGCACGGACTACGAGGAAGGCTCGCACTACTGCCACTGGCAATGTGGAATAGATGGACTGCAAGGCATACTCTGTGTTGTGTGTGGGGGGGAAGACTTATGTTTGCACTTTTTCCAATGTGAGACACTTGGTGGAATGAGATTGGTGCTCTTACATTTTCTTGAATTGTGCAATAAAGGCATTTTTTTAAAAGTCAAAAGTCTCTCTCTCTCTCTCTCTCTCTCTCTCTCTCTCTCTCCCTCTCTCTCTCTCTCTCTCTCTCTCTCTCAAAGGGACACACACACCTCACTCCCAGCTGCTCTCATAACACTACCCCCACTATGGATGGCAATTTACATAATTCCATAACAGTACACATTTTACAGCACTTTGTAGTGGAGCACTCAACTTGAAGGTGGCAAAGCATTAATAACACTCATCGGGTTAAAACCATTCTATCTGAAGTCCTAGGTAGCAGTAGCAGAAAATTTCAAACTAGAGGTCAGTACTCAAAATTTCAGCTTGAACAGCAAGAATGACACCAATGGTGCAACTTAGTCACAGTGCAAAGTTTAAACACTTAATTCCCAAAATTCTCTCTTTTTTTGTGGTGGCGGAGTGGTTAGCACTGTGGCAGCACAAAAACTCACCCTTGGCCGGGGGATCCTGGGTTCGATCCCAGCCCCCCGACCAACAGTGATCTGTGTGGAGTTTGCATGTTCTCCCCGTGTCTGCGTGGGTTTTCTCCAGGATTTCTCCGGTTTCCTCCCACATGCCAAAAACATGCAAGATAGGTTAATTGGCACCAAACTGGGGATTCTAAATTGTCCTTAGGTATGACTGTGAGAGTGAATGATTGTCTGTCTCTCTGTGTTGGCCCTGCGATGGACTGGCGATCTGTCCAGGGTGTACCCTGCCTCTCGCTCAAAGACGCTGGGATAGGCTCCAGCTCCCCCGCGACCTGAAAAGGATTAAGCGGAAAAAGATGAATGAATGAATGAATGAATGAATGAACTGTTCATGAACATTGTCTATCAGTCCCTCCAGGATTTCATGATGTTGTGACCATATTAATTCACGCGAAATCAGCCAGTCAGCGCAACTATTGTGTGACCTTGTAACTTTATCCAATCACCTCAACTTTTCCGCAATTTTGGCAAATCCTCCTCAACTTCTGCCAATTTCACCAATCAAATTTCAGCTGAGTGGTGCTCAAACGCTCAGTCTAACCAATCAAATGCGTGACTACATCACCTTCATTTCCATGGTTACAGTAAGCATTAATGGAACGCTTCAGCAAAAAACAGTGTGTGATTAAAAAAAACCCCACTCACCTACAAGGTTTCCAACAATGTCCGTTCCTCTGTGTCCTCCAGCCTGAAGGTGGACATCTCCATCCTGACCACGTGTACGAAGTGCTGGGTTTGTGTTTAAAAACGTCTGCCTGCCCCAAAAGCACCCTGGTGCAGGAGCGCATGTGACAAGAGACTCCATAAAATCACAAACAAACGAGCAAGTCTAACACTACAGCCAGTGTTTGATCATTTCATACATCTTTAGAGGTAAAATCATTACTACATCTTGTCAATGAGCTTTAAAGCTGTGAATCTCTAAACACGGACAAAGCCCCCCCCTCCCCCGCTCCCCCCATAAATGAAAGATGTGTGTCTGATGAGACAGGTGTATATGTGTGTGTGTGTGTGTGTGTGTGTGTGTGTGTGTGTGTGTGAAGACGCGCAGCAGATAGACAGACAGGTAGGAGTTAGGCATAGGAATATTGTCTGCATTTTTTTTTTCAGAAAAACACAGACTCCAATAGACAATACAGACTAACCATCATGTACATGCGCCATAGCGCACAAATGAATGGATATGAGCCCAAAATGCAGATGAAGTGAACATGTTTATTAACAAAAGAGAAAGCATACAAAGTGTCCACAGAAAGTAGTTCAGGATGGGTAATGATTAAGATGACCAGCTATGAACTCCGTTGGCAAGCCCCACGTGCTCCCAGACGGAACTGGACAGTGGAGAGGAAGGGCTAATAATAATGAAAAGGAAGACTTACATGTAGGGTCGGAGCAAACTGGCTCTGAAAACAACAACTCCATACATAGTCCGTAAAAAGAGGAGAAACCAACCTGGAGTGAGACTGAACATCGAATGTAGACTATTGACTAGTTGATTATTGACTAACGCCATGACACCAAGTGCTCCCACTGCCACATATAAATATCCCCGTGGACTAATGAGTGACAAGTGAAAGCAGGTGACCAAAGTGGCTAGTCAGCAGGCTAAAATAATAGGGCTAGTGGAAGAAGTCCGAGAATTAAAATTAACAATTAAGGAAAAAGACAAAAAAATTGCGGACTTGGAGCGACACGTCGAGGATCTTGAACAATGTTCTTGTATGGATGATCTAATTATAAGTGGACTAGACATTAAATACCAATCATATGCTCATGCTACAGCAGTATTGAGAGGTGAGGATGCTCCCGCAAGTGAATCAGTCTCCCTGGAAAACCAGGTGCTTCAGTTCCTTGATAGTAGAAATATAAAGGTCGAAGCAAATGCAATTTCAGCCTGTCATGCTTTACCCAGAAAGGATAATAAAACAAAGAAATCAATTGTGATGTGCTTTGTGAACAGAAGGTAAAGAATGACATACTGAGGCAGGCCAGAAAGCTACGGGGAACAGAAGTTTACCTAAATGAACATCTAATAAAAACTAATGCTGAAATAGCACGGCAAGCACGGATGCTGAAAAGACAAAATAAGATACAGGCAACATGGACAAGAAATTGTAGAGTTTGGATCAAACTAAATGGAACACCTGAGGAAGCAAAGAGTATAATAATCAGTGAGATTACTGACTTAAATAAATATAGATGAACACTGATTAAGAAAATTAAGAGACAACGGCAAGAATAGTTCTGTGACACCATGTCAATGTACTTAAAAAAACAAAAACTAAAAACCAAAAACTTATTACTGTCTTGAGTAGACATCAATTATCCCCAGTTGGAGGAAGTCATTTGACACAGAGTGAGGAAATTCCATCCATCCATCCATCCATCTTCTACCGCTTAATCCTTTCGGGTCGCGGGGGGGCTGGAGCCTATCCCAGCATCTTTGGGCGAGAGGCAGGGTACACCCTGGACAGATCGCCAGTCCATCGCAGGGCCAACACAGAGAGACAGACAACCATTCACTCTCACATCCATACCTAAGGACAATTTAGAATCCCCAGTTTTGATGCCAATTAACCTAACTTGCATGTTTTTGGCATGTGGGAGGAAACCGGAGTGCCCGGAGTAAACCCACGCAGACACAGGGAGAACATGCAAACTCCACACAGAAGGATCACCGACGGTCTGGGGGTGGGATCGAACCCATGATGGTCAAGGGTGGAATCGATCCCATGACCTTCTTGCTGTGCTGCCACTGTGCTAACCACTGCGCCACCGTGCTGCCCAGTGAGGAAATTCAAACTCTGAAAATATGCTATTATGCTGAACATAAACTACAAGAGATGGAGAATGATATTGATCCTGATAACCACTTTTTCAATAATATTCATAATCATTGTGAATATTACACTGAAAAGCAATTCAAAAGTCAAGTGCAACTAGATGGTAAACTATCAATAATACACTTCAACAGCAGAAGTCTTAACAAAAACTTTCTACAGATTCAGGACTATTTAAAACAGCTGGACAGAAAATTTACAGCTATCGCAGTCTCTGAAACTTGGCTTAATGAAGAGCAGGCTCCTCTGATGGCAATAGAGGGATATCAGATGTTTCATATTAACAGATCTCAAAAAAAGGGTGGTGGTGTTGCATTGTATATTGATGACCTGTATAGGTGTAAGCTTGTAAATGGAATGTCCTTTGCACTACCAGGGATTTTGGAATGTGTTACTATTGAGATTGACCAAGATAGATAGATAGATAGATAGATAGATAGATAGATAGATAGTTTATTTCGAACACAAAAATATAACAAATACAAGCAAATGGCAAATGCAATAAAGTAACATTATACACTGTTCGAAAGGGAGAAGGAAGAAGTGAACACTTATTAATTCCATCTCCTCTTTTCCATAGATACACCCATGTGAATTTTATACAAATTACCACCTTTAAGACCCCAAGTAAACAATTGACTGTATTTATTACAAATCAACATTAACACCCATCCATTCTAACATACAATGATGTCCATACAACAAAACCAGCCTCAAACAACACAGATATACACAGTGCTGTCCTACCCACCATTCCATAGTGTCCCATAATATCCCAGAGTGAACATAATGAATCGTACATATAACTACTACCCTTCTAACATATACCCTTTCAGCAAATGATGCTTATACCTCTTTTTGAATTGATTTCTGTTTGTACATAGTTTCAGTTCCGGCTCTAGACTGTTCCACAAATCCACCCCACAGACAGATATGCACATACTTTTCTTGGTAGTACGTATCTTGGGTTTTGTAAAGTTTAAGTCTCCCCTCAAATTATGATCATTGTCTCTTTTTTAAATATTTTTTGTATATTAGTTGGTAGTTGATTATTAATTGCCCTGTACATTACTTGTGCTGTCTTAAATTTAACTAAATCGATGAACTTTATGACATGTGACTTTAAGATAAGATAAGATAAGATAAGATAAGATAAGATAAGCCTTTATTAGTCCCACAACGGGGAAATTCCAGGATTGCAACAGCACAGGGATAGCAACACTCAGAGCAACAATCAGAAGGCAAGAAAAAAAAACAAGCAAGCAAGAGCAGCTAATATACATACGTACATATTACTATAAAATATATATATACACACACACACACACACAGACACACAGTGCAGAGCATTGTAGCTAGATGGAATAAATATGTAAATATATAAACACCCACAGTACGGAGCATTGCAGCTAGGTGGAATAAATATGCAAGTATATAAACACACAGTGCGGAGCAATGTAGCTAGATGGAATAATATGTAGCTATATAAAAACACAGTGCAGAGCATTGTAGCTAGATGGAATAAACATGTAAATATATAAACACACACAGTGCAGAGCATTGTTGCTAGGTGGGATGAAACAGCATAACCGTCTACTTAGTTATCCTACATGGTATGATTATGTGCCCATACATATTCTCACCCTCCATAGCAACCGGTATGTTCCTAATTGTATGCCGGAGGGGACCATTGTGTAAGTCTATTGCATCTTTTGCATTCAAAAAAAACTATTAGTTTGTTATGTCTTTTTGCTATCTCTGCGAGCAGCCCTGCTTAGGTTGTACAGTCTGACAGCCGTTGGTAGGAAGGACCTACGAAACCTCTCGGTTGTGCACCTGGGATGATGTAGTCTGCTGCTAAATGAGCTCCTCAGTGCATCCAGTATGTCCTGCATAGGGTGGAACTCGGACTCCAGCAGAGATGACAGTTTAGCCACCGTCCTTCTCTCTCCTATCTCCTCCACCGGATCAAGGCGCTGCCCCAGGACAGAGCTAGCTTTCTTAATCAGTTTGTTCAGTCTCTTCCTATCGGCTGCAGTAATGCCACTGCCCCAGCAGACCACTCCAAAAGTGATGGCTGATGCCACCACCGTGTCATAGAATGACTTCAGCAGCGCCCCTTGTACACCAAAAGACCTGAGTCTCCTCAGCAGGAACAGCCTGCGCTGTCCCTTCTTGTAGAGTGCGTCAGTATTGTGTGACCAGTCTAGTTTATTGTTCAGATGAATACCCAGGTACTTATAGGATGTCACCATCTCGATGTCTGTTCCCTGTATATTTACTGGTGCTGTGAGGGGCTGCCCATGCCTGCGGCAGTCCACCACCAGCTCCTTAGTTTTCCTCGCGTTGATCTGGAGGCAGTTCCGATGGCACCAGTCCACAAAGTCCTGGATAAGCCCTCTGTACTCAGCTTCATCTCCGTTGGAGATGAGACCAACGATCGCAGAGTCATCAGAGAACTTCTGTAGATGGCAATGTGTTGTGTTGTGTGAGAAGTCCGCAGTATAAAGAGTGAACAGGAAGGGAGCCAGCACCGTTCCCTGGGGGGCCCCCGTGCTACTGATGATCGTGTCGGAAACACAGTCCCGGGTTCTCACAAACTGAGGCCGGTTCGTGAGGTAGTCCAGGATCCATGATGACAGGTGCTGGTCCACCCCTGCGCGCAGCAGCTTGTCCTTCAGGATCATCGGTTGGATGGTGTTGAAAGCACTGGAGAAGTCAAAGAACATGATCCTCACCATATTCCCGGGCTTCTCCAGGTGGGACAGAGAACGGTGAAGGAGGAAGATCACCGCATCCTCCACCCCAATGCCATGCTGGTAGGCGAACTGGAGTGGATCCATCGCTGGTTCCACCAGGGGGCGGAGATGAGCAAGGAGCAGTCTCTCCAGGGTCTTCATCAAGTGGGACGTCAAGGCCACCGGTCTGTAGCTGTTCAGGTCTTTGGGGTGGGAAGTTTTTGGTACAGGTACCACACAAGATGTTTTCCACAGCTGTGGTACCCTCCCCAGTTTCAGGCTCATGTTGAAGATATACGTCACAATCCCACACAGCTGGTCTGCACAGGACTTGAGGAGCTTTGCGCTGATGCCGTCCGGTCCCGACGCCTTCCTCGCCTTGATCTTCCTCAGCTCCGTCCTCACCTGGGTCTTGGTCAGGGTCAGGATGGGGGGCTGTGTGTTGGGAGTGGGGGGGGTGTCGGTGGAGTGGGGGGTGGGCAGCAGGACTTGATTTCTTAGAGGCAGCAGTGGTTGTTGTGCAGACAGGGGGGAGGGCGGTTGGTCAAATCTATTGAAAAACAGATTCAGGTTGTTCGCCCACTCCCTGGGTGAACAACCTGAATTAGAACCTGAATAAGAACAACGAATTGGTATGGTCTCTATATCCTGCATTGTTTATTATCCTTATAGCTCTTTTTTGTAATGTGCATATTGACTGTAGGTTGGTTTTGTAGGTGTTTCCCCAGACTTCTACACAGTAGTTAAAATAAGGTAAAAACAGTGAATTGTACAATAAGACCAATGATTTATAGTCCAAGAAGTGTCTTGTCTTCCCCAGTATGCCTATACATTTTGCTAATTTGGCCCGGATGTGACTGATGTGAGGTTTCCAGCAGATTTTATTGTCAAGCGTCACCCCCAGGAACTTATTTTCCTGTACTGTTTCTATTCTGGTATCATCTATCGTTACCATTATTTCATGATTTATTTTATAATTTCCAAACAACATAATCTTTGTTTTTTTTAGATTTAGAGATAATTTATTTTTGTTGAACCACTGCGTTAATTTTTTCATTTCAGTTCTGACCACCTCTAAAACCTGCTGCAAATTCTCACCAGTGCAGAGGATATTTGTGTCATCCGCAAACAAAATAAATTTCAGAATTTTTGATACTTGGCATATGTCATTTATATATAAAATAAAGAGTTTGGGTCCCAAAACTGACCCCTGGGGCACACCACAAGTGATGTCCATGAAGGGTGATTTGTGCTCTCCAATTTGTACAAATTGTTGTCTGTTACTTAAATAACTTTCCACCCAACTCAGTCCAACCCCTCTTATCCCATACCTTTCCAGTTTCCTTAGTAGTATTCTGTGGTCAATGGTGTCAAAAGCTTTCTTTAAATCTATGAATACTCCTACAGCAACATTTTTTTTTATCTATACAACTAGAGCTAGTTGTAGCTAGCAACAACTAGAGCTAGTTTTTTATCTATACAACTAAAGCTTTCTTTAAATCTATGAATGCTCCTACAGCAACATTTTTTTTTATCTATACAACTAGTAATTTCTTCTATAAGTTCGATCAGTGCCAAAGAAGTAGATTTATCTGCTCTAAAACCATGATATAACCAAGATAAAACAAAAAATCTAATTATAAGTTGTATATATAGAACGCCGGGAACTTGCATTGAGACATTCAGAGATAAATTAGTTGAGCTGTACAATAATATTACTAGTAAGAAAATGGTAGTCATTTGTGGAGATTTCAGTATTGATCTACGAAATCCATATCAACAAAATGTAATTACAGAGTTCATGAATTCTATGTACAGCATGAGTCTATATCCCACAATAACACATCCCAGTAGAATCACAGTTCACACTGCTACACTTATTGACAACCTGTTTGTTAATATTATTGATAAGAAAATAGGAAGTGGATTATTGATAAATGATATAAGTGACCATTTGCCAACCTTTGAACTTATCCATGGCCACGCGGGGGCCAATACAGAAAAAAATTTAAAATCGTTCAGATACAAATCACAAAATGCAATCAGTTCTTTTAAAGAAGACTTGCTGAAGCAAGACTGGACAAAAGTCTATGTATCAGATGTAAATGAAGCCTATGACACATTTATAAACATTGTAACCACTCTTTATGAAAAAAAATTGTCCATTAATAAAGAAAAGGCCTAAACATAAATTTGCCGATAAGCCATGGTTAACCAAAGGATTACAAAAGGCGTGTAAAAAGAAAAATTTATTATATAAAGCTTTCCTAAAGAAAAGGACAAAAGAAGCAGAGCAGCGGTATAAAACATACAAAAATAAGTTGACATATATAATAAGAAGTAGTAAAAGAGACTATTACAGTAAAGAACTGGAGAAAAACAGAGACAATATTAAAAATACATGGACAATACTTAACAATATTCTTGGAAATAAAAACAGAAATACAAGCTACCCAACCGATTTTTCAAGGGAGTTTTTCCTCTCCACCGTCGCCAAGTGCTTGCTCACAGGGGATCGCCTGATTGCTGGGGTCTTTCTGCAACTGTGGGGGTTCCCCCCTACAGTTGATAGTGCTATATAAATAAATAAAGTTGAAATTGAAAAATAAAACGACTCAGAGTGTGAATGCAGTTTCATCTGTAGATGAATTTAATAACTTTTTTGTTAACATTGGTCCTAATTTGGCTCGAGAAATACCCATTACGGCACCTACAGGCGAAACAATAAGCAAAAACACTGCTATAAAAGACTCCATTTTCATAAAGAACACAGATGAGAGAGAGGTCACTGAAATTGTTAAATCGTTTAAAAGTAAAACATCTACGGACTGTGATGTATTGACATGCTCTTAGTCAAAACTATTGTTGAATGCTTAGTGAAACCACTGACGTATATCTGTAACCAGTCTCTCCAAACAGGTATATTTCCCAATGCAATGAGAATAGCTAAAGTAATTCCGATATACAAGACGGATGACAGAGGGGAATTCTCAAACTATAGACCAATTTCACTATTGCCGCAATTTTCCAAGATACTTGAAAAAATATTCTATGAGAGAGTTGACAACTTCATACTGAAGAATAATTTATTGTGTGAGCAGCAATATGGGTTCAGACACAAGAGGACAACTGCATTTGCTCTAATGGAATTTATAGAAAAAATATCAACTGCCTTTGAAAATAAAGAGTATTCAGTTGGGGTATTCCTGGATCTTAAAAAAGCATTTGATACAGTGGATCATAATTTATTATTAAAGAAACTACAAAATTGTGGTATTAGGGGGGTAGCACTGTCCTGGTTATGTAGTTACTTAAAGAATAGATATCAGTATGTATGTGTTGGTAACAAAAACTCACAGTTACTGAGGGTTACTTGTGGAGTCCCACAGGGTTCAGTTTTGGGGCCATTGTTATTCAACATGTATATAAATGATATATGTAAAGTTTCAGAAAAAATGGATTTAATATTGTTTGCTGACAACACTAATTACCTCCGCCAAGGAGGTTATGTGATCATCGGCGTTGGTTTGTCTGTCTGTCTGTTTGTTTGTTTGTTAGTAAGATAACTCAAAAAGTTATGGACGGATTTTCATGAAATTTTCACAGATTGTCAAAAATGGGGTATCCTACAGATGATTACATTTTGGTGGTGATCTGTATCACCGTCCACAAGAAAATCGCCATTACGCAAAATGCCATTTTCGTGAATAACTACTAAACCACTAACCCTATCATTGTCAATCCAATTGCTTGTCATATGTATGTGATCATCAGCGTTGGTTTGTCTGTCTGTTTGTCTGTTTGTTTGTCTGTCTGTCTGTTTGTTTGTTAGCAAGATAACTCAAAAAGTTATGGACGGACTTTCATGAAATTTTCACAGATTGTCAGAAATGGGGTATCCTACAGATGATTACATTTTGGTGGTGATCCGGATCACCATCCACAAGAAAACCGCCATTACGCAAAATTCCATTTTTGTGAATAACTACTAAACCACTAATCCTATCATTGTCAATCCAATTGCTTGTCATATGTTTTCATGGTCAAGGAATCTGAAAACGTACACACAAACACTGTATGGGGGGAACTGTGGTGCTAAACCGCCATTATGGAAAATGCCATTTTCGTCAATAACTACTGAACCACTAATCCTATCATTGTGAATCCAATTGCTAGTCATATGTTTTCATGGTCAAGGAATCTGAAAACGTACACACAAACACTGTATGGGGGGAACTGTGGCGCTTGGCGGAGGTCTGCGCTCTCCGAGTGCTATTCTAGTTTATTATGCAGTGGAAGCAATTTGGAACAACTTTTGGATACACTCAGAAAGGAATTAGGAAAGCTCAAACTGTGGTTTGATTCAAACAAATTAATGCTCAATTTAAGTAAGACAAAATTTATAGTTTTTAACAACCATCACAACAACTTAGTATCTAAACTCAGTGTAAATGGTGTAGAGATTGAAATGATATCCGAAACCAAATTTCTTGGAGTAATAATTGATAATAAACTGTGTTGGAAGTTACATATTAATTATATTAAAGGTAAAATATCCAAATCAACTGCAATACTACACAGAGTGAAATATTTGCTGAATCAACCCACACTATATACCTTGTATCATTCATTAATACTCCCATACATGACATATTGTACTGAAGTATGGGGAAATACATATAAAAGAAACATATATCCAGTCTTTATGCTTCAGAAGAGAGCTATTAGAATAATAAACAAAGCTGCTTACAGGGAACCAACAAACCCACTTTTTCTTAAATTAAAAGCTCTCAAGTTGAAAGATCTGGTTGACTTTAAAACTGCAGTAATAATGTTTAAAGTGAAGAATCTATCACTGCCCACAAATATCCAAAAGCTGCTCCAAATAAGGGAGAAACAATATCATTTCAGAGGAACATGTATATTTCAAAAACCTTCAGTGAGAACTACCACCAAGCAACATTGTGATTCAGTGCAAGGAGTCAGATTATGGAACAATTTTGGACCTGAATTAAAATCATGTACAACGCTTGGACAATTTAAACAAAAACTAAAGGAAGAAATACTCCAAACATATTTACAAGATGACATGTAAAATCACATAAGGATTGTCATATCCAGTCTGCGTTGTGTTGTAGCTTAGTTTTTTTTGTCACATTTTGTCTTAGCTATGTTCTGAATTGTAATCGCTCTTGTTTTGTTTTTCTTTCGAATTCTTGGATGGACAATGGGTGGGCAATATAAGCTGCGGCTTCAGCCATCACCCATTTCGGATAACTTATGTTGAACTGTATAATCAGAGGAGTTATTGTCTAATTTGACCTTGTTGGATTTTCTTCCCCCTTTGTTATATTATTCTGTTTCTTTTAATCTGTACTTTTATCTATCCGAAATAAAGATTCATTCATTCAGGTGTGCGACGGCAGCTGGTGGGACTATGTGCTGTGTATGTGCTGAGTGAGGCAAGAGAGTGTGAGTTAGTACATAAGCGTGTGCTTGTGCTGAATGAAGCAAGGTATGTGAGTGAGAATGAATGTGTGTGTATATGCATGTATGAGTATGTGTGGAAACACAAAAGGTGATGGCAACGGCTGGTGAATGCCTGGCAAGGAGAGGAGGAGGCGTGGCTGTAGACTGGCAGGGAGCCCAAGCTCTGAGGCTCCAATAGCCTGCCAGCTGGGAATAATTACAACAATCAGGAACCTACAGCCACAGATCATGGAATGGGGTTGAGACATCAACAGACTAAATTATTTATTTTTTCCTTTCCCCTTGGTACCGAATGGTTGGGGACCGTTGGGAGTTTTTAAATGAAGGCGCTTCAAATAATTTTCACACTCTACTCTTTAACATGCATTCAATGCGATTTAGCTGTTGTAATGGATATTGTGTTAAAGTCTGTACTGGCTGTTGCACAAGAGTTTTTCTGTATAGCAGAAGTTTCTGCCTAATTTACAAATCACTGTAATAGGAAATGTTTGACAATCCTGTGCTTTTCTTGTATTGTTATATGGAATATCACTGTAGGAAACTGGAAAAACCATCTTCTTTAAAATTTGTAATTCTTCCCACAACTTTTTGTGGAGGGACTGGTCTATGAACCGTGGATTCAGTCCACCCACTCACCATACCGGACAGGTGCTCTCTCTGGCAGCACGACCTTGAGGAACCATGGCTCTGCTGGCATCACCCCCCCCACCCCCACCCCCTCTAACCTGAGAACCCCCGGGAACAGCAGAGTCTGGAGGCAGGGTGCAGGGAAGAGGCGTCGTGGCTGCAGGATGTCTTCAGCTGGATCCGATGAGGTGCAGCTGGGATCCTCTTCGGTAGAGGGGTCAATGCTGTCAAACAGCTGAGACAAACCTAGGGTAGTGTCCATAGGATTAATGTCCAACACTGGTGGTGACACCTCCATAGGAGCCCAACTGAGAGCCCGTTCCAGTACCCAAGCATTGTCCAGTGGGTCGCAGCTCCGGTACGGCTTCAGTTGATCGTGGTGAAACACTTTCGTCTTGGTCCTCGGACCTTTCTGGATGTGATTTATCAAATCATCTAAGTTTCCCAGGATGAAGTAAGGTCCCTCATAAGATGGGAGGAACTTTTTGACCTTGTTCTTGACCTTTTCCTTACCTTTGATCAGGTACCACACAGCATCGCCAATCCTGTATTGTGTGCGACAGCAGTTTTTGTCATATTGTCTCTTTGCACGTTGTACAGAATCTCCAAGAGCCTCTCTGGCAATTCGATGAGCCAGCTCCAGGCATTCTCGGGTCTGTTGGACAAATTCCGGGGTTGACAGGGCTGTATCAGTATCCTGATCCAGGCCGGCCACCAGGTCCACTGATTCGCTTACTTCTTGACCAAACATCGGGAAGTTAGGAGTGAACCCATTCCGCTGTGCTTTGTCGCCCTTTAGGCCATCACAGCATAAGGAATCATAAGGTCCCAATCAAAATGGCAGCGCTCGGCTTTTGTGGCCAGTATCCTTTGTAAGGTGGCGTGGAATTGCTCAACTTGGCCATCGAACTAAGGTCGAAAAGGTGCGGTGTGTGTTTTCTCGATACCGGACAGCTTGCACATTTCCTGAAACACCTCTGATTCAAAATTTCAGCCTTGATCACTGTGTAGTGCCTGTGGCACTCCGTAATGGCACACCCACTCGGAGGCCAAAACTCTGGCCACTGTTACAGCCTGTTGATCAGGTAGAGGAAAAGCTTCTACTGCGGGAATGTGGAAATGATGAGACAGATTTCTCTCATGGCAGCTTTATTCACATTCGCCAACATCTCAAAGAAGAAAGAGAGCATTACAGGGAACTCCCGTCCTTAAATACCAGGACTCTCACAGTTCACAAGTCTCATTGCATCACAGGTCACATTGCATTATAATCGCCAGTAACAATGCATCTCCTCTTTAATCCTCTAATATCACCCCCACAGTCTCAAGCCCTGCATACCAAAGCTAACATCCTCGCAGCTTCCTGTTATCTCCAAGGAAGCTCTGTCTTTGTTCTGATCTAAAATGTGAGGCCTTACATCAGTCACAAAGTAGGTCACATATGCGTGGCCACACCACCACCCCCAAACATTTTAGAACAAACAAGAGAATAACAGCATGCATGCCGTGATAGAATCAATACACATCAGTCCGCATGCTGTCTAGGCTTCAGTCTCCTGCCGTATTTGCTGTAGCTGGGATTCAACGTCTCCGCGGCGCTGTCACGCTGGGGGTTTGCCGTCTGGGGGTGGAAACCTTTTGTCAGTCCCTGCGGGTGTTCTGGGGAAGCATTACTCTGTGAAGCCCCCCGTGGGGGTCTACCTCGCCGTGGGGCCCTTGCCAACAGCACTTGCTCATCCGCCACCACAAAAGCGGGTTTGAGTCTGTTTATGCCAACTTTTTCTTTGCTACCCTCCAAATCTAGCAAAAACTGCTTGTCCCCTGTTTCCAGCACTCTGAACGGTCTGTCATAAAGTGGTCGCAGTGGGGGTCGATGCGAATCGTGTCTAACAAAAACAAACTCTGCGTTCTTCAAAGATTTAGGCATAAAAACGCGCGGAAAACTGTGCTGCATGGGGCCGGGCAGCGTGCTTGATTCTATGTTACTCTGCAACAGCTGAGACGGGGAGGTGTCTGGCGCCGGGTTATCTGGGAGAAACTCCCCAGGCAGCCGAAGTGGTTGCGCCAACACAAGCTCCGCTGGGGAGGCTTCTAAGTCCTCTTTAGGTGCAGAACGCAACCCCAATAAAATCCATGGTAACTTGTCTACCCAATTTGCATCCGTCAGTGACGCTCTGAGAGCCGCTTTCAATGACCTATGAAAATGTTCGCATAACCCGTTAGCCTGCGGATTGTAAGTGGCTGTGCGGTGAATTGTGACACCCAGGTTGGGGGCCATTGTCGACCAAAGTTGGGACACAAATTGAGGGCCTCTGTCGGACGTAATGTCCCACGGAACTCCGAAACGCGCCACCCAAGCTGTTAAAAACGTGCGCGCTACCTCCTCGGCCGTGGTTGATGCCAGCGGAACCACTTCAGGCCAGCGCGTGGTGCGGTCCACCATTGTCAGAAGGTGTGTGCACCCCTGTGATGGCGGGAGGGGTCCCACAAGGTCCACATGAACGTGATCGAACCTCTTGGCCGGAATGTGGAACGGCTCCAAAGGAGCCCTCGTGTGCCTTTGTACTTTGGCTCGTTGACACGCCATGCAGGCTGCTGCCCACTCTTTAACTTGTTTGCAAAGACTCGGCCACACAAATTTCTCTCCTACCATTTTGACCGACGCGTGCACTCCCAGGTGCGCCAAAGAATGAATCGAGTCAAAAACGCGGTGGCGCCACACGGCCGGTACTACTGGACGCTGCCGTCCAGTGGAGACATCGCAGATTAGAGGGGGCATACCGTCTTGCAGCACCCTGTTCTCCAGCCTTAACCCTGTTGGTCCAGACTGGAGTGCGCGCACATCCGCGTCACTAATCTGCTCCGCGGCCATGGCTGCATAATCTATTCCTACGCTGACTGGAGCCGCCACGGCGCGCGAGAGGCAATCTGCCACTACATTCAGTTTGCCCGCCACATGCCGAATATCAGTGGTAAACTCTGAGATCGTGGCCAGCTGTCTCTGTTGCCGGCCTGACCATGGTTCGGAAACCTTGGCCATCGCGAATGTTAGCGGCTTGTGGTCAACGAGCGCGGTGCAACAGCGTCCTTCCAGCCAGAACTGAAAATGGCGGATGGCCAAATGGAGAGCCAGCAGCTCCCTGTCGAACGTGCTGTATTTACATTCACTATCGCGCAAGGTCCTGCTGAAAAAGGCGAGGGGCTGCCAAACCCTGGCTACATGCTGCTCCACAACCGCCCCTATGGCCACATCTGACGAGTCAGTAGTGAGCACTATGCGGGCCTTTGGGTCCGGGTGTGCCAACAACGCAGCCTTTGCCAAGGCTGCTTTGACTTCCGAGAACGCTTGCTCCCGCTCCAGGGACCACTCGACCTTATTCGCGGGTTTCTGTTTTTTGAGCGCGGCATACAGCGGTTGCATGAGTTGCGCCGCGCGGGGGAGAAAACGGTTATAAAAATTCACCATTCCCAAAAACTCCTGTAACGCCCTGACCGTCTGCGGCCGGGGAAAATCTGCTACCGCGCGCACTTTGTCAGGAAGCGGAACCGCTCCTTCGGGGGAGACGCGGTGTCCTAAAAAATCAATCTGCACCACCCCGAACTAACACTTCGCTGGGTTGATTATTAACCCGTGATCTCCCAACCTCTGGAAAACTGTGGCTAGGTGGTTTTCGTGTTGGTCTTCAGACGCGCTGGCTACCAAAATATCGTCCAGGTAGACGAACACGAAAGGGAGATCGCGCAGCACCGCGTCCATCATGCGTTGGAACGTCTGTGCAGCCCCTTTAAGCCCAAATGGCATGCGCAAAAACTCGAATAGGCCAAATGGAGTTATTACTGCTGTTTTGGGTATGTCCTCAGTGCGCACTGGGACTTGGTGGTAACCGCGGATCAAATCTATCTTAGAAAAAACACGAGCCCCTGCCAAATGAACGGAAAAATCTTGGATATGCGGGATTTGGTAGCGGTCGTGTGCTGTAGCGTTGTTTAACCTGCGGAAATCCCCGCAAGGTCGCCATGAGCCGTCAGCCTTCGGGACCATGTGTAGCGGGGAAGCCCAAGGGCTATTTGAACGCCTGATTATGCCCAACCTCTCCAGGTTGGCGAACTCCTCGCGCGCTATGGCTAGTTTAGCTGTGTCCAAGCGCCGAGTTTTTGCAAAAACGGACGGTCCGGTAGTGGTAATAAAATGTTCCACCCCGTGTTTAGCGACGGTTGCCGAAAATGTGGGGACCGTGAGTGCTGGGAACTGAGTGAGCAGTGTGTGGAACTTACCGCTTGCAGCTGTGACGTTGGCTTGTGCTGTTGGCAGGGCCACTCGCGCTGTACAGGGAATAGAATCAAAAGAAAATGCATTAACCAGGCGCCTGTTAGCGAGATCAACCAACAAACCATGTGAGCACAAAAAATCAGCCCCCAACATATTGAAATTAACTGCTGCTATAACAAAAGTCCACTCAAATGTACAGCCGTGTAGGGCAGAAGCAGAGTCCTCTCACCAAAGGTCTTAATCTCCGAGCCGTTCGCTGCTGCCACCACGGGACCTCTGGAACCTGCTAGCCTGTCCGCGTAGGAAGGTGTGATGAAACTCAACTGGGAGTCTGTGTCCACGAGGAAATGTCTCCCCGAGCATGCGTCCAACAAGTAGAGCAGCTTGTTCTCCTACCCGAGGGCCACGGCTGCTACCGACCCCCAGTCATTTCCCGAACGCTCGAACTGGCATGGTGGTACACATTTGCGTGCCCTCTCTGCGAAGCGGCGATGGTAGAAACAAAGGACGTCTCCTCCGCGTTCCCTGGCTCCCGCCGCCGCCGTCGTCGGTGGGTCTGCTACTGCTGCCCCTGGCCCCCTGCCATCTCCGGTCGTCGCGCCGAGTTCCGCTGCTGCGGACGTGGCCGCGCGCTGTCTGCTGGCATTGACAATTCGCTGCACCTCCCGGGCCAGCACGCGGTAGTCCCTCTGGGCCAACAACGGCGAACTGGTCAGGGTCGCTCTCGTCGCTGACGGTAGGGTCCTGAGGAAGAGGTGGGTGAAGATGAAGTGGTCGTCGTCTGAGCCCTTCAACCTCAACATCTTCTCCATCAGATTAACGGGCGTGTCATCTCCCAACTCAGTCAGCGCCAGGAGTCTCTCTGCTCGCTCCTCAACGGAGGGGGTGAAGTGCTGGATGAGTGCAGCCTTCAACGCGCCGTATTTGTCGCTGTCTGGCGGCTGCTCGATAAGGCTCTCCACATGCTGAGCCGTGTGGTTGTCCAGTTTTGCGACCACATGGTAGAATTTTGTGTCGTCTACCGATATCCCGCGGAGGTTGAACTGTGCCTCAACCGCATGGAACCAGGAGTGCGGATTGTTCTGCCAAAAGTCCCGTAGCTGGACCGTAGCGGCATTCGCTTGGCTGGGGGCTCCTGACGAGGCTGGCCCCGGGGAATTCTCCTCATGCTGCATGCTACGTCTTGGGTCACCAGTGTGGGAATGTGGAAATGATGAGACTGATTTCTCTCATGGCAGCTTTATTCACATTCGCCAACATTTCAAAGAAGAAAGAGAGCATTACAGGGAACTCCCATCCTTAAATACCGGGACTCTCACAGTTCACAAGTCTCATTGCATCACAGGTCACATTGCATTATAATCGCCAGTAACAAAGCATCTTCTCTTTAATCCTCTAATATCACCCCCACAGTCTCAAGCCCTGCATACCAAAGCTAACATCCTTTGTTCTGATCTAAAATGTGAGGCCTTACATCAGTCACAAAGTAGGTCACATTTGTGTGGCCACACTACAAACTTTGTAAAATAGTCCTATATCACAAGCACATATGAATTTTTTGCATTCTGTCTCATTCAGTGGCCCCATGATGTCCAGGGCGATGCACTCCATGAAGGCCCCATCTCTAACAGTACTCATGGGCACTTGTGGTATTTTGTGGGGCCAGGCTTTGGCTGCACAGCTCGTACAGGTATTGCACCAGAGCGCAACATCCTCTCTCATTCTGTACCAATAGTAACAGGTTCGTAAGCGGACTACAGTTCGCTCTACCCCAAAATGTCCACCTACTTGCCTCTCATGCACTTCTTTCATGACACCGGCCCGAAAAGCCTGGGGAAGCACAACCTGTGGGTAGAACTGGGTGTCGTTAAGGCAGTAGAAGCGCCTGACCTGTATGCCATCTTTGATACAAAGCCACTTCCATTGGCTCCAATATGTCTTTGTGGCCAGGTTGAATGCTGAGACTGTTGGCCATGGTGGCCACTCTTCACTGGCCTCCATCCATGTTCTGATAGGTGCAACATCTATATTAGCTTCCTGTGCTTGATGCAGCTCCTCTGGAGAGCAGCCACTGAATAGCTCAGAGTTATCTGTCTGAGACCACAGATTCTTTCAGTGGGCCCTGTACTGTCCACATGAGTGAATGAAGGTTCACCTACCCCCACTGGGGTCACTACTGATGAAGCTGTGTGTGTCTCTACCCCCACTGGGCCCAACATCACATGGCTGATGTCAGGGTCCAAGTCATATTGCATAGCCTGATAACTGACATTTTCTCGGTGAAGGGAGGGGTCTGAGAGCTGACATGGACAATTTTGGTGCCATGGTCTCCAAGAGAGGCTGTCAGCATTGGTGTGCACCCTGCCTGGGCGATGGAGAATTTCCAAGTCGTATTCAGCAAGCCTCTCCAACCACCTGGCGAGCTGTCCTTCAGGCTTTTTCAGTTTTGTGAACCACTGCAGGCTGCTGTGGTATGTGCGCACAATGGAGGGCTGCCCCAAGAGGTACTGCAGAAAATGTCTTGTAACCTCTACCACGGCCAACAGTTCACGCCTTGTAGTGCAGTAGTTCTGCTCAGTTTCTGACAACCTGTGACTCCCGTAGGTCAGCACCCACTCCTCACCTTGCTGGATTCGTGAGAGCACAGTGCCAATGCCCACATCACTTGCATCGGTGTCCAGTATCATAGCGCCTTGGTCGAGTGGGTAGCCCAGGACAGGGGCTGTGGTCAGCTGGTGTTTAAGCTCTTCAAATGCAGCTTGGCACTCTGCACTCCATGGGAACCGGGCATATTTCCTATTAATGCCATGGAGGGGCTCAGCCACAGTAGCAAAATCCTTCACAAAGCGCCGGTAGTACGAAGCAAGGTCGACAAACTGCCGGACCTCTTGGGTTGATGTAGGTGTCAGCCACTCCTTCACCTTCTGAATCTTGCTGGGGTCAGTGGCCACACCGTCCTCTGAAACGATGTGACCCAGATAGGCTACCTGGCAGCAGAAGAGAAAGCATTTGGCAGGCTTTAATTTGAGGTTAGCCTGACGGAGCTGGTCAAAAATCTGGGCCAGGCACTGCAGCATCTCCGGCACATTCCTGCCCAGCACAATGATGTTGTCGAGGTAAACAAGGCAGGTTTCCCATTGCATGCCAGTCAAAACGCGGTCCATTAGATGTTGGAAAGCTGCCGGTGCATTGCACAGTCCGAAAGGCATGCACAGTCCGAAAGGCATGCAAAAAGGCCTTTCTAGGTGCAAAAGGCGGCTGCCTTACGTGCTGTGGGGGTCAGCTCAACCTGCCAGTAGCCAGAGGCAAGATCCAATGTGCTGAACCACTTGGCCGTAGAGAGGTTGTTGAGTGTGTCTTGGATGCGAGGCAGTGAGTATGCATCCTTAATGGTGGCATTGTTGAGGGCTCAATAGTCTATGCAAAGACAGTATGTTTAGTCCTTTTTATGCACCATTACTATTGGAGATACCCAGCTGCTGTGGCTGTGGCAGGCCATCCCCTGCCTCCAGGCCCTCTTGGATTTGCTGGTTGGCACTTTGCTGTTTTTTGGCTGCCATCCAATGTGGTGGCTGCTTGACTGGGGCGCTTGGCCGAGTTACAATGTCACGCTGCACCAGGCTAGTGCGGCCAAGGTCACTGGGACCGATCGAGAACACACCCCCATAGGTACACAGGAGCTGGGCTAGTTGGAGTTTCTCTTCTGTTGTTAGTTCAGTGGAACTCTGAGCATGGAGCTCCTGTAGGTGTGGGGGAACAGCTGGGGTGCTGGTGATGGCCTGCTCCATCTGGTCGGTGGCTCCTACACATGGCACATCTTGGGCAGGGTGGACAAACCCTGCAATGGCCCCTTTCTTTACAGTAATAGTAACATTCCCATGGTTAAACAAACGAAGAGGCACCGCTTTGGTGGGGTGAGCATCCACCAGGACACGGGCAACTAACAGTTTATGCTTTTCAACAAAGCCTTTGGTGGGGCTGACCATCACTTCTCCGTGAATCTTGTCCATTTTTTAAGAGTAGCCTCACACCAAATACTCTTCCCCAGGCTCCAGCACCACAGTTCAGGACACTACATTTGCCCTTGAATATTTTTCCTTTTGGAAATAAGGCACAGCCTGTCCAAATAGCACTATTTTCTGGTTTTCATAGTCCAGGTGTGCTTTAGCTTGGACCAAAAAGGGGTGGCCCAGCAAAACTTCATTGGTGGCTATGTTGGCCACTCGGAAGTGCACACTCACTTCTTGGTCTTTGATCTGGACAGGGATCTGAGCCTTCCCCAGCACAGGCACGTTCCCAGGTCCAATATCAAGCAAAGTCTCTGTATTTGTCCCGTATTTGTCTTATTTTTCAAATCAGGGGAGGTTGGTTGGAGATGTGAGCTGAGTTTAGGGGGTCCAGGTCCCCATCTGGTTGCTTGTGGGGATATGGAAGTCTCTATTTGCCCCTCCTCTGTGTCTGCCCTGATAACAGCAGCGCGGGTCTTCTTTTCGTTCATGGTGTATACTCCCGATTGCAAGACGCCTGTAACATATGACGCTGCTCGCTTGGTGGTCTCGTGACAGTGGGCTATGAAGTAGGCCTAGGCTAGTGTCTGGGGCTGTTTCTCTAACAGCGTCCGTACAATTTCAACATCTCCTAAAGCACTGGTAAAAACTTCAATGCCTATGGCATCCTGCTCAGCCTCAGTCCTGTTGCTTTAGGCCACTGACACATTCTCATAAATTTCGTCTCTCAGAACATGAAGAGCTTCACCTGATTTATGTACCCACTGTCTCAGCTCAATCGCCACTGCAGCTGCATGCTTTGAAGAGGGGCCATATGCAGCTTCCAACTCCTCCACTAGGTGGCAGTAATCCCACTGTGAAGATAGGGAGTTTTTGTGTCCAATTGCTCCTGCTGCACCCACTAGGCAGAACTTAAACTGGATGGCCTTAGTCTTCTCTAACCAGCAGTTTGCTTTGGCACAGCTTTCAAACCTGTGCAGAGACTTTCTCCGGGGGGTGCTGCCATCATACTGACGGGGGCGTAATGTTGGAACTTGTCCTCTCTGATCATAGTTGTCCTCACTCTCAGATGAAACCTGGTAATGTGCCCGGCAAGCCTGACATGTATGTGATCTTGGCTGCACAGATTTGGGAGAAAGGCTCTGTAGCTGCACAGTCTGATCGGGTCTTTGCTCAGGTGAATATTCACAGTCAAAATTTATTGGCAGGCTACAGCATGAGGGCCGCAGTTCTGAGCATGTGGGGCATGGTGGGTGATGTGACATTGGTGTACTCTGGTGGAAACTCTGCATATTGACAGAGGAGAAGGGGTTTGTGGAGACAGCAGCAGGGGGTGCCGCTGTTTGCTGCAACTTTAATGGCTGATTATGTGTTTGATTGCACAGGGCTTTATTCAGTGTATCACAGTTGTGGAAGCAGTCATTTTTATCAGTAAAGGGGTTTGTGCTTGAAAACTTTGGCTCACATGGTGTTGTGTTACTTTTTGCCTCATTTCAAACCACTCGTCACAGAGAAAGGGATTAGTACTTCCATTGTGTGGGGCACCCCCACAACAGACTGGGACAAGCAGAGCGCTCAGCTAGAGCAATTAACATAACAGTGAAATGTGTGTATTAATGTCAACAGGCAGCCTCACTTCGTCTAGCTCTTTCCTGCTCAGTACTGTGATGTTAATGTGCCATTCATGCATTGTGTTCATGCTTCCTGCTCTTACTGTGGTGCAAATGTCCCATGCCTTTCATGTATTGTCTGTAGTTGGGTATAAAAGCTGCATTGCTCTGCAACTCATTCTCTCTCTACCACTGCTGCTGACACCCGCATTCTGTGTCTCCTCACGAGAGCCTGAGGACCCGCTCCAGCCCGCCTGCACAGGGCTGGAGTGAGTCTTATGATGGCGGGATGAATGATAATAAACACCCTCAAAAACTCTCAGTTCACTGCCTTATTAGTTCATGCCACCACATTGGTGACCCCGAGAAAGCACACGCTTTGTGCAACGCAACCTTCTGGTCTGGACATTCACGCTGAACCGGCCGAGGGACACAAAACGTCTCTTCCCTCTCACCGCTCCAACGCACCATGACCTGAACGCAGAAAAGAACACGCTGACAATGAACGCAGCACCCGGCGGTGATTCTCTGACAACAAGCGAACGCAGCAGCCTGACGCAGACGATCTGCCCTCCCTTCTGCCACACGGGAGACCTCGACGCAGAGCCACAACCAGGCGAAACTCTCCAGAGATCACCCATGACCGGGAAAGCTGCAGAATGCTTCATGGTGAGATCTGCACGCCTGAGATCTGCACATCCACGCTGGGACCGGCTGCTCTCACAGCTCCTCCACACGAGAGCGCACGCACCTCGTCCTCTCTCCACGACGGCGACCTCCAGGGCCGACGGAGAACGCAGCGCGTGGACCTGAACGCACCATGACCAATCTACAGCAACAGCTCAAGAGGGATGACCATCGGCACCGACTACGCTGATCTCCAGCAAGCTCCCTGACCCTGACTCGCCTCTACAGCGGACCTGCCATGCACCGAACCTCGCACGCACACCGGGGGGTTATGAGGACAGCGCACCACGCACGGGACAATACGGCTCCACAGACCGTCATTGTCCTTCGCCGCTGCACACAGAACCTTCAGGGCTGCTCACACACCTGAAGCACGCACGCAGCTCGCTCACAGGATTTTCTAATGGTCTCAGCCACGGCGCACAAGGGGATTCAGCCGTCAGCTGTCCCCGAGGACTTTAGGACTGCGCGCACACCTAAAGTCAACACGCCAAGTCCCTCACACTGCTGCAGCTCCTTTTTTTTTTTTCATGGCCGCGAGAGGAGTCAGTGACTAATTTTTTCTTCTTACAGCTGCTGTGGACCTCCGCACGTTCATCGGGACAGCCCCTCAACATCGCGGATCCACAGGCAATTTTTGCGCAGCCCAAACAACTTCGCCGTCCTGGGCCGGCACTTGCTACCTCCACCCGCCTCCCTCTACCTCTGCCTGCACAGAGCTTTCCCTGCTCGCTACCAAAGCCGGACTATCGAGGCCTTAGCTTCCTGCTGAGCCCTCTGGGGGGGGAGAGTGTGTGGGGCACCCCCACAACAGACTGGGACAAGCAGCGCGCTCAGCTAGAGCAATTAACATAACAGTGAAATGTATGTATTAATGTCAACAGGCAGCCTCACTTCGTCTAGCTCTTTCCTGCTCAGTACTGTGATGTTAATGTGCCATTCATGCATTGTGTTCATGCTTCCTGCTCTTACTGTGGTGCAAATGTCCCATGCCTTTCATGTATTGTCTGTAGTTGGGTATAAAAGCTGCATTGCTCTGCAACTCATTCTCTCTCTACCACTGCTGCTGACACCCGCATTCTGTGTCTCCTCACGAGAGCCTGAGGACCCGCTCCAGCCCACCTGCACAGGGCTGGAGTGAGTCTTATGATGGCGGGATGAATGATAATAAACACCCTCAAAAACTCTCAGTTCGCTTCTTATTATCCTTCCGCCACACCATGTCTTTTATTTTGTTCTCTCACACTGTCCTCTTGCTGCCCTCTAACTGCAGTAAATGTCATGCACGGGTTGGTTGTTACATTCCCAGATGCGCAACTGGTATTAGCATTAGCTGGACGTCAGCTAGCGGCCACTATTTTACTTAGCATCCAACTCAGTAACTTCAATAATCAAGAACTTTATTTGCCATTTGTACTCAAACAAACAGTTTAAGTACATAGGAATTAATTGTGCAAAGCCATCCATCCATCCATCCATCCATCTTCTACCGCTTTTCCGGAGGTCCGGGTCGCAGAGGCAGCAGTTCAAGCAGAGAAGCCCAGACTTCCCTCTCCCCCGCCACCTGCTCCAGCTCTTCAGAGAGGATACCAAGGCGTTCCCAGACCAGCTGGGAGACATAGTCTCTCCACCGAGTCCTGGGTCTGCCCCGGGGTCTCCTCCCAGTGGGACGTGCCTGAAACACCTCAAGTGGGAGGCGTCCAGGAGGCATCCTGATCAGATGCCCATACCACCTCAACTGACTCCTTTCAATGTGGAGGAGCAGCGGTTCTACTCTGAGCCTCTCCCCGATGACTGAGCTCCTCACCCTATCTCTGAGGGTGAGTCCAGCAATCCTACGGAGAAAGCTCATTTCAGCCGCTTGTATCCGCGATCTCGTTCTTTCGGTCATTACCCAAAGCTCGTGACCATAGGTGAGAGTAGGAACGTAGATTGACTGGTAAATCGACAACTTTGCCTTAGAACTAAGCTTCCTCATGGATCCCCCCTCATGGATCATCACCTTATCGTGGTGGGGGGGTTTGCGTGCCCCAGTGATCCCAGAAGCTATGTTGTCCGGGGCAATTTGCCTCTGATAGGGTCACCCAATACAAACTGGTCCTGGGTGAAGGGCCAGACTAAGAACGATCCAACAGACTCTCATGATAAATTGTATATCAAGGATTCAGTGTACCCCGCCCGGTATGGGGTTACCGGGGGCCCACCCTGGAGCCAGGCCTGGGGTAGGGGCTCGAAGGCTAGCATCTGGTGGCCGGGTTTCCACCCATGGGACCCGACCAGGCTCAGCCCGAAGGAGCTACATGGGTCCGCCCTCCAGTGGGCTCACCACCTGCAGGAGGGCTCATGGGGGTCCAGTGCTATGTGGATTAGGTGGCGGCCAAAGGCGGAGACCTTGTGCAAAGCCATAAGTCAATAAATAATTAAAAGAATAGAATACTCCAATAAAAAAATAAACAATACTGTCCTAATTTAAAACACACTCTATAAGTACCCAATAAATTACTATAAAAAGAGGCCACTGTAAACTGCAGTGCTTTTCTTATTTGGATTGTGCTATTGACTGTTACAGTCCTTTACCCAGTATTCGTCATCAGTCTGACTGCAGCAGGAAAAAAAAACTATTATAAAAATGTGCTTTATGGGTAATAATACTGTCTGCTGTAGAAGAGCTTGAAATAACGAAGCAATGTGATTTTATAAATCAAAGTTTAATATCAGCTTCACTCCTCTAACATGTCTCATCTCGGTGCAGAAGCAGAATAAGAGGTTGATCGCAGTCAGACCTTCATACTTATACCCACACTCAACAAAAGACATTGCATATCAAAGCTGACATCCCGCATTACATAATCCCCCCTCCATTGTCCTCCGTCTCCTCCACCTGACCCTGGGTGGTCAGGGAGATCGATCTGGTCTCCACCGCTGCGACTCTGTCTGTCTTTGATCCTCGCTGGTGGTTGAGACCTCTTTGTCCTGTTCATAGGCGTTAGGTCATTCCACATATGTAATCACTAAACATTCTAATATGTCTATACATATGTAGGTATGGAATATATGATTACAGTGATCCCTCACTTATCGCGGTTAATGGGTTCCAGAACCGACCGCGAAAAGTGAAAAACCGCGAAGTAGCGTCACCCCTAATGACGTCACCCATAAATAACACGTACGTTCATTCTCTCACTCTCTCTCTCTCATATGATACGTGTGTGTGTGTGTGTGTGTAAGTGTACATACATACGTAGATGTAAATAAAGTGTACATAAATATGTTTTTAGAACTCTTACTTTTATAACAAGATACGTAACTCAAGATGAAGATGATTTACTGCACAGGTTAATGAGAGCTTTACTGCTCCTCAGGTGACGCCTCATCGTCAGGTGCTAGAGGCGCAGGATCGTCGAGGGCAGCTGCAGGAGGCGGCGTAGTGGCTCGACGGGAAGACTATTTCGCACAAAAAGGCACAAGAGAACAGCGAAAAGTTCCACGCGGCGAGACTAGCGATAAAGAACAATGAATGCGGTCTTCCTTCGCTGGGTATGGCCGCTCGGCAGGGAGCGAAGCTGGGTAAAACGTCTCGGCCAATCAGCTTGCGAGATTCCCGAGCAGTGAAGAGGTGGGCGGAGAGGAGTGGAGCGGTGGTCAGAGAGGTGGATTTTGAGTTTTGCGGGCTCTCCTGTTGATAGCTGATGTTCTAATGTAGTCTCCCTGCCTTCTGCTAGCGCCCGCCCATTTTTTCTCAGTTTTGAATTTTTGATGAATATTTCTGAAAAATCCGCGATGCACTGAGGGCGCGAAAGGTGAAGCGCGAAGTAGCAAGGGATCACTGTAATATAAGCCACAGCCCCCCCCAAACGACTAAGAAAAGGACAATCAAATTAAGTTTACAGTTTAAGATAATCTCTGTGACATATTATACTGTTAAACCTCTTGACAGGGAAAACGAGGAAAAATCTTTCCAGCGGTCATGCTCCTGTAGAGAATTCAGTGGTAACAACAACAGTATAGTAATTTCACAAATCATCCTTAGAACTGTCACGGCACAATCTGATAACACAGTTAACAACTCCTGGTCAATTTGTATCAGTCCCTGTGCTGTCTGGGTTTTAATCTTCTCCCGAATCTGCTGTGGGTCCGCTTTGGCGTCGTGGTGGGACCCTCCTGTAAGGAATCTGCAGCTTGGGGAGGAGAGTGGTTATTTGTTCCCTGCAGGGGGGCTGAGTTTCTTTTCTTGGGGGGTCTACCCCGCCGGGGTGCTCTCGCCAGCCGTGCAGGTTCGTCTCTCAACAAGAAGGCAGGTTTAAGTCTGTCAATGCTGACTGTTTCTTTTCTGTCCCCTAAATCAAGCACAAAATGCTTATC
Source organism: Pholidichthys leucotaenia (assembly GCA_020510985.1). Taxonomy (NCBI): domain Eukaryota; kingdom Metazoa; phylum Chordata; class Actinopteri; order Cichliformes; family Pholidichthyidae; genus Pholidichthys; species Pholidichthys leucotaenia. The sequence continues at coordinate 39,049,746 of CM035841.1, read as the reverse complement.
ACCAGGTTCCAGCACTCTGAATGGTCCGTCATATGATGGACAGAGGGTTGATTTTAAAGCTTCGTGCCTAACAAAAACGAACTTGGCATTTTTTAAAGCTTGGGGGACAAAAACCCGTGGAAAAGAGTGATGTGCCGGTCCGGGGAGAGTGTCCGGTCCGGTGCTGCCTAAAGGCCTCAGGGCTGGAAGATGCCCGGGCTCTGGGTTCTCTGGTAAAAACTCACCTGGGAGTCTGAGAGGTTGTGCAAAAACTAATTCTGCTGGGGAGGGGTCTAGATCCTCTTTAGGCGCAGAACGCAACCCTAATAAAACCCAGGGAAGTTTATCCACTCAATCTGTATCCGTTAGTGAGGCCCTGAGGGCGGCCTTTAAAGATCTATGAAAACGCTCGCATAACCCATTAGCCTGAGGGTGATATGCGGTGGTGCGGTGAATTGTCGCCCCTAAGCTGCTGGCCATGGCTGACCAAAGCTCTGTGACAAATTGAGGCCCCCTATCGGACGTGATGTCCGATGGGACGCCGAAACGTGCCACCCAGTTTGTTAAAAAAACGTGAGCAACTTCCACAGCTGTGGTTGACGCCAAAGGGACCGCCTCAGGCCAGCGCGTAGTACGGTCTATCATCGTTAACAGGTGTGTGAAACCCTGAGACGAAGGTAGTGGTCCCACGAGGTTGACATGAACGTGGTCAAACCTTCTGGCTGGGATTCAAAAAGGCTCTAGAGGAGCTCTTGTGTGTTTGTGTATTTTGGCGCGCTGACAAGACATGCAAGTTTTTGCCCATTCCTTTACATTTTTGCGCAGGCCCGGCCAAACATACTTTTCTGCGACCATTTTAACCGAGGCGCGCACCCCTGGGTGCGCGAGGGAGTGAACCAAGTCGAAAATGCGGCAGCGCCATGCAGCTGGGACTAACGGGCGAGGTCGGCCGGTTGAAACATTGCAGATTAGGGGGGGTAAACCGTCACGTAAACCCCTTTCCTCCAGTCTTAACCCTGTTGGTCCAGACAGGAGCGCGCGCACGTCCGCGTCGCTGCTTTGTTCCTCTGCCATGGCTGCGTAATCTATCCCTACGTGAATTGGGGCCGCGTATGCGTCCGCGTTGGCGAAGAGTTCTGCGGCTGAGATAGTATAATCTGTCTCCTCGTGCTCTGGCGATGTCACAGCGCGAGAGAGGCAGTCTGCTACCACGTTAAGTTTGCCTGCCACATGTCGAATGTCTGTGGTGAACTCTGAAATTGCAGCTAGCTGTCTTTGTTGCCTGCCTGACCATGGTTCTGAAATTTTAGCCATCGCAAAAGTGAGCGGTTTGTGGTCTACAAAAGCCGTGAAGCGCCGCCCTTCTAACCAGAACTGGAAGTGGCGGATGGATAAATGAAGCGTTAGCAGCTCCCTGTCAAAAGTGCTGTATTTACGCTCGGTTTGGTTTAAAGATTTGCTAAAAAATGCTAAAGGTTGCCAGGTTCCGCCAACATGTTGCTCCACGACTGCCCCTATGGCCAGGTCTGAAGCGTCGAGTTTGGCGACGATGTGATAAAACTTCGTCTCATCCGCCGTTATGCCCGCCAGTGCAAACTGAGCCTCAGCTTGCTGGAACCACGAGCTCGGGTCTTCTTGCCAGAATTCTGGCAGCTTGATGGTGACGGCGCTTGTGTGGGCCGTCCCTGATGTGTCCGCCGGGTGAGAGCGCCTTTCTTCTGCTCTCACGGCGGGGCTGGGGATGGTGCTCGGTTGAGCCCTCTCTTCTGCCGTGGGGGAACGTCTTCCATCCGTTCCCCTGTCTGCATGGGCGCCAGCGCTTGCCTGGGTCGCCTCTGATGAATTAATCGCGGGAGAACGTCTCTGTTCCATCCTCACGTCTGGTCACCAGTGTAGGAGAACTTGAAATAACGAAGCGATGTGATTTTATAAATCAAAGTTTAATATCAGCTTCACTCCTCTAACATGTCTCATCTCGGTGCAGAAGCAGAATAAGAGGTCGATCGCAGTCAGACCTTCATACTTATACCCACACTCAACAAAAGACATTGCATATCAAAGCTGACATCCCGCATTACATAATCCCCCCTCCATTGTCCTCCGTCTCCTCCACCTGACCCTGGGTGGTCAGGGAGATCGATCTGGTCTCCACCGCTGCGACTCTGTCTGTCTTTGATCCTCGCTGGCGGTTGAGACCTCTTTGTCCTGTTCATAGGCGTTAGGTCATTCCACATATGTAATCACTAAACATTCTAATATGTCTATACATATGTAGGTATGGAATATATGATTAATATAAGCCACATCTGCGCTACTTTTCCTCAGGGTATATACTGTCTGTTTGTGCCTGAGAAGGGTATGGGCTGGATGGTATTTATCTGTAATAATTTTCTGTGCTTTTTTCCTGCAATGTTGTGTTTTTAGTGTCCATAGATGGCAATTCAGTCCTGATGATTCTCTTTGCTATCCTTACCACTTTCTGGAGAGCTTTCCTCTCTACCTGAGTGGTGCTCCCATACCACACAGTAATGCCCATTGTGAGGATGCTCGCCACCAAACCTGTATAGACTAGTGTGTGTGTGTGTGTGTGTGTGTGTGTTTGTGTGTGTGTGTGTGTGTGTGTGTGTGTGTGTGTGTGTGTGTGTGTGTGTGTGTGTGTGTGTGTGAAATGACTCACCCCAGCCTTCCTGAGCAGTCTGGTAAAATAAAGCTGCTTCTGGGCTTATTTAACCGTGGCAGTAATATTTACAGTCCAACTCAGGTTAGATGTAACAACAAGACCAAGGAACCTGTGGCTGTCCACCCTCTCAACATCAGTTCCCCTGATGGTAAGAGGCTGCAGAGGGGGAGCATTCTTCCTAAAATCTATTACTATTTCCCTCATTTTTTCCATATTTAGGATGAGATTATTCCCCTCACCATAAACCACAATATTACTGACCACCGTCCTGTACTCTTTTTCATCTTCACCTTTAATGAGGCCCAAGTTGGTCATGTCATCTGAAAATTTAATAATGACTATGTTCTCCAGAGTGGAGACACAGTCATGTGTATACAGAGTGAAGAGCTTAGGGCTGAGGCAACACCCCTGTAGAGAACCAGTACCGACTGTAAGCTCCAAAGAGACTCTTTCTCCCATCCTCACCACCTGTGGTCTATCCGTGAGGAAATACAATATCCAGTTACAGGTGGGAGTTGGAACCCAAAGGTCAGTCAGCTTCTCAATCAGCTTATCTGGCCTAATGGTATTAAAAGCAGAACTATAGTCCAGGAAAAGCATCCTGACATACTACGTTGCCTGGCTAACTTGTTATCTTGATAGCACTTATTATCCGTATGGATTCCACTGTTTAATGCTCACGACTTTGCCTTTATTTAGCCTGGAGAGTCCTTTCGTGGTCGCCAGTGTTGAACTTTCCTACTCCGCCCTCTGACCGTTGTTGCAGAGCATAGGGGTGGTTAACTTGTTGTCCTCCAGGGCTGAAGAGGGAGGCCCGCTTCAGGCTCATTGACCCAATCAAATGCTACTCCACACAGCAGTAGATAGACAGGCAGACACCTGAGCCTTCATTTAGAGTGTGTTTATTCCACCACCTATCCAACACTTCTTCCTATACCGTTACAATGGTTTTCTTATGTGCTAACCTGCTCCTGCATCCACACTTCTCTCTGCTCCCCGAATCACACATGCGCACCACACTGTTGCACCACCACACACATCATCACAGTGCTCTCTCTCTCTCTCTCTCTCTCTCTCTCTCTCTCTCTCTCTCTCTCTCTCTCTCTCTCTCTCTCTCTCTCTCTCTCTCTCTCTCTCTCTCTCTCTCTCTGTGTGTGTGTTGTGTGTGTGGGGGGGGGCATTTCAGTTTGCACTTTTTCCAATGTGACACTTGGAGGAATGATGTTGGTGTGCTTACATTTTTTTTAAGTGTGCAATAAAGGCTTTTTCACAGTCTCTCTCTCTCTCTCTCTCTCTCTCTCTCTGGAGGCCAGCTTGGTTACGGGTCGGGATTCTACCGCTGGTCCTTTGCTGCAGGAGAAGAGATCGGCCCTGCGCACATTCTTGCAGGGCAGAGAGGAGGGGGCGCTAGTGAGGTCGCGCTTCACTCGCCTGCAGGACATGGATGCACCAACGTCCTTCTTCTTCAATTTGGAAAAGTCTACTGCGACAAAGAAGCTGATGGCTTGCTTGACACTCCCAGATGGTCGCCTGACTACGGACCCGTCCGAGATGCGCCGCCATGCAGTGGATTACTACGGGGCCCTGTTTGCTGCAGGAACGTCTTGCAAAGAATCTCAAAATCAGCTCTTCGAGGCCCTTCCAGTGCTCGGCCAGGACGACAGGGCCACTCTGGACTGTGCCCTGACTTTGGATGAGTTGACTGTGGCTGTGAATCAGCTGGCGCTGGGACGCGTGCATGGACTGGATGGCCTTTCTTCAGAATTTTTTAAGCATTTTTGGAATGTTGTTGGACCAGACTTCTATAACGTTCTGACGGCCTGTTACAGGGAAGGAACGTTACCTGTCTCATGCTGCCGTGCAGTGCTGTCTCTGTTGCCAAAGCAGGGGGACTTGGCCCTGCTGAAAAACTGGAGGCCTGTGGCTCTTCTTTGCATGGACTACAAGGTGCTTTCCAGGGCCCTGGCAAACAGACTGAACACTGTCTTGGGTTTGATTGTGGATAGGGATCAAACATATTGTATTCCTGACCGGAACATTATGGACAATGTTTTCCTCATACGTGACGTTCTCCAGCTCAGTAAATGTCATGACTTACAGTTTGGAATTGTGTCTTTGGACCAGGAAAAGGCCTTTGATAGGGTTGACCATTCCTATTTGTTTTCTACCCTGAGGGGGTTTGGTTTTGGAAATATGTTTTTGAGGTGGGTCAATCTGCTATACACTGGAGCTGAGTGTTTGGTGAAGGTGGGGGCGGGACTGAGTCGGCCAATCCCTGTACACCGGGGAATACGCCAGGGGTGTCCACTCTCGGGTCAGCTGTACAGCTTGGCTATTGAGCCTTTGCTGTGCAGGTTGCGCGCTCGGCTGGGTGGTCTGGTTCTGCCGGGGCCATCAAGCTGTGGCTGCCCGATTGTCTTGTCTGCTTATGCGGATGACGTCGACGTTTTCATCACCTCCCACGGGGATGTGCAGCGTCTGGTGGACACTTTGACAGTTTATGAAAGGGCATCTACTGCACGGGTTAATTGGGCCAAGAGTGAGGGTCTATTGGTGGGCCACTGGTCACGTCAAGCCGTCCCTCGCCTGCCCGGTGGCCTTCAGTGGGGGACGGCCGGTCTCAAAGTGTTAGGGGTTTTTCTGGGTACGGAGGCTTTTGAACAAAAGAACTGGGAGGGTGTTAAGGACAAGGTGTGTGCTCGCATTTCTAAATGGAAATGGTTGCTACCACAGCTGTCATATAGGGGCAGGGTTCTGGTCGTGAATAATCTGGTTGCCTCGGCTCTCAGGCATAGGCTGGTGGCTTTGACACCACCAAGGAGCCTCGTGGAGGAGATTCAGAAGACAATCGTGGACTTCTTTTGGTCTGGTCGCCACTGGGTCCACGCGCCAGTTCTCTACCTGCCTGTGGCCGAGGGGGGACAGGGCCTGGTGGACATACATTCCAAGATCGCCAGCTTCAGGCTTCGAACTGCACAACGACTACTTTACGGATGCGGACCCTGCTGGATGGACACTGCTAAGCTGCTTTTGAGGAGAGTTGGTCGCTTGGGCTATAATAAGCAGCTCTTCCTCGTGACATCTGGGGAGGTGGACCTTACTGGACTATCTGCTTTTTACACGTCCGTTTTGCATGCATGGCGAGTCTTCAGCATGGCCCGCTTCCGTGACGAGGCGCCAGGCATGGGGCTGTTCGAAGAACCACTGTTTTTCAATCGATTCATCGCAGCAAAGGTGCTGCAGTCTGCCAGTCTGCGGAATTGTTTGCGGGAGACACGCTGTACCAAGCTGGGTCATCTTATGAGGATGTCGACCACATCGATGGATACACTGAGGCGGAGTGCAAAAATTACATCTGTCAGACTGCTGCAAAGGGTGGTGGAGGACGTGGGCGCCGCCCTGCCACAGCCGCTTCGAGCGTTTGCGACAAACCGCACTCTTTCCAATCAATGGGATGACGACACTGCGTCCACCTTTCCTGCAATTTCCATAACTCCGGATGTGGGGGAGTGGCAGGGAGGAGAGGATCACCTACTGACCTTCAGGATTCCTCGCCTGGGCAAGTTCCAGTTTGTCGGGACAAGGGCGGTGTATCACATCTGTGTGAAGGTTCTGAATCTGCGCTCTCTGAAGGATGTCACGGAGTCGAGGTGGGCGGGTTGTTTGGGGCCAGGGGTCTCCCCAAAGGGCAGCTGGCGGTGCATGTACAAGCAACCGATTGAGAAACGCACAGCAGATCTCCAGTGGAGGATTGTGCATGGGGCAATAGCCACAAATAAATACAGGGCACACCTTGATCCGACTGTGGGGGGGGGAATGTTTGTTTTGTTCCCAAGTTGAGACCCTCGACCATTTGTTTGTCCACTGTTTTCATTTATCTGGATTTTTTGACATTTTGCGCGAGTGGTTTCGGGCTTTGGGTGAACGATTCTCTTTTGGTCTGTTCATTTATGGTCCGAAGTATAAAGTGGCAAGGAAGGCTGCCCACACTTTGATGAACTTCCTATCTGGGACTGCTAAGCTTGCCATCTGGCTGACGAGGAAAAATCGGGCAAGCAATGCTGGCAATGTGGATCCTGTGTCCGCTTTCAAGGTCTTGTTGACAGTCAGACTCCGGGTGGAGTTCTCTTACTATCAAATGGTAGACAATCTGGAGGCGTTCATCAATAGATGGGCTGTAGGGAATGTTTTGTGTTCAGTGGGTCAGGGGGATGAGTTATGTTTGCACTTTTGAGATGTGACACACTTGGACAACTGATATTGGTCTTTCTGCAATTTTGAAATGTGCAATAAAGCCTTTTTTTAAAAGTCAAAGTCTCTCTCTCTCTCTCTCTCTCTCTCTCTCTCTCTCGTGCGCATGCGTGGGCGTTTGTGGGAGCAGGGGTGTGGAGTGGTGTCGAGTGAGTACTTTAAACTTTGTATTTTCTAACTTTTTCTCTATCTTGTGTGTTTGAGGTGTGTGTGTTTAATATAGTGGGTTGAGTGTGTGTGTGCTGGGGTGTGAGTGTTGGAGTGAGTGTGTTGGGGAACGGTAGCTTCTGCTGCCGGTTTTTCCCGGCCGGCATCATGCCGGTGATTGATGGTGGTGTGGAGTTTGAGCGCTTAACCCGGCGTCATGGCGTGAGAATCCTCCCGACAGTTCCCTGTTCTGTGGAGGAGGCCAGCCTCGCTGTAGGACAGGTGGTTGGGCATGACAGCATAAAATCAGCATCGAGGATGAACAGCGCAATTGTGATCTTTCTGGATTCGACTGAAAAAGCTGATCAGGTGGTGGCACAGGGAGTGGTCCTAGGTGACACTTTTACTCCCGTTTTACCGCTGGCGAACCCGTCTAGGAGGATCACCATCTCAAACGCTCCTCCTTTCGTTAAAAATGATCAGCTGATTAGAGAGTTGTCCCGTTTTGGCCAGGTTGTGTCCCCTATCAGAATGGTCTCTCTGGGTAGTAAATCACCCCTGCTGAAGCATGTTGTATGTCATAGGAGGCAGTGTTTCATGGTGTTGAAAGACAGCTCTGCTGAACTGAACGCGTCTTTTAATTTCAGGATTGACGGCTTTAGCTACTTGGTGTTTGCAACATCTGAAACCATGAAGTGTTTTGCGTGTGGCGCAGAAGGCCATCTTATTAGGTCATGTCCTGAAAAGGCGAACACAAAGAGCACTGGCGGTAAGAAAGGTGACGCCGCTGTTTCTGGTGGTCCGGAGGGTAGCGCTACATGTGGTGCGGCGGATGCCGCTGCGGCGCCCGCTTCTGCTGGGGCGGTCGCGGCCGCGACTGCTGGGGTGGCCGCGGCGGGCGCGGTAGTTGCCCCCCCAAACAGTGATGGTGGGGAATTTCTGTCTGGCGGCAGCTCTGATCATTGTGACGAGCCTGTCCCCCGGGGTAAACAGGTGGAGGGTGTAAGTAAAAGTGCAGTTAAACGAAGGAACGTGAATGAACAGACTTTGCAGGCGGGGGAGGAGCGGTTTGAGGCTGTAGCGGACACAAAGAGCAAACACTGCATGACAAACGTTGCGTTTCATGAAGAAATGCAGGAATGTAGTTTTGTTGAAGAGGATCCTTTTAAAGCTGCACAAAAAAGGAAAAGTGCGGAAAACTTGCAGAGCTCTGCTAAATCTAGTAGGGTTGGGAATTTAGATTTACTGAATGAGAGCGCTTCTGACGAAAGTGGAGATGAGTCTGAACTGATGCAGACGCAGACGCAGGAGGAGCAAAGCTCCTATTGTTTTACTAAAATTAGGCAATTTCTCCAGGTGACTAAGGGGAGCAGAGCTGTAAAAGTGGAAAATTACTTTCCAGATCTGGAGTTATTCGTGGCATCAGCTCGCAAATTTATGAAACTGAATGATGGGAATGAGACTTTCACTGATCAGGAAATTTATCGTTTAAAGAAACTGGTTGCTAAACTGAAATTGCAAATTACTAACAGTCATGTTGACTCTTAGTTTGTTTCTTCCCTTTTATGCTATGTGTGTGTTTTTTTACTGTACCCTATTTTTATCCTTTTTACTGCCCCACCTTAGAATTGGCACTCTCAATATTAATGGGGCCAGGGATGATGTAAAAAGGGCCTCTTTATACAAGCTTTTTAATTTAAAGAAACTTGACGTGCTGATGGTCCAGGAGACTCACAGCACTGTGGACATTGAGAGCCATTGGAGAAAAGAGTGGGATGGCTGCATTTTTTTTAGCCACAAATCCAGTAGCAGTGGGGGGGTGGCTGTACTTTTCTCTAGGGGTTATGTGCCTGTCTCTTATGAGGTAGAAGAGGTGGTGAGAGGTCATTTCCTCTTATTAAAGGTACAGTTTGAAAACGTGAACTTCGTTTTTATAAACGTGTATGTGCCAACACAGAGAGCAGAGAGGATCAGGGTCTTTGACGTGCTTTCGGATACGGTTAAGTCCTGTGATCCAAATAGTTTTTTATTTCTGGGGGGTGATTTTAACTGTACATTAAACCACAGACTAGACAGGAACCATCAGGAGCCTCACCCTGCTTCTGCCAATAGGCTGAGAGAACTGGTGAAAACACATGAAATGGCCGATGTGTGGAGATCACATCATGGGGACCAGAGGCAGTACACCTGGAGCCATGTCAAAGATAACCTTTTATCTATGGCTAGGTTAGACCGTTTTTATGGTTTTAAACATCAAATGAGTGTTTTTAAAAATAGTTGTATCTGTCCTGTTGGTTTCACTGATCACTGCCTGCTGTTTTGTTCTGTGTTTATTGAAAATGTAAAGTGTAAGAGTGCTTTTTGGCATTTTAACAATACACTTTTAAATGATGTGTTTTTTAAAGAGGTTTTTCATGATGTTTGGAAGTCACACAGGGAACAAAAACCCTCTTTTAGTTCTCTCCAATTGTGGTGGGATTTTGGTAAGGCCCAGATAAAACAACTCTGCCAACAGTACACTCAAAATGTCACTCGTAGCTTGACCCAATCCTTGAAAATTCTGGAGACTGAGGTGGTAGAACTAGAGGAGTTGCTCAGTTCTACAGGAAAACAGGAGCACTTAGAGGCTCTCAAGTCAAAAAGGTCAGCCTTGGCTAGCTTGCTAGGGGTCACCGCACAGGGTGCTCTGGTCCGCTCACGCTACATGGATGTAGCTCTGATGGACTCGCCCTCCCAGTACTTTTTTGGACTGGAGGGGAAAAATGGACAGAGAAAGCTCATTCACTCCTTGTTGGGCGATGACGGGAGAACAATCTCCACAGCAGCAGAGATCAGGAAACACGCTGCTAGCTTTTACAGTGAATTGTTTAGAGCAGAGTGGAGGGAGGACACGTCACTGGGCCAGGTTTTCCTTGATGGTCTTCCAGTGCTCTCAGAGGACCTTGTTGCCGGCTTGGATGCTCCACTGTCTCTGTCTGAGCTGCATACGGCGCTAATGAGCCTCCAGAATGGAAAATCACCAGGCATAGATGGTCTCTCTGTGGACTTTTTTAAGGAATTCTGGCCCCTGCTTGGTCCAGACCTGCTGGAGGTTCTCCAAGATAGCTTGGAAAGGGGGACCCTACCCACGACCTGCAGGAGGGCCATCATCACACTGTTGCCGAAAAAGGGGGACCTCCAGAGCCTAAAGAACTGGAGGCCAGTCTCTCTGCTCTGCACAGACTACAAGATTCTCTCAAAAGCTCTGGCCCGAAGACTGAGAAAGGTGATGAGCGAGCTCATTCATGTAGACCAGACTTACTGTGTGCCTGGCAGGCTGATTAGTGACAACGTCACTTTAATTCGGGATATTTTGGAGGTCTCTGGTTCATTGGCGGTAGAAACTGGTTTGATTTCAATTGACCAGGAAAAGGCGTTTGATCAGGTTGAACACCAATATTTATGGACAGTTTTAACAGCTTTTGGGTTCAGCCCAGGCTTCATAGCCAGGATACGGGTCTTGTACAGTGACATTGAGAGTGTGCTGAAGATAAATGGGGGCCTGTCTGCCCCTTTAAAAGTCCAGAGGGGGGTTCGGCAGGGCTGCCCTCTCTCAGGGATGCTGTACTCCCTCGCCATAGAGCCTTTGCTTCACTGCCTGAGAAGGGATCTATCAGGAGTTACTTTTCCTGGCTGTGACACCACGTTCAAGCTGTTGGCCTATGCAGATGATGTAGTCATTCTGCTAAATAAGCAGAGTGACATTGACGTTCTGGTTAGGAGTGTCAATCTTTTTGGCCAACTTTCCTCTGCAAAGATAAACTGGGGAAAAAGCGAGGCTCTGATGGTGGGGGAGAAACTAGAAAATCAGCTTACGCTGCCGGGTGGGTTGATTTGGAAAAAAGGAGGTTTTAAGTATCTTGGTGTCTTTATTGGAAATCAGCAGTTTGAGCAAAAAAATTGGGATGGGGTCATAGAGAAGATTAACGGGAGACTAAACAAGTGGAAGTGGCTAATGCCAAGAATATCTTTTAGAGGAAGAGTGCTCATTTTAAATAATCTTGTTTCCTCATCCCTGTGGCACCGCCTCATGTGCATGGACCCCCCTGCTGGTTTGTTGTCCAAAATTCAGTCTGTTTTGGTGGACTTTTTTTGGGGGGGTGGACTCCACTGGGTTCCTCAAGCCCTGTTATTTCTTCCCAAAGAGGAGGGGGGGCAAGGAGTGATTCATTTAGCTAGTAGAGGTGCTGCTTTTAGACTGACTTTCATACAGAGACTGCTGACGGGCCCCCAGGACCTGGTATGGAGGCCTTTGGCCTGTGTTATTTTACAGAGAGTCCTTGGGCTTGGGCTAGACCTCCCTGTGTTTTTAATGGATTTTAAGAACTCTAATGCACTGTCTTTACCCAGTTTTTACCGCAGTCTCTTTTCAGTGTGGACTCTTTTTAAAAAACAAAGAGGGCCATGCGATTCCCTCTACTGGTTGTTGAGGGAGCCGCTGGTTTTTGGTGGTCGCCTTGGTGTCCTGCCGGGAGTTGGAAGGACCTTCCTTGATAGGCTGTGTTCCAGGAACATTCTCACTCTGAAGCAAGGGGTGGAACTGGCTGGTCCTGGCCTCAACAACGCCTCAGCTTTAGCAGCTCATCTTGGTGTCAGGTCGAATCGTTTCATCGATGGTCTTCTTGCACACTGGAAACAGGAGCTTCATGGACTTGAGCGCTCCCTACTCTTGGACTTTAGCAATGGCACGCTGCAGCCAGAAAGCACTGACCCCTTTCCCTCTCTCACGCTCTATATGGACTTTGACGTCGCTCCTTGCTCCTTACTGGCATTCTGTGCTCCCACTGGTGTGGACTTTGGAGGAGCCAGTGGTAAGGCACTCTACAGACTGGTGGTGATGGCACTCAACAAGGACCGATTGAACACCTGTGTGGACACTCCTTGGAGAGCCTATTTTAAACTAGGAAAAGGGCATCGGCCTGCCTGGAGGGCTCTTTACAAAGCCCCTCTCCCTAAGAGGCATGGAGACTTACAGTGGAGGGTCCTGCATGGTATTATAGCAGTCAATGCTTTTGTTTCTGTGATTAACAGCAGTGTCAGTGATCAGTGTGTTTTTTGTTCCTCTAGGGAGACTGTTTTTCATTGTTTTATTGAATGTCAGCGCCTGAGTGGCCTCTTTGAACTTCTCACAGAACTTTTTCATATTTTTAAGGAAGTTTTCTCTAAGCAGGTTTTCATTTGTGGTTTTATGTACAATCGTCGTTTTAAGCAGAAGTGTCAACTACTGAACTTTGTTTTAGGGCAGGCAAAGTTGGCTATCTATGTAAGCCGGAGAAGAAAACTTGAGAATGTTGAGAATGATGTTGATGTCAAAATTTTATTTGTGAGGCTACTTAAAGCCAGAATCAGGCTGGACTTTCAGTTTTTTATGGGGAATGGGGATGTGGAAGGTTTCAGGACCCTCTGGTCCCTGGAGAATGTCCTCTGTTCAGTTCATGATGGACAGCTTTTTTTGGGGCGTTTTTTGGGGGAATAATTTTTTCTGTGTAATATAGCATGACATAGAAATTGTATTGACTGATGGACAAGTGTGTTTATTAAAGATCTTTTAAAAATCAAAATCTCTCTCTCTCTCTCTCTCTCTCTGTCTGAGTGGGCGAGCGAGAGTTGGCGTCAGAGAGAGTGGACCTCTGAGTGAGTGACATTTTTCTGACTTTTCTATCCTTTTTATGTTTTCTTAGGGTGTTTTTTGCAAAGTTTATTGTGCTGTGTGTGTAGATCGGTTCAGGTTTTTTTGTTTGGTTTCTCTTGCCGGCAAGCGTTTGCTGGTCGGCTCGGTGTGTGCAGCAGGCATGGGGTGGGAAGTGACGTTAGTTTTCTATGGATTTCACCAAGTTAACCAGAAAACATGACATTAAGATTGCCGCTGCAGCGCGGTTCTCTGTGAATGAGTGCACTCTGGCTGTTGCTGAAGTGGTCGGACCACAGAGCATCAAATCCGCAACCTGGATGAATGGGGCAGTGATATTGTTTCTGGACTCTGTGGAAAAACTGAATTCAGTTGTTGAAAACGGCGTTGTCATTAGTGATACTTATGTTAGTGTGTCTCCTCTCTCTCTTCCATCTAAAAAGATCATGGTGTGGGAACCCACTAAGTATGTTTCCACTGAGACTGAAGGGCCAGTTCGTGCTCCGGGGAATAACGGCGGATGACACCAAGTATTACTGCGTGGCTGCAGCACTGGACGCACGCACAACTCAGCAGGTGGCGAGCCTGCTCCAACAGCCTCCAACCCATGACAAATACGATGCTCTCAAAACTGCGCTGACCCGGCGCTACACGCTCTTGGACTGCGAGAGAGTGGAAAGGCTCTTGACGCGCTCCGAGTTGGGAGACGGGTCAGTGGTCGAATTAATGGAGAAGATGTTGGCGTTGATGGACACAGATGACAGGCATTTCCTCTTTGCTCACCTTTTCCTCCAGAACCTCTCAACAGCAGCCAAGGCGGTCCTTGCCAATTCGCCACTGGTGGCCGCGCGCAACTACAAGGCACTAGCACAAGAGGCAGATTGGATTATCCTCACCACCAGAGCCCTCGCAGTGAACGCAGCGGCATTGGAACCCAGCGAGACAGCCAGCGGAGGCGAGGGGCCAATGACAGTGGCTGCAACAGAGGCCAAGAAGCACCGGAGAAACACGGTCTGCTTCTACCACCGTCATTTTGGAGAGGACGTAACGCCACGGCTGGCAGTTGGTAGCAGCTGCGACCGCCGGTGAAGCAAGCAAGCTGCTCTATGTGACAGACTCATGCTCGGGGAGACGGTTCCTCATGGACTCCAGCTCCCAAAAGAGCCTCATCCTGCCATCCTACACAGACCGGCTGGCAGCAACTAGCAGCCCCTAGCTGACGGCCGCAAACGGCTCAGACATTAAGACTTTTGGTGAGAGGACACTGAGTGTATCCTTGCATGGCCGTACATACCAATGGACAGTCGTCATAGCGGCATGCAGCTTCCCCATTTTGGGCGCTGATTTTTTGTGTGCACACGGACTACTAGTCGATGTGGCTAACAGACGCCTGATTAACACAATGTCTTTTGATTCTCTCCCCTGTACAGTTAGAGGAGCCGGGTTCACAACACTAGCCAACATCACAGCCCCAGGGGGTAAGTTCCACACACTACTCACCCAGTTCCCAGCACTCACGGTCCTAACGTTTTCGGCGACCGTCACTAAACACGGAGTGAAGCACTTCATTACCACCATGGGGCCGCCCGTTTTCGCACGACCTTGGCGCCTGGACGCAGCTAAACTGGCATAGCGCGTGAGGAGTTGGCCAACTTGGAAAAGTTGGGCATCATCAGACGCTCAAACAGCCCCCGGGCATCCCCACTACATATGGTTCCGAAAGCTGAGGGATCGTGGCGACCTTGTGGAGATTTCCACAGATTAAACAACGCCACGGCACACGACCGGTATCCGATCCCCCATAATCAGGATTTTTCCGTTCACCTCACCGGGGCACACATTTTTTCCAAGATAGACCTGGTCCGCAGTTACCACCAGGTCCCGGTGCGCACTGAGGACATACCTAAAATGGCAGTAATAACTCTGTTTGGTCTTTTTGAGTTTTTACGCATGCCTTTCAGGTTAAAAGGCACAGCACAGACATTCCAACACATGATGGATGCGGTGTTGCACAATCTGCCGTTTGTGTTCGTCTACCTGGACGACATCCTGGTGGCCAACGCGTCAGAGGACCAACACGTAGCCCACGTAGTTGGAGGAGCACGGGTTAATAATCAACCCGGCGAAGTGCTTGTTCGGGGTGACGGGAATCGATTTTTTGGGTCACTGCATCTCACTGGAGGGCGCGATACCCTTATTGGACAAAATGCATGCAGTGGCAGATTTTTCCCGGCCTCAGACGGTCAGGGCGCTGCAGGAGTTTTTGGGTATCGTTAACTTCTACAACCGTTTTCTCCCCACGCAGCCCAGCTCATGCAGCCGTTGTACGCCCTGCTTAAGAAATGGAAACCGGCGGACAGAGTTGACTGGACTCCTGAGTGAAAGCAGGCGTTTTCCGAGGTTAAAACAGCTCTGGCGAACACCGCACTACTGGTGCACCCGGACCCGGCGGCTCGGATAGCGCTCACTACCGACGCATCGGACGTGGCCATAGGGGCCGTCATGGAGCAGTGCGTCACCGGTTCTTGGCAGCCGCTAGCCTTTTTTAGTAGGTCTTTGCGCAACAATGAGTGTAAATACAACGCGTTTGACAGGGAGTTACTGGCTCTCCACCTGGCCATACGCCTCTTCCAGTTCTGGCTGGAAGGGCGCACCTTCACTGTGTTCGTGGACCACAAGCCGCTAACGTACGCGATGGCCAAGGTTTCGGAACCATGGTCGGACCGGCAGCAGAGACAGCTGGCTGCGATCTCGGAGTTTATGACCGACATTCAGCATGTGGTCGGTAAACTAAATGTGGTGGTGGACTGCCTCTCGCATGCATTAGTGGCCCCAGTCTACGTGGGGATAGATTACACTGTCATGGCCACTGAGCAGATAGACGATACGGATGTTTGCACACTCCAGTCTGGACCAACAGGGTTAAGGCTGGATAGCAGGGTACTGCAAGACGGGGAGGTCCCCCTAGTCTGTGACATCTCCACAGGCCGCCCGCGCTTGGTGGTCCCACGCGCTTGGCGCCGCAACGTTTTTGAGTCGGTTCACTCCCTGGCGCACCTAGGAGTGTGCGCATCAGCTAAAATGGTGGGAGCAAAGTTTGTCTGGCCGAGCCTGCGCAAACAGGTGAAAGAGTGGGCTGCAGCCTGCATATCATGCTAACGAGCCAAGCCGCACAGGCACACAAAGGCCCCCTTGGAACCGTTCCATATCCCGGCTAAGAGGTTCGACAATGTTCATGTGGACCTCGTGGGCCCTCTTCCGCCATCGCAGGGGTTCACGCACCCCCTGACAGTGGTGGACTGCACCACATGCTGGCCCGTGGCAGTCCCGCTAGCTTCCACCGCGTCCGCAGAAGTTGCACACGCTTTTTTGACGACATGGGTGGCACGTTTCGGTGCCCCTTCGGATATCATGTCCGATCAGGGCCCGCAGTTTGTTTCCGACCTCTGGTCCACGATGGCCCTGAACCTTGGAGTCACAATTCATCGCACGACCACGTACAACCCCCAGGCCAATGAGTTATGTGAGCGTTTCCATAGATCACTTAAAGCAGCACTCAGGGCTTCGCTTATGGATGCAAATTGAGTGGACCGGTTGCCGTGGGCTCTATTAGGGTTGTGTTCAGCACCGAAGGAGGAGTTGGTAGCCTCTCCAGCAGAGCTGGGTTTTTTTCCCAGCTGCTGCGGCTCCCTGGAGAGTTTTTGCCGGACAACCCCATGCCGAGCACCGATCCATCCCCGCTTTCACTGCATAGCGCAGAGGCAGGGACAGTACCCAGTCCGGCCCACCACTGTTTTCCCCGTGCTTTTGTGCCAAAGACCTTTAAGGACGCGTTGTTTGTATTTTTCAGGCACGATGCCCACCGGACCCCATTGCACCTGCCCTACGACGGCCCGTTCAGAGTGCTGGAACCTGGGGAGAAACATTTTGTGTTAGACTTGGGGAGGGGGGGGGGGCGCAGGAAAACAATCTGTATAGACAGGCTTAAGCCCGCCTTCGTTTTAGCAGATGAGCAGGTGGTGTTGGCCCGTGCTCCTCGGCACAGACGACCCCCACTGAGAACTCCCCAGGTAAATGACTCGTCAGATCAGTCGCAATGGCATGCTGAAGATGCCCCCCCCACTGTCCCCCCCACAGATGGAAGCACCCCCAGGAGCCCCCCACCGGCACAGCAGCGCCTCGGAGCCGCTGACCCCCTGTTACAGCCGCTATGGACGTAGGCTGAAGCCCAAACGACATGAGGGTTAAGGCTAAGTCTGAGTTTCTGGGGGGGGCGCAGTGTGTGGGAACCCACTCAGTATGTTTCCACTCAGTATGTTTCCATTCAGACTGAAGGGGAAGGGTTATGGGGGGGATTTGTGTGTTGATGCGAAGAGTGACAAAGGGGAATGGCAAATGTATTTATGTTAATGCAGCACCCCAGGTCGCGGAGAGAGTGGTATGCTATAAAAGGAGAGGTCCCGCGATCTGTTTTTTCATGCTTGTGATTCTTGTGAATGTGAGGGAGAGATTAATAAAGTCTGTTCTGCTCAGCACCGCTTCCCCTGATTATTTCTCTCTCCACAATGTTCTCATATGTCCCACCATTTATTAGTGATGAGGTTTTGGAGAAGGAATTGCTGAGATATGGCAAGATAGTATCTCCTATTAAAAAGTTGCCTTCCGGCTGCAAGTCTCCTGAGCTCAGTCATATGGTGTCTCACAGAAGACAGCTGTTCAACTCCAGGTACTGGTGGTGTTTGTCCACTGTGTTTTATAAAGACCAAAGTCAGCACAGTCATCTCCCAGGAAATTTTAGAGCACTTCATGCTTCCCTCTGCTGACAAGCTTTATGGAGAACCTGATTTCATTTTCCAGCTGGACTTGGCACCCCCTCCCCCCCACACACACACACTGCCAAGAGTATCAAAACCTGGTTAAATGACCATGACATCACTGTGTTTGATTGGCCAGCAAACTCTCCTGACCTAAACCCCATAGAGAATCTATGGAGCATTGTCAAAAGGAAGATGAGAGACACCAGACCCAACAATGCAGACGAGCTGAAGGTCACTATCAAAGAAACCTGGACCTTCATAACACCTCAGCAGTGCCACAGGCTGATCACCTCCATGCCACGCCACACTGATACAGTAATTAATCCAAAAGGAGCCCTGACCAAGGACTGAGTGTGTACACGGACATACTTTTCAGCCGGCCAACATTTCTATTAAAAAACTTTTTTTTTTTAAATTAATTTTATGCAATATTCTAATTTTTTGAGAAACTGAATTTGGGGTTTTCATGGGCTGTAAGCCATAATTGTCGAAATTAAAATCAATAAACACCTGAAATATTTCATTCTCTGTAAAGAATCTATATAATATATGGGTTTCACTTTCTGAAATGAGTGACAAAAAAATATTGAACTTTTTCATGATGTTCTAATTTTATGAGATGTACCTGTAAGGGTGGAGGACTTTGACTACATTATTTTTGTTCCATCAGAGAACATGAAATGTTTTGCCTGTGGGGAAGAAGGACACCTCATCAGGGCCTGTCCACACAGGGCCTCAACTTCAGCTGCAGGGAGACGGGGACAAAGTGGGGGGGCTGGTGAACAGTCTGACAAGCAGGGTGAGGGGGACAGATGAGAAGGTGAGCAGGCAGGTGCAGATGCACAGGGGGGTGGAGTTAATGGGCAGACAGGTATGCAGGGGGAGGAAGTGAGTGGACAATCGGGCACACGGGCACACCGTGGGCTGCACGGTGGCGCAGTGGTTTAGCACTGTGGCAGCACAGTTTTACCCTTGGCCGGGGGATCGCGGGGATCATGAGATCGTGGGTTCGATTCCAGCCCCCGACCAACAGTGAGCTGTGTGGAGTTTGCATGTTCTCCCCGTGTTGCGTGGGTTTACTCCGGGATTTCTCCGGTTTCCTCCCGCATACCAAAAACATGTAGGTTTAGGGCGCTCGCGCACGCAGCGACCAGCAGCCGGTGGCTTGTCACCAGACTGCAAACCAAGTCTACCTACGGGTACAAATAAGTAACAAAAAAAAAAAACAAAAAAAAAAAAAAAAAAGGAGGAAAATGTAGGTGAAAGGAAAAGTGGTAGAACTGATGATCTGACAAGCATTCAGAAAAACAGGGCAAACGGACAGGGGGGCGTACAGGAGGGTGGGGCTGATGGCCAGACAGATGCAGGACATAGTGGAGCTGGTGGTCAAACAGGTGATCAGGGGGAAGTGGAGACGATGGTGTGTGGTGATGTGGACTCTGACTCAGTTGTGATCGGTGCTGGAGCTGCAGAGGAGAATCTGGAGGAAGGAGAGACCACTCTGAATGCTTCTCAGCTTAAGAGAAAAACTAAAAATGGTCGGCAGGTTTCACAGGAGAAGGCAAGATCATCTAAAAGGGTAAAATGCAAAGTGGCAGATGAACATGAGGGGGCAGCCTTAGCTTCAGAGGTTAGTGAAGGTGAAGATTCACCCCCCTCTGATGACTGACAGTGAGATGTCTGACTGTAGGTCCTCCCAACATCACCAAGTCCAGAAGGAGTACAGTGCAGCAAAAATAAAAATGTTCTGACAAAAAACCAAGAACATGAGGAGTAAAAACTGAAAATTACTTCCTAGATTAAAAGGGCTTCCTTGATTCCATGAGGGTCGTAATGAAAGAGGGGAGCTTCACTCACCAAGAATATTATCATCTGAGAAAAGTAGTTTTTAGACTTAAGTGTGATATTTTCGCTGTGTGGAAAGCGAGGCCAACAGTCTTCAATTCCAATTTTCTTTATTTTATATCAAACTCCAGTCTAGGTAAACAAGTCGATACCGTCATCCATAATACGATCGTCAATGAACCACACTGAGCATCTCTCAGTCTTTACATCCAACATCTCTTCTCTACAATCAAACATCACCTGTTTATATATTCTCAGAGATAATTAAAGCTAATTACGACCATACCAAATCCCAGGTAAAATAATAACATTTTCCTTTACCTTACACATACCCATTAATATCTAAAAGTCCATCATATTTTCCCCAGCTAATAAATAGAATAAATATACATCACACCATAAATAATATCAATAAATAATTTAATAAATAAGTTAACCCCTATTTACAGATCTAAATCTCCCCTCTAACTCACCATAACATGTATCCTTCCTGCAGGTGTCCTTTAAAAGGCATCCACCCTCTGATAGAGTCTTTTGCCCGGACACCCACAGGAACATGTTGGCCAAGGTATGTGAATAATTAATTATCAATTGTTTTTACCCAAATAATTAGCGGTACAATATCTCACAAGGGGCATTCAATTAGTCACACAGATACCCTAATGTGCACTTTAGAAACAGTCAAATTAACATTTACAATATTACCAAAAATAATACAATTACACATACAGGAATCATAACAGTGGCGACACCTAGTCGTCACATTCTCCCCCCTTTCCCGAGAATACAGTACTCCTAAGAGTCATGTATTCTTGAGAGGCTGTCTGCCACAAGGTTGGTCTTCCCTGCCACATACCGAACAGTAAAATCATATGGTTGAAGGGACACATACCACCCTGTGAGATGACTATTTACGTCCTTCATCCTGTCCAGCCACTGTAAGGCCTGAGAATCTGTCTCTAACACAAAATGACGCCCCAATAAATAGTACCTCAGAGACCCTATTGCCCATTTCATGGCAAGACATTCTTTTTCTATTGTAGAATATCTTGTCTCCCGGTCCAACAATTTTCGGCTCAAGAACAGTACTGGGTGTCTCTCCCCTCTCCTCCTGGAGAAGTACTGCTCCAATGCCAACTCCTGAAGCATCTGTCTGTAAGATAAATGGACGAGCAAAATCTGGACTGTAGAGAACCTTCTCCCCAGAAATAGCCCTCTTCAAATCCTCAAACGCTCTGTCACATTCCTCTGTCCATTTTACCTTATTAGGTGCTGAAGCCTTGGTGAAGTCAGTCAATACTGCAGCTCTTTCAGCAAAGTGGGGGATGAACTTACTATACCATCCTACCATTCCCATGAATGATCGTACTTTCTTTTTGGTAGTAGGTACAGGGTAGGTCCGGATGGCATCCACTTTACCTGCTCTTGGTCTAATGACCCCCTGACCAACCACATGTCCCAAGTACTCCACCTGCTGCTGTCCAAATGCACATTTGCGTGGATTGATTGTCAGTCCTGCCTTCTTAATCAACTGAAGGACCTGCCTAAGGTGTACCAAATGTTCTTCCCAGGTCTGACTATAGATGACCATGTCATCCAAATAGGCAGCTGCAAAGTTTGGTACCTTTCTTAACACCTGGTCCATAAGCCGCTGAAAAGTTGCAGGTGCCCCCTGAAGGCCAAATGGCATGACCCTAAAATGGAAACTGCCATAAGGTGTTTTAAAGGCTGTAAGTTCCCTTGTTTCTGGTGCCAATGCCACCTGCCAATACTCCTTGCATAGGTCCAGTGTAGAAATAAACCTAGCCCTGCCCACCTTCTCCAACAGTTCATCAATCCGGGGCATGGGGTATGACTCAAATTTGGACACTGAATTGAGATATCTAAAGTCAATACAGAATCTCAAAGAGCCCTCCTTTTTGGGTACCAGCACAATCGGGCTACACCACTCACTGACTGACTCCTCAATCACTCCCAGCTCCAACATCAGGTCTATCTCCTGCTTCATTTTTGGAACCAATCGTTCCTGGATCCTATAAGATTTCCTATGTGGAACAGCTTCCTCTTTCAAATGTACTTTATGATGTACCAATGTGGTGAAACCAGGTCTCTCTAGAAACAAATCTGGATCCAACAATGTCTCTAACTCTCTCCGCTGATCCACCTGCAAATGAGACAGTTGAAATGAACAAGGTTCATTTGTAGGAAAGGATTGTTCCTTCTCCTCATCCACTTCTGTTGCACAGATCAAGAGATGTTGTGTCTCCTGAAGAGCAGGTTGCTGCTGCTGATGGCCAGGCTGCTGAAACTCTTTCAATAAGTTAATATGGAAGGTCTGATATTTCACCTTCCTGTCAGGCATGTATAGTTCATATGTCACTGAACTTAGTTTTTTAGAAATTTCATATGGCCCCTGCCATCGAGCCAACAGCTTACTGTCACACGAGGGCAGCAATAACAAAACTTGTTGTCCTGGATAAAAAACCCTTTTCCTGGCCTTCTTGTCATACCAAGTTTTGTTTGGCCTGCACCGTCCTCATGTGTTCCTGAGCCAAAGCAGTCATTAGATCCAGTTTCTCTCTCATTTTAATCACATAAGAGACCACATTGTCCTGATCACTCGGTGGACTCTTCCAGTGCTCCTTTAATAAGTCCAGTGGGCCCCTCACCTGACAGCCATAAAGCAGTTCAAAAGGTGAGAACCCTGTTGAAGCCTGGGGCACCTCCCGATAAGCAAATAGTAAATATGGTACCCATTGGTCCCAATCTGAGCCCGTTTCAGAGACAAATTTCCGCAGCATGTTTTTAAGAGTCTGATTAAATCGCTCTACTAGTCCATCAGTCTGAGGGTGATAAGGGGTAGTCTTAATACCCTTAATCCCCAACAGCTTATACACTTGCTGCAACAGTTTTGATAAGAAATTTGTTCCACAGTCTGTCAAAATTTCTCTAGGTATGCCTACCCTTGAAAATAACTGAATAAGGCAGTTAGCAACCTGCCTAGCCTTAATAGATTTCAGGGGGAAGGCTTCTGGATACCGAGTAGCATAGTCACAAACTACCAGAATGTATTTATTACCAGCAGAACTTCTCTCTAGGGGGCCAACTATATCCATCCCTATTCTATCAAATGGTGTTCCAATGATTGGTAATGGGTGTAGTTGGGCACGTGCTACTCCCCTAGGTGATGTAATCTGACATACTGAGCATGTCGTACAGAAGTCCTTTACCTGGGTATACATTCCCGGCCACACAAACCTTCTAGCAATCCTCTGTAGAGTCTTTTGAAATGCTAGATGGCCTGCCCAAGGGATAACACGTCCCAGTTCCATAATTTTTGGTGTGAGGTCCTGTGGTAAAGCTATGGCCATAACTTCACCTTGCTGTTGATATAAAATGCCCTTTTTTATGACATACATGGCCTCAGCCAAACAATCCATTCTACCCTGTTTCACACCCTCAATCTCCGAGACTTTATCAAACCAAGGTTTAAGTGTTGGGTCAGCCTTCTGCAGTGTAGCTATGTCAGGAGGGATGTCAAACTCTACTGACTGGCTTAATTGTGGTGTCTCTTCACCCACGTTCTTTGCTGCCACTAACACCTTATCTCTTCTCTTCTGAGCCTTGGATTTAGGTTGCTTAATAGGGCCTGCCTCTATCTCAGAATCATAAAATGGTAATTCCTGAAGAGTATTGGCAGCCCTCTGCGCCCTCTGCGACCTGGTTGTCACCATATTACAGTTTTTCACCACAGGTGTATTTAGTCTCTGCTCAACAGCACCACCTGCCTGTCTCTCCTCCATTTGTTCCTCTCTAACCTGTTGTATGATGTCCAACAATGTTGGAACATCATTGCCAAGAATAACGGGATACAGCAAATCAGGCACAAGAGCTACAGGAAGGAGATAAGTTTGACCCCCTACTGTTAAATAAACCTCAGCGGTCGGGTACAGTTTTTTATCCCCATGGACACAACTGATATTTATTTTAGACTCATTCCACAAGTCCCTAGGGACCAAACTAGGTAGCACCACTGTTTGAAAACAACCAGAGTCTAACAGGGCCTCTTCACACTGACCATTCAGCAACACCTTTGTTTTATAAACTCCACTGTGCACTGGGGCTGAAAAAGTGGGTCTAGGGACTGAGCATAATAGTGACGGTTTCTCATTTTTATGGCAGGGCATGAATATTGGGTGTGACCGATTTTATTGCACTGGTAACAACGTATATCTTTATTTGCAACACGTGACTTTTTGGTATTATCAAATCTGCTATTCGTGATCTGACTGGGCCTGGAATACAACTTATTTCGAGCTGGACCACCCCTTTCACCCTCATTAAACTCACTCCGTGTGGTGAAAGATCTGTCACGGCCAAGAGTAGTTCTCCTGCTCCCAGACCTGGCTGACAGAAAAACCTCCGCCAGACGAGTAGCGTCCTCTGCAGTCTTCGGGTCCCGCTCTTGTATCCAGACTCCCAGTTCCGGATTCACCATCCTTAGAAACTGTTCCAAAATTATAATTTCCATAATGTCTTTTACCGTTGCGGTCTCCGGTTTAATCCATTTAGTAAACGGGTCTTTTAAATGAACGTATAGCTCACGAGGGGTTTCGTCCTGATAAATGTCCAGAGCACGAAACCTTCTCCTATAAGTGTCGGATGTAATTTCATATTTGCTCAATATGGCTTCTTTCAGTTTTTTATAATTACTCGTGTCAGCGATATCCATCAAAACATACGCGCTCCGCGCTTTACCTGTAAGCAGAGGAGCTAAATGGATAGCCCACCCCTCTTCACTCCAGCGGCAGACCGTAGCAATCCTCTCGAACGTCGACAGATAGTGTTCAATGTCGTCCTCAGGGGAGAGTGGATTCAGCCTGGGCTCATGGTGCATTCGCGGTCTCCTTGGCTGCACCTGCAGCGGCAAATCTTCCTCCTGCGGGCCGACCCTACTGGCCGTCACCCTGGGGTCCTCCCCCGGAGCGCTGACGTCACCACCATGCTCCGCCCGGCTCCTGTACTCCTCTCAACTCCGCCACCTGCAACTCCATCTGACGAATATGACTTTCCACAGTCTGCCACTTCCAGTCCTGAAGAGCGGCCTCCTCCTCCATCCGGCGATCTCTGAGAGTCAGTGAACGCATCAGAGATTTCACCAGGCCCGATAGCTCCTCGAGCTCACCCAGTCCGCTGACTCCCGGATCCTCAGCCGCCATGCCTGCGTCTGGGTCAGGCTGCTCCTCCTGCCTTGCCTTCCTTCTCAACATTAGTTCCTCTGTCCGCCAAACGCTACGACGTCCCGGGAGCGGACCACCGCTGCCACCAAATGTAATATTTTGGTGTGTGGAAAGCGAGGCCAACAGTCTTCAATTCCAATTTTCTTTATTTTATTTCAAACTCCAGTCTAGGTAAACAAGTCGATACCGACATCCATAATACGATAGTCAATGAACCACACTGAGCATCTCTCAGTCTTTACATCCAACATCTCTTCTCTACAATCAAACATCACCTGTTTATATATTCTCAGAGATAATTAAAGCTAATTACGACCATACCAAATCCCAGGTAAAACAATAACATTTTCCTTTACCTTACACATACCCATTAATATCTAAAAGTCCATCATATTTTCCCCAGCTAATAAATAGAATAAATATACATCACACCATAAATAATATCAATAAATAATTTAATAAATAAGTTAACCCCTATTTACAGATCTAAATCTCCCCTCTAACTCACCATAACATGTATCCTTCCTGCAGGTGTCCTTTAAAAGGCATCCACCCTCTGATAGAGTCTTTTGCCCGGACACCCACAGGAACATGTTGGCCAAGGTATGTGAATAATTAATTATCAATTGTTTTTACCCAAATAATTAGCGGTACAATATCTCACAAGGGGCATTCAATTAGTCACAGACAGATACCCTAATGTGCACTTTAGAAACAGTCAAATTAACATTTACAATATTACCAAAAATAATACAATTACACATACAGGAATCATAACAGTGGCGACACCTAGTCGTCATATTAAGCAAGAATTGTTTAATAATGATGCTGAGAATGATGATGACGATGATGGCGGGGCTTTGTAAATTCTCTGCCTTAACGTTCCTTTCAACTGTTCTGTTAACTTTTTTAGCCTCTCCCTCCATGAGCAATTTTAAAGTAGGGACTCTGAATCTGAATGGAGCGAGAGAGGCAAGGAAAAGAGCTATGCTGTTTGATTTCATGATCCTGAATAATGTTGATATTATGCTTGTCCAAGAAACACACAGTGATCAATCTCTGATATAGACTGGCAGAGGGAGTGGGGAGGGCAGGTTGTACTGAGCCACAGTAGCAGTAGTAGTGGGGGAGTGGCTGTCCTTTTCTCCCCAACATGTTCCCCTGTTTCATATTCTGTCACTGAAGTTGTACAAGGGAGACTACTGGTGATTCAGGCCGTTTTTGGTCGGTGTACACTTACTCTCATCAGTGTTTCTGCCCCAAATTCAGGGTCGGACAGGTTGGGTTTTCTTAGTGAGATAAACACCTTTTTAAACAACTGCAGCCCAGATGACTTTGTGTTCTTAACTGGTGATTTTAACTGCACTGCAGATGATTCAATAGGAAGGAACCATATAGAACCTCACCCTGCCTCTAAACGCCTTTTAATGGAAGTTACTAAGCCTCATGATCTGGTAGATGTTTGGAGGTCTTTCCATGATACAGATAGACAGTACACATGGTCCCACATTAAAGATGGTCTCATTTCTCTTGCAAGATTGGATCGTTTTTATTTTTTTAAACATCAAAGGAAAATTTTCACAAATTGTTCTATTGTACCTGCTGGTTTTACTGATCATTCTTTGGCATTGACATAATGCAGGGCTCAGGAGACACACACGCAGGCTCAGAATAGGTTTAACAGTTTATTGAACAACAAGTGTGTGTATGGTTGCGTGTCTGTGATGTGTGGATGTATTGGTGGTGGCGTCTGCGTCAGGCACGGGGGCAGGAGGCCGTTCAGCCGGACAACCCTATGGGAGAAGCAGAGGGAGAAGGGTAACGGGCACCACACCAATACAGGAGATTGTAGCAATAACAGCTGGCTTACTTGGTTTGGGCAGGTGGCTGGCGTAGCAAGGGCGTAGCCTGGTAGACAGCGACCTGGTGCGCCTGATGCAACAGCGAGGAGATGACGGCTGGAGAATGTTGTCCACCGCCGGGAAATCCACCTGTGCACAGGGGAGGAGAACTGGAAGAAGAAGGTAAGGATGCTTACTTGTGATCTTGCTCAGTAGAAGGGAGTTCCTTGCGGCAAGAGTAGCCGATGTGATCAGACGGCTTCAGGCCGAAGCCCAGGGCAAGGCTGCTTAAATCCCTCGCCGCTGACGAGGTGCAGGTGTGCGTGCAGCTGGCGCCGCTGATGAGCGGCGAGGCGTGACAGTACTCCCCCCTCTAGCAGCACCTCCTGGCGATGGTTTCTCCGGGTGCGCTCGGTGGAACTCAGTGATGAGAGATGGATCCAACACAAACGACGAGGGTACCCATTGCCTATGTTCAGGTCCATAGCCCTCCCAGTCCACCAAGTACTGCAACCCGCGACCCCGGCGCCAGGAGTCCAGGATGGAAGAGACAGGCCAGGCCGGATGACCATCAATCATCCGGGGCGCGGGCTGCGCAGCAGGAGGAGGGCAAAGGGGGTTGGAGACTGCCAGCTTCACCTTGGAAACGTGGAAGGTGGGATGGATGCGGAGGGAGGGGGGAATAGCCACACGCACAGCCACCGGGTTTATAATCCTGGTAATGGGGTATGGGCCCATGAAACGCTGTGCCAGCTTCCTCCTCTCACCCTTTAAAACGACGTCCTGGGTTGACACGTAGACACGCTGGCCTACCTGGTAGGCTGGGGCAGGTCTTCTGTGCCGGTCCGCCGTAGATTTGTTGCGCTCCGCCGTGCGTAAAAGTGCATTGTGTGCCGACGCCCAAATAGAGCGGCACCGCCTGAGGTGCGCCCGAACTGAGGGGACAGTTACCTCACTCTCCTGCGTAGGGAACAGAGGGGGGTCGTAGCCCAGGGACGCCTTAAATGGGGACATCCCAGTGGCAGAAGAGCGGGCGGTGTTATGGGCGTACTCAACCCAGGCGAGATGGTTGCTCCAGGACGCAGGCTTGGATGTAGTGACACAGCGGAGCGCAGCCTCCAGCTCCTGATTGGTCCGCTCACACTGCCCGTTGGTTTGGGGGTGATGGCCGGAGGAGAGGCTTACCTTGGCTCCCAAGGCGTTACAGAAGGACCTCCAAACCTCTGAGGAAAACTGGGGGCCCCGGTCCGAAACCACGTCCACCGGAATCCCGTGCAGCCTGACCACGTGCTGGATTAGGAGGTCCGCCATCTCCAAGGCAGATGGAAGCCCTCGCAATGGGATGAAGTGCGCAGCCTTGGAGAAACGGTCAACGATGGTCAGGACTGTGTCGAAGGTGTTAGAGGCCGGGAGACCGGTGACGAAATCCAGGGCGATATGCGACCAGGGCCTGCCAGGGACGGGCAGAGGCTGGAGCAAACCCGCTGGAGGGGCATTACCTGATTTACTGGTGGCGCAGACGGGGCAGGCCCAGACGTAGCGGGCAGCGTCCTTCCGCAGGCCCGGCCACCAGAAGGATCGTTGAAGAAGATCAATCATCCGGGAGGACCCAGGGTGGCAGGTGAGCTTTGAAGTGTGCAGCCAGTGGATAACCTCCCCCCGGACCGTGGACGGCACAAAAAGCCTCCCCTCCGGTCCGCCGCCAGGGTCTGGTTCTGATTC
Source organism: Pholidichthys leucotaenia (assembly GCA_020510985.1). NCBI lineage: Eukaryota > Metazoa > Chordata > Actinopteri > Cichliformes > Pholidichthyidae > Pholidichthys > Pholidichthys leucotaenia. Next base: position 39,021,556 of record CM035841.1, on the reverse strand, counting down.
CTGCGCCTTCCGGATCTTACTCTCGATGTCTCAAGTGACGGCTCCCACGATGCACGACCTGGGCAAGATGGTGTGGGCTGCGTCCTCAGACGCCTCAGGGGCAAATTGCCTAGAGAGGGCGTCAGGCAGGCCGTTCTTGGAGCCAGGCCTGAAGGTGATGTTGAAGCAGAGCCTGGCGAAGAACAAGGACCAACGCGCCTGGCGGGCGTTCAGACGCTTGGCAGATCTTAAATACTCCAAGTTCTTGTGGTCGGTGAGAACCACGAACGGCAGGGCCGCCCCCTCTAGCCAGTGACGCCACTCCTGCAGCGCGAGCTTGATGGCGAGGAGCTCTCTGTCCCCCACGTCGTAATTCCGTTCCACCGGGGACAAGCGCCGAGAGAAGAAGGCGCAGGGCCGTTTGATCCCGTCGTCAGGAGACCGCTGAGATAACACCGCCCCCACCCCCGTGTCCAAAGCGTCCACCTCCACGATGCATTGCAGCGAGGGATCGACTTGGCTGAGGACCCGGGAGGAGGAGAACTCCGCCTTCAGCACCTGGAAAGCAGCTGCGGCCTCTTCAGTCCACCGGAACGGGACCTTAGGAGACGTGAGGCGGGTCAGAGGGCCGACGATGGTACCAAAGTTCGGGACAAAGCGGCGGTAGAAGTTGGCAAACCCAATAAACTGCTGTACCTTTTTCCTTGATGTAGGAGTGGGCCATTCCACCACCGCTTTCACCTTCGCTGGATCCGGAAGCACCTGGTCGTGGGAGATGACGAACCCGAGGAAGGACGTGGGCTTAGCGTAAAATTCACATTTTTCAGCCTTGACATATAACCGGTTCTCCAGCAGCCTTTGGAGGACCCGCCTCACATGGACCCGGTGCTCGTCCCTGGATCTGGAGAAGATGAGGATGTCATCCAGGTAGACGAACACAAACAGGCCGATGAAATCCCGGAGGACGTCATTTATAAGGCGCTGAAAGACGGCTGGAGTGTTGGTCAACCCGAACGGCATAACCAGGTATTCGAAATGGCCGTTTGGGGTACGGAAGGCTGTCTTCCACTCGTCTCCCTCCCGGATCCGGACGAGGTGGTATGCGCTGCGAAGATCCAGCTTGGTGAATCAAGTCACCCCCTGGAGGGAGTGGAAGGCGGTGTCCATTAGGGGCAAGGTGTAGCGGTCCTTCTCTGTGATGTCATTCAGGGCGCGATAGTCTATACAAGGACGGAGGGAGCCGTCCTTCTTGCCCACGAAGAAGAACCCAGCGCCTAATGGTGATGACGAGGGACGGATGATACCAGCACTCAGCGATTCCTTAAGATACGAATTCATAGCCTCCTTCTCCGGCGCAGACAGGCTGTAGAGTCGCCCCGAGGGTAAGGGTGCCCCCTGGCGGATGTTTATAGCACAGTCGTAGGGCCTGTGCGGGGGAAGAGACATCGCCTTGGATTTGCTGAATACCATACCCAGGTCGTGAAACTCCGATGGCACCAGGGTGAGATCCGGAGGCGCGGCGTCCTTGGGAGTTGAAGGCGAGGACGGGGCGCAGGCAGCGGATTGGAGGCAGGTGCTCATACAGAAGGAGCTCCAGGCAGACACTCCACGAGACCTCCAGTCCAGGACTGGGCTGTGGAGGCGGAGCCATGGGTATCCGAGGATGACGGGAGATACTGAGTTTGGTAGAATGTAAAAGGTGATCTCCTCCCGATGGTTTCCAGAAATAATAACAGGGACGGGGATGGTTTGGTGTGTTACCTTTCCCAGGGAAACACGGGAGAGATTAACTAGGGCGAGAGGAGTCTTGAGGGTATGGCAACGGATGCCCAATCGGGTTGCCAGGCTCTGTGAAATAAAGCTGCCCTCCGCGCCTGAATCCACCAGTGCATGAGTGAGGTGCCCAGTGGAGTTATGACAGAAACGGATGGGCAGCGTCAATTGAGTGAGGGGACTCAACCGGTTAGAATCTGCAAGGCCCCCTACAGTGATTCGCGGACCCCTAACCGGCCTCTCTGGACAATGCTCCACAGAGTGTTGACTGCCTCCGCAATGCATGCAGAGGCCCAACTCCCGGCGGTGTTGTTTCTCCGCTAGATGGAGCTTTGACCGGACCACCGCCTTCGCCTCCGACTTCTCAGAGGAGTCTGGCGGTGGCGACGCCAGGGGGCGAGCTTGGGACAGGCGAGACGAGCCTCCCCATGAGCAAGAAGCAAACTTCCGCTCTGAAGACCGCTCGCGAAGCCTGTTATCCAAACTAATCGCTAGCGATATCAGCCCTGAAAGCCTCCCCGGAATATCGCGACCAGCCAGCTCATCCCTCAGACCAGAGTTCAGACTGCGGAGGAAGATGCCGCAGAGCGAGGGCTCATCCCAGCCAACCTCCTCCGCAATGACCCGGAAGTCGATCGAGTAGTCTGCAGCTGACCGACCTCCCTGCTGAAGACAGAGAAGATGATCTACTAACACACTATCTCGTCGGCTATGATCAAACACGTCAAGGAACTGTTGCACGAATTGGCCGTAGGAGAGGTTGGCATAGCTGGGCTTCGCCATGATGGCGTAAGCCCAGGTGAGTGCCCGCCCCTCCAGGAGGTTTCCTATATAGCCAATTCGGCTGTGGTCTGAGGGAAAATCCCCAGGGACGCGGGAGAACACCGACTCACACTGCATGATGAACCCCCGCGCTCCGCCGAGCTGTCCGCAAAAGCAGGCGGGGGTCGGAATAGGTGTGAGCCGGGTTGGCGACCCGGGGTCAGTCTGACCGGCCACCGGAGAGGTAGGAGCTGCACGTCCCTGACGAGCCGGGGAGAACGGCTGCGGGAGATCCAGGCGATCTAACCAGTGAGTGATCTTTACTAATTGACTCAGCATCACCTGTTGCTGATAAACTATCAAATCTCTTTGAGCCTCGAGAGTGGTGAGACGGCGTGTGAGCCCGCTGTCCGCCGAGCCGTACTGACATAATGCAGGGCTCAAGAGACACACACGCAGGCTCAGAATAGGTTTAACGAGACTTCCGGTCTGGACGCCATGGTGATAGCAACTTAACGTTGAACCTCCCAGATCCAATCCAAGGAAAACATCTTCAAAATCAGACTTAACGGATTTTTGGAAGAATAAAAATCAAAAGACAAAAACACCATGCCTAACCAAAAACAGAAGAAACTGACATTCCCCTGGTCAGGACGCGCAGCGGCCGCAGAATCTGATCTCGAGGACCTCCATTCAGGAGACGAAGAGCTGGGCCTAGCTAACAAAAAGGTTAGCTTGAAATCGCTATATGATGAATTACGACGATTTCGGGCCGAATTTCATGAATTCAGAGAGGAACTAAAAAGGACGAACAGCAGAATGGACCAGGCCGAAAACCGAATCTTGGAAGCTGAAGAAAGAGTAAAAGTGCTTGAAGATTCTATGCTGGATTTACACAGAAAACAGTCAAGGCTGGAGGCTAAGCTAACCGATCAAGAAGGAAGACAGAGACGAGATAACATCAGAATTCACGGTCTGAAAGAAGGAGCTGAAGATAGTTTCAACACAGTGGCGGAATGCGTGGAATCCTTATTGAGAGAGAAGTTGGATATTCCACAAACCACCGATTTGAAAATAGAAAAGGCCCATCGTACATTAGCCGCAAAGCCAGCGGCAGAGGCGCCCCCGTGTTCAGTGTTGGTAAGATTCTCCGATTTCAAAATAAAACAAGAGGTTGTAAGACGGGCTTGGCAGAAAAAAGGATTTATGGATCAAGAAAGAAAAGTCTTCGTGGAGCACGATTACGCCCCTGAGGTTCTTAAAAAGCGACGGGAATATAACGACGCCAAAAAGGTTCTACGGGAAAAGAATCTACGCTTTCAGACGCCATTTCCGGCGAAGTTAAGGGTCTTTTACGGTGAAGAGTCATGTCTCTACAATTCAGCGGAAGAAGCAACAATTGACATGGCAAGAAGAGGGCTCCCGGTAACGGTGTTTAAACCCGCAGCGAATCTGAGCGAGAAAATCAGAGCTCAAACGTGGTCCACTCAAAGACCTTCTAAATCCACGGGCCAGCAGCGGGAAACCCAGCCCCAGAGCTACAAAGATAAGCTTTCCAGTTCCAGGAAGGAATAGCGACCTTTTTGGGGTTTTTTTTCTTTTCAGTCATTCTGCACTTCCATCCCCCCTCCTACAAGGTAACAAACATTAAAGGAGATGCAGAATCAGCATGTGGTAAAACCTTTCATGGAGCAGTTATAGCATTAGAAACAAATGTCTTCTTAATTTAAAGGAAAAAAAAAATCTTGTTAAAATAGAAATGTGACAATGACCCACATGTTCTCCCCACACTAACAAATACTGTATTAGAGTGAATGTTTGCTGTGATGGGGGTGGGAGGGTGCACACAATCTCATAGGGTATAGGCATAAAAAAAAAAAAAAAAAATCATTACAAATTCGGATTGGGATCTGAAATTCACGTTAAAAACATGGGACAACTTACAGGGGTAAGAGAGGGCCCTCAACACGTAACAGAGCTTGAGGAATTTCCCTCAGAGCCAACACTCCATCAGGGCTCTTACAGGGTCTTTAAAGAGACCCCAGCTCAGGAAGTTTTTTTGACAGTTTTTTGTTTTAAAGTCTCGTACACTATGTTCTTAATGTTTTTTATGTTCTTAATGTTCTTTCAGTTTCTGAGTAGCAAAAAAGAGGGCCACCACACTGTTATACTAAATAAGAAAATACAATGGAGAAACAGGGTGTAACCAAAATAGCCTCATATAATGTAAAAGGGATCCTGAATCCAGTTAAAAGATCCAAGATTCTACGCAAAATGAAAAAAGACAAAGCAGAAATAATATTTTTACAAGAAACCCACCTAACAGACGTGGAACACACTAAACTCAATAGACAAGGGTTTAAAATGATCTCTTCATCTTCATATAAATCAGGGAGGAGGAGGGGAGTAGCGACATTGATATCAACCAAAATTACATTTGAAAAAAAATCAGAACACAAAGATAAAGAAGGGAGGTACAGTTTGGTAATTGGGCGGCTAGAGGGAGAAGATATCACCCTGCTGAATGTATATGCACCACCAGGGGCTAAATGGAAATTTTATAAAAATGTATTCGACCTAATGATAACTAAAGCCCAAGGTTTAGTGATATGTGGTGGAGACTTCAATCTAAGACTGAATCCATACTGGGATGCAACAGGTAATTCTTCACATCAAAATAACACTCAAAATAGGAAAACTCGGATGCTACTAAAAGAAATGGGAATCTGTGACGTATGGAGGGAATTCAACCCCAGTGTAAAAGATTATACTTTTTATTCAACGCCACATTCTTCTTACTCAAGGATTGATTACTTTTTTATGTTTAATAGAGACATTGGAAGAGTAAAAACATGTAAAATAGGACTGATGGATCTCTCTGACCACAGTCCGATCTATATGGACTTAAACATCCAAAAATACACAAATAATACATTTTCCTGGAGGTTGAATTCAAATGTCCTGAAAGGACCACTGAAAGATGAATTGGAATCAGATATTTTCAAATATTTGAAAGAAAACGATAATGGAGAAGTATCCCCTTTAATACTGTGGGATGCGTGCAAAGCTGTAATAAGGGGAAAAATTATTGCAAAACTGGCAACCCAAAAGAAACTGAGACAAGAAAAACTAATCACATTAGAGTCAGAACTCAAGAACCTAGAAAAAGAACACAAAGACAACACTCATTCTAATGGCTCGCTCAAGATTAAAGAAATTAAAAATCAAATAAATGAGATCTACACAATAGAAATCCAGAAGAAACTTACATTTCTGAAACAAAAACACTATGAAGCAGGCAGTAAATTGGCAAAATTACTAGCCTATAAATTGAGGAAACAACAAACAGAAAGAGCAATCTACAAAATCAGAGACCCAGTATTAAAGGAAATAAAATTCAGAATTCAGGATATTCTTAAAAGCTTCGAGAATTACTACAAGAACTTATACTCCCACAAAAAAACATAAAAACGCATCCGAGACATTCCTAAACACATTACACCTTCCCCAACTTACGGAATCACAAAATAAAACACTACTGTCAGAAATACAACCTAAAGAATTGGAAAAAGCAATTATGAAACTTAAAGCTAACAAATCCCCAGGAGCAGATGGCTATACAGCAGAATGGTACAAAACCTTTAAACAGCAACTATCTCCTCTCCTCTTGAAAACATTTAACTATGTCCTCCACACAGGGGAAATCCCCCCTCCTGGAGAGAAGGGGTCATTGCAGTTATACCTAAACCTGAAAAGGATAAACTAGAATGCTCCAACTACAGACCAATCAGTGTATTAAATCAGGACTATAAGCTTTTTACCATTATCCTTGCCAAAAGGTTAGAAAACATACTGACAGACTTAATTCACTTAGACCAAAAAGGTTTTATAAGACAAAGACAGACACAAGACAACATTCGACGCACTTTACACATAATTCATCATATAAAAAAATATAACTTAAATGCAGTCATATTGGGATTAGATGCTGAAAAAGCATTTGATTCGGTTGACTGGTCTTTTCTATATAGAATCTTATCCAGTTTCAATTTTCATAACAACTTCATTAGAACTATACAGGCATTATATAAAAAACCAACAGCTAAAATACGGATTAACGGTAATTTATCATCATCTTTTGAGCTGGAAAGAGGACGTCGTCAAGGCTGCCCCCTGTCTCCACTGCTCTTTGCAATCTTCATAGAACCTCTGAGCCAATGGATAAGACAAAATCAAAAAATTCAAGGTATTACACTTGGTCAGAAGGAACATAAAATAGCACTCTTTGCTGATGATATTTTAATATACCTAGGGCAACCAGACACTTCTTTACCAGAACTAATCTCAGTTTTTTCAGACTATGGAGATTTATCGGGGTACAAATTAAACATGCATAAAACCCAAGTTTTAACATTCAACTATGACCCAAATCATTATTCACTAAGTGAACTCAAAACTAACTGGGAGTTGGAATCTATGAAATATCTGGGGATCAATATCCCGAAACAACTCAACAAAATTATAACACTAAACTATGATCCACTGGTGACAAAAATAAAATCTGACCTAGCAAGATGGAATATGATACCATTCTTAGGTACTGCACAAAGAACTGAAGCAGTCAAAATGAATATACTTCCACGTCTTCTATACCTTTTCCAAACAATACCGGTAGAACCCCCCCCAAAAAACATGGCAGGAGCTAGACAGAAGGATCTCAAGATTCATATGGCAGGGCAAGAGACCTAGAATCAGATATAGAACCCTACAGCTAAACAAAGACAAAGGTGGGCTCGCGCTGCCAAATATCAGGGACTATTTTATAGCTGCACAAATTAAAACTTTAGTAGAGATATGTAACCCAGTCTACACTGCACAATGGAAGGAGATGGAATGCCAAATAACAAGTGGCATCCCCCTACAGGCGATAATAGGGAACAATGCCTTACCTAAACTCTTGAATAACACTAACCCGTGGATAGAGACCCGCTAAAAATTTGGTTTAAGATAGTCAGAGAGAATCAAGCTAAAGAGCCCTATCAACTTCTGCAATGGATTGCCTATGATCAAGACTTTACCCCCAATAAAACAGACACTAGATTTAAAGAGGGGAAAGAGAAAGGGCTGATAAAATATTACGATTTCTTTAAGGGGCAAACTTTAAGAAGTTTTGAAGATTTGAAAAAACAAGGTCTAATAAATCAAGATCTTTACAGGTTCTTTCAGCTTAGACACCACATAAACAATATACTTAAAAAGGAGGATTTGGAAAGGGCCCAGTCAGGTGTTCTGAAGGTCTTCTTAATGGCATATAAAGGGATCCCAGGGATCAGATACATTTCTAAAATATACCAAGGTCTTCAAGACTTAAAAGGAGACAACACATCATATATAAAAGAGAGATGGGAAAAAGAGGGGAATTTCACTTTACAATTGGAAATATGGGAAAAGCTAAATAGACAGCAATGGAAAAGTACCTCATCCCTGCAGTGGAGAGAATTTGGATGGAAAAATTTGGTAAGATTTTTCAGAACACCTGCACAAAACAAATTTACCCATAAGGGGTTGAACTGTTGGCGCTTGTGTGGTGAAAAGACTGAAAATCATTTTTATGTGTTTTGGTCATGCCCAGTTATCCACCAATATTGGACCAATGTACAGACAATATTGGGGAAAATATTCAAAATAACAGTTCCCTTTTCTTTTATAACTTTGTATTTGGGTTTACTACCGGACTCACTGGAAAGACGAGGAGATAAATACTTATTCAGTGTTTTAATATTGGCAAGTAAAAAAGCCCTAACTAAAAAATGGATGCTGAAGGACTGTCCTACACCTGAAGATTGGATTAACGGGATTCAAGACATTTACTCTATGGAAAAGTTGACATTCGCACTGAGACAGGACATGGATGGGTTCATGAACTTTTGGCAACCCTGGATCTCATATGTGTCTTCCATTAGATCTAATCTTTGACAAATACCATTTCAATGATGGTCCCACTCTTTGTTCCAATGCTACTCAGATGCTCTTCTACTTTTAATTACTTAATTTTCTGTTTGTTTGTTTTTTTGCTGTTCTGTTTGTTTGTTTATTCGGGGTTTTTTGTTTGTTTGTTTGTTTGTTTTGTTGTTTTTTTAATTTAATTCTCTTTAATTTCACTTTTTCTTTCACTTTAAAAAAAAAAGGGGTGTTGTAATAACTATTCTACCAATGGGGCTGCACGGTGGCGCAGTGGTTTAGCACTGTGGCAGCACAGTTTTACCCTCGGCCGGGGGACCGCGGGGATCATGAGATCGTGGGTTCGATCCCAGCCCCCGACCAACAGTGAGCTGTGTGGAGTTTGCATGTTCTCCCCGTGTTGCGTGGGTTTACTCCGGGATTTCTCCGGTTTCCTCCCGTACACCAAAAACATGTAGGTTTAGGGCGCTCGCGCACGCAGCGACCAACAGCCGGTGGCTTGTCACCAGACTGCAAACCAAGTCTACCTACGAGTACAAATAAGTAACAAAAAAAAACAAAAAACAAAAAAAATGTTGTCAAATAGCAAAATATAAGGGAACGTGCGATGAAAATGTAAACAATGCAATGCTGTAATGACCTGTATACCCTTTACAAAAACTTAAATAAAAAAAAAAAGAATAGGTTTAACAGTTTATTGAACAACAAGTGTGTGTATGGTTGCGTGTCTGTGATGTGTGGATGTATTGGTGGTGGCGTCTGCGTCAGGCACGGGGGCAGGAGGCCGTTCAGCCGGACAACCCTATGGGAGAAGCAGAGGGAGAAGGGTAACGGGCACCACACCAATACAGGAGATTGTAGCAATAACAGCTGGCTTACTTGGTTTGGGCAGGTGGCTGGCGTAGCAAGGGCGTAGCCCGGTAGACAGCGACCTGGTGCGCCTGATGCAACAGCGAGGAGATGACGGCTGGAGAATGTTGTCCGCCGCCGGGAAATCCACCTGTGCACAGGGGAGGAGAACTGGAAGAAGAAGGTAAGGATGCTTACTTGCAATCTTGCTCAGTAGAAGGGAGTTTCTTGTGGCAAGAGTAGCCGATGTGATCAGATGGCTTCAGGCCGAAGCCCAGGGCAAGGCGGCTTAAATCCCTCGCCGCTGACGAGGTGCAGGTGTGCGTGCAGCTGGCGCAGCTGATGAGCGGCGAGGCGTGACAGGCATTATGCCAAGTTTTTATTAGTAATGTTAAATATCAAAGTGCCTTTTGGCATTTTAACAGTTCCTTGCTTCTGGACAACAATTTTAAAAAAAAGTTTTAGGTTCTTATGGAGGAATTTTAGAGAGCGGCGTCTTGAGTTTGGTTCTTTGAATGAATGAATGAATCTTTATTTCGGATAGATTAAAAGTACAGATTAAAAAGAAACAGAATAATATAACAAAGGGGGAAAGAAAATCCAACGAGGTCAAATTTGACAATAACTCCTCTGATTATACAGTTCAACATAAGTTATCCGAAATGGGTGACGGCTGAAGCTGCAGCTTATATTGCCCACCCATATTCCATCCAAGAATTCAAAAGAAACACAAAACAAGAGTGATTACAATTCAGAACAAAGCTAAGACAAAATGTGACAAAAAACTAAGCAACACCACAACGCAGACTGGATATGACAATCCTTATGTGATTTTACATGTCATCTTGTATATATGGTTGGCGTATTTCTTCCTTCAGTTTTTGTTTAAATTGTCCAAGCGTTGTACATGATTTTAATTCAGGTCCAAAATCGTTCCATAATCTGACTCCTTGCACTGAGACACAGTGTTGCTTGGTGGTAGTTCTCACTGAAGGTTTTTGAAATATACATGTTCCTCTGAAATGATATTGTTTCTCCCTTATTTGGAACAACTTTTGGATATTTGCGGGCAGTGATAGATTCTTCACTTTAAACATTATTATTGCAGTTTTAAAGTCAACCAGATCTTTCAACTTGAGAGCTTTTAATTTAAGAAAAAGTGGGTTTGTTGGTTCCCTGTAAGCAGCTTTGTTTATTATTCTAATAGCTCTCTTCTGAAGCATAAAGACTGGATATATGTTTTATATGTATTTCCCCATACTTCAGTACAATATGTCATGTATGGGAGTATTAATGAATGATACAAGGTATATAGTGTGGGTTGATTCAGCAAATATTTCACTCTGTGCATTATTGGAATTGATTTAGATATTTTACCTTTAATATAATTAATATGTGACTTCAAACACAGTTTATTATCAATTGTTACTCCAAGAAATTTAATTTCGGATACCATTTCAATCTCTACACCATTTACACTGAGTTTAGATACTAAGTTGTTGTGATGGTTGTTAAAAACTATAAATTTTGTCTTACTTAAATTGAGCGTTAATTTGTTTGAATCAAACCACAGTTTAAGCTTTCCTAATTCCTTTCCGAGTGTATCCAAAAGTTGTTCCAAATTGTTTCCACTGCATAATAAATTAGTGTCATCGGCAAACAATATTAAATCCATTTTTTCTGAAACTTTACATATATCATTTATATACATATTGAATAACAATGGCCCCAAAATTGAACCCTGTGGGACTCCACAAGTAACCTTCAATAACTGTCAGTTTTTGTTACCAACACATACATACTGATATCTATTCTTTAAGTCACTACATAACCAGGACAGTGCTGCCCCCCTAATACCACAATTTTGTAGTTTCTTTAATAAATTATGATCTACTGTATCAAATGCTTTTTTAAGATCCAGGAATTGTCACACTGGCCGTTCTTACCGGCGCTCTGGCCATATTCCTCCTCAGCCCAGCTCTTATTGTGACAGCGTCTCAGCGGGCTTCCAGCTGTCAAGCTCTACGGGACAGCTGGAGCCCAATTACCTCATCAGCTGAGACGCTGTCAACCATTATAAAAGGGAGCAGCTCCAATCACTCGGGGCTGTGACCTCGCGCACAATTATCCATGCTCTTCTCTGGCGTGGGTAAGGCTGGAACCCCTACGTCCGGCACCAGCCACCCTTCTGTCATCCTGCATCGTGTGTAAGTGTTTACCCCTGTGTCATCGTTTGTGTTTTGGCCCCATGAGGCCCTGTTCCTTTGTTCCTTTCCTCTTATCACAATAAATAACGCAAACTCACTGGTCTGCCCTCGGCTCTCATTGTGTGGCTCGCGAGAGCCATACGTAACAGTAGGTCACAGCCAAGTGAGTTGCCGGCGGCCGTGAGTTTGCAGTTTTGGACTTTGTTCTTCCCGGTCTGGGTGTCAACGCTGGGAGCATGCCGACTCCCAGGAACCGCGCTCGGCGCTTGGGCAACGAGCTAGCCAGCGCCCTGGAGTACGTCGATGGGACGCTCTTCGCCACTAGTCTCGACGACGACCCAAACCAGATTCGCTGGCACCTAGACTACGCTGAGGTTCTCCTTAATAATCTTCCTCGCTACACCGACCACCCCGAAGTCAGCGCGAGGAGGGCTGAACTCGCCGCGCAGCGCAAGACACTCTGTGGGCTGGTGGGAAATCCCAGCAGGAAGCCGAAGAGGAGGCATCCCCGCTCCTCACGCCCGGATCCCATTCCTGCCTCCACTCCCATTCCATTCAGGAATCCCCTGGAGAAGCTCCAGCTCACAGCTGTTTCCATCTGGGATCACGTGGTGGTGGTTCATTCAGCAACAAGTCCTTCGCTGGCTTTTGATCATATGACGGCGGCAGTCAGACTGGTGGAGAGGAATCCTAGGTTAAGGGACTTCCCGGAGTTTGACGACCTCCTTGCCTCGGTCTCGGCACAGGAGCGGCGATTCCCGAACCTTACCTTCGCCTCGCCCCCTGCAAGTAGCCGTCTTCACACCGGTCGTCGACCTCAGTATGAATCCCGTCCGGATCCAGTTCCGGGTCGCTGCAAGGTCTCAATTCCCCACACAGCTGTCACTCCTGTGCCTCATCAGAGGGGAAACCCCACAGCCTCGTCTCCCGAGCCATCTTCCCCCGCTGTTACATCAGCGTTCCGGGCCCGGCTCATCTCGGCTGTCGCCCCCTCCTCCTCGACGCATTTCCCGGCTGCTGTGTGTACCCAGAGTCCTGTCTTGGCGAGCTCTGTCCCGGAACCATCGCGAGCGGCTCCCCAACGTCTTCCCAGGGGGTCCTCTGTTACCGTCCGGCGGGAGAAGGGAGGAACAACGTCTGCCACAGCGGTCACCACCCAGCCTCCAGGAGACAGGCAAGTCCCAGTTAATTCATCCACTCATTGTGATTTGCTCTGTCAGACTCCTGGAGGTGGAGTTCGGGGTTCGCAGCTCCCTGAACTCCCACCACCTGCTGTGGCTGTAATTATTAATCCCGCATTCTCTGTGTCTCCCTCCGCTGAGCGGTCCTCAATGCCAGGCCAACGTCGTGGGATGAGGAGGGGGCCTGCGGTTCTGGAGAGCCTGGTTCCGGTTCCGCAGCTACGCCGTGGGCGGAGGAGGAGAGCGGACTGCAGCGTGGAACCTGCGCCGATGATGAAGCGTCCCCGGGTCTCCCCGGAGGAGCAGTCCGGTCCAGCGGAACAAGGTTCTCCTGCCACCACACCGTGTGGGCCATCGGCATGAGCACCAGTGCCGGGGGACTCGCAAGCTGCGCGCACCATCATGTCAGCTGCGGAGCCCGACGCAGCTGAGTGGGAGCCTGAAGATGACCTCCTGCCGTCTGAACCTGGATCTTCGCAGTCCTGGACGGCGTCAGAACCCGAGATCAGGCAAGTGCTCTACTTTGTCTTTCTCCTTCTCATATTAGAGCATTTTAGCCTGTCTCTAGGGCAGATGAGCCGGGTGCAGTCGCCCGCTGCGTCCGAGCTTATCTTGCCGGGTTCTGGCGCTGCCGGTGATCCTGATCCCGGTTCTTCTCTCTCTCCTGAGCCTTCTCCCAGGGTCGCCCGCGAGGAGCTGCTATCGCCTGCTTTGCCAGAGGTTCCTGGTTCGGGATTGGAGGTCGGTTCTGGTGCATTGGAGGTCGGTTCTGGTGCGGCGCTGACCCAATCGGGGTCCGACGTGGGTTCTACCAAGACCCAGTCGGGGTCCGTCGCGGGAGCAGCCGCGATCCTATCGGAGTGCAACACGGGTGCTACAGAGACCCAATCAGGGTCCAACATGGGTGCAGCACCAGTGATATCCAGGTCCGATGAGGGAGCTGCAGATCCCCTGCCATCGGACATTGGACCGGCTCATTATCATCTTCTTCCCTTTGTTCGTCATCGTCATCTGAGTCACCCTCATCTTCCCCCCAAGCTTTCTCCACCAGGGCCCATATGGACCTCTCACTGTAGGCCCGGCTCGCCCTCACTATCTTTCTCCACAGGGAAGCCGTTGCCCCTCTCTCCCCTATGGGCCTGGTGGCGGAGCGATGCGGGTCGGCTGCCAGAGGGACTGCCGTGCCCATTCGGCTCTTTGGTTCGGCCGCCCGACCTATTGGACTTCCTGTTCGGCGATCTGGTCCGGCCGCCCGAGATACTGTGTTTTCTGGCCTGGGATTCGGGTAGGCCGCCTGAACATTTCCCTTCACCCCTGTTGGCGGTTTGGATGCTGAGTGCGGGGAGACCCCCCAAACTGAATTATCCCTGCTGTGCCTAGTCTTTGTGTTTTTGTGTGGGTGCAGCCATGTAATCCCTCGTAATTGTTTCGCGTTTAGCGTGCCTTTTTTTTCTTCTTCTTCCCCTCCTGTTTGAGGGATGCCTGTATTTATTAGATTTTGCCCTTAGGAGTCTCTGCTCTCATTTTTTGGTCTCCTGGGTTGTCTTTCGTTGAGTCTGTCTGTACTTCATTATTGTTGCCTATGGAGTATTGTGTTTTTTTTTCCTGTACCTCATTCTCTGTAATTGCCACGTTTGTCCTCCGCCTAAGTAGTGATTTTTTTTTTTCCTTCCGTCCACATATTGTTACCTATGGAGTATTGTGTGTTTTTTTTTCCCTCATACTCTGTATTGCTTCATTGTTACCTGCTGTTATTTTTTCTTTTTCTGATTCTCACCCTCCTGGCCTGCGTCCCATCCGCCCACCCTAGGTGGTGGTGGGGGGGCCTTGGGTGTTACTGGCCGTTCTGAGCCCGGCATGGAGGGGGAGGTACTGTCACACTGGCCGTTCTTACCGGCGCTCTGGCCATATTCCTCCTCAGCCCAGCTCTTATTGTGACAGCGTCTCAGCGGGCTTCCAGCTGTCAAGCTCTACGGGACAGCTGGAGTCCAATTACCTCATCAGCTGAGACGCTGTCAACCATTATAAAAGGGAGCAGCTCCGATCACTCGGGGCTGTGAACCCGCGCACGATTATCCACGCTCTTCTCTGGCGTGGGTAAGGCTGGAACCCCTACGTCCAGCGCCAGCCACCCTTCTGTCATCCTGCATCGTGTGTAAGTGTTTACCCTTGTGTCATTGTTTGTGTTTTGGCCCCACGAGGCCCTGTTCCTTTGTTCTTTTCCCCTTATCACAATAAATAACGCAAACTCACTGGTCTGCCCTCAGCTCTCATTGTATGGCTCACGAGAGCCATACGTAACAGGAATACCCCAACTAAATACTCTTTATTTTCAATGGCAGTTGATATTTTTTCTATAAATTCCATTAGAGCAAATGCAGTTGTCCTCTTGTGTCTGAACCCATATTGCTGCTCACACAATAAATTATTCTTCAGTATGAAGTTGTCAATTCTCTCATAGAATATTTTTTCAAGTATCTTGGAAAATTGCGGCAATAGTGAAATTGATCTATAGTTTGAGAATTCCCCTCTGTCACCCGTCTTGCATATCGGAATTACTTTAGCTATTTTCATTGCATTGGGAAATATACCTGTTTGTAGAGACAGGTTACAGATATACAGTGGGGCAAAAAAGTATTTAGTCAGCCACCAATTGTGCAAGTTCTCCCACTTAAAAGATGAGAGAGGTCTCCAATTTTCATCATAGGTATACCTCAACTATGAGAGACAAAATGAGAAAAAAAAATCCAGAAAATCACATTGAAGGATTTTTAATGAATTAATTGGTAAATTCCTCAGTAAAATAAGTATTTGGTCACCTACAAACAAACAAGATTTCTGGCTCTCACAGCCTCTTAAAGACCTTCTTCTTTAAGAGGCTCCTCTGTCCTCCACTCGTTACCTGTATTAATGGCACCTGTTTGAACTCGTTATTAGAATAAAAGACACCTGTCCACAACCTCAAACAGTCAGACTCCAAACTCCACTATGGCCAAGACCAAAAAGCTGTCAAAGAACACCAGAAACAAAATTGTAGACCTGCACCAGGCTGGGAAGACTGAATCTGCAATAGGTAAGCAGCTTGGTGTGAAGAAATCAACTGTGGTGTAGCGGGTTGAATTCAACCCCCCACAACACACAGAGACAGTCAGCTCGCACTCCTGGGTTTTTTCCGCTGCATGCTGCGTTTACAGCTGTGAGGTTAAAGTGTCGTCCATGCATTGTGTTCATGCATCCTGTCTGTACCTCTGATATGCAAATGCCCAGATCAACTGCTGTGAATGTCTTTGATGTATTGTTTGAGTTGAGTATATATGCTGCACTGTGCTGTAAATCTGCCTCTCTTTCTGACTCTGCAACTGCGGGACACACACACCATGTGTCTTCTCTCCTCTTTGAGAGCTGGAGGAATGAGGCTTCAGCCTGCTCACACTATGGGGCTGGAGCCGAGTTCTGATGAAGGCGGATGATAATAAAGCTATTTAAAAATCCAACACTGCCTTTATTTTATCATCCTCTTCACTGGTGACCCCGGAATGCACACATTTTGTGCAAACGCATCCTTCTGATCTGAACAGCCACGCTGGCGATCCGAGACTGAAGAAAACGAGCGGCCAGCGAACGCAGCACCCGGGCATGAATGCTCCGTCACAGTGGTCTGACTGGTCTGCCCGCCTCGATGCAGAGCCCACGGCGGGCGAGCTGCTCTCAGGACATCAACCAAGACCGGGTAAGCGGCAGAGAACGTCATGGCGCGCCCTCACCGAGATCGGCACATCCACGCAGGACCGGCCGCGCAGCTCCCCCACATCAGAGCACATGCGGGCGACTCCCATGGCCGACGGGGCACACGTGGACCTGAACGCACCATGACTAATCTGCAGCCACGGCTCGTCAGAGATGTTTTTCGGCGCAGACTGGGCCGATCTCCACCAAGTTTCCGACCCTGATTTCCTCTCCAGCGGCCCACCCAAGCACGGAACCCCCGCGCGCGCACCGGGGAGTTACGAGGACGGCACACCACGCACGGGGCAATAATGGCTTCACTGACCGCCTTCCTTCTGCCGCTCACTGGCCCTTCAGGCTTGCTTGTACACCTGAGGCCCGCAGCTTGTTCACTGGATTTTATGGTCTTAGCCACGGCACACAAGGGGAATTCAGCCGTCAGCTGTTCCAGGGGGGCTTTGGGGTTGCTCCTGCACCTAAAGCCAACATGCCAGTCCCTCTGCTTTTGTTTCTTTTTTTTTCTTACAGCCGCTCCTGCTTTTCTTCATGGCCACGGGAGGAGTCAGAGACAAATTTTTTTCTTCTTCTGATCTCCGCATGTTCAGACGGGACATCGCGGAGCAGCAAACACTTTTGGCACGACTCGAACGATTTTCCCGCGCCCGGTCAGCATGTACTACCCCCCCTCCCCCTCCTCCTGCACAGAGCTTTTCCCTGCTCGCTGCCCAAACTGCAACATCGAGGTCACGGTCCCCTACCATGCCCTCTGGGGGGAGCAGTGTAGCGGGTTGAATTCAACCCCCCACAACACACAGAGACAGTCAGCTCGCACTCCTGGGTTTTTTCCGCTGCATGCTGCATTTACAGCTGTGAGGTTAAAGTGTCATCCATGCATTGTGTTCATGCATCCTGTCTGTACCTCTGATATGCAGATGCCCAGATCGACTGCTGTGAATGTCTTTGATGTATTGTTTGAGTTGAGTATATATGCTGCACTGTGCTGTAAATCTGCCTCTCTTTCTGACTCTGCAACTGCGGGACACACACACCGTGTGTCTTCTCTCCTCTTTGAGAGCTGGAGGAATGAGGCTTCAGCCTGCTCACACTATGGGGCTGGAGCCGAGTTCTGATGAAGGCGGATGATAATAAAGCTATTTAAAAATCCAACGCTGCCTTTATTATTTTATCATCCTCTTCAGTGGGAGCAATTACTAGAAAATGGAAGACATACAAGACCACTGATAATCTCCCTCAATCTGGGGCTCCACGCAAGATCTCACCCCGTGAGGTCAAAATTATCACGAGAACAGTGAGCAAAAATCCCAGAACCACATGGGAGGACCTAGTGAATGACCTGCAGAGAGCTGGGACCAAAGTAACAAAGGCTACATCAGAAACACACTACGCCGCCAGGGACTCAAATCCTGCAGTGCCAGACGTGTCCCCCTGCTTAAGCCAGTACATGTCCAGGCCCATCTGAAGTTTGCTAGAAAGCATTTGGATGATCCAGAAGAGGATTGGGAGAATGTCATATGGTCAGATGAAACCAAAATAGAACTTTTTGGTAAAAACTCAACTTGTCGTGTTTGGAGGAGAAAGAACACCATACCTACTGTGAAGCATGGGGGTGGAAATATCATACTTTGGGGCTGTTTTCTGCAAAGGGACCAGGGCGACTGATCTGTGTAAAGGAAAGAATGAATAGGGCCATGTATTGTGAAATTTTGAGTGAAAACCTCCTTCCACTAGCAAGGGCATTGAAGATGAAACGTGGCTGGGTCTTTCAGCATGACGATGATCCCAAACACACGGCCCGGGCAACGAAGGAGTGGCTTCGTAAGAAACATTTCAAGGTCCTGGAGTGGCCTAGCCAGTCTCCAGATCTCAACCCCATAGAAAATCTTTGGAGGGAGTTGAAAGTCTGTGTTGCCCAGCGACAGCCCCAAAACATCACTGCTCTAGAGGAGATCTGCATGGAGGAATGGGCCAAAATACCAGCAACAGTGTGTGAAAACTTTGTGAAAACTTACAGAAAACGTTTGACCTCTGTCATTGCCAACAAAGGGTATATAACAAAGTATTGAGATGAACTTTTGTTATTGACCAAATACTTATTTTACCGAGGAATTTACCAATTAATTCATTAAAAATCCTTCAATGTGATTTTCTGGATTTTTTTTTCTTATTTTGTCTCTCATAGTTGAGGTATACCTATGATGAAAATTGGAGACCTCTCTCATCTTTTAAGTGGGAGAACTTGCACAATTGGTGGCTGACTAAATACTTTTTTACCCCACTGTATGTCAGTGGTTTCACTAAGCATTCAATAATAGTTTTGACTAAGAGCATGTCAATACATTACAGTCCGTAGATGTTTTACTTTTAAACAATTTTACAATTTCAATAACCTCTCTCTCGTCTGTGTTCTTTATGAAAATGGAGTCTTTTATAGCAGTGTTTTTGCTTATTGTATCACCTGTGGGTGCCGTAATGGGTATTTCTCGAGCCAAATTAGGACCAATGTTAACAAAAAAGTTATTAAATTCATCTGCAGGTGAAACTGCATTCACACTCTAAGTTGTTTTATTATTTTTTGAAAAATCGGTTGGGTAGCTTGTATTTCTGTTTTTATTTCCAAGAATATTGTTTATTGTCCATGTATTTTTAATATTGTCTCTGTTTTTCTCCAGTCCTTTACTGTAATAGTCTCTTTTACTACATCTTATTATATATGTTAACTTATTTTTGTATGTTTTATACCACTGCTCTGCTTATTTTGTCCTTTTCTTTAGGAAAGCTTTATATAATAAATTTTTCTTTTTACACGCCTTTTGTAATCCTTTGGTTAACCATGGCTTATCGGCAAATTTATGTTTAAGCTTTTTCTTTACTAATGGAAAATTTTTTCATAAAGAGTGGTTACAATGTTTATAAATGTGTCATAGGCTTCATTTACATCTGATACATAAACTTTTGGTCCAGTCTTTCTTCAGCAAATCTTCTTTAAAAGAACTGATTGCATTTTGTGATTTGTATCTGAATGATTTTAAAAAAATTTCTGTATTGGCCCCCATGTAGCCATGGATAAGTGCAAAGGTTGGCAAATGGTCACTTACTGTATATCATTTATCAATAATCCACTTTCTATTTTCTTATCAATAATATTAACAAACAGGTTGTCAATAAGTGTAGCAGTGTGAACTGTGATTCTACTGGGATGTGTTATTGTGGGATATAGACTCATGCTGTACATAGAATTCATGAACTCTGTAATTACATTTTATTGATATGGATTTAGTAAATCAATATTGATATCTCCACAAATTACTACCATTTTCTTATTAGTAATATTATGGTACAGCTCGACTAATTTATCTCTGAATGTCTCAATGCAAGTTCCCGGCATTCTATATATACAACTTATAATTAGATTTTTTGTTTTATCTTGGTCAGTCTCAACAGTAACACATTCCAAAATCCCTGGTAGTGCAAAGGACATTCCATTTACAAGCTTACACCTATACAGGTCATCAATATACAGTGCAACACCACCACCCTTTTTTTGAGATCTGTTAATATGAAACATCTGATATCCCTCTATTGCCATCAGGGGAGCCTGCTCTTCATTAAGCCAAGTTTTAGAGACTGCGATAGCTGTAAATTTTCTGTCTAGCTGTTTTAAATAGTCCTGAATCTGTGGAAAGTTTTTGTTAAGACTTCTGCTGTTGAAGTGTATTATTGATAGTTTACCATCTAGTTGCACTTGACTTTTGAATTGCTTTTCAGTGTAATATTCACAATGATTATGAATATTATTGAAAAAGTGGTTATCAGGATCAATATCATTCTCCCATCTCTTGTAGTTTATGTTCAGCATAATGGCATATTTTCAGAGTTTGAATTTCCTCACTCTGTGTCAAATGACTTCCTCCACCTGGGGATAATTGATGTCTACTCAAGTCAGTCATAAGTTTTTTTGTTTGTTTTGTTTAGTTTTTTTTTAAAGTACATTGACATGGTATGTCAAAAGAACTATTCTTGCCGTGTGTGTGGATATGGATTATCATAGTCTCTTAATTTTCTTAATCAGTGTTCATCTGTATTTATTTAAGTCAGTAACATCTCTGATTATTATACTCTTTGCTTCCTCAGGTGTTCCATTTAGTTTGATCCAAACTCTACAATATCTTGTCCATGTTGCCTGTATCTTATTTTGTCTTTTCAGCATCTGTGCTTGCCGTGCTACTTCAGCATTAGTTTTTGTTAGATGTTCATTTAGGTAAACTTCTGTTCCCCATATCTTTCTGG
Organism: Pholidichthys leucotaenia; assembly: GCA_020510985.1. Lineage (NCBI taxonomy): Eukaryota > Metazoa > Chordata > Actinopteri > Cichliformes > Pholidichthyidae > Pholidichthys > Pholidichthys leucotaenia. The sequence goes on along the minus strand of CM035841.1, from coordinate 39,000,810 downwards.
CCTGCCTCAGTATGTCATTCTTTACCCTTCTATTCACAAAGCACATCATAATTGATTTCTTTGTTTTATTATCCTTTCTGGGTAAAGCATGACAGGCTGAAATTGCATTTGCTTCGACCTTTATATTTCTACTATCAAGGAACTGAAGCACCTGGATTTCCAGGGAGACTGATTCACTTGCGGGAGCCTCCTCACCTCTCAATCCTGCTGTAGCATGAGCATATGATTGATATTTAATTTCTAGTCCACTTATAATTCGATCATCCATACGTGAACATTGTTCAAGATCCTTGACGCGTCGCTCCAAGTCCGCAATTTTTTTGTCTTTTTCCTTAATTGTTAATTTTAATTCTCGGACTTCTTCCATTAGCCCTAATATTTTAGCCTGTTGACTAGCCACTTTGGTCAGTTCTTCTGACAAGAAGTTCAGAGATTTTTTGATCTCTTCCATTTCCTCCTTCTTTGGTGGCATTTTTACTGACCTGTTGATAGTAAAACAATCTCTGCTGGTGTCGCCGGTATCCAATCCGACCGACCTCGAATCCAGCTGGGGCTCAGCTAGCTCCCTCTGCTGCTAGTCCCACTGCAATTGAGCTCCTGTCCAGCCGAGGTACCGGCCGCTCCTCCACCGAGATCCGCCGCCCACCGCTGCTGTAGTTGAGCTCCGATCCTGCTCCTGTTCAGCTGGGGTCCCGGTAGATCCTCCGCTGAGCCCCGCCACCTACCGCCGTCTTCCTCAGTAGATCCTCCGCTGAGCCCCACCACTGTAACTGGGCTCCGACTCCGGCTCTTGTCCGGCTGAGGCCCTGGTGGTCCTCCATTGGTCCCCGTCTCCCACCACCGCTGCACCTGAACTCCGATTCGGCTCCCGTCCAATTGTTGCCTCGGTTAGTTCCTCCGGCGAGCCCCAATCACCGGGGACAGAGTCGCTTCTTTGTGTCGGTGTTAGGTGCTACGACTAGCTACAGCAATGGTGGGACTGTGGGAAGGTGGAAATCAGAAAGTTTTGTCAACAATACACTCTCAATGTCACTCGAGACATAACCAGATTAATAAAAGACCTAGAGAGTGATATTGTCGAGTTTGTCTTTGTTAGATTCTACAGGAAATTGAGGATACTTTGAAGTCCTCAAAGCAAAAAAGAAAGTTCTTACAGACTTGCTGGGCACCAGGGCTCAGGGAGCCCTCGTCAGATCCAGGTTCCAGAATGTAACCCAGATGGATGCCCCCTCAAAGTTTTTTTTTTTTTTTGGACTGGAGAAGAAAAATGGGCAGAGCAGGTGCATTCACGCTCTACAGTCAGCATCCAGACAGGAGTTGAGGAAGCCTGGTGACATCAGGAAATGTGCTCTGGAGTTTTATTCAGACCTGCATAAGTCTGAGTATGTTGAAAATGAACAATTGTTAGTTTCCTTTTGTGATGGACTTCCCCAAGTTTCTGAAGACTTCAATCTGCTACTGGGGGAGCCCCTATACCTTGAAGAGTTGTCCACCGCTTTGCAGAGTATGGAGAATGGGAAAGCTCCTGGGACTGACGGACTTCCTGTTGATTTCTTCAAGGCCTTCTGGCACGATATGGGTGGAAACCTGCTGGAACTGTCATGCGCTGGCCCTCACGAGCCAGCCATAAGACACACAGAGTCACCAGTGAGTTTTCAGTGAGTTTATTTACGGTGAAAAGGGTGATAACACAAGCTGCTGAGATAATGACAAGACTCTTCGCAGAACAGGAGGCATAGGGCTATACAGCACACAATAGGTCCAGAGCAGGAGACAGTCACACACAGTCAGACTTGGTAATAATAGCACACCGGCTGCTAAGGCAGGGACTTACAGATCAAAACACGCCAGGAGGAATAAGGCTAATGTAGCACACTTACTGGTACCGGTGAAAGACGGTCAAGCCCAAGGCAGCCGAGGTGTGATAACAGTCCAGGCATCCGCAACGTGACGGTGGGTGAACAGGTAAGAGATCAGGTTAGTAACCAGTTAAGCGACCAGGTTGGCGACCAGACACTGCTGCGTCCTACCAACGCCAGTGCTGGGCTTAAATTGACGAAGCACTAATGACGCTGATGACACTCAGCTGACCGACCGTTGACAGGCGGAAGCCCCACCGAGCACTTTCACAATAAGAGCCCGGAGAGGCCAGAATACCGCCCGCAGCTGTCAAGGCCGGCAGCGAGACATAGCTTAGCCCGAGCGCGATCAGAACCGACACTCGGGACATAACAGTACCCTCCCTCCACGGGCGGACTCCGAACGCCCCAAGGAACCATCCTGCCCCCCCCAGCCCCCCCAGGGTGGGAGGTTGGGGGACAGGTGCGGAGGGAGAGAAACCAACCCAAGAACAAGACAAAGACCAGACAAGAAAACCATACAAGAAATACATGGAAACACACGATAATTATGGAAACCAACAAGAAATAAATACAAACACATGACTCTGGAAAAAAAAAAAAACAAAGGAAAGAAATACATGACTAACCGTGGAAACAAAAGAAATACGCGTCAAACACGGCGACCATGAAAAAACAAACACACGAGACCAAAAATACAAGCAAACCCCTGGAAACTATGAACAAACCTCCATACCATAGCCCCCCAAGAAGGAGTGGAGAACAAAACAATAGCAAAACAAAACCAAACTAAGTACTGCAAAACACATGGGGCAAACCAGATTGCCCTGACCTAACTTGGCTATGGCAAGACTGTGGCTTTCCCAGAAAAAAAAACATGAGGCAATCCAAAATTGCTCTGACTTGACTATAACTAAACTATGGCCTTCAAAAAAAAGAACAAGAGGCAATCAAAAAATTGCTCCGACTTGACTAAGACTACGACTGTGGCTTACAAAAAAAACCAAGAGGCAATCTAAAATTGCTTAGACTTGACTATGACTGTGGCTTACAAAAAGAACAAGAGGCAATCTAAAATTGCTTAGACTTGACTACGACTATGATTACGTGAAACAACAAAAATTGCTAGACGTACTAAACATGACTTGGCACCGTATGGGCCCACAGAAAGTCCCACAGTACATGATCAGTCAGGTGGCCTGCCCCAGTCCCAGGCCCCCAGAAATAAGTCCTCTGGTGGCCGAACCAGGTCACCCCGTAACACACACAGTTTATTGGGTGGCCGACCCAAGACGCCGAACGCTCCAGGCAGTTCCTCAGGTGGCCGACCCGCATCCCACAACCACCAGGACCGCGGAGGGATTGCATGCAGCCGCTCACCTGAACACGACAAGACAGGGGAGCGCCAGACCGTCAAACAGAGCCCTCTCACGGACCCCAGCTGGTGGCTCCTGAGAGGGGGACAACCAAAACCTTGGGCCCCCTCGAATCCTGATTGGGCCACAGCCGCACCTGCGCTGGACCCCCACTGGACCTCATCAGACCCCGATTGGGTCACAGCCACACCTGAGTCGGACCCCGACTGAACCTCGTCGGACCCCGATTGAGTAATCGCTGCACCCACATTGGACCCCGACTGGGTCACCTCAGCCCATGCGTCGGACCCCAACTGGGTCAGGACGGGCCCCGATTGGGTCACCGCTGCACCCACGTTGGAACCCGACTGGGTCACCTCGGCCCACACGCCGGACCCCGACTGGGTCACCTTGGCCCACACGTCGGACCCCGACTGGGTCAGGACTGCTCCGGCGACGACCGCCATCTCCGAACCTGGAACCCCCGGTCCCGTGACCTTGACTGGCTCCGGACCGGTAACGCTGTGGAGGTGCTCAGAAAACAAGAGAGGACCAGGATCAGTTCCACCGGCAGCGCCAGAGCCCAGCGAGACGAGCTCGGGTGGAGCGGACGGCTGCCCCTCACTCGCCTCCCCATGAGGCAGGCAAAAATGCTCTAACACACCATACAGGAAAACAAGAAAGAGCACTTGCCTGCACTCGGGCTCTGGAGCCGTCCAGGACTTCGCCGATCCAGGTTCAAGAAGCAGCTCGTCGTCGGGCTCCCACTCGGCTGCGTCGGGTTCCACAGCCGGCCTGATGGTCTCTGCAGCTGGATCCTCACGCGCTGGCGTCCACGCCAATAACCCGTATGGCGTGGGGGCAGAGGACACTGGACCTGCTGACTCGGGCGGCATCCCTGAGGAACCCTGGGGATGCTCTCTCGTCGGCTCTGGCTCCTCACTGCAGTCCGTTCTTCTCTGTCCAATGCTAGGCTGCAGGGCCGGGATATTTCCCAGAGCTGCAGGCCTCCCCCTCGTTCGATGGCGTGGGACTGACGCCGAGGACCGCTCCGCAGGAGGAGACACAGAGGCAGCAGGTTTAATAACAATGGCTACAGCTGGGGAAAGAAGCTCAGGGAGCTGCAAACCCCGAGCTTCACCCCCAGGAGTCAGACAAGACAGATCACTATGATCGATAGGTAAGTGAACTTGAACTTGCCTGTCTCCCGGGGGGAGGATGGTATCAGCTGTAGCGGACATCGCTCCTTCCCTCGCTCGCTGGATGGTAGAAACGGACCCATGGACGGAGCCCACCGGCACAGGACTCAGCTCACTCACAGCAACCAGCTGGTTGAGGGGGTCATCCCGGCGGCCCGGAACTGGATCCGGAGCAGGAGCTTGCCGAAGATGCGCCCGGCCACGGCGCCGACGCCTTCGCCGGCCCCCAGACGGTGCGAACTCCCGGAACGGATCGAGGAAAGGATCGGGATCTATGAGCAAAGAGCAGGAGTGCCTCTTCTCCTGCTTCATGCCGTGTTCCTCCTTGCTTCATGCCGTGTTCCTCCTCCATCATCAGGTAGAACTCGCGTTGCGCAGCGATGTCCTCCCTCCTCGCGTCGACTTCCGGGTGGTCAGCGTAGCGGGGAGAGAGATGACAAAGTATATCCTCGGCGGCGTCCAGGTACCAGTGTATGCCGTGGTCATAGTCTAGCAAAGAAGCGGAGATGAGCAGCTCATCCACCACTTCCAGCACATCAGTCAGCTCGTGGCTCGGACTCCACACACGGTTCCTCCGCGACGGCATTCTTCACATACACGGTACCCAGACAGGAAAAAGCAAATGTCCAAAAACTCAAACCCACTGGTGAATAGCGTCTCGGGTTGGCGTCACCGTAACGCTGTTTTGGCAGCAGTGTACTGTCATGTGCTGGCCCTCACGAGCCAGCCATAAGACGCACAGAGTCACCAGTGAGTTTTCAGTGAGTTTATTTACGGTGAAAAGGGTGATAACACAAGCTGCTGAGATAATGACAAGACTCTTCGCAGAACAGGAGGCATAGGGCTATACAGCACACAATAGGTCCAGAGCAGGAGACAGTCACACACAGTCAGACTTGGTAATAATAGCACACTGGCTGCTAAGGCAGGGACTTACAGATCAAAACACGCCAGGAGGAATAAGGCTAATGTAGCACACTTACTGGTACCGGTGAAAGACGGTCAAGCCCAAGGCAGCCGAGGTGTGATAACAGTCCAGGCATCCGCAACGTGACGGTGGGTGAACAGGTAAGAGATCAGGTTAGTAACCAGTTAAGCGACCAGGTTGGCGACCAGACACTGCTGCGTCCTACCGACGCCAGTGCTGGGCTTAAATTGACGAAGCACTAATGACGCTGATGACACTCAGCTGACCGACCGTTGACAGGCGGAAGCCCCACCGAGCACTTTCACAATAAGAGCCCGGAGAGGCCAGAATACCGCCCGCAGCTGTCAAGGCCGGCAGCGAGACATAGCTTAGCCCGAGCGCGATCAGAACCCGACGCTCGGGTCATAACAGGAAGTTTTGAATGAAAGTCTGACTAGAGGATTCCTACCTATCAGTTGCAGGAGGGCTGTAATCACTTTACTCCCCCAAAAAGGTGATCTAATGGAGATTAAGAACTGGCGCCCTGTTTCCCTGCTCTGTACAGACTATAAAATTTTCTTCAAAACCCTGGCCAACAGGCTGAGAGACATTATGGACCAGATCATTTACCAGGACCAGACCTACTGTGTGCCCTGTAGATCCATTCTTGACAACGTGTCTTTAATTCGGGATATTTTGGCCATCTCTAGCTCATTGGACATGGACCTTGGTTTGATTTCACTGGACCAAGAAAAAGCATTTGGCCGGGTTGAGCTCCCTTACCGCTGGAAAATTTTGGAGCAGTTTGGCCTCAACCCTGGTCTTATTGGAGTGTGTTGAAAATTAATGGAGGACTGAGTGCCCCTTTCAAAGTAACGAGGGGAATAAGGCAAGGCTGTGCTCTGTCAGGCATGTTGTATGTCATTTCCATTGAACCCATGCTATGTAAGATGCGGTCCACCACGGAGGGGCTGATTTTATCTAACTCTGTTAAAAAACTGGTACTTTCAGCTTATGCAGATGATATCATTGTGATGGTAAAGAACCAGACAGAAGCAAACTGTTTACAAAAAGTAGTCCAAAATTTTGGTACAGCATCTTCAGCGAAGGTGAATTGGTCCAAGAGTGAAACCCTTGCAGTCCATTTTAAATCAAAGCAGTTGCCTACACTGCCAGCAGCTTTTGAGCAACATTTTTACGAGTTTTGATGTAATGTGGTCCAGCATGATTTTGATATTTGGTGCTGGATACAAACGGGTCAATGCAATGAAATGGCTGCTCTTAATTTTTTTATCTGGTCAAGCAAAGTTTGCCATTTACATGAGCAGGAATAGGGAGCAAGGTCAAGAGGTTACAATGTTGTTCACTTCTATGGTTAGAGCCCAAATTCAGTTGGAGTTTAAATTTTACAAAGCTATGGACAATTTAGAGGATTTCAACTCCAAGTGGTGTTATAGGGATAGAATCTGTTCTGTGTCAGAAATTGAGATCATCTTTAGTCCTTTTTTGGGGGGTAAGCCTCTGATTTAACAGTTTTTTTTTTTGTTTTTTGCTTTGTTTGTGATTTTTTTTTTTGATTACTTGTTCACACCGGCCTGTTTGTGATTATGCATGATTGTAAATAAAGTTGGTTTTAAACTCCCTCTCTCTCTCTCACACACACAAACACGCACCTACACACATACAGTACACACACTCATGCTCACCTACACACACACACACACACACACACACACACACACACACACACACAACTATGGACTTCAAATAGTAAAAGTGATCCTAGCCCCCGACCAACAGTGATCTGTGTGGAGTTTGCATGTTCTCCCCGTGTCTGCGTGGGTTTACGCAGGGATTTCTCCGGTTTCCTCCCACATGCCAAAAACATGCAAGTTAGGTTAATTGGCATCAAATTGGGGATTCTAAATTGTCCTTAGGTATGACTGTGAGAGTAAATGGTTGTCTGTCTCTCTGTGTTGGCCCTGCAATGGACTGATCATCTGTCCAGGGTGTACCCTGCCTCTCGCCCAAAAGATGCTGGGATAGGCTCCAGCCCCCCCGCGACCCGAAAAGGATTAAGCGGAAGAAGATGAATGAATGAATGAAGCCCAAATAAGCAAACACAAGTTAGAAAACAACCCCATAGTCCCGTAATCCGCGAATGACAAAATTAGCAATCGACTTTAGAGAAAAACAAGCCCAAAATCGCTTATAAGAAGCGGACCTGGCAACTCTTCTTCTGGCCACGTTGCAAAGTTTTTCTGACTCAGACGCTGTGTGAGTTCCCCATATTTCCATCCATCCATCTTCTTCCGCTTAATCCTCTTCAGGTCGCAGGGGGCTGGAGCCCATCCCAGCATCTTTGGGCGAGAGGCAGGGTACACCCTGGACAGATCGCCAGTCCATCGCAGGGTCAACACAGAGGGACAGACAACCATTCACTCTCACAGTCATACCTAAGGACAATTTAGAATCCCCAGTTTGATGCCAGTTAACCTAACCTGCATGTTTTTGGCATGTGGGGGGAAATCGGAGAAAACCCACGCAGACACGGGGGGAACATGCAAACTCCACACAAATCACTGTTGGTCAGGGGCTGGGATCGAACCCAGGATCCCCCAGCCAAGGGTGAGTTGCTGTGCTGCCGCAGTGCTGACCACTCCGCCACCGAGCTGCCCGTTCCCCATATTTCATCAAAGTAAAACCGCAGAGATGTTATTTATTAAGAACACACACAAACATGCGATCAACCAGACAAACAAACTGCAGTTATTTATTTTAATTTATTTATTTTATTTTAATTAAAGGTCATTTTATTTTATTTTAAACTTATTTTAAGTTATACCTTAAGGTATTTTAGTTATTTTCATTATTATAATATTAAGATTATTCCGCATTATATTAGTTATTTCTCTTTATTTTAAAGTTATTTCTTATTATAACTATTTTTTTTCTCCTTTTTGCTCTATTTTTTTCTTTATGTTTATTCGACCGTTGATATCACTCTGCAGTACTCTGTATCCTTCTGCATGCTGCCTCCACGCTGCCTAGTTCCCAGATTAGACTTGAAATAACCTCAGTAAAAATGCATTTTCACAGAATGGGCTATACCCGCGGTACTTTTTACCAAACAGACTCGAACCGACGATAATTTATCTCAACTTTTACGCATAATTACCCTGACCGGACTTGAACCTGTCGTGAGATGTCTGTAAACCATTAATAATTAAATGTACTCACTTCAATCTGCCTTCAGTCGGCTCCGTCACCCTCTCCGGTCTGCTCCCAGTGCCTCTGGACCTTGCCTCACTTCCGCAAAGCTGACCCTTTGGAATCGGTGGGGAGGTCTTCTTTGCAGCTGTGCACTAGCTGTGTCGGTCCAAAAATGCTGGAACCAGGAGGAGAGAGGTATGTGGAGTCCCTGTTTGGTACACCAAGTATGTTAGAAAAATTCCTTTAACAAGTTGTCAAAAATCAGGCAGGATTAAAGTTTCAGCAAATTTAATTTGCACTGACCAATGGAGAACAATACAAAAACTGCCTCAGAGTCTTTCCACGCATCATTCTGGTTCAAACACACATTGTTCAGTCCTTTAAGCACCCTGTTATGTTGAGACTATTCATGAGGGAAAATCTGGTTCAGACTGTTCTTCCAAACTGTCTCTTTCTCAGACATACTCATAGCAATACAGTACATGCGTACTAAAACAAAGAGATAAATGTCCAGCTGCCACGCAACCTTGTACATTTCACACAGACTCTGAGGCACCAGCAGATACAAAATATTAAATTTTCCCATCACGAGGGTTACACAAAATGGCCAAATAGCACATTAAATTATATCTAATGGGACCAAGTGACATCAAGTCAACTAACGGACACGTTTACAATTATTCGAGACCTATTGTAATATATTCCTTGAAATTTTATTAAATAATTTTGGCGTTTTGTGTCCCGTTCGGACACGTTTGTTGTTTAATCCAAATACTAACCGGACATTTTAAAAGCCATCATTACATCTCATGGATCATCACCTGATCCTGGTGGGGCATTCCACGTCCCAAAAGCCAGTTTAGGAAGCCTAGGATCTGACCGCCAAGGTCTCCACCTTCGACCGCCACCTGATCAACATAGCACCGGACCCCCAAGGTCCCTCCTGCAGGTGATGAGCCCACTGGAGGGCAGACTCACGTAACTCCTTCGTGCTGAGCCTGGCCGGGTCCCATGGGTGGAAACCTGGCCACCAGGCGCTAGAGCCATCGAGCCCCTCCCCCAGGCCTGGCTCCAGGGTGGGGCCCCTTTAACCCCATACCAAGCGGGGTACACCAAATCCTTGTTCTAACATTCATCATTAGAGTCTGTTGGATCGTTCTTAGTCTGGCCCTTCACCCAGGACCAGTTTATCTTGGATGACCCTACAAAAGGCAAATTTCCTCGGACAACATAGCCCCTGGGATCACTAGGGCATGCAAACCCCCCACCATTGAAAGGAGCCAGTTAAGGTGGTATTAGGCATCTGATCAGGATGCCTCCTGGATGCCTCCCACTTGAGGTGTTTCGGGCATGTCCCACTGGGAGGAGACCCCGGAGTAGACCCAAGACTCGGTGGAGAAACTACGTCTCCCAGCTGGTCTGGGAACGCCTTGGTATCCTCTCTGAAGAGCTGGAGCAGGTGGCTGGGGAGAGGGAAGCCTGGGCTTCTAAGCTTGAACTGCTGCCTCCGTGACCCGGACCTCCAGAAAAGAGGTTGAAGATGGATGGATGGATGGATGGATGGATGGATGGATGGATGGCATTACATCTCAGTCATGAAGTAAAAAAAAAAAATGCACACTGAGCAGTCAGAGATGATTGAAGCTGCACCACCAGTTGTTGCCAAGCAGAGCTCACAGGTACATAAAGCAATGCTGCATAAAACTATCTGCTATTTTATTATGCTGATAAAACTATCACAAACAAACAAAAAAAACCTGGACACAAACCATTACATGCAGCAGCACTGAGGTTCCCCATCTGTACACACTGGAAAGGCGCATGTTGCCTTCATTACACATGGATTTAATATCAGCTGGGGACTGAAGTCCATAGAATGTTTGGTATTGTTAAATTAAGCAGATTCTCATCTTTCAGGTGACTATAAAAACATCACCATCCTGATTTAGTACGTTTTTATAGCAGCTAATTATACCGGTAATTTTTTTTTAGTGTGCCAGTTCGAGCATTGGGTTTTGTCACATTGCTGGATTAGTATTTCATGTCCTGTTAATGTGTATATTCTTATCAAGCATCATATGACAAATCTGAACATAAAGCCAACATTTCACCACTTTGACTGAAATGCCTGTAGTTGCAGAGATGCATGCTAGTGCAGAAAACTGTGTAGATACAATGACTGCTTACTGTGGTGTAAGAGAACAAGTTTTGTTGGCATCGATGTGGTGATGCGGCTGCTTGGTGATGTCATCATGCCGAGCACATAAAAGGTAAGAGATGGACATTTTGGCTCTCTCTGTTAGCACACTCTGCCTTCTGACAACAGACCTGTATTGCATTTCTATGCATATGTGGAGAGCATGAAATGAAGAGGCTGAATTTATTTCTCAATTCAGGTTTATTAACAATCACGTGTCTCCAACATCTTCTCAAACAGAAAGAGAACTAACTTCCCACATCTCCCCTTTTTATACCCGGGACATCAGCGTACAGAATCACATTGTCATTCACTCCCCAGAGACAATGCATCACCCCCCCAGGTCCTCTCTTCTCCACCTAAACCCTGGTGGTCAGGAAGTCTTCTCGGAGCCATTTCTAAAGACACATTTCACACCCTCCTGTCATCCCCAGGAGGTCCAGACTTATTGTTCCTTCTAAGACGTGAGGTAACAGTGATATACATATGCAGCCTAAGCATCTCAAAAGTAATATACATATGCAGCTTAAGCATCTCAAATATGTGTGCCACATAACCCCCCCCCACCCCAAACGTCGAAGATGAAACAATACAACATAGTCTAGACAGCATGATAAAATCACAACATCAGTCCATATGCTGTCTGGGCTTCAACCTTCTTCCGAACTTGCTGTAGGCGGGCTTCGCCGCTCCCGTGGCGCCATCCTGCAGTGAATCTGCTATCTGAGGATGAGAACTGTTAGTCAATCCCTGAGAGGGCTCTGGGGCATGCTCCCTGGGGAGTCTGCAGCGTCGAGGAGCCCTCGCCACTTGCACAGTTTTACCAACCATCACAAAAGCAGGTTTAAGTCTGTCTATAGCAATTGTTTCCCTCCTGTCCCCTAAATCTAGCAAAAAAGGCTTATCACCTGTTTCCAGCACTCTATATGGGCCGTCATAAGGTGGTCGCAGGGTTGGGCGCTGAGCCTCGTGCCTAACAAAAACAAACTCAGAGTTTTTTAAAGATTTAGATACAAAAACACGTGGAAAAGTGTGATGAACGGGGCCCGGAAGTATGTCCGCTCCGGTGTCGTTCAGTGACCGCTGAGCAGGGGGACGCTCTGGCGCCGGGTTATCGGGAAGAAATTCCCCTGGTAGACGGAGTGGTTGTGCAAACACCAACTCAGCAGGGGAGGCTTTTAACCACTTGCACTCCGTTGTTCCGCGGGCGGGCAAGTCTCTGCGTCCTAGGGCGCACGAGAGCGCACTCGTGCGCCCTCGTGCGCATGACGCATGATAAGGATATTGATGGTGGTGGTGTAGGTGGTGTGGCCTCCAAGCGCCACTGAAAAAAAAATCTGCAAACACAGCCGCGAACAGATTAGTTCATCTGATTGACCTCTCATTCGACTAATAAGAGCCTTGAATTGGGTTTCTGAAACCTTGAAGAACCAATGAATGAAAACCTAGGAAGGAGGACCCGCCTCCCAACGCTTTGAATGCAGTGAGCCAATTGAAGCAGAGAAGTTCGTGAGCTGTTTTTTTTTAAGGCTGGGTGAAGACTGGCTGCTGCAGCGGATCAAAAAAGGACACAGGAAGAGCTCCACAGACCCAGCAGCATGGAGACCATCCACAAATGCAACCTGCGTGACAGGGAGTGCCATTCGTGGATCGGCATGTTCGGCCACAGGCGGTGCTTATTTTGTATTGGTTCCAGCAGAGTAGACGTTATGATTTCTTCCATGGTCATTATAGACCGACGGAGGCTGACGACAAAGGCTGAGTGACACACACGCCTTCGCCAGTCTTTTTTTAATTACTACTGTTATTTGTTTTGAAAAATCGTTCGCCAAAAACCGCAACCATGGAAGCACAAAACCGCAATAATGGAATTATGTTTTGATCGAGTCACGAGACCAGAACCAGAGCGGACCAGCATCGCGTTCGTCTGACAATGAGGAAGACAAGTTCGCCAAGACTCCGCTGTGAAGAGGTAAGGTGTTATAAGCTAAATTATTCTCTATCCCTGAAAATTGTAATCCAAAATGACTTTTGACCGATCAGTAAATTACAGCTGTGCGGTTCACAAAGTCTGAAGTTCGTGCGCCGCGGTACAAGGGGTTGCTCGCAGTGTACAGGCTGTGAACGCCCCCCCCACCCCCGCTATTCTTCTGCAGCGAGGGGGGGGGGGGAGCCGCGGTGACTGCACTGCTGTCCTACATCACCACATAAGGCTAATCCGTTGTGTAGCGATGGCTAAAGTCCATCCTCTGTAGCGAGCGGGGGGGGGGGACAACCCCCCCCCCCCCACACACACACAGTAGCGAGGGGGGGGGAGCCGCTGTGACAGCGTTGCTGTGGAAACATGCAACGAGTGTAATCTGTCATGTAGCGAGGGCCGAACTCTGTCCTTGATAGCGGGGGGGGGGGCGACCCCCCCACACACACACACACAGACACAGCCCTGAGTGTAACCTTTCCTTTGAGCCTAAAATGAAGCTTCTACATTGAATCATTCAAAAGTTACAGACGTTTTTCCAAACTGTGCCATTTGGCACAATTTGGCACAGTTCCAAAACGCCTGGGAACAGCCTGAGAACAAAGCTGTGTAAAATATTCATTTTTTGTGGTATTGTTACCAAATTTGGATCTCAGCTGGATAACACTTGGTTCTACATTTCTGTTGCATTTTCCAGCCGGATCGGACAGCTGTGTGTTATTTACAAGCATTTGTATCCAAAAAAACACTGTGTCCAAATTTTTTTTCTTCAAGTTCAGTATGTTTAGATGACTGTAACTCAGTGGCCGGAGCACGTAGAGAGATTATGTTTTTTTTGCCAAAAAATTCAAAGTGTTTTCTTTTAAATGAGACCAACCCCATGAAGATGCTGCAAAGGGTTGAAGAACAGCTTTCGATTTACTTTGGGCACATTATTTTTTGGCATTTTTAGGAAAATTGCCCGGAGTGCAAGTGGTTAAGTCCTCTTTAGGTGCAGAACGCAACCCTAATAAAACCCATGGTAGTCTGTTTACTCAATTTGCATCCGTCAGCGATGCTCTGAGGGCTGCTTTCAATGACCTATGAAAACGCTCGCATAAACCATTAGCCTGGGGGTGGTACGCGGTAGTGCAGTGGATTGTTATCCCCAGGCTGTGGGCCATCGCTGACCAAAGCTCAGAAACAAATTGAGGCCCCCTGTCGGACGTAATATCCATCGGGACCCCAAAACGCGCTACCCAAGCCGTTAAAAATGTGCGGGCCACCTCTGCGGCTGTGGTTGATGCCAGTGGGACCACTTCAGGCCAACGCGTGGTGCGGTCCACCATTGTCAAAAGATGCGTGCACCCCTGCGACGAGGGTAGGGGGCCTACGAGGTCGACATGCATTTGAGGGTTTTTGTTTTTTAAGCGCAGCATACAATGGTTGCATGAGCTGCGCTGCGCGGGGGAGGAAACGGTTATAAAAATTACCATTCCCAAAAACTCCTGTAGTGCTCTGACCGTTTGTGGCTGGGGAAAATCTGCTACTGCGCGCATTTTGTCCGGCAGCGGAACTGCTCCCTCTGGGGAGACGTGGTGCCCCAAAAAATCAATCTGTGCCACCCCGAACTGGCACTTCGCTGGGTTGATTATTAACCCGTGCTCCCCCAACCTCCAGAAAACTGCCGTGAGGTGCTTTTCGTGTTCTTCTTCGGACGCGCTGGCTACCAAAATGTTGTCCAGGTAGACGAACACAAAAGGGAGATCGCGTAACACCGCATCCATCATGCGCTGGTAAGTTTGCGCGCCGCCTTTAAGCCCAAACGGCATGCACAAAAACTCAAAAAGTCCAAACGGAGTTATTACCGCTGTTTTGGGAATGTCCTCAGTGAGTACTGGGACTTGATGATAACTGCGGACTAAGTCTATTTTAGAAAAAATGCGCGCCCCCGCCAGATGAACCGAAAAATCCTGAATATGGGGGATTGGGTAGCGGTCATGCGCTGTGGCGTTGTTCAACCTGCGAAAATCACCGCAAGGTTGCCACGAGCTGTCAGTCTTAGGGACCATGTGGAGCGGGGAAGCCCATGGGCTATTCGAATGTCGAATGATGCCCAACTTTTCGAGGTTGGCGAACTCCTCGCGCGTTATGGTCAGTTTAGCTGCATCCAAGCGCCGAGCTTTTGCAAAAACGGGGGGACCAGCGGTAGTGATAAAGTGCTCCACCCCGTGTTTAGCAACGGCTGCTGAAAAAGTAGGAACCGTTAGTGCTGGAAACTGAGTGAGGAGTGTGTGAAACTTATCGCCTGCTGTGGCGACGTTGGCTTGTGCTGTGGGCGGGGACACTCGAGCTGCACAAGGGATAGAGTAAAACGAGAGTGCATTAACCAAGCGTCTATTTGGGAGATCAACCAACAACCCATGTGAGCACAGAAAATCAGCACCTAATATGTTGAAACTCACCGCCGCTATAATAAAAGTCCACTCATATGTGCGGCCGTGCAGGGACAGAAGTAGGGTCCTTTCACCGAAGGTCTTAATGCTCGAGCCGTTCGCCGCTGATGCCCCGTGACTCCCGGGGCCCGCCAACCGGTCAGCGTAGGTTGGCATGATGAAACTCACTTGGGAGCCTGTGTCCACGAGGAATTGCCTCCCAGAACGCGCATCCATCAGGTAGAGCAGCTTGTTCTGTTCACCGAGGGCTGCAGCTGCTACCGACTCCCGGTCCTGGAGTTTCCCGAGCTCTGGAACTGACACGGCGGTATACACTTGCGTGCCCTCTCTGCGAAGTGACGATGGTAAAAACAGAGGTCATCTCCTCCGCGGTGCCGGGGCTTCGCCGCCGCCGTTGTTGGTGTATCTGCCTCCATCGCTTCTGGCCCTTTGCCGTTCCTGGTCGTCGCGCTGAGATCTGCCGCTGCTGCGGTGGCCGTGTGCCGTTCGCTGGCGTTGAGAATCCGCTGCACCTCCTGGGCTAGCGCACGGAAGTCCCGCTGGGTCACAAACTGGGAGCCCGCCAGGGTCGCCCTCGTCTGCGACGGTAGAGTTCTCAGGAAGATGTGAGTGAAGAGGAAATTGTCGTTGTCTGAGCCTCTCAGCTTCAGCATGTCTTCCATCAGGTCAACAGGCGTGTTTTCTCCCAAGTCGTGCAGGACCAGGAGTCTCTCAGCTCTCTCCTGGGCTGAGGGAGTGAAACGCTGGATGAGGGCAGCTTTCAACCCGCCGTATTTGTCGCCAGTGGGTGGGCGCTGCACCAGACTCCACACATGTCGAGCTGTGTGGCTATCGAGCTTGACGATGACGTGGTAGAACTTTGTGTCATCTGCTGTTATTCCCCCGAGAGCGAACTGGGCTTCAGCCAGGAGGAACCATGAGTCCGGGTTGTCCTGCCAGAATTCTGGTAGCTTGACTGAGACTGCGCTTGCCCGGCTGGTCCCTGGCGAGTCTGGTTCGGGGGAATCGTCTCTGCCCATGATACGTCTTAAGGTCACCTGTGTGGAGAGCGTGAAATGAAGAGGCTGAATTTATTTCTCAATTCAGGTTTATTAACAATCACGTGTCTCCAACATCTTCTCAAACAGAAAGAGAACTAACTTCCCACATCTCCCCTTTTTATACCCGGGACATCAGAGTACAGAATCACATTGTCATTCACTCCCCAGAGACAATACATCACCCCCCCAGGTCCTCTCTTCTCCACCTAAACCCTGGTGGTCAGGAAGTCTTCTCAGAGCCATTTCTAAAGACACATTTCACACCCTCCTGTCATCCCCAGGAGGTCCAGACTTATTGTTCCTTCTAAGACGTGAGGTAACAGTGATATACATATGCAGCCTAAGCATCTCAAAAGTAATATACATATGCAGCTTAAGCATCTCAAATATGTGTGCCACACATAGTTATTATTAAAGTTCGTGTTCCCAGCAAACACCACTCTTTATTGGTCCTTACAGTTTTCCAGACATAACATTTGGCGACAAGAGTTAAGCATGGAGGCATGTTTGAGACCACTGCAGCCATTTCTGGAGACCCCCAGTGAGCCCCCCGTACCGTGGCTGCGCTGGCTTGATGCTTTTGAGACCAACGTATCGGCATTAAACCTAGGCAAGCTAGACAATGTATGGAAGTGAGCTCTACTGGTTCACAATCTGGGCATAGAAGGTCAACATATTTTCTACATGCTAGGGCCAACAGAATCGTTTGCTGAGTCAGTCGAGCTGCTAGCTAGCTACTTTACCACACCCAACAACGTGTTGCCACGGCACATCAGGTTCCACCAACGTTGACAGAAGATGGGAGAGACGACACAACAGTTCATCGTGGACCTTCACCACCTAGCTTGCATGTGCAGATTCGGGTTATTGGAGGACGAAATGATGTGGGACCAGTTGGCCGAGCACACTAGCAACCCACGGCTGTGGACGAAGATGTTAACAGTGGCGAACAACATGACACTAGCTAGTACCATTGAGCTAGCATTCCAGCTAGAGGCCGGCGACAGGTTAGCATTGGAGCACACAATTGAGGTCTGGAGGCACGGCGTACGCATTCTGCAAAGCAGGGCTGGATGATGTCAGCCTACCGCTCTTGCTCAACACCATCGCAGGGAGATCAATGTTGAACTGGGTCACAGTGAAGAAGTTCTTTCCCAACCACCCGATCGGGAAAAACCCAGCAGAGCTGTACGGGTATGATGGCTTCCGGATCAGCAATGTAGGGACCGTCACACTAACAGTCTGCTACGCATTAAGAGTCGTTACTGATTTGTTTTCCAAGTGGCTATGCATGGAGACTACATACTAGGAAGTGACCAGTGTTATCAACTGGGCTTCTCCATCCGCAACAGTAATGGATTCCATTTGACCAATGATGACGAGTGGGATGCAACACACCCAGACAACAATGACAAGGGTACAGCCGTCCTGTGCTTATAGAAAGAGCACCGCCTGGAGAAGGGGCAGCGACCAGACTCGCCTCAGATCCTTACCAAGCATAAGCCTCTGGGAGCTGCTGTAGAGCTGCAAGAGAGGGAGCTTGTGTGTCAGAAACCCCAGGACACAACAACCCAGTGCAGGTTCTACCAACGGCGACAGCAACATATCGCCACAACCAGACTTCCCAGGAGAGGGGGAGAAGAAACTGGCTGCTTCTGAATCCATTCCCGGCACCAGCCTCCAGGAGCCACTGCTGAGCCGCAGGATGAAGGGTCCGTGATCAAGCAAAGCACAACAGAACCACCGGACACCTTCCAAATCCATGACCAGCGTTGGGCTCCAGGAGCTGCACCTGGGCTGCAGGATGAAGAGTCTGTGACCTAACAGGATGCAGCAGAACCACCACAACCTGGTGGACGCCCCACAGCAGACATGAGAGCCACACCATCACAATAATGACTCCGAGTACAGCTGAACAGGATGCTGCTCATGGTGATGGACTAGGTTCAGGTCCACAGAACCAAACGACCAGACCCACAGCTGGCCTCAGCACCGTCTCCACCACTACCGGCACCCGCTAAGATCACCGTGCAGCTGGGGCCAGCGACCTTCCAGCTGGTGGATGGTTCGATGTGGCACGCCAACCGTCTCTGCCAGATTCGAGCAGTGGACCTGGATGAGAAGGCTTCTGTTATTGTAACAAATTGGGGAGGGTCGATTCGATTATGTGTATTCTTCTGTTTTTCCCAGGTGGGGGGGGGGGGTGTGAATGTGGTGTAAGAGAACCACAAGTTTGGTTGGCATCGGTGTGGTGACGTGGCTGCTGGTGACGCGGCTGCTGGTGACATCATCATGCTGAGCACATAAAAGGTAAGGGACAGCCATTTTAGCTCTCTCTGTTAAACTTTAAACTATATTTATTTATATAGTTGTCATAAATCGCCCTACCAGGGTAGGACTGAGGACACCAATTGCCATCTATGAGTTTTCAACATTTGCTAACAAAAACACAAGCACTACACAAAACACTACACTTACAAATAAAGGGAAATAGGAGGAATGGCACACGGCGATGAGAGGGCTCTCGTCTACAAAATAATGAGAGAACAGCCTGGCAGGAGCCAGGCTGAGGCACATGGGCACGCCAGGGGGAAAAGAGAGCAAAATGGAGCACACCCAAACAAACCCACGGAGAAACACACTAACAATCAGAAGGACGCTGCAAAGAGTAATCTGAGCATTCATCCTCAAATAAGCAAGGAGAAATTAACACAAATCATGAACAGGTGTGGGTGGCATGAGCGAGGATGAGAACAAATTAATGTCAGGTGTGACAGCCCGCGAACACAGTTTGACAGACGGAAATGACACAACGTGCTGTCACAATAAAATACAGACCGAGAATGAGTAATGACACAGAGGATGAATACAGAAAGTACAAGGGTAGTTAACAATGAAATAAATATGCACAGATACAAAAATGGAAGCAGACCAAAATACACAAAGAAGAAATAATACAACCAGGAGATGAAAATAATATAAAATGGATGAACACCAAAATACTGCAGGAGGGGTGAGGACAGGGACAGACGAGGCACAAAGCTAAACACAAAAAGATAAATTGAGATACAGGATAAACTTAAACATGTAAACTAAAAACCCATGATGAATAAACAAAATGAGATGTGATAACAAGAACTTAAACCAGAAGCAAAGGACAATTCAGATAGCAAAGTACAACAAACCCAAACCCACTACAAAATAATCCGAGATGAAAAAGTACAGACCATAATAGAAAAACCTGAAGCGTGCCCCTGGTGCTCCCCCCATGCTCCACTTCATGACAATAGCACCTTTCATACAATAAAGTGCAGCTCAAAGTGCTTTACAGTTAAAAATTCCAGACAAAAATGCAAACAAAACAATAAAAAGACAAAGAGAGCCCTCCCCAAGCCCTCCCCCCATCCCCACTCTCGTCCAAGGCATCCATCCACCCGACCCCCAATGTCATGAACCGAGCTGGTTTGTCATTCGGACTCAGTTCTGACCTTCAGTGGCTCAGGCTTTCTGTGTATTTGTGTATTATGTTATCTTTTGAAGTTCTTGTAGTTTCTATATTCACTTGTTATTTTTCCATACCTGTAACCACTGTTTTCTGGCCGGCAGCTGTGAGGCAGCCTCCTTTGGCCTACACTCATGTGGGCGCTGTCTGACACTTGCCGGTCCGACCATGCCCCCTCTCTCATGACAGTCAGCTGGTGCCACTCCCACTAATTACCTTTCCCGCTCTTGCCCAGGTGCGCCCAATCTTCCCTGCCAGCAATGCTTGTACTTTAGCAACTTTTTGCCAGTCAAGCATTGCTGGATCATTGATTGTCATTCTCATCCCTTGAGCCACTGTACGCTGTGGTCTGCCTGCTTCACGTAAGCCAGTAAGTGTACCTTGTTGTCTTCTGTATTTTTTGTGCCACTGTACAATGTGTCCTGCCTGCTTCACGTCCGCCGTGAAGCCAGTGAGTATACCCATTTTATTGCTATTTTTGTACATCTTCACTTTTGGGAACTGTTTACCTTCTCTTAAATAAATGCGTTTGTGGTGTAACCTGCACTTTAGTCCATCTTTCCACTCCTCCGTGCGCTGCGTAAAAGCACACGGGGGAGAAATTGTAACAGAATGATCCAGCCATAAAAGGATTTAGCAGGTTGCACCCACACAAAACTTTTTTCTTTGAACAATCTTTTATACACCTGTTGGAGTGCACGACGCCCCAGGCTCACCGGCCTTGTCGAAGCAAAGGAGGAACAGCAGTGGGGACTCCCTCGGTGGTGGAGGAATGGACGGCAGACAACATCCAGGACTTTGTGGATGAGGCTCTAGCCGCCCGGAGACAAAAGAAGACTTGGGAGTGTTTGAATGAAGCGGTGGGAGTCCTGGAGGCACATCCGGGTCTATGGAACTGCCCACAGTACGCGGATATGCTGGCCACAGTCTGTGCACTCCAGCGCTTATTTCCAGGTTTGACGTTTCCTACGGAGTTGAGGCGAAGGCACTGTCCCCAGCAGACTTCCATCATCCGCTATGCTTCGCCCGACTCGCCTCCTGCTCCAGCACGCACTTCGCCAGCTCCACGACGGTGCCACCACCCTGCTCTGATCCAGCAGAGAGAAGACTCTGCTTCTCAGACAGCAACTTTTGCCTCATCGAGCAAGACAATTCCCACAGCATTATCCTGTTCAAGTTCTCATTTGCTGACTGTGACGCCAGTCTATTCCTCCTCCTCTGCTGTTTTTTTTCTGTCATGTCCTTGGTGAGTTCTCCCGCTGCTGAGAATTTTGGCTACGCCCCTCCCGGTTCTGCTCACCTCTGCCTCCACGGAGACGGCTCCTCCTCTATCCACTAGGGGGCCCGGATTCACCGTAGACATGGAGAGGGATGGCTGGCCACCTGCTGCTACAGAGAACATCGTTCACCGGGATGACAGGCAAGTGTCATTTATTTCTCCTCCTATTAATGATATTGTGCCTTGTCTGACTCCCAGTGATGAGGCTCAGGGTTTGCAGTCCCCTGAGCTCTCAACACCCGTAGCAGCAAACCTTTCTTCACCTACCCCTCCGTGTCTCCCCCATCTTTCCCTTAGTGTCTGCCGGCCCCGGAAACGAGCCTGCCAGACAATGGAGGAGCCCATGGCCTTGGAGGATCCAAACCCAGGGTCAGCACAGAGCCAACCCCCAGCTGCCATGCTGGAAGAGCCACTAGCGTGGATGATTTTGTCTGGGGACACCATGACTGTAATAACCATCATGCCTGCTGCGGAGGCTGCCATAGCAGTGTCAGCTTCCGAGCTGGACCTTCAGAGGGCTGAGCCCGAGATGACATCACCTGGATCGTTGGTGTCCTGGACAGCGGTGGAGCTCGAGCTCAGGCAAGTGCTCTCTTTTGTCTTTCTCCTTTCCTTATTAGAGCAATGTTGCCTGTCTCTTGGTGAGGAGAGCCAGGTGCAGCCGCCCGCTGCACCTGAGCTCGCCTTGCCGGGCTCCACCACTGCCGGTGACCCTGATCCTGCCTCTCCTTGTGTTCCCTCTGACCCTCCTCCCAGGGTCGCCAGAGATGTTCCTAAACCACCTGAAGTCTCCGAGGATCCAGGTTCGCCGGTGAAGGTCAGCGTTGGTCCAGCTTCCCCCACCATGGTCACCGTGGACCCGCCTTCTGTGCCTTCGCCTGGGGTTCCCCTGGTTGACCGTCTCCTGGGTCTGGTGCTCTTATAGGTTGGCTGGTCCACCATGGGTGCAGCTCTGGCCCAGTCCGGGTCCACCGTGGGTGCAGCAGAGTTCCGGTCTGGGTCCACCGCGGGTGCAGCAGAGCTCTGGTCCGGGTCCACCGTGAGTACAGCAGATCTCCAGCCGGGGTCAACTGTGGGTGCAACAGAGCTCCAGCCCGGATTCACCGTGGGTGCTGCTTTGTCCCAGACCGGGACCACCGAGGATGCACCTGGTCAGCCTGAGGACACTGAGGCCTCTTTTCCTTTGCCAGATGCCTTTGGGATCCAGCTTCCCCCGCCATGGTCACCGTGGACCCACCTCCTGTGCCTTCGCCTGGGGTTCCCCTGGTTGACCGTCTCCTGGATCTGGTGCTCTTATAGGTCGGCTGGCCCACCGTGGGTGCAGCTCTGGCCCAGTCCAGGTCCACCGTGGGTGCAGCAGAGTTCCAGTCTGGGTCCACCACGGGTGCAGCAGAGCTCTGATCTGGGTCCACCGCGGGTACAGCAGATCTCCAGCCGGGGTCAACTGTGGGTGCAGCAGAGCTCCAGCCAGGGTCAACTGCGGGTGCAGCAGAGCTCCAGCCCGGATTCACCATGGGTGCTGCTTTGTCCCAGACCGGGACCACCGAGGATGCACCTGGTCAGCCTGAGGACGCTGAGGCCTCTTTTCCTTTGCCAGACGCCTTCAGGGTTCCCCTCCCTCCCCCGCCAGACATCATCAGGGTTCCCCTCCTCTGGCCCTGCTTTCCATCCTTTGGCCTTCTTGTGGGGCAACCACCTCCTGGGTTATCTCTGCGGCCCTGGTGGCTTAAAGACTCAGGCCGGCCGCCTGAGGGACTGAGTCTCTGGGTGAGGTGGCCCATATTTTACGGCAGGCCACCGGACTTTGTCCACCGGATTTTCAGCTGGGCCTTGGACTCTGGGCATCCTCCTGAGCTTCCACACTTCTGGACTTGGGGGGGGGGGGGGGTAAATAAATGTGTTTTCTGTCATGGGCCTGGGGTGGGGCTGTATTTTGTTCTCTCCGTACCTGTTCCCCCTACCTCCCACCCGGGTTCATTGGTTGTTGTTCTTGCTGGGGGGAGGGGGGGGTTCTTTTGTGTTGTTACCTTGGGTGTCTGGTATCCACCCCTTGAGAGGGGGGCTCTGTCATGAACCAAGCCGGTTTGTTATTCAGGCTCGGTTCTGACCTTCAGTGGCTCAGGCTTTCTGTATATTTGTGTATTGTTATCTTTTGAAGTTCTTGTAGTTTCTATGTTCACTTGTTATTGTTTCCGTACCTGTAGCCTATAGAGGCCGATGTGGGTACAGCACCTCTCAGACTGACTGAACCAGCACACCCTAGATCATCAGAGTCCTGGACGGCGGTCAAGCCCGAGATCAGGCAACTGTGCTCCATAATGTCTACAATGCCTATGTTGAAGTCACACTGCCCGACTCATGGTGAGGAGGGCCAAGGGCAGCTTGCAGCAGCTCTCAGGCTCACCTCACTGGGCTCTGCTGCTGCCAGCGACCCTGACTGTTTCGAAGGTCCTTGCCAAGGCCGCCAGAGAGCAGCCAATCCCACCAGAGGCCGCTGAGGATCCGGGGTCAGCACCAGGGGTCGTGGAGAGTCCTACCTCCCTCGCTGGGGAGGCCACTGCGGGAGCAATGAGGTCCCTGATGGGGACTACCGCTGGTGCAATGGTGCTCCAGCTGGAGCCCACCGTGGGTACTGCAGAGCTTCAATCGGGGGTCACTGCGGGTGCACCAGAACTCCAGCTGGAGTCCACCGCGGGTATAGCAGAGCTCCAGCCGGGAGTCACCGCGGGTGCAGCAGAGCTCCAGCCGGAGTACACCACGGGTGCAGTGGAGCTCCAGCCGGAGTACACCACGGGTGCAGTGGAGCTCCAGCCGGGAGTCACTGCGGGTGCAGCTCTCTCCCCCAGCTCAGAGCTACGGGGGGCAGGGGGCTCCTTCCTCATCTCTTCTTTATGATGTTGGGGCTCTCCTTCCTTAGTATCCCCTTCAATTGGGCCTTCCCATGGGGAGACTGCCTCCTGGGCCGCCGCTTCTGAGCTGGTGGCTCAAGGACCAAGCTCGTCCATCCGACAAACTGTGTCGTGGGGTAGGGTGGCCCATTTTCTCTGGCCGGCCACCTGACCCGCTCTCCCAGGCAGTCCGACGGGTCTTGGACCTGGATAGACCACCTGATTGGCCTCTTTGCCTCACCCCTGGGGCCTGGGACTCTAGTCGGCCCCCTGAACTTTGGACTCCTGGGTAGAGGGGTATTGTCCTAGGTTGGGGCTGGGAGGGGGTTCACCTCACCTTGTTTGTATATTGTTTTTGTATTATTTACTTGTTGCTTCCCTCCAAACCTGTTTTCCCCCACCTCCCACCCTGGGTTGTTGTTTTCCTCTGGGGGCGGGGGGGGGGGGGGTCCCTTATTGTGTTTTTTTGTGTTTCTCTTCTGGTGTCAATAGGGTGTCTTGAATCCACCCCTTGGGGGGGGGGGCTCTGTCATGAACTTGGGGTTGGTAGTAGGGGTGGGTTCAAAAGATCAATATATCGATATGGATCGATACATGTTTGACTGAGCCGATATCGATCCACAAAATCCGCGGATCGATCTTTTAATATTAATATGTTTTAATATAATATTTTTACATTTGTGAACGTCTGCTGAGTATAATCGGGTCGAAACCGGGTCAGTGAGCCAGGAACAACGGCCGAGAAGCATAATCAACTGACGCGCTAACGGAGCTAGCAAGCTAACGGATATGCTAGTTCTTCTTCTGTGGTGTTAAAACGGTTGTCATCCGGCAAGAGTTTCCTGCCGCGCGTGCTCTTTCGTGTTTACACGAGCGGAGATAATAACGTGCGTCTCTTAATTTAGCAACAAAAGTCACCGTAAAGACTGTCCTCAACAGCTTCTGAATATTTTTCATAAATAAAACTTGTGTGTTCCCTGCGGCGCGTGCACACGTCTTTTGTGTTTACATGACACGGAGTTAATAACGTGCGTCTCTTAATTTAGCAGCAAAAGTCACCGTATAGACTGTCCTCAACAGCTTCTTAATATTTTTCATAAAGCGGGGATAAACGGACTTTTACTCCATGCAGCGCTGTGGTGGAACATAAAGTTGACGACTGATAAAGGGAAAATGCGGAGACTGAAACCCGTGAAGCAGAGACTTGGAGCTGCTGAGACTGTAAGTATAATATTTG
Organism: Pholidichthys leucotaenia; assembly: GCA_020510985.1. Classification (NCBI taxonomy): domain Eukaryota; kingdom Metazoa; phylum Chordata; class Actinopteri; order Cichliformes; family Pholidichthyidae; genus Pholidichthys; species Pholidichthys leucotaenia. Next base: position 38,975,721 of record CM035841.1, on the reverse strand, counting down.
TTTCTTTTAACATTTGTCTATGGCTGTGTTGTTAGACATGTATATGTTGGACACTGCATATGTGATTTAACCTCACGACATGTATATGTTGGACACTGCATATGTGATTTAACCTCACGATGAAGGAGAGCCATAGACCTGCAGTCCCCTGCGGTGCGGAGCCGCAGAGCCTGGACCCCCTGCGGAGGACAGGGGACAGAAGACTTCCTGACCGCTGAAGCTCGAGAGGAGAGAAGGGAGAGTTATGTAAATAAAAGGTTGATGAATGTGAATAAAGGGATTTTGGTAGAGATGTGTGATTTCCCCTGTGAGGGAGATGGTTTGATGTGAGAATGTTTAAAAGGGAGAACTTTGGTGTGTTCACCCTCTTTGTTCGCTGCTCAGGAATGAGAGCAGACTGTGGGATGATTACTTGAAATAAACTGGAATTAAATGCAATTCGGTTTCGTTATTCAAGGCTCCCCACATTGGTGACTGATGACGTTGAGAATGACCGACGAAGGTCTCAGGGTCCCGGACTCACAGCACTCAGAGCTGGCGAGCGCAGTGGCCGTTAAGCTGCCTGATTTCTGGCAGGATAACCCACGGTCGTGGTTTCTGCAAGCAGAGTCGCAGTTCGCGCTCGCAGGAGTAACGGTGGATGACACTAAGTTCCACCATGTCATCGCTAAACTGGACAACAGCACAGCTCGGTGTGTGCAGAGTTTGGTGGAGCAGCCACCCGCAACCGACAGGTACGGCAAGCTGAAATCCACCCTCATCAAGTTTTTCACCCCCTCGGCCGAAGTGAGGGCGAGGAGGATCCTGTCTTTGCTAGACCAAGGAGGACACAGGCCGAGCGCCCTGATGGAGGAGATGATACAGCTGAGAGGGTTGGACAACGATGATTTCATTTTTCAGTTCATCTTCCTCTCCAACCTCCCGACGCATGCGAGAAGCACGCTGGCCGGCAAAAAGTGTCACACCCTGGAGGAGTTCCGGGAGCTGGCCCAGGAAGCAGATGGGATCCTGGACGCCTGCGGCGGGCAGGCAACCACAGCGGCGACCCGAGACAGCGGGGAGCCAGAGGCGGCAGACCCAGACTGGCCGATGACGGCGGCAGCATGGCCGCGACGAGGTGGAGCCAATGGTCCGGCGGCAGAGGCGCGGACACGACACAGCAGAGGAGAAGATCTCTGCTTTTACCATTGGAGGTTCGCGGAGAAGGCACGCAGGTGTGTGCCGCCCTGCAACTTCAGGAGTTCGGGAAACGGCAAGACCGGGGGTCGCTAGCAGCTTCGACCCTCGGAGAACGCAGCAAGCTGCTCTACATCACGGATGCGCGCTCCGGACGAGAGTTCCTCATTGACACCGGAGCCCAAGTGAGCTTCGTCACCCCAACATACGCGGACCGGGTGGCTGGACCCCACGGTAGCGGAGCTACGGCGGCAAATGGCTCGAACATCAACACCTACGGGAGAAGGACCTTGCCTTTATGCTTACATGGCCGCACATATGAATGGACTTTTGTAATAGCGGCGGTGAGTTTCAACATGTTGGGCGCGGATTTTTTGTGTTCACACAACCTGTTAGTTGATCTTGCTAATAGACGGCTGGTAAATGCACTCTCTTTTTACTCTCTCCCCTGTTCAGCTCGAGTGTCCCCGCCACCAGTATAGACCCACGTCGCTACAGCAGGTGGTAAGTTTCACACACTCCTCACCCAATTTCCAGCGCTCACTGTGCCCACTTTTTCAGCGACAGTCGCGAAGCACGGGGTGAAACACTTTATCCCCACATCTGGTCCTCCCGTGTTTGCAAAAGCTCGGCGCTTGGATGCAGTTAAGCTCGCCATTGCGCGCGAGGAGTTCGCCAGCCTGGAGAGGCTAGGTATCGTTCGTAGGTCGAAAAGCCCGTGGGCTTCGCCGCTCCACATGGTACCGAAAGCCGATGGCTCCTGGAGACCGTGTGGGGATTACCGCAGGCTAAACAACGCTACGGCGCACGATCATTATCCCATCCCGCACATTCAGGATTTTTCGGTGCACCTGGCGGGGGCGCGCATTTTTTCAAAGATTGATCTGGTTCGCGGCTATCACCAAGTCCCAGTCCAACCAGAGGACATTCCTAAAACAGCGGTAATAACCCCATTCGGACTTTTCGAATTTTTACACATGCCGTTTGGTCTCAAAGGGGCGGCGCAAACGTTTCAGCGGATGATGGATGCCGTGTTACGCGATCTCCCTTTCGTATTTGTGTACCTCGACGACATTTTGGTCGCGAGTACTTCAGAGGACGAACACGAAACACACCTCACAGCAGTTTTTAGGAGGCTGGGAGAGCACGGCTTAATAGTTAACCCAGCCAAGTGCCAGTTCGGCGTCGAGCGGATCGATTTTTTGGGTCACCGCGTCTCCCCGGAGGGAGCGGTTCCGTTACCAGATAAAGTACGCGAGGTAGCGGATTTTCCCCGTCCACAAACGGTCAAATCACTGCAGGAATTCTTGGGGATGGTGAATTTTTATAACCGATTCCTGCCCCACGCAGCCCAAATCATGCAACCGTTATATGCCGCGCTCAAAAAACAAAAACCGACCCAGGCGGTCGAATGGTCCCCGGAGCGGGAGCGCGCGTTCACAGAGGTTAAAAAAGCCTTGGCTGACGCTGCGCTCCTGGCCCACCCAGACCCTGCAGCACGTATCGCGCTGACGACAGACGCTTCGGATTTAGCCATAGGGGCCGTTATTGAGCAACAGGTAGCCGGAGTTTGGCAGCCTTTGGCTTTCTTTAGCAAATCTTTAAGCGCGACTGAACGAAAATACAGCACGTTCGACAGAGAACTGTTGGCGCTGCATTTGGCTATTCGTCATTTCCAGTTCTGGCTGGAAGGACGGTGCTTCACCGCTTATGTAGACCACAAGCCGCTCACATACGCCATGGCCAAAATTTCAGACCAGTGGTCCGGCAGGCAGCAGAGGCAGCTGGCCGCAATCTCGGAATTTACCACTGACATTAGGCACGTTGCGGGCAAATTCAATGTAGTAGCAGATTGTCTCTCACGCGCATTCACGACTCCAACACGCGCAGAGGCAGAACGGACCACCGTAACCGCGCCGCAGGAGAGCGGCACGGTGGCGCGCGCAGCCCCGGTGCACGTGGGTATAGATTACGCAGCCATGGCAGCGGACCAGGGGGCGGACGCAGACGTGCGCGCGCTCCAGTCTGGACCAACAGGGTTAAGGCTGGAGAGCAAGTGTTTACAAACCGGTATGCCCCCCCTGATCTGCGACATGTCGACGGGGCGCCCGCGTCCGGTGGCTCCGGCCACGTGGCACCGCCGTGTTTTTGACTCGGTCCACTCACTGGCGCACCAGGGGGTGCGCGCGTCGGTGAAACTGGTGGCGGAAAAGTTTGTTTGGCCGTGCCTGCGCAAGCACGTGAAGGAATGGGCAAAAACCTGCATTTCCTGTCAACGGGCCAAAATTCACAAGCACACAAGAGCCCCGTTAGAACCGTTCCGCATTCCGGCCAGAATGTTTGACCATGTGCATGTCGACCTTGTGGGCCCCCTACCGGCATCGCAGGGGTTCACGCATCTTTTGACAATGGTGGACCGAACCACACGTTGGCCGGAAGTGGTCCCACTTGCGACGACCACGGCCGCGGAGGTGGCTCGCGTTTTTTTAACGGTTTGGGTGGCGCGCTTCGGGGTTCCGTCGGACATTACGTCCGATAGAGGACCGCAATTCATCTCTGAGCTGTGGTCAGCGATGGCCAACGGCTTAGGAGCCAAAATTCACCGCACTACGGCTTACCACCCTCAGGCTAATGGTTTATGCGAGCGTTTTCATAGGTCTTTGAAGGCAGCACTCAGAGCGTCGCTCACGGATGCAGATTGGGTAAATAAACTGCCATGGGTTTTATTAGGGTTGCGTTCTGCGCCTAAAGAAGACTTAGACGCCTCCCCAGCGGAGCTGGTATTCGCACAAACTCTGAGGCTGCCAGGCGAGTTTTTACCAGAGCACCTAGAGCCCCCACCTCTCTCTGCTCTGGGACCGTTAGTTGGCACGGGAGCAGACACGCTCCCGGGTCCGGTTCATCACGCTTTTCCACGAGTTTTCGTCCCCAAGGCTTTGAAAAATGCCGACTTCGTTTTTGTCAGGCACGAAGCCCTAAAAGCAACGCTCAAACCACCTTACGAAGGGCCATTTCGAGTGCTGGAGGCAGGTGATAAGCAATTTGTGCTAGATTTTGGAGACAGAAAAGAGACAGTCAGTATTGACAGACTAAAACCTGCTTTTGTCATGAAGGACGTGTCTGTACCGGTCGCAGTGGCGCCTCGACGAGGCAGGCCCCCGCAGAGGGCAAATAATCACTCTCTTCCTCAGTCAACAGAGCCGAAGCAGAAAGGCGCCGCAGGCAAGGCGGGGCCAACTCACAGCAGATTCGGCAGACGGTTGAAGCCCAAGCAGCGCACAGACTGAATGTTGGTGTTGATTATTCAGTAGTGAGTAAGGTGTTATTAAATTTTAGGAAATAGTCTGTTCTTCATCGTTTGGGGGGGGTTATATGGCTGTGTTGTTAGACATGTATATGTTGGACACTGCATATTTGATTTAACCTCACGACATGTATATGTTGGACACTGCATATGTGATTTAACCTCACGATGAAGGAGAGCCACAGAGCTGCAGTCCCCTGCGGTGCGGAGCCGCAGAGCCTGGACCCCCTGCGGAGGACAGGGGACAGAAGACTTCCTGACCGCTGAAGCTCGAGAGGAGAGAAGGGAGAGTTATGTAAATAAAAGGTTGATGAATGTGAATAAAGGGATTTTGGTAGAGATGTGTGATTTCCCCTGCGAGGGAGATGGTTTGATGTGAGAATGTTTAAAAGGGAGAACTTTGGTGTGTTCACCCTCTTTGTTCGCTGCTCAGGAATGAGAGCAGACTGTGGGATGATTACTTGAAATAAACTGGAATTAAATGCAATTCGGTTTCGTTATTCAAGGCTCCCCACAGTGTCGTCAATTAATAATTTATCTGGCATGATGATGGTTTCTTTTACAAACTATGGACACAGAGAGAACTGTTGGTTAAGCGCTGTGAATAAATGCAGAATTAAGGTATATTTTATGAGATTATGGACTTCTGCCACTTAAGCGATGTGAAGAGAATAAATCACAATAAAATTAATAAAGGCTGCAGTACAACAAGCTATTTTTACTCAGTAGAACTAAATTGAAATGAACAAACCTTCTCAGGAAACGAACTGAAACCCTTTTCCAACACTGAAAGTTAATTTGTAGTTAAAATATAAAAAAAAACCCTAAATTATTAAACCCTACTGTGGTGTGGCGATCTAAAAATATGAATGTTAATTTTACTGTGAAATCTATTCTTTTTATCTGCCTTCAGATGTGTGAAGACTGGAAGCTCCATCCTCACGGAGACCTTCTGAAGGTCAGAGGTCATCAGTGGAGGAGCATCCCTGCTTCATGTGGATTTCAGCACAGAAGAAGACCTTCAAATTCAAGATTCAAGGAGGTGCTGCCATCATTTTCTCCACACTAACATGCATTCAATGCAATTTAGTTGTTGTAATGACAAATTCTTTTATTTCTTTTTTTAAAGTTCTCAGCAAGAACACAATATTGGTCTTTTTTTTTTTTTTTTACAATTTTACTGAGCATTTAATTCTAAATAAATCACTGTTTAACAAGAAATTTTTGGCAATCCTGTGCTTTTCTTGTGGTGTTACATAGAATAGCATCACTGTAAACTATGGAAAAAGCAGCTGCTTTAAAATTTGTACTTCCTCACACAACTTTGAGTGCAAAAAACTCTAAAAGTGCCATAACTTTTTGGAAAAACTCCCACAAATCCAGGCTTTTTGGGCCACAACAATCACAAAAACAGCTGACAAAATCCTGGAGGGACTGAAATACAGTGAGATTATGTCTGCATGGTTCATGCATTGAATTTGTTTACTTACTCTGGGTGGTGAACTTGACACGACACACCCTTTGCACTAAAGAAAGCACCTGTGAGCACTTTATGAAATGATAAGTTAAATAATAAAAAGTGCATTATTGTAACTGATTTTGGGTCAGTTCTATATGTGATAATTTATGTATTAACAAAGTTAGAAGATTCTTGGTACAATTTGCAGCATTAGGTCTCGAAGATTTTTGTTTCATGGGAAGTAAAATGGCTATTAAAATGGTAATTCCCCAGATCGAATCGGGATTGAATCGGAATTGAATCGAATCGATTCAGAATCTCAAGAATCGGAATTGAATCGATTCTGGAAATTAGGGATCGTTCCCAGCCCTAGTTGGTAGTCCCAAACCCAGTTCTGACACTGTGGCTATTTTGTCTCTTTACGTTGTTTATTTTCCATTAGGCGCTTCAGGGAGCCCTTTGGGTCCTCCGCTCCCTGACAGCTCGGCCACACCCCTCCTGTCAGTGTCACCAGCTGTTCCTCATTATTGGGTTTTCCCTCACACACACACACACACACACACACACACACACACACACACACACACACACACACACACACACACACATGCCTTCATTCATCTCCATTCACATGCTCAGACACTCATTCATGCACACCTGTTTTCTATTCAGTCCAACCCACACATGTTTACACCGGCGGTTTCTTTCCTTATTAGTATTGCCATTACTTAAGCTCTGTTTTTGAGGGAAGAGATGGCCGGATCATTGTGCAATATACACAATCGCTTTTCCCTCTGTGTATGCTAGCCTCCACTCCCTACTTGTTTCTTTCAGCCTGACTGTTTGGTCTTTTCTAACGCTACCTGACTATCGTTGGTTACCTGGTGTTAGCGGCTGTTCCTGCCTTGCCTGCTCTCACTGGACAGCATGGACTGCCTCGGACCACTCCAGCCCATAAGTTTGATTGCCTTTCTCCATGTGCCGTTCAGCTGTTCTGCAGCACCTAGGAATCCTCTCCCTCGGGCTGTGGATCGTCCAAGAGGCGTCCCTGTTTTCTTGGTGCCCTGCATGACTATAACCTCATCTCTCTGTTTGATAATCATAACTGTTTGCTGGACTGAACTTTATTTATTTGTTTAATAAAGTGCACACAACTACTTCTGCACGTGGGTTTCAATTCCTCCGTGCGCCGCATAATGATGCATGGGGAATCATAACAGCCTGCTTCACGTCCGCCGTGAAGCCAGTGAGTGTACCCAACTTATTGCTGTTTTTGTACGTCTTCACCTTTGGGAACTGTTTACCTTCTCTTAAATAAATGTGTTTGTGGTGTAACCTGCACTTAAGTCCATCTTTCCACTCCTCCGTGCGCTGCGTAAAAGCGCACGGGAAGAAATCATAACACCCAACCACCCCAGAGCCCACCTCCTCCCACCCTGCCCCCCACCAAGTAATAACAGGCATAATTAAAACATGGCTGAGGACTGAGGACCAGAGTGAGGAAACACCATCATAGGGGGACTGTCAGCACCAGGCTGCAGAAACACCGCCACAAGGGGCCACCCCAGTCCAAGCAGACAGAGGAGTCCACACCACAACCAACAGGCTGTGACTGAACTCCCCCATCCCACCAAGCCAGGGCCACCATCACAGCAGCATCCCCACCACCAGAGCCACTTACAGCTCCAAGTGCCGACAGCCCCCCAGTGAGGAGACACTAGAGCTAAAAATAACATAAAATAAAATACAACAGAATACAGTCAGAAGCAGAGTAAAGCTGGATTCATGCTGCACCTCTGTTGTCCACGTATGTATAACCGGAAACCTCGTATGACGAAATTTACATCATCGTCTCCACTCTGCTAGTGTCCGCAGTGCTCGACCACAGACGACCACGTGCAGCCCAAATTTTGTGACCGCGCCACCTGTCCACATCCTGAATGCGTTGACAGCGCATGCGCAAGACTGAATGTCCCATTCATCAGGTGGCGATATTGACACAGCATAGAAAGAAAGTGGACGAAAAAGACAACGAGGAAGCGGAAGACGAGAATAAACATACATGAATCATACATACTGTACATACTTTCTTATAGCGGCAGCAGCATCTTCGTGGAAAAGGAGTGAAAACCGGGAAGTCAAGCAGCAGATAGCAAGCAGTGCTTTTTGTTGGTGAAAACCCTGACATGTTAACGCATTGGCACTACCAATGGGGTGGAAGTGAAACTACAAATGATGGTTGTGCACATCCATCAACCGCTTGGCAGGGTTGATGAAAAAAGTAACCATGTACAGCGCCGCGTGCACGCCAGGCTCGTCCAAAGCGCACGCAGACCAAAGCGGACTAGAGGGGAAATGCAGCATGCATAAGGCTTTAGATCATAAATAAAAATAAATATAAAGAGAATAAAATGGTTAAAGGAATAATAAATATACCTGTTGGGTATGTGTGTGTGTGTGTGTGTGTGTGATGCCGTGCCCACCCACAGTGTGACGTCAGGCGGGCATGGCCCACTGTGTATATATACCCAAGTTCACTGTAATAAAGAGAGAGTTAGCTGAATGAAGACTCACCTCCTGCTCCGTCATTTCTCAGATGTAACATTTGGTGAGGAGGAAAAATAGGTGCATGCTGGCTACTGCGACAGTTACTGCTGTTTCTGGAGAAACCAGGGGAGCCGGTGATCCCGTGGCTGGAGTGGAGACAGGAGTTTGTGGAATGTATCAAAGAGCTGGGTCTCCTTTGGGTTGACGGGAGACGGCGCCGGGCACTCCTGGCTCATTGGAGGATCCTTGAGTCGCTGGGCGCGAACGAGGGCTATGAGGATGCCGTCGAGGGGATGGTCGACCACTTCACTGAGGATACGTGGACCTGTACGCTGCAGGTGATGGAGCTTTTGGTGCCAGGGTCGAGCGAGCTAGATAGCTTCAGGAGGCTAGCTACCCATTCTGCGGCAATGGACGGGCTAGTGGAAAAGCTAATTGCACACCAAAATGAGGCTAAGGGCGCCAAGCTGGAAGCTGAAGAGGGGCCGGGACAAAGTGAGGAAAAGTCCCCAGTCACTGAGGATGGCGAGCTGGCCGTGGAGCCCAGCCTGACGCAGGACCACAGCCCTGACGGGTCAGACGGCATGGTGCATGAGGACGGCAGAGAGAAGATGCGGCAGGAGTCAGCCATGCTGCTGGAGGCTGAACAGCGGGAGAGTGCGACCATGCAGGCCGAGGGCTCCGGGGAAGAGCAGCAGCTGCAGGATGCAGAGGCGACGCAGAGGGACACCTAGAGTGAGGGTGCCGAGAGTGGTGATGAGATGCCCGGGTCAGAGGATGGAGCTGATGGGAGTGTCACTGAGAGCCCTGAGGGACAGCAGCCACAGCCAGCTACGGTAACGACGCAGCAAGGCGCCTGGTACGTGAGTGCTGGAAACAGCGGCGAGGTGCCTGAGTCAGAGAATGACATGGGCGAGGGCGTCGTGGTGAACACCGGAGGTGAGCAGCGGCAGCTGGATGCGGAGGCAGTGCAGTGGAGTGCCCTGGAGGAGGGTGCTGTGTGCCATGACAAGGAGCCCGAGGCAGCGGACGACGCCGAAGAGCGGGCTTCGGTTCTTCCAGAGTTGTGGCCACTGGGGGCCAGAGTGTTGAGAGCCATGATGGCGGTGCGTAAGGCAGTCAGGAGCGGCTCGTCAGGCATGGAGAGGCAGCGCACCAAACGGCAGCATGGAAGGCCCAGAGGGAGGAAGCGCCGACTGACGGGTAGAGACATTTTTCCCAGGGAGGGGGGCTTCGACCCTGGAGGTAGACAACGGCCAGGGGCGCATATGCCATGGGGCAGCCCGGGTCCTCCGTGGCAGATTAGAAGATGGTGGCTGCCCAGAGACATTGGGGTTACCTAAAATAATTTTTCTGGTGTAAATATCTGTGTGTGTATATATATATATATATATATATATATATATATATATATATATATATATATATATATATATATATATATAGTGCGTGATACGGGTTTCAAATTTGGGAGGTTCAATTGTGTGTGTGGTTTCACATTTTTCTTAAGGGGGACAGAATGTTGGGTATGAGTGTGTGCGTGTGTGATGCCGTGCCCACCCACAGGGTGATGTCAGGTGGGCACGGCCCACTGTGTATATATATACCCAAGTTCACTTTAATAAGGAGAGAGTTGACTCGCCTCCTGCTCCGTCATTTCTCAGATATAACAAGACCCATATAAATAGTAATGCAAAACTGAATTGAAATAATATAAAAATAAATAAATAGCTGTAGCGGGTTGATTCAACCCCCACAACACAGAGACAGAACACAGAGACAGTCAGCTCGCACTCCTGGGTTTTTTCCGCTGCATGCTGCGTTTACAGCTGTGAGGTTAAAGTGTCATCCATGCATTGTGTTCATGCATCCTGTCTGTACCTCTGATATGCAAATGCCCAGATTGACTGCTGTGAAGGTCTTTGATGTATTGTCTGAGTTGAGTATATATGCTGTACCAGTCTGTAAATCTTTCTCTCATTCTGATTCTGCAACTGCTGCTGCAGGACACACACCGTGTGTCTCCTCTTGGAGAGCTGGAGGAAGGAAGCTGCAGCCTGCTCAAGCCATGGGCTGCAGCCGAGTTCTGATGAAGGCGGGTGATAATAAAGCTATTTAAAAATCCATCGCTGCCTTTATTCCATCATCCGCTTCACTGGTGACCCCGGAATGCACACGTTTTGTGCAAACGCAACCTTCTGATCTGAACAGCCACGCTGGCGACCCGAGACTGAAGAAAACGAGCGGCCAGCGAGCGCAGCACCCGGGCATGAATGCTCCGTCGCAGAGGCCTGACTGGTCTGCCCTCCCTGCTGCCTCAGGGAGGCCTCGACACAGAGCCCACGGCGGGCGAACTGCTCTAAGGACATCAACCAAGACCGGGTAAGCGGCAGAGAACGTCATGGCGCGCCCTCGCCGAGATCGGCACATCCATGCGGGACCGGCCGCGCAGCTCCTCCACATGAGAGCACATGCAGGCGACTCCCATGGCCGACGGAGCACACGTGGACCTGAACGCACCATGACTAATCTGCAGCCACGGCTCGTCAGAGATGTTTTTCGGCGCAGACTGCGCCGATCTCCACCAAGTTTCCGACCCTGATTTCCTCTCCAGCGGGCCCACCCACGCACGGAGCCCCGGCACGCGCACCGGGGGCGACGAGGACGGCGCACCACGCACGGGACATATACGGCTCTTCCGACCGCCTTCCTTCTGCTGCACACTGGCCCTTCAGGCTTGCTGGTACACCTGAGGCCTGCAGCTTGCTCACTGGATTTTATGGTCTTAGCAACGGCACACAAGGGGAATTCAGCTGTCTGCGGTTCCCGAGGCTTTAGGGTTGCGCCTGCCCTAAAGTAAACACGCCAAGTTCCTCTGTTTTTGTTTACGCAACCTCGCCGCTCCTGTTTTTCTTCATGGCCACGAGAGGAGTCAGAGACTAATTTTTCTTCTGGTGATCTCCACAAGCTCAATGGGACAGCCCCTCGACATCGTGGAGCAGCAAACAATTTTTGGCACGGCCCGAACGATTTCACCGTGCCCGGTCAGCACTGACTACCCCCCTCCCCCTCCCCCTCCACCTGCACAGAGCTTTTCCCTGCTCGCTGCCCAAACTGCAACATTGAGGTCTCGGCCCCCTGCCGTGCCCTCTGGGGGGGAAGCAGTGTAGCGGGTTGATTCAACCCCCACAACACAGAGACAGAACACAGAGACAGTCAGCTCGCACTCCTGGGTTTTTCCCGCTGCATGCTGCGTTTACAGCTGTGAGGTTAAAGTGTCATCCATGCATTGTGTTCATGCATCCTGTCTGTACCTCTGATATGCAAATGCCCAGATTGACTGCTGTGAAGGTCTTTGATGTATTGTCTGAGTTGAGTATATATGCTGTACCAGTCTGTAAATCTTTCTCTCATTCTGATTCTGCAACTGCTGCTGCAGGACACACACCGTGTGTCTCCTCTTGGAGAGCTGGAGGAAGGAAGCTGCAGCCTGCTCAAGCCATGGGCTGCAGCCGAGTTCTGATGAAGGCGGGTGATAATAAAGCTATTTAAAAATCCATTGCTGCCTTTATTCCATCATCCTCTTCAATAGCCAAATAAGTATGTAAACATTCATTCATCTTCTTCCACTTAATCCTTTTTGGGTCGCGAGAGGGCTGGAGCCTATCCCAGCATCTTTGGGCGAGAGGCAGGGTCCACCCTGGACAGATTGCCAGTCCATCGCAGGGCCAACACAGAGAGACAGACAACCATTCACTCTCACAGTCATACCTAAGGACAGTTTACAATCTCCAGTTTGATGCCAATTAACCTAACTTGCATGTTTTTGGCATGTTTGAGGAAACCGGAGAAATCCCGGAGTAAACCCACGCAGACACGGGGAGAACATGATAAAATAAGTTAAAAGCTAAACTAAAAAGGTGGGTCTTGAGCCTCCTTTTAAAAATATCAACGCTTTCTGCAGCCCTGAGGTCCTCTGGCAGGCTGCTCCACAGACGTGGGCTGAAAAACTCCAACGATGCCCCACCGTGGGTTATTGTCCTAACTTGAGGTATCATAAAAGGCCAGGACCAGAGGACCTCAGGGTTCTCGAGGGACGGTATGGTAAAAGCAGATTAAATAAATAAGAAGGCCCAAGACCATTAAGAGTTTTATAAACTAATGAAAGAACTTTAAAATTGATTCTAAAACTCACAGGGAGCCAATGCAGCAATTCTAAAACTGGCATAATATCCTCTCTCTTTCTGGTCTTTGTCAGTACACGGGCTGCTGAATTCTGTAATATCTGTAAGTTACTAATCGTCTTTTTAGGAAGACCAATAATCAATATGACTGGAAATAAAAGCATGCAGTAGCATCTCTGTGTTTTCTCGAGAGAGAAACGGGCGGACTCTGGCTATTTAGATGATAAAATACAATTTTTAAAATATTATTAACATGTGAAATAAAACTAAGCTCAGAGTTAAAAATAAGGCTCAGGTTTTAACTTGTTCTGATGGAATAAAAGACAATGTTTGCAATTTTGATAAAAGTTTCTCTCTCTGAGCTTCAGGACTGAGAACTAAAACTGAGAACTAAAACTTCAGTTTTGCTCTGGTTGAGCTGTAGGAAATTTTCTGTCATCCAGGACTTAATGTCTAAAATTCAGTTAAAAAGGACATCAATTTACTAACTATCAACATGTGATATAAACCTTTATTTCAGATTCACAGGTCTAGTTAAAAACAAACACATCAAGAGAAAAAGAAAAAAAACCCAGAAAATTCACAATCAACACAAACAGGTGTACCAGTGCCTCCACAGCAGGGATTGACAACGCATGGAACTAAATTTTAACCCTGTTAAAGATAAAATGATTTCATTTTCAGAGGCATTAAGCCTACAAATAAATTTAAACAGAAGATTCCTTAAAATGGCTCCAAAAGTTCTAATTCCTGCCACCACAAAGAGCTCACTGCACTCGACCATCTAAGCCTCTTCAGTAACAGTCTAAGGGCATCACTATAGGCAACCTGAAGTCTCCTCAAACTCCCTGCCTTATAATTGGCCCATAAATGTGCAGTATACATGGGTGCACAGTATGCTCTGAACAGAGACAACTAAACCTCACGTGAGCATGCACTCAACCTCTGACACAGAATGTCAGCCTGTGTATACAACAAACAACACTGTCTGTGGATGTCTTCATCATCAGTCATTTGGTCAGTGATGATATGTCCAAGATATTTGATCTTGTTACAGACTGGCAGAACATTCCCTGATAATTTAAAATCAGGAAATGTTAAACATGTGTCCTCCTTGGTTCTACATATAATTATATCTATGTAGCATTATATCTAAGGTCATGTTTCAAACCATACAGAGAACAGACAGACAGAAGCTGCTGAAGACCAGCACTACTTGGACTAAAAATCACAAGATCATCAGTGTTGTGTTGTTCTTGGAACACATTATAGTGTAACACTGGTGGTGACGTCACCAGAGTATAAGGGGGCTGTGTGGTAGAGGGACGGTCTCTTTGACCACCTCTCAGTCTGACGGGAGCGTCTCTGTACTGACAGTGAGTCTACAATAAAGTCCTGTGTAGTTCCAAAACTCACCTCATCATTATCTTACGTTTTATAGACATAACATTTGGCCACAAGGATAAAGTATGGATGCTGGCATGTCTTCAATTTGGTCGTTTTTGGAGTGTCCGGGAGAGCCTCCGGTTCCTTGGGCGAGATGGTTTGCTGCATTTCAAAATTATTTGGTAGCACTGAACCTTGGTGAACTGAAGAAGGTACGGGCATGGGCAATTTTGGTCCACAATTTAGGTATGGGAGGACACTGTAGCCTTACTACATTGGGTGCTGGCGATAGCTTTGACGACATGGTTGAGCTAATGGCGTGACATTTTCACACACCTGCAAACGTCATTGTCCGGAGGATCCAGTTTTGGCAGCGCCACCAGTGGACCGGCAAGTCAGTACAACATTATGTTGCAGACCTGCGGCAGCTGGCCGGAGACTGCCAGTTTGGTGAATTGGAGGATGAGATGGTCCACGACCAGTTGGCGGAGCACACGCTTTGCTCATCAGCACGGTCGAGGCTCCTCACGTACTCCAATGAACTGCCATTAACCACGGCTGTGGAGATAACCCAACAGTGTGAAGCAGCAAACAAATTGTCACGTGAGCTCGGTGAGAGAGCTCTGCTACACCGCTCTGACTCACAATCAGCGATGCAGGCTGTGGACCCGGACAGCGAAGATAGCAAACAAGAGGAATGCGCTACAGCTGTGAAGATGAGTTCTGCCCTGGGATCGCCCAGATGTTCGGGTTGTGGGTCCACCAAGCACTGGTATAAGGCTAGAGAGTGTCCGGCAAGAGGTTAACGCTGTGGCAAGTGCAGTCTCCTGCATCACTTCGCCAGGGCCTGTAATAAATTTGAGCGAGGGCAGTGGTGAAACAAAGCAGACACCCCTCCTCCAACTCCAACGGTTATTCACACTGTCTCTCTGGACACTGATGGCCCTACCAATTGTACGGTAAAATTGGACGGAGTGGAAGTTGGTTGATACAGGTGCAGTGAGGTCTGTGTTGAGTTGGCCCACCATGAGGAGTTTCTTCCTGTACTATCAAGTGAGAGGTCATTCATTGCCATTAAATGGTTATGGAGGAACCAGGCTGTCCATTGTGGGTTCGAATGAGCTGACAGCACAATACAAGTCAGTGGTGGTCGTAAACCTGAAGTTTATAGTGACTGCCATTTACAGTGACTGCCAGAGGTGAGAATGTGATGGGTTGTGACCCCTTTAATGGACTGGGTTTCACCATCACCATCGGCGTTGGAGAGGAGTGGTCGGGCCGTGGCTTGTGGGACCAAGTGGTGACGCAAGTGGTGGACGATACGGTGTGGGACGAATCTTGGCCTAGTATTCTGGGAGGTGAGCAGGACCAACCCCACCCAGGGCCATCGCAGGAGGGTTCCTGCACCAGGGCCCAAGTTACCCTAGATGAGGGAACTGGGCGGCGTGGTGGAATGCCCGTGATGGCGGGTGGAGCCGAGTGGTTGGCTCATCTTGTTTTCTGAGTTCAGCTGAAAGGTACCGAGAAACAGGGGATCACAACGGCTTCACCAGCGTCTCAAATGAAAATGATTGGGGCAGGACTGGCTGGCACGGCGAAACGACGTGCCACTCAGGAACACTGGAAGCCGAGTTGGGCTCTTCTGGGGGTTGCTAATGCGGTCTGGCCCAAGGAGGAGGCCCGGTCGAGAGGAGTTCGCAGGAAGCGGAAATTGCAGGAGGACCAGGGGCGGCTGCAGGTGGTGGCTACTCGGGAGGACGGCTACCTTCAGCTGTCTGATGGTACATGGAGACATCCCAACGAGCTGTGGTGCATCTATGATGAGAGAGAGGTTCCTTGGCACCAACGTGGGTCGTCTCTGGGCACCAAGAGAAGAAGATGCTCTGGTCGGGACCCGCCTGACGGGTCTCCATGGGGTGGGCTCTCCATTGTGACTGACTGGTAATGGGGGGGGCAATGTGTTTATTATATGTTGTTGATATGGATTGCCCAGGTTTAAGTAATAATGCATGGTGTTGAAATGAATGTTATTCATGTGGTTTACTGAGTTGGCGTTTAGACGTATAACCTGTTTGTATATATGTTCTCTGAAAGGGATTGTTTTGGTTTATTTTAGGAGCACGGCTATTTTATGTTTAATGGACTATATTTTAACTGAGACAACAGAATAATCTGTCTGACCATGTGGGGGTGGAACAGTAGTCCAACTGTTTCCCCCTAGCCTTAGTTGTTTTCTGTGAATGTTATAGGCCTGATATATCTTAGTTTATTGTTAGTGCGTGATTCGGGTTCCAAATTGGGGAGGGTCTTGATTGTATGTGTGGTTTGGACTTTTTTGAAGGGGGTGTGTTGTGTTGTTCTTGGGACACATTATAGTATAACACGGGTGGTGACGTCACCCAGAGTATAAGAGGGCTGTGTGGGAGAGGGACGGTCTTTTTGACCACTTCTTAGCCTGACAGGAGCATTTCTGTTCTGATGGTGAGTCTACAATAAAGTCCTCTGTAGTTCACCACTCACCTCATCATTGTCTTATGGTTTATAGTCTAAACAATCAGCATACATAATATGATTGACAAGAGTGCTGCCAATCATGCGTCCAGTTTTCCAAGCTCTTAGTGTGTGAGGGTAAAGGAAATTGGAAAATGATATTGGTTTGTATTTTGGTTATTTTATTGGAGACTTTAATAAATGGATGTTGGACACTGGGTTTTGGCTCTCATGTTGTTATGCTTCAAGATGTGTCTTTAGTGGTCGGTAATGTCAGCTTGGACTGGCTAAACGGACATTACAATGATAGCAATTTCAGGGAAATGTAATTAAAAGGTCACAAAATTACAAAGGATGAAGTCACTTTTATTTAACAACTTCCAAGTATTCTCTTTGTTTTAATTATTTAAGATAAGATAAGATAAGATAAGATAAGCCTTTATTAGTCCCACAACGGGGAAATTCCAGGATTGCAACAGCACAGGGATAGCAACACTCAGAGCAACAATCAGAAGGCAAGAAAAAAAAAAAAAAAAAACAATCAGCAAGAGCAGCTAATATACATATGTACATATTACTATAAAATATATATATACACACACACAGACACACAGACACACAGTGCAGAGCATTGTAGCTGGATGGAATAAATATATGAATATATGAACACACAGTGCAGAGCATTGTAGCTAGATGGAATAAATATGTAAATATACGGTATAAACACCCACAGTACGGAGCATTGCAGCTAGGTGGAATAAATATGCAAGTATATAAACACACACAGTGCGGAGCATTGTAGCTAGATGGAATAAATATATAGATATATAAATATAAACACACACAGTGCGGAGCATTGTAGCTAGATGGAATAAATATATAGATATATAAATATAAACACACACAGTGCGGAGCATTGTAGCTAGATGGAATAAATATGTAAATATATAAACACACCCAGTGCAGAGCATTGTAGCTAGATGGAATAAATATGTAAATATATAAACACACACAGTGCAGAGCATTGTTGCTAGGTGGGATGAAACAGCATAACCGTCTATTTAGTTATCCTACATGGTATGATTATGTGCCCATACATATTCTCATATTCTATTTAACCTTTATTTGTGTTGTCATTATATTCTTATTACAGTGTTTACACATTTCTTTGTGTTTCTCTGGAGCTGAGAAATTTTCTGGTGTTTTGAATTAATAAAGGCTTAATTATGTTGTGTGAACATGATGATTCATTATATGGTATTTTTAGAGGCTGTGACTTTGTTGGACAAATCTGTAGGTTTTCAGCATAAATGTTTCATCGATTTCTTGTCACACCTCATAGTTATTTTAACGCTTATTATGGTGCATCTAAACAGTCAAAAGACTGAATAAATCAACAAACAGAAGAAGAAGAAGAAGACAGCCGCTAGGTGCTGCTCGTTGCAATTACATCATTTCTAACAGATAAACGTTTGAGGGATTTGACTTTTATTTTGAAACTCTTACCGGATGTGACTCTTGGCTAGTTATACGCTACTTCAGCTTAGCTTGTTGAACGGTATCGGGATCCAGACTCTCCGTCAGAGTCCGGTTCTGTGAACAGAGCAGGGGTGGACCAACACCGAGAATCAGCTGATGTGGATTTAAAGTCTGAAATGGAGCCGAGGAGAGAAGGTTAGCTTACTTCCTGTTACCATGGAAACACCAACTCTGATGCTAAGCTAACGTTAGCCTCCTGGGTCCGCGAGGGGATCTGGTCAAGTGGACCCGCGACCAAGTGAGCACCCCAAGTAAACCCCGGTATCCAATCTGTACATTTTCAATCCAGTGATTTCCAGATTCCTGATTTGCTAAAGCCTCATTCAGAACATTCTAGTCCCACATATCTATTCTGTGGATTTTCAGCTGGGACAGCCAGCGGTGGAGAAGAAAAGTCTTTAGGAAGCAGAAACAGATCCAGAACCTTCTCCGGCTCAGCATATATATATTTTTACGCTTGTTGGTGACCGGGTACAGTCTTTTTAACAGTTTCACACAAATTCTTGTCGTTCTCCTTCTTCGCGTTTACAGGCGCTCTTTCTTTCTCCACCGCTGGCTGTTCCCAGAAGAAAATCCACAGAATCGGTATGTGGGACTAGAATGTTCTGATTGAGGCTTTAGCAAATCAGGAATGTGTTTGGAGCTCAACAGATTGAAAATGTACATGTACAAATCAGATCCCAGGGTGCTCACTTGGTCAGGGGCCGACCTGACATGGCTTGGGTTTGACATGACCGCGGCTGACTTTAAGGTCTAACTGCACGTTTCTGCAGGGGTGCAGTCAGAATGCAGCGCAGCAAAGTGCGCTGTTCAGGTTCAGGTTCAGGTTCAGGTTACTTTATTTGTACCCGTAGGTAGATTTGTTTTGCAGTTGGTGACATCCATATTTACAAGCCACTAATTACATTCAACATAGACACAAACACAGGCACACATCTTACAAAATAGGTAAATATAGAATATGTACAATATAATTTTATAGCTTGTTCAACTCTTTGACAGCAGCAGGGACAAAGCTGTTTTTGTAGCGCTGGGTTCTACTTTTTGGGACAGCAAACCTCCGTCTGGAGGGAAGAAGCTGAAAGTTGCAGTGCAAAGGGTGGGAGTCATCATTTAAAATCGAGTCGGCCATCCTCTGTACTTGTTTGGCGTACAGGGATGTCAGGCTCAGCTGTGACTCACCAAGCAAACGACTGGACCATCTGACTACCTGATCCAAGGATTTCCTCTGTTTCAGTTTTATCTGACCAAACCATGACATTAAAGAAAAGGATAAAACAGATTCAATAAAAGCCCGATAAAACATAGTCATTATGGGTCGGTCAATTTGGAAGCGTGCAAGTTTCCTCAAACAATGCAAATTTTGCTGACCCTTTTTGCACACCCTTTCACAGTTCACCTCAAAGTTCAATCCACTATCAATAATCGTCCCAAGATATTTGTACGATTGTACACATTCGGTGGTCTGGCCTTTTAGTATGGTGACTTTGTGCCTGGGAGTTTTCCTCCTGAAGTCAATAATCATATCTTTCGTTTTTGTTGTATTCAGCTGCAGGTAGGAATCCTCACACCAGTGAACAAAGTCATCAACTACTAGGCCGTGGCCACTCTCACCATCCTGGAGGAGACTGACAATGACTGAATCATCAGCATACTTTATAATGTGTCTGTTGTCATGTCTGCTCCGACACATGTTTGTGTACAGGATGAAGAGTAGTGGTGACAACACACACCCCTGAGGGGAGCCAGTAGAAGAGCACTTTAGGTCAGACAATGTGCCATTGACCCTTACTCTCTGCGTCCTGTTGGTTAAGAAATCCAGAATCCAACCCACCAGATTATTGCTTAAATCAAATTGTTGCAGGAGCCTTTCAACTAAAATATGAGGTTGGATTGTATTAAAGGCAGAAGAAAAGTCCACAAATAAAAGCCTGGCGTGTGTCCCATTAAAATCCAGATGTTTGAAAAGCATGTCAAACAGAGTGACAGTGGCATCCTCCACTCCTCTGTGAGGCCTATAGGCAAACTGCAGAGGATCCAATGCATGTTCAGTCTGCCTTAGGACCTCACATCTGACCAGTTTTTCAAAAATTTTCATTAAAATTGAAGTCAAAGCAACTGGTCTAAAGTCATTTACCGTTTTAGGACAGCTGGATTTTGGAACGGGAACAACCACGGCATCTTTCCAGATCTTAGGCACATGTTGTGTCTGTAAGGACTTATTGAAAATGTAATGAAATATAGGACTCAGTTCATGTGCACAGGACTTTACAGCTGTTAACAACTTCTCAGTAAGGACATTAGCTATTAGTGGTCCTAAAAGTCACTAAATGACATAATCACCTATTTTGCATAAATGGTCATTTGCGTGTAATTGTAATGGGCGCTGCAGGAGAGAATAATGTCGTGGGAGAGACAAAAAGTGAGTAAAAACACCCTAAATATGTTTAGAACTACAAATTAACTTTCTTCTTTTGATTCTAGGTTTGTTTCAATTTGGCATTTAAATAGGCCATCACTTCTGTGTCATCACCAATAAACAGCTTCAACCAGCCTTTGAATTCAGGGTTTGATTCCCACTCCTTTCTATATTTTTGAGCGTACGGTTTAGACTGCGACACCATGCGGTAGCTGCTAGATGATTAGCTTATGTCACAGCGGGACACACACACACAGTGGAAGCAGTGAGTACGTGACTGAGGCTGTTAGTCAAATGCAGTGATTTATTAGTGTGACACTGACAGTGAAGAAGCATTTACATCGATTGGAGAGATTGTGCACGTGCAATTCATTTGCAGTCTGGACGTGAGTGGCATGGGCGTGGGTCTCTCTCTGACTGAAACTAACTGCTGCACGGGGCTACTGTGAGACTGAGTGCTTTGGGATGGAGAGAAGCTCACGGTAGCACCCGCTGCTTGTTGAGCATAGTAACGACAGAGCAATAGTGCTTTCACATCAGCAGTCACTGTGGCTAGTGATTTTCCAAAGTTACTAGCCACTGAGCCTTTTCACTAGCCACAATTTTGTAGTTGGAAAATTATGTTTAATAAGATAATAAGCCTTTATTAGTTCCACAATGGGGAAATTCCAGGATTGCAACAGCACAGGGATAGCAACACTCAGAGCAATAATTTAGAAGATAAGAAAATAAGAGCAGTGAATATACATATGTACACATAGATATATAAATATATACTGTATACACACAGTGCGGAGCATTATAGCTAGATGGACTAAACAGCATAACCGTCTATTTAGTTACCCTACATGGTATGAATATGTACCCATACATATTGTCACCCTCCATAGCGACTGATATTGTCCTAGTTGTATACTGGAGGGGACCATTTGTGTAAGTCTGTTGCATCTTTTGCATTCAATACTATTAGGTCGTCACGTTTTTTTGCTATCTCTGCGAACAGCCCTGCTTAGGTTATACAGTCTGACAGCCGTAGGTAAGAAGGACCTGCGAAACCTCTTGGTCACGCACCTAGGATGATGTAGTCTACTGCTAAATGAGCTCCTCAGTGCATTCAGTATGTCCTGCATAGGGTGGGACTCGGACTCCAGCAGAGATGACAGTTTAGCCACCATCCTTCTCTCTCCTATCTCCTCTACTGGGTCAAGGTGCTGCCCCAGGACAGAACTAGCTTTCTTGATTAGTTTGTTCAGTCTCAGAATCAGAATCAGAATCAGGTTTATTGCCATTGTTCATGAAGTACACAAACTAGGAATTTGTCTCGGTGCAATGCTGCAACATTAAACATGATAAGATAAAAGAAATAAACTATACATGCAATAAGTGTAGAATAAGAGTAAGTGATACTGGTCAGCAGTTAAAATATATTAGCGAGCAGCAGATACTGTGGAGAACTATATAGTGCAGTCGGTAATGCAGGAAGAAAACAGTGATGATTGACATGAGTCTGGTTGAGCTGCTGTACATAGTGCACGAGAGTCAATAAGTCACTTAGTGTTCAGCAGTCTGATGGCAGAGGGAAAGAAGCTGTTCATGTGACGGGAGGTTTTAGTCTGGATGGACCAAAGTCTTCTACCAGAGGGGAGGGGGGCAAACAGTACGTGACCAGGGTGTGAGGGATCGGCTATGATCCGGCCAGCATGCCTCCGGGTCCTGGAGATGTACAGATCCTGGAGAGATGGGAGCTTGCAGCCGATCACCTTCTCAGCAGTGCGCACGACGCGCTGCAGCCTTAGTCTGTCCCTGGCAGTGGCTCCTGCGTACCACACGGTTATGGAGGTGGTGAGGATGGACTCGATGATGGCTGTGTAGAACTGCACTAACATCTTGGTGGGTAGCTTGAGCTTCCTCAGCTGCCGCAGGAAGAACATCCTCTGCTGGGCTTTTTTGATGAGTGAGCTGATGGTCGGCTCCCATTTGAGGTCCCTGGTGATGGTAGTGCCTAGGAAGCGGAAGGAATCAGCAGTGGTGATGGGAGAGCCTGAGAGGGTGAGGGGGGGCAGAGGGGTAGTGACTTTCCTGAAGTCTACAATCATCTCCACTGTCTTCAGAGCGTTCAGCTGCAGGTTGTTATTGTTGCACCAGGACGCCAGCTGGGCCACCTCTCTCCTGTAGGCGGACTCGTCGCCGTTGGAGATGAGCCCGATGAGGGTGGTGTTGTCCGCAAACTTGATCAACTTGACAGACTGGTGGCTGGAGGTGCAGGAGTTGGTGTAAAGGGAGAAGAGTAGGGGGGAAAGTACACAGCCCTGGGGTGATCCGGTGCTGATGCTAGTATAGTCTGAGACGGTCTTTCCCAGCCGCACATGCTGTCTCCGGTCCGTCAGGAAGTCGGTGATCCACCTGCAGAGGGAGTCAGGCACGTTGAGCAGGGACAGCTTGTCCCGGAGCAAAGCGGGGCGGATGGTGTTGAATGCGGAGCTGAAGTCCACAAACAGGATCCTGGCGTAGGTTCCCGGGGAGTCCAGGTGCTGCAGGATGGAGTGGAGGGCCAGGTTGACTGCGTCGTCTACAGACCTGTTGGCTCGGTAGGCAAACTGCAGCGGGTCCAGGAGAGGGGTGGTGATGGACTTGAGGTGGGGCAGGACCAGGCGCTCAAAGGACTTCATGACTACAGAGGTGAGCGCTACAGGTCTGTAGTCATTAAGTCCAGTGATCCGTGGCTTCTTGGGGACAGGGATGATGGTGGAGGATTTGAGGCAGGACGGCACGTGGCATAACTTAAGGGAGGTGTTAAAAATGTCTGTGAAGACAGGAGTCTCTTCCTATCGGCTGCTGTAATGCCGTTGCCCCAGCAGACCACTCCAAAAGTGATGGCTGATGCCACCACCATGTCGTAGAATGTCTTCAAGAGCACCCCTTGTACACCAAAAGACCTGAGCCTCCTCAGTAGGAACAGCCTGTGCTGTCCCTTCTTGTAGAATGCGTCGGTATTGTGTGACCAGTCTAGTTTATTATTCAGATGAACACCCAGGTGCTTGTAGGATGTCACCATCTCAATGTCTGTTCCCTGGATGTTGACTGGTGCTGTGAGGGGTTGTCCTTGCCTGCAGCAATCCACCACCAGCTCCTTAGTTTTCCTCGCGTTGATCTGGAGGCAGTTCCGATGGCACCAGTCCACAAAATCCTGGATAAGTCCTCTGTACTCAGCTTCATCTCCGTTGGAGATGAGGCCAACGGTCGCAGAGTCGTCAGAGAACTTCTGTAGATGGCAGTGTGTTGTGTTGTGTGAGAAGTCTGCAGTATAAAGGGTGAACAGGAAGGGAGCCAAAACCATTCCCTGGGGGGCCCCCGTGCTACCGATGATCGTGTCGGACACACAATCCTGGATTCTCACAAACTGTGGCCGGTTAGTGAGGTAGTCCAGGATCCATGATGACAGGTGCTGGTTCACCCCTGCGCACAGCAGCTTGTCCTTCAGGATCATCGGTTGGATGGTGTTGAAAGCACTGGAGAAGTCAAAGAACATGATCCTCACTGCGTTCTCGGGCTTCTCCAGGTGGGACAGGGAACGGTGAAGGAGTAAGATCACTGCATCCTCCACCCCAATGCCATGCTGGTAGGCGAACTGGAGTGGATCCATCGCTGGTCCCACCAGGGGGCGGAGGTGAGCAAGGAGCAGTCTCTCCAGGGTCTTCATCATGTGAGACGTCAGGGCCGCTGGCCTGTAGCTGTTCAGGTCTTTGGGGTGGGAAGTCTTTGGTACAGGTACCACACAAGACATTTTCCACAGCCGTGGTACCCTCCCCAGCTTCAGGCTCAGGTTGAAGATGTGCTCCACAATCCCACACAGCTGGTCTGCGCAGGACTTGAGGAGCTTCGCGCTGATGCCGTCCAGTCCCGAGGCCTTCCTCACCTTGATCTTTCTCAGCTCCGTCCTCACCTGGGTCTTAGTGAGGGTCAGGTTGGGGGGCTGTGTGCTGGGAGTGGGGTGGGGGGGTGTTGGTGGAGTGGGGTGTGGATAGCAGGTCTCGATGACTTTAGAGGCAGCAGTGGTTGGTGTGCAGTCGGGGGGGGGGGGGCAGTTGGTCAAACCTATTAAAAAAACAGGTTCAGATTGTTCGCCCACTCCCTGCCCCCCATGGCCTGGGAGGAGGTATTCTGGAGCCCAGAGATGGTTTTAAGGTTTCTCCAGTCCCCGCCGATGTTGCTCTGTTGCAGCTTGTCCTCCATCTTCTTCCTGAAGCTGTCCTTGCCTTCTCTGATCTTCCTCCTCAGCTCCCTCTGTACGGACTTCAGCATCTCCCTGTTCCCCGACCTGAAGATCCTCTTCTTTTCTCTCAGAAGTGTTTTTATCTCAGGGTTGATCCAGGGTTTGTTGTTCGAGCAACACCGTATGGTCTTGGTGGGTACGGTGTTGTCCACACAGAAGTTGATGTAGTCCATGATGGTGTGAGTGAGGCCATCGATGTCCTCACCATGTGGATTGCAGAGCTGCTCCCAGGCAATGGTTTCAAAACAGTCCTTTCGAGCATCCATTGCCTCCTCATGCCATAACTTCACCGTGCGCATAACCGGAGGTTGTCTGTGTACTAGGGGTTTGTACACCGGCAGGAGATGAACCAAGTTGTGATCCAATCTCCTGAGTGGGGGGAGTGGTGATGAGGTGTACTCCTCCTTAGTGTTTGCATAGAATAAGTCCAGTGTTTTATTGTCTCTAGTGTGGCATGTGACATACTGGGTGAACGTGGGCAGAATGGGGGACAGTGAAATATGGTTGAAATCACCTGAGATGAGGAGAAGAGCATCTGGGTGTTCTGCCAGCAGCCTGCCAGTTACTGAGTGAATGGCATCACGCGCTGTCCCCACGTTCGCTGTCGGATTTGCATAAATAACAATGCAGATCACGTGTGAGTATTCCCTCGGGAGATAGGTAGGCCGCATGCTAACAGCTAGCAACTCAATGTTTTTGTTGCAGTGTTGTTGTTTAACCGTGATATGTCCCGGTCTGCACCAGCTGTTATTGACATACATTATCACTCCTTCGCCCCTTGCCTTCCAACTGTTTGGTGTCCGGTCTGCCCGTATTGTGTGGAAACCCTCCAGTTCGATGTTAGCATCTGTTGCTAGTTCTGTTAGCCACGTCTCAGTAAACAACATCATGATAATCTCTCTGAAGACGCTCTCATAGCGGGAGATAGCCGCTAGCTCGTCAGTCTTATTGAATAGCGATCGTACATTCCCCATAATAACGGATGGAAGGACGGGTCTGTACCTTATATTTCTCGCCCGCCGTCTTGCTCTAGCACGGCATCCACATCGTTTCTGTCTTATTTCACCCGGTATGTCGAAGTCTTGAGCTAGCATCTTTGTCCGGTTAAGTGCTAACAGCTGGTCTCTGCTGTAACGGCTCAGGAGACATTTGGGCGATCCGTGTCCGTCCGTGATGGATAAGGTGTCGCCGGATCAGAAAGATTAGCAAGAGAAGCCAGAGAGTAAATAGAAATAGGAAGAAATTGATCCACTGTTGCAAAAAGGCAGCTTAGTCATGTGGCGCCGGAAGTTATCGGATATAATATGATCTAATCTGATTATTGCATGCTAAAATGTAGTTGAATTCAATGTACAACCTTTTTAAACGCAGTGAATCTAATCAGACCTAAATGAAACAGTCATTGTCGGCCCGACAGACTGCTGTGGTGATGATGATGACCCTTATACATACATAAAAATAGCAAGAGAAACATTGTCTAAGTAGTTATTAACAGCAGTAAATACTGTAAAACAGTTGAGAAAAATATTTGCAATGTGAGTGAAGTCCAGGTAGATTTGGGGTCTGTCCCAATTCTCATTTCTACCCCGTCCCCTTGGCCCTTGATATCAAGGGCCCTTGTTCTCATGAGAAAAAAGAAGAAAAAGAAAACTGATGAGAAAAAAGTCTCATCTTACTGAGAAAAATGTCTCCGATTTACACAAACTATTGTAATCAGTAGAATGTCAGAAATTTACTAGAAATAAAGCTGTAAATTCACAGAGAAAATTTTGGACCCCCCGGTGGGTCGTGGCCGTTTTTGGCCCACGGGTCATATATTTGACACCCCTGGACCAGCCCATTAAAAATACATTTTTAGAGGATTTTCTTCCATGAAATAGTTGCATATCACAACAGCATGTAAATGAATAAGATAAAATAGAAAGCACAGATAAATTAAAGTTCACCTTAGAAGAAGCTTCATTTGTTCTTTACAGCACAATTCACAGTCATAGTTGCCAAGTCTGCTTATTATAAGCAACTTTGGGCTTTTTTTTTTTTTTTTTTTACTAAAGTCACTTGCAAATCTCGTCAGTCGTGGGTTGCATGTTTTGGGGCTTTTTATTTAACGTGTAGTTGCTTATTTGGCCTTGCTTTGCTGACTGTGTGACAGCTGTCCCAGCTCAGTTACGCAAGATTATGAGCTGTGTCTCTATACCAAGAAATTCAAAATCTGTTAATTTTTGGGGACGTTATTGAGGTAAACGTGGCCAGCCAGGAGCTTCACTTCTGGTGGCCAATGATCCATTCAGTTTTTCTATAGAGCTCCGTGGCCCACCCAAATCCACTTGGCTCTGTACTCACTAATGGGATGTGAGCCAGCCAGGTTTTTTATACAGATGAATGAATGAATCTTTATTTCGGATGGGTTAAAAATAAAGATTAAAAGAAAGGAACAGAATAATATAACAAAGGGGAAAACAAATCTAACAAGGTCAAATTAAACAATAACTCCTCTGATTATACAGTTCAACATAAATTATCCGAAATGGCTGATGGATGAAGTCGCAGCTTGTATTGCCCACCCATATTCCATCCAAGAATTCAAAAGAAAAACAAAACAGGAGTGATTACAATTCAGAACAAAACTAAGACAAAATGTGACAAAAAATCAAAGCAAAAATAAGCACCAGCACAACACAGACTGAATATGATCATTCTTATGTGATTGTATATGTCATCTTGTATATATGTTTTGAGTATTTCTTCCTTTAGTTTTTGTTTAAATTGTCCAAGCGTTGTACATGATTTTAATTCAGGTCCAAAATCGTTCCATAATCTGACTCCTTGCACTGAGACACAGTGTTGCTTGGTGGTAGTTCTCACTGAAGGTTTTTGAAATATACATGTTCCTCTGAAATGATATTGTTTCTCCCTTATTTGGAACAACTTTTGGATATTTGCGGGCAATGATAGATTCTTCGCTTTAAACATTATTACTTCAGTTTTAAAGTCAACCAGATCTTTCCACTTGAGAGCTTTTAATTTAAGACAAAGTGGGTTTGTTGGTTCCCTGTAAGCAGCTTTGTTTATTATTCTAATAGCTCTCTTCTGAAGCATAAAGACTGGATATATGTTTGTTTTATATGTATTTCCCCATACTTCAGTACAATATGTCATGTAAGGGAGTATTAATGAATGATGCAAAGTATATAGTGTGAGTTGATTCAGCAAATATTTCACTCTGTGTAGTATTGCTATTGATTTGGATATTTTACCTTTAATATAATTAATATGTGACTTCCAACACAGTTTATTATCAATTATTACCCCAAGAAATTTAATTTTGGATACCCTTTCAATCTCTACACCATTTACACTGAGTTTAGAAACTGAGTTGTAGATCAGTGCACATGGGACCCACAGAAAGCAAGTATTCCTGTCTGAAACAGGTATCCCAGTCAGGCATTACAGGCCCAAATGTAGGCTGTATTTGAAAGTGGAACAGGGTCATTCCATGTCATTTCAACAAATTTTCAGGACATCCCACGCACTTGGGTCTCAAAAAATTCTGATTTTTTTTTTTTTTTTTTTTTTTTAATTTTGTGTACTTTATTGATCCTCAGAGGGGAAATTCAGGGCATTCACCTAGATGAAAGAAGCAGCCTCAGTACGGCGCCATCCCTTCACCAATCACACCTAGGGCCACTTTAGAGTCTCCAATTGACCGAGCTTGCATGTTTTATTTTGTTTGTTTGGGTTTTTTTCTTGGCCTGTGGGAAATTTTTACCAGTTGTTCCTTATTTATCCAATAGGCACACTGTAAAATTTTATTTTGCTCGGATGGATAGTTTTTGAGACACGGCCAATTTAGTGACGGGGGTATGTATTGAATTTGGCGCATCCTTATTTTTCCTCCATTTTCAGGTGTCAATATCTGAAGAACTACACCACATAGGAAACTGAAATTTGGTATGGTAATTAGGGATGGGCATTCGGTGAAATTTTCTTCACCGATTGTCGGGAGAATTAATGATTAATAATCGGTTAATCATTAACATTTTTAGGTACGTAACAAGGCAGGTAGACTACATTAGAACATCAGGAATCAGCACGGAGAGCCCTCTCTCTGTTCTCGTGTTGGCTCGGCTCAGGAATCTCACAAGCTGATTGGCCGAGACGTTTCACCCCGCAAGCTGATTGGCCGAGACGTTTTACCCAGCTTCTGTCCCTGCCGAGCGGCCACCCAACAAACGAAGACCGCATTCATTGCTCTATCGCTCGTGTTACTTAGTCTAGCCGCGCAGAACTTTTTGCTGTTCTCTTGTGCCATTTTGTGCGAAATAGTCTTCCCGTCGAGCCACTACGCCGCCTCCTGCAGCTTCCCTCGACGTGTGTACACCGAATCTTCATGACCTTCTCAATAAAGTTTCTGAAAAAAAAAAAAAAAAGAATCTTCACGACCGCCATTACTCAGCGCGCAACCACTGTTGGCGGTTTCTTCGCGTAATAAGGGTGTTCCATGGACCCTGTCGATGAGGTATATTTGTATGCTGCATTGCAGTGATTGCAGTACACCTGGTCATTTTTTAAATTGAAATGGTCAGAATCAGAATCAGAATCAGAATCAGGTTTATTGCCATTGTTCATGTAGTACACAAACTAGGAATTTGTCTCGGTACAATGCTGCAACATTAAACATGATAAGATAAGAGAAATAAACTATACATGTAATAAAGTGTAGGATAAGATTAAGTGATACTGGTCAACAGTTAAAATATAAATATTTAAATATTAAAATAATATTAATTAATATTTAAAATATATTAGCCAGCAGCAGATACTGTGGAGAACTATATAGTGCAGTCGGTAATGCAGGAAGAAAACAGTGATGATTGACATGAGTCTGGTTGAGCTGCTGTACATGGTGCACGAGAGTCACTTAGTGTTCAGCAGTCTAATGGCAGAGGGGAAGAAGCTGTTCATGTGACGGGAGGTTTTAGTCTGGATGGACCGAAGTCTTCTACCAGAGGGGAGGGGGGCAAACAGTACATGACCAGGGTGTGAGGGATCGGCTATGATCCGGCCAGCACGCCTCCGGGTCCTGGAGATGTACAGATCCTGGAGAGATGGGAGCTTGCAGCCGATCACCTTCTCAGCAGTGCGCACGACGCGCTGCTGAGAAGTCCCACGCAACACTTCGCCGTAACCGCTTCATGATTTGGCGATTGCCCTACGGAAGCCCGCATGTATCAACTGAGGCACGCCAGGGTACGGCGATGGTGTAATGTTGCCCCCTGGTGCCCAAATTTTGCCATTGCATTGTTTGAGGACCGCCGTGCACTAGGCCTAATAACCTCGGATTGTTTAAAAAAAAAAAAAACGGTTTGTCGACGAAAATGAACTTCCTCGGTGAAATTCTTAATGATCAATTATTGGTTAATCGGTAAATTATGCCCATCCCTAATGGTAATACACCTCCACCTACTCTCTCAGAATATACAGAAAGATCTGTCATAGTACAGCATAACTTCTAGGCATGAAAGCCTCTCAAAAATGAAAAAAAAAAAAATTATTCGGGTTTCGTGGTCGACCATGTTTGTACCTTCAGAAGGCAACTTTGTATATGCCCCAGCTTCTTGATTTTTTTCAGAGCTTTGAGATACATAGTGGTGTGAAAAAGTGTTTGCCCCCTTCCTGATTTCTCATTTTTTTGTATGTCACACTTAAATGTTTCAGATCATCAAACAAATTTAAATATTAGACAAAGATAACACAAGTAAACATAAAATGCAGTTTTTAATTGAAGGTGTTTATTATTAAGGGTAAAAAAAAAAATCCAAACCTACATGGCCCTGTGTGAAAAAGTGATTGCCCCCCTGTTAAAACATAAATAAACTGTGGTTTATCACATCTTTGGAAAGCTGAGTTCAATTTTCTAGCCATTTCTAAAGCTTGGGGACTCCAGCAAACCACAGTGAGAGCAATTATCCACAAATGGCAAAAACATGGAACAGTGGTGACCCTTCCCAGGAGTGGCCAACTGACCAAAATTACCCCAAGAGTGCAGCGACAACTCATCCAAGAGGTCACTAAAGACCCCACAACAACATCCAAAGAACTGCAGGCCTCACTTGCCTCAGTTAAGGTCAGTGTTCATGACTCCGCCATGAGAAAGAGACTGGGCCAAAATGGCCTGCATGGCAGAGTTCCAAGACAAAAACCACTGCTGAGCAAAAAGAACATAAAGGCTCGTCTCAGTTTTTCCAGAAAACATCTTGATGATCCCCAAGACTTTTGGGAAAATACTCTGTGGACTGACGAGACAAAAGTTGAACTTTTTGGAAGGTGTGTGTCACATCCGGGGTAAAAATAACACAGCATTTCAGAAAAGGAACATCATAGCAACAGTAAAATATGGTGGTTTGCTTGCTACCGGATAACCATGAAATCCGGTACTACCTGTCTCATGGGTCAGGCTGTCGGCAACTAAACCGGCAACCCTGCCCTTCAGAGGGCGTGGAGGGTGAAACTGGGCATCCTGGCAGAACTAAAAACAATATCTGTCACAGGTCTGTGGTGGACCACACCCAGTTACACAGGGTGAGACTGGACATCCTGGCAGATAAGCACATCTGTTGCAAGGTCTGTGGTGGACTTTTGCCAGTCGGTGCATCGTGACATGCACTACACAAAGAACAGAGATAAACAAACCTATCATCTGGTCAGTCACTGCAACAGATACTGGAGTCAGTTTGTCTTGGCCTGTCCTTGCCACTGATAATACCTCTATCTGCCAAGAATGTGTCACTAGTCCAGCAAAAGCTAGTGGTACTCAAATACTTTGCAAGTGGTTTCATGAAATGGTCAGTCAGAAAGCAACTCATACTGGCTTGGGCATCACCCGGGTTAACAAGGTCAGGAGTTCCTGGCATCAGAAGGCGAAGGGCAGAGCTGCGTGGAGGAATCTGATCAGACATAAATGAAACAGTCATTGTCACCCCCAACAGACTGCTATGATGAGTTTGATGGTCTGGGGCTGTTTTGCTGCTTCAGGACCTGGAAGACTTGCTGTGGTAAATGGAACCATGAATTCTGCTGTCTACCAAAAAATCCTGAAGGAGAATGTCCGGCCATCTGTTTGACCTCAAGCTGAAGTGCACTTGGGTTCTGGAGCAGGACAATGATCCAAAACACAGCAGCAAGCCCACCTCTGAATGGCTGAAGAAAAACAGAATGAAGACTTTGGAGTGGCCTAATCAAAGTCCTGACCTGAATCTGATTGAAATGCTGTGGCATGACCTTCAAAAGGCAGCTCATGCTCGAAAACCTTCCACTGTGGCTGAATTACAACAATTCTGCAAAGATAAGTGGGCCAGAATTCCTCTACAGTGCTGTAAAAGACTCATTGCCAGTTATTGCAAACACTTGATTGCAGTTGTTGCTGCTAAGGGTGGCCCAACCAGTTATTAGGTTTAGGGGGCAATCACTTCTTAACACAGGACCGTGAAGGTTTGGATTTTTTTTCCCTTAATCATAAACACCTTTATTTAAAAACTGCATTTTGTGTTTACTTGTGTTATCTTTGTCTAATATTGAAATTTGTTTGATGATCTGAAACATTTAAGTGTGACAAACGTACAAAGAAATGAGCAATCAGGAAGGGGGCAAACACTTTTTCACACCACTGTACATGGACTGTTCAAAGCATTCATGTTTCGTCAGATATATACATTGGTTTCTGGATGGCAGCCTCTCCAAATCTGAAGAAAAGTTTTTGTGTCAGATTTTCATTGGCCCATAACTGCATGTGGGAATGTGGGGGGGGGGGGGGAATCTGATCTCCGTTTTAATTTAAAGTTCAAAGGTTACTCTTTCTTGGGATATAAAACAATTTTTGTTATTGCAAGTTATTCATTGTTATTTTTGATCCCAAATATGGGGCTACTGTATTTCACCACTCGTGAATATTGAAATTCCTCAATATTAGACCATTGTAGCTTGCTTCTGTGTCTTATATTCATTTAGTGTTTAGTTGTTCATCATTAACATAAAATATAATGACCATTGCATCAGAAATACATTTATTTGTCACATCAACATTTTCATGAACTTTTTGCCAAATCTCTTAAGCTGCACATTCATACAGTTTGTTTTTCTGTTTCCAAATGGCTATATCCACAGGAAAGTGCCCATTCTGTATTTCACCATACATAAAATATGCATAAAATTGACCACTTTACAAATTGAAACTATTTTGGTTGTACAATACTTAAAATTCAAGATTCAAAGATTTTATTTGTCAATACTACTATATATGTACAGGACATAGAGGAGAATTGAAATGTACCGTTTCTCTTTCTTCAGTGGTGTGCGCAATTTAAAAAAGGAATAAGGCTGGAAACAACAACAGCAGTCTGTACCGTAATGCTACAATAGTGCAAAAAGATAAATGATAAAACCCAGCAATCTTGTATCAGAAAAAATAGAGCAGTAGTACTTATAGTACCAAGTTCGATGCAGTAGTGTAGGTACAGACAGTGACAGATAGGACTGCACATGATCAGTATGGGAATAACAGAACACGCAGCAGGTATGGCATTTGTGCAGATGGTTGCAGTAAGGTACAAGAGACATACAGCAGCAGATGCATTAATGTTTTTGTGCCCAATCTTTCTGTGCAAACAGCTGAGGTAGTTATTGTGTGGGCGAGTGAGTTACGGTCAGGGGTGGGGGGTGGACAGAGTTCAGGGTCCTGATGCCTGGTGAACAAAGCTGTTCTAGCCGTCTGTGGAGCGGGGCCCAAGGCTCTGGTACCCTTTTCCCGAGGGCAGGGGGGATGAAGCGGGAGTGTGAGGGTGTGAGGTGTTGCCTGCAATGTTGATGGCTCTGCGGGTGAGGTAGACATCCGGGGGGGGGGGGGGCAGAGGGGCACGATGATCTTGCTGGCAGCTTTATACTGATGCGTTAGTAGTCTCTTCCGGCAAATGGGTAAGTTCCATATGCAGTTACTATGTAAATTTTTTTTAAAAAGAAAGAAGTAGTATAAAATTAACATATTCCGGTTACGTCCGGTTCATGTGTTTTCACCCCCCCACCCCCCGAAAAACATGTTGCCACCGTGCCAAGGTCTTTAAACCAGAGGAAACACTGGCAGACTTTGGCCCCACTTTCATGGACCCCCACCCCCCCAGGTGATGTGTTTGCCTTGTGTTATACTCAGATGAGAGGATATTTGATTTTGTTATTTTTGTTTTTGTTTTTTTTTGTTTTTTTTATTTTGTATACTTTATTGATCCCCAGAGGGGAATTGAGGGCATCCTCCTGGATGGATGAAGCAGCCACGGTACGGCGCTATCCCTTAAACCATTCACACACACATTCACACCTAAGGCCACTTTATAGTCTCCAATTAACCTAACCTGCATGTTTTTGGCCTGTGGGAGGAAACAATTGATGATTTACTTTAAAGACTGAAGAAGCTGATATTCATAATTACAAATGTTTTATCCACATTGTCACTGCAGCCAATATTAAAACAGATTTAAGCTGAATTTTTTAAAAAAAATAGAAATTTAATGGAATGTAAAAAACTGAATTTACTTTCTGAAATATTTTTTACTGTTACAGTTGAGTTGCAGGTTTTTCAGTCGTCATTTTATTACTGTATTTATATATCTGTACTGTAAGGAGTCTCCTGTGTGAGTACTGTGTTAAAATAATTGTCTAAAAGTATTTCTTAGACTAAGTTTTCTGTTATGTAGTACAATATCTCATGATACTTATCACTTGTAAATTATCCATTAAACCACCAGCTTTATGCACAGAAGTGCCCGGTCGAGGTGATCCACTGCAGCCAGTGCTCACAGCTGCGCATCGGACAGCTGCTCTGTATATGGGACGGATTTCTGCACTTCTAAATAGTAAGCAATAAATTCTCATGTTTGACAAGTATGCTTTAAAATGACAAAATGGACAACATTTAGTCAAACGGTTATCAAGGTCAAACAATACACTGCGTTCCAAATCATTATGCAAATGATATTTGTCTCTGATTTTCCTAAATAGTCGATGCAAATGACAGTCAGTATAATTTTCAAGTCATCACCCGTTAGAGCATAATTCAAATTTTATTAACCAAACCTCCCAATGATAACTATTTTTAGCTAAAATTTAAAAAAAAAAAAAAAACTTAAAATGCACTTATCCAAATTATTATGCACAACAGAGTTTCAAAACATTTTATTGGCTGTAAAGAACTGAAAATGGTCATTTGTTGAATTTGCAGCATTCGGAGGTCATATTTACTGAAATCAAAAGCTATTTCAATCAAAAACATGTTAACAGGCCAAGCTACGTGTTAACATAGGACCCCTTCTTTGATATAACCTTCACAATTCTTACATCCATTGAACTTGTGAGTTTTTGGAGAGTTTCTGCTTGAATTTCTTTGCTAGATATCAGAATAGCCTCCCACAGCTGCTGTTTTGATGTGAACTGCCTCCCACCCTCATAGATCTTTTACTTGAGAATGCTTCAAAGGTTCTCAATAAGGTTGAGGTCAGGGGAGGATGGGGGCCACACCATGAGTTTCTCTCCTTTTATGCCCATAGCAGCCAATGACACAGAGGTATTCTTTGTAGCATGAAATGGTGCATTGTCATGCATGTAGATAATTTTGCAACAGAAGGCAGGGTTATTCTTTTTGGACCATGGAAGAAAGTGGTCAGTCAGAAACTATATACATAGATAGATAGATAGATAGATACTTTATTTCGAACAAAAAAGTATAACAAAAACTAAACAAATGACAAATGCAATAAAGTAATAGTATACAGTGTTCGAAAGGGAGAAGGAAGAAGTGAACACTTATTAATTCCATCTCCTCTTTTCCATAAATATGTGAATTATATACAAATTACCACATTTAAGACCCCAAGTAAACAATTAACTGTATTTTGTACATATCAACATTAACACCCATCCATCCTAACATTCATGTATGTGGGTATGATGTGTGTGATGTATGTGCATGTCCATACATCAAAACCAGCCTCAAACAACACAGATATACACAGTGCTGTCCCACCCACCATTCCATAGTGTCCCATAGTGTCCCAGAGCGAGCATAGTGAATCGTACATATAAATACTACCCTTCTAACATATATCCTTTCAGCAAATAATGTTTATACCTCTTTTTGAATTGATTTCTGTTTGTACATAGTTTCAGTTCCGGCTCCAGACTGTTCCACAAATCCACCCCACAGACAGATATTCACATACTTTTCTTGGTTGTTCTTTCGTGTGGTTTTGTTAAAGTTTTAGTCTCCTCTCAAATTATGATCATTGGTCTCTTTTTTTAAATATTTTTTGTATAGTAGTTGGGAGCTGATTATTAATTGCCCGTACATTACTTGTGCTGTCTTAAATTTAACTAAATCGATGAACTTTATGACATGTGACTTTAAAAACAACGAATTGGTATGGTCTCTATATCTTACATTATTTATTATCCTAATAGCTCTTTTTTGTAATGTGTATATTGACTGTAGGTTGGTCTTGTAGGTGTTTCCCCAGACTTCTACACAGTAGTTAAGATAAGGTAGAAACAGTGAATTGTACAGTAAGACCAATGATTTATAGTCCAAGATGTGTCTTGTCTTTCCCCAATATCCCTATACATTTTGCCAACTTGGCCCGGATGTGACTGATGTGAGGTTTCCAGCAGATTTTATTGTCTAGCGTCACCCCCAGAAACTTATTTTCCTGTACTATTTCTATTCTGGTATCATCTATCGTTACCATTATTTCATTATTTATTTTATAATTTCCAAACAACATAATGTTTGTTTTTTTTTAGATTTAGAGATAATTTATTTTTGTTGAACCACCTGCGTTAACTTTTCATTTCAGTGTAACCACCTCTAAAACCTGCTGCAAATTCTCACCAGTGCAAAGGATATTTGTGTCATCCACAAACAAAATAAAATTTCAAATTATTTGGTACTTGGCATATGTCATCTATATACAAAATAAAGAGTTTGGGTCCCAAACTGACCCCTGGGGCACACCACAAGTGATGTCCAGAAGGGTGATTTGTGCTCACCAATTTGTACAAATGTTGTCTGTTACTTAAATAACTTTCCACCCAACTCAGTCCGACCCCTCTTATTCCCGTTACCTTTCCAGTTTTCTTAGTAGTATTCTGTGGTCAGTGGTGTCAAAAGCTTTCTTTAAATCTATAAATACTCCTACAGCAAACTTTTTTTTATCTATACAACTAGTAATTTCTTCTATAAGTTCGATCAGTGCCAAAGATGTAGATTTATCTGCTCTAAAACCATAATGGCTGTCTGTAAGGAGGTTGTGTTTTCCAATGAAATCATCCAGTCTCTTAGTGAAGATTTTTTCAAGTATTTTGGAGAATTGTGAGAGTAAAGAGACTGGCCTGTAATTGTGAAACGTTTGGAAATTTACCAGTTTGAAATGACAGGTTACAGATGTGGGTGAGTAGCTTAACAATTCCTTCAGTTACTTTTTTCACTATTGTCATGTCAATTTCATTCCAGTCCGTTGATTTTTTGTTCTTAAATTTACTCCCAGTCTCGATAATTTCCTTTTCAGTAACTGCACCCAAAAAGATTGTGTTTGGATTTCTATCTTCTATTTCATTTACAGAACCACTGTTGTTTGTTTCTGGTGTCACTATTGATTTTGCTAGTTCAGGACCAACGTTTACTAAAAAATTTATTGAAACCACTGACCACATCCTCCATATTATTTATCAAATTGCCATTTTCAATAAAATATTCTGGATAATTAGCATTCCTTAGGTCGATTTCCGTAATTGATCCCATTGAGTACTTGGCCATATTCCTCTTAAGTTAATTTTTATTATCCTCTCATATTCTGTTGTAATATTCTTTCTTACAGGTCCTCATTATATTAGTAAGCTTATTTTTATATCTTTTATATTTGATCTCAGCCTCCACCATTCTGCACTTAATGAATTGTTTATATAATGTATTCTTCTTTTACAGTCATTTATTAACCCCTTGGTGACCCAAGGAATATTTTTCTTTGTTGTCCTGTCACTGCCATTGTTTATAGGACAGTTTTTATTGTATAATGATGAATATTTGTAAAAATTTGTCATATGCTTTATTTAGTAGTAGTAGATTAGTGTTATTTGACAGGGACCATTTCATCATAAACTATCTTCCAATCTTGTATTACTATTTCCTTTGTCAGTAAATATATAGATTCTTCGGTTCTTATTCTTTTATATTTAATATTTTTGGTATACTTTTTCTTTCTATAATCACATTGATAGACAACAAAAATCGGCAGGTGGTCACTGATATCATTCAATAAAAGCCCACTCCTGATATTATTTTCTATAATGTTTGTGAATATGTTATCTATTAGTGTGGCACTGTGTGACGTGATTCTGCTAGGTCCGGTAATTGTTGGATGTAAGCCCTTACTGTACATTGTGTTGATAAATTCTTCTGTCAAACTATGTTGTTTTGAATTCATCAGATCTATATTGAAATCCCCACAGATGAACATAACTTTGAGTTAGTTTTGCATACATTTTTTTCCATCCAGTCCTTAAATAAGTCAGTGTTTGATCCAGGTGTTCTATATCCACAGCTCACTACTATATTCTTCACATTGTCCAGACAGATTTCTATTGTAATACATTCAAATAAATCAACCACAGTTACTGACAGATTTTCAACAACCTTGTATTTCAAGCTCTTGTCAACATAAATTGCAACTTCTCCTCCTTTTTTCACTTTTCTATTTATATAATTTAATTCATAGCCATCCATGGTAAAATCTACTCCTTTCTCTTCACTGAGCCACGTCTCTGATATTGCCACAATATTGAATGGCTCTTTAAACTGATGTAAATAATCTTTAATGTTATTAAAGTTGGCATAGAGACTTCTGCTGTTGAAGTGGATCATAGAAATATTGAAATCAGATGTGACCATTGTGTTAAACTGTTCATCCGTGTAGTAACTACAGTTATTATTGATGGAGTGTCCTGTGGGTTGTGATCTGTATATTCAAAAACTTTCAGTTCCTGTTGTTCCTGTTTGTTAATCTTTTGTTTCCTGTTGTTAAATGTCTTGTTGCAGATGAGTATATCCCTTCAGCGTCCTACAGTTGTCTCTTGTTGCTGTTGACTCCAGTTCATAACATTCATTGATATTTGTCCAGTTCCATAATATTACAGATGTTAACGACCTTGGCTTCTTCAGGTGATCCGTTTAATTTGATGTATATTTACAGTTTGATGTCCATGTGTTTTGAATCTTTTTTGTGCTTTCTCAGGTATCTTGCTTTTTCTGGCTATTTCTGTGTTTTCTTTTGTAAGGTGCTTTGTTTATGTAAATGTTCGTTCCTTTCAGTTTTCTACCATGTTTAGCAGCACAGTCTTGTGTTTTCTGTTGACAAACCTCATGATCACAGCCGGTTTGTCGCTGTTTTTTCTTGGGCAGAGGGTGGCAGGCCTCAAGGGTGTTACAGTCCAGCTGGATTCCTTTGGACTGCAGGAAGGCCGCCACTTGTTGCTCCGTGGAATCATCTTCCAGCGTGTCGAGCCTCCCTCCGCTGTCCGCGGCCACCGCTCACGCGTACGATAGGGGTTTAATGTGGAGCCCAGTGATGATCACGTCGTTCACCCGAGTGTTCTGCTCCAGGTCCAACACTCTGCTCTCCAGATACGCCAGCCTCTTGTCCTTCTCAGCGTTCTGGGATCCGCAGCGCTTTCACCTCCTCGATCAGGCCCAGGATGTTTTTTTGCTGCTGCTTAACAGCAGAAAATCTCTTCAGCCAAGAAGTCCAGCGATCTTTTGATGTCGTCCACCTCCTCAGTCTGCTGAGCTTTCTTGGGACCCCATCCGGCCCGATGTTCGTTGAATTGTGATCGTAGAGGAAAAAAGAAAAAAAAAAAAAAAAAAAAAAAAACACGTGGGAGAAATCCCTTTGTTCTCCCGGAGTGTTAGAGGACTGATGACTTGCTTCACCAGCCACTACAATATTAAGTTATGAGACTGGCAATTTCTGTCCTTTTTCGCACGAGCAGGTTTATTCCTCCAACGGCAGTGACAAAGCAGCTAAAAAACGCTCTAAACTGAGTTTTAAAAGGAAGATAGCAAGAAACGAACTGGGAGCCTTTACCTGTGCGTCCTCTCCTTACATGCCACAACCGGAAGTTGTACATATACTATCTGCACAGGACCCATCTGTGCTGTGAATCA
This sequence comes from Pholidichthys leucotaenia, assembly GCA_020510985.1. Taxonomy (NCBI): domain Eukaryota; kingdom Metazoa; phylum Chordata; class Actinopteri; order Cichliformes; family Pholidichthyidae; genus Pholidichthys; species Pholidichthys leucotaenia. Next base: position 38,935,688 of record CM035841.1, on the reverse strand, counting down.
GCCACAAATTTCTAAACAGTATGGTCATCACGCTTAAGGTTTCGCAAAATATCTAATTTTTTCATACCTTGTCCAAGGCATTGCACTATTTGACGTTTTTCAGCAGCAGAGAGATCCTTTTTCTTTCCCATATTGCTTGAAACCTGTGGCATGCTTAATAACATGGAACATCCCTCTTGGAAGTTGTACACATACGTAGATGTACATATACTTTGCCAAGGTCATTTCACACCTCCAGGGACCCTAAAGGAGCCTACCAGCTCTCTCCCATGATTCCAGCCCAAAATATGACTCCACCACCTCCTTGCTGACATTGCAGCCTTGTTGGGGCGTGGTGGCCATCCACCAACCATCCACTACTCCATCTATCCGGACCATCCAGGGTTTGCATGGCACTCATCAGTAAATGAGACTGTTTGAAAATTAGTCTAAATGTATTTCTGGGCCCACTGCAAACCGTTTTCTGCTTGTGAGCATTGGTTACTGGTGGCCGAATAGTAGGTTTATGCACAACGGCAAACTTCTGAAGGATCCTACACCTTGAGGTTCGTGGGACTCTAGAGCCACCAGCAGCTTCAAATACCTGTTTAAAAAAGAGAAGAGAAGAAAAGAGAAAAGGGCTTTCTTGTCAGTGTACAGCACAACGAAATTGTGGGTGCTCCACCAGGCTGACTGCGCAATAAAGTAAGTGAGAAGAATTTGAAATAAAACAATTACAGAACACACATTTAACCATCTGACTGAAGTAAAAATAAAAGTAAAAATGACAAATAGCCCATTGGGTATATACACAGGTACGGTAGTAGCTTCAATGGGTGGAACTATGTACATAAGAGTGCCGAGTGCACAACACATAATTGATTAAAATGGCCCAAGATTATGGAAAAATAGGCACAGTAGTGATTTCACAGATGGGACAATATACATGACAGTGAAGAGTGCAAAGACAGGTGAGGTTATAATGACAATTAAAAGGTCCTCAGTTTTGGGCATTTGAGCATTCAGAGGGAGGGGGGTGGGGGCCTCTGACTGTTTGCAGTTTGGATTGCCCGGGAAGAAACTGTTTTTCAGTCTGGAGGTGTGGGGCCTGATCGATCTGAACCGTCAGTCCAGAGGGAAGCAGGTTGAACAGGTGGTGGGCAGGATATGAGCGGTCTCCTGTGATGGCCTTGGTCCTTCTGAGACTGGAGGCTCTGGAAGTGTCTTCCAGGAGGGCAGAGGGCTGCCGATAACTTTTTGGGGCAGTGTTGATGACCCTCTGCACAGCTTTCCCTGTTGTTGGCCGTAGTACGCAACTCAGACAGCAGTGAGCACACTCTCCACTGAGCAGCAATAGAAGGCCAGGCAGCAGCTTCTGGTTCAGGTTGTGCTTCCTCAGGACACAGAGGAAGTGCAAACGCTGCTGGGCTTTCTTCACCAGGGCCTTGGTGTTGACAGTCCAGGAGAGTCAGAGGAGATGTGGGTCCCCAGGAACCTGAAGGCAGAGACATTTTCCACATGGTCACCATTTATGGGGGGGGGGGGGGGGGTCTTCTTGAAGTCCAGAATGAGTTCTGTGGTTTTTTTGGACATTCAGTTTCAGGTTGTTTGCTTGGCACCACAGCAGCAGATTCTCTATCTCCACCCTCTATGCCTTCTCATCATCGGTGATGGTGATGAGCCCAACCAAGTTGGTGTTGTCCTGCATGTTTCACGATTACAGTGGTTGGGTGGGTTGGAATATGGTCAAGGTGTACAGGGAGTACAGTAGAGGACTTAGCATGCAGCCTGGGGGAAGCCAGTGCTGAGGGACAGTGTGGAGGAGTGGTGGGGGCCAAGTCGGACTGTTTGTGGGGGGTTGGTGAGAAAGTTCTTTATCTAGGAGGGGGGGGGGGGGGGTTCTGGAGGAGGTGCAGTTTGTTGATGATCAGGATTTCCGGGATGATTGTGTTAAAAGCTGAAGCTGTAGTCCACATCGAGCATCCTCACGTAGCTCCTTGAGTTTTCCAGGTGGCTCACGCGCTCTGTGGAGAGTGGCGGCGATGGCGCACGGTTTGGTGTGCTTCAACCAGGCAAAGAAACTGTTTAAAGGCTCCTCTGCCAGAGTGAGGCTGCTGTCTGATGTTGGGGTGCCCTGGCTCCTGTAGTTAGTGAGGGCCTGGATGCCTCAGAATCAGAATCAGAATCAGGTTTATTGCCATTGTTCATGTAGTACACAAACTAGGAATTTGTCTCGGTACAATGCTGCAACATTAAACATGATAAGATAAAAGAAATAAACTATACATGTAATAAAGTGTAGGATAAGATTAAGTGATACTGGTCAACAGTTAAAATATATTAGCCAGCAGCAGATACTGTGGAGAACTATATAGTGCAGTCGGTAATGCAGGAAGAAAACAGTGATGATTGACATGAGTCTGGTTGAGCTGCTGTACATAGTGCACGAGAGTCAATAAGTCACTTAGTGTTCAGCAGTCTGATGGCAGAGGGGAAGAAGCTGTTCATGTGACGGGAGGTTTTAGTCTGGATGGACCGAAGTCTTCTACCAGAGGGGAGAGGGGCAAACAGTATGTGACCAGGGTGTGAGGGATCGGCTATGATCCGGCCAGCACGCCTCCGGGTCCTGGAGATGTACAGATCCAGGAGAGATGGGAGCTTGCAGCCGATCACCTTCTCAGCAGTGCGCACGACGCGCTGCAGCCTTAGTCTGTCCCTGGCAGTGGCTCCTGCGTACCACACGGTTATGGAGGTGGTGAGGATGGACTCGATGATGGCTGTGTAGAACTGCACTAACATCTTGGTGGGTAGCTTGAGCTTCCTCAGCTGCCGCAGGAAGAACATCCTCTGCTGGGCTTTTTTGATGAGTGAGCTGATGGTCGGCTCCCATTTGAGGTCCCTGGTGATGGTAGTGCCTAGGAAGCGGAAGGAATCAGCAGTGGTGATGGGAGAGCCTGAGAGGGTGAGGGGGGGCAGAGGAGTAGTGACTTTCCTGAAGTCTACAATCATCTCCACTGTCTTCAGAGCGTTCAGCTGCAGGTTGTTATTGCTGCACCAGGACGCCAGCTGGGCCACCTCTCTCCTGTAGGCGGACTCGTCGCCGTTGGAGATGAGCCCGATGAGGGTGGTGTCGTCCGCAAACTTGATCAACTTGACAGACTGGTGGCTGGAGGTGCAGGAGTTGGTGTAAAGGGAGAAGAGTAGGGGGGAAAGTACACAGCCCTGGGGTGATCCGGTGCTGATGCTAGTATAGTCTGAGACAGTCTTTCCCAGCCGCACATGCTGCCTCCGGTCCGTTAGGAAGTCGATGATCCACCTGCAGAGGGAGTCAGGCACGTTGAGCAGGGACAGCTTGTCCCGGAGCAGAGCGGGGCGGATGGTGTTGAATGCGGAGCTGAAGTCCACAAACAGGATCCTGGCGTAGGTTCCCGGGGAGTCCAGGTGCTGCAGGATGGAGTGGAGGGCCAGGTTGACTGCGTCGTCTACAGACCTGTTGGCTTGGTAGGCAAACTGCAGCGGGTCCAGGAGAGGGGTGGTGATGGACTTGAGGTGGGACAGGACCAGGCGCTCAAAGGACTTCATGACTACAGAGGTGAGCGCTACAGGTCTGTAGTCATTAAGTCCAGTGATCCGTGGCTTCTTGGGGACAGGGATGATGGTGGAGGATTTGAGGCAGGACGGCACGTGGCATAACTTAAGGGAGGTGTTAAAAATGTCTGTGAAGACAGGAGCCAGCTGTTTCGCACAGAGTCTCAGGGTGGAGGGAGACACGCCGTCTGGGCCGGGGGCCTTGCGCGGGTTCAGTCTGGAGAACTGTTTGAGCACATCCTGCTCACTGATGATAAGGGGAGGGGGAGAGGAGGGGGGGTGCCTTAAATGAAGTAGGGAATGTGGAGGCTGTGGAGCTGGAGGGAGGGGGGGAGTTGGACACATCTCCACATCTGTCAGGGGTTGTTGTCTGTGAGGAAGCCCATTCCTCCTATAGGCGTTTTTATTTTATGCGTCTCCTAAGGTTAGCTCTAGCAGTGCTGTACAGAGAGCTGTCTCTCTGTCTGAAGGCTGAGTTGTGGGCCCTGATCAGAGCGTGGACTTCACTGGTCATCCAGGGTTTGCGGCTTGGAAAGACTTGGATGTGTTTGGTGACGCTCACATTTCCTACACAGCATTTGCTGTAGAAAATGACAAATTCGGTGTACGAGTCCAGGTCCTGCTGTTCAAAGATGCTCCAGTCAGTGCAGGCAAAGCAGTCTTATTTTTCTTATCTTCTTAATTATTGCTATCCCTGTGCTGTTGCAATCCTGGAATTTCCCCATAGTGGGACTAATAAAGGCTTATCTTATCTTATCGTATCGTATCTTATCTTATCTTGTAGCTGGAGGAGAGCATTTTCAGGCCAGGTTTTAATTGTTTGGTTGGGGAGGAACTCTTCCTGGGGTGGTGGGGGGGGGGCGCTTGGTAGGAATCAGAAACAGGGGGAGATGGTCTGATTATCCAAGATGGGGAGGGGGTGGCTCTGTACGCGTGCTTAATGTTGCTATAAACATGATCCAGTGTCCGATCCCCTCTTGTGGGACACTTAACATGTTGGTAGAATTTGGAGAGGACAGTCCTTAAGCATGCTTTGTTAAAATCCCCTGTATAATGTGGACTGCATTGGGGTGCTCTCTGCCTGCCCTACTGACATGTGCTGGAGGTGATTGAGTGCTAAGCTACATGTCGCATCAGGAGAAATGTAAACAGTTGGTTAAAATGGTGTTGCTTTGGGTAAGGGCATTTTAGGCCGTTGTCTCTGTTAATTCGATGAATTTGTCTGCAGAAACCTTCCTCATACTTCTTTATCTGCACAAACCCATCTGTGCTGTGAATCAGCCCCAATTTTCTGAAACAGTATGGTCATCATGCTTATAAGGTTTCACAAAAGATCTAATGTTTTCATACCTTGTCCAAGGCAGTGCAACTATTTGATGTTTTTCAGCGAGCAGAGAGATCCATTTTTCTTTCCCATAATTGCTTGAAACCTGTGCAATGCTTAATAAAATGGAACATCCCTCTTAAGTAGTCTTTCCTTTGAATTGGGCTCACCTTGCAAACTAATTATGACAAGTGTCTGACATTGATATCAGTGATCCAAAGAGCCCTAAGACACATTACCATCCATGAGTTTAATTGGAAAAACTAAAAATTTAAGGTTTATGACACTAAAATCCTATCTGCATACTTATTTGGAACAAGGTTAACAGACTATGCTATATAATTTCACTTTTCATGTAATATAGTCAATTTCTGCTTTGGGAAAGTTTCTCTTTTTGCTGTCTCGTGTGTCGTAAATTCTGGGAGCGAGACGTGGGCATGGAATTCAATGACACTTGGATCCATCCATGAAATGTATCAATGAGTGAACAATTGAACAATGGGATTTATCAGATATGCACAGTTTCATGAATACCACGTAGACCTTTTCGTACCGTCATATTTACACCCAAATGTGTGCTGATTCCTATGCGCACATTTGAGGGCCATTGTGTTTCCACTAGAGGTGCAGTGGGTCTCAGCTGCTAAAGACACTTTTATCTTAGAGCAGGGATGGTAACTGGCGTGCCCCCTCATCCACTGCAACCCACCATCCATTTCCAAAAGTCAGTTCTTACCCTCCGCCAAGAGGAGGGAGGTTATGTGATCATCAGCGTTGGTTTGTCTGTTGTTTGTTTGTTGACTGTTTGTTAGCAAGATAACTCAAAAGTTATGGACGGATATTTCATGAAATTTTCACAGATCGTCGGAAATGTGGTTGTATCCTACTGATGATTAGATTTAGGTGGGATTCCGATCACCGTCTGATCCAGGAAATTTTTAAAAGGATATCTTTTTTTTTTTTCAAAAAGTTAATGGACGGATTTTATTGAAATTTTCAACAGATATCAGAAATGTGGTATTCCTACAGATGATTAGATTTGGTTGGTGATTCCGGATCCCGTCGGGATCCTGATTTTTGAAAAGATTTTTTTTTTTTTTCAGGTCAATAATATAAGGTTTTTGCGCAGCCATAGTGGCTGACACAAAAACCAGCTCTGCCGGGGAAGCTTCCAGATCCTCTTTCGGCGCGGAGCGCACCCCAATATAAAACCCATGGCAGCCTGTCTACCCAATTTGCATCCGTCAATGAAGCCCTGAGTGCTGCTTTCAGTGATCTATGAAAACGCTCGCATAACCCATTGGCCTGTGGGTTGTACGCGGTTGTGCGGTGAATTGTAACACCCTGCCAATTTTAGCAAACACGGGCGTATTGCCATTTCTGTATGCCAAAAAGAAAAAAAAAATATACAGGAAAAAAAATTATTGACAGTGTGGAGGAACACCTCGTGTGTGACCCCCACAGCGTACGGGCCTGACAGAGCGCTCAGCGTGAGCAATTATCAAAACAGTGAGAGGTATGGACTGATCATTATACAGATGCGCCTCCCTCCCTCTTTCGGCCAGTAATCCTGATATGTGTGACTCTAATGCAAATGTCCATGCTTTCCTGCTGTATACTGTGATGCTAATGTGCCATGCATGCATTGTCTGAGCTGGGTATATAAGTTGACTGTATATCTCTTGCTCTCTCTCTTTTTGATCACTCGCATTGTTTGTTGCTGACTTTGAGACACATGGCTCGCTCCAGCACGCTGCCACAGCGCTGAGCAAGCCTCGTGGAGGATGAATAAAGCACCCCTTTAAACTTCAGTCCGCCGTGTAATGTAGGATTAATATTTATGATGTTAAACACTGTATGGGGGGAACTGTGGCGCTTGGCGGAGGTCTGCGCTCTCCGAGTGCTTTTCTAGTTTATTTATATCATGTTTGCCATATTTGGAACTGCATTCTTAAATGCAATTATTGAGTCTGCTATTTACCAGTTACCATACCAAAGACCATATAAAAATGGTACGTCCTGCTTTCTAGCTTGGTGCTCAGCGTAATAGAATGGGGGAAGGAGAGGTTGTTTGTGGCTGTGCCTTGCATGGCAGCGACCCCTCTGATTCTACATGTGATTAACATTGTAGATAGGAGAAATATAATTTCATTCTACTGTACGTGATTGACTGTATGGACTGAATGACAATAGAGATGGCTTCTTCTTCTTCTCTTAATAGGCTATAAACAGCAGTAAATGTACAAAGTAGGCTGCTTTTAAACAAGAATAAATACTACTGAGGAGCTGTAGCATTTATTCTTGTTTGGCAGGTGAAGCCTCATTGAGCTCAGAGGCTTTTCTTCTGATTGTGCAGAAAAATATTCAAATCTTTGAGGTTTCTTTCTAAAGAGCGTGGCTGAAGCACTGACTGTTTCAATCACATGTCAATAGTAAAAGTTTAGAGACTGTGGTTGTTATAATCTCCCAGCCAGCATGCCCATGTTGGCCCCACCATAGGTTTAACCTGGGCTGTCTTATGGGCCCCATGTGGGTTTGTCCACAGGTTCCACATTGGCCCCATGTGTGTTTGCCCACATAGACTTTATCTATGGCGTCCGTGTTACTGAAACTTGCTCATCTGCATTAAATCCATGTGGGGCCCAGATGGGTTTAATGTGGGTAAGTAGATTACCTGCTTACCTGCACCACAGGTAAAGTCCACATGGACAAACACTGATGGGGCCAATGTGGAACCTGTGGACAAACCCACATGTGGCCCATAAGACAGCCCAGGTTAAATCTATGGTGAGGCCCACATGGGCATGTTGGCTGGGCTGCTGATTTTTTTTTTTTTTGTTCATTTATACCAGTGGCTCTTAAATTTTCTTTTGATTCCCCATTTTGGGGAGCCAGACAATTACCAAACCCACCTACCCACAGCTATTTCTCTGCCCCTCCACACCCACAATGAATCTAAGAGCAAGCTAAGCCTCATCATATTTCCTTTTCTTCTTGGCCTTTTTGTTAATTATTGTCCAGAATTTCTCTTTGGTCATCATTTTGATGGAGAGAGTTTCAAAAATGAGGTCATGAATATAACTTTATCTATCCATCCATCCATCCATCCATCCATCCATCTTCTACTGCTTTATCCTTTTTTGGGGGGGGGAGGGGGCTGGAGCCTATCCCAGCATCTTTGGATGAGAGGCAGGGTACAGATCACCAGTCCACTGCAGAGCAGATGTAATTTTATCAATAATTTTAATTCTAATATGATAAAACACTGAGTAGCTTTTATTTTCATTTTCATTTTAAGTTTTAATTGTGAAACTTTTGACTTTGCAGGAAATAATACCCCTTCCCCCCACGGAAGGTTTACATGGAAATCTGGCCCTTGGGAAGTGAGGAAAAAACTTTATGGCCCTCACTACCACCAAAGTTGCTCATCCCTGTCTTCGAGGCTTCATAGGATGACCGTTATCTCTTTGTGTCAGAACCACATTCCAACACCTTTCTTGTGTGTCCTTGTCCTTCCAGATGTCCCACAGAAAAATGACTTTAACCAGGAGGAGGTTCTGGATGAACAGCAGCTTCTAAACCAGGAGAGAAACTTTATTGATGTTCAGGTGGGAGCAGATTGTTCTCAGATTAAAGAGGAACTGGAGGATGTCTGCATCAGTCAGGAGGAAGAGCAGTTTGGACTGAAGCAGGAGACCCAAACCCTGTGATGTAAGGTCAGTGCAGGTTCACGGGTTCCACTCAGAGATTGATGAGACAGAAGAAGGGAACTGAAAAATGACATGAGAGCAGTCAACATGAGGAAAGACATAGTTGTAGATCAGGAAATTCAACAAAACAGACAAAAATGATGTGGTAAAATAGAATTGAAACTCTAGACTTAAAGTAAATGACATGGAGTAGTTAAATGATAAAACAAATAATTAATATAAGCAAAATAACTAAAAAATCTAAATATTCAATGATGTGCCCTAAATCCAGCATGGATTGAAGGGGTCAATATAAAGGAGTCCAACCCACTACAGGGTTTCCTCTGGTAACATTTCTGCATGGTTGCACGGTGGCGCAGTGGTTTAGCACTGTGGCAGCACAGTTATACCCTCGGCCGGGGGATCGCGGGGATCATGAGATCGTGGGTTCGATCCCAGCCCCCGACCAACAGTGAGCTGTGTGGAGTTTGCATGTTCTCCCCGTGTTGCGCGGGTATACTCCGGGATTTCTATCACTCCGTTTCCTCCCGCACACCAAAAAACATGTAGGGTTTAGGGCGCTCGCGCACGCAGCGACCAGCAGCCGGTGCTTGTCACCAGACTGCAAACCAAGTCTAACCTACGGGTACCAATAAGTAAACAAAAAAAATAAAATATAAAAAAAAATAAATTTCTGGGTGGGCAGTCCGCTACGCCTTGAAATTATGCTGCCACACTATGCGGAAATATACATTCAAGAAAAAATATGAAGGAATGATGATCCGCAAGCACGCACACCAACAATGTGCAGAGTTCAGAAGTGCCCCGTCCACATGACCGTTTCAGTTGGCAGGCAGAGTGTCTCGCTTAGCGTCACTGTCCGAGAGAAACATGAGCTTATTAAAGTACTTTAAATGCAGAAAAAAAGCATAAGAGGTATATAAGCAGTGGAGGCATTTAATATGGTTTCATCCTGCTGGTAATTGGGAGCGCACCAATGAAGGGTTAGCCAACAGGTTTGGTTAGGAGCTCGAGTAGGTTTATTTTGGTCTTCTTTTTAATTATTAGTTTTTTGTTTTTCTTATTTCAGACAAGAATAAAAAGATGTTTTTTTTTTCCTTTATCATAGTTAATATTAATTAACTAATTTATGTTCACTAGAAAATTCCCATGGAAATTTTGATAGTGTGCCACTACTGTCCACTGATCGTGGGGTGTGAATGCTGTTATTAGAAAAATGTGGAAGGAGTTAAGAGTCCAAAAAATGTATGGAAGTCAGAAAAATAAATGATAATAAAGAATTTTTTTTTAAGTATGGGTTTTTTTAGTTCCTGTTTTTATTTGTTCTTAGTTCTTTTTGTACCTTCTTAAACTTTGGCCTTTAACAAACCGTTAACTATTGTTGAAGTAGTCATTTATGTACCATTATTTTTACATTCTTCTTTGCTCCATTTGCTTTCAGATTTTCTTATTTTGATGTGTTCTTAGCTCATTTTCTAAGTATGGGCCTTTAGTTCCCTTTGCTCTTTGTGTTCTTAGTTTTATTTTGTATTTATGTGTTTTAGCTCCAGTGTTTTCCTCAAATGGTTGCTCCTTCACATGGTGCCTCGGTGCCGAGCAATGTCTCCTATATTTTATATGTGCATAAGAGAAGTAGGGGGTGATGCATGTGCCTGTGTGTGTTGTGTTTGAGGGGTGTAGGGAGCTTGGAATGAAGAAGCGATGTGATTTTATAAATCAAGATTTATTATCAGCTTCACCTCCCAAATATGTCTCATCTCGATGCAGAAGCAGAATGAAGAGGTCGAGCGCAGTCAGACCTTCATACTTATACCCACACTCAACAAAAGACATTTGCATATCAAAGCTGACATCCCGCATTCACGTAATCCCCCTCCATTGTCCCCATCTTATCTCCTCCACCTGACCCAGGGGTGGTGCAGGAAAGTTGTCGATCGCGGTCTCCACCGCTGCGACTCAGTCCTGTTCTTTGATCTTCGCCGGTGGTCGAGACCTCTTGTCCTGTTCTGAGGCGTGAGGTCATCCACATATGTAATCACTAAACATTCTAATATGTCTATACATATGTAGGTATGGAATATATGATTAATATAAGCCACAGCCCCCCCCCCCCAAACGACTAAGAAAAGGACAATCAAATTAAGTTTACAGTTTAAGATAATCTCCATGACATATTATACTGTTAAACATCTTGACAGGGAAAACAAGGAAAAAATCTTTCCAGCAGTCATGTTACCCCTCAGGTTATGCAGCATGATCCTGTAGAAAATTCAGTGGTAACAACAACAGTTTAGTAATGTCACAAATCAGCCTTAAAACTGTCACGGCACAATCTGACAACATAGTTAACAACTCTTTGTCAATTTTGCATCAGTCCCTGTGCCGTCTGGGTTTTAATCTTCTCCTGAATCTGCTGTAGGTCCGCTTTGGCGTCCTGGGGGGGACCATCCTGTAAGGAATCTGCAGTTTGGGGAGGGGAGTGGTTATTTGTTCCCTGCAGGGGGGCTGAGTCTTTTCTCTTGGGGGTCTACCCCGCCGAGGTGCTCTCGCCACCCGTGCAGGCTCGTCGCTCAACAAGAAGGCAGGTTTAAGTCTGTCATTGCTGGACTGTTTTCTTTTCTGTCCCCTAAATCAAGCACAAAATGCTTATCACCAGGTTCCAGCACTCTGAATGGTCCGTCGTATGGTGGACGGAGGGTTGGTTTTAAGCTTCGTGCTCTTACAAAAAACGAACTCGGCGTTTTTTCAAAGCTTGGGGGACAAAAACCCGTGGAAAAGAGTGATGTGCAGGTCCGGGGAGCGAGTCCAGTCCAGTGCTGCTTTAAGGGCCTCAGGGCTGGAAGATGCCCAGGCTCTGGATGTTCTGGTAAGAACTCACTGGGAGTCTGAGAGGTTGTGCAAAAACTAATTCTGCTGGGGAGGCGTCTAGATCCTCTTTAGGCGCAGAATGCAACCCTAATAAAACCCAGGGAAGTTTATTCCCCCAATCTGTATCGTTAGTGAGGCCCTGAGGGCGGCCTTTAAAGATCTGTGAAAACGCTCGCATAACCCATTAGCCTGAGGGTGATACGCGGTGGTGCGGTGAATTGTCGCTCCTAAGCTGCTGGCCATGGCTGACCACAGCTCTGTGACAAATTGAGGCCCCCTATCGGACGTGATGTCCGATGGGACGCCGAAACGTGCCACCCAGTTTGTTAAAAAAACGCGAGCGACTTCCGCGGCTGTGGTTGACGCCAAAGGGACCGCCTCCGGCCAGCGCGTAGTACGGTCTATCATTGTTAACAGGTGTGTGAACCCTTGAGACGAAGGTAGTGGTCCCACGAGGTCGACATGAACGTGGTCAAAACTCCTGGCTGGGATTCGAAAAGGCTCTAGAGGAGCTTTTGTGTGTTTGTGTATTTTGGCGCGTTGGTAAGACATGCAAGTCTTTGCCCATTCCTTTACATTTTTGCGCAGGCCCAGCCAAACAAACTTTTCCGCGACCATTTTAACCGAGGCGCGCACCCCTGGGTGCGCGAGGGAGTGAACCGAATCCAAAAATGCGGCGGCGCCATGCAGCTGGTACTACCGGGCGAGGTTCGGCCGGTTGACACGTCGCAGATTAGGGGGGGTACACCGTCACGTAAACCCCCTTTCCTCCAGTCTTAACCCCTGATGGTCCAGACAGGAGCGCGCGCACGTCCGCGTCACGGCTTTGCTTCCTCTGCCATGGCTGCGTATCTATCCCTACGTGAATTGGGGCCGCGTACTCGTCGCGTTGGCGAATGAGTTCTGCGGCTGAGGTAGTATAATCTGTCTCCTTTGTGCTCTGGCGATGTCACAGCGCGAGAGAGGCAGTCTGCTACCACGTTAAGTTTGCCTGCCACATGTCGAATGTCTGTGGTGAACTCTGAAATTGGGCAGCTAGCTGTCTTTGTTGCCTGCCTGATCATAGTTCTGAAATTTTAGCCATCGCAAAAGTGAGTGGTTTATGGTCTCCAAAAGCTGTGAAACGCCGCCCTTCCAGCCCAGAACTGGAAGTGGCGGATGGATAAATGAAGCGCTAGCAGCTCCCTGTCAAAAGTGCTGTATTTGCGCTCGGTTGGGTTTAAAGATTTGCTAAAGAATGCTAACGGTTGCCAGGTTCCGCCACGTGTTGTTCCACAACCTGCCCCTATGGCCAGGTCTGAAGCGTCTGTGGTTAGCGCTATGCGGGCCGAGGATCAGGGGTGAACCAACAATGTGGCATTCGCTAGAGCACTCTTCGCGAAGGCGCTTTTTGCACCTCCGGGCGTCCATCGACCGCGTTGGAAGGCTTTTGTTTTCTGAAGCGCGGCATACAGGGGGTTGCCTGAGTTGAGCTGCGCAGGGGAGGAAACGGTTGTAAAAATTCACCATTCCCCAAAATTCTTGCAGCGATCTGACCGTTTGCGGTCGTGGAAAATTTTTTACCGCGCGGACTTTGTCTGGCAATGGGACTGCCCCCTTTGGTGAAACTCAGTGTCCCAAAAAATCAATTTGTGACAAGCCGAATCGGCATTTGGCTGGGTTGATTATTAACCCGTGTCTTCTAGTCTCTGAAAACACTGTAGTGAGGTGTTGTTCGTGTTCTTCCTCTGACGGGCTGGCTACCAGCATATCGTCGAGGTAGACGAACACGAAGGGGATGGTCGCTTAAATACCGCGTCCATCCTACGCTGAAAGGTTTGAGCAGCGCCTTGAGGCCGAACAGCATTCGCAAAAATTCAACAAGACCAAAATGGGTTATTACAGCCGTTTTAGGAATGTCTTCCGCTCGAACGGGGACTTGGTGATAGCTGCGGCCCAGGTCTATTTTAGAAAAAATGCGCACACCGCCAGATGTAGTGAAAAATCTTGGATGATGAGGAATTGGGTACGCGGTCATGCGCTGTCACATTGTTTAATCTGCGGTAATCGCCGCAAGATCTCCAAGAACCGTCGGTTTTCGGGACCATGTGTAGTGGTGATGCCCAAGGGCTTTTTGAGCGCCTAATAATGCCTAATTTTTCCAGGCTGGCAACTCGTCACGTGCTATGGCGAGGCTTGGTCGCGTCTAAGCGCCGAGCTTTGGCAAACGCGGGTGGGCCTGTTGGTGGGAATGAAGTGTTCAACCCCGTGTTTCGCTACTGTTGCTCGAAAATTTGGGAACTGTGAGTGCTGGAAATTGGGTGAGAGTTCGGTCAAAACAGACCTCCTGCTGTAGTGACGCTGGCCCGCACGGTGTGGTGGAGAAACTCGAGACTGAGCAGGAGATAGAAGAAAAAGACAGTGCATTAACTAAGCCGTCTGTTTGCAAGATCGACTCACAACCCATCCCGGTCCCCCCCAATCCCACCACCCCTAAGGAAATCAGCGCCCCCCAACAAGTTAAAACTCACCGCCGCTCTAATAAAGGTCCCTCTATAGTTGCGGCCGTGAATGGAACAGAGGCAGGTTTTCTTTCACCGAAAGTGTCGATGGTCGAGCCGTTGGCTGCCATCGCTCCGTTTCCCCGGGGTCCCATGGCCCTGGTCTGCGTTGGAAGGGGTGATGAAGCTCACCTGAGCTCCGGTGTCGATGAGGAACTGTCTCCCGGTGTGTCCGTCAGTCACATAAAGCAGCTTATTCGTCTCGCCGAGAGCCGCAGCTGTTAACGGTTTCCCGCTTTGGCGTTTTCCACAGTTTTGAAACTTGCAGGGGGGGCACGCATTTGTACGCCCTCTCGGCGAAACGATGGTGATAATAGCAGAGGTTGTTCCGCTGCTGCGCCTTGGTCGTGTCGCTGCCATGGTGGGCTGGGCTCTGCTCCGTTGTCTGCGGTTCTCCGCTGCTCTGGGCTTCCGCGCTGAGATCTGCAGATGCAGCTGTGGCCATCTGTTCGCGCAGGCATTGATGAGCCGCTGCGCTTCTCGGGCCAGCGCGATGAAGTCCTGCTGGGTGTTGCACCGCATGTTGGCCAGTGTCCCCTTCTCATGTGTGGCGGCAGAGTGCTGGAGGAAGATATGCTGGAAAAGGAAGTTGTCGTCTGTCTGCTTCCTTATGCTGCAGCATGTCCTCCATGAGGGCCTTTGGTCTGCATCCTCTGTGGCCGTATACGTCGCCAAAATCTTTCTGCTCTCTCTCTGCTGAGGGGAAGAAAGTTCTCGATGATGGTCGCTTTAGTTCTCTGTATTTGTCGTGGTCGGGCGGTTGTTGAATTATGCTCCTGCGCGGCATCTTGACGTTGGGCGGAGTCGAGGTTTGGCGACGATGTGGTAAAATTTCGTCTCGTCCGCCCGTTTTGCCCGCCAGTGCCAAACTGAGCCTCACCTTGCTGGAACCACGAGCTCGGGCTCTTTTTGCCAGAACTCTGGCAGCTTGACGGTGACGGCGCTTGTGTGGGCCGTCTCTGATGTGTCCGCCGGGTGAGAACGCCTTTCTTCTGTCCTCGACGGCGGAGCTGGGGATGGTGCCTCAGGTTGAGCCCCTCTCTGTGGATCTGCCGTGGGGGAACATCTTCCATCCGTTCCCCTGTCTGCATGGGGCGACTGGCGATTGCCTGGATCGCGCTCCGATGAGTTCGTCGCGGTGAGAAGTCTCTGTTCCATCCTCACGTCTGGTCACCAGTTGTAGGGAGCTTGGAATGAAGAAGCGATGTGATTTTATAATCAAGATTTATTATCAGCTTCACCTCCCAAACATGTCTCATCTCGATGCAGAAGCAGAATGAAAGAGGTCGAGCGCAGTCCTCAGACCTTCATACCTTATACCAACTCTCAACAAAAGACATTGCATATCAAAGCTGACATCCCCATTAACGTAATCCCCCTCCCATTGTCCTCTATCTCCTCCACCTGACCCAGGGTGGTCAGGAAGTTCGATCCGGTCTCCACCGCTGTGACTCAGTCTGTTCTTTGATCTTCGCCGGTGGTCGAGACCTCTTGTCCTGTTCAGAGGCGTTGAGGTCATTCCACATATGTAATCACTAAACGTTCTATATGTCTATACATATGAAGGTATGGAATATATGATTAATATAAGCCACAGTGGGTATGTTTATGGGAGGGTTGGAAGGGGTGGGGCTGCATCATGTAAAATATGTAATTAAATGCGTCTATTGTTTTTATCTATGTAAAGCACTTTGCGCAGCATCTAATGTTTTAAAAGTGCTATACAAATAAAGTTTGATTGATTGAGAAATGGGAGGAGAACAATCAAATCAAATCAAATCAAACTTTATTGTCATATTGCTGTACATACAACTGTAGTGCAGGCAAGATGAAATTGCGTTTCTCTTGGCATCCATATAAGAAGCAGCATGATCAAGACACACTCCCACATAGCTCCACCCCCCCACCCCACCCCCACCCCCCATCCATTCACACATCCTGAGACATACTTGGGGGAAAAAGAATAACTAACTATAATATGCAAAATGTCCATAGGTGCAGTAGTGTGTATGTGAGATTCCGGGTCAGCTGTTCAGCATCCTGACAGCTTGTGGGAGGAAGCTGTTGATCAGTCTGGTGGTTCTGCCTCTGATGTCCGTGAATCGTTTACCAGATGGAAGAAGTTCAAAGAGTTTATGCAGAGGGTAGAGAACGGTCTTGACAATGTCGAGTGCCCTGCACCTACAACGGTTCTGAAAAGTTCTGGACAGAGGGGAGGGGAGACTCCAATTACCTCTCCGCCCCCTTGACTATCCTCTGCAGTGCTTATTTGTCTGACATACTGCAGCTGGAGTACCATGTAGCAATGCAGTACGTCAGAACAGCTCTCCACCACACCTCTGTAGAAGGTCCTGAGGATGCAGATGGGGAGAGAGGCCTGTTTGAGTTTCCTCAAGAAGTGTAGTCTCTGCTGAGCCGCTTCCCGGATCCCAAGGAATTCTTGCTCCAGGTCAGGTCCTGCGAGATCTGCACTCCGAAGGAACTTGATGTTCTCTACTCTCTCCACTAAACGCCGCGATGCTGAGGGTGACGTGTCAGGCTGTGTACCGCCGGAAGTCGATAATCATCTCCTACGTTTTGTTCACGTTGAGCACCAGATTGTTCTCCCTGCACCAGCCCTCCAGGTCTCTCACTTCTTCCCTGTACATTGATTCCTCATCCCTCTGAATAAGTCCCACCACCGTGGTGTCATCTGCAAACTTAAAAATCTGGTTCCCCTCGTGTTTGGATACACAGTCATGTGTTAGAAGTGTAAACAACAGTGGACTGAGTACACAGCCTTGAGGGGTTCCGGTACTCAGCGTGACAGAGTTGGAGATGTTGTTTCCAACCCGGACAGACTGAGGTCTCTCAGTCTGGAAATCCAGGATCCAGAGACATGTGGCGGTGTTCAGACCGAGAAGGAGTAATTTCTCTATCAGTCTCTGGGGAATAATGGTGTTGAATGCTGAACTGAAATCAATGTACAGGAGTCTGGCGTAGGTGTCTTTCTGGTCCAGGTGGGTGATGACAGAGTGTAGGGTGGTGACTATAGCATCCTCCGTGGAGCGGTTTGAACGATATGCAAACTGGAACGGGTCGTGTGATGCAGGGAGGCAGGCTGTGATGTGTGGTTTGACAAGCCGTTCAAAACACTTCATCACAATTGGTGTAAGTGCAACAGGACGATAGTCATTCAAACAGGACACCACTGGTTTCTTTGCCACCGGTACAATGATAGAGGTCTTGAAGCATCTGGGAACGATGGCCTGACTCAGGGAGATGTTATAAATGTCAGTCAGGACATCCGCCAACTCGCTCGCGCAGTCTCGGAGCACACGTCCCGGAATGTTGTCTGGACCTGCAGCTTTGCGTGGGTTGACTCTGGATAGGGTCCTCCGTGTGTCCGCTGTGTTGATGGTAAAAGTTGGTCCGACCGATGGTGGGAGTGGGCCGGCCCTCCCTCTGATTGTCGAGTTTGATGCTTCAAAACGTGCAAAGAAGTCGTTAAGCCTGTCTGGAAGCGAAGCGTCGTCATCATCGACCCCCTGCCTAGACTTAAAGCCCGTCAGTGTCCGAACTCCCTGCCACATCTGCTTGGTGTTCCTAGTGTCACAGAGGTGTCCCTGGATTTTCTCCGCATAGGCGCGCTTTGCCGCCTTAATTCCCTTTGAAAGCGCAGACCTGGCTGAGCGGAGGGCAATCCTGTCCTTCACTGTGAAGGCTGCATCTCTGGCTGTAAGCAGCGAGCGCACCTCTGTAGTCATCCAGGGCTTATGATTACCCCGTATAGTGATGGTCTTCACTGTAGTGAAATCCTCTGTGCACTTCGCGATGTAGCTGGTGACCGTATCAGCATACTCCTCCACATCTGTCCTGTCTTCCTGGGAGGCTGCTATTTTGAAGATCTTCCAGTCTGTGTGCTGAAAACAGTCTTGCAGTGCAGAGGTTGCACTCTCTGGCAAAATCCTGATTTGTTTCACTGCTGGCCTGCTGCGCTTCAATAAAGGTTTGTAGGCAGGCACCAGCATCACGGACATGTGATCAGAACGGCCGAGATGGGGGCAGGGTATCGCTTTATATGCATCTGTGTTTGTGTACACTAAGTCCAACATATTCTCTCCTCTGGTCTTAAAGTCTACCCATTGTTTAAACTTGGGGAGCACAGTCTTTAAGCTGGTGTGGTTAAAATCCCCCGCAACCACCACAAAACTGTCCGGGTGTGACGTTTGGATTTCACTGATCGCATTGTGCAGTACCCCGAGTGCCTTCTTAGCATTAGCTTTAGCATTAGCGCTCGGCGCTATGTAAACACCAACTACAAACACGTTGCTGAATTCCCTCGGCAGATAAAATGGCCGACAATTAACAATAAGGAACTCCGCCAACGGAGAGCAGTGTTTAGACACTAACGTGGCATTAACGCACCAGTTCTTGTTAACATAGATGCATAGCCCACCCACCCCCCCCGGCTCTTACCGGAGCTCGCTGTGTGTGAATGCTTAACCGCATTCACACTATAATAAGCTGGAATAAATTTTGAAATAGTAATATAGTGTGCCAATGCAACACTATAATAAAAAATAAAAATGTAAAATAAATAAACGGAAAAAAGTTAAATTAATAAAAACCTAAATAAAAAATGAAAAAATATACCATGAAAAGAGGTTCCAATAATAAATCTGCCTAAAATCGCCCTCAGTCCAGCTCACAATTCTCTTCTCCCCAAAGGATTATCCTATTCCATAACAAAGAAAGTGAATGCATTTAAATTAAAAGTGAACACATTTTGAGCATTTTGAAGCATGTACATCACATTGAACCCATTTCCAGTGATACTTTAAAACTAATTCCCTTATCTAGGTCCTCCACATTTATACCCATGACAAACTTAAGTCCAATCATTACCACTTTTGGTAAATTAGTGGAACAGGACATAAATTAAATGATTTAGGAAGAAAAAGGGCCAAAGTATCACCATCTTTCCAAAGCTGAACATCAGGCTGTGACAGAATTAAGGAACAATCCAGAAATCACAATTAGAGCTGCAGATAAGGGAGGAACTACTGTGATTATGGACTCTAACTTTTATCAAGGTAAGATGCTTCTCCATGTGGAGGATACTGAATCTTCCAAGGAGTTAAAAAGCAATCCAGTGAATGAAATAAGAAACAAAATTGACAACCTACTCAAACACTCGTACAGAGAGTAAGCTGGATCACACAGAAGGAGTTTGAATTTCTTTCAGAACAATTCCCCAGGATGCCAATAATACATGGAAATCCCAAAAATACACAGGATGCAAAAAATCCACCATTAAAACCCCATTGTTTCAGAGATACAATCTATTGCTGAACCTTTATCAAACTGTTTTATGAAAATATTTAGACAGGTTCGTGAGGAGTCGGCGCACAGGAAAGAATTCACACTGAGACAAGAACTGCTATAATAAAATGTGTCTTTTATTCCTCACAGAACATATCCTTCACACACCAAAAGATCACTGCATTCACATTAGACAGACTGCTAGAATAAGCTGTATTCCCTAATTCCCCACAGACCAATATCTTCATATACAAAAGATCAATGCACTTCATGTCATTTCATCAGCCCTTACCAATAATACAGAAGACCGGAGAGCCTTTGGCAGTCCTTTTGGCAGGCGCGTGCATCAATCAGCTTGGCAATTCGCGCGAAAATTCCACAGCAGACTCTACTGTTTGGCAAAACACCTCTGCTTTTTAAAGGGTCAGAGTTACGTACACAACGAAGGAGGCCACTCTTCGTTGCCAGGCAACTTCCCCCCCCCATGGAATCGGCGTAGAGAGCGGGGGGGCTAGTCCCCGCTCCCAGGCGATTGCAGCCAGACTCTCAAAAATATAACCATCCTGTTCTATCTCATTGCACACCCACACAATGTGAGAAATAAAGGTTATTAAGCCTTGTTTATAAACAGGAGAAACTTGCTGTGTCTAGATCAGGTCATACTGTCCAGGTCATGGTGTTGCCTTAAGATAAAGAGAACTGGATTTTATAAACATATTAAAAACAACTGAGAAAACAAATCAGGGCACACATTAAAAAACACATTTATATTACACAAACTTTGTGGACTTTTTTCTAAAAGATGTGCTCAGTCTTCTTACAGAGTTCCATTTCTTGTGGCAAGGATGTGAAGAGCTTATACACCTGCATTGTTAATGAATGTAGGAGTACTTCAATATTCCAAATACCTTGCATCAAGAGAGTACACAAAACCTACGCCGAATAAATTTTTACTTGAAATGCTAAATCTGATTTTTAACAACCAACCATTTCAGATTTGAGGACGCTATTTTCTAGAGACTAAGGGCACAGCCATAGGTACAGCAGTTTCTCCAACATAAGCGTCCCTGGTGGTGGTGCATTGGGAAGAAGAGACAGTCTACAACACCAATGCAAATCAATTTAAATCTAAAATACAGTGCATCCAAAAAGTATTCACAATGCTTCACTTTTTCCACATTTTGTTACGTTACAGCCTTATTCCAAAATGGATTAAATTATTTTTTTTCCTCAAAATTCTACACACAATACCCCATAATGACAATGGAAAAAAAAGTTTTTCTGAGATTTTTGCAAATTTATTAAAAATAAAAAAAAATAAGAAATCACACAACATAAGTATTCACAGCCTTTGCCATGAAGCTCAAAATTGAGCTCAGATAAGATAAGATAAGATAAGATAAGATAAGCCTTTATTAGTCCCACAACGGGGAAATTCCAGGATTGCAACAGCACAGGGATAGCAACACTCAGAGCATCAAAAGAGAGAGGAAGGGGAAAAAAAACTCGGAATCGAGCCGCTGTTGCAAAAGGCAGCCGACTGGTGTGGCGCCGAGAGACTATTAACAGTGGTATACAAACGTTATAAAAATTACCTCGATAAATCAGTGTGTTAAGTATAATTTTAAAAAATGAACTTATGATATAATGCTGTTTACACTGAAATGAGCTGCCTTCATATTCTTCCTCCTCATTTTGTACAAGTGTAAAAAATAATTTTCATATGATAAGTTGATATATTAATTATCCTTAGAGGCCTAGTGAATTTACACTGAAACGATAATTAAACTGGACGTCTGTCGTAAGCTAGTCATGCTACAGCAGAGCGACGCCGCTCAGTTCAAACCAGACCACGCTTCCTCAATGTCAGCCATCTTTAACAGTTGTCAACGTGTCGTCAGTGAGGTTACACAGCTTCTCTTCAAATGCACAATTGCAAAAACCCCACTTTATAATCTATATTATTCCCATAAAAAATAAGACTTAATTTATAGCAATAATGTAAAATGAATCTCATCTCCCATCTGTTGACGCCGTTAACATCTGTATGTACACAAAAAAAATAGAGTAAACTGATGCTACAGTCTCTTTTTGTTACAGTACACTTTTCTTCTGCTAACACTGAATGGACCAATCGGTGCACTTCTTTCAACAAACAACACAAAAGTCAATTTTAAAAAATGTGCTAAAAACTCTCCACTAGCATTAATATATTAATAATTTATCTTATAGTTTGATTTTAGCTTCCGCCATCCAAACTCCTGATTATAGCTAGCTCGACTCCACCTTGTCCCTTTTCGCTCCCTGAAGACCAACACTTCCTGACATCGCTGAGATCCCCGCACTTAAATTAAAAAAACAAAAAAAAACAAAAACAGGAGCAGTTTACGACGGCAAGCCATTGGTCCTTTAAATACTGTTCAGTACTGGAATGTTTTTAGACTCTAATACCTGATACGAGTAAGTGAGCCATTAAAAAATACAAACAAGAATAAAAACTCCTTCTGGACACAATAAATAGCTATCCTTCATATAGTGCAGTAATACAGTACTCACACTACACCTACAGTAATTGCACATGCAACTGCCCCCCCCCCCCCCCCCGCTGCCATCTTTATCATTCCCGTCACTTCCTATTTCCAAAATCAAATTTCCAAAGTCTGTTCTGGGACTTCCCTGCAGCTAAAACCAAGGGGTTCCCAGCATGGAGCCCTGGGGGATGCCATCCCATGCTGAGGCAGAGCTTGCAGTCCAAGGCGAAATGATCTGGGTTACAGGTAGTTTGGTTAATTCCAGTTAATAACACGAGCAGTAACATCTCTACAATTCCTTCTCCTCCATCATCAGATACTCTGCACTGGTCGTCAGAAGTCGTATCAGTTTCAGTCATGGCGAAGACTCTCGCGGCGTCCATGCTGGAATGATCCTCGGGTTGTTAATGGTGGTGTCTGTTGCTCCACCCTCCCCCAGCGCTCCTACAGGTCTCCATCTGAAGGCGGCAGACACAGCTTGTAGAGCCTTGGAGCTGCTGAAGGCATCTGGTCCATCACCTTCAGGTTCTTGGCAGAGAGCTCCACCCGTGCTCCCTGTTTCCTCATGATGTCCATGGTCTGCATGATGCAGCGTGGCATCAAGCCATGGTTCCGGGCCAGGATCATGGCCTGCTCCAGGGTCACGGTCAAGGTACAAGGTAAGATGCATTCTGTTTCCACTGATCATCCTTGAGATGTTTCTACACCTTAATTGGAGTCCACCTGTGGTAAATTAAGATGATTGGACATGATTTGCAAAGGTACACACCTGTCTATATAAGGTCCCACAGTTGACAGTGCATATCAGAGCACAAACCAAGCATGAAGTCAAAGGAATTGTCTGTAGACCTCCGAGACAGGATTGTCTCGAGGCACAAATCTGAGGAAGGGTACAGAAAAATTTCTGCTGCTTTGAAGGTCCCAATGAGCACAGTGGCCTCCATCATTCGTAAATGGAAGAAGTTCAGAACCACCAGGACTCTTCCTAGAGCTGGCCGGCTGTCTAAACTGAGTGATTGGGGGAGGAAGGCCTTATTTGGGAAGGTGACCAAGAACTCGATGGTCACTCTGTCAGCACTCCAGCGTTGCTCTTTGAAGTGAGGAGAACCTTCCAGAAGGACAACCATCTCTGCAGCAATCCATCAATCAGGCCTGTATGGTAGAGTGGCCAGACGGAAGCCACTCCTTAGTAAAAGGCTCATGGCAGCCCACCTGGAGTTTGCCAAAAGGCACCTGAAGAACTCTCAGACCATGAGAAACAAAATTCTCTGGTCTGGTGAGACAAAGATTGAACTCTTTGGCGCGAATGCCAGGCTTCATGTTTGGAGGAAACCAGGCACTGTTCATAGCCATCCCAATGTTAGTAGCAGCATCATGCTGTGGGGATGTTTTTTCAGTGGCAGGAACTGGGAGACTAGTCAGGATGGAGGGAAAGATGAATGCAGCAATGTACAGAGACATGCTGGATGAAAACCTGCTACAGAGCACTCTTGACCTCAGACTGGGGTGATGGTTCATCTTTCAGGAGGACGACAACCCTAACCACACAGCCAAGATATCAAAGGAGTGGCTTCAGGACAACTCTGTGAATGTCCTTGAGTCTTCCAGCCAGAGCCCAGACTTGAATCCAATTGAACATCTCTGGAGAGATCTGAAAATGACTGTGCACTGATGCTTCCCATCCAACCTGATGGAGCTTGAGAGGTGCTGCAAAGAGGAATGGGCCAAACTGCCCAAAGATAGGTGTGCCAAGCTTGTGACATCATATTCAAATGCACAGGTAAATGACTTACTGCAACAGCAAAAAGAATTGTTTTCTGCATTGTTAAACCAACAACAGGAAACTTTCAAAAGCCTCATCAAAGTGATTATGGATTCAGCAAATGCAAGAGTGGACACGATGACGAGAGAGTTGCAGGACATTAAAACCAGTCTACAGTTCACCCAGAAAGATGCAGATGACATAAAAGCTGATTTGTCTAAACAAGCAGACCGCAACAATATGCTGCAATCAGATGTATTTAAAGTGCGTGACAGTCTGTTGACTACAGTATCACCGACAAATTTGAATACCTGGAAGGACAATCCCGGAGAAATAATCTGGTATTTGATGGTGTTGTGGAAGCACCAGGAGAGACCTGGGCCGACACAAAGAAGATTAAAAATATTCTCATGGAGAAACTACAGTTCCCACTGGGGATCGAGATGGAAAGAGCCCACCGCACCGGGAAACCTGGAGGAGAAAGACCGAGGCCCATTGTGGTCAAGTTCCTGCAGCACAAGGACAGGATGACCATTCTTCAAAGAGCCAAGTCCCTCAAAGGAACAAAAATCTTCATCAATGAGGACTTCACTGATTCGGTAAGAAGGAAGAGAAAAGAATTAATGCTAGAGCTGAAAGCTGCAAGAGCACGGGGGGACATAGCCTACTTAAGGTATGACAGACTCATTATTCACCCACACCATCCTTGTAACAGTACACCAAAATCAGTGGAGCCAATAATCAACCAGAAATGACTGACATTTCATTATCATCTGAGAGATATAAACTGTGCATTTGTTTCCATTGACTGGAATAATTAAGATGCAAACTTTTATAGGAAACAACCTCATTTTTAAAGGGTATGAATATACTGAGCATAAGCCACACACTGTTGAATATGAAACCAATCCTGAAAATCACTTTTTCAGCAGTATAAAACATCAGTGTAAATACTTTAGCCCAGACCAACTAAAAAATACTATTTCTGACCAGTCATTGTCAATAATATAGTTTAATAGTAGAAGTCTCAACATGAATTTTTCCAAAATCCAGGACAGTTTGTTGCAATATAACACACATTTTTCTGCTGTTGCAGTTTCTGAGACTTCGCTAAAAAATGACCAACTTCATACAGTGCAAATGAGAGGCTGTGATTTATATACCACAAGCAGGTCAAAAAAAAAAAGGGTGGTGGTGTTGGTTTATATATCAGGTCCTGCTACCAAAGCCAAGTTGTAGATAATACTGTATGTCTTTTGAAATGGAAAACATCATAGAGTGTGTAACTGTGGAATTAATTACAACTACAAAAAAACATCATAATTAGTTGCATTTACTGTATAGAGCACCGGGTACCGATATTGACATTTTCAAAGAAAAATTGTCTGAGCTTTTCAGTGCAGTAGGTAATAAGAAGCTGGTATTTATTTGTGGAGACTTCAATATTGACTTATTAAATCCAAATGACCATGTCCAAATAAGTGAATTCATAAATTCCATGTTTTGTATGGGTTTCTACCCTTCAATAACATACCCCACTAGAATAACAACACATTCAGCAACGCTTACCGATAACATTTTCACAAATGTCACTGAGGGGAATGTAACTGCTGGCCTTATTGTCATTGATGTGACAGACCATCTGCCTGTTTTTGTTTCTTCAGACACTGGTGTAACACATAACGTTGAAATAGATAAGGTTTTTAAACGACTTGTAACAGAAACCGCAATCAACCATCTTAGAAATGATCTAAAAATACAAGACTGGAGCGGTGTTTATGTTGACGACATTGACACAGCATATGGAGAATTTGTCTCTATTTTATCACAACTATATAATAAACATTGCCCTCTAGTGGTAAAGGAAACAAGTTAAATACAGAGATGAGCCTTGGATCACCAAGGGCCTGCAAAATGCTTGTAAAAATAAAAACTTGTTATCCAAAACGTTTCTGAAATTAAGAACTGTAGAAGCTGAAAAGAAATACAAGTCTTATAAAATAAACTCATTAGTATCTTAAGATTGAGTAAAAAAATATATTACAGTAAATTATTGGAAAATAACAAAACTAATACATGTAATATATGGAAGGTGTTAAATAATATAACAGAGAAGAAAACTAAATTATAACCACATCTTTTTTTTTAAATTCAGAAAATGGAATAATCAATGAAAATAGCTTGATCTCCAATACGTTTAATGAATATTTTGTTAATATAGGAAAAAAGATCACCAACTCCACTGTATCATCAGCAAATACAAGTGGTGCTGACAATGTCGTCAACATAAA
The DNA here is from genome assembly GCA_020510985.1 of Pholidichthys leucotaenia. Lineage (NCBI taxonomy): Eukaryota > Metazoa > Chordata > Actinopteri > Cichliformes > Pholidichthyidae > Pholidichthys > Pholidichthys leucotaenia. The sequence continues at coordinate 38,909,791 of CM035841.1, read as the reverse complement.
CGCTTACTCAATGTTTATGAAAGAAACAGATGAAAAAGAAATTCTTGACATTGTTAACACATTCAAAGACAAAAAATCAACTGATTGTAATGATTTCAGTATGTTCTTGGTTAAATGTGTTATTGATTGTATTGTTAAACACTTCACTTACATATGCAACATGTCACTTACTGCTGGTAAATTTCCAAAGAAAAAAATGAGACCAAGATAAATCATTTCAAAACTTTTTCCACAATTAATATGATCTATAACCTGTGCAACCCAACTGAAAACCCAACTGAAAACTTTTAAGGAGAAAAATAAAAAACCCAGTTGCATAAATAAAATAAAAATAAATAACCCAGTTGCATAAATATGCACAACCTGTTATAACTGGGGATGTGGCTGTGTTCAAAATGGCTGTGTTCAAAATTAACCAATCACATTCAAACTCATGTTAAATGGGAGTCAGAACATACCTGCCACCATTTAAAGTGCCTCTAATTAACTACAAATAAAGTTCAGCTTTTCTAGTAGGCTTTTCCTGACATTTTTATAGTCACATCTTACAGCACAAGCTATGATCCACAGAGAGCTTCCAAAGCATCAGAGGGATCTCATTGTTCAAAGGTATCAGTCAGGAGAAAGGCACAAAAGAATTTCCAAGGCATTAAATATACCATGGAACACAGTGAAGACCGTCACCTTCAAGTGGAGAAAATATGGCACAACAGTGACATTACCAAGAACTAGATGTCCCTCCAAAATTGATGAAAAGATGAGAAGAAAACTGGTCAGGGAGCTTGCCAAGAAGCCCATAGCATCATTGAAGGAGCTGAAAGAATTTCTGGCAAGCAGTGGCTGTTTAGTACATGTGACAACAATCTCCCATCTTCTTCATATGTCTGGGCTATGGCATAGGGTGGCAAGATGGAAGCCTTATCTTATGAAGAAAAACATCCAAACCATTTGAAATCTCTCATACGCATGTGGGAAAATTTATTATGGTCCAATGAAACAAAGGTTGAACTTTTTGGCCATAATTCCAAAAGGTATATTTGGTGCAAACACAACACTGCTCATCACCACAAGAACACCATCCCTACAGTGAAGCATGGTGGTGGCAGCATCATGCTTTGGGGCTGTTTTTCTTCAGCTGGAACTGGGGCCTTAGTCAAGGTGGAGGGAATTATGAATAGTTCCAAATACCAGTCAGTGTTGGTACAAAACCTTCAGGCTTCTGCTAGAAAACTGAAGATGAAGAGGAACTTCATCTTTCAACATGACAATGACCCAAAGCACACATCCAAATCAACAAAAGAAGGGCTTCACCAGAAGTAAGATTAAGGTTTTGGAATGGCCCAGCTAGAGTCCAGACCTGAATCCGATCGAACATCTGTGGGGTGATTAAAGAGGGCTGTGCACAGGAGATGCCCTTACAGTCTGACAGATTTGGGGCGTCTTTGCAAAAAAGAGTGGGCAAATATTGCCACATCAACAGACTCCTACCCAAAAAGACTGAGTGTGCTAATAAAAGCCAAAGGTTCTGCAACAAAGTATTAGTTTAAGGGTGTGCATATTTTTGCAAGCAGGTTATTGTAAGGTTTTTTTTTTTCCCTTAAAAGATTTCAGTTTGTTTTTCAGTTGGGTTGTACAGATTATAGTTCACATTCATGGTGGAAAAAGTTTTGAAATAATTTATCTTTGTCTCATTTTTTTACATCACAAACACCTGGCATTTGAACAAGGGTGTGTAGACTTTTTATGCCCACTGTGTATCTAGTTATTCATTTTATACTTAGAGATGCCTGGGTAAATGCATTGTTTTTGTCTGTCTGGCAGCTTTGGGATGGGGGGGTAGTATTTTTGTGTTTTGTTTTTGTTCATATTTTGTTTTGTTACACTGGAAAAAAACAAATAAAAAGACCTTGATCAAAAAAATGAAAAGGACCAACCAGAACCTCAACAGATTAAAAAGGAACAGGAGGAACCAGAAGCTTCTCAGGTTAAAGAGGAATAAGAGGAACCAGAACCTCCACAGGTTAAAGGGGAACAGAAGGAACCAGAAGCTCCACAGGTTAAATAGGAACAGAAGGAACCAGATGCTCCACAGGTTAAAGAAGAACAGGAGGAACCAGAAACTCCACAGGTTAAAGAGGAACAGGAGGAACCAGAACCTCCACAGGTTAAAGAAAAACAGGAGGAACCAGAACCTCCACAGGTTAAATGGGAACAGAAGGATCCAGATGCTCCACAGGATAAAGAAGAATAGGAGGAACCAGAACCTCCACAGGTTAAAGAGGAACAGAAGGAACCAAAATCTCCACAGGTTAAAGGGGAACAGAAGGAACCAGAACTTCCACAGGTTAAAGAAGAACAGTAGGAACTCTGCATCAGTCAGGAGGGAGAACAGCTGATAGTAGTGAAGCTGGAGGCCGATACCTTCATGGTGACTCTAGTTTCTGAGGAAAAGCAGCAGAGTGAAGCAGAACCAAACAGTGAGCAGCTCCTCTCTCACAACTCTGCTGGAACTGAGATCCAAGATGAGGAAGGAAGCCGGCATGTAGACTCAGGATCCACTAAAGAAGAAGAAGAACCCAAACCAAAGAAGAGACGACTGAAAACAGGAAGTCACAGTAACAGTGATGATGACTCTCTGACCTCAGAGACTTTCTGTGAGAATGAAACAGGTAAAAAGTTAGAAAATGTTCAGGTTGAGTCTTTGAGAAACTGTCCTAAAATAAAATAATCAAATTAAAGTCATTTTTCCAGTAACTACATAAATCTGATGTACTCGTACTGGTCTAGTTTGTGTTTGATCTCACCCAGTGGAAAAATAATTTAATCTCTTTGACTATACTGTTATAGTTTGCACTTCAAATGAGTTTTTTGTTTGTTTGTTTGTTTGTTTTTTGGTTCAGTGTACCCAGAGGAGGAATTGTCTGCTCAAGCCAGTTAGTCATTAGCCCCTACTAGCAACTCCAACAGGAATCAATGCAGGATGTGGTTATTTATGTATAAAAACACCATAGTGACGTGTTCAGAACTAGAAGTTGGACAGTGCTGTGTGTACGACTGACTAAAAGAGATATATAAAACAGAATTACTTAAGCAATATTACATGAGAGGGAGTATGGTATCAATGAATATAGTAACTGAGCAGAGTGATAAATAAATCAAGGACGGATAATTTTTTCACACATGGGAAATTGTTCAGAGCTCCTTATGGGAGCTCCTTGTGTGGGGATGTAGAGTGATGATAATCAAGTCAGTGGTGGTAATGCACTTGTAAGTTATGATAAGCCTTTATTAGTCCCACAATGGGGAAGTTCCAGGATTGCAACAGCACAGGGATAGCAACACTCAGAGCAATAATTAAAAAGACACGGAAGATATAAATAAGAGCAGTGGATATACATACACTACCGTTCAAAAGTTTGGGGTCACCCAGACAATTATTTTGTGTTTTCCATGAAAAGTCACACTTATTTACCACCATGAGTTGTAAAATGAATAGAAAATATAGTCAAGACATTGACAAGGTTAGAAATAATGATTTGTATTTGAAATAATATTTTTTTCCTTCAAACTTTGCTTTCGTCAAAGAATCCTCCATTTGCAGCAATTACAGCATTGCAGACGTAACATGATTGCACAAGGGTTTTCTAATCATCCATTAGCCTTCTGACGCAATGAGCAAACACATTGTACCATTAGAACACTGGAGTGATAGTTGCTGGAAATGGGCCTCTATACACCTATGTAGATATTGCACCAAAAACCAGACATTTGCAGCTAGAATAGTCATTTACCACATTAGCAATGTATAGAGTGTATTTCTGATTAGTTTAAAGTTATCTTCATTGAAAAAAGTGCTTTTCTTTCAAAAATAAGGAAATTTCTAAGTGACCCCAAACTTTTGAACGGTAGTGTACATACACATAAATATATAAATATATATACAAAGTGCAGAGCATTGTAGCAAGATGGAATAAACAGCATAACCGTGTGCTTAGTTATCTTACATAGTATGAATATGTACCCATACATATTGTCACCCTCAGTAGCAACCGATAATGTCCGAGTTGTATATACTGGAGGGGACCATTTTGTAAGTCTATTGCGTCTTTTGCATTCAATACTATTAGGTCGTCACGTTTTTTTGCTATCTCTGCGAGCAGCCCTGCTTAGGTTATACAGTCTGACAGCCGTAGGTAGGAAGGACCTGCGAAACCTCTCGGTTGTGCACCTAGGATGATGTAGTCTGCTGCTAAATGAGCTCCTCAGTGTGTTCAGTATGTCCTGCATAGGGTGGGACTCGGACTCCCAACCGGCAATCAAACCTAAAAGAAGAAAAAGAAGAACTGCGAGTGTGATACCTCGAGGACAGAATTAGAGCATGAATGAAAGAATCTTTATTTCGGCTACATTAAAAGTAAAGATTAAAAGAAAGGAGCAGAATAATACAACAAAGGGGAAAAAAAACATCTTACAAGGTCAAATTAAACAATAACTCTTCTGATCATACAGTTCAACATAAGTTATCCGAAATGGGTGATGGCTGAAGCTGCAGCTTATATTGCCCACCCATATTCCATCCAAGAATTCAAAAGAAAAAACAAAACAAGAGCGATTATAATTCAGAACAAAGCTAAGACAAAACGTGACAAAAAACTAAGCAACAACACAACACAGACTGGATATGACAATCCTTATGTGATTTTGCATGTCATCTTGTATATATGTCTGAAGTATTTCTTCCTTTAGTTTTTGTTTAAATTGTCCAAGCGTTGTACATGATTTTAATTCAGGTCCAAAAGCGTTCCACAGTCTGACTCCTTGCACACTATTCTATTCTATTGCACACTGTTCTATTGCACACAGTATTGCTTGGTGGTAGTTCTCACTGAAGGTTTTTGAAATATGCATGTTCCTCTGAAATGATATTGTTTTCCCTCCTTATTTGGAACAACTTTTGGATATTTGTGGGCAGTGATAGATTCTTCACTTTAAAGATTATTACTGTAGTTTTAAAATCAAGCAGATCTTTCAACTTGAGAGCTTTTAATTAAGAAAAAGTGGGTTTGTTGGTTCCCTGTAAGCAGCTTTGTTTATATGAAAAGCGCTATATAAGTGCAGGTTAGGTTCGTTAGTTAGTAATTATTCTAATAGCTCTCTTCTGGAGCATAAAGACTGGATATATGTTTGTTTTATATGTATTTCTCCATACTTTAAGTACAATATGTCATGTAAGGGAGTATTAATGAATGATACAAAGTATATAATGTGGGCTGAATCAGCAATATTTCACTCTGTGTAGCTATTGCAATTGATTTAGATATTTTACCTTTATATAATTAATTTGTGACTTCCAACACAGTTTATTATCCAATTATTACTCCAAGAAATTTAGTTTCGGATACCCTTCAATCCTACACCATTTACACTGGTTTTAAGATACTAAGTGTTGTGATGATTGTTAAAAACTATAATTTTGTCTTACTTAAATTGAGCGTTAATTTGTTTGAATCAAACCACAGTTTAAGCTTTCCCTAATTCCTTTCGATTGTATCCAAAAGTTGTCCAAATTGCTTCCACTGCATAATAAATTAGTGTCATCGGCAAACAATATTAAATCAATTTTTCCGAAAACTTTACATATATCATTTGTATACATTCAATTCATTCAATTCAACTTTATTTATATAGCGCATTTCACAACAACAGTCATCTCATAGCACTATCAAATGAAGGGGGGACCCCACAGTTGCAGAAAGACCCCCAGCAATCAGGCGATCCCTGTGAGCAAGCACTTGGCGACGGTGGAGAGGAAAAACTCCCTTTTAACAGGAAGAAACCTCCAGCAGAACCAGGCTCAGGGAGGGGCAGTCATCTGCTGCGACTGGCTGGGGGGTGAGGGGATAGAGAAGAAGAAAAGAACAGACATGTAGAGAGCAAACAGCACGATGGGGACTCAATCTATGGGAGAGAACAAACAAATGTTAATGACCAGCAAAAAAAAAATATTTCATAGAGAGTGAGGAAAGGAGTGAGGCCCAGTGCATTACTGGAGGTCCCCCGGCTGACTAAACCTATTAGCAGCATAACTAAGGGAGGGTTCAGAAACACATGATCCCTCCCTAATTGTAGGCTATATCAAAAAGGTAGGTTTTAGCCCTATTCTTAAAAACAGAGATCGAGTCTGACTCCCGAATCCAGATTGGCAGCTGATTCCACAGGAGAGGAGCTTGATAACTGAAGGCTCTGCCTCCCATTGTACTTTTGGAGATTCTAGGTATTACAAGTAATCCTGCATTTTGGGGAGCGTAGTGCTCTGTTAGGATGATACGGTAGTATCAGATCTTTTAAATAAAAAGGAGCCTGATTGTTTAAAGCTTTGTAAGTAAGAAGAAGGATTTTAAACTTAATTCTAAACTCTATGGGAAGCCAATGAAGGGAGGCCAGAACCGGAGAGATATGATCTCTCTTTCTAGTACCTGTTAAAACTCTTGCTGCAGCATTTTGGATCAGCTGAAGACTTTTTAAAGATGTTTTAGGACAGCCTGATAATAAAGAATTACAATAATCTAATCTCGAGCTAACAAAAGCGTGGATCAGCTTCTCAGCATCACTCTGAGACAAGATGCTCCTAATCTTGGCAATATTACGCAAATGATAGAAGGCAGTCTTAGAAACAAATTTAATATGTGAATTGAAGGACAAATCCTGATCAAAATTAACTCCAAGGTTCCTCACAGAGCTATTAAGAGAAAGAGTAACTGCATCCAAACTGAAAGTTTGATTTGGAAAGGAATTTCTAAGGTTTTTTGGACCAACAAGAATGACTTCAGTCTTGTCTGAATTTAATAGCAGGAAATTACAAGTCATCCAAGCTTTGATTTCCTTAAGACAGGCTTCTAACTTGGCTAATTGATTAGTATCATCTGGCTTCATTGACAGGTATAATTGTGTGTCATCTGCATAACAATGAAAATGTATACAGTGCTTTCTAATAATGTTGCCTAACGGAAGCATATATAAACTAAAAAGAGTAGGGCCTAGCACAGATCCCTGTGGAACTCCATGACTAAGCTTTGAGCTGAAAGAAAACTCATCATTTACATGAACAAACTGGAACCTATCAGATAAATAAGATCTAAACCACTGCAACGAAGTTCCATTAAGTCCAACATAGTGTTCTAATCTATCAAGTAGAATATTATGATCAATAGTATCAAAAGCTGCACTAAGATCTAAAAGGACAAGTACAGAAACTAGTCCATTATCGGATGCAATGAGGAGGTCGTTAGTGACCTTCGCTAAGGCTGTTTCAGTACTATGATGGATTCTAAACCCAGATTGAAACTCTTCAAGTAAACCATTTCCCTGCAGGTGGTCAAATAATTGCGTAGCAACAACTCTTTCTAAGATTTTTGAAATGAAAGGGAGATTAGAGATTGGTCTATAGTTAGCTAAAGCTCCTGGATCTAGCGTTGGCTTTTTGAGTAAGGGTTTAATTACAGCCGTTTTAAAAGCCTGCGGTACATGGCCTAAAGTTAATGAAGAATTGATTATATGAAGAATAAAGCTACCAATAAGTGGGAAGACTTCTTTAAATAACCTGGTAGGAATAGGGTCTAAAAGACAAGTTGAAGGTTTGGATGAGGAAACTATTTTGTCTAACTCACAAAGGTCGATTGGAGTAAACTCATCAAGACAGACATCAATAGAAGGAGTTGTAATAGTTACAGTATTTAAGTTAACTGTGGGAAGAATCTGATTGATTTTATCTCTGATGGATGAAATTTTATTATTGAAAAAGTTCATAAAGTCCTGACTAGTAAGCTCTAAGGGGATGCTAGGATTGACAGAGTCCTGACTCTTTGTCAACCTGGCTACAGTACTGAAAAGAAACCTGGGATTATTCTTGTTCTCTTCTATTAATGCAGAGTAATAACTCGTTCTAGCTTTTCTAAGAGATTTTTTATAAATTAAAAGATGATTTCTCCAAGCTAAATAGATTTCATCTAAATTAGTAGAGCGCCATTTTCTTTCTAATAGACGAGTCTTCTGTTTTAAGCTACGAGTTTCTGTGTTGAACCAAGGAGTTAAAAATCTCTGATTCGACTTTTTCTTTTTTAAGGGGGCCACCAAGTCTAGAGCCTGATGCAGAGAAGCTGAAAACACTATCCACCATGTTTATCAATTACAGAAGGAGCAAGCGGTCTATAGCTTATTCCGTTGTGTTGACACATGGCATAGAGGAAACAATCTGCATAAATTTGGAAACGCATCATCTGAGAGGCATCTACTGTGATAATATTTTTCTTTAGGAGCCAAATAGTCAGAAATAGTAAATCAAAGGTTAACAAACAATGGTCTGACAGTACAGGGTTTATGAGGAGACACTCAAGATTTCTATTTCTATGCCCATAAGTCAGAACAAGGTCCAATGTATGGTGGAGGTAATGAGTAGAATTTCCTACTTTCTGAGAAAACCCAATCGAGTCTAATATTGAATTAAAAGCCACATTAAGGCAGTCACTATCTACATCCACATGATATTAAAGTCCCCTACTATAATTATTCTATCAGATTTCAGCACTAAATCAGCTAAGAAATCAGCAAATTCGGATAAAAATTCTGAATAGGTTGATGGGGGACGATAAACTATGGCAAATAAATTGGGTTTAACCTGAAATTGCTAAAGTGCCCAACACTGAGGACCAGGCCCTCAAAGGAATTATAACATGTTTTTTGCTTTACATTAACTAGTAATTTGGAAAAATTGTTAATTTGTAAGTTGTTGCTACTCCTCCTCCACGACCAGAACTTCTGGGATTTTGACAGTTTAAATAACCAGAGGGAGTTGATTCATTTAAACCAACATAATCCTCTTGCCCTAACCAAGTCTCTGTAAGGGAAATTAAATCAATCTGATGATCAATTAACAGATCATGGACTAACAGAGACTTGGGAGTTAGAGACCTAATATTTAATAAACCACATTTAATTTTTAAATTATGAGGAGGAACAGAGGCCAAATCATTCAATTTAGAGGCTTTATGTTTAATTTGAGTTTTACCAATATTTTGCTTTATCACTTTGGGATGCTTATACATTATATTTTTATTTACTTTGGAGGGAGCAGACAACGATTCTCTGATGGGGAAGACAGGGGCTAAGTTGAGGGTGGCGGATGAATGGAGCTGCAGAGAGGCGTGTAAGACTGTGACTCTGCTTCCTGGTCCCAACTCTGAGTAGTCATGGTTTTGGAAATTTGGATAAAAAAGATGCCAGATTGTTAGATAAATGAGAAGCACCATCCAAAGTGGGATGAATGCTGTCTCGTCTCATAAGACCAGGTTTTCCCCAAAAAGAGCTCCAATTGTCAATGTAGCCCATGTCATTTTTAGGACACCACACAGACAGCCAGCGGTTCAAGGATGACGAGCGACTAAACATGTCATCACTGGTCAGATTGGGGAGGGGCCCAGAGAAGACTACAGTGGCAGACATCGTTTTTGCAAAGTCACACACCGATTCTATATTAAGTTTCGTGACTTCCAACTGCCGGAGACGGATGTCATTAATGCCGGCGTGAATAACAATTGTGGAGTATTTACAGTTACTTTTAACTGTACATACGTACAGTTGTACGTATGTACAGTACATACGTATGTACAGTACATACGTAAACTGTACGTACATACGTTTTACATATTGAATAACAATGGCCCCAAAACTAAACCCTGTGGGACTCCACAAGTAACCTTCAGTAACTGTGAGTTTTTGTTACCAACACATACATACTGATATCTATTCTTTAAGTAACTACATAACCAGGACAGTGCTACGCCCAATACCACAATTTTGTAGTTTCTTTAATAATAAATGATAATCCACTGTATCAAATGCTTTTTAAAGATCCAGGAATACCCCAACTTAATACTCTTTATTTTCAACGGCAGTTGATATTTTTTCTATAAATTCCATTAGAGCAAATGCAGTTGTCCTCTTGTGTCTGAACCCATATTGCTGCTCACACAATAAATTATTCTTCATTATGAAGTTGTCAGTTCTCTCACAGAATATTTTTTCAAGTATCTTGGAAAATTGCGGCAATAGTGAAATTGGTCTATAGTTTTAAAATTCCCCTCTGTCACCCGTCTTGTATATCAGAATTACTTTAGCTATTTTCATTGCGTTGGGAAATATACCTGTTTGGAGAGACAGGTTACAAATATACATCAGTGGCTTCACTAAGCATTTAATGATAGTTTTGACTAAGAGCATGTCAATACCATCACAATCTGTAGATGTTTTACTTCTAAACAATTTCAATGACCTCTCTCTTATCTGTGTTCTTTATGAAAATGGAGTCTTTTATAGCAATGTTTTTGCTTATTGTATCACCCGTAGGGGCCGTTCCAAGGTTGTCATAGCCAGGAGCGGCACTGGGGTTAAGCTCCCAGTGCTCATAAAATGCACTGCTTTTACTAATAGGAGAAGGGGCGAGGGCAGATCTCTGGCGCCTTAAAACCAGATGCTTCGGGTAGATGGTGGCTCGTCAACCTGGGAAGGTAGCACATCTAGGGGAAGGTAAACCCTGATTTCAAACCTCCGCTGCCTTGCGGCACACCCGGTCACGGGAAAGGCTTCGGGAGTCAACCCTGAGGAAAAATCCGGAGTCGGAGCCCCTAAGGCAGTTCTCTGTTGTGCTCAACATCGTTCTGGCAGCTCCTGCGACGGCGCTGGTGCCACACTGTAGCAGCCCTGCTGTTCCTTTGGATTCATCAGTGACATGGAGAGGGGGGACATGCTGCATGGGCAACATCTTGTCCTCCATATCTTCCTGCCCAGGCTTGAATCCTACCAACGCCCAATGCTGGAAGGTAGAACACCGGATCACTGGAGAGGACACTCCAGCTTCGCCTTTGGCGTAGACAAAACACGGGGAATGACAGTTACCAGTTATAAGCCACCACTCAATTGGCGTAGAGCGCGGCGCCAGGGGTTGTTCCCGACGGTGGGAGGGATCATCGGATCTCACTGGACAGCTACCACCCGCCTCAAGCTGGACAGCCCCCAGCCAATAAGGTGTTGTCCCGCCACAGCTTGCTTTCCTCATTGGGTGCATGGGAATGAGGAGAAGTCCGAACAGCAGGCTGAGAACCTTCGCACCAGGCAAGACAAAAAAACAAAAGAGACCAACTCTAAAACTGGGAACTTGGAACGTCCGCACTATGATGACAGGACTCGCTGCTAACCTCAAGGACATCAGCGACACCAGGAAGACTGCCATCATCAATAGTGAGCTGAAGAAACTGGGAGTGGATATCGCTACTCTCCAGGAAACACGGTTGGCTGACGCAGGCACACTGAGAGAGAAGGACTACACGTTCTACTGGCAGGGAAAGGGCAGTGACAAACACAGGGAACACGGAGTGGGTTTCGCAGTGAAGAACACCTTGCTGAAGATGGTGGAACCGGGCAGCAATGGCTCCGCATGACTCCTCACCCTCCGCCTCAACACCACTCAAGGCCCCGTCACCCTCGTCAGTGTGTATGCCCCAACACTGACAGCCACACCAGAGGCAAAAGACGAGTTCTACGAGAATCTCGCAACAACTGTCAGGATCATCCCCATCTCTGAACAACTCATTCTCCTTGGAGACTTCAATGCCAGAGTGGGTGCTGACCATGACTCCTGGCCCTCCTGTCTTGGATTATTTGGCGTGGGCAGAATGAACGACAACGGACAGCGGCTGCTCAAGTTCTGCACATATCACGATCTGTGCATCACAAACTCGTTCTTCAAGACCAAGCCCCAACACAAGGTTTCCTGGCGACATCCGCGCTCAAAGCACTGGCACCAGCTGGACTTGAAAATTAAATGTGGTTTATTAAATATTAGGTCTCTAACTCCCAAGTCTCTGTTAGTCCATGATCTGTTAATTGATCATCAGATTGATTTAATTTCCTTACAGAGACTTGGTTAGGACAAGAGGATTATGTTGGTTTAAATGAATCAACTCCCTCTGGTTATTTAAACTGTCAAAATCCAGAAGTTCTGGTCATGGAGGAGGAGTAGCATCAATTTACCATTCCAAATTACTAGTTAATGTAAAGCAAAAAACATGTTATAATTCCTTTGAGGGCCCTGGTCCTCAGTATTGGGCACTTTAGCAATTCCAGGTTAAACCCAATTTTATTTGCCATAGTTTATCGTCCCCCATCAACCTATTCAGAATTTTTATCCGAATTTCCTGATTTCTTAGCTGATTTAGTGCTGAAATCTGATAGAATAATTATAGTAGGGGACTTTAATATACATGTGGATGTAGATAGTGACTGCCTTAATGTGGCTTTTAATTCAATATTAGACTCGATTGGGTTTTCTCAGAAAGTAGGAAATTCTACTCATTACCTCCACCATACATTGGACCTTGTTCTGACGTATGGCATAGAAATAGAAAATCTTGTAGTGTCTCCTCATAACCCTGTACTGTCAGACCATTGTCTGTTAACCTTTGATTTTACTATTTCTGACTATTTGGCTCCTAAAGAAAAATATTATCACAGTAGATGCCTCTCAGAAGATGCTGTTTCCAAATTTATGCAGATTGTTTCCTCTATGCCATGTGTCAACACAACGGAAATAAGCTATAGACAGCTTGCTCCTTCTGTAATTGATAACATGGTGGATAGTGTTTCAGCTTCTCTGCATCAGGCTCTAGACTTGGTGGCCCCCTTAAAAAAGAAAAAGTCTAATCAGAGATTTTTAACTCCTTGGTTCAACACAGAAACTCGTAGCTTAAAACAGAAGACTCGTCAATTAGAAAGATGAAATCTATTTAGCTTGGAGAAATCATCTTTTAATTTATAAAAAATCTCTTAGAAAAGCTAGAACGAGTTATTACTCTGCATTAATAGAAGAGAACAAGAATAATCCCAGGTTTCTTTTCAGTACTGTAGCCAGGTTGACAAAGAGTCAGGACTCTGTCAATCCTAGCATTCCCTTAGAGCTTACTAGTCAGGACTTTATGAACTTTTTCAATAATAAAATTTCATCCATCAGAGATAAAATCAATCAGATTCTTCCCACAGTTAACTTAAATACTGTAACTACTACAACTCCTTCTATTGATGTCTGTCTTGATGAGTTTACTCCAATCGACCTTTGTGAGTTAGACAAAATAGTTTCCTCATCCAAACCTTCAACTTGTCTTTTAGACCCTATTCCTACCAGGTTATTTAAAGAAGTCTTCCCACTTATTGGTAGCTTTATTCTTCATATAATCAATTCTTCATTAACTTTAGGCCATGTACCGCAGGCTTTTAAAACGGCTGTAATTAAACCCTTACTCAAAAAGCCAACGCTAGATCCAGGAGCTTTAGCTAACTATAGACCAATCTCTAATCTCCCTTTCATTTCAAAAATCTTAGAAAGAGTTGTTGCTACGCAATTATTTGACCACCTGCAGGGAAATGGTTTATTTGAGGAGTTTCAATCTGGGTTTAGAATCCATCATAGCACTGAAACAGCCTTAGCGAAGGTCACTAATGACCTCCTCATTGCATCTGATAATGGACTAGTTTCTGTACTTGTCCTTTTAGATCTTAGTGCAGCTTTTGATACTGTTGATCATAATATTCTACTTGATAGGTTAGAACACTATGTTGGACTTAATGGAACTTCGCTGCAGTGGTTTAGATCTTATTTATCTGATAGGTTCCAGTTTGTTCATGTAAATGATGAGTTTTCTCTCAGCTCAAAGCTTAGTCATGGAGTTCCACAGGGATCTGTGCTTGGCCCTACTCTTTTTAGTTTATATATGCTTCCGTTAGGCAACATTATTAGAAAGCACTGTATACATTTTCACTGTTATGCAGATGACACACAATTATACCTGTCAATGAAGCCAGATGATACTAATCAATTAGCCAAGTTAGAAGCCTGTCTTAAGGAAATCAAAGTTTGGATGACTTGTAATTTCCTGCTATTAAATTCAGATAAGACTGAAGTCATTCTTGTTGGTCCAAAAAACCTTAGAAATTCCTTTCCAAATCAAACTTTCAGTTTGGATGCAGTTACTCTTTCTCTTAATAGCTCTGTGAGGAACCTTGGAGTTATTTTTGATCAGGATTTGTCCTTCAATTCACATATTAAATTTGTTTCTAAGACTGCCTTCTATCATTTGCGTAATATTGCCAAGATTAGGAGCATCTTGTCTCAGAGTGATGCTGAGAAGCTGATCCACGCTTTTGTTAGCTCGAGATTAGATTATTGTAATTCTTTATTATCAGGCTGTCCTAAAACATCTTTAAAAAGTCTTCAGCTGATCCAAAATGCTGCAGCAAGAGTTTTAACAGGTACTAGAAAGAGAGATCATATCTCTCCGGTTCTGGCCTCCCTTCATTGGCTTCCCATAGAGTTTAGAATTAAGTTTAAAATCCTTCTTCTTACTTACAAAGCTCTAAACAATCAGGCTCCTTTTTATTTAAAAGATCTGATACTACCGTATCATCCTAACAGAGCACTACGCTCCCAAAATGCAGGTTTACTTGTAATACCTAGAATCTCCAAAAGTACAATGGGAGGCAGAGCCTTCAGTTATCAAGCTCCTCTCCTGTGGAATCAGCTGCCAATCTGGATTCGGGAGTCAGACTCGATCTCTGTTTTTAAGAATAGGGCTAAAACCTACCTTTTTGATATAGCCTACAATTAGGGAGGGATCATGTGTTTCTGAACCCTCCCTTAGTTATGCTGCTAATAGGTTTAGTCAGCCGGGGGACCTCCAGTAATGCACTGGGCCTCACTCCTTTCCTCACTCTCTATGAAATATTTTTTTTTTTGCTGGTCATTAACATTTGTTTGTTCTCTCCCATAGATTGAGTCCCCATCGTGCTGTTTGCTCTCTACATGTCTGTTCTTTTCTTCTTCTCTGTCCCCTCACCCCCCAGCCAGTCGCAGCAGATGACTGCCCCTCCCTGAGCCTGGTTCTGCTGGAGGTTTCTTCCTGTTAAAAGGGAGTTTTTTCCTCTCCACCGTCGCCAAGTGCTTGCTCACAGGGGATCGCCTGATTGCTGGGGTCTTTCTGCAACTGTGGGGGTCCTCCCTACAGTTGATAGTGCTATGAGATGACTGTTGTTGTGAAATGGCGCTATATAAATAAAGTTGAATTGAATTGATCCTGACCAGGCGCACCTCACATACCTGCTATCTACTCCGGTTTTGCCGTAATGGTTACGGTTTTCAAGACCCCATTCCGGGTTAAGGCTTTATTAATCAAAATTACGGTTTTTCACTAAAAATTCAGTCAAAAATTTTAAATCGTAAAAAAAACACGAAAGCAATTCCAAACACAAGATCGCTAGGAATCGTATCTAAATTTAGAACATAGCAACACGTGATGGCGGCCAGGATGGTCACACTTTTTCAGTGCTGAGACAAAGTTGCTGATTTTGCCACTAAAATAACTAACCAACAGCGAATATCGGATCAACATTTGTGACGCACAGGCTGAATTTCCACCTTGGTTGAACCAGCTTTTGAAGTAGAAATACCCCTTTATTCGCCTTTCACCGGGCTCTGTGAGTAAACTGAGTAGTGTTTCTTTTCGTGGTTCGCTGCTACGCTTTACCTGAAGCGTTTGCTAAGCTAACGCTATCGCTATTGAGGGTATTGAGGTTTCTTTTCTCGCGCGAAATCCCGGAGAGGCATGCGTACATGGCGAGATGTAAACACTATGTAAACTGCTGCAGACGTTCGCACGACTGCACTTCAACCCTGGCAAATGGACCATGGATTCGACATCTAAAGGGAGAATACATTTTATATAATGCCTAAGATTCTGAAGAACTTGTGCTGTGTAATTGCAAGCCTTGTCATGCTTGGTGTATCATGTAAACACATAAAATATCAGAGCGATTTTGCCGTCGTTTACGCACGTGTCTCTTATACAGTGCTAGTATACCCTGCTGATATTTCTAGTCTTCTAGTTACCTCCGCCAAGGAGGTTATGTGATCATCAGCGTTGGTTTGTCTGTTTGTTTGTTAGCAAGATAACTCAAAAAGCTATGGATGGATTTTCATGAAATTTTCACAGATTGTCAGAAATGGGGTATCCTACAGATGACTAGATTTTGGTGGTGATCTGGATCACTGTCTGGATTCTTTTTTTTTTTTGTTTTGTTTTTTTTTTTTTATTTAACATCGCGAGATAGGGCCATTTTCAATATTTTATTTATGATGTTAAACACTGTATGGGGGGAACTGTGGCGCTTGGCGGAGGTCTGCGCTCTCCGAGTGCTTTTCTAGTATTCATAATACATCACATCTAGCCTATTCGAAGTTCTATGCAATGTTAAGATAGTCTTTTGAATGCAAATTTAATGAATGAATGAATCTTTATTTCGGATAGATTAAAAGTAAAGATTAAAAAGAAACAGAATAATATAACAAAGGCGAAAAAATCCAGCAAGGTCAAATTAAACAATAACTCCACTGATTATACAGTTCAACATAAGTTATCTGAAATGGGTGATGGCTGAAGCCGCAGCTTATATTGCCCACCCATATTCCATCCAAGAATTCAAAAGAGAAACAAAACAAGAGCGATTACAATTCAGAACAATGCTAAGACAAAATGTGACAAAAAAAAAACTAAGTAACAACACAACACAGACTGGATATGACAATCCTTATGTGATTTTACATGTCATCTTGTATATATGTTTGGAGTATTTCTTCCTTTAGTTTTTGTTTAAATTGTCCAAGCGTTGTACAGGATTTTAATTCAGGTCCAAAATCGTTCCGTAATCTGACTCCTTGCACTGAAACACAGTGTTGCTTGGTGGTAGTTCTCACTGAAGGTTTTTGAAATATACATGTTCCTCTGAAATGATATTGTTTCTCCCTTATTTGGAACAGCTTTTGGATATTTGTGGGCAGTGATAGATTCTTAGCTTTAAACATTATTACTTCAGTTTTAAAGTCAACCAGATCTTTCAACTTGAGAGCTTTTAATTTAAGAAAAAGTGGGTTTGTTGGTTCCCTGTAAGCTGCTTTGTTTATTATTCTAATAGCTCTCTTCTGAAGCATAAAGACTGGATATATGGTTGTTTTATATGTATTTCCCCATACTTCGGTACAATATGTCATGTATGGGAGTATTAATGAATGATACAAAGTATATAGTGTGGGTTGATTCAGCAAATATTTCGCTCTGTGTAGTATTGCAATTGATTTAGATATTTTACCTTTAATATAATTAATATGTGACTTCTATGTCAAATGCTAATATTTGTTTGACACTGCGGCCCCTGGACCCCGGCTAGCTACTAGGCTTTTCAGGTTTGAAAGTTGAAGAAATATGAGGTTGTTAGCTACATTCTAACTTGATTTAATGCTAATATTTGCCAAACAAATATTAGCATTATTATTATTAGCATTAGCATTATTAGCATTAGCATCAGCCCCTGGACCCCGGCTAGCTACTAGGCTTTTCAGGTTTGAAAAGTTGGCAGGTATGACCTCACTGAAGAACGTGCTAATCACCCGTTCGTTCCAGAGTGCAGATTGTGACACAGACCATTCATTGGTGTGTTGCAAGGTCAAGCTGCAGCTGAAGAAATTCCATTGTGCTAGACAGCCTGGAAAGGCACGGATTGACCCCAGCAAGATGGCCCAGCCAGAACTTGTTGAGCAGTTTGCCTCCACCTTTGAGAAGGAACTTGGTGTACCACAAGAAGGAGAATCTGCAAAGCAGAAGTGGGAAGAGCTGCGAAACACCATCCACCGCACAGCCTTGGCTACCTTTGGGAGGAAGACCTCGAAGTCACAGGACTGGTTTGATGCCAAGATGACCGAGATGACCCCCGTCATTGAAGTCAAGCACTCAGCACTTGCTGAGTACAAGAAGTACCCAAATGAGAAGAATCTCCAGATTCTCAGGGCTGCGAGAAGCAAAGTTCAGCAGACTGCTCGGCGCTGTGCCAATGAGTACTCGAGTCAGCTCTGCCAAGACATTCAAACCGCTGCCATAACAGGGAACATCCGTGGTATGTACAATGGCATCAAGAAAGCACTTGGTCCGGCTCAGAGCAAGACGGCCCCCCTCAAATCCTCCACTGGGGAGATGATCACAGAAAAGAACAAACAGATGACCTCTACTCCAGACAGAACACCGTGACACCGTCAGCCCTTGATGCCATCGACTGCCTGCCATCCATGGACGACCTTGACGCCAAGGCAACCATTGACGAACTCAGCAAGGCCATTGATAGCTTGGCCGCTGGCAAGGCACCCAGCAACGACGGCATACCCCCCGACCTGATCAAGCACTGCAAGACCGCCCTACTACTGCCATTGCGTGATGTCCTCTGCCAGTGCTGAAAGGAAGGTACCGTGCCACAGGACATGAGGGACGCCAAGATCATCACCCTCTACAAAAACAAAGGGGAGAGAAGCGACTGCAACAACTACAGGGGCTTCTCCCTCCTCAGCGTTGTTGGCAAAGTCTACGCTCGAGTTGTTCTTGTTCGTCTACAGAAGCTTGCCGAACGTGTCTACCCCGAGTCTCAGTGTGGCTTCCGCGCTGAGTGATCAACGGTAGACATGATATTCTCCATCCACCAACTCCAGGAGAAATGCAGAGAACAGAACGTGCCCCTGTACGTTGCCTTCATCGACCTCACCAAAGCATTCGATCTGGTCAGCAGAGAGGGCCTTTTCAAGATCCTGCCAAAGATAGGATGCCCACCAAAGTTGCAAAGCCTCATCGAATTGTTTCACACCAACATGCAGGGGATAGTGCAGCACGACGGCAATGTCTCAGAGCCATTCAACATACGCAGCGGAGTGAAACAGGGCTGAGTACTTGCACCAACCCTCTTTGGGATTTTCTTTGCTATGCTCCTGAGGCATGCCTTCAGCACAGAAACAGAGGGAATTTACCTGCACACAAGATCTGACGGCAGGCTTTTCAATCTCGCCCGCCTGAAAGCCAGAACCAAAGTACGCGAGGCTCTAATCAGAGACATGCTGTTCGCAGATGACGCTGCAGTCGCAACCCACACACAGCAGGAGCTTCAGACCCTGATGGACCGCTTCTCCCAGGCATGCAAGAACTTCGGGCTTACCATCAGCCTGAAGAAGACTAATGTCTTGGCGCAAGGCACGGAAGCACCACCAACCATCACCATCGACGACTATGAGCTGGAGGTCGTGAATCAGTTCACGTACCTGGGGTCCACGATCAGCAACAACCTCTCCCTTGATACAGAGATCGACAAGAGGATTGGAAAATCAGCCTTCACACTCGCTCGCCTCACCACACGAGTGTGGGAGAATCCCAAACTCTCTGTCAAGACGAAGATGGCAGTGTACAACGCCTGCGTCATCAGCACACTGCTCTATGGGAGTGAGATGTGGACAACATACGCCCGGCAGGAAAAGAGACTGAACTCCTTCCACTTGCGCTGCATTCGCCACATCCTGGACATATCCTGGCAGGACAAAGTGCCCAACACAGAAGTTCTGTCCCGCGCAGGCCTTCCCTCCATGTTCACTCTACTCAGGCAGCGCAGGCTCCGCTGGATAGGCCACATTCACCGTATGGAAGATGGCAGAATCCCCAAAGACGTCCTCTATGGAGAACTGGCGACTGGCAGGAGAGACGTTGGCCGCCAACAGCTGCGCTTTAGAGACGTCTGCAAGAGAGACATGAAGGCCCTGGAGATCAACACAGAGCGCTGGGAGGACCTTGCAACGGACCGCTCCAAATGGAGAGGCGCCCTGACCAGACAGCTCAAGGCGGGTGAAGAGAGACTGACTGCTGCAGCAGATGAAAAAAGGACCCGCAGGAAGAACCGCCACAGACCCAGCAGCACGGAGACCACCCACAAGTGCGACCTGTGTGACAGGGACTGCCATTCACGCATCGGCCTGCTCAGCCACAGGCGGTGCTGTTCCAGCAGAGTAGACGTTTAGGATTCTCTTCCATGGTCATCATAGACTGACGGAGGCCGACAACACCCGTAGGGGCCATAATGGGTATTTCTCGAGCCAGATTAGGACCAATGTTAACAAAAAAGTTATTAAATTCATCTGCAGGTGAGAGTGCATTCACAATCTGAGTCATTTTGTTTTTTTGTTTTTTTTTTTTGAAACATTAGTTTGGTAGCTTATATTTCTGTTTTTATTTCCAAGAATATTGTTAAGTATTATCCATGTATTTTTAATATCGCCTTTGTTTTTCTCCAGTTCTTTACTGTAATAGTCTCTTTTACTACATCTCATTATATATGTTAACTTATTTTTGTATGTTTTATTCCGCTGCTCTGCTTCTTTTGTCCTTTTCTTTAGAAAAGCTTTATATAATGAATTTTTCTTTTTACATGCTTTTTGTAATCCTTTGGTTAACCATGGCTCGTCGACAAATTTATTATTTATGCTTTTTCTTTACTAATGGACAATTTTTTTCATAAAGAGTGGTTACATTGTTCACGAATGTGTCATAGGCTTCATTTACATCTGTTACATAGACTTTTGTCCAGTCTTGCTTCAGCAAGTCTTCTTTAAAAGAACTGATTGCATTTTGTGATTTGTATCTGAAAGATTTCAAAGTTGTTTTTTTTTGTATTGGCCCCCGTGTGGCCATGGATAAGTGCAAAGACTGGAAAATGGTCACTTATATCATTTATCAATAATCCACTTTCTATTTTCTTATGAATAATGTTAACAAACAGGTTATCAATAAGTGTAGCAGTGTGACCTTTGATTCTACTGGGATGTGTTATTGTGGGATATAGACTCATACTGACAGCTTCAGGAAGAAGATGGAGGACAAGCTGCAACAGAGCGACATCAGCGGGGTCTGGAGAAACCTCTAAACCATCTCTGGGCTCCAGAATACCTCCCCCCAGGCCACGGGGGGCAGGAAGTGGGCGAACAACCTGAATCTGTTTTTCAATAGGTTTGACCAACCGCCCTCCCCCCTGACTGCACAACAACCACTGCTGCCTCTAAAGAAATCAAGTCCTGCTGCCCACTCCCCACTCCACCAACACCCCCCCACTCCCAACACACAGCCCCCCATCCTGACCCTGACCAGGACCCAGGTGAGGACGGAGCTGAGGAAGATCGAGGCAAGGAAGGCGTTGGGACAGGACGGCATCAGCGCAAAGCTCCTCAAGTCCTGTGCAGACCAGCTGTGTGGGATTGTGACGTACATCTTCAACCTGAGCCTGAAGCTGGGGAGGGTACCACAGCTGTGGAAAACATCTTGTGTGGTACCTGTACCAAAAACTTCCCACCCCAAAGACCTGAACAGCTACAGACCGGTGGCCTTGACGTCCCACTTGATGAAGACCCTGGAGAGACTGCTCCTTGCTCACCTCCGCCCCCTGGTGGAACCAGCGATGGATCCACTCCAGTTCGCCTACCAGCATGGCATTGGGGTGGAGGATGCGGTGATCTTACTCCTTCACCGTTCTCTGTCCCACCTGGAGAAGCCCGGGAATATGGTGAGGATCATGTTCTGTGACTTCTCCAGTGCTTTCAACACCATCCAACCGATGATCCTGAAGGACAAGCTGCTGCGCGCAGGGGTGGACCAGCACCTGTCATCATGGATCCTGGACTACCTCACGAACCGGCCTCAGTTTGTGAGAACCCGGGACTGTGTGTCCGACACGATCATCGGTAGCACGGGGGCCCCCCAGGGAACGGTGCTGGCTCCCTTCCTGTTCACTCTTTATACTGCGGACTTCTCACACAACACAACACACTGCCATCTACAGAAGTTCTCTGATGACTCTGCGATCGTTGGCCTCATCTCCAATGGAGATGAAGCTGAGTACAGAGGGCTTATCCAGGACTTCGTGGACTGGTGCCATCGGAACTGCCTCCAGATCAACGCGAGGAAAACTAAGGAGCTGGTGGTGGACTGCCGCAGGCATGGGCAACCCCTCACAGCACCAGTAAATATACAGGGAACAGACGTCGAGATGGTGGCATCCTATAAGTACCTGGGTGTTCATCTGAACAATAAACTAGACTGGTCACACAATACTGACGCACTCTACAAGAAGGGACAGCGCAGGCTGTTCCTGCTGAGGAGACTCAGGTCTTTTGGTGTACAAGGGGCGCTGCTGAAGACATTCTATGACACGGTGGTGGCATCAGCCATCACTTTTGGAGTGGTCTGCTGGGACAGTGGCATTACTGCAGCCGATAGGAAGAGACTGAACAAACTGATCAAGAAAGCTAGCTCTGTCCTGGGGCAGTGCCTTGATCCAGTGGAGGAGATAGGAGAGAGAAGGACGGTGGCTAAACTGTCATCTCTGCTGGAGTCCGAGTTCCACCCTATGCAGGACATACTGAATGCACTGAGGAGCTCATTTAGCAGCAGACTACATCATCCCAGGTGCACAACCGAGAGGTTTTGCAGGTCCTTCCTACCAACGGCTGTCAGACTGTACAACCTAAGCAGGGCTGCTCGCAGAGATAGCAAAAAGACGTAACAAACTAATAGTTTTTTGAATGCATAAGATGCAATAGACTTACACAATGGTCCCCTCCGGCATACAACTAGGAAAATACCGGTCACTATGGAGGGTGAGAATATGTATGGGCACATAATCATACCATGTAGGATAACTAAGTAGACGGTTATGCTGTTTCATCCCATCTAGCAACAATGCTCTGCACTGTGTGTGTTTTTATATTTACATATTTATTCCATCTAGCTACAATGCTCCGCACTGGGTGTGTTTATATATCTACACTACCGTTCAAAAGTTTGGGGTCACCCAGACAATTATTTTGTGTTTTCCAGGAAAAGTCACACTTATTTACCACCATGAGTTGTAAAATGAATAGAAAATATAGTCAAGACATTGACAAGGTTAGAAATAATGATTTGTATTTGAAATAATAATTTTTTCCTTCAAATTTTGCTTTCATCAAAGAATCCTCCATTTGCAGCAATTACAGCATTGCAGACCTAACATGATTGCACAAGGGTTTTCTAATCATCCATTAGCCTTCTGACCCAATGAGCAAACACATTGTACCATTAGAACACTGGAGTGATAGTTGCTGGAAATGGGCCTCTATACACCTATGTAGATATTGCACCAAAAACCAGACATTTGCAGCTAGAATAGTCATTTACCACATTAGCAATGTATAGAGTGTATTTCTGATTAGTTTAAAGTTATCTTCATTGAAAAAAGTGCTTTTCTTTCAAAAATAAGGAAATTTCTAAGTGACCCCAAACTTTTGAACGGTAGTGTATATATTTATTCCATCTAGCTACAATGCTCCGCACTGTGTGTTTATATATCTACATATTATTCCATCTAGCTACATTGCTCCGTACTGTGTGGGTTTATATATTTACATATTTATTCCACGTAGCTGCAATGCTCCATACTGTGGGTGTTTATATATCTACATATTTATTCCATCTAGCTACAATGCTATGCACTGTGTGTTTATATATTCATATATTTATTCCATCCAGCTACAATGCTCTGCACTGTGTGTCTCTGTGTGTATATATATATATTTTATAGTAATATGTACATATGTATATTAGCTGCTCTTGCTTGCTTGCTTTTTTTCTTGCCTTCTGATTGTTGCTCTGAGCGTTGCTATCCCTGTGCTGTTGCAATCCTGGAATTTCCCCGTTGTGGGACTAATAAAGGCTTATCTTATCTTATCTTATCTTACTGTACATAGAATTCATGAACTCTGTAATTACATTTTGTTTAAATGGATTTAGTAAATCAATATTGAAATCTCCACAAATTACAAACATTTTCTTACTAGTAATATTATTGTACAGCTCGACTAATTTATCTCTGAATGTCTCAATGCAAGTTCCTGGCATTCTATATATACAACTTATAATTAGATTTTTTGTTTTATCTTGGCCAATCTCAACAGTAACACATTCCAGAATCCCTGGTAGTGCAAAGGACATTCCATTTACAAGTTTACACCTATACAGGTCATCAATATACAGTGCAACACCACCACCCTTTTTTTGAGATCTGTTAATATGAAACATCTGATATCCCTCTATTGCCATCAGAGGAGCCTGCTCTTCATTAAGCCAAGTTTCAGAGACTGCGATAGCTGTAAATTTTCTGTCTAGCTGTTTTAAATAGTCCTGAATCTGTGGAAAGTTTTTGTTAAGACTTCTGCTGTTGAAGTGTATTATTGATAGTTTACCGTTTAATTGCACTTGACTTTTGAATTGCTTTTCAGTATAATAGTCACAATGATTATGAATATTATTGAAAAAGTGGTTATCAGGATCAATATCATTCTCCCATCTCTTGTAGTTTATGTTCAGCATAATGGCATATTTTCAGAGTTTGAATTTCCTCACTCTGTGTCAAATGACTTCCTCCACCTGGGGATAATTGATGTCTACTCAAGTCAGTCATAAGTTTTTTTGTTTTGTTTAGTTTTTTTTTTTTTTAAAGTACGTTAACATGGTATGTCACAAAAGAACTATCCTTGCCGCGTGTGTGGATATGGATTATCATAGTCTCTTAATTTTCTTAATCAGTGTTCATCTATATTTAAGTCCGTGAGATCTCTGATTATTATGGCCTTTGCTTCCTTGGGTGTTCCATTTAGTTTCATCCAAACTCTACAGTTTCTTGTCCATGTTGCCTGTATCTTATTTTGTCTTTTCAGCATCCGTGCTTGCCGTGCTATTTCAGCATTAGCCTTTGTTAAATGTTCATTTAGGTAAACTTCTGTTCCCCGTAGCTTTCTGGCCTGCCTCAGTATGTCATTCTTTACCCTTCTGTTCACAAAGCGCATCACGATTGATTTCTTTGTTTTATTATTTTTTCTGGGTAAAGTATGACAGGCTGATATTGCATTTACTTCAACCTTTATATTTCTGCTTTCAAGGAACTGACGCACCTGGTTTTCTAGGGAGATTGATTCACTTAAGGGAGCCGCCTCACCTCTCATTCCTGCTGTAACATTGGCATATAATTGATATTTAATGTCTTGTCCACTTATAATTAGATCATCCATACAAGAGTATTGTTCAAAATCCTCGATGCGTCGTTCCAAGTCTGCAATTTTTTTGTCTTTTTCCTTAATTGTTAATTTCAATTCTCGGACTTCTTCCATTAAACCTAATAGTTTAAGCTGTTGATTGGCCACTTTGGTCAGTTCTTCTGACAAGAAGTTCAGAGATTTTTTGATCTCTTCCATCTCCTCCTTCTTTGGCGGCATTTTTACTGACCTGTTGATAATAAAACAATCTCTGCTGGTGTCGCCAGTATTCAATCCGACCGACCTCGAATCCAGCTAGGGCCTCAGCTAGCCCCCTCCGCTGCTAGTCCCTCTGCTTACCGCCGCTGCAATTGAGCTCCTGTCCAGCTGGGGTCCCGGTAGTGCTTCTGCTGAGCCCCGCCACCTACCGACGTCTTCCTCAGTAGTTTCTCATAGCATCACACCCATAGTTAATATATTCATGATACCGTAATGACCTCGAATGTAATATTGCTTTTATACAACAGTTCCACAAGCACAGTTTATTGAATGACAGCAAAACGGGACAAAATATTATTTGTTTAACCATTTATTTTGTGCAGCTGAGATAAAATAGTCCCTTCTAGATGTAGCCAGTAACTGTTGCTAAACATCTCAGTCAGCATGTAGTTTGCCTGTAGCCTGTAGTTTGCTGGTGGCTAGTAGTTAACATGCTAATGATTTGGCACACTTTGCTTGCTTTTCTTCGCATTTTCAGATAAAACAAAGAGTCCATCACCACAAAGGTATTGTAGTTTAATTGAGACAATAAATCTAACTCTAGCATTGCCTATTTTTTAAAATAAACGTGAAATAGCTTCACCATGTTTATAGAAGGGCAGACTGTTAACTGAATAAAGCTTTTTTCAAAAAGGTGGGACTTCCGGGTAAGATCAGAAATCTTTTCAAACAGCACCTCACCTCCCCTACAGTTGATAGTGCTATGAGATGACTGTTGTTGTGAAATGGCGCTATATAAATAAAGTTGAATTGAATTAAATTAATGTATTCATCAACACAGTATTGCAGTTGTCCCTGAGAGCTAGTTGACAGTCTGTTAGTGTTAGTAATTAATGGTTACATGAACACCTCTGAAGCGGAGTGATACATCTCCAGTGAAACATTGCAGTGTAATTATGGATTTTAGTAACTGCATGAATCCCTATTGTCCAATCAAATTGCTCGGTTGGAACTAACTGTTGTTTAATAATAAATAGTATATTTTATACTACTGTTGATGTGTTGGCCACTGGCTCAGCCATGTTGAATCTGAGGAATGAATTTATCTCTGTATTACCACAGCTCACCTGTCTTCACAAGTGAAAACCTGACAACACAACTACATGAGTTCTTTTTAGACACGCCTTAAATTTCAGTTGTTCCAAGTAAAAGATGGAACCATCACGTCACAACTGGTGACAAATCAGAAATGTTCACTGGAGACCTAGTGAGATCAGGGTGGACCCTAACAAGTGACAGGTTGTTGGGTTTTTTTAATTAGTATTTTTTGATAGCCACTCCAGGTAGAAAATTCATGTGTAAAAACACTGAAAAAGTAAAGTTTTCATCCAGTGTCCCCTTTTAGACCTCAGGGAACCATGGTAGCACATGGAAAAATAATTTTGTCCCCTTTAAATAACTTGTTGAATCTGAAACCGATTCATCATGTGCGAATCCTCTGCATGTTTACATTAACTGTACATGTATTTGCACTGCACATTCACGTTCAGTCTAAATGCACCTTAAGAATTATTGGTTACCAGGTGGTGACTTTTTTGGCCAGTCAGTGTATTTATTCTTCGTGGTTTTTCTATTGCTAGTATTTTCTATTTCTCTTTGTCCCTCCAGATGCTCCACAGCTACATGACTGGAAGGAGGAGGAGGTTCTCACTGTCCAGCAGCTCTATAACCAGGAGAGGAACTCCAGTCTGGACCAGGAGGAACAAGATGCTGCACAGGTTAAAGAGGAAGAAGAAGAACTCTGTAGCAGTCAGGAGGAAGAAGACTTTGGACTGAAACAAGAGACTGATACCTTCATGGTGACTCCTACTGATGAGGACAATGACGAGAGTGAAACTGAACCAGTCAGTGAGCAGCTCCTCTCTCACAACTCTCCTGACACTGAGAGCCAAGACCAGGGAGCAGGTAAGAATGTAAACCCAAGATCAAGTAAACATGAAGAGCCAAAGCCAAAGAAGAGACTTAACAGAAACAGAAGTGACCGTAACAATGTAGACAACTCCTCCATGTCAGAGAATCAGTGTGATACTGACACAGGTGAAAAGTCTGTAAAAAGTTCTGATAATGACAAAGACTGTAAAAATGAGTCCCAGAAGGAGAAACATCACACGGTTAAGTCACATGTATGCAACATGTGTGGGAAAAGATTCAGGAAGAAGAGGGAATTTTCAGTTCATAAGACAATTCACACAGGTGAGAAGCCATTTTCTTGTGAAACATGTGGGCACAGTTGTTATCAACGCAGTGATTTGAAAACTCACATGAGAATCCACACAGGTGAGAAGCCATTTTCTTGTGAAACTTGTGGGCAGAGTTTTAATCGACTTGATAGTTTGAAAACTCACATGAGAATTCACACAGGCGAGAAGCCATTTTCTTGTCAAACATGTGGGCAGAGTTTTATTCGACTTAATAGCTTAAAAACTCACATGAGAATTCACACAGGTGAGAAGCCATTTTCTTGTGAAACATGTGGGCACAGTTGTAATCAACGTAGTGATTTGAAAACTCACATGAGAATTCACACAGGTGAGAAGCCATTTTCTTGTGAAACATGTGGGCAGAGTTTTAATCGAGTTGATAGTTTGAAAGCTCACATGAGAATTCACACAGGTGAGAAGCCATTTTCTTGTATAACATGTGGGCAAAAATTTACTACACGTGGTTATTTGAAAATTCACATGAGAATTCACACGGGTGAGAAGCCATTTTCTTGTGAATCATGTGGGCAGAGTTTTAATCGACTTGATAGTTTGAAAACTCACATGAGAATTCACACAGGTGAGAAACCATTTTCTTGTGAAATATGTGGGCAGAGTTGTTATCAACTTAGTGATTTGAAAACTCACATGAGAATTCACACAGGTGAGAAGCCATTTTCTTGTAAAACATGTGGGCAGAGTTTTAATCGACTTGATAGTTTGAAAACTCACATCAGAATTCACACAGGCGAGAAGCCATTTTCTTGTGAAACATGTGAGCAGAGTTTTAATCGGCTTGACAGTTTGAAAACTCACAAGAGAGTTCACACAGGTGAAAAACCATTTTCTTGTAAAACATGTGGGCAGAGTTTTAATCGACTTAATAGTTTGAAAAATCACATGAGAATTCACACAGGTGAGAAACCATTTTCTTGTGAAACATGTGAGCAAAAATTTACTACACGTGGTTATATGAAAATTCACATGAGAATTCATACAGGTGAGAAGCCATTTTCTTGTGAAATATGTGGGCAGAGTTTTAATCGAGTTGATATTTTGAAAACTCACATGAGAATTCACACAGGTGAGAAGCCATTTTCTTGTGAAATATGTGGCTACAGTTGTTATCAACGTAGTGATCTGAAAACTCACATGAGAATTCACACAGGGGAAAAACCTTTTTCTTGTAAAACATGTGGGCAGAGTTTTAATCGACTTGATATTTTGAAAATTCACATGAGAAGTCATACAGGTGAGAAGCCATTTTCTTGTGAAATATGTGGGCAAAAATTTACTACACGTGGTAATTTGAAAATTCACATTAGAAGTCACACGGGTGAGAAGCCATTTTCTTGTGAAATATGTGGGCAGAAATTTACTACACATGGTACTTTGAAAACTCACATGACAATTCACACAGGTGAAAAACCGTTTTCTTGTAAAACATGTGGGCAGAGTTTTAATCGACTTGGTAGTGTGAAAACTCACATGAGAATCCACACAGGGGAGAAGCCATTTTCTTGTGAAACATGTGGGCAAAGTTTTAATCAACGTAGTAATTTGAAAACGCACATGAGAATTCACACAGTTGAAAAACCATTTTCTTGTAAAATATGTGGGCAGCGTTTTAATCGACTTAATAATGTGAAAACTCACATGAGACTTCACACAGGTGAGAAGCCCTTTTCTTGTGAAACATGTGGGCAGAGTTTTACTCAGTGTGGTACTTTGAAAACTCACATGAGAATCCACACAGGTGAGAAGCCATTTTCATGTGAAAAATGTGGCCAACGATTTAAGCAACATCGTACTTTGAAACAACACAGGAATTCACACAAATGAGACACTTTTGTCTTGTAAAATAGTGGGGCAAAAAAGTATTTAGTCAGCCACCAACTGTGCAAGTTCTCCCACTTAAAAGATGAGAGAGGTCTCCAATTTTCATCATAGGTATACCTCAACTATGAGAGACAAAATGAGGGAAAAAAATCCAGAAAATCACATCGTCTGATTTTTAAAGAATTTATTTGCAAATTATGGTGGAAAAAAGTATTTGGTCAATAACAAAAGTTCACCTCAATACTTTGTTATATACCCTTTGTTGGCAATGACAGAGGTCAAACGTTTTCTGTAAGTCTTCACAAGGTTTTCACACACTGTTGCTGGTATTTTGACCCATTCCTCCATGCAGATCTCCTCTAGAGCAGTGATGTTTTGGGGCTGTCGCTGGGCAACACGGACTTTCAACTCCCTCCAAAGATTTTCTATGGGGTTGAGATCTTGAGACTGGCTAGGCCATTCCAGGACCTTGAAATGCTTCTCATGAAGCCACTCCTTCGTTGCCCGGGCGGTGTGTTTGTGGTCATTGTCATGCTGAAAGACCCAGTCACGTTTCATCTTCAATGCCCTTGCTGATGGAAGGAGGTTTTCACTCAAAATCTCACGATACATGGTCCCATTCATTCTTTCCTTTACACGGATCAGTCGTCCTGGTCCCTTTGCAGAAAAACAGCCCCAAAGCATGACGTTTCCACCCCCATGCTTCACAGTAGGTATGGTGTTCTTTGGATGCAACTCAGCATTCTTTCTCCTCCAAACACGACAAGTTGAGTTTTTACCAAAAAGTTCTATTTTGGTTTCATCTGACCATATGACAGTCCCCCACTCCTCTTCTGGATCATCCAAATGCTCTCTAGCAAACTTCAGACGGGCCTGGACATGTACTGGCTTAAGCAGGGGGACACGTCTGGCACTGCAGGGTTTGAGTCCCTGACGGCATAGTGTGTTACTGATGGTAGCCTTTGTTACTTTGGTCCCAGCTCTCTGCAGGTCATTCACTAGGTCCCCCCGTGTGGTTCTGGGATTTTTGCTCACCGTTCTCGTGATAATTTTGACCCCACGGGGTGAGGTCTTGCGTGGAGCCCCAGATCGAGGGAGATTATCAGTGGTCTTGTATGTCTTCCATTTTCTAATAATTGCTCCCACAGTTGATTTCTTCACACCAAGCTGCTTACCTATTGCAGATTCAGTCTTCCCAGCCTGATGCAGGTCTACAATTTTGTTTCTGGTGTCCTTTGACAGCTCTTTGGTCTTGGCCATAGTGGAGTTTGGAGTCTGACTGTTTGAGGTTGTGGACAGGTGTCTTTTATACTGATAACGAGTTCAAACAGGTGCCATTAATACAGGTAACGAGTGGAGGACAGAGGAGCCTCTTAAAGAAGAAGTTACAGGTCTGTGAGAGCCAAAAATGTTGCTTGTTTGTAGGTGACCAAATACTTATTTTCCACCATAATTTGCAAATAAATTCTTTAAAAATCAGACAATGTGATTTTCTGGAATTTTTTTTTTCTCATTTTGTCTCTCATAGTTGAGGTATACCTATGATGAAAATTGGAGACCTCTCTCATCTTTTAAATGGGAGAACTTGCACAATTGGTGGCTGACTAAATACTTTTTTACCCCACTGTATGTGGGAAGCCCTTCATTCAATGTTTTGATTTATCACATGAGATCTCACAGTTATGGTGCTGTAGTCCAGTAATGTCTGTAAATCTTTATTTTCAGGATTAAGTTTCTTTTGTGTGAATGAAGTGTTCTTTAAATTTCTGAGGCTTTAATTTAAATATAAATTTTGTAAAAAAAAAAAAAAAAGTTATCAGATAGTCTGTTTATTCACTCTGCTTTGATGCCTCAGACCTCTAATCTTTAATGTGCTGGATGCATGGACATCATGAGCATTTTTGATGAGGGGGGCATTGTTGTCAGGGTCTGGAGTGTCCTCCCCACCATAAAAATTAAATGGAGTAGGTGGCATTCCCTCCATTTGTGTATTTTAGTAGCTCATTAATTGATTGAATACTTTATTTTGAACGTGTGAATAAGCCATTAAAATGGTAAACAACAAAAGTGCATTGTGAGCTGATGAACAAAGGAAAAAAAGACACTGAAATGCCTTTCATATGTACATTCAGTAAATGTGTGCTTGTATCAGATTTTCTTTTAGGTCAAGAAGTTTTTTAGATCAAGAAATACTCCACCTGTAAATGTCTTTTTATTTATAGAATTAATGATTTCTTCTGAGTTCTGTTAATGCTAATGATGTAGATCAGTTTGCTTTAAATCCATATTGACTGTCAGAGAGTAGTTTGTGTTGTCTATAAACTTTTCTAATCCACCACTGAAGAGTTTTTCTAGAATTTTTGACAACTGTGTCAGAAGTAAAATCTTTGAAGTGTTACTTGTCACCAGATTTATAGAATGTAATGACTTCTGCAGTTTTAATTTTATTAGGAAATTGTCCCATTTGGAATGATAAGTTGAAGATGTGAGTTAGTGGTTTAGAAATTCCTTCAATTATCTATTTCACTATTTTCATACCTGTCATCACAATCACTTGATGTTTTAACATTTATTAACATCATCTCTATATTGTTGCTCTTCAGTTGTTTTAATAAAGATTGAACTAAGATTTCTTTCTATTTATCTGTGGATTTTTTTTTGCCAAGTTTCCACCAACACTTGCACAATATTTGTAAAACTTTCTGACTGTCACATTCACTTGTTAATATTTAGGGCCCGAGCCACTGACAACGACAGTGGGCGAGAGTCCTATTGTAATTGCTTGGATTATTACTATTTTGCCTAAATGATCGCATTTTTGACCCTCTAAACATCAACCAAAATGCTGTTTTTTTCACACACACCTCAGACCTGGTGAAAAATTTGATCAGCTGAAAAAAATATGTTCCCCCCCACCCCTAATTTTTGTGGGCGTGGCCAAACATACAAGGTCAATGGAGACGGGCAACCGTAAAATTTGCCGTACAGACACGAAATTCTGGTGAGGTGTGCATCATCTCAAGACATGCAAAAAATATAATTGTGACACTTACACATGGCCAACAGGAAGTCCACCATCTTGCTTCAAATTCGCCCTGTCTCCAGTTTTGTCAAAAACCAGCCTTCGCATTTGAATGAACTGCTCCTTGGGGACTACTCCGATTGAGTTCATTTTTGCATGACAGCATCTATAGCCTTGGGCCATTAAAGGTTGCATAAATGACAATAAAAAGCTCAAAGGTGTGGTTCGGGTGCCATGGTGAATTTTGACTCCACCCCTTACAACATCAGACAGCTGTAACTCGAGCAAAACTTGTCAAATTTCCACCAAAGTTTCTATGATGGATATTTGTCCCGCCCTGACTGCGTCTATATAAAAATAATTGACAAAAGTTATAGTGCCAACAAGTGGTTTAAGGAAGAATTGCCGAAAACTGTTTTATTTATTTCTCACATGCCGCTTGCCAGATTGAAGTGAAATTTTCTGAAATTCATCAGACCCCATGGATGATCATAACTGCACATCAACTTTAGCATGGTGTCACTCTGTTCCCATAGACACGCCCTCCTCACCATTCCATCCATGGTCTTGTTGGGAGGGTTGGAAAGGTCTTGGAGTCACAAAGTCTGGAACATATGTCGAGGTGACTGTCATATGTGGGGCTATATGGGTTGGCAACACATAACTCGTATGTAAGTGTTGCCATGGCGACATGGCAAAGGTGACTCCTCGCCATGGAACATTGGACAGTTGTAACTTGAACAAACTTTGTCCGATTTTCACCAAATTTTTCTATGATGGATACTAGTCCCACCCTGCATGTTTCTATACAAAAATAATTTTAAAAAACGTTGTAGCGCCACCTAGTGATTAGAACAGTGGACACTTGTAACTTGGACAAACTTTGTCTGGTTTTCACCAAATTTTCTAAGATGGCTATTAGTCCCGCCCTGCATGTGCCGATATAAAAAATAATTAACAACAGTAATAGCGCCACCTACTGGTTAGAACAATGGAAACTTTTAATTTGGAGAAACTTTGTGCTATTTCTATCAAATTTTCTATGATGGATATTCATCCCATCCTGCATACTGCTATATAAAAATTAATTAACAAAAGTTATAGCGCCACCTAGTAGTTAGAACAATGGACACTTGTAACTTGGAGAAACTGTGCAATTTTTATCAAATTTTTGATGATAAATATTAGTCCCATTCTGCCTGCTCCTATATAAAAAATAATTAGCAAATGTTATAGCGCCACCTACTGGTTAGAACAACAGACATTTCTAGCTTGGACAAACTTTGTCTAATTTTCACCAAATTTTCTACGATGGATATTAGTTCTGTCCCGCATGGTCTTACATAAAAATGATTGCCAAAACATATAGTGTCACCTACTTCTCACCGGAAGTACTGTGGCAAATGGTTTTCTTTATTATTCACACAGCACTTGCCGTGACGATAGGAAATTTTCCGAGCCAGCTGGGTCCGATGGGCGGCAGTGTCCACGAGGGGGCACTTACAGCTGCTTGCAGCTTTAATTTTATAATTACTCTCATGTGAGTGCTATAATTATTTGTTAGCAGGATTGCACAAAAACGACTACCAGATTTTGATGAAATTATCATTAGAGGTAGTCCTTGGGCCAAGAAAGAAACCATTAAATTTTAGTGATGATCTGAGAGTGCATACCTCCACCAAGGACCTTGTTTGTATTTGTGCAGTAGGATTGCACAAAAACTGCTGGTGGGATCTGGATGAAATTTTCACCAGAGGTGGTCCTTGGGCGAGAGAGCAACCCATAACATTTTGGTGATGATCCAAGAATGCATACCTCCACCAAGGCATTTAACTTCTCCCTGTGTGTTAGCAAGAATCCTCCAAAACTACTGGATAGACTTTCATGCAATTTTCACCAGAACTGACTTGTGGCCTACACACAAACCCATTACATTTTAGAGGTGATCCATGAGGGACGAAGGAGCCTTGGCTGAGGTATTGTGGGGTATTTTTTTTTATAGGTATTTGACTTAAAAATATAGGTTAATGGATAACAAAGAAATGAATGCTTTTATAATGGTATAAAACTGCATTAGTGTAGGAATCTGTCTGACCCCAAGTTGAACGGCACACTCACACACATACACAGGAATGTGGATGGCTGCCAAGTCTTGGAGTCAACAGCAGCAGCAAGCAACTGAGGCCCCACGATGAGTGCAAGTTACATCAAAGCAAAGCGTCAATGGTGATAAACACTGTGGTCAGTAATGTGGTGAGCTCAAATCACATCGTAGCAGCTGTGAGCATGTTCTTGCTGTACTGCAGCTGTGAGCAAGGCACATTAAAAGAGAGCTGAAAATGAGCTGTGGCACAGTAAGCAATGATGAATACAATATTACTGTGATCACATCAAAGAGAGCTATGAGGTCTCCTCGGCACATTTTTTGCAGTTTTATGATTGTATGCCACCTTGCATACACTTCAAAGGATGGGGCCTCACAAGCTGGTCATTTGCTTTAGCACCGCATGTTACATAAAAGAGTAAGCTGTCAGTAAGGAATGGTATAAGACTCATAAATGTCACTGGGCCCCAAGCAAACATTAATCACTTATGTAATGAATCCTCAGGGGGCTCCAGCTCATGATCCCTCCGACAGTATAAAAATCCTGCCCAGCTTAGTCGACAGAAAGTCAATACAGACTGGGTCAAGATAGATAGATAGAGCTTTATTGTTACTATATAGCATTGCCAGTGTCAGCAGTGAAATACAGTTTGGTAGCCCTCCAGTAACAGCAGTGTAAATAAAAGAAAAACAGAGAACAATGCAGACAGTAATGATTTCTCAAGCAATTGTGGAGGGGAGGGGAGGGAATGCATCAGTCCTGAGGGGGGGTTGGGGGGGGTGATACTTTTCACAGCCTGGAGAAAAAAGCTGTGTTTCAGTCTGTTTGTTTTTGTTTTAATTGTCCAGTATCTTTTTCCAGATGGGAGGGGGAAAACAGTGAATGTCTGGGATGAGTAGAGTCCATAGAGATGCTCCTGGCCTTCTTTTGGAGTCTGCTAGAATAAATGTCTTCAAGAGGGAGTAGTAGTGTGGTGCCAATAATTTTCTCTGCTGCCCTCACCACCCACTGCAGGTCCTTCCTGTCCTCTGCGGTGCAGCTTCTAAACCACACTGTAGAGCAGTAGGTCAGGAGGCTCTCAATGGCTGCTCGGTAAAAGTTCAGCAGCACAAAATGAGGGAGTTGAGCTTGCATTAGCTTCCTGAGAAAGTAGTCTCTGTTGTGCCTTCCTCACCTTATAAGAGATCTTAATGGACCAGGGGCCTCATGTACAAAGGGTCCTTACACACAAAAACATGGAGTACGTCCTTTTCCACAGAACATTTCAGATGTATCAAGAATGAAAGGACCATGGAAATATGCGCAGCCCCACACCAACTTCATGGCTGACATACGTACGTTTCTATTGTTATTGGTCCGCTGGCGACGGACAGTTTCATGCATCTGGATTTTTTTTTTTTCTTACAGCATTTTCTGGATTTAAATGTATGTCATCTTTCAGGAGGAAATCCATGCATGTTTTTGTACATGAGGCCCCAGGTGAGGTCAGCAGAGAAGTAAACACCAAGGGACTTAAAGCTCCCTACTCTCTACCACCTCTCTGAAAGGGTTAATGGA
The DNA here is from genome assembly GCA_020510985.1 of Pholidichthys leucotaenia. Lineage (NCBI taxonomy): Eukaryota > Metazoa > Chordata > Actinopteri > Cichliformes > Pholidichthyidae > Pholidichthys > Pholidichthys leucotaenia. Next base: position 38,873,773 of record CM035841.1, on the reverse strand, counting down.
AAGTTAGAGTGCCAAAATAATAATTCTGTAGGTAATCTCCCTTTATGCTCTACACATATTCAATACATATTCTGTTTGCATTCTTATGAACAAATATGTTGTGTTAAACTGGAATTAGGCAGCGCTATAGAGCTCTCTCTCTCTCTCTCTCTCTCTCTCTCTCTCTCTCTCTCTCTCTCTCTGAGTGGGTGTGGTCGTGAGTGCGAGCTGAGAGCGTGTGACAGCGTGAGTGAATTATTTTCAACTTTTTCTCTATCTTTTCGTGTTTAAGGTGTTTTTTTTTGTTAAATAATCTTAAGTTTTGTTGTTTTCTGTAGCTGGGGTGGGGTAGGCGTTTTGGGAGGGGGGTTTCTGCTGCCAGCTCTGCTGGTCAGCATGGTTTTGGAGCGAGGCTCCGGATTCGAGACGCTGACACGCCGGCATGCTGTCAAACTGACACCGGCTGTCAGCTGCTCAGTGGAGGAATGTAGTCTGGCTGTGGGGGAGCTGGTCGGTTATGAAAGTGTTAGATCAGCTTCTAGAATGAATAGTGCCGTGGTGATTTTCCTCGATAGTGTGGAAAAAGTTAACCGGGTAGTGGAGAGCGGGGTTGTGATTAAAGACACACTGGTTCCTGTTCTGTCTGGTAAATCCCGCAAAGAGAATTACCATCTCAAATGTCCCACCATTTTTAAAGAACGAGCTGTTGGAGAAGGAGCTGTCGAGACACGGGCAGCTTTTGTCCCCGATTAAGCATATCCCTCTCGGTTGTAAGTCCCCGCGTTTAAAGCATGTCATGTCTTTTAGGCGACAGGTGCTCATGATTTTAAAGAATAGCGAGGAAAGCCTCAACCTCGTGTTTAAATACCGGATTGACGGCTTTGATTATACCATCCACGTCACCTCCGATAATATGAAGTGTTTCGGCTGCGGAATGGAGGGACACTTGATTCGATCATGCCCTCAGGGAGTGGGGGGTGATCACTCGGGGGAGGCCGCTAGTGCGGCCTCGGGGCCGTCTGGCGGCGGAGCGGCTTTGCCGCCCTCCGAGGCTGACGGTGCTACCGCGCCGTCGGGCGTTTCGGCCGGAGCCGCAGGGCCGTCTGGCGGCGGCGCTTCGGCCGAGGCCGCGAGGCTGTCTGGCGGCGGGGCGGCTTTGCCGCCCTCCGCAGCCGGCCTGTCGATCATAACTGAAACAGCAACAAAAGTTAAAGCACATCGCGGGGCTGCTGCACAGACCAACATTGCAGACAAGGGTGATATTACCGAGAGGGATGACGCTGAGGGTCAGACAGAGGAGCCGAATGAGGCCCAGGTAGATGGTGGGACCAGAAAGATGAATATAAAAGCACAGCACAGGGTGAGCGAAAGACAGGAAGAGACAGCTACCAGGGTGGCTGAGTCAGTGTTGGAGGATGAGGATGACATCGAATTAGATGAAGAGTTATGTAAAACCTCCATCAAGCGGAAGAATTTGGAAACCAAACAGCAGAGGAGCAAAGTAAAAAGGGTTGTTAAAGACAGTTCTGAGGTTTCTCTATCTCAGCCAGATTCTTATGCTGGGTCTGAGATAGAGAGTGATGGTGAAAGCAGTGATGATGTGGCCAGTGGAGGCGGTTACCCCTTCACAAAAATACAGAAGTTTTTGCAGGACACTAAGGGGGTCAGAATGGTTAAAGTTGAAAGCTTCTTCCCTGATCTAAAACGTTTTGTTGACTCTGCTCGGGTCTACATGAAAAATAGGGGAGAGCTTGAGCAGGAAAGTTTCACTGATCAGGAGATCTACAGACTAAAAAAGCTTGTGCTAAAAGTTAAGAACCAAATTGCCCAGGATGATTAGTCTTTTATCGCTCATTCTTTCTTTTCTGTTTTTATATTGGCTTTGCCCTCTTATATACATGTGTAGTTTTAATTTTGGCACACTCAACATCAATGGGGCAAGAGAAATGTCCAAGCGAGCGAGTGTTTTTACTCTTGCAGAATGCAAGAAAATTAATGTTCTGTTTGTTCAGGAGACTCATAGTTCTGAGGACAATGCTGCTGACTGGAGGAGGGAATTTCGGGGTGAAATTATTCTTAGTCATAGAAGCAGCAAATGTGGTGGAGTGGGTATTTTATTTTCTCGAGATTTTATTCCACTTTCTTATGACATTGATGAGATAATTGCAGGCCACATTTTAAAAGTTCGAGCTGTTTTTGAGAATGTGAAAGTTGTTTTTATAAATGTGTATGCTCCAACCGTAGGCACAGAAAGATTGGCCTTTTTAAATATTTTAGATGACACGATCAAAAATTGCAGTAATGATGACTTTTTATTTGTGGGAGGTGATTTTAATTGTACAGAAAATCCTCTTATGGATAGGAATCACCCAGAGCCACATGCTGCATCCAACAGAGTTTTAAAAGGTCTCATAGAAGCTCATGATCTGTGTGATGTGTGGAGGAATTTTCATGGCAAGGCTAGACAGTACACGTGGAGCCATAGAAAGGACAATATTTTGTCCTTAGCTAGACTGGATAGGGTTTACAGTTTTAAGCACCATTTTAGCATTTTTAAAAGTGCTTTTATAGTCCCTGTTGGCTTCACAGATCATTCCCTGGTTCAGTGTTGTGTTTTTATCAAGAATATAAAGTGCAGTAGTGCATACTGGCATTTTAACACGTCACTTTTATCGGATAACAGTTTTAAAACTGCTTTTATGTTTTTTTGGAGTAATTTTAAATTAACAAAATCAAATTTTAGTTCTTTGCAGCAGTGGTGGGATGTAGGGAAGAGCCAAATAAAGAATCTGTGCCTACAGTATACTCGCAATGTCTCTGGAGACTTGGCCAGGTCTGTCAGGGACCTGGAGAGAGAAGTAGTGGAGCTGCAGTCTTTGGCAGGCTCCACAGGAGAAAGAGGACATTTTGAGGCCCTCAGTGGCAAAAAGTCTGTTTTAACTGACCTACTGGGAGTGGCTGCCAGGGGCGCTGTGGTACGCAGTAGGTTCCAGAACATCGCACTAATGGACGCTCCATCTCATTTTTTCTTTGGTTTGGAGAGAAAGAATGGTCAGAGGAGGATGATCCACTCTCTCAGCTCCGAGGACGGGCGGCCGATCCATGAGTCTGCGGAGATCCGTCGCTTTGCAGTTGCTTTCTACAAGGATCTCTTTAAGAAAGAATTTGTTGAGAATCCACACGCACTGAGTCATTTTTTGACGGACTTGCCAAAGGTGATGGCTAGCGTGAATGCGGAGCTGGAGAGCGGGATCACTCTGCAAGAACTGGCAGTGGCTGTCCAGTCTCTTCAGTGTGGAAAAGCCCCAGGGATAGATGGCCTACCAGCGGAGTTCTACAAGGCGTTCTGGTCTGAGATCTGTGAGGACTTGCTGGAAGTACTGTCTGACAGTCTGCGGAAGGGTCACCTGCCCCTAAGTTGTAGGAGAGCAGTCCTCACCCTCCTTCCAAAAAAAGGCGACTTGAAAGACATTAAGAACTGGCGTCCGGTAGCCCTCCTCTGTACTGACTACAAAATTCTCTCCAAAGTGTTGGCTACCAGACTGAGGAAGGCGATGGAGCAGGTCATACATGTAGACCAGACCTACTGTGTACCTGGTAGGTTGGTTACAGACAACATTTTTTTAATTCGTGATGTTTTGGACCTCTCCAGCTCATTGGTCAAAGAACTTGGTCTTATTTCAATAGACCAAGAAAAGGCGTTTGACCGAGTTGAACATCCATACCTTTGGCAGACATTAGAGGCCTTTGGTTTCAGCTCAGGGTTCATCGCCATGATCCAGGCTTTGTATAGAGACATTGAGAGTATTCTTAAGATTAATGGTGGTTTGAGTGCTCCTTTCAAAGTTGAGAGGGGTGTCCGACAGGGCTGCCCCCTCTCAGGTATGCTGTACTCTCTTGCCATTGAGCCCCTCCTTTGTAAACTAAGGCAAGGCCTCACTGGTTTTAAAGTCCCCAACTCTGACTCTGTTTTTAAAGTGTCTGCATATGCTGATGACGTTGTTGTTTTTACAAGAAATCAAAATGATGTAGACTACCTTTTAAGAACTGTCAATCTTTTTGGTGAGTGCTCCTCAGCGAGAGTGAATTGGGGTAAGAGTGAAGCTGTTGTGGTGGGGGGGAGACCACAAAAAATTGCCCTACCTGGTGGCCTCTCGTGGACACAAGGTGGTTTTAAATATCTTGGTGTGTTTTTAGGAAATCAGACTTTTACTGAGAAAAATTGGGAGTGTTTTTTAGAAAAAACTGAAGGAAGACTAAAAAAATGGAAATGGATTCTGCCAAACTTGTCCTTCAGAGGTCGTGTTTTAATTATCAACAACTTGATTGCTTCAATGCTGTGGCATCGACTGTCTTGTCTGGACCCTCCACCCAATTTGCTGGCCAGAGTGCAATCTATAGTCGTGGACTTTTTCTGGGACCGTCTTCACTGGGTTCCACAGAGTATCCTGTTTTTACCGAGGGAAGAAGGTGGTCAAGGGCTCATCCATCTGGCCAGCAGGGGGGCTGTCTTTCGCCTGCAGTTCATTCAGCGACTGCTGAGTGGCCCCCTTGACCTTGTGTGGAGACCTATTGCCAGGGCTGTCCTGGCTCGCTGTGGAGGGCTTGGACTAGAGGAGTCGCTGCTTTTAATGGATTTAAGGGGCCAAAAACTCCCAGAACTTCCCCAGTTTTACCAAAGTGCTTTTAAAATCTGGGGACTTTTTAAAAAGAACTCTCCCCAGGCTTCCTTGCCGCCTTTCTGGCTTTTAAAGGAACCACTTGTGTTCGGGACCCGTTTTGATGTGGGCAATGTTTTAGGACCTTCTGTTTTAAAAAAGTTTATTTTTGCAAAGGTCACAACGCTGGGACACTTGGTAAATTTATGTGGTCCTAACTTGGACAATGCTGTTGCCCTGTGCTCGGCTCTTGGCGTCTCTTCAGTCAGAGTTATAATGAACTTGTTGAAAGATTGGAGAGACTGCCTGTCTGCAGAAGAACACTCTGCTATTGTTTTACACTGCGAAAACTCTGTACAAACTGCTGATGAACCTTTTCCTTTTAGTATTTTATCTCCTGATTTTAAAGATGGCACTGGTGTGTTTTTAAACTCTGAGCACATTAACATTTGTGACTCTCCTGGTAAAAAAATGTATGGACTTTTGGTGAAAATTCTAAATGTGAATAAGTTAAAAGGTCGAGCTGATACACCATGGAGGAAACACTTGGGTCTGGGTCCAGAGGTGAGGCCTGCCTGGAGAGCACTCTATAAACCACCATTAACTAAGAAGGTTGGAGACCTACAATGGCGAGTTTTACATGGTGCTGTGGCTGTAAATGCTTTTATCTCTCTTTTAAACCCAAATGTTGTTGAGGTTTGTCCATTTTGTCCTCAGAAACTGTGTTCCATTGTTTTCTGGACTGTAACAGACTGCAATCGTTGTTTGTTTTTTTGGGGAAACTGTTTTATCTGTTTGGAGAAGTCTTTTCCCAGCAGATTTTTATCTTGGGCTTTCCATATAGACAGAGGACTAAGAAAAAGAGTGAACTCTTAAATTTCATCCTGGGTCAGGCTAAAATGGCTATTTATGTTAGTAGGAAAAGAAAAATTGAACAACTGCTGGATTGTAATGTAAAAGACATACTGGTTGGCATGATTAAGGCTCGAATAGTGATTGATTACAATTACTATCATCTGATGCAGAATGTTGAAACCTTTGAGGCTATGTGGTGCTTTAAGCACATCCTGTGTTGTGTCAAGGAGGGGAAAATTACCTATGGTATAATCCTGATGTAAGAAGCAAGTTTTTTGTTTTAGTTTTCCTTGTTTGGTTACTTGTGTCTTTGATTTCTTGTCAGTGAGACATTTTTCTTTTCCATTGCTTCTTTTAGTTGTTTTAGTTGTGTTTTTCTGTTGAATTTGTGACAATAAAGGTGTGTTGAAAAATCAAATCTCTCTCTCTCTCTCTCTCTCTCTCTCTCTCTCTCTCTCTCTCTCTCTCTCTCTCGTGCGCATGCGTGGGCGTTTGTGGGAGCAGGGGTGTGGAGTGGTGTCGAGTGAGTACTTTAAACTTTGTATTTTCTAACTTTTTCTCTATCTTGTGTGTTTGAGGTGTGTGTGTTTAATATAGTGGGTTGAGTGTGTGTGTGCTGGGGTGTGAGTGTTGGAGTGAGTGTGTTGGGGAACAGTAGCTTCTGCTGCCGGTTTTTCCCGGCCGGCATCATGCCGGTGATTGATGGTGGTGTGGAGTTTGAGCGCTTAACCCGGCGTCATGGTGTGAGAATCCTCCCAACAGTTCCCTGTTCTGTGGAGGAGGCCAGCCTCGCTGTAGGACAGGTGGTTGGGCATGGCAGCATAAAATCAGCATCGAGGATGAACAGCGCAATTGTGATCTTTCTGGATTCGACTGAGAAAGCTGATCAGGTGGTGGCACAGGGAGTGGTCATAGGTGACACTTTTACTCCCGTTTTACCGCTGGCGAATCCGTCTAGGAGGATCACCATCTCAAACGCTCCTCCTTTCGTTAAAAATGATCAGCTGATTAGAGAGTTGTCCCGTTTTGGCCAGGTTGTGTCCCCTATCAGAATGGTCTCTCTGGGTAGTAAATCACCCCTGCTGAAGCATGTTGTATGTCATAGGAGGCAGTGTTTCATGGTGTTGAAAGACAGCTCTGCTGAACTGAACGCGTCTTTTAATTTCAGGATTGACGGCTTTAGCTACTTGGTGTTTGCAACATCTGAAACCATGAAGTGTTTTGCGTGTGGCGCAGAAGGCCATCTTATTAGGTCATGTCCTGAAAAGGCGAACACAAAGAGCACTGGCGGTAAGAAAGGTGACGCCGCTGTTTCTGGTGGTCCGGAGGGTAGCGCTACATGTGGTGTGGCGGATGCCGCTGCGGCGCCCGCTTCTACTTCTGCGGGGGCGTCCGCATCTGCGTCCGCTTGTGCTGGGGCGGCCGCGGCCGCCTCTGCTGGGGTGGCCGCGGCGGGCGCGGTAGTTGTCCCCCCAAACAGTGATGGTGGGGAATTTCTGTCTGGCGGCAGCTCTGATCATTGTGACGAGCCTGTCGCCCGGGGTAAACAGGTGGAGGGTGTAAGTAAAAGTGCAGTTAAACGAAGGAACGTGAATGAACAGACTTTGCAGGCGGGGGAGGAGCGGTTTGAGGCTGTAGCGGACACACAGAGCAAACACTGCATGACAAACGTTGCGTTTCATGAAGAAATGCAGGAATGTAGTTTTGTTGAAGAGGATCCTTTTAAAGCTGCACAAAAAAGGAAAAGTGCGGAAAACTTGCAGAGCTCTGCTAAATCTAGTAGGGTTGGGAATTTAGATTTACTGAATGAGAGCGCTTCTGACGAAAGTGGAGATGAGTCTGAACTGATGCAGACGCAGACGCAGGAGGAGCAAAGCTCCTATTGTTTTACTAAAATTAGGCAATTTCTCCAGGTGACTAAGGGGAGCAGAGCTGTGAAAGTGGAAAATTACTTTCCAGATCTGGAGTTATTCGTGGCATCAGCTCGCAAATTTATGAAACTGAATGATGGGAATGAGACTTTCACTGATCAGGAAATTTATCGTTTAAAGAAACTGGTTGCTAAACTGAAATTGCAAATTACTAACAGTCATGTTGACTCTTAGTTTGTTTCTTCCCTTTTATGCTATGTGTGTGTTTTTTTACTGTACCCTATTTTTATCCTTTTTAATGCCCCACCTTAGAATTGGCACTCTCAATATTAATGGGGCCAGGGATGATGTAAAAAGGGCCTCTTTATACAAGCTTTTTAATTTAAAGAAACTTGACGTGCTGATGGTCCAGGAGACTCACAGCACTGTGGACATTGAGAGCCATTGGAGAAAAGAGTGGGATGGCTGCATTTTTTTTAGCCACAAATCCAGTAGCAGTGGGGGGGTGGCTGTACTTTTCTCTAGGGGTTGTGTGCCTGTCTCTTATGAGGTAGAAGAGGTGGTGAGAGGTCATTTCCTCTTATTAAAGGTACAGTTTGAAAACGTGAACTTCGTTTTTATAAACGTGTATGTGCCAACACAGAGAGCAGAGAGGATCAGGGTCTTTGACGTGCTTTCGGATACGGTTAAGTCCTGTGATCCAAATAGTTTTTTATTTCTGGGGGGTGATTTTAACTGTACATTAAACCACAGACTAGACAGGAACCATCAGGAGCCTCACCCTGCTTCTGCCAATAGGCTGAGAGAACTGGTGAAAACACATGAAATGGCCGATGTGTGGAGATCACATCATGGGGACCAGAGGCAGTACACCTGGAGCCATGTCAAAGATAACCTTTTATCTATGGCTAGGTTAGACCGTTTTTATGGTTTTAAACATCAAATGAGTGTTTTTAAAAATAGTTGTATCTGTCCTGTTGGTTTCACTGATCACTGCCTGCTGTTTTGTTCTGTGTTTATTGAAAATGTAAAGTGTAAGAGTGCTTTTTGGCATTTTAACAATACACTTTTAAATGATGTGTTTTTTAAAGAGGTTTTTCATGATGTTTGGAAGTCACACAGGGAACAAAAACCCTCTTTTAGTTCTCTCCAATTGTGGTGGGATTTTGGTAAGGCCCAGATAAAACAACTCTGCCAACAGTACACTCAAAATGTCACTCGTAGCTTGACCCAATCCTTGAAAGTTCTGGAGACTGAGGTGGTAGAACTAGAGGAGTTGCTCAGTTCTACAGGAAAACAGGAGCACTTAGAGGCTCTCAAGTCAAAAAGGTCAGCCTTGGCTAGCTTGCTAGGGGTCACCGCACAGGGTGCTCTGGTCCGCTCACGCTACATGGATGTAGCTCTGATGGACTCGCCCTCCCAGTACTTTTTTGGACTGGAGGGGAAAAATGGACAGAGAAAGCTCATTCACTCCTTGTTGGGCGATGACGGGAGAACAATCTCCACAGCAGCAGAGATCAGGAAACACGCTGCTAGCTTTTACAGTGAATTGTTTAGAGCAGAGTGGAGGGAGGACACGTCACTGGGCCAGGTTTTCCTTGATGGTCTTCCAGTGCTCTCAGAGGACCTTGTTGCCGGCTTGGATGCTCCACTGTCTCTGTCTGAGCTGCATACGGCGCTAATGAGCCTCCAGAATGGAAAATCACCAGACATAGATGGTCTCTCTGTGGACTTTTTTAAGGAATTCTGGCCCCTGCTTGGTCCAGACCTGCTGGAGGTTCTCCAAGATAGCTTGGAAAGGGGGACCCTACCCACGACCTGCAGGAGGGCCATCATCACACTGTTGCCGAAAAAGGGGGACCTCCAGAGCCTAAAGAACTGGAGGCCAGTCTCTCTGCTCTGCACAGACTACAAGATTCTCTCAAAAGCTCTGGCCCGAAGACTGAGAAAGGTGATGAGCGAGCTCATTCATGTAGACCAGACTTACTGTGTGCCTGGCAGGCTGATTAGTGACAACGTCACTTTAATTCGGGATATTTTGGAGGTCTCTGGTTCATTGGCGGTAGAAACTGGTTTGATTTCAATTGACCAGGAAAAGGCGTTTGATCGGGTTGAACACCAATATTTATGGACAGTTTTAACAGCTTTTGGGTTCAGCCCAGGCTTCATAGCCAGGATACGGGTCTTGTACAGTGACATTGAGAGTGTGCTGAAGATAAATGGGGGCCTGTCTGCCCCTTTAAAAGTCCAGAGGGGGGTTCGGCAGGGCTGCCCTCTCTCAGGGATGCTGTACTCCCTCGCCATAGAGCCTTTGCTTCACTGCCTGAGAAGGGATCTATCAGGAGTTACTTTTCCTGGCTGTGACACCACGTTCAAGCTGTCGGCCTATGCAGATGATGTAGTCATTCTGCTAAACAAGCAGAGTGACATTGACGTTCTGGTTAGGAGTGTCAATCTTTTTGGCCAACTTTCCTCTGCAAAGATAAACTGGGGAAAAAGCGAGGCTCTGATGGTGGGGGAGAAACTAGAAAATCAGCTTACGCTGCCGGGTGGGTTGATTTGGAAAAAAGGAGGTTTTAAGTATCTTGGTGTCTTTATTGGAAATCAGCAGTTTGAGCAAAAAAATTGGGATGGGGTCATAGAGAAGATTAACGGGAGACTAAACAAGTGGAAGTGGCTAATGCCAAGAATATCTTTTAGAGGAAGAGTGCTCATTTTAAATAATCTTGTTTCCTCATCCCTGTGGCACCGCCTCATGTGCATGGACCCCCCTGCTGGTTTGTTGTCCAAAATTCAGTCTGTTTTGGTGGACTTTTTTTGGGGGGGTGGACTCCACTGGGTTCCTCAAGCCCTGTTATTTCTTCCCAAAGAGGAGGGGGGGCAAGGAGTGATTCATTTAGCTAGTAGAGGTGCTGCTTTTAGACTGACTTTCATACAGAGACTGCTGACGGGCCCCCAGGACCTGGTATGGAGGCCTTTGGCCTGTGTTATTTTACAGAGAGTCCTTGGGCTTGGGCTAGACCTCCCTGTGTTTTTAATGGATTTTAAGAACTCTAATGCACTGTCTTTACCCAGTTTTTACCGCAGTCTCTTTTCAGTGTGGACTCTTTTTAAAAAACAAAGAGGGCCATGCGATTCCCTCTACTGGTTGTTGAGGGAGCCGCTGGTTTTTGGTGGTCGCCTTGGTGTCCTGCCGGGAGTTGGAAGGACCTTCCTTGATAGGCTGTGTTCCAGGAACGTTCTCACTCTGAAGCAAGTGGTGGAACTGGCTGGTCCTGGCCTCAACAACGCCTCAGCTTTAGCAGCTCATCTTGGTGTCAGGTCGAATCGTTTCATCGATGGTCTTCTTGCACACTGGAAACAGGAGCTTCATGGACTTGAGCACTCCCTACTCTTGGACTTTAGCAATGGCACGCTGCAGCCAGAAAGCACTGACCCCTTTCCCTCTCTCACGCTCTATATGGACTTTGACGTCGCTCCTTGCTCCTTACTGGCATTCTGTGCTCCCACTGGTGTGGACTTTGGAGGAGCCAGTGGTAGGGCACTCTACAGACTGGTGGTGATGGCACTCAACAAGGACCGATTGAACACCTGTGTGGACACTCCTTGGAGAGCCTATTTTAAACTAGGAAAAGGGCATCGGCCTGCCTGGAGGGCTCTTTACAAAGCCCCTCTCCCTAAGAGGCATGGAGACTTACAGTGGAGGGTCCTGCATGGTATTATAGCAGTCAATGCTTTTGTTTCTGTGATTAACAGCAGTGTCAGTGATCAGTGTGTTTTTTGTTCCTCTAGGGAGACTGTTTTTCATTGTTTTATTGAATGTCAGCGCCTGAGTGGCCTCTTTGAACTTCTCACAAAACTTTTTCATATTTTTAAGGAAGTTTTCTCTAAGCAGGTTTTCATTTGTGGTTTTATGTACAATCGTCGTTTTAAGCAGAAGTGTCAACTACTGAACTTTGTTTTAGGACAGGCAAAGTTGGCTATCTATGTAAGCCGGAGAAGAAAACTTGAAAATGTTGAGAATGATGTTGATGTCAAAATTTTATTTGTGAGGCTACTTAAAGCCAGAATCAGGCTGGACTTTCAGTTTTTTATGGGGAATGGGGATGTGGAAGGTTTCAGGACCCTCTGGTCCCTGGAGAATGTCCTCTGTTCAGTTCATGATGGACAGCTTTTTTGGGGGCGTTTTTTGGGGGATTAATTTTCTGTGTAACATAGCATGATATAGAAATTGTATTGACTGATGGACAAGTGTGTTTATTAAAGATCTTTTAAAAATCAAAAATCTCTCTCTCTCTCTCTCTCTCTCTCTCTCTCTCTGTTACTGGCCACATACTCTGGGACGTGCACCTGGACTTGACGGTCTTTCATATGACTTTTTTAAGCACTTTTGGAATGTTATTGGATCAGACTTTTATGGTGTTCTAGTTGACTGTTACGGAACTGGCTGCGGGCACACAGTGCTGTCTCTGCTGCCAAAGGAAGGGGACTTGGCCTTGCTTAACAACTGGAGGCCTGTGGCTCTTCTTTGCACGGACTACATGGAAGAATCGGACTACTAACACTGGCAATGTGGATCCTGTTTTTGTTTTCCTTACTATAAAATGGTGGACAATTTGGAGGCATCCACCAATAGATGGACTGTAGGGCATATTTTCTGTTCTGTGGGAGAGGGGGATGAGTTATGTTTGCACTTTTGACATGTGAGACATTTGGTGGAATGTGCTCTTACATTTTTGAATTGTACAATAAAGGGATTTTTTAAAACTCAAACTCTCTCTCTCTCTCTTGCTCTCGCTCTCTCTTTTTATAGTCAGGTCTATCACATTAGATACACACCCGGATCCAACACTCACATACACTATTGTTTGCACATTCTAGAAACAGCGGCATGATCAGCGGATGGCCTGTGTACCCATCCATCCATCCATCCATCTTCTTCCGCTTAATCCTTTACGGGTCACGGGGGGGCTGGAGCCTATCCCAGCATCTTTGGGCGAGAGGCAGGGTACACCCTGGACAGATCACCAGTCCATCACAGGGCCAACACAGAGACACAGACAACCATTCACTCTCACAGTCATACCTAAGGACAATTTAGAATCCCCAGTTTGAATGAATGAATTTATTTCGGATAGTACAGTACAGGTTAAAAGAAACTGTATAATATAACAACAAGGTCAAATTAGACAAAGACTCCTTCTACTATACAATTCCACATGAGTTACCTGAAATGGGTGATGGCTGAAGCCGCAGCTTATATTGCCCACCCATATTCCATCCAAGAATTCAAAAGAGAAAAAAGAGAAAACAAGACAAGAGCGATTACAATTTAAAACAAAGCTAAGACAAAATGTGACTGAGAGAAAAAAAAAAGAAAACTAAGCTACAACACAACACAGGCTGGATATGTCAATCCTTATGTGAGTTTACATGTCGTCTTGTAAATATGTTTGGAGTATTTCTTCCTTTAGTTTTTGTTTAAATTGTCCAAGCGTTGTACATGATTTTAGTTCAGGTCCAAAATCGTTCCATAATCTGACTCCTTGCACTGAAATACAGTGTTGCTTGGTGGTTGTTCTCACTGTAGGCTTTTGAAATATACATGTTCCTCTGAAGTGATATCGTTTCTCCCTTGTTTGGAACAACTTTTGGATATTTGCAGGCAGTGATAAATTCTTCACTTTGAACATTATAATTGCGGTTTTAAAGTTAACCAGATCTTTCAACTTGAGAGTTTTTTGTTTAAGAAAAAGTGGGTTTGTTGGTTCCCTGTAAGCTGCTTTGTTTATTATTCTAATAGCTCTCTTTTGAAGCATAAAGAGTGGATATACTGTATGTTTGTTTTATATGTATTTCCCCATACTTCATTACAATATGTCATGTATGGGAGTATTAATGAATGATACAAGGTGTATAGTGTGGGTTGATTCAGCAAATATTTCACTCTGTGTAATATTGCAATTGATTTGGATACTTTACCTTTAATATAATTAATATTCAATTCAATTCAACTTTATTTATATAGCGCCATTTCACAACAACAGTCATCTCATAGCACTATCAACTGTAGGGGGGAACCTCCACAGTTGCAGAAAAACCCCAGCAATCAGGCGATCCCCCTGTGAGCAAGCACTTGGCGACGGTGGAGAGGAAAAACTCCCTTTTAACAGGAAGAAACCTCCAGCAGAACCAGGCTCAGGGAGGGGCAGTCATCTGCTGCGACTGGCTGGGGGGTGAGGGGATAGAGAAGAAGAAAAGAACAGACATGTAGAGAGCAAACAGCACGATGGGGACTCAATCTATGGGAGAGAACAAACAAATGTTAATGACCAGCAAAAAAAAATATTTCATAGAGAGTGAGGAAAGGAGTGAGGCCCAGTGCATTACTGGAGGTCCCCCGGCTGACTAAACCTATTAGCAGCATAACTAAGGGAGGGTTCAGAAACACATGATCCCTGCCTAATTGTAGGCTATATCAAAAAGGTAGGTTTTAGCCCTATTCTTAAAAACAGAGATCGAGTCTGACTCCCGAATCCAGATTGGCAGCTGATTCCACAGGAGAGGAGCTTGATAACTGAAGGCTCTGCCTCCCATTGTACTTTTGGAGATTCTAGGTATTACAAGTAATCCTGCATTTTGGGAGCGTAGTGCTCTGTTAGGATAATACGATAGTATCAGATCTTTTAAATAAAAAGGAGCCTGATTGTTTAGAGCTTTGTAAGTAAGAAGAAGGATTTTAAACTTAATTCTAAACTCTATGGGAAGCCAATGAAGGGAGGCCAGAACCGGAGAGATATGATCTCTCTTTCTAGTACCTGTTAAAACTCTTGCTGCAGCATTTTGGATCAGCTGAAGACTTTTTAAAGATGTTTTAGGACAGCCTGACAATAAAGAATTACAATAATCTAATCTCGAGCTAACAAAAGCGTGGATCAGCTTCTCAGCATCACTCTGAGACAAGATGCTCCTAATCTTGGCAATATTATGCAAATGATAGAAGGCAGTCTTAGAAACAAATTTAATATGTGAATTGAAGGACAAATCCTGATCAAAAATAACTCCAAGGTTCCTCACAGAGCTATTAAGAGAAAGAGTAACTGCATCCAAACTGAAAGTTTGATTTGGAAAGGAATTTCTAAGGTTTTTTGGACCAACAAGAATGACTTCAGTCTTATCTGAATTTAATAGCAGGAAATTACAAGTCATCCAAGCTTTGATTTCCTTAAGACAGGCTTCTAACTTGGCTAATTGATTACTATCATCTGGCTTCATTGACAGGTATAATTGTGTGTCATCTGCATAACAATGAAAATGTATACAGTGCTTTCTAATAATGTTGCCTAACGGAAGCATATATAAACTAAAAAGAGTAGGGCCTAGCACAGATCCCTGTGGAACTCCATGACTAAGCTTTGAGTTGAAAGAAAACTCATTATTGACATGAACAAACTGGAACCTATCAGATAAATAAGATCTAAACCACTGCAACGAAGTTCCATTAAGTCCAACATAGTGTTCTAATCTATCAAGTAGAATATTATGATCGATAGTATCAAAAGCTGCACTAAGGTCTAAAAGGACAAGTACAGAAACTAGTCCATTATCAGATGCAATGAGGAGGTCGTTAGTGACCTTCGCTAAGGCTGTTTCAGTACTATGATGGATTCTAAACCCAGATTGAAACTCTTCAAGTAAACCATTTCCCTGCAGGTGGTCAAATAATTGCGTAGCAACAACTCTTTCCAAGATTTTTGAAATGAAAGGGAGATTAGAGATTGGTCTATAGTTAGCTAAAGCTCCTGGATCTAGCGTTGGCTTTTTGAGTAAGGGTTTAATTACAGCCGTTTTAAAAGCCTGCGGTACATGGCCTAAAGTTAATGAAGAATTGATTATATGAAGAATAAAGCTACCAATAAGTGGGAAGACTTCTTTAAATAACCTGGTAGGAATAGGGTCTAAAAGACAAGTTGAAGGTGTGGATGAGGAAACTATTTTGTCTAACTCACCAAAGGTCGATTGGGGTAAACTCATCAAGACAGACATCAAAAGAAGGAGTTGTAGTAGTTACAGTATTTAAGTTAACTGTGGGAAGAATCTGATTGATTTTATCTCTGATGGATGAAATTTTATTATTGAAAAAGTTCATAAAGTCCTGACTAGTAAGCTCTAAGGGAATGCTAGGATTAACAGAGTCCTGACTCTTTGTCAACCTGGCTACAGTACTGAAAAGAAACCTGGGATTATTCTTGTTCTCTTCTATTAATGCAGAGTAATAACTTGTTCTAGCTTTTCTAAGAGATTTTTTATAAATTAAAAGATGATTTCTCCAAGCTAAATAGATTTCATCTAAATTAGTAGAGCGCCATTTTCTTTCTAATTGACGAGTCTTCTGTTTTAAGCTACGAGTTTCTGTGTTGAACCAAGGAGTTAGAAATCTCTGATTAGACTTTTTCATTTTTAAGGGGGCCACCAAGTCTAGAGCCTGATGCAGAGAAGCTGAAACACTATCCACCATGTTATCAATTACAGAAGGAGCAAGCTGTCTATAGCTTATTTCTGTTGTGTTGACACATGGCATAGAGGAAACAATCTGCATAAATTTGGAAACAGCATCATCTGAGAGGCATCTACTGTAATAATATTTTTCTTTAGGAGCCAAATAGTCAGAAATAGTAAAATCAAATGTTAACAGACAATGGTCTGACAGTACAGGGTTATGAGGAGACACTACAAGATTTTCTATTTCTATGCCATATGTCAGAACAAGGTCCAATGTATGGTGGAGGTAATGAGTAGAATTTCCTACTTTCTGAGAAAACCCAATCGAGTCTAATATTGAATTAAAAGCCACATTAAGGCAGTCACTATCTACATCCACATGTATATTAAAGTCCCCTACTATAATTATTCTATCAGATTTCAGCACTAAATCAGCTAAGAAATCAGCAAATTCGGATAAAAATTCTGAGTAGGTTGATGGGGGACGATAAACTATGGCAAATAAAATTGGGTTTAACCTAAAATTGCTAAACCCCTCAGCTTAGCCCCTGTCTTCCCCATCAGAGAATCGTTGTCTGCTCCCTCCAAAGTGAATAAAAATATAATGTATAAGCATCCCAAAGTGATAAAGCAAAATATTGGTAAAACTCAAATTAAACATAAAGCCTCTAAATTGAATGATTTGGCCTCTGTTCCTCCTCATAATTTAAAAATTAAATGTGGTTTATTAAATATTAGGTCTCTAACTCCCAAGTCTCTGTTAGTCCATGATCTGTTAATTGATCATCAGATTGATTTAATTTCCCTTACAGAGACTTGGTTAGGACAAGAGGATTATGTTGGTTTAAATGAATCAACTCCCTCTGGTTATTTAAACTGTCAAAATCCCAGAAGTTCTGGTCGTGGAGGAGGAGTAGCAACAATTTACCATTCCAAATTACTAGTTAATGTAAAGCAAAAAACATGTTATAATTCCTTTGAGGGCCTGGTCCTCAGTATTGGGCACTTCCAAAATAAAAAAATTAAAATATGTGACTTCCAACACAGTTTGTTATCAATTATTACTCCAAGGAATTTAGTTTCAGATACCCTTTCAATCTCTACACCATTTACACTGAGTTTGGGTACTGCCAACTAACCTAACTTGCCTGTTCATGTCAGAGTTAAATTGGCCAATCAGACAGTCACGTACAAGCCCATCCTATTGTACGGGGTTGGTCCAACCCACCAACCCGATAAGATTAATGTAAGCCACACCCGGAAGTCGGGATCAGTCTGACGATGTCCCCTAGGGGGCTGAATCACGCTGATCCGGCGCTGCTTGCTTTACATGTGACCTCCAAATAAATGTTACATCTTTAAATTGAAGAAGTCTCCGGCTTGTTTTTGGATCTTTCAATCAAAGAATCGGGTATTTTTCTAACAAACTGGTGCCGGTGACCCGGATGAAATTATTCTGAGGCGAGCCTGAACACACCACATCAGAAGGACCCATTCAGACAACCGTGGTGCCTAAACAAAAAAGGTAAGCAGAAAACCTTTTTTACACGAATTTCTGCACTTTGGCCATACTAAATTTACAGTTGTCTGATTAAGGGGTATATCCGATCCCCAAATTTTATAATTTAGTTGGGAGTCACATGTAAAGTCTAAACAAATAGTCAAATAGTTTAAAAAGTTAAAAGGGAAGTGCACATGTTCTATTTTCAGTCTGAGGTAGAACGGTCGCGATCATGGACATACAATTCCGGGTGTATGGTCTATCAAATAAAACATTTTGGAGTCAGTCTGAACCAAAACAACGAGACTTAGGAAGCCAGGGTGACTAATAATCACCCAGGTTTGTCTCCCAAATTAAAATAGCCAGGGTTAGTAATCTGTTGACGGGGGAGCCATTTACAGTGTTCGACCCGATGCCACTGTAGAGCAAAGCCACAATCGTTTAAATCTGCTGTAGACATGGCAATTCTTGTACTGGGGGCCGGACGAGGCCCCAGTGAAAGTGCCCTCTGTTTATCAGCGTTAGTCACGGTACCTCTTGTACTTGGGGGACCTGCCGAGGCCTCAGTGAAAGTGCCTGCTGTGTAACAAAAGTTGAACGGATCGGTGAGGTTTTAGGATGCAGTCTGTACCCAGAACTTAGTAAGACGTAGGAGGCAACGGTTGTGCCTGTCTTCCAAATTAAAATAACCAGGATTAGCCTGTTGCCGGGGGGATTTAAGTGTCTGACCCGATGCCGTTAAGGAACGATGCCACTTGGGTGAAGTATTTTGGAGCAGTCTGTTCCGGAATAATTACGAGACCTAGAGAACAGCAGTGATCAGCGATCACCCATGTCCAATTCAATTCAATTCAACTTTATTTATATAGCGCCATTTCACAACAACAACAGTCAATTTGGGAGACAGTTCGTCTCCCAAATTAAGGGAACCAGGATTAGCCTGGTGCCGGTAATTTTGGTTGTAGTCTGTGCCAAAATAAGAGACTTGGGGAACAGCGGAATCAACCGTGTTCGTCTCTCAAATTAAGGGAACCAGGGTTAGCCTGGTGCCGGTACTGAGAAAAAAAAATAATTAAAAAATTAATTATAAAATAATAACTTGCAGAGTAGCATTTTTTTTAACCAACATGAGTGTCTTCATAAGTATAAAAACAATAAGGATAGCTTGCCAAAATCAGTATAAGACTGATCTTTATGATATGATACCTCTTGTATCGATGACCTGACAAGGTCTCGATGAAAGTATCCTCTACATATAAGTTAAGTTATAAGAAAATGAATACATGCAAATCTGCGGCATATTCTCCACATCGTGCAGCTGATCTGTGTTAATTTTGTGTCTTAAGGGGATAAAAATGTGGTTTGAGAAATACCGGGGGTGGAAATATCTATTAAACTTTTCCCATAGTATGATTTAACTAATGGCGCTCTTCTGCCCACATGGATGGAACAAAGGCGGGTGTGTGTTTTTCCACAAAAGAAGGAGGTAATTCGCCCCCACTCCTGCATGGAGGTGAGATTGTAAAACAGGTTACTGAGAGGATTATTTGAGGTAACAGTATTAAAATGAAGCGCTAAATTAAAGTTGTAAGGTTATTCTGGCATGTTTACAGCTGAAGTTAAGGAGGCAGCACTCCATTTTCTTAAAAAAAAAATTGTGGTTTGTGAACAATAGGCTCCAGAGCCATCTTGCACATTCACAGTTGCGCGTGGCAGAGAGGCCACGTGGCATTCAGTGTGCATGTGCGGGTAGCTGTGGTACAGTGCCTCCATCATGTGGCCGAATGTAGGAAGTGCACTATTTCATAAATTCACTGCAAATTAAGCCTTAAAATCATCCTAATAAATGTGGAATTTTATCTCTCTGGCTGAAAGGAAAGCTTTAAGTCTGTGCATGGCAAACAAACAAAGTCCTTCCTCACCCTCCTATGTGGGTTTGATTGTAGTGAGGCAAAAAAGCATACTCATTCGGCTGGAGAGAAAAGGCTCAACTTAAATTAGCCAGAGGGAGGTATAGGAATAATAACGATTCCTACTTATACAATAAAACTGTAAATAAGGAGATTTATTCTCACTAAGAGTGTAGAAAAATCCTAGGTGGACAATATATAAAGGTGAGGTAATCTAAATGAATGAATAAGGAAAATTGTAAATTGGAGTAAATAAATGAATAC
The DNA here is from genome assembly GCA_020510985.1 of Pholidichthys leucotaenia. Classification (NCBI taxonomy): domain Eukaryota; kingdom Metazoa; phylum Chordata; class Actinopteri; order Cichliformes; family Pholidichthyidae; genus Pholidichthys; species Pholidichthys leucotaenia. The sequence continues at coordinate 38,854,233 of CM035841.1, read as the reverse complement.
AAAAATAAATGAATAAAAATAAATAGGAATTTTTTTGTTGTGGAGATGAACCTTTGTGGTTATGAGAGTGGGCAGAAAATGGAAAGGGAATTTTGTTTTTTGAGAAAATTGAAAGCTGAAGAATTGTTAAAGTTTTGTACAGGACACAAGAGAAAATATGGAGGAATGATTGGAAGAAGGAAAGAAAAAACGTAATAATAAGATACTTATGCTGCAACGGTGAGAACAAAAGCAAAATAATCAATAACCACAATAGAACAGAAAAGGACAAAGACACGCTGTTTAACTGCTTGTCTGTTTCTCTTAAATCTGAGACAATGCGGTGGGTGTGGTGCACCCCTCCCCCAGCGACCGTGTGGTGAGGCCCCCTGGAATTGGCTCCATCCACCCTCCCCCTCCACGCCATCGCCTAGACCCCCTCCTCCCTCTGCAACAACAGTAAAGAATGCAAAACAAAGGGACAAAGAAAGAATGGTCAAAGAGGAACAATTGAGCATATGTAAGTACAGTAAAATTAAATTGTTGCTTTCCATATCAGAGACGTGCCAAGACCATATACTGAGCAAACCCAATACATGACCAATCTTCAAAAAGCCATACCCATGCCCCACCTAATTTGCCCTATCAGTATCAGCTGCAGGGCCACATGAGGTCAGAGTTTTAATAATAGTCAGAGGCCCCCATGGGACTAATACTTCCTATGTCAGCAATTTGGCCACTGGGCTCAAATACCCACAAGGGCACCCAGGGGGGTCCCCCAATTAGCAACACAATGGGTATCCTCCCCTACAGGATGTTGAAAAAGAACGGCTTTGATATTAAGCAGTTCTGTTTCAAAGGGGGAGACAGGAACAAATAGAAAAGTTACTAGACCATTTAAGGTTTGCTGTCTTGAAGTCTTAAATTAGGCATTTTGCAAGGTGGCATCCTCTTTAACAAGCAGGGAGTGAATCTAACAGTAAAACTAAGATAATTGATCACAATGTTCTCAGCCTTATAGCTGAGAGGTCTGTATGCTTTCTCATCTAAAATGATACCATGTATGCGAACTATTGAGTAGCTACATAAAGGCGTATAAATATGAATGAATCTTTATTTTTTGGACAGATTAGATTAAAAGATTAAAAGAAAGGAACAGAACAATATATCAAGGAAAAATCCAACAAGGTCAAATTAAACATTAAACTCCCCTGATTGTACAATTCAACATAAGTTATCTGAAAAGGGTGATGGCTGAAGCCGCAGCTTATATTGCCCACCCATGTTCAGCCTAAGAAATATCTTATAAAAAGAAGGCTTGAAATTAAGACCAAAATCTGGAAAATTCTTGACGCTTGAAAGGTCATTTTTCCACAGACTATCAGGCAGTCTGACCTTTTACTACAAGAAAACTAGCCATCTGCTAGCGAAGAGGAAGGATGCAGGTATAGGGCTCCTTTATACTCAGGGTCAATACAATATTGGCGATTCACAGACCCTCCTATCTGTATTTTTTTGCACATTTCCCAAAACTTTAGGATAGGAACCAAACTTATTAGCACTCTTTCTAGTCTCAAAGACCACCACTGGTGCTAACCCTCTATTCTAAGGGCCCATAGGAGAAAGATGTCTGGGGACAATTTGGAACAACCAATTAACCAAACTTGTGAGGGCAGTGCAGCCAAGAGTTCAAGAAAAGCTAGTGAAAAGTATTGCTTTTGCTTTACAAATTTGTTGAAATCTAATCACATTGTCACATTGCAGCAGCCATTTTTTTTTAACTTGACATAAGGTATGAACATGTAAATGTCAATCAAGTACAAATTTGTAAGATGGAGGTGTAAAATATGATAAAAAATGCTCATTTACAATCACAACTTAAGACAAAGGTTGAACATTTATGCGAAAATTTTGCAAGTTTCAGAGAAAATTGCACATTTGAGGAAACTTGCCAAATACTAGAAAAAAAATCCAAAATTTGTTAGGAGAAAAATGGCTATTTAGAGAAAAGGTTGCAAAGTTACAAGGAAAATATTTAAATTTATGAGGAAGGTGCAAGTTTACATGAAAGTCACAAATCTGGGGGGGTCACGATTACGACAAAAAGTGAACTGAAATAGTTTTTTTTTAAATTTCAAAGTTTTCCTAAATCTTCAATATTGTACATTCGCAGCTATACTGTCACTGACATATTCTATCCTATACACTCATTCTTTACACAGTTCCTTACACTTTGTATGGGGATGGGGGATGGCAGCGTAACAAGGGTGATGGTTTTTGATTATCCAGAGATGAATAAAAAGCATTATAGAAGAAGATGAATTAAAACAAACATGACTAGAGTAGACTAGAGAAAAAAGAAGATAATTTGAGGTAAAAGCAGCAAACACTCGGCCGAGTAGACTTAAAAAAAAATGAAGCATATACATACATATAGCTGTGTGCGCACTGGCCTTATCCAAAGGGGACAAGCATCATAGACACATGCGCAAACCGGAGGTGGAGCATAAACAAGGCTTTAATGTCCTGTGCACATAGATCTGCAGCTCTGACACACACAAAACAACCAGTGTAGCTTAATAAACAAACCAGCGGTTCACACATGGATGGTCCACATGTCACGTGGTTGTAGATTCTTGATTTAAATTTTTTAGAATTGTTTTTGGGGGCTAATGAAAGTTTTGCATTTTTGTATCTAAAAATTGTTATAGTTTTTGTAGGCATGGTGTTAGCTCGTCTGGAGGTTATCTGTTCAGAAGAAAAAAAAAGGCAGAAAACTCCACCACACCAAGATACAGATGACTCTGTTATACTTTAGTTTTCAGAGCAATCAGCAGACATCTTATTTTTATACATTCCTCGAAAGGCAGATGTTCAAACCCAGAGGCATTATTCAATTCCAAAACAAATCAAAAGGTCAGTAATGAGAAAGCATCCAATGCCAGGGTAGAGATCAAGAGGTGACGAGTTTTGTCACGAGACAGAATTTTGAACTGAGCCACATTGGTTTATTATAAAGCTGACTTTCCAGAATGAAACCGATCACTTTTATGTGCAGGGTCTTGCATGGAGCATTAGCTGTGGACAGTAGAGTCAGTAGTATGAACGATGGGACAGTGAATCATGAAGAAGACCGACCAGATGAATGAAAGGAAGTCTTTAATACTGGAAGAGATTATAGATGTGAGATGTGCAGCTTCATCAGCTAGTCCAGGGAAAGGTGAAGTCTTGTGCACAGATGGATAGTGGATGGTAAAAATTGAGTGAGTGTTTCTGATGGAAAAAGTACATAGTGGAAGAGAGAAGAACGGTGGATTTAGCAAGTGTAGAAAATATTTTTGGTAAATGAAAGCAGAGTATGTGTAACCAAAGAAAAATAAAGATCCGTGTAAGATTTGCAACTGTAGCTTTAAAACAAACAAAAAAACAACAATAAATTATTCATTCATTCATTCATCTTCTTCTGCTTAATCCTTTTCGGGTCACGGGGGCGCTGGAGCTTATCCCAGCATCTTTGGGCGAGAGGCAGGGTACACCCTGGACAGATCGCCAGTCCATCGCAGGGCCAACACAGAGAGACAGTCAACCATTCACTCTCACAGTCATACCTAAGGACAATTTAGAATCCCCAGTTTGATGCCAATTAACCTAACTTGCATGTTTTTGGCAGGTGGGGGGAAACCAGAGAAATCCCGGAGTAAACCCACGCAGACACGGGGAGAACATGCAAACTCCACACAGATCACTGTTGGTTGGGGGATTTTGTTTAATCCTGAAGAGTGTCAGGAAGAAGGCACAAACATGGCAGTCATCTTAAATGTTTCCAAGTACTTAAAGCGGGAATGAGGCATTAGGTGTCATTCTTTCAGTGCATTTCTTTTAGTTGTGAATATTAACATTAAGTTATGAGCAAACACAGCAAAGATTATAGCTTTACTGTATACTCAGTTATTTAAAGACAATCTAACACCACAGTTATGTTCCTCCCCAATAGAGGGTATGCATAGGATGTCACCAAACATAACTCTTGGAAGACAAACACTGAGTGGCAAAAATGAGTAGCAGCATGGAGGTGTATGCCAGTACAACACAAAAATCCACACAGCATTCAATTACAGTAGTACAAATAATACCTGTTGGCATTGTGGAGAGTTAATCTTATTATTCCATCTTGTATTAATTAGAAAAGATTAAATAAAGAATTTGAATCAGTTCCTTTCTTGACTCAAGGTTGGAAATCTAAATAAGAAGGGAAAATAAAATTTGAAGGAAAAACACGCACTTGTTTATAGAATGGCTGACACAAGGGGAGCCCAATGCTCCCCATGAATCTGTTTCTATTATAAAAGGAGGAGGGGGAGGACAGCAAGGAGGAGGAGGGAGCACGCCCCACAATGGAAACTGAGTGATGTCCAGGCCGCTGCTGGCGAGAGGGAGGCGCCCACACCCACCACGGAAAAACTGGACTGCATGCTTAAGACTAGAACAGATAAGTCGACTCACTTCTGCACATATACAGAAAATTAGCAAAAATTAAATTATTGCATGTAAAGTAGGAACTCCAGGTAATGACATACAGGACTTTTCAAGGTCAGAAAAGTAACAATCAAATTCTGCAAATGGCAATCTACCAGTAGAACACCTATCAACATCTGTAAAAGTAGTATTGTACCCCATGTACTATAGGCAGTTGAACAGATCTGATCCAAATTATGAACAACCATTATCTGCAAATCCATCCTCCAGATTGGTCATAAAAATTGGACTGGTAAACAAGGAAATGTGTGGAAGCAACCATTGTCCTAATTGAAGAGGATAAGAGACATTTCAACCTATGGGGGGTTCCACACATCCCGCTGGTTAGACCCAAAGACATGGATTGGAAAATGTTGGACATTTTGACACCTCTACTGTGGAATATAGCCATCCATGGAAAACCAATACCTGACCTTAACATAGAATATTCTCCCAAAATAAAACCATAAGCATCGTCTCTTAACTGGGTAACCACAGCACAAAAGGCAGTACACATTGATGCCCAGAAATCTCCTATATGACTAAGGGATGGTAAAAGGATAACTAGATGTGGATCTAGTAAAAGGAGCAGAGTACGACACTGTATGCCATATATTCAGAAGCCCAGAAAGGTGTTAACAAATGCAATTTTCCACAGTGGGAGTCATCAGCAAGTCTTTGACCAATTGCTGGGTTGAGAGGAAGAGCTGAGGACCCCAAGACAGAGGATGATGACGAGGAAGGCCATTCTGCCATCACGGATTATTTGTAAACACAGTGTGCTACTGATAATGCATAAATCATACATACCTCACCACACATAGGTACGGGTGTGAGACCTATAGTACTCTTGTGTGTTTATTTCCATTATGCTAATTACGGTTAGGTAGTCTGGATAAGTGTGAAGGTTAGAAGTTCTGAAAGCCTGAATACAACAAGCATGGATAAGGATGTCTCCTAACGTTTAACGATGTTGTCTACTACCTACCCACTGCTGAACATATAGGCCCCATTACCCAACACACTCGTCATAACACAACCACTGCTTGCAGATTTCATATAGTCGACAATCACACACTCAAGGCTAATGGGAGATAACTTACAACAGCACATGGATAACTACAGATGTAGTGAATAAGGATAAAATGGTACAGGCTCCAGCCATTGTGATGGCAACCCCTCAGGCCATTATTGGTCCTGCCCCGGCTGAGCCCTTTGTATCGGCACTCGAGCAAAGGTGTAGGGTACAGGGAAGATGCATGCCGGAGGGCACCAGACCATCACGACGTGTGCCTGCGATGTAGAAAAAGGTCATAGGGCGAGTGACTGTACGACTTCAGTCCCTAGAAGAAGAATGGACTGGTACTCAAGCGCATCCACCGCACCTCCAGCATCCGGGGTGGAGCCAGGAGCTCGAGCCTTACCAACACCAGCATCTCTACCTCTGTCCAGCGACAGGGGGGTAGCATCCCTGGGACAGCATCACTGAACTGTTCACTGGCTGGACTGGATGTTTTCTATCCTCTGCTGCACCCACCAGACTGTCCTATAGACCTCGTGGGATGAGGTGTGCCTCTGACAGCGTGGGCAACACAGTTGTTTCGAATGGTAACTGATGTGTGTAAATGAGATGGGACTGTGCTCCACAGCTGCAGATACAGGAAGCAGACCACAGAGGAAGGTCAATCCTCTGTTGCAACCGTGTGATGACGGCAGCCGAATGATGTGAGCCCTGGCAAGGGTCAACTGGTGGACAAAGATTTCGTGGGTGTCGTTGGGATTGACAGTTCATCTGGACAAGGCCCTCTTAGACATCGCTGCACCATGCTAGGGTGTCCACAAGGGGGGAGGCAAGGTTACGCAGAACCAATGGTTGCAAGCCTCTTGGGTTGACACACAATGTAAGGACCTGCCTTATCCCACCATCTGTTAATCGCTAGCGTCTGATAAAATCATGTCAAAGGGGGGAGTGAAAGGGTTAATGGAAAGTTAGAGTGCCAAAATAATAATTCTGTAGGTAATCTCCCTTTATGCTCTACACATATTCCATACATATTCTGTTTGCATTCTTATGAACAAATATGTTGTGTTAAACTGGAATTAGGCAGAGCTATAGAGCGCTCTCTCTCTCTCTCTCTCTCTCTCTCTCTCTCCTCTCTCTCTCTCTCTCTCTCTCTCTCCCTTTTTATAGCCAGGTCTATCACATTAGATGCCACCCGGATCCAACAAACATACACTATTGTTTGCACATTCTAGAAACAGCTGCGTGATCAGCGGATGGCCTGTTCACATCACGAGTTAAATTGGCCAATCAGACAGTCGCGTACAAGCCCATCCTATTGTACGGGGTTGGTCCAGCCCGCCAACCCGAGGAGATTAATGTAAGCTGCACCCAGAAGTCGGGATCAGTCTGACGACGTCCCCTACGGGGCTGAATCACTCTGATCCGGCGCTGCTTGCTTTACATGTGACCTCCAAATAAATGTTACATCTTTAAACTGAAGAAGTCTCCGGCTTGTTCTTGGATCTTTCAATCAAAGAATCAGGTATTTTTCTAACATCTCCATTAATGCAGAATGCTCTGTACATTTGGATTTCCTGAAATCCATAATCAGTTCCTTGGTTTTTGTGATGTTCAACTCCAGGTTGTTCCTGACATACCAGTCAGACAGATGCTAGACCTACTCCCTGTAGGCTGAGTCATTGTTAGAGGGCCGCTACTGGTGATTTGGGTCAGTGGTGAGCCCCTATGGGGTAATGTCTTTCGAGCAATGCACTGGCTGAAGTTCTTTCTGTACTGAAAGATGTCTAACACAATCCTTGGCAAGTAAAATCTAGTTTTCACTAGCTCAAGGACACAGTCAACCCCCAAATGACCGGAGTTATCATGGAAAGACCTCAACACTTTAAGACAAAGTTTGTTTGGGAGGACCAACTGCAGGGTTTGTCCCCATCTGTTCTCACAGTCCTCCTGTATAAAACATCCTCTTTTATAACAGTTTATGGCTTTCTCTCTGGTGTAAAGTTATATCAGTGTGGGAGGCATTATTGTCAATATGCCATATCCCACTCTTTACTGCATGCTTTGCAGTATTCAGTCAGCACTGTTAAGGGTTTTTAATGACATTATTTTGATGTCTGATTCTGGTGATTATGTGGTTCTTGTTCTGCTAGACCTAACCGCCGCTTTTGATACAGTGGACCATGACATTTTTATTTCTCACCTGCAGCATCTTGTGGGTATTTCTGGTACTGCATTGGAATGGTTCAGGTCCTATTTAACTGATAGAACCATGTGTGTAAGCCTTGCTGGTTCTGAATCCTCCTCTGCTTCCGTTTCATGTGGGGTCCCACAGGGCTCAATTTTAGGGCCCCTGCTCTTTTCACTTTATCTGCTTCCACTGGGTCCAGTTGTTCGAAAGCATGGTATCTCCTTCCACTGTTATGCTGATGACTGTCAGGTTTATGTTCCAGCAAGGCAGAGGGAGTCTTTCTCAATCAAATCACTTCTTGAATGCCTTAACAACATTATTTTATTTTTATTTTTATTTTATTTGTTTATTCGACAGGGACAGTGCAATAAACATAGACAAAAAAAATCTGATGTGTTGCACAGAGAGTGTATAGCATTAAGCTAATTTGGAACTCTTGTCCCTGGATGGGCTTTAGAGAAAAGAAACAAGTAAAAAAGAGAGAAAGATGAGGAAAAAACAAAATGAAAACAGTATAAACAATATCCACATACATCAGTGCAAACAAAATTATAACTACACAATATAAAAACCTGATTCACATTTGCCTGTTACAATAAAAAAAAAAAAAACTTCCCTCCCTCAGTCATTCACTATAATCAAACACATTCATTCCTTCCTTCTTCACTCACACCCTGCAGACAATCATTTCATACATGGGTACATTCTTGTTTATTTTTCAGCCAGTTTTTAACCTTTGTAGTAAATGTTTTAAAATCTGTTATTGTTTTGATTTCATTTGGCATTGTGTTCCAGATATCACTGCCCTTTATAGAGAAAGCTCTTTGTCCAAATGTGGTTCTACGGTGGGATATTTTACAGTTGTTGTTAACAGAGCTCCTGGTGGCTCTGCTGCTGTCCTGTCTTTGGATGAATCCAACAAGTGGCTCTGGCGCTGATTTATGGAAACATATGAAAATTAATTTCAGAAAACAGAGGTCAAATGTAACTCTCAAAACTCAATAAATTATATTTTTTTAGAATATAACAGTGATGCCACCTAATGGGCTTTTTATCCAAGATTTTTAGAGTTTGATTATATAATGAACCTATATGTTTATTGTAGAAGGAGCTGCTTGAGCCCAGACTGTCAGACAGTATGATATATGAGAAAAAAACATAGAATGCATATACAGTACAGCTGCTTGGTGTGGTATGTAATATCTAATTAATTTAAAGCAGTTCAGATTTTTTTTTACTGTTTTAGAAATCTTCTTTATGTGAAGATTAAATTTGAATTGAGGATCTATTAAAATGCCAAGGTATTTGAAACTCTGTAACTGAACTGATGTCTTGATCATGCATATTAACTTTAAAATGTTGCAGATTACATTTTTTGATTGAAAAGCACATTGAAACTGTTTTCTGAAGGTTCAGCAGTAGATGGTTCTGGATGAGCCACTCTTGGACATCAACCATGCTTGAAGACAGGACGTCTGCAGCCTGTGCTGGAGTCTTGGCAGCTGTATAATAACTGCATCATCTGCATAAAGTTGACATGTTGCAGCTGAGCAGTGTAATGGCAGGTCATAATAAAAATGCTGAAAAGTAAAGGACCAAGAATGGACCCTTGTGGGATACCCATACGGTTATTTAAAAAGAAGGATTTATCCTGGTGAACTTTTACTCACTGTTCTCTGTTCTGGAGATAAGATGCAAAACCATTCTATTGTATCGGGAGAAAAGTTAAAAGATACCATTTTGGATAAAAGCAAGCTGTGGTTTACAGTGTCGAAAGCCTTTTTGAGGTCCAGAAAAACAGCTCCTACCACATTACCCCTGTCCAAGGACTGTTTGACATTTTCAATAAGGCAGCAGTTTGCTGTTTCTGTTGAATATCCTGGTCCTAAAACCAAATTGGTGTGGTTGAAGAAGTTGACTGTCTTGTAGATAGTCTATCAGCTGTGTAGCTACAACTTTTTCAAATTAAAGATTGGATGACAGTGAACTTCTTAAGTTTTAATGAAAAGAAGACAGAAGTGATTGCGTTTGGACCCAGTGGCTCCTGTGAGTCACCCCTATTGACCTGGGCCCCTTGGCAGGGTTTGTCCAACCTACTGTTACTAATCTGGGTTTTAAGATGGACAGTAATTTTAAACTAGATCGTCAAATTGCTGCAGTAGTGAAGTGCAGCTTTTGTCATTTAAGGCATTTGCAAAGGTTAAACCCATCCTTTCTAAACAGCACTTTGAAACAGTAATCCATACCTTCATCACATCTTGGCTGGATTACTGTAATGCACTTTATTTTGGAGTCAGCCAGTTTTCCCTGTCACATCTCCAGTTGGTTCAGAATGCTGCTGCACGTCTTTAAACTGGAACACATAAGAAGAACCACATTACACCTATTTTAGCTTCCCTTCACTGGCTGCCTGTGCACTTTAGGGTTCATTTTAAAATTCTTTGATTAGTTTTCAAATCATTAAATGGCTTTGCCCCACCTTACCTCACTGAGCTTCTTCACTTTTACACTCCTCAGTCTCTCAGGTCAGCTAATCAGCTGCTCCTGGAGATACCGAGATCGAAGAAGAAGCTCAGAGGGCACAAAGCTTTTTCTGTCACTGCTCCTAAAACTGTAAAACAGTCTCCCTTTGTCTATTAGGACAGGTGCCTCCACTGTCCAATTTTAAAACTTGTCTTATTTTAAGTTCTTGGCCTTCAACCCAGTATGAGATATTGAGTAGATAGATAGATAGATAGACAGATAGATAGATTAGATAGATAGATATAGACACATGGACAGAATTGTTGGTATCCCCTCTGTTAATGAAAGAAAAGCCCACAATGGTCACAGAAATAACTTGAATCTGACAAAAGTGGTAATAAATAAAAAGTCTATTAAAATTAACCAATGAAAATCAGACAATGCTTTTGAATTGTGGTTCAACAGAATTATTTTTAAAAAAACAAACTCAGAAATAGGCTGGACAAAAATGATGGTACCCTTAACTTAATATTTTGTTGCACAACCTTTTGAGGCAATCACTGCAATCAAACAATTTCTGTAACTGTCAATGAGACTTCTGCACCTCTCAGCAGGTATTTTGGCCCACTCCTCATGAGCAAATTGCTCCAGTTGTCTCAGGTTTGAAGGGTGCCTTCTCAGACGGCATGTTTTCAGCCCCTTCCACAGATGTTCAATAGGATTTAGATCAGGGCTCATAGAAGGCCACTTTAGAGTAGTCCAATGTTTGGCTCTTAGCCATTCTTGGGTGTTTTTAGCTGTGTGTTTTGGGTCATTATCCTGTTGCAAGACCCATGACCTGCGACTGAGACCAAGCTGTCTGACACTGGGCAACACATTTCTCTCTAGAATACCTTGATAGTCTTGAGATTTTATTGTACCCTGTACAGATTCAAGACACCCTGTGCCAGATGCAGCAAAGCAGCCCCACAACATAACAGAACCTCCTCCATGTTTCACAGTAGGGACAGTGTTCTTTTCTTGGTATGCTTCATTTTGCATCTGTGAAACATAGAGCTGATGTGCCTTGGCAAAAAAGTTCCAGTTTTGTCTCGTCTGTCCATAGGACATTCTCCCAGAAGCTTTGTGGCTTGTCAACATGCAGTTTGGCAAAATTCCAGTCTGGCTTTTTTATGATTGTTTCAACAGTGGTGTCCTCCATGGTCGTCTCCCATGAAGTCCACTTTGACTCAAACAACAACGGATGGTGCGATCTGACTCTGATGTACCTTGACCTTGGAGTTTACCTTGAATGTGTTTAGAGGTTGTTCTGGGCTCTTTTGTTACCATTCGTATATCCGTCTCTTCCATTTTTCATCAAGTTTCCTCCTGCAGCCACGTCCAGGGAGGTTGGCTACAGTCCTGTGGATCTTAAATTTTCTGAATAATATTTGCAACTGTAGTCACAGGAACATCAAGCTGCTTGGAGATGGTCTTATAGCCTTTACCTTTAACATGCTTGTCTATACTTTTCTTTCTAATCTCCTGAGACAACTCTCTCCTTTGCTTCCTCTGGTCCATGTTTAGTGTGGTACACACCATGTCAACAAACAGCACGGTGACTACTTGTCACCCTTTAAATAGGCTGACTGACTGATTACAAGTTTGTAGACACCTGTGATGTTAATTAGAGGACACATCTTGGTTGAACATGTCCCTATAGTCACATTATTTTCAATCTTTTCTAGAGGTACCATCATTTTTGTCCAGGCCTGTTTCATGAGTTTGTTTTATAAAGTAATTCTGTTGAACCACAATTCAAAAGCATTGTCTGATTTTCATTGGTTAATTTTCATATAATTTTTATTTATTACCACTTTTGTCAGATTCAAGTTATTTCTGTGACCATTGTGGGTTTTTCTTTCATGAACAGAGGGGTACCAACAATTTTGTCCACATGTGTAGATTAGATAGATAGCTAGATAGATGGATAGACAGATAGATAGATGGATGGATGGATGCACTTTATTGATCCCAAACTGGGAAATTGCAGTGTAACAGCAGCATGACAGTAGACAACCAAACAACGCCCTCCCCATCCTTCAGGGCCTGCGGGTGTGTGTGTGAATGTGTGTATGTGTGTAAGCGTGTGAGAGTGGGTGTGGGGGGGGGTGTGGGTGTGTGAGCAGATGTGGAAGTGGATGCGTGTGTGTGGGGTGTGCGGGTTGTGTGGGCATGTGGGCTGTGTGTGGGTGCAGGTGGGCATGTGTGTGTGTGTGTGTGTGTGTGTGTGTGTGTGTGTGTGTGTGTGTACGGGTGCGGATACCTGTGGGTGGATGTGTGGGGGTGGATGATGTGTGTATGTGGGGTGGGTGAACCTTATTGGGTGGTGGGGGTGGGGCAGATAATCTAATGGCATGGGGGTTGACGATTCGGGGCCTGCTTGTCCTTGCCGCCGGGCACTTTGTCACATTGCCCCTGGTGTCTTTGGCGCCGGGTGTGTGTGGGTGCTCAGGGGGTGGTCGGGGGGACCATTGGCGCGGGTTGGTGGCCGTGTTGCTGTTGGGCTGCTCCGGGATGGCTGTGGCTGCGGGGTGGCCTGCTGCTGTCGGTGTGCATCTGGGGTGGGTGGTCGTGGGCTTGAGGTGGGCGCTCAGGCGTTGCGAGGCATGTGGGGTGCTGTATGGGTCCAGCTCATTGTTCACTATTGTGACTGTTGTTGTTGTGCATGTTTGTGTGTGCAAAATGAGTGGGAATGGGGGTGGCTGCCTCATCATGTTTGTGGTGCTGGGGGCGCTGGGGCACGATTCTGGTGGGTCCTGGGCTGCTCAGCCTGGCAGCCCTCATCTTGGTTTTGGATTTGGGGACAGTGGATGGCCTCCTGAACCAGTTTGTGAGCTGGCTTCTGGGGGAGACAGCCTCGCTTTTGGACCGCTTCCCTCCCAGTCTTATCCCCTTTCCCCCCAATTCTGGGTGGAATATACGTCTTCTTGGGATACACTTAGGGCTTTGGGGTGTGGATGTACCGCACTGTGTCGTGAAGGGGATACCTCTGCTGCGCAGTGGGGCTGCCCTCAACTCAATTTTAATTGTATTTTAAACACTGAGGACTTGGGGGGATGGGGACCCCGCTGCCTGTTGCAGTGGCTAATGGTACTCCAGCCACCATCCCCCAAATTTAACTGCACTATGGTAGTCCACACATCTACACACAATCACATCATACAACCGACACACACCTATCATGTTTTGTGCAAGGGGGAGGTTGCCCTCCTTCTGCCGGGGGCCTGGGGGCCCGAGGGGGGGCCTGGGACCCATCATGTTGTCTAAATCCCTGGGTGCTACTGAATGAATAGATATGAGTAAGAGAATGAGAGAGGGACTGAACAAGAGAGTAAGCAAGAGTGAGAGAGTGATGACTGGAGACGTGATCGTGGGCTGGTTTTGTGTGGTGCTTTGCGTGTCGGGTGGCATTTCGGAGCACCTGCGGTGATCTGCTGATCAGTCGCTCGGGCGGGCACTGGGGGTGGGGGTCTGCTTCTATGGCCGCGGCCACCCTGGGGTGAGTTGGAGGGGTGGTGGCCAGTGGCCTGCGTTGGCAGTCTCCCTGGCCTCTGCCGGCCTCTGGGGCACATTCAAGCTTGCTGCATATGCATTGCAGTCACCCTAAAAAATAAGGGTGAATGAGGGTGGGTGAGTGTGAAAGGGAGAGCATGAATGGATGTGAGTTAGTCACAGTGTGAGTGGGAGTGCGTGCGTGGGTGAACGTGGGTGAGTGTGGGTGACCCTGAGGACAAGTGGGAGTGAGATTGTGCGGGTACAGGAGTGAGAGAGAATGGATGGGTCTGGGAGTGCGAGAGTGGGATTATGAGGGGTAGTGGGTGAGTGAGAGTGAGTGAGTGCATGTGGGTGCATATCAGAGCATGAGGGTGTGAAAGTGTGGGGAGGGTATGTCTGCTAGTCGGGAGGTGCTGGATTGTAGTGCCTCTCGACTATGTGGGCTCCCCTGGGTGGGGGGGACTTCTTTGGGCGTGGGGGTCCCCGGGGTGTGTGGTGGTGGCACTTGGGGAGGGGGGCTCACTGTGGGAGTGCCTGGGGGGCGCAGGCCAGTCTCCGGCCCGAGGGATGGAAGCGCTGGCCTCCTGGGGCCTGGGGGCTGGCGTTGGCCCCGCTGGGAAGGGGGGGTATTAATTATCTGTCTGGAAGACTTCAGTATATTTATATAAATTATCACAAGTCATCATATAAATCCATCGATCATGGGGTTCCCCAGGGTTCCATTTTAGGACCAGTTCTATTCATTCTGTATATAAATGACATCGCTAACTCCTCATCTCTACTACATAAAGTACTGTTTGCTGATGACACTAATTTATTTTTTGCTCACCAGAATCCAAATGAATTTGAACAGATAACACATAGTGAACTTATGAAAATAGACACCTGGCTTCAGTGTAACAAACTTTCACTTAACATCAGTAAAACTAATTATATTGTATTCTGTTACAATAAAAAGCCAGACACCAAGGAACTTTGCCCCATAATTAATGGACAGAATATTACAAGAATTAGCTCTATAAAATTCTTGGGGGTCCTCATTGACAAATTTTTCAATTTCAAATGTCACATTGATGATCTAACCAAGAAACTGGCCAAATACACTGTTCTGTTTTTTAAAGTGAGACATTTTCTACCATTTTCAGCACTTCTCACTCGATATAAAACTTTATTTGAGCCTCACATACATTACTGCAATATCATATGGTGTAACACATTTCCAACTCACCTACAAAAGCTAGAAATTCTCCAAAAGAAAGTCATATGTGCCTTATCATGGTCTAAATATATTTCTCCTACTAGTCATCTTTTCCATCATTATAATCTTCTAAGACTTGCTGAGCATAATTACTTCCAGAATGCCTGTATAATGTATCAGGTTGTCCACAAACTCAACTATAAATTATGTGAACTCATTCCAACCTTCCTTCCCATACACACCTATACCACTAGAAATAAAAACCAAACTACTGGGAAAAAATGAAGACTAAAATCCACCAGATTTAGTGTTGTGTGCAGAGGACCGCAGATTTGGAATGAGCTTGATGAGAACCTAAAAATGTCACCTTCCATCTCCATCTTCAAGAAAAAACTAAAAATGCAACTCCTATCATTATATAATTAATCTGCTATTTGTTACACAAACTTGCTTACTGACGAGTTGTTACTCCATTGTAATTTTGTTTTATATGTTGATTCACTCCAATAGTATTTAATAACTTGACTATATATCTTGAACTCACCTACTAATTGAATGTAAACAAATGCTGGGATTATATGCTATATGTCTGTCATATGTTTGTTTGATCCTGTACACAAAGACATCAGACTGATTTCCATCATCATTTTATAGTAGAATTGGGCTCCCTACTCAAAGCTTTAAATAGCTTATTTGGGATGACCCGTTCACACTCCAAAACAATGTAAAAAAAAAAAAAAAAAAGCCTATTGTATACTGCTAATCATGCTGTTGATAATTCATATTGTAATTCATTCATGCTGTTGATAGTGTGTGTGTGTGTGTGTGTGTGTGTGTGTGTGTGTGTGTGTGTGTGTGTGTGTGAATAAACTGTTAAGAGTTTAAGAGTTTTAAGAGTCATGACACTAACACAGTAACTCAGTCCTAATACTATCCATCCATCCATCCATCTTCTACCACTTTTCCGGAGGTCCGGGTCGCGGAGGCAGCAGTTCAAGCAGAGAAGCCCAGACTTCCCTCTCCCCAGTCACCTGCTCCAGCTCTTCAGAGGGGATACCAAGGCATTCCCAGACCAGCTGGGAGACAGTCTCTCCACCGAGTCCTGGGTCTGCCCCGGGGTCTCCTCCCAGTGGGACGTGCCTGAAACACCTCAAGTGGGAGGCGTCCAGGAGGCATCCTAATCAGATGCCCATACCACCTCAACTGACTCCTTTCAATGTGGAGGAGCAGCGGTTCTACTCTGAGCCCTCTCCCGGATGACTGAGCTCCTCACCCTATCTCTGAGGGTGAGTCCAGCAATCCTACGGAGAAAGCTCATTTCAGCCGCTTGTATCCGCGATCTCGTTCTTTCGGTCATTACCCAAAGCTCGTGACCATAGGTGAGAGTAGGAACGAAGATAGACAGGTAAATCGACAGCTTTGCCTTAGAACTAAGCTCCCCTCTTCACCACAACAGACCGGTACAACGTCCGCATCACTGCAGATGCTGCTCCAATCCGTCTGTCGATCTCTCGCTCCATTTTCCCCTCACTCGTGAACAAGACCCCAAGATACTTAAACTCCTCCACTGGGGCAGGAGCCTGTCCCCAACCCGGAGAGGACAATCCACCTTTTTCCGGCTGAGGACCATGGACTCGGACTTGGAGGTGCTGATTCTCATCCCAGCCGCTTCACACTCAGCAGCAAACCGTCCCAGCAAGAGCTGTAGGTCATTGCTGGATGAAGCCAACAGGACAACATCATCCTGCAAACAACAGCGATGAGATCCTGTGGTCACCAAGCATGACACCCTCCATTCCCTGGCTGCGCCTAGAAATCCTGTCCCATAAAAATTATGAACAGGATCGGTGACAAAGGGCAGCCCTGGCGGAGTCCAACTCTCACTGGGAATGACTCCGACCGAGTGTTGGCAATACGAACCAAAACTCTCACAATGGTCGTACAGAGACCGAATAGCTCGTAACAACAAGCCCGATACCCCATACTCCCGAAGCACCCCCCACAAAAATCCACGAGGGACGCGGTCAAATGCCTTCTCCAAGTCCACAAAACACATGCAAACTGGTTGTGCAAACTCCCATGAACCCTCAAGAATTCTCAAGAGGGTAAAGAGCTGGTCCGATGTGCCACGGCCAGGACGAAAACCACATTGCTCCTCCTGATTCGAGGTTCGACCAACGGCCGGACTCTCCTCTCCAGTACTTTGGCATAGACCTTCCCAGGGAGGCTGAGGAGTGTGATCCCCTCTAAAGTTGGAGCACACCCTCCGGTCCCCCTTTTTTGAAGAGAGGAACCACCACCCCGGTTTGCCATGCCAAAGGCACTGCCCCCGACCTCCACGCAATGTTGCAGAGGCGTGTCAACCATGACAACCCAACAACATCCAGGGCCTTGAGGTACTCAGGGCGAATCTCGTTCACCCCCGGGGCCCGGCCACCAAGGAGATTTTTAACCACCTTGGCGACCTCAGCCCCTGTGATAAGCGAGTCATCCCCCTCGTCCCCAAACTCTGCTTCCTCTGTGGAAGGCGTATCAGTGGGATTGAGGAGATCCTCGAAGTATTCCTTCCACCGCCCGATGATATCCCCAGTCGAAGTCAACAGTGTCCCATCCGCACCATACACAGTGTGGACGGGGAGCTGCTTTCCCCTCCTGAGCCGTCGAACAGTTTGCCAGAATCTCTTTGAAGCCGACCGAAAGTCTTGTTCCATGGCCTCACCGAACTCCTCCCATACCCGGGTTTTTTCTTCAGCAACCACCCGAGCTGCACTCCGCTTGGCCCTGCCGGTACAGGATGCTAATTACACAACCCCCAACACACAGTTAGGCAGTAGAGGAATGAAATTTAAAATTCACTGGATGACTAAAGTGATAGTGGTATACTGACATCAGAGATGATGTGAGCCTGAGATGGCATGAACCTATGTACAGTGTGCAAATGAGTGTTGTGCAACCTGATGTGAACCTGAGATGCCATAGACTTATGTACAGTGTGCAAATGAGCATTGTGCAACGAGCAGTGTATAATCACAAATTATTTCTGTAACAATAGTACCAGTAGACTGTGCATGATAAGTATCAGCAAAGATGATATGGACATCAGACGGGTGATACTATATCTACTGTACAGGTGAGCAGTCTGCAGATTTAGCAGCCGGTGTGTGAGTTCCTATATGTGAAGCTGTGTTACAGAGTTTTGGGAGTTGTAATCTGTTCAAGAGTCTGATGACAGTGGGAGAGAAGGAGCTTTTCAGTCTGGTTGTCCTGCATTTCACACTTCTGTACCTCCGGCCTGAGGGTAGAAGTGTGAACAGTCTGTGCTGGGGTGGGTGGGGTCCTGGAGGATGGCATCAGCTCTCTTTTGGACTCTGTGGTGGTAGAGGGGAGTGGAGTCCTGGTGATCTTCTTTGCTGTCTTCACCACTCTCTGCAGGCGTTTGCACTCCAGGGCAGTGGTGCTGCCATGCCACACAGTGATGCAGTTGGTCAGGATGCTCTCGATGATGGCAGCTGTAGAAATTGTTGAGGGTCCTGGGAGACATGCCAAACTTCTTCAGCCTCCTCAGAAAGCACAGTAGCTGTTGAGCTCTCTTAACCAACTCTGTGGTTTTGAGTGCCCACGTAAGGTCCTCGCTGATGTGGATGCCCAGGTATTTAAAGCTGCTCACCCTCTCCACCTCAAGCTTCTGGATGAACAGCTGCTCCACCTCAAGCTTCCAGATGAACAGCGGCCAATGGGGTCTCTTCTTCCCTTTCCAGGTGAGGTTGTTGTCCTCACACCATGACACCAGGTTGGCGACCTCCCTCCTGTAGGATGCTTCATCATCACCAGTGATGCATCCTATCACTACTGTGTCATCCACAAACTTTAGGATGATGTTGTCCTTGTGGGAGGCAACACAGTCGTGGGTGAAGAGGCTGTAGAGGATGGGGCTGAGAACACAACCCTGTGGGACACCTGTGTTTGTGATGATGCTGGCTGAGGTCCTGTTACCCAACCTGACAGACTTGGGCCTGCCAGTTAGAAAGTCCAGTAGCCAGTCGCAGAGGGTGGGGTGCAGGCCAAGTGAAGACAGTTTGGTGGTGAGTTTGTGGGGGATGACCGTGTTGAAGGTGGAGCTGTAGTCGACAAAGCGCATCCTAATGTAGGAGTCTTTATCTTCCAGGTGGGAGAGAGAATAATGGAGTGCTGCAGCAATGGCATCTGAGGTGGACCTGTTGGGCAGGTAGGCGTACTGCAGGGGGTCCAGGGTGCCTGGTTTGCTGTCCTGAATGAGGGGCAGCACTATTCTCTCGAAGCACTTCATTATGATTGGAGTGAGTGCTACTGGCCTGTAATCATTCAGACAGGTCGGTGGGCTCCTTTGGAGAGGGGGATGATGGTTGTCGTTTTGAAGCAGGAGGGGACTATGTTCTGGTTGAGGGAGAGGTTGAAGATTGCGGGAGCAGAACGAGCAACAACGTTCGCCAACGGTGGGCGCCATCTTGTAGAGATGATTGATATTGTCCTAGTTGTATAATGGAGGGGACCATTATTGTTCAAGTTTGTTACATTTTGTGCATTCAATACAACCTCTACAAGCAGCCCTGGTTAGGTTATAAAGTCACACAGCCGTAGGTAGGAAGGACCTGTAGAACCTCTCAGTCGCGCACCTAGGATGGTACAGCCTACTGCTAAATGAGCTCCTCAGTGCGTTCAGCGTGTCCTGCATGGGGTGGGACTCGGACTCCAGCAGAGATGACAGCTTAGCCACAATGCTTCTCTCTCCTATCTCCTCCACTGGGTTGAAGCGCCGCCCTAGGACAGAGCTAGCTTTTTTGATCAGTCTATTCAGTCTCTTCCTGTCGGCTGCCATGATTAAATTAACTCACCCTTATTGTCGTTCAACCGTACAACCAATCATGTACAACAGAACGAGATTGTGTTTTACCTATCTACAGTGTAAATCACACACACCTCAAGTGCAGAATCAGAGGGCCGCTACCATGCAAGGCGCTGCCACAGAGTTCCCTCCTCTATTCCATTTATTGCTGAGCACCAAGCTGGATGGCAGGAAGTTCCACTTTTATATGGTCTTCGGCATGACCCGGCCGGGATTTGAACCCCTGCCTCCCGGGTGTGGGGCGGATGCTCTACCAACTGAGCCACCACTCCGGTGGTGGCAATGATGCCATTGCCCCAGCAGACCACTCCAAATTTGATGGCTGATGCCACCACCGAATTGTAGAAGGTCTTCAGGAGCACCCCTTGTACACCAAAAGACCTGAGCCTCCTCAGGAGGAACAGCTTGCGCTGTCCCTTTGTGTAGAGTGTGTCGGTATTGTGTGACCAGTCCAGTTTATTGTTCAGATGAACCCCCAGGAACTTGTAGGATGTCACCATCTCAATGTCTGTTCCCTGGATGTTTACTAGTGCTGTGGGGGGTTGTCCTCGCCTGCAGCAGTCCACCACCAGTTCCTTAGTTTTCCTCACATTGATCTGGAGGCAGTTCCGATGGCACCAGTGCATGAGGTCCTGGATAATTCCTCTGTACTCCGCTGTGCAGTGTAGGAGGAAGATCACTGCATCCTCCATCCCGATGCCATGCTGGTAGGCGAACTGGAGTGGATCCATCACTGGTCCAACCAGGGGGCAGAGGTGGGCAAGGAACATCCTCTCCAGGGTCTTCATCATGTGTGATGTGAGGGCCACTGGTCTGTAGCTGTTCAGGTCTTTAGGGTGGGAGGTCGTTGGTACGGGTACCACACATGATGTTTTCCACAGCTGTGGTACCCTCCCCAGCTTCAGGCTCAGGTTGAAGATGTGCTCCACAACCCCACACAGCTGGTCTGCGCAGGACTTAAGGAGTTTCGAACTAATGCAGTCCGGACCCGAGGCCTTCACGCCTTGATCTTCCTCATCTCCGCCCTCACCTGGGTCTTAGTGAGAGTCAGGTTGGAGCAGAGGGGCTGTCTGCTGGGAGTGGGGGTTGTTGGTGGAGGGGTGTGGACAGCAGGGCTAGATGACGGTAGAGGCAGCAGTGGTTGGTGGGCAGGTGGAGGGGAGGGCGGTTGGTCAAACCTGTTAAAAACAGGTTCAGATTGTTTACCCTCTCCCTGCCCCCCCGTGGCCTGGGAGGAGGTATTCTGGAGCCCAGAGATGGTTTTGAGGCTTCTCCAGGCCCTGCTGATGTCACACTGTTGTAGCTTGTCCTCCATCTTCTTTCTATAGCTGTCCTTACCCTCTCTAATCTTCCTCCTTAGCTCCCTCTGTATGGCCTTCAGCTCCTCCCTTTTTCCCGATCTGAAGATGCTTTTCTTTTATTTCAGTAGGGACTTTATCTCGGGGTTGATCCAGGGTTTATTGTTTGAGAAACACCGTATTGTCTTGGTGGGTACGGTGTTGTCCACACAGAAGTTGATATAGTCTGTGATGGTGTGTGTGAGGCTGTCGATATCCTCACCATGTGGATCACAGAGCTGCTCCCATACAGTGGTTTCAAAACAGTCCTTTAGATCATCCATCGAGGCCTCCTCAGAGCATACTTTCACTGTGCGGGTCGCCAGAGGTTGTCTGTGTACTAGGTGTTTGTACACAGGCAGGAGGTGAACCAAGTTGTGATCCAATCTCCCGAGCGGGGGGAGTGGCGATGAGGTGTATGCCTTCTTAGTGTTTGCATAAAATAAGTCCAGTGTTTTATTGTCTCTGGTGTGGCACGTGACATACTGGGTGAAAGTGGGCAGAATGGATGAAGTATGGTTAAATACACCCAAAATAAGGAGCAACGCATTTGGGTGTAAAGTCTGCAGCCTGCTAGTGACTGAGTGGATGACATCACACACTGCTCCAGCCTTCACAGGTGGATTTGCATCACTCTATCACTCTATAAAAGCAAGAAATCTGTGTGTGTGTGTGTGTGACGCTTCATAGGACGGCCTATGATCTCTGCCTGAACATCATAAGACATCCTATGATCTCAGGTATCATTGGACACAAATGTCTTTATTATGTCACATAGACCTCAGGCATACAAATGTGTCTTTATGATGTCATATAGACCATGTTTTTTTGAACTCAAATTGTGTCTTTATGATGTCACATAGACCTCAGGCATCATAGGACACATTTCATTCATTCATTCATTATTCTTCTTCCGTTTAATCCTTTTCGGGTCACGGGGGGCTGGAGCCTACCCCAGCATTTTTGGGCGAGAGGCAGGGTACACCCTGGACAGATCGCCAGTCCATCACAGGGCCAACACAGAGAGACAGACAACCATTCACTCTCACAGTCATATCTAAGGACAATTTAGAATCCCCAGTTTTGATGCCAATTAACCTAACTTAGGACATAGGAACACAAAAGGTCTTTATGAGGTCACATAAACCATGTGTCTTTGAACTTAGACAAATGACACACACAGACATATGACATCACTCATCTTTATGATGTCATTATAGACATATGACATCACTCATGATCCTAGGACTAATGTGTCTTTATGATGTCATATGGCTCAAAATTGGCAAGGGTGAATAAGTTGGTGTCTTCCTGAACAGGGTCGAAATCCTCTTTTGCTCAGATGTAATTTTCATGATCCTGTTCATGAACTGAATTATGACAAATCTATCCCTCAACCAGTGGTTTCAATGAAGAAGAAGGAAGAAGAATGAAGACCCCCAGATGGAGAGCAATAAGAATGAGGGATAACTGCTGCATGTCAGAAAAGACGCCATGAAATGAAACGAACACCTGAGGTTCCAAAGACCTCAGGCATACAAATGTGTCTTTATGATGTCACATAGACCATGTCGTCTTTGAACTCAGACAAATGACACACACACAGAGACATATGACACACTCACGATGCCTTAGACTAATGTGTCTTTATGATGTCATATGGCTCAAAATTGGGCAAGGTGGGACTTCCGGTCTGGACGCCATGGCGACTGCAGGCTTACACTGAAGTTCTCAGACCCAATCCAGGATAACACCTTGAAAATCAAACTTAACGATTTTTGGAGGAGTGAAAATCAAAAGACAAAATCATCATGTCTAAAGGAAAACAGAAAGAAACTGAAATTCTCCAGGCCAGGACACGGTATCGGCCGGAGAATCCGAACTGGAAGATCTCCGTTCAGAAGACGAGGAACTGGTGATAGCTAACAAAAGGGTTAGCCTGAAATCACTATTTGAGGAGCTACGACGAGTTCGCCGAGATGTTACGGCCGAATTTCGGGGAATTCAGAGAAGAATTGAAAAGGACAAACAGCAGAGTGGACCAGGCCGAGAACCGAATCTGTGGAAACAGAGGATCGAATAAAAGTGCTCGAAGATTCTGTGCTAGACCTACGCAAAGACAAGCAGCTATAGAGGCTAAGCTAACCGACCAGAAGGAAAACAAAGAAGAGACAACATAAGAATTCATGGTCTGATAGAAGAACCGAAAATGGTTTTAACTCAATGGCAGAATGCGTGGAATCCTTACTAAGAGAGAAATTGGATATTCCACAAACCACCGACTTGAAGATAGAAAAGGGCACATCGTTCATTAGCCGCTAGGCCGGGGGGGCCCCCCCGGCGGCGGAAGGCGCCCCCACGTTCGGTGTGGTATAGATTTTCGCAAATTCATAAATAAAACAAGAGGTCTGTAGTAGATTAGTTTATTTGACAGGACAGTGCAATAAACATAGACAATTAATCAAAGACATCAATCTGATGTGTTGCACATAGAGTGTATAGCTATTAGCTAGATTTGCGAACTCTTGTCCCCTGATGGGCTTTAGAAAAAGATATCAAAATAAAAATATACACAATAAACACATACATCAATGCAGAAAAATAAATAAATACACTACAATTGAAATAATGAGTAAATATTATAAATACACAAATATAACAGCCTGACTCACCTTTAACATAAATATTATAAATACACAAATATAACAGCCTGACTCACATTTAACACATATAACATAACTCACATTTGCCTATTTCAGGCCTTCCTCCCTCCGTCACTCACTATAAACAAACACATTTATTCCTTCCCTTCATTCACTCTCACTTTGCAGACAAATAATTCATACATGAGTACATTCTTGTTTATTTTTCAGCCAGTTTTTAACATTTTTAGTGAATGTTTTAAAGTCCGTTATTATTTTAATTTCATTTGGCATTGTGTTCCAGATGTGACTGCCCTTTATAGAGAAAGCTGTTTGTCCAAATGTGGTTCTGCGGTGGAATATTTTACAGTTATTGTTAACAGAACTCCTGGTGGCTCTGCTGCTGTCCTGTCTTTGGACGAAACCAGCAAGTGGCTCGGGTGCTGATTTATGGAAACATTTGAACGTTAATTTCAGAAGACAGAGGTCAATGAAGCTCTCAAAACTCAATAGGTTGTATTTTTTTAAACATTACAGTGATTGCACCTAATGGGCTTTTTGTCCAAGATTTTTTAGGGTTTGATTATATAATGAACCTATATGTCTTATTGTGGAAGGGGCTGCCTTGAGCCCCAGACTGTCAAACAGTATGATATTTTAGAAAAAAACATAGAATGCATATACAGTGCAGCTGCTTCGTAATGTATGTAATATCTAATTAATTTAAAGCAGTTCAGATTTTTTTTACTGTTTTTGAAATTTTCTTTATATGAAGATTAAATTTGAGTTGAGGATCTAGTACAATGCCAAGGTATTGGAATTCCTGTAGCTAAACTGATGTCATGATCATGAATATTAACTTTACAATGTGCAGGTTACATTTTTGATTGAAAAGCACATTGAGACTGTTTTCTGAAGGTTCAGCATAGATGGTTCTTGAGGAGCCACCTCTTGGACATCAACCATACTTGTAGACCAGTACATCTGCAGCCTGTGCTGGAGTCTTGGCAGCTGTGTAAATAACTGCATCATCTGCATAAAGTTGGCATGTTGCAGCTGAGCAGTGTAACGGCAAGTCATTAATAAAAATGCTGAAAAGTAAAGGACCAAGAATGGACCCTTGTGGGATACCCATGCGGTTGTTTAAAAATGAGGATTTATTCCTGGTGAACTTTTACACACTGTTCTCTATTCTGGAGATAAGAATGCAAACCATTCTAATGTAATTTGGGGAGAAGTTAAAGATACCATTTTGGATAAAAGCAAACTGTGGTTTAACCAGTATCGAAAGCCTTTTTGAGATCTAGAAAAACAGCTCCTACCACATTACCCCTGTCCAAGGACTGTTTGAACGTTTTCAATAAGGCAACAATTTGCCTTGTTTCTGTTGAGTATCCTGGTCTAAAACCAAATTGATGTGGATTGAAGAAGTTGCGTCTGTCTTGTAGAGTAGTCTATCAGCTGTGTAGCTACAACTTTTTCAAGAACCTTAGATAGGACTGGTAAGATAGAGATTGGGCGGTAATTGCATATATCGTCTTTACTGCCTGATTTATGAACTGGTATGACGACAGCTTTTTTCCAGCCAGATGGAAATGTACTAGACCTAATGGAGAGATTAATGAGATGAGTCAGTGGTTTGATTAATATTTTGCTGTGCATTTTGAGAAAGGAGGTGCTCATATTGTAGATATCACTAGTTTTTGAGTTTGACAGTGTTTTAACAATACCAGCAATTAACTTCTCATTTACCTCATCGATGTGAAAAGTATCTGTTGGGAGTATGGAATTTGTGTTGTTGAGCACATTTGGCAGCACAAAAATTTTTGTTAAGTCTTCCACAGAGCCCACAAAGTGTGAATTAAATTCATTTGCCAAAGTAGCCTTGTCACTGACGGTCTTGCCATTGATTCTAAGTTCCTTTACCCCCTTCTGATCGTTTTTTTTATTAGTTAAGTTATTTAAATGCCTCCATAGGGAACTGTTGTTACCCTTTGCATGATCTATCAGTTTATTGTAATAAGATATTTTTGATTTTCGCAGCTCATGTACCACTTTATTTCTTAAACTTTTGTACACAAGGTGATCATTTTGTAGTTTGGAGGTTAGTGATGTTTTCAGTGCATAGTCTCGCCTCTTCATAAGTTTTCTTATTTCATTATTTAACCATGGTAGGCTAATCTTCTGTTGTCTACTTTTAATTTGCTTTGAAAATTTTTCTATAGACTTTGTGATTGTTGCAGTTATAAAATTACAACAATCATCTACTTCACATGTTGCCATGAGCTGCTCCCAATTTTGATTCTCTAAGTAATGTTCAAACTCCTCATTTTTTGATTTGGGGATAATAAAATTTGATTTGTCAATATCGACTCCCCCAAAATACTGTAGTCGCTTTTTAGTAAGTTTCCTGGCAGCAAGAACCATGTTATGATCTGAGAGACCAGTTACAAGATTATAGGTTCTGGTTATTCGTTCTGGTTTATTAGTAAATACCATGTCAATAAGTGTTCTGGATTGTTTGGTTATCCTGGTGGGTCCTTTGATGATTTGCTGGTAATTAAATTTAGTCATGAGGCTTTTCAGTTTTTGTTTGTCTTTTTTATCAGACCAGTTGATATTAAAGTCACCATGAATTATTGTTTCTCTGTTCTTCTCAAGTTGTTTAACCAGATCACTTAATTCATTATAAAAGGAAGAGTTGTGTGACGGTGGGTTGTACACTACTGCAATGTTGAAATTCATTACCGGAGAGAGACATACATTAACAGCTAAACATTCAAGTGAAGTATTCAAATCAACCAGTTGACATTTATATTTCTCTTTGATGTAAATTAAAACACCTCCTCCCCTCCCTACCTGCCTGTCTTTTCTAAAACACTGGTAGCCCACAATATCGATCATATTAGTGTCTATGTTACTGTGTAGCCAGCTTTCTGAGAGACAAAGGTAGTCCAGATTTGAGTCCAACAGCAACACCGAAATCTCATCTCTTTTGGGGATTATGCTCCGTATGTTTAAATGACCGCCGAGGATCCCCTTTGGTTTAGCCTTGGTGTCCCAAAGAACTCGTGCATGATTAACAGTTTGGAAAAATAAATGTTGTTTTTGCTTTTGTACAGCTCGGTTTTGTGCTAACCCAGTGGTCTGCTGTTTAATAGTGGCAGGTCCAGGGTTAAGGTGAATATCTCCTGCCAGAAGTAGCAGAACTAACAGAACTTTAACTGTATATCCTCTGCCATATTGTGATTTTTGCTTAACAGCCATGTTTGCCTTAATTTGGAAGTTTTTGCTCAGGGCTTTTAAAGACCACATAGAGTGTAGGGTGAGATGTCCAAGCCCAAATCCATACAGATAAAACTTTTTAACTTCACCTTTGGTTGAGTTTGTCGGAAAATCCTTCTTGTTGCAGGTCCAGACACACAAAGACAAAATGAAGAGGAAGTAGATAAGACTACCTGGCAGAAAAAAGGATTTATGCACCAGGAGAGAAAAGTCTACGTGGAACACGATTACGCCCCGGAGGTCCTTAAAAAGCGCAGGGAATACAATGACGCGAAAAAGGTGTTAAGAGAGAAGAAATTGCGCTTTCAGACACCATTTCCTGCGAAGTTAAGGGTCTACTACGGCGATGAAACGTGTCTCTATAATTCGGCGGAAGAAGCAACAGCTGACATGGCGAAAAGAGGCCTCCCGGTAACGGTATTTAAACCCCCAGCAGACCCGAGTGAGAAGATCAAAACGCAAACATGGACAACACAAAGACCTTCAAAATCCACGGACCAGCAGCGGGAAACCCAGCATCAGAGCGTCGCGGATAAACTATCCGTTTTCAGGTTGGAATAGCGACCTTTTTTTTTTTTTTTTCTTTTCTCTTGAATCAATCCGCACATCCAACCCCCCTCATACAAGGTAACAAACATTAAAGGAGATGCATATTCAGCATGTGGTAAAACATTTCATGGAACAATCATATTATTTGAAACAAATAAGTCTTTGTAATAAAAAAAAAAAAAAAACTTGTTAAAATAGAAATGTGACAATAATCCACATGTTCTCCTCATACTAACAAATACTGTTTTTGCGTGAATGTTTGATGTGATGGGGGTGGGAGGGTGCACACAATTTCACAGGGTTTAGGCATAAAAGGGAAAAAAAAAAATCATTACAAGTTTGGATTGGGTTCTGAAACTCACGTTAAAAGCATGGGACTACTTTCAGTGGTAAGAGAGGGCCCTCAACACGTAACAGAGTTTGAGGAATTTCCCTCAGAGCCTTCACTCCATCAAGGCTCTTACAGGGTCTTTAAAAAGACCTCAGCTCAGGAAGTTCTTATGACAGCTTTTTGTTTTAAAGTTTTTTACACTATGTTCTTAATGTTTTTCTTGTTTTTAATGTTCTTTCAGTTTCTGAGTAGCACAAAAGAGGGCCACCACACAGTTATACTAAACAAAACAACACAATGGAGAAACAGGGTGTAACCAAAATAATTTCATATAATGTAAAAGGAATCCTGAATCCAGTTAAAAGATCCAAGATTCTAGGCAAAATGAAAAAAGACAAAGCAGGAATAATACTTTTACAAGAAACCCACCTAACAGACGTGGAACACAATAAACTCAGTAGACAAGGGTTTAAAATGATCTCTTCATCTTCATATAAATCAGGGAGGAGGAGGGGAGTAGCGACATTGATATCAACCAAAATTACATTTGAAAAAAAATCAGAACACAAAGATAAAGAAGGGAGATACAGTTTGGTAACTGGGCGGCTAGAGGGAGAAGATATCACCCTGCTGAATGTGTATGCTCCCCCAGGGGCTAACTGGAAATTTTATAAAAATGTATTTGACCTAATGATAACTAAAGCTCAAGGTTTAGTGATATGTGGTGGGGACTTCAATCTTAGACTGAATCCATACTGGGATGCTTCTGGTAATTCCCCACATCAAAATAACACCCAAAACAGGAAGACTCGGATGCTACTAAAAGAATTGGGAATCTGTGACGTGTGGAGGGAACTCAACCCCAGTGTAAAAGACTATACATTTTACTCAACTCCACATTCATCTTACTCAAGGATTGACTATTTTTTTATGTTTAATAGAGACATTGGAAGAGTAAAAACATGTAAACTAGGACTGATTGGATCTCTCGACCACAGTTCGCTCTAAATGGACTTAAATATCCAAAATACCACCAAATAATACATTTTCTTGGAGGTTAAATTCAAATGTCCTGAAAGGACCACTGAAAGATGAATTGGAATCAGATATTCCTCAGATATTTGGAAGATAACGATAAGGGAGAAGTATCCCCTTTAATACTGTGGGATGCATGTAAAGCTGATAATAAGAGGAAAGATTTATTGCAAACTGGCAACCCCAAAGAAACTAAGACAAGAAAACCTATCCACATTAGAGTCCAGAACTTAGGAACCTAGAAAAAGAACACAAGGCAACACTCATTCTACTGACTCGCTCAAGATTAAGGAAATTAAAAACCAATAAATGAGATCTACACATAGAAAATCCAGAAAGAAAACTTAATTTCTGAACAACAATACTATGAAGCAGGCAGTAAATCGGCAAAATTGCTAGCCCTATAAATTGAGGAACATCAAACAGAAAGAGCATCTACAAACTCAGAGACCCAGTATACAAAGGAAATAAAATTCAGAATTCAGGATATTCTTAAAAACTTCGAGAATTACTATAGAAACCTTATACTCCCACAAAAAACATAAAAACGCATCCGAGGCATTCCTAAACACATTAAACCTTCCCCAACTTACGGAGTCACAAAATAAAACACTACTGTCAGAAATACATCCTAAAGAATTGGAAAAAGCAATTATGACTACCTTAAAGCTAACAAATCCCCGGAGCTGATGGCTATACCGAGAGTGGTACAAAACCTTTAAACAGCAACTATCTCCTCTTCCTCCTGAAAACATTTAATTATGTCCTCCACACAGGGAACCATCCCCCCCTCCTGGAGAGAAGGGGTCATTGCAGTTATACCTAAACCTGAAAGAATAAACTAGAGTGCCTCCAACTACAGACCAATCAGTGTACTAATCAGGACATAAGCTTTTTACCATTATTCTTGCCAAAAGGTTAGAAAATATACTGACAGACCTAATTCATTTAGACCAAACAGGTTTTATAAGACAAAGACAGACACAAGACAACATTCGACGCACTTTACACCTAATTCATCATATAAAAAAATATAACTTAAATGCAGTCATATTGGGATTAGATGCTGAAAAAGCATTCGATTCGGTTGACTGGTCTTTTCTATATAGAATCTTATCCAGTTTCAATTTTCATAACAACTTCATTAGAACTATACAGGCATTATATAAAAAACCAACAGCTAAAATAAGGATTAACGGTAATTTATCATCATCTTTTGAACTGGAAAGAGGATGTCGTCAGGGCTGCCCCCTGTCTCCACTGCTCTTTGCAATCTTCATAGAACCAATGGATAAGACAAAACCAAAAAATTCAAGGTATTACACTTGGTCAGAAGGAACATAAAATAGCACTCTTTGCTGATGACATTTTAATATACCTAGGGCAGCCGGACACTTCTTTACCAGAACTAACCTCAGTTTTTTCAGAGTATGGAGATTTATCGGGGTACAAATTAAATATGCATAAAACCCAAGTTTTAACATTCAACTATGACCCAAATCATTATTCACTAAGCAAACTCAAAACTAACTGGGAGTCGGAATCTATGAAATATCTGGGGGTCAATATCCCGAAACAACTCAACAAAATTATATCACTAAACTATGATCCACTGGTGACAAAAATAAAATCTGACCTAGCAAGATGGAATATGATACCATTCTTGGGTACTGCACAAAGAATTGAAGCAGTCAAAATGAATATACTTCCACGTCTTCTATACCTTTTCCAAACAATACCGGTAGAACCTCCCAAAAAACATGGCAGGAGCTGGACAGAAGGATCTCAAGATTCATATGGCAGGGCAAGAGACCTAGAATCAGATATAGAACCCTACAGCTAAACAAAGACAAAGGTGGGCTCGCGCTGCCAAATATCAGGGACTACTTTAAAGCCGCACAAATTAAAACTTTAGTAGAGATATGTAACCCAGTCTACACTGCACAATGGAAGGAGATCGAATGCCAAATAACAAGTGACAAGTGACAATAACAAGTGACATCCCCCTACAGGCGATAATAGGGAACAATGTCTTACCTAAGCTTTTGAATAACACTAACCCGTGGATAGAGACCCCGCTAAAAATTTGGGTTAAAGATAGTCAGAGAGAATCAAACTAAAGAGCCCTATCGACTTCTGCAATGGATCGCCTATGATCAGGACTTTACTCCTAATAAAACAGACACCAGATTTAAAAAGTGGAAGGAGAAAGGGCTGATAAAATATTACGATTTTTTTTAAAGGGCAAATCTTAAGAAGTTTTGAAGATTTTGAAAAAACAAGGCCTAATAAATCAAGACCTTTACAGGTTCTTCCAGCTTAGACACCACATAAACAATATACTTAAAAAGGAGGTTTTGGAAAGGGCCCAGTCAGGTGTTCTGAAGGTCTTCTTAATGGCATATAAAGGGATCCCAGGGATCAGATACATTTCTAAAATATACCAAGGTCTTCAAGACTTAAAAGGAGACAACACATCTTATATAAAAGAGAGATGGGAAAAAGAGGGGAATTTCACTTTACAACTGGAAATATGGGAAAAGCTAAATAAACAGCAATGGAAAAGTACCTCATCCCTGCAGTGGAGAGAATTTGGATGGAAAAACTTGGCAAGATTTTTCAGAACACCTGCACAAAACAAATTTACCCATAAGGGATTGAACTGTTGGCGCTTGTGTGGTGAAAAGACTGCAAATCATTTTCATGTGTTTTGGTCATGCCCAGTTATCCACCAATATTGGACCAAGGTACAGACAATATTGGGGAAAATATTCAAAATTACAGTTCCCTTTTCTTTTGTAACTTTGTATTTGGGTTTACTACCGGACTCACTGGAAAGACAAGGAGAAAAATATTTATTCAATGTTTTAATATTGGCAAGCAAAAAAGCTCTAACTAAAAAATGGATGTTGAAGGACTGTCCTACACCTGAAGATTGGACTAACGTGATCCAAGACATTTACTCGATGGAAAAGTTGACATTCCCACTGAGACAGGACATGGATGTGTTCATGAACTTTTGGCAACCCTGGACCGCATATGTGTCTTCCATTAGATCTAATCTTTGACAAATACCATTTCAATAATGGTTCCGCTCTTTGTTCCAACGCTACTCAGATGCTCTTTTATCTTTATTTACTTACTTTTTCTTTTTGTTTGTTTTTTTACTGGTTTGTTTTTTTTTTTTTTTTGTTATTTGTTTCTTGTTTTTTTTTCTCTTTAATTTCACTTTTTCTTTCACTTTAAAAAAAAAAAAAGGGGTGTTGTAAGAATTAATCTTCCAATGTTGTCAGATATCAGAAAATAAGGGAACATGTGATGAAAATGTAAACACTGCATTGCTGTAACGACCTGTATACCCTTTACAAAAACTTAAATTAAAAAAAAAAAAAATTGGCAAGGTGAATAAGTCGTTGGTGTCTTCCTGAACAGGGTTGAAAGCCTCTTTTTGCTGAGATGTATAGTCTTGAAAACCTTTCCAAGGTTGTCATAGCCAGGAGCGGCACCGGGATTAAGCTCCCAGTGCTTATAAAATGCTCCTTATGGCGTGTGTCTCAAAAAGCCTCTGACAACTAAGTCCAACTCCTAGCCTGCCCGTGTGGTTTAGTTTCTAAGCCCGGCGGAACTGCTTTTACTAATAGGAGAAGGGGCGAGGGCGGATTTCTGGCGCCTTAAAACCAGATGCTTCGGGTAGATGGTGGCCCGTTAACCTGGGAAGGTAGCCCATCTAGGGGAAGGTAAACCCAGATTTCAAACCTCCGCTGCCTTGCGGCATACCTGGTCACGGGAAAGGCTTCGGGAGTCAACCCTGAGGAAAAATCTGGAGTCGGAGTCCCTAAGGCAGTTCTCTGTTGTGCTCAACATTGTTCTGGCGCTGGTGCCAAACTGTAGCAGCCCTGCTGTTCCTTTGGATTCATCAGTGACGTGGAGAGGGGGGACATGCTGTATGGGCAACATCCTGTCTTCCATATCTTCCTGCCCAGGCTTGAATCCTACCAACGCCCAACGCTGGAAGGTAGAACACTGGATCACTGGAGAGGACACTCCAGCTTCGCCTTCAGCTTAGACAAAACACAGGGAATGACAGTTACCGTTATAAGCCACTGCTCAACTGGCGTAGAGCGTGGCGCCAGGGGTTATTCCCGATGGTGGGAGGGATCATCTGATCTCACTGGACAGCTACTGCCCGCCCCAAGCTGGGCAGCTGCCAGCCAATAAGGTGTTGTCCCCCCACAGCCTGCTTTCCTCATTGGGTGCATGGGAATGAGGTGAAGTCCGAACGGCAGGCTGAGAACCTTCGCACCAGGCAAGACAACAAAAGAGACCAACTCTAAAACTGGGAACTTGGAACGTCTGTACTAGGACTCGCTGCTAACCTCAAGGACATCAGCGACACCAAGAAGACTGACATCATCAATAATGAGCTGAAGAGACTGGAAGTGGATATCGCCACTCTCCAGGATACACGGTTGACTGACGCAGGCACACTGAGAGAGAAGGACTACACGTTCTACTGGCAGGGAAAGGGCAGTGACGAACACAGGGAACACGGAGTGGGCTTTGCAGTGAGGAACACCTTGCTGAAGATGGTGGAACTGGGCAGCAATGGCTCTGCACGATTCCTCACCCTCCGCCTTAACACCACTCAAGGCCCAGTCACCCTTGTCAGTGTGTATGCCCCAACACTGACAGCCACACCAGAGGCAAAAGACGAGTTCTACAAGAATCTCGCAACAACTGTCAGGATCATCCCCAACTCTGAACAACTCATTCTCCTTGGAGACTTCAATGCCAGAGTGGGTGCTGACCACGACTCCTGGCCCTCCTGTCTTGGACCATTTGGCATGGGCAGAATGAACGACAACGGACAGCGGCTGCTCGAGTTTTGCACACATTATGATCTGTGCATCACAAACTCGTTCTTCAAGACCAAGCCCCAACACAAGGTTTCCTGGCGACATCCGCTCTCAAAGCACTGGCACCAGCTGGACTTGATCCTTACCAGGCGCAATTCACTGAAGAACGTGCTAATCACCCACTCGTTCCAGAGTGCAGATTGCGACACAGACCATTCATTGGTGTGTTGCAAGGTCAAGCTGCAGCTGAAGATATTCCACCGCGCCAGA
The DNA here is from genome assembly GCA_020510985.1 of Pholidichthys leucotaenia. Classification (NCBI taxonomy): domain Eukaryota; kingdom Metazoa; phylum Chordata; class Actinopteri; order Cichliformes; family Pholidichthyidae; genus Pholidichthys; species Pholidichthys leucotaenia. Next base: position 38,820,142 of record CM035841.1, on the reverse strand, counting down.
CAGCCTGGAAAGGCACGGATTGACACCAGCAAGATGGCCCAACCAGAACTTGTTGAGCAGTTTGCCTCCACCTTTGTGAAGGAACATGGTGAACCACAAGAAGGAGAGTCTGCAAAGCAGAAGTGGGAACAGCTGCGAAACACCATCCACCGCACAGCCTTGGCTACCTTTGGGAGGAAGACCTTGAAGTCAGGGTGTTGATCAGGTCAGGTTGATCGTCACTTCCTTGTGGTAACGTATCGTCACTTCCTGTTTTGCTGTCTGCCTGTGTGGTTTGCTCTCCAGCTCTCGAGCCACTAGCTATGGCTACTACCTCTCTTTCCTCTCCTCCTCTGGTGTGCTCTCTCTGTCAGATGTTTAGCTACACCTCTGCCTCTTTTAGTGATAACGGTAAATGTAATAAATGTTGTCTTTTTGAGGCGCTTGAGGCGAGGTTGTCTGATTTGGAACCCCGGCTCCGCTGCATTGAAACACCGTCTGCGCCAGTTAATCTCGACGGACGCCCATTAGCTGCAGCGGAGCTAGCTAGCTTAGGTCCCCCTGTCACCGGTTCCCCGGCTCTCCTCTGCAGCGAGGAGACTGGGTGGGTGACGGTGAGAAGGAAGCCTAGTCGCAAAGCCCCGGTTCACCACCAACCTGTTCACGTTTCTAATCATTTTTCCCCGCTCAGCGACACACCCGCTGAGGAAAAAACTCTGATCATTGGCGACTCTGTAGTCAGAAACGTGAACCTAGAGACTCCATCGGCCATAGTCACATGCATTCCTGGGGCCAGAGCAGGCGACATCGAGTCAAATCTGAAAATGCTGGCTTTTTTTTTTTTTTTTTTTTTTTTTTTTTTTCCCTCTCGGCGCCACACGAGTAGGCTGCCTTTTGCAACAGCGGCTCGATTCCGAGTCTTTTTCCCTTCCTCTCTCTTTTGATCCGTCTTTTTTTTTTCAACCCACTTATATCACGGACACACAGATCGTCCTAAATGTCTCCTGAGCCGGTGGACGGAGCCACTGTTTATAGCAGGGTACGATACAGCAGAGAACAGCTGCTAGCATTCAACCGCCACCCGGTCCCATTGGAAAAACTCGATATACCGAGAGAACTGAGGCGAAAACGCCGCGGCTGCCGGGCTGGAGTAAGGCGGAGGACAAAAAATATAAGGTACAGACCCTCCCTTCCATCTGTTGTCATGGGAAATGTACGGTCGATACTGGGAAAGTTAGATGAGCTAGCGGCTATCTCCCGTTATGATAGCACATACCGGGAGTGCTCTCTCCTTTTGTTTACTGAGACGTGGCTAACTGAACTAGCAGCAGATGCTAACATTGAGCTGGAGGGTTTTCACATGATACGAGCTGACCGAACACCAGACAGTGGCAAGGCTAGGGGCGGTGGAGTGATAATGTATGTTAACAACAACTGGTGCAGACCGGGACATATCACTGTTAAACAACGACACTGCAGCAAAGACATTGAGTTGCTAGCTGTTAGCATGAGGCCTACATATCTCCCGAGAGAACACTCACACGTGATCTGCATTGTTGTTTATGCAAATCCGACGGCGAACGCTGGGACAGCACGTGACGTCATCCATTCAGTAACCAGCAGGCTGCAGACAGAACACCCAGATGCTCTTCTCCTCATCTCAGGCGATTTCAACCATGTTTCACTGTCTCCCATTCTACCCACGTTCACCCAGTATGTCACATGCCACACTAGAGACAATAAAACACTGGATTTATTCTACGCAAACACTAAGGAGGCGTACACCTCATCACAACTCCCCCCACTCGGGAGATCGGATCACAACTTGGTTCATCTCCGGCCGGTGTACAAACCCCTAGTGCACAGACAACCTCCGGCCATGCACACTGTGGAGTTATGGTCTGAGGAGACAATGGACACCCTAAAGGGCTGTTTTGAAGCCACCGCCTGGAAGCAGCTCTGCGATCCACATGGTGAGGACATCGATGGCCTCATTCACACCTTCACGGGCTACCTCAGCTTCTGTGTGGACAAATCCGTTCCCACCAAGACCATACGGCGTCACTCAAACAACAAACCCTGGATCAACCCTGAGATAAAAACACTTCTGAGAGAGAAGAAGAGGATCTTCAGGTCAGGGAACAGGGAGATGCTGAAGTCCGTACAGAGGGAGCTGAGGAGAAAGATCAGAGAAGGCAAGGACAGCTTCAGGAAGAAGATGGAGGACAAGCTGCAACAGAGCGACATCAGCGGGGTCTGGAGAAACCTCAAAACCATCTCGGGGCTCCAGAATACCTCCCCCCAGGCCACAGGGGGCAGGGAGTGGGCGAACAACCTGAATCTGTTTTTCAATAGATTTGACCAACCGCCCTCCCCCCTGACTGCACAACAACCACTGCTGCCTCTAAAGAAATCAAGTCCTGCTGCCCACTCCCCACTCCACCAACACCCCCCCACTCCCAACACACAGCCCCCCATCCTGACCCTGACCAGGACCCAGGTGAGGACGGAGCTAAGGAAGATCAAGGTGAGGAAGGCGCCGGGACCGGACGGCATCAGCGCAAAGCTCCTCAAGTCCTGTGCAGACCAGCTGTGTGGGATTGTGACGTATATCTTCAACATGAGCCTGAAACTGGGGAGGGTACCACAGCTGTGGAAAACATCTTGTGTGGTACCTGTACCAAAAACTTCCCACCCCAAAGACCTGAACAGCTACAGACCGGTGGCCTTGACGTCCCACTTGATGAAGACCCTGGAGAGACTGCTCCTTGCTCACCTCCGCCCCCTGGTGGAACCAGCGATGGATCCACTCCAGTTCGCCTACCAGCATGGCATTGGGGTGGAGGATGCGGTGATCTTCCTCCTTCACCGTTCTCTGTCCCACCTGGAGAAGCCCGGGAATATGGTGAGGATCATGTTCTTTGACTTCTCCAGTGCTTTCAACACCATCCAACCGATGATCCTGAAGGACAAGCTGCTGCGCGCAGGGGTGGACCAGCACCTGTCATCATGGATCCTGGACTACCTCACGAACCGGCCTCAGTTTGTGAGAACCCGGGACTGTGTGTCCGACACGATCATCAGTAGCACGGGGGCCCCCCAGGGAACGGTGCTGGCTCCCTTCCTGTTCACTCTTTATACTGCGGACTTCTCACACAACACAACACACTGCCATCTACAGAAGTTCTCTGATGACTCTGCGATCGTTGGCCTCATCTCCAATGGAGATGAAGCTGAGTACAGAGGGCTTATCCAGGACTTCGTGGACTGGTGCCATCGGAACTGCCTCCAGATCAACGCGAGGAAAACTAAGGAGCTGGTGGTGGACTGCCGCAGGCATGGGCAGCCCCTCACAGTACCAGTAAATATACAGGGAACAGACATCGAGATGGTGACATCCTATAAGTACCTGGGTATTCATCTGAACAATAAACTAGACTGGTCACACAATACTGATGCACTCTACAAGAAGGGACAGCGCAGGCTGTTCCTGCTGAGGAGACTCAGGTCTTTTGGTGTACAAGGGGCGCTGCTGAAGTCATTCTATGACACGGTGGTGGCATCAGCCATCACTTTTGGAGTGGTCTGCTGGGACAGTGGCATTACAGCAGCCGATAGGAAGAGACTGAACAAACTGATTAAGAAAGCTAGCTCTGTCCTGGGGCAGCGCCTTGATCCGATGGAGGAGATAGGAGAGAGAAGGACGGTGGCTAAACTGTCATCTCTGCTGGAGTCCGAGTTCCACCCTATGCAGGACATACTGAATGCACTGAGGAGCTCATTTAGCAGCAGACTACATCATCCCAGGTGCACAACCGAGAGGTTTCGTAGGTCCTTCCTACCAACGGCTGTCAGACTGTACAACCTAAGCAGGGCTGCTCGCAGAGATAGCAAAAAGACGTAACAAACTAATAGTTTTTTGAATGCAAAAGATGCAATAGACTTACACAATGGTCCCCTCCGGCATACAACTAGGAACATACCGGTCGCTATGGAGGGTGAGAATATGTATGGGCACATAATCATACCATGTAGGATAACTAAGTAGACGGTTATGCTGTTTCATTCCATCTAGCAACAATGCTCTGCACTGTGTGTGTTTATATATTTACATATTTATTCCATCTAGCTACAATGCTCAGCACTGGGTGTGTTTATATATTTATATATCTACATATTATTCCATCTAGCTACATTGCTCCGCACTGTGTGTGTTTATATACTTGCATATTTATTCCACCTAGCTGCAATGCTCCGTACTGTGGGTGTTTATATATTTACATATTTATTCCATCTAGCTACAATGCTCTGCACTGTGTGTTCATATATTCATATATTTATTCCATCCAGCTACAATGCTCTGCACTGTGTGTCTGTGTGTGTGTGTGTGTATATATATATATTTTATAGTAATACGTACATATGTATATTAGCTGCTCTTGCTTGCTTGTTTTTTTTCTTGCCTTCTGATTGTTGCTCTGAGTGTTGCTATCCCTGTGCTGTTGCAATCCTGGAATTTCCCCTTTGTGGGACTAATAAAGGCTTATCTTATCTTATCTTATCTTAAAAGTAACTGTAAATATTCCACAATTGTTATTCACGCCGGCATTAATGACATCCGTCTCCGGCAGTCGGAAGTCACGAAACTTAATATAGAATCGGTGTGTGACTTTGCAAAAACGATGTCTGCCACTGTAGTATTCTCTGGGCCCCTCCCCAATCTGACCAGTGATGACATGTTTAGTCGCTCGTCATCCTTGAACCGCTGGCTGTCTGTGTGGTGTCCTAAAAATGACGTGGGCTACATTGACAATTGGAGCTCTTTTTGGGGAAAACCTGGTCTTATGAGACGAGACAGCATTCATCCCACTTTGGATGGTGCTTCTCATTTATCTAACAATCTGGCATCTTTTTTATCCAAATTTCCAAAACCATGACTACTCAGAGTTGGGACCAGGAAGCAGAGTTGCAGTCTTACACGCCTCTCTGCAGCTCCTCTTCATCCGCCACCCCTCAGCTTAGCCCCTGTCTTCCCCATCAGAGAATCGTTGTCTGCTCCCTCCAAAGTAAATAAAAATATAATGTATAAGCATCCCAAAGTGATAAAGCAAAATATTGGTAAAACTCAAATTAAACATAAAGCCTCTAAATTGAATGATTTGGCCTCTGTTCCTCCTCATAATTTAAAAATTAAATGTGGTTTATTAAATATTAGGTCTCTAACTCCCAAGTCTCTGTTAGTCCATGATCTGTTAATTGATCATCAGATTGATTTAATTTCCCTTACAGAGACTTGGTTAGGACAAGAGGATTATGTTGGTTTAAATGAATCAACTCCCTCTGGTTATTTAAACTGTCAAAATCCCAGAAGTTCTGGTCGTGGAGGAGGAGTAGCATCAATTTACCATTCCAAATTACTAGTTAATGTAAAGCAAAAAACATGTTATAATTCCTTTGAGGGCCTGGTCCTCAGTGTTGGGCACTTTAGCAATTCCAGGTTAAACCCAATTTTATTTGCCATAGTTTATTGTCCCCCATCAACCTATTCAGAATTTTTATCCGAATTTCCTGATTTCTTAGCTGATTTAGTGCTGAAATCTGATAGAATAATTATAGTAGGGGACTTTAATATACATGTGGATGTAGATAGTGACTGCCTTAATGTGGCTTTTAATTCAATATTAGATTCGATTGGGTTTTCTCAGAAAGTAGGAAATTCTACTCATTACCTCCACCATACATTGGACCTTGTTCTGACATATGGCATAGGAATAGAAAATCTTGTAGTGTCTCCTCATAACCCTGTACTGTCAGACCATTGTCTGTTAACCTTTGATTTTACTATTTCTGACTATTTGGCTCCTAAAGAAAAATATTATCACAGTAGATGCCTCTCAGATGATGCTGTTTCCAAATTTATGCAGATTGTTTCCTCTATGCCATGTGTCAACACAATGGAAATAAGCTATAGACAGCTTGCTCCTTCTGTAATTGATAACATGGTGGATAGTGTTTCAGCTTCTCTGCATCAGGCTCTAGACTTGGTGGCCCCCTTAAAAAAGAAAAAGTCTAATCAGAGATTTTTAACTCCTTGGTTCAACACAGAAACTCGTAGCTTAAAACAGAAGACTCGTCAATTAGAAAGAAAATGGCGCTCTACTAATTTAGATGAAATCTATTTAGCTTGGAGAAATCATCTTTTAATTTATAAAAAATCTCTTAGAAAAGCTAGAACGAGTTATTACTCTGCATTAATAGAAGAGAACAAGAATACAGTGGTACCTCTACTTACGAATTTAATTCGTTCCGGAAGAATTCTCGTAACGTGAAAAATTCGTAAGTAGAGCCGCGTTTTACATGTAAATGCCGTAATCCGTTCCAAGCCCCCAAAATTCGGGCATAAATTTTTTATAAATCGTAAAAACGCATCAAAACATGTAACAAATACATGTTACAATTAGATTACTGCACAATAAACATAAAATGAGAGTTTAAAATGAGAGAAAGAATAATAAAAGAGAAAGAATAATAAAAATTATGTTCATTTACCTTTTAACTGCGATCGTCGGCGTCGGCGTCGGCGTCACCTTTTGCCTTCTTTGGTTCATGTTCTGTCTCATCAGTGGTTTTTGGCTGACGTTTTTTGAAGAAACGATCCAAGGACGTTTGCTTTTGTCGGCTTGTAACGATCCTTCGAAAATGTGCAAGGCAAACGTCATCATAGTGAGCGATAGCCCGACTAGTGAACACTTTTTCCGGGTGATTCTTTTCAACAAATTCCGAAACTTCATGGAATTTTCCTAAAATTTCTTTAATTCGGGCTGTTGGAATAATGGATGCCTCCTCCTCCACCTCCTCCTCCTCCTCCTCCTCTCTGAACTCCTCCTGCACTGCTGTGTGCTGCATTGCCTCCAACTCCTTCAGCTCCTGCGTGGAAAGCTCCTCGTTGTGCTCCTGAATCAACTCGTTGATGTCCTCATCATTCACCTCAAGACCCATGCCCTTTCCCAGCGAAATTATTTCTTCAACCTCAGATTCAACTTCACCCTCCACCTCAACCCCCTCAACATCAACATCTTGTGGGGCAGCAGCATCGGGCCACAGCTTTCTCCAAGCTGCATTAAGGTTACGTCTGGTCACCTCCTGCCAAGCCATGTCGATTATCTTGAGGCAAACAACAATATCGAAGTGCTGCTTCCAAAACTCACGAAGGGTAAGCTGGGTGTTTTCAGTGATATCAAAACACCTCTTGAACATGTGTTTTGTGTAGAGTTTCTTGAAGTTCGAAATGACTTGTTGGTCCATGGGCTGGAGGATAGAGGTGGTGTTAGGTGGGAGGTACAGCACCTTAATAAAGGAGAACTCCTCCAGGATATCATCTTCGAGGCCGGGCGGGTGGGCAGGGGCGTTATCGAGAATGAGGAGGCACTTGAAGGGGAGATTGTTCTCCTCTAGGTAACTCTTAACAGCAGGGGCAAAAACCAAATTGACCCACTCAACAAAAAATTGTCGGGTGACCCAGGCCTTGGCATTGGCCCTCCATAGCACCTGAAGTTTTTCTTTTAATATTTTGTGAGCCTTGAATGCTCTGGGATTTTCGGAGTGGTACACCAGCAGGGGCTTAATTTTGCAATCCCCACTGGCATTGGCACAAAGGGCCAGCGTAAGGCGGTCCTTCATGGGCTTGTGGCCTGGCATTTTCTTCTCTTCTACTGTGATGAAGGTACGGCGAGGCATCTTTTTCCAAAAAAGGCCCGTCTCATCACAATTAAAAACTTGCTGTGCAACGTAGCCTTCATCAATCACCAATTGTTGGAATTTTTGCACAAATTCGTCGGCCGCTATGCGGTCGGCGCTACATGCCTCGCCATGCCGAACAACAGAGTGAATTCCAGACCTCTTTTTGAACTTCTCGAACCACCCATGCGATGCCTTAAACTCCTGGTGTATTTCTTGGGCCGAAGTTCCCTCGCCTGCGTCTTCGCCTGCGTCTTCCTTCACGAGGTCATTAAAGATGGCGGCCGCCTTTTCACAAATTATGGCCTCGGTCACTGTGTCACCAGCTATCTCTTTCTCCTTTATCCACACGAGTAACAACCTCTCCATCTCATCGTTCACACCTGACCTCCTCTTCGAAATGACAGAGAGGCCTTTGGAAGGAGTCACAGCTTTAAGGGCTTCCTTTTGTTTTAAAACTGTGCAGATCGTTGATGTATTACGGCCATATTCTTTGGCGAGATCAATCAAACGCGCCCTCTTTTCATACCTTTCAATTATCTCTTTTTTTGTCTGTATGGACAAAAAAAGTCTCTTCTTCTTTTCTCCTTTCCCACTTACGTCCGTCACCTTCTTGGGGGCCATAGCGAATAAATGGTAGTTCTGTACTGTTAACACATGTAAAACTGCCCGAACACTTCGTGGCCAATGGGATACCAGGAAGATGCTAGGCGATAGCCAATGGCAGAGCAGCTACAGGTATGTTTACGTTCGGTAAACTACGGAAGCTGCGAGGAGCGCGTACTTTTTTGCCTTTCGTATCCTGAAATTTCATTCGTAACTAGAGACAATATTTTCCCGTTGAGGCGTCTCGTAACCTGAAAAATTCGTATGTAGAGACGTTCGTAAGTAGAGGTACCACTGTAATCCCAGGTTTCTTTTCAGTACTGTAGCCAGGTTGACAAAGAGTCAGGACTCAGTCAATCCTAGCATCCCCTTAGAGCTTACTAGTCAGGACTTTATGAACTTTTTCAATAATAAAATTTCATCCATCAGAGATAAAATCAATCAGATTCTTCCCACAGTTAACTTAAATACTGTAACTACTACAACTCCTTCTATTGATGTCTGTCTTGATGAGTTTACTCCAATCGACCTTTGTGAGTTAGACAAAATAGTTTCCTCATCCAAACCTTCAACTTGTCTTTTAGACCCTATTCCTACCAGGTTATTTAAAGAAGTCTTCCCACTTATTGGTAGCTTTATTCTTCATATAATCAATTCTTCATTAACTTTAGGCCATGTACCGCAGGCTTTTAAAACGGCTGTAATTAAACCCTTACTCAAAAAGCCAACGCTAGATCCAGGAGCTTTAGCTAACTATAGACCAATCTCTAATCTCCCTTTCATTTCAAAAATCTTAGAAAGAGTTGTTGCTACGCAATTATTTGACCACCTGCAGGGAAATGGTTTATTTGAGGAGTTTCAATCTGGGTTTAGAATCCATCATAGCACTGAAACAGCCTTAGCGAAGGTCACTAACGACCTCCTCATTGCACCTGATAATGGACTAGTTTCTGTACTTGTCCTTTTAGATCTTAGTGCAGCTTTTGATACTATTGATCATAATATTCTACTTGATAGATTAGAACACTATGTTGGACTTAATGGAACTTCGTTGCAGTGGTTTAGATCTTATTTATCTGATAGGTTCCAGTTTGTTCATGTAAATGATGAGTTTTCTCTCAGCTCAAAGCTTAGTCATGGAGTTCCACAGGGATCTGTGCTAGGCCCTACTCTTTTTAGTTTATATATGCTTCCGTTAGGCAACATTATTAGAAAGCACTGTATACATTTTCACTGTTATGCAGATGACACACAATTATACCTGTCAATGAAGCCAGATGATACTAATCAATTAGCCAAGTTAGAAGCCTGTCTTAAGGAAATCAAAGTTTGGATGACTTGTAATTTCCTGCTATTAAATTCAGATAAGACTGAAGTCATTCTTGTTGGTCCAAAAAACCTTAGAAATTCCTTTCCAAATCAAACTTTCAGTTTGGATGCAGTTACTCTTTCTCTTAATAGCTCTGTGAGGAACCTTGGAGTTATTTTTGATCAGGATTTGTCCTTCAATTCACATATTAAATTTGTTTCTAAGACTGCCTTCTATCATTTGCGTAATATTGCCAAGATTAGGAGCATCTTGTCTCAGAGTGATGCTGAGAAGCTGATCCACGCTTTTGTTAGCTCGAGATTAGATTATTGTAATTCTTTATTATCAGGCTGTCCTAAAACATCTTTAAAAAGTCTTCAGCTGATCCAAAATGCTGCAGCAAGAGTTTTAACAGGTACTAGAAAGAGAGATCATATCTCTCCGGTTCTGGCCTCCCTTCATTGGCTTCCCATAGAGTTTAGAATTAAGTTTAAAATCCTTCTTCTTACTTACAAAGCTCTAAACAATCAGGCTCCTTTTTATTTAAAAGAACTGATACTACCGTATCATCCTAATAGAGCACTACGCTCCCAAAATGCAGGTTTACTTGTAATACCTAGAATCTCCAAAAGTACAATGGGAGGCAGAGCCTTCAGTTATCAAGCTCCTCTCCTGTGGAATCAGCTGCCAATCTGGATTCGGGAGTCAGACTCGATCTCTGTTTTTAAGAATAGGGCTAAAACCTACCTTTTTGATATAGCCTACAATTAGGGAGGGATCATGTGTCTCTGAACCCTCCCTTAGTTATGCTGCTAATAGGTTTAGTCAGCCGGGGGACCTCCAGTAATGCACTGGGCCTCACTCCTTTCCTCACTCTCTATGAAATATTTTTTTTTTTTGCTGGTCATTAACATTTGTTTGTTCTCTCCCATAGATTGAGTCCCCATCGTGCTGTTTGCTCTCTACATGTCTGTTCTTTTCTTCTTCTCTGTCCCCTCACCCCCCAGCCAGTCGCAGCAGATGACTGCCCCTCCCTGAGCCTGGTTCTGCTGGAGGTTTCTTCCTGTTAAAAGGGAGTTTTTCCTCTCCACCGTCGCCAAGTGCTTGCTCACAGGGGATCGCCTGATTGCTGGGGTCTTTCTGCAACTGTGGGGGTCCTCCCTACAGTTGATAGTGCTATGAGATGACTGTTGTTGTGAAATGGCGCTATATAAATAAAGTTGAATTGAATTGAAGTCACAGGACTGGTTTGATGCCAAGTCGACCGTGATGACCCCCGTCATTGAAGCCAAGCACTCAGCACTTGCTGAGTACAAGAAGTACCCAAACGAGAAGAATCTCCAGACTCTCAGGGCTGCTAGAAGCAAAGTTCAGCAGACTGCTCGGCGCTGCGCCGAGTACTGGACTCAGCTCAGCCAAGACATTCAAACCACTGTCATAACAGGGAACATCCGTGGTATGTACAACGGCATCAAGAAAGCACTTGGTCCGGCTCAGAGCAAGACGGCCCCCCTCAAATCCTCCACTGGGGAGATGATCACAGAAAAGAACAAGCAGATGGAGAGATGGGTGGAGCACTACTCCGACCTCTACTCCAGACAGAACACCGTGACACCGTCAGCCCTTGGTGCCATCGATTGCCTGCCATCCATGGACGAACTTGACACTGAGCCAACCATCGACAAACTCAGCAAGGCCATTGATAGCTTGGCCACTGGCAAGGGACCCGGCAACGACGGCATACCCCCCGACCTGATCAAGCACTGCAAGACCGCCCTACTGCTGCCATTGCATGACATCCTCTGCCAGTGCTGGAAGGAAGGTTCCGTACCACAGGACATGAGGGACGCCAAGATCATCACCCTCTACAAAAACAAAGGGGAGAAAAGCGACTGCAACAACTACAGGGGCATCTTCCTCCTCAGCATTGTTGGCAAAGTCTACGCACGAGTTGTCCTCGTTCATCTACAGAAGCTTGCCGAACATGTCTACCCCGAGTCTCAGTGTGGCTTTTGCGCTGGGCGATCGACGGTAGACATGATATTCTCCATCCGCCAACTCCAGGAGAAGTGCAGAGAACAGAACATGCCCCTGTACGTCGCCTTCATCGACCTCACCAAAGCGTTCAATCTGGTCAGCAGAGAAAGCTTTTTCAAGATCCTGCCAAAGATAGGATGCCCACCAAAGTTGCAAAGCCTCAGGGGATGGTGCAGTACGACGGCAACATCTCAGAGCCATTCAATATACACAGCAGAGTGAAACAGGGCTGTATACTTGCACCAACCCTCTTTGGGATTTTCTTTGCTGTGCTCCTGAGGCATGCCTTCAGCACAGCAACAGAGGGAATTTATCTGCATACAAGATCTGACGGCAGGCTTTTCAACCTCGCCCACCTGAAAGTCCGAACCAAAGTACGTGAGGCTCTAATCAGTGATATGCTGTTCGCAGACGACGCTGCAGTTGTGACCCACACACAGCAGGAGCTTCAGACTCTGTTGGACCGCTTCTCCCAGGCGTGCATGGACTTCGGGCTTACCATCAGCCTGAAGAAGACTAACATCTTGGCGCAAGGCACGGAAGCACCACCAACCATCACCATCGACGACTACGAGCTGGAGGTCATGAATCAGTTCACGTACCTGGGGTCCACGATCAGCAGCAACCTCTCCCTTGATACAGAGATCGACAAGAGGATTGGAAAATCAACCTCCACACTCACTCGCCTCACCACACGAGTGTGGGAGAATCCCAAACTCTCTGTCAAGACAAAGATAGCAGTGTACAACGCCTGCATCATCAGCACACTGCTCTATGGGAGTGAGACATGGACAACATACGCCCGGCAGGAAAAGAGACTGAATTTCTTCCACTTGCACTGCATTCACCGCATCCTGGACATATCCTGGCAGGACAAAGTGCCCAACACAGAAGTCCTGTCCCGTGCCGGCCTTCCCTCCATGTTCACTCTACTCAGGCAGCACAGGCTTCGCTGGCTAGGCCATGTTCACCGTATGGAGGATGGCGGAATCCCCAAAGACATCCTCTACGGAGAACTGGCGACTGGCAGGAGAGACGCTGGCTGCCCACAGCTGCGCTTCAGAGACGTCTGCAAGAGAGATATGAAGGCCCTGGAGATCAACACAGAGCGCTGGGAGGACCTCGCAACGGATCGTTCCAAATGGAGAGGCACCCTGACCAGACAGCTCAAGGCGGGTGAAGAGAAACTGACTGCTGCAGCAGATGAAAAAGAACCACCACAGACCCAGCAGCACGGAGACCATCCACAAGTGCGACCTGTGTGACAGGGACTGCCATTTGCGCATCGGCCTATTCAGCCACAGGCGGTGCTGTTCCAGCAGAGTAGACATCTAGGATTCTCTTCCATGGTCATCATAGACCGACGGAGGCCAATGATGATGATTTTCAAGATCCTGTCAATGAACTGGAATTACGACACACCTATCCCTCAGCCAGTGGTCTCAATGAAGAAGAAGAAGAGGAAGAAGACCCCTAAGATGGAGAGCAATAGAATGAGGAGAACTGCTGCACATCAGAAAAGATGCCATGAAGATGAAACACCTGAGATTCCAGTGAAGAAGAAGAAGACCCACCAGAAGGAGAACAATAGAATGAGGAGAACTGCTGCTCGTCAGAAAAGATGCCATGAAGATGAAACACCTGAGGTTCCAGCAGTACATCGCACGCATGACTCTGAACAACACACCCATCTGAGACAGGAGGAGACCCCTCACCAGCATAGGGTACAACAGACAAGGGATGCACAAACAGACAGGAAACATGTGGCAGTGCGCCATGCATGTGCTGAGTCACTTGAAGCCCGAAATGCCCGCAAAGCGAGCAACGCTGCACGCCAGGCAAGGCACAGACAAGCTGAGACCGAGGAGATGCAGAAGAGTCGGCTGGCCACCAACACTGCATGTCAGGCGAGCCACAGAGAAGCTGAGAGTGAGGAGATGCGGAACAGTCAGCTGGCCGCCAACGCTGCATGCCAGGTAAGCCCCAGAGAAGCTGAGAGCAAGGAGATGCAGAACAGTCAGCTGGCCGCCAACGCTGCATGCCAGGTGAGCCACAGAGAAGCTGGACAGTGAATTCCATGCAAGGCACAGAGAAGCTGAGACCGAGGAGATGCGGAATAGTTGGCTCGCCGCCAATGCTGCACGCCAGGTGAGCCACAGAGAAGCTGAGAGCGAGGAGATGCGGAATAGTTGGCTGGCCGCCAAAGCTGCACGCCAGGCAACATAGACCTTAGACCCTGAACTTAGAACTTAGACCCTGTTAGCATCAGCATAGGATCACCCCAGGGCTGTGTACTTTCCCCCCTACTCTTCTCCCTTTATACCAACTCCTGCACCTCCTCCCACCAGTCTGTTAAGCTGATTAAGTTTGCGGACGACACCACCCTCATCGGGCTCATCTCCAACGGTGACGAGTCCGTCTACAGGAAATAGGTGGCCCAGCTGGTGTCCTGGTGCAGCCATAACAACCTGCAGCTGAACACTCTGAAGACAGCGGAGATGATTGTGGACTTCAGGAAAGTCACAACCCCCCTGCCCCCCCTCACCATCACAGGCTCTCCCATCACCATTGCAGATTCCTTCCACTTCTTGGGCACCACCATCACCCGGGACTTCAAATGGGAGCCAACCATCAGCTCCCTCATCAAAAAGGCCCAGCAGAGGATGTTCTTTCTGCGGCAGCTGAGGAAGCTCAAGCTACCCACCAAGATGTTAGTGCAGTTCTACACGGCCATCATTGAGTCCATCCTCACCTCCTCCATAACTGTGTGGTATGCAGGAGCCACTGCCAGGGACAGACTAAGGCTGCAGCGCGTCGTGCGTACTGCTGAGAAGGTGATCGGCTGCAAGCTCCCATCTCTCCAGGACCTGTACATCTCCAGGACCCGGAGGCGTGCTGGCCGGATCATAGCCGATCCTTCACACCCTGGTCACGTACTGTTTGCCCCCCTCCCCTCAGGTAGAAGACTTCGGTCCATTCGGACTAAAACCTCCCAGCACATGAACAGCTTTTTCCCCTCTGCCATCAGACTGCTGAACATTAAGTGACTTATTGACTCTCGTGCACTATGTACAGCAGCTCAACCAGACTCATGTCATTCATCACTGTTTTTTCTGTTGCATTATCAACTGCACTGTGGTACCCCATATTATCTTACTTGCTAATTTTTTTAAAACTGCCTTGACTAGTACTACTCATTATTACTTTTATTATTATTATTATTACTTATTTTTCTACACTTATTGCACGTTTTTAGTCCTTTAGTTTTTTAGTTTATCTCTTATCTCATCATGTTTTTAATGTTGCAGCATGGCACCGAGACAAATTCCTAGTTTGTGTACTACATGAACAATGGCAATAAATCTGATTCTGATTCTGATTCTGATTCTGACATAGGACTCGCGATGCCGTCATATAGACAAATGTGTCTTTATGATGTCATATAGACCATCACTCACGATGCCTAGACTAATGTGTCTTTATGATGTCATGTGGCTCAAAATTGGCAAGGTGAATAAGTCACATGGCCAGTCTTTACAGCGAGTTGTTTTCTGCACAACAGATTTCTTCAGCCATGGCCAATTCAACGTTGCTGCAAGCACAGTTGACAGATCAAGTAGTCTTCGTATTCTTGCTCAAGATGAACAAACTAAGCAAAAGCGTCACTTTCTCAGCAACGTGGTTTTTAAAGAGGTGCTGACACGGTAAAAATGTGTAACCTTGAAGAATGCCAGTCTACACTACAAATGTGTAAAATGCCAAGCAAAGCGCTGATTTTCTCCGGGTGCTCTGGTTTCTTGGTTTCAACGGGCATGTACAGGTCTTCCTGAACAGGGTCGAAAGCCACTTTTTGCTCAGATCTATTTTCATGATCCTATCCATGAACTGGAATTACAACGCACCTATCCCTCAACCAGTGGTCTGAACGACAACGAAGAAGAAGAAGAACAACCAGATGGAGAACAACAGAGTGAGGAGAACTGCTGCACATCAGAAAAGATGCCGTGAAGATGAAACACCTCAGGTTCGAGCAGTACGCCGCAAGCATGACTCTGAACAACACAGCCATCTGAGAATCTTAATAAAAAATCTTAGAAAGAGTTGTTGCTACGCAATTATTTGACCACCTGCAGCGAAATGGTTTACTTGAAGAGTTTCAATCTGGGTTTAGAATCCATCATAGCACTGAAACAGCCTTAGCGAAGGTCACTAATGACCTCCTCATCGCATCTGATAATGGACTGGTTTCTGTACTTGTCCTTTTAGACCTTAGTGCAGCTTTTGATACTATCGATCATAACATTCTACTTGATAGATTAGAACACTATGTTGGACTTAATGGAACTTCGTTACAGTGGTTTAGATCTTATTTATCTGATAGGTTCCAGTTTGTTCATGTAAATAATGAGTTTTCTTTCAACTCAAAGCTTAGTCATGGAGTTCCACAGGGATCTGTGCTAGGCCCTACTTTTTTTAGTTTATATATGCTTCCGTTAGGCAACATTATTAGAAAGCACTGTATACATTTTCATTGTTGTGCAGATGACACACAATTATACCTGTCAATGAAGCCAGATGATAGTAATCAATTAGCCAAGTTAGAAGCCTGTCTTAAGGAAATCAAAGCTTGGATGACTTGTAATTTCCTGCTATTAAATTCAGATAAGACTGAAGTCATTCTTGTTGGTCCAAAAAACCTTAGAAATACCTTTCCAAATCAAACTTTCAGTTTGGATGCGGTTACTCTTTCTATTAATAGCTCTGTGAGGAACCTTGGAATTATTTTTGATCAAGATCTGTCCTTCAATTCGCATATTAAATTTGTTTCTAAGACTGCCTTCTATCATTTGCGTAATATTGCCAAGATTAGGAGCATCTTGTCTCAGAGTGATGCTGAGAAACTGATCCACGCTTTTGTTAGCTCGAGATTAGATTATTGTAATTCTTTATTATCAGGCTGTCCTAAAACATCTTTAAAAAGTCTTCAGCTGATCCAAAATGCTGCAGCAAGAGTTTTAACAGGTACTAGAAAGAGAGATCATATCTCTTCGGTTCTGGCCTCCCTTCATTGGCTTCCCATACAGTTTAGAATTAAGTTTAAAATCCTTCTTCTTACTTACAAAGCTCTAAACAATCAGGTTCCTTTTTATTTAAAAGATCTGATACTACCGTATTATCCTAACAGAGCACTATGCTCCCAAAATGCAGGATTACTTGTAATACCTAGAATCTCCAAAAGTACAATGAGATATATGCTGCACGGTGGCGCAGTGGTTTAGCACTGTGGCAGCACAGTTTACCCTCGGCCGGGGGATCGCGGGGATCATGAGATCGTGGGTTCGATTCCAGCCCCCGACCAACAGTGAGCTGTGTGGAGTTTGCATGTTCTCCCCGTGTTGCGCGGGTTTACTCCGGGATTTCTCCGGTTTCCTCCCGCATACCAAAAACATGTAGGTTTAGGGCGCTTGCGCACGCAGCGACCAGCAGCTGGTGGCTTGTCACCAGACTGCAAACCAAATCTACCTACGGGTACAAATAAGTAACAAAA
Organism: Pholidichthys leucotaenia; assembly: GCA_020510985.1. Classification (NCBI taxonomy): domain Eukaryota; kingdom Metazoa; phylum Chordata; class Actinopteri; order Cichliformes; family Pholidichthyidae; genus Pholidichthys; species Pholidichthys leucotaenia. The sequence goes on along the minus strand of CM035841.1, from coordinate 38,802,926 downwards.
AAAAAAAAAAAAAAATGGGAGGCAGAGCCTTCAGTTATCAAGCTCCTCTCCTGTGGAACCAGCTGCCAATCTGGATTTGGGAGTCAGACTCAATCTCTGTTTTTAAGAATAGGGCTAAAACCTACCTTTTTGATATATCCTACAATTGGGGAGGGATCATATGTTTCTGAACCCTCCCTTAGTTATGCTGCTAATAGGTTTAGTCAGCTGGGGGACCTCCAATAATGCACTGGGCCTCACTCCTTTCTTCACTCTCAATGAAATATTTTTTTTTGCTGGTCATTAACATCTGTTTGTTCTCTCCCATAGATTGAGTCCCCATCGTGCTGTTTGCTCTCTACATGTCTGTTCTTTTCTTCTTCTCTGTCCCCTCACCCCCCAGCCAGTCGCAGCAGATGACTGCCCCTCCCTGAGCCTGGTTCTGCTGGAGGTTTCTTCCTGTTAAAAGGGAGTTTTTCCTCTCCACCGTCACCAAGTGCTTGCTCACAGGGGATCGCCTGATTGCTGGGGTCTTTCTGCAACTGTGGGGGTTCCCCCTACAGTTGATAGTGCTATGAGATGACTGTTGTTGTGAAATGGCGCTATATAAATAAAGTTGAATTGAATTGAATTGAATTGAAAGGAGGAGACCCTTCAGCAGTGGGCATGCAGAAATACTTGCTTATACTTGGTTTCTATGGGCATGCATGGGTATGTACTAGTAAATAACAATGCAGATCACTTGTGAGTATTCCCTAGGGAGGTAACCTGGCTGCATGTTAACAGCTAGCAACTCAATATCTTTGCTAGAGTGTTGTTCTTTAATTGTGATGTGCCCAGGATTACACCATCTGTTGTTCACATACATTATCAGCCCTCCGCCCCTGGTCTTACCGCTGTCTGGTGTCCGATCTGCCTGTATTGTGTGGAAACCCTCCAGTTCGATGTAAGCATCTGTTGCTAGTTCTGTTAGCCACATTTCAGTAAACAATATGATGCTAATCTCTCAGAAGACGCTCTGTAACGGGACATGGCTACTTGCTCGTCCGTCTGTCACATTCGCCAAATGGCACCTAACCCCCTAGTGGCCAAGAGTGGTAAAGATTTTTGTCAAGAAAATATTCAGATCAGATGTTAGAGATTTCCCAGGCTATAACTTGAAAGTGGAAAAAGATAATGACTTACTGTCAATTAGAAAGATGTAGAATATGATCCAAAGTTTGACAAAGGAGTAAATTTACGCATCTAATTTTCATAATGCTGTGCATAAGTTTTAAGGAGTTTGCATGTTCTCCCCGTGTTTGCGTGGGTTTACTTCGGGATTTCTCCGGTTTCCTCCCACATGCCAAAAACATGCAGGTTAGGTTAATTGGAGACTCTAAAGTGGCCCTAGGTGTGAGTGTGTGTGTGAATGGTTAAGGGATAGCGCCGTATTGTGGCTGCTTCATCCATCCAGGTGGTGGATGCCCTCAATTTCCCCTCTGGGGATCAATAAAGTATACTAAATCAAAAAAAAAAAAAATTAAAAAAAAATGCCACAGCAGCATTATCAGAGATTTCCAAGGCTATAACTTGAAAGTGGGAAGAAATAATGATTTACTGTCAATTAGAAAGATGTAGAATATGATCCAAAGTTTCAGATAGGAGTAAATTTATGCATCTAATTTGCATAATGCTACGGCAGTGATATCAAACTACATTACTGTCAGTCAAAAGTGGACTTTGGACATATTTACACAAATAATGGTTCTGCTTTTTGTCACAGTTTCTTGTTTTGTGTTTTTTTCTTATCTTTAAAGTATATGAATCAGAAAATCAGGAGAATGTACACAGCCGATAAAAAAAACAATCAGACCTACTGCTCGTCGCATCTTTTTATTCGTCCATTTTTGTCATCCATGGTCCTTATTTCATCTTCTGCCAGGCAATTTTGCTTTCTCTCTCACATCCAGAAAGTCTTACGTGATTCTTGTGATTTATCCCAGCTCAATTTTGGTTACGATACGCTGCTGAATGGCCACAATTGATCCAGCAATCCAGCGGCGATTGTTCTCTGTCGTCACGTGCAGCTCTGTCGATGGCAGACAAAACTGGACACGGTCCAGACTGTGTTCTGCTGTCACAAAAGGTAAATATTTCCCTTCATAAGCTAAATAATCTCTTTTTTGAATCATAGTTGGCAAATTCGGGAGCATATTCTCCATTTCAGTCCATCGACAGTGTACTGTTTGCCCCCCTCCCCTCTGGTAGAAGACTTCGGTCCATCCAGACTAAAACCTCCCGTCACATGAACAGCTTCTTCCCCTCTGCCATTAGACTGCTGAACACTAAGTGACTCTCGTGCACCATGTACAGCAGCTCAACCAGACTCATGTCAATCATCACTGTTTTCTTCCTGCATTACCGACTGCACTATATAGTTCTCCACAGTATCTGCTGCTGGCTAATATATATTTTAACTGTTGACCAGTATCACTTAATCTTATCCTACACTTTATTACATGTATAGTTTATTTCTCTTATCTTATCATGTTTAATGTTGCAGCATTGTACCGAGACAAATTCCTAGTTTGTGTACTACATGAACAATGGCAATAAACCTGATTCTGATTCTGATTCTGATTCTGATTCTGGGTAGCATACATATTGGATTGTCTTCTTCTTCTTCTTCTCTCGGTTTCTCAAAGAAAAGGAAGAAGAATTTCTTCCTCTGTGGTGTATTCTGTGTCAGCCATTATTCCTCCAACACGTGTCTGCCACCTTTTGAAGAGGCATAATCAGTACAAATCCTCAGTACAGCTGGGCAGTGTTTCTGCATGTACGCCGTATCACTTGAAAGGTGTAGTGCTGCACTGTGCCACTAGGGGCGCGTGATCTGTCCATGAAATCTTGCCGAACAAAGGGTTAAGTAGCGATTGTGCATTCCCCATGATAACGGAATGAAGGACGGGTCTGTACCTTGTTTACCTCGCTCGTCGCCTTATTTCAGCCTGACATCCGGGTCATTTTCGTCTGATTTCGCTTGGTATGTCGAGTTTTTTTGTTAGCGCTGTGGGGAGGTTAAATGCTAACAGCTGATTCCTGCTGTACCATCTCCTGGTGTAAACAATGGCTCCATCCACCGGCTCAGGAGACATTTGTGATATGAGCCGAATATCAGACTGATATCAGCACCAGTGCGCCGATCTGTGTGTCTGTGATGGATAAGGTGTCGCAGGATCAGAAAGTTTTGATCAGAAAAGACAGATAGTAAATAAAAAACAGGAAGAAAACTCAGATTTGAGCCACTGCTGCAAAAGGCAGCCAACTGGTGTGGATGGAGTTTATCTTGCAACTTCCTCCTATCATTGTCTTTGCACCTCCTCAGCATCTCTCTCAGCTCTTGCTGCACTCTCCTCAGTTTCTCCTTGTCTCCGGACCTCAAAGCTCTCTTCTTCTTGGTCAGAAGTGCTTTCAGGTCACTGGATACCCATGGTCTGTTGTTGGGGAAACAGTGTATAGTCTGAGCTGTCATGGTTGTGTCTTCACAGAATCTGATGTATTCTGTGATGCAGTCAGTCATATTGTCTATATCCACCCCATGTGGCTCACAAAGTATGCCCCAGTCCGTCGTCTCAAATCAGTCCTGTAGTGCATCAGCAGCCTCCTATGGCCACCTCCTCACAGTCCATGTATAAGCAGGCTGCTTTTGCACAAGGGGAACGTACTTGGGTGATAACATGATCATGCAGTGATCCGATTTGCCAGTGGGAGGTAGAGCTGTGGCACTATATACATCACTAACATTGGCATACAGTAAATCCTGTTACGACCCGAGCGCTAATATTATTCGCGCTCAGGCCATACATCATTCCTGTCAGGCTTTGACAGCGGCATTATTATCCCGGCTCTCCGAGCTCTTATTGTGACAGCACTCGGGGAAGCTTCTGCTCAGCTGTCAAGGCCTGAACAGCTGTTCTGCATTTGCAGTCGTTAGCGGCTGGCTTCTTAAACCGGCGCTAGCGGCAGCATCCTTGCAGCAGTGTCATCTTTGATCGTTTGTGATCGTCTGTGTTTCGTTGTACTGAACGTCACTGAGCATCATTGATCGTCTGTGGTGTGACTGTCTAACCCTGTGGACCCGTGAGTGAGCTTGCTGTTAGCCTTACGCCTCCCTGTGTGTGAAGACTATGTGTCATAGCCTCAGCGGCTTGCCCTGTTGAGAGATCACCGTTAATAAAGACACTAACGCAACTCTCTAGTGACAGTGTGGCGTCTTATGGTGGCTCACGAGGGCCACCGCATGACAGTACACTGCTGCCAAAACGGTGTTTTAATGGTGACGCCAACCCGAGACGCCTTTCACCAGTGAGATAGTGTTTAAGTGGACTTTGCTCTTTCCCTGTCTGGGTACGGTGTGCTGTGGACCCAATGCCGTCACGGAGGGGCCGTGCCCGGCGCCAGAGCCACGAGTTGGCAGATGTCCTGGAGTATGTGGACGAGACACTCATCTCCGCTTCCCTCCTGGACTACAACCACAACGTACACTGGTACCTGGACTGCGCTGAGGATGCGCTCAACCATCTTTCTCCCCGCTACGCCGACCACCTAGAAGTCGACGTGAGGAGGGTTGACATTGCCGCGCAATGCAATATACTCCGTATGGTGGAGGAGGACTACAGCGTGAAGCAGAGGAGGAGGTGTTCCCGCTCCTCACTTTGGGATCCCGTTCCTGTCCTCGATCCACTCCAGGAGTTCGCACCATCCGGGGGCCGTCGTAGACGTCGGTGCCGCGGCCAAGGGCATCCTCAGAAAGCTCCTGTTCCGGATCCAGTTCCAGGCCACCAGAATGACCCAATCAACCAGTCAGCTGCCTCTTCGGCGTCTCGTCAGGAGGGAATCCCCGCAACCTCTCTCCCCGGGCCATCTTCCCCTGCTGTTCTGTCAGCACGCTGTGCCCGGCCTGTCGCGGCTGTCACCCCCTCGTCCTCGACGCCTTCTCCAGCTGCTGTGTATGTGAAGAGTCCTGCTTCGGCGAGCCCCGTCCATGGTTCCTTGCGAGCGGCTCCCCTTTGTCCTTCCAGGGGGCCCTCTGACATCATCCAGCAGGAGAAGGAGGGAGCAACGCCCACTACAGCCAGATCCACCTTCCCTTCAGGAGACAGGCAAGTTCAAGTTCACTTCCCTACGTATAATTGTGTTCTGCCTTGTCTGACTCCTTGGGGGGGGGAGTTCGGGGTTTGCAGCCCCCCAAGCTCCCACCACCGGCTGTAATCGTCTTATCTGAACCTGCTGCCTCTGTGTCTCCCCTTGCTGAGCGGTCCTCGGCGTTAGGCCAACGTCGTCGGACAAGGGGGGGCCTGCGGCTCTGGGAACAATTCCGGTCCCGCAGCCACATCATGGGCAGAGGAGAAGAGCGGACTGCGGCGTGGAGCCTGAGCCAACGAAGAAGTGTCCCCGGGTCTCTACGGAGGAGCAGCCCGAGCCAGCGGGTCGAGGGTCCCCTGCTGCCACGCCATGCAGATTATCGGCGTGGACATCTGCGCGAGAGGATCCGGCTGCAGAGACCATCATGCCGGCTGCGGAGCCCGACGCAGCTGAGTGGGAGCCCGACGACGAGCTCCTACCTGAATCCGGATCAACGAAGTCCTGGACGGCGTCAGAACCCGAGTGCAGGCAAGTGCTCTTCTTTGTTTTCCTTTGTGTTGTATTAGAGCATTTTTGCCTGCCTCACGGGGAGACGAGTGAGGGGCAGCAGTCCGCTGCGCCCAAACTCGTCTCGCTGGGCTCTGGCGCTGCCAGTGATACTGATCCCGGTCCTCTCTGTTCCTCTGAGCCTCTTCACAGTGTCGCCGGCTTGGAGTCTGTCGAGGTCGCGGTGCAAGAGGTCCCAAGTTCGGGGGTGGAGGTCGTCGCCGATGCGGTGCCGACCCAGTCGGGGTCCGACGCGGGTGCAGCTGTGACCCAATCGGGGTCCGACGCGGGCGGAGCTACAACGGCCGCATCGGTGTGGGTCAAGGTCGGTGGAGGAGCTGCAGACCCTTCGCTGCCTGATGTGTTGTGGGTTCGTCATTATCATTATTCCCCTCTCAGTAGCCACCAGCTGGGGTCGTCATCACTAGGGGCCGTTGGAGGTTTCCTTTTTGCAGGCTGGCGCTCCCATGGAGTTTCCCTGTCAGGGAGGCCGCCGCACGCTATTCCTCCACAGTTCTGGTGGCTGAGGGATGCGGGATGGTCACCCAAGGAACTGTTCTGCGGTTCGGCGCCTGGGGTCGGCCACCCGATGAACTGTGTTTGTTACTGGGTGGCCTGTTTCGGCCACCGGAGGACTTGACTCTCGGGGCCTGGGACTGGGTCAGGCTGCCCGACCATGTACTGTTCCCCGTGACCACCCGTTGGCCATCGGATGCAGGGAGACCGCCGGAACTATGCCTGGGGCATTTGGTCTCCGCCTGCCATCGTCTGCTTGGACTATATGGTGTGAAGGTCATTCGGAATGATAAGATTGCCCCATGTGTATGTTTGATGTAGCATGTTTTTTTTCGTTCCCTCTCTCCTGTCTGAGGGGTCATTGCATGTTACTTTGTGGGGTTTTTGTAGGTACCCCGGTGTTAGAGTATGTTTTTTTTTTCTGTGTCCTGTAAATCATGCTCTGTATGGTTCGTGCCCCGTGTACTGTAACTCATGCATGTCCTGTGAATAAGTGCCCTATTTGTTCCATTGTTTTCTGTTGGAATGTGATGGGTATGTCAGGGGATGTGTTTCTTTTTTTTTTTCTGGGGCCTTGTTGGTGTTTGTTTCGCTCCCTCCTTGCCTGTTCCTCCATCCACTCGCCCTGGGTGGGGGGGGGGGGGGGGGGGTAGGTGTTACTGGGCGTTCGGAGCCTGCCCTTGAGGGGGAGGTACTTGTTAGGAAAAATTGTATATACTGTATGCATATAAACAGTTATCATTTTATTAATGATTCATGAAATGAAGATTGATATTCTTATATGTATGATGCTTTTTCTTATTAGTCATAAATACAACTTGTGCTTCTTATAATCACTGTTAGTGACTAAGCTGCATCACCCTTCTGTTATTCATCTGATGTGTGATAAAAGAGTGTTGACATACTGTATATGCTGTATCAAGACTTGTCCCCTGTACACCCTGTGTGTGCAGGGGACATTGCATGAACAGAGTGTTCATACAATTTATCTCCTACACACACTTGAAGACATACGGAGCGTACTTTTTGCTTATGTGGTAATTCTGTTTGTTCTGCTTTTGCTGAGTTTATCACATACTCCATGTATATAAAGAAAGCAACTGCGGATTGTCCGGCAGTATTCAACTCACCCTGTATGTGGGTTGATTACTCCTTGTACAAGTAAAAACTTCAAAGGCTCTGCGTGTCTTAAGTCTGATCTTTGATTCAGTCTAATGCCTTTTTGTACTCTGTATTTGTGAGGTTATATTTCAGACTTCTGACATAGCTGGTGCCGAAACCCGGGACAGCTGAGATCCAGGTGGAGCGGGAAGGGATGTATGTCCTGCAGGTTGAAAATTGGAAACCCGACTTGAGGGAATGCTGCCAGAGACTCTCCTTCTCCCGGCTCTAATCTGGTGACGGCTGTCCTTACTGATAGAGCCTAAAAAGTAAGTTACAAATTTTTCCCTTTTCAGATTGACTGTAGTAGACGTATATGAAGAATAACCGAGCCTCACAATTCACAATTTCCCATTTTTATAGAACCACGGGTCAGCTGACGAGCAAGTAATGGTAGTACAAGCGGTGTTCTGTACTTTTCCTTGTGGTTAAAAACCGCTGCAGGAATGCAGTGGTCTTAGGAAGTAACGTGACGGCGATTCACGGTTACTGACCGGTCAGGTTTTCAAATAAAGAGGGGTGCGGGAGACAGTGTGACGGCGATTCACAACTGTTTGGTGGTCAGGTTTTAAAATAAGTAGGGTGAAGGAATTCACCCCAAATTGGGCAGTAATAGTGTTAAACAGTCGGCGTACTGTTCAACGTTCCTGACTACGGAACACACCCCAAAAATTGGGTAGTAATACGTTACGGTGGGCGTACTGTTAACGTCCCTGACCATCTAAAAATGGGGAATTGTGTTAGAAGACCAGATAGGCAGACGAATAAACAGAAGAAAAAACAGGACATAGCACGCGCAGCTGTAAAAATTACAATAACGGACAAAATGAAAAGGGAAAAATAAAGGATCCAGAAAAATACTTAAATAAATGGAAAAAAGGATTTCTCATTCAAGCCCACGTTGAACGTGGATGAATGCCAGGCATTGTTAACAACCATTAAAATGACGTCTAATAAACCTGTTAAAACAGGCAAACCCAGTGCGGAGCTCCAATGTGCCATCTTGTGGTCACAAGCAGCAGAGGCTTCCCAACGGAGAGCTGATGAAGCCAGAAAACTCCACTATTGGAAAATCCACCCCCATACCCCAAACCGGGACCTAAGGCGGGCCCGTATTCCACTCTTTCACAAGAAGCCCAAGAGGTTGGGAAAAGGAGGAAGCAAATAAAATCATAATTAAATGGCAGCAAAACTGGATAACGTTAAAATGGACAATGAGAACGTTGTTTTATCTATTATCTATTCTCTGTGTGTGTGTGTGTGTGTGTGTGTGTGTGTGTGTGTGTGTGTGTGTGTGTGTGTGTGTGTGTGTGTGTGTGTGTGTGTGTGTGTGTGTGTGTGTGGTTGATCTGTGAAGAAAGTGGTATGGGTACTTTTACAAAGTTTTTATTTTTTCAATTTAACTCTGTGGGGTCTTGATTAATGTTGCGTACGTGATAAACTGTTTACATATTTTAAAAAAAAACAAAAAAAAAAACAATTTTGACGCATTACTGACCTTTGTCCTTGACTGAAATATGACAGTGCACTTTATAGGGAAAAAAGGACTGACGTGTGACAATGTGACTACAGGCCATACTATGATCATATTATGATGTCATTTAATAATGCCTAATCACTGAAGATTTTATGTTTACCCTATATCACATGATTTAGAGCACAGAGGATCAAAACAGATTGATAATTAATGTGTCTGTGCATATGATCTGCCAGAGGCTGTGGATTATCAGACAAAGGTCTTGGAGAAAGAATCACTTTTTGAAGCCAAGTATGACTTTGTATGACATTGTAGATAACATAAGGTGTACTGATTCAAATGACTTTGACTTTACAAATGTAATGTTTATATGATTTTATACTGATATTACTCACCACATAATGGTGCGGTAACAATATATTTCAGAAATGTGACAGCAATGAGGGATGTGCTTCTCCTGATTCAGCGGTGGCCAAGCTGGGACAGGGTGAACTACATTGCACTCCATAATTTACCAAGGAATGTATGAAATAGGGACATTCCTTGTAAAACATTAAATCGAATTCTAAATTAGGCAAAACGTCCGCCTTTCCTTTGACTGAAAGAATGTGACACAATATTTCAAATTCAACCCATCTGTGTTCAATTGGACAAACTGATCTTATTTATCAATGCTGAAGCATATCAAAAATGCACAGATAGTTATTTTGTTTTTCTTAAATGAAATTTGTAAACTATTTCAAGAGATGTCACAAAAAGAAGCTATAATTATTGAGATATTAAGCCTCCATGTATCAAAACAGAGGGTATCAAAGAAATTAATTAGCAAATTAATTAGCAAATAATTAGCAATCCCCAGAAAAATAGATAATGCATAAAAATTATCAATAAATGCAATTTTATTTACATAAGTGCTTTTCATTTCATTTTCTGTAGTGCCCAGGATAAACATATGGCTGCAGTTATAACTCAAATACAGGCTGGGCAATACAGACCACCTTTTTATTATTTATGGGATAATACAAATAATAAGATCATGCCCTCTATTATCCTACACATTTCCCATGTTGTGGAGGAGGGGGCGAACAGCAACTCTCTCCCTCTCTCTACTTAGCAAAGGAAGAAGCGAGCGATAGGCTTGCTCTGTAAAAATAGAAGTGTGCTTATGCTGTAACGGTGTTGTCTGGGGTTAACTTATCTGTATTCTGTACAGATAGTAAATATGCTTATAGCACATGCCACCTGCATAACGCTACTCACTGTGCTGCTATTGGTCTTTTAGGAACCGTCAGTCTCATTAATAATGTTGATGTTTTAAAAGACTGTCAAAATAATATGGACCTTCCTCCTGTTTCATGTGTAAATAATTAGATATACATTTGGCTTGTCTGATGAAAATTTGTTCTGCCACCCACATTATACAGATGAGCTGTCCTGTTGGCACATGGCCAACCATGTGCCAACAGGAGGAAATCAATGATGAGGATGTTGGGAAAAACTGTCCTAATATTTTGAAAGAAGTAACAAAAACATGCCAAAAGTGCATCATTTGTTTATAAAATAATGCTCAAGGAGCAATGGAAAGCTACAATATTGCTTGGTGTTGATTGACACCTCCACAAAGTGGACAGGAAACCATCTGTGTGTGTGACAGGATTATCACCTTTTGAATGTTTTTTCGCCATCCTTATGTATTACCTGACCTCTCACCACTAACCACACCTAACAAATACACAGATCTTGGTGAACATCTCAGGGAATGTTTTGAAGCAACCTGGAGACTATGTCTTCATAAAGAACATAAAGAACCACCACCGACAACACTAGACACTCCCACTCCCACTGCAGTACGTATTGCTGAATGACCATCTCGGATTCACCTTTCACACGCTAAAAGACTACGGGTGCCTGTAAGTGAACTAACTCCCTGAGTAAGTCCAGTACAAAGGGGGCATGTCCTTTTAAGGACAAGGCCATCTCAACCCTGGTGAAGAAAGAGGCCCGGAGGGGTACTCTCTCAGGTGGAAGCATGGCACCAAAACTATTGATGACTCTGTGCTCAGCACTTCTCCTGGCAGTGGGGTGGTAATCTCTTTCTGATTCAAGGACAAGGAACCACGAAGCATGGACAATGAACAATACGCATAACCTATGGTACCAGACAATGGTGGTTTCGGTGAGAGGACTGGGAATCGATACTTCTTGCTATGTGTGTTCATTGCTACCCCATTTACACAAGACTGCAATACCCATGATTGACTACAATACCCATGATCCCTGTTCCACTGAGTGAAGAGAAAACGCCCGGAGCGACAATAGCGATGAACTCTCGTCTCAGTCTGTTTAATACAAGCAATAATGTTGGACATTGGTTGGTGGGGAATTTGTCAGAAAGGTATCTTAATAGATTGAATGTCACTATTACTGATTACACTGGGTCTAAGATTAGAATATTTAATATTATTGGGATTGGAACTTCTTTGCTTGCAGTTAAGAAGCATTTAATGAAAGTAAATCCTACACTGTTTACTTCACCAATCTGCTTTCACAAAAATTGTAGTAAAAACAGTTTCAACCTGGGTATTTCACAAAGATGCAATGATACTAAGGAAGTGACCTGTGAAGTGTCATATTATGATTCTGTCTGTAGAAATGTATTTCACTTTCCCTATATTGCTGCTGGAAAATTCACCTTAAAGAGGAAAAATTGTACTTTTAACTGTAGCAATAATCCTACTGTTTTTTGGCCAAATGATGATGGGTATGGATTCTTGGAAAAACCAATGGGTACTCTTTTTCCAATGTATGGCAGTGCTCTAGCTATACGCCACATGAATGCTTAATAATGTCAATGTAGGAAATCTTTTGAAGTTACATTATACTGATAATTGCATATGATTAAAAAGATTAATAAAATAATAAACAGGAGGAAAATGTTAGGAAAAATTGTATATACTGTATGCATATAAACAGTTATCATTTTATTAATGATTCATGAAATGAAGATTGATATTCTTATATGTATGATGCTTTTTCTTATTAGTCATAAATACAACTTGTGCTTCTTATAATCACTGTTAGTGACTAAGCTGCATCACCCTTCTGTTTATTCGTCTGATGTGTGATAAAAGAGTGTTGACATATATGCTGTATCAAGACTTGTCCCCTGTACACCGTGTGTGCAGGGGACATTGCATGAACAGAGTGTTCATACAATTTATCTCCTACACACACTTGAAGACATACAGAGCGTACCCTTTGCTTATGTGGTAATTCTGTTTGTTCTGCTTTTGCTGAGTTTATCACATACTCCATGTATATAAAGAAAGCAACTGCGGATTGTCCGGCAGTATTCAACTCACCCTGTATGTGGGTTGATTACTCCTTGTACAAGTAAAAACTTCAAAGGCTCTGCGTGTCTTAAGTCTGATCTTTGATTCAGTCTAATGCCTTTTTGTACTCTGTATTTGTGAGGTTATATTTCAGACTTCTGACAGTACTGTTACGACCCGAGCGCTAATATTATTCGTGCTCGGGCCATACATCATTCCTGTCAGGCTTTGACAGCGGCATTATTATCCCGGCTCCCCAAGCTCTTATTGTGACAGCGCTCGGGGAAGCTTCTGCTCAGCTGTCAAGGCCTGAACAGCTGTTCTGCATTTGCGGTCGTTAGCGGCCGGCTTCTTAAACCGGCGCTAGCGGCAGCATCCTTGCAGCAGTGTCATCTTTGATTGTTTGTGATCGTCTATGGTTCGTTGTACTGAACGTCATTGAGCATCATTGATCATCTGTGGTGTGACTGTCTAACCCTGTGGACCCATGAGTGAGCTTGCTGTTAGCCTTACGCCTCCCTGTGTGTGAAGACTATGTGTCATAGCCTCAGCGGCTTGCTCTGTTGAGAAATCACCGTTAATAAAGACACTAACGCAACTCTCTGGTGACGGTGTGGCATCTTATGGTGGCTCGCGAGGGCCACTGCATGACAAATCCAGTGTTTTATTTTCTCTGGTGGGACAGTCAACAAACTGGTGAAAGTTTGGTAATGTTTTTCCCAGTGAAACATGATTAAAATCACCCCCCGTGGTTGCCATAAATGCGTCCTGGTGCTTCTCCAGTAATGTGGCCGTAGTGAAGCTGATGACGTCACAGGCCACCGCTGCGTCAGCTGACGGAGGGACGTAAACAATAATTACCAAGGCACACGTCATTTCTCGCGGCATATAATAGGGTCTCAATTATCACAGCCAGCAGTTCAATGTCCAGGCTGCAGCACCTTTCCTTCACATAAATGTGTCCAGGATTACACCACCTTTCATTCGCAAGAAGTGCCAATCCTCCCCCCCTTCTTCTTCCCACTACTTATAACAACCCTGTCCCCCCGGATAGTCTTAAAGTCAAGTATCGCTAAGTTAACATCCGGGATCTGTGAGTGTAACCACGTCTCTGTAAAACACATTATACTACACTCACGATATTCCTTTTGAGTTTACCTATGTTATTGCTTTTATTATGATTGACATTTTTACCTGTTTTGTTTTTACCTCCGCCCGGAGGTTATGTGATCATCAGCATTGGTTTGTCTGTCTGTCTGTCTGTCTGTTTGTTTGTTTGTCTGTTTGTTTGTTAGCAAGATAACTCAAAAAGTTATGGACGGATTTTCTTGAAATTTTCACAGATTGTCAGAAATGTGGTATCCTACAGATGATTAGATTTTGGTGGTGATCCGGATCACTGTCTGGATCCAGTTTTTATTTAACAATGCGAGATAGGGCCATTTTCAATATTTTTTCAATATATTTTTTTGGTTTTTTGTGCATGTAATTCTGCCAAAAAATCGTCAGAACATTTGCTGCTGACTTTGAGACGCAGGGCTCACTCCAGCACGCTGCCACAGCGCTGAGCAAGCCTCGTGGAGGATGAATAAAGCACCCTTTTAAACTTCAGTTCACCGTGTCCGCCTGCACTTATTTTGTTCCTCCACAAACATTTAAGCAGAAACTCTCCTCTTAAGTTTCATGGCATTTACATCACACACAACATGACATTTGCATCACACTGCATTAAACATCCTTCCTCCTTGACTCCTTCCTGCTATCTCACCAGGAACCTCCTGCTCTTTGTTCTCCCATGCTTATCCATTGTCTCCTGTCTGAGATGCTAGATAATCTGGCTCCCCCAAGGTGCTACAATACACATGTGAATACTATAAATATAGCAGCTCATTTCACTGTCAGTTCATATACTTTGTAGTTGCATTCTATTGTCTTGTATTTATTTTTATGCCTTACATGTCCTTCTCATGTCATGAGGTAAGCATCCACATTGTCCCTGCCTGGCTTGTACTGAATGTCAAAATTACGTGTCGAGAAGGCTGCGTGCCATGTGTGCCCAGTGGCATTCAACTTTGATGTGGACAGAACATAAGTTAAAGGGTTATTATCCTTCTGACAGTAAAGCCTGCTGTACATAGGTAGTCATGAAATTTATCGATGGCCCACTTTAGTGCCAGAAACTCGAGCTGATGGATGGGGTAATTTCTTTCTGACAGACTCAGTTTTTGGCTAGCAACAGCCACCGGACACAACCCTTCTGGATGTTCTTGGTTGCGGACGACCCCAATACCATCAAAGCTGGCACCAACATGCAAGACATAAGGCCGTGTGGGATCAGCGAATGCTAAAACGGAAGCATGAGTGAGGCAAAGAATGATCTTATGGAAAGCCTCCAAACATGCAGGGGACCAGTGGTGACCAAAGAGTTGAGATGGATGGAAATAGTAGTTTGGAACTGTAGCAGATCTCTTCCCCTTCTGAACAGGGGGGTATCCTTTTGTCAGATCTGTCAAAGAATGAACTATGGCAGAATAGTTGGCTATGAACTTCCTATAATAGCTACAGAACCCCAGAAAAGACTGCAATGATTTTAGATCGGTGTGGGGCTTCAATACTCATGGATCATCACCTTATCGTATTGGGGGGGGTTGCATTCCTTAGTGATCCCAGGAGCTTTGTTGTCCGGGGCAATTTTCCTCTGGTAGGGTCACCCAAGATAAACTTGTCCTGGGTTAAGTGCCAGCCTAAGAATGGTCCAGCAGATTCAGATAATGAATGTAAGATCGAGGATTCAGTGTACCCTGCCCGGTGTGGGGCTACCGGGGCCCCACTCGAGAGCCAGGCCTGGGGAGGGGTTCGATGGCTAGCACCAGGAAGCCAAGTTTCAGCTCATGGGACCTGGCTGGGCTCAGTCCGACAGAGTTACATGAGTCCGCCCTCCAGTGGGCTCACCACCTGCAGGAGGAACCATGGGGTCCGGTGCTATGTGGATCAGGTGGCGGTCAAAGGCAGAGACCTTTGCGGTCTGATCCCAAGCTTCCTTAACTGGCTTTTGGGATGTGGAATGTCACTTCTCTGGTAGGGAAGGAGCCTGAGCTGGTGCATGAGGTTTAGAGATACCAGCTACATATCGTCGGCCTCACATCAACAAAAAACTCATAAAAAAATCAACTCAAAAATCACATAACCTTGGCGGAGGTAAAAATGAAGCATACCAAGATAACCTCCTATAATTCACACAGCTTTGGTCTCTTGGATGCTCTAGCTGTAAAAAAACTCTGGTTCCAGAATGAGTCTCCTGGAGAGGGGCTGGAGTTTGGCCTACTCTGGAGTTGTCCTGGGAGAGAGGTGGTGAGCAAAGGTGGGTATTCATGTATCCCCCACCTTGCTCCCTCTATATTGCATTTTTCGCCAGTGAACAAAAGGGTTGGTTCCCTGCCCCTTTGGGTTGGGAAACAGGTCCTGACCATCATTTGTGCCTATGCACCAAATGATGGTTCAGAGTAGCCACCCTTTTTGGAGTCTCTGACTGGGGTGCTGGAGAGTGTTCCTCTTGGAGACTCCATTGTCCAAATGGGGAACTTTAATGTGCACGTGGGCAACAACAGTGAAATCTGGAGGGGTGTGATTAGGAGGAATGGCCTGCCTAATCTTAACCCAAGTGGTCCTCTGTTATTGGACTTCTGTGCTGTCCACAGTTTGTCTATAACGAACACCATGTTCAAGGATAAGTGTGTCCATATGTGCACCTGGCACCAGGACACGCTAGGTTGCAAGTCAATGATCGATTTTGTTATCGTGTCATCAGACCTGCGACCATATGTCTTGGACACTCAGGTAAAGAGAAGTGCAGAGCTGTCAACTGATCACCACCTGGTGGTGAGTTGGATCTGATGTCAAGGGAAGATGCCATTCAGACCTGGTGGACCCAAACATATAGTCAGGGTGTGCTGGGAATGTCTGGCTGAGGCCCCTGTTTGAGAGATCTTCAACTCCCGTCTCTTGAAGAACTTGGACCACATTCCAAGGGTGTCTGGAGACATAGAGTTTGAATGGACCATGTTCTCCACCTCCATTGTTGAAGTGGGTGCCAAGAGCTGTGGTCGCAAGGTTGTCAGTGCATTTTGTGGTGGCAAACCCCAAACCAAGTGGTGGACACCAGTGGTGAGGAGGGCCATTAAGCTGATGAAGGAGTCCTTTCAAGCTTGGTTGGCTTGCGGGACTCCCAAAGCAGCTGAGGTGGACTGGCAGGCCAAGCGTAATGCAGCTCAGGTGGTTGCTGAAGCAAAACCTCAGGTGTGGGAGGAGTTCGGTGAGGCCATGAAACAAGACTTTCGGTCGCCCTCCAAGAGATTCTGGCACACTGTCTTGTGGCTGAGTTGGGGGAAGAAGCACCCTGCCCACACTGTGTATGGTGCGGATGGGGCGCTGCTGACTTCGACTGGGGATATCTTTGGGCAGTGGAAGAAATATTTCAAGGATCTCCTCAATTCCACTGACACGCCTTCTACAGAGGAAGCAGAGCTTGTGGAAGAGGGGGACGACTCGCCCATCACAGGGGCTGAGGTTGCCGAAGTGGTTAAAAACCTCTTTGGTTGCCGGGCCCTGGGGGTGGACATGATTTGCCCTGAGTACCTCAAGGCCCTGTATGTCGTAGGGCTTTCATGGTTGACACTCCTTTGCAACATTGCTTGAAGGCTAGGGACAGTGCCTTTGGCATGGCAAACTGGGGTGGTGGTTCCTCTCTTCAAGAAGGGGGACTAGAGGGTGTGTTCCAACTTTAGAGGGAACACACTCACAAGCCTTCCTGGGAAGGTCTATGCCAAGGTATTGGAGTGAAGAGTCCGGCTGTTGGTCAAATCTCGGATGCAGGAGGAGCAATGTGGTTTTCAGCCTTGCTGTGGCACATCGGACTAGCTCTATACTCTTTTGAGAATCCTCGAGGGTATGTGGGAGTTTACCCAACCAGTTTACATGTGTTTTGTGGCCTTGGGGAAGGCATTCGACCACACCCCTCGTGGTTTTTTTGTGGGGGGTGCTTTAGGAGTGTGGGGTATCGGGCTTGTTGTTACAAGCTATCTGGTCTCTAAATGACTGTTGTGAGAGTTTGGTTCATATTGCCAACACTCGGTCGGACTCATTCCCAATGAGAGATGGACTCCGCCAGGGCTGCCCTTTGTCATCGATCCTGTTCATAATTTTTATGGACAGTATTTCTTGGTGCAGCCAGGGAACGGAGGGTGTCATGCTTAGTGACCACAGGATCTCATTTCTGCTTTTTGCAGATGATGTCCTGTAGGCTTTATCTAGTAATGACCTACAAATCTTACTGGGACGATTTGCTGCTGAGTGTGAAGTGTCTCAGATGAGAATCAGCACCAAGTCTGAGTCCATTTTCCTCAGCCGGATAAAGGTGGATTGTCCTCTCTGAGTTGGGGACAAGCTCCTGCCCCAAGTGAAGGAGTTTAAGTATCTTGGGGTCTTATTTACAAGTGGGGGGAGAATGGAGTGAGAGATTGACAGACACATCGGAGCAGCATCTGCAGTGATACGGATGTTGTACCGGTCTGTTGTGGTGAAGAGGGATATGAGCTCTAAGGCAAAGCTGTCGATATACCGGTCAATCTACGTTCCTACCCTCACCTATGGTCATGAGCTTTGGGTAATGACTGAAAGAATGAGATTGTTGATACAAGCAGCTGAAATGAGTTTTCTCTGTAGGATTGCTGGACTCGCGCTTAAGCCCCTTTTCCACTAGTACCTACTTAGCCCAACTCGCCTCGCCTCGACTTTACGCAACTCAGCTAACTTTGTTTTCCATTACAGCTGAGTAGAATAATAGAATAAAACTTTGTCATTGTCACATGAACAATGAAATTTAAAAATGCCAACCAGTCAGAGCACTTTTCATAAATATGTAGACTCAATATAAAAAAAGGTATAAAAACAGCATAAACATACAAACATACACACATACAGTCTGCACAAAGCACACCTCCAATCACACATTTCTGCATTTCACAGTCCCCTCATACAAGGGGGATCCCACCTCATACGGTCAGAGGTGGGTGGGATTTTTTTTCAGCAAGGCGGCCAAACACTCCCGTAATGTAAAACACACGTCACAAGCTAAACACAAGATGGAGGATTACGAGGCGACTGCTCGGTCTCTGGCTCTTTGTCAGAGTAAAGGCAACAAAGGAGAGCCAGAGAAGGCTACAGGCAGTGAGACAAAACACTCTGGAAAAGTACTAGAGCATTTAGGATGCCATGGAGCAGTATATAAAGCCGAAAACGTGAGGATACGAACTAGATAATATATGAGGGTAAGCTAATGATTGCTAATTCTAGTTTGCTTTAAGTCCCCCGTACTACATTGTAATGTCGGCAAGTTATAGCTATTAGGTATTAAAATATGTATGCTGTTTGTGAGTTTCAGATGGCTCTCTTGTGGCAAAATTATTGCTTCAAACCATTGGTCTGGGCATTCAACCGAGCCTCCCAGTGATGTGATGTCACCCCATCTTCACAAACATGCAGTGGTTGCAGAGCTTCAGAATGTCTGTAGAAACATTTAGCTTCCTGTGCAACAAATTGCCCTGATCTGTGTAAAAATCACAGAGACTGTTGAGACTGAGTCTGTGGTGGTGTCGTGGAAACAAGTGATCCATCCATCTTCTACCACTTAATCTTTTTCGGGTCGCGAGGGGGCTGGAGCCTATCCCAGCATCTTTGGGCAAGAGACAGGGTACACCCTTGACAGATCACCAGTCCATCGCAGGGCCAACACAGAGAGACTGACAACCATTCACTCTCACAGTCATAAGGACAATTTAGAATCCCCAGTTTGATGCCAATTAACCTAACTTGCATGTTTTTGGCATGTGGGAGGAAACCGGAGAAATCCCGGAGTAAACCCATGCAGACACAGGGAGAACATGCAAACTCCACACAGATCACTGTTGGTCAGGGGCTGGAATTGAACCCAGGATCCCTCGGCCAAGGGTGAGTTGCTGTGCTGCCACAGTGCTAACCACTCCACCACTGCGCTGCTCACGACAACAACGTGCTGCAACAAGTGATCAGCTGCCAAAAATTGATAGCCAGCTGCCATATTGTAGTTATGGTGTTATATGAGTAAAATATACGTATATTTCAACAGGTAAACAGTACTGAGTTAGGTATAATAAGATATATTTAACAATTATGATGCATTTTTAAGCCCAAAACAAACTTGATGTAGGATTAAAAGCAATTAAAATAATGCAGTCACAAGGTTACATGGAGAAATACATGGATTTACTGGATATATACATGTAGATACTGTGTAAATATATATTCTCTCCATCAACAATGTATGAAACATGTATTCATTTAGTATTGCACAGGAATTTTGACAATAAATTTGTACTTTTTGCAGATCTGCCTCCACTTTTATTTTATTTGTGAATTTTACTGTCATGACTGATTAGATAATTCAGCCCACGTGCAAGACGCAGCAACAGAGAGACAATCAAACAATAATGCACGTTTGAGAATCTTTATTAAATAGCAAAAACTCTGCACAGCTACAGAACAGTCACTCGCCAGAGGAAGGAGCCTGTGGAGAGAAGATGAGAGCTGTAAGAGGAGGAATGGAGGAAGGGATAATGGGCGACCAAATTACCACTTACGTGGGCTCCCAAGGGAGCACCGGCAGGACTCCAGTGGGGAATAGATGAACCAACGGGGTAGGGAATGAGCTGGTGGTGCCTGACCGGGTGGAAGTTACTGTTGGTGAAGGATGGTGTGGCAGGAGAGCACGCGCAGTCCCGGTGCCACACCCGCACGATGGCAGCAACCTGAGCAAGGGAATAAAGCACACAGGTTAATAATTTCTTTTCCCAGTGTGTGATGACTTGCTGTCTTAGTGGCAGTATACCCAGACGAGCCGGTGTTGAATCACTGAAGGATGCTTCCTTAAGTTCGCTGGCTGATGAGAGGGCGCATGTGTGTCCTCTCCCTCAGGTGTGATGATGAGCTGGGGAGAGACGAATGGGACAGAGGGGGCGCGCTCTCGCTGCCCATGACAGTTACCAACAATTGACATATATTAAATACTAAAACACTGGAAAAGCTATCTAAGAATAATCCAGCAGCTTGAGAAATGACTTTTGGTTTGGTGTATGTTTGTCAACAAAATTATGAACTATAAAGCAGTTTGTGTTAAAATGTTAAATGCCATTAAACCCTAACCCAGGGGTGTCCAATCATGTGCCATGGAGGGCCAAGACCCTGCAGGTTCTCTCTTCTACCCAGTCTCTTCAGCAGGTGTTTTCACTGATCAGCATTCAGTGGAAGAAATTCAGTGGAATCTGCTGGTGAAGACACTGGTTGCAGGTAAAGCCTGCAGGCTCTTGACCTTCCATGGCACATGATTGGACACCCCTGCCCTAATCCATTATTAGGAAATCCAGATGCTAGTATGGCCCAGAATTCCTCCATATACTGGTACTATCACTAAAGTGTGCAGTGTCTTCTGCACTGGCACATCTAACATTACAGTCTTCAGTAAATAAAACAATTGTTTTTGATTACTTTTTCTTAAAAAAAAGAGCCATTATTTTCAACATCACTGATAAAAGGTTTGTACTGTTGACTCTTTTCCCACCGGTGTCTTAACAGACAAAATAGAAAATCATGATGCAAACACATAAGTCACTAAATTGTTAATTACAATCAGCAGCAAAATCCAGATTATTTAGAATGTGCAAAATTCAAACTGTAAAAAAAGAAAAGAAATTAGAATGGGTCACACACGCCGGCCACGCTGCCTCACTGAGAAGCAACTGGATGTGCCGCTCACGTTGGTCCTGGTTCAGCAGATCTTCAGCCTGCATCTCTTTAATAGTGACACAAGGTCCGGTTTAGGGTGGATCATTTTCCTCTTGCCTAGATAAAAGACAGAAATGGGTGATGGTCAGTGGTGGGCAAGTTACTAAAAAATATTAACTACAGTTACTAGTTACTTCTTTTCAAAAGTAACTGAGTTACTTTTGAGTTACTGCATGATTAAGGTAACTAGTTACTTGGAAAAGTAACTTTCACATTACTTTTAAATGTATACTTAAATCCTCTTGCACACAGCAAGATCAAAGGCCCCTTGTTCTCATCAGAAAAAACAAGAAAAGAAAAAAAGAAAAGTCTCATCTTACAGAGAAAAAATGTCTCTGATTTACACAAACTATTGTAATCAGTAGAAAGTGTAGTGATCCCCAGCGCAGGTCTGTTCTGTGCTCGAGTCACTTATTATTTTCCCCATTTTCTGTCCATTTAGTCTCGTTTATTATGGGGATTATGTGTGCTTTTATTTTGACAGCGCTGTGGCAGGACTTCTGCTTGTCAAGTCTGTTTGCTGCCTTTTACAGCTGTTTGTGTTTAGTAATTACTTTGACTTCACACCGGTTTGTTATTGGACTTTTGGCTCACTATTTAAAGCGTACCTGTGGTGGTCGTCTAAATGCATTCAACTTGAAAACATTAGGCAAAGTATTCGTTATTTGGTTAAATAATTATTTCCAGCCATATACCACCATAGAAATATGCAAATATGACCGCAGGCATGGCCAGCCAATGAAAACTCTGCGCGCAGCCATGACACATGCGGATGTGACGTCATATTGTTGCCAATACTCTACCTGTATGAGCGACTAGGGTGCTGTTGTGAGTGTTTTTATTCTATTATGGCTGAATTGTCGGACTCTGAGGAAGAATTCATCCAACATGGCTACAGGTTTGAGCCAGAAAGGTCTTCTGAGGGCTAAAGTGACGAAATGGTCCTCACACACAACGCAATTTCGTCTGAAAGGATTCGTCTGTGCCCTGTTCGGAGATTGCGCAATCACTTTTCCGCTAAGATCTTCTGACAAGGTGAGCTGGGTTTGGGTACACAAAAGAAGTGTTTATCTTTGTTTTTTCGCTTATTATTGAGACATCCAAAGGCTTTACATTCCGCCATGTTGCGATATCCATATCGCATTGTATGTTTTTGTTGTAACAAGAGCGCCGAGTGTCTGCTGCTCTGTATAGCGGCGAGGGAGGAGCTGAATCATCTGCCGTCTTGCGGCTGTTACGACCTCAGATCAGACGAGACGACCCGCTGAATTTAAGCATTTATTTATTTATTTTCTACTCGTTTTAGTTCTGCATTTAATATGAACCCTGAGTTTGAAATAAACGTTTGAATTTGAATTAGAATATCCTGAAAGCCACTGCTCATCCGGGCACTCCAGGCTCAGCCAATATTGATCCAGATTGCGGTGCCAACGATATTTCGTCACAGGAAGCGTCCTGGCAGGCCATGTAGCTGCCAGTATGGCTGCTCGCATGTTTTGCTGACATAGCTGAACCAGCACATCAGCAATGGATTTATATCACATTGCTTTGAACTTGAATTTGAACTTAAACTAGAACTAGAACGTGAGACAGGGGGCTCAATATAATATCTTTTTTTTCATGACCACCACAGGTACGCTTTAAGCTTGCTGATGAGGTTAGTCCTCGCTGTGACCTCGCCCTACTCAGGCTGGAATCCCCTACCCCTGATTCCAGTCTTCTTTCAACTTTTGGACTTTGGACTCTTGTTATTTGTAAGAAACCTCTCATGGTTTTTGTAGCTTTTGTATTTGTTCAGTTATCACCCTTCGAGGTTGTGTTTATAGTTGTTTGTATTCTGCCCATCGTGGCACGTTCCTTTATTCCCCTTTCTGTAATAAATAAGCAAACCCACTGCTGGCAATTGGTGCCTTATTTCTGCCCTGAAAGGGGTATTCATGACAGTAGGTCGCAGCCAAAGCTGGTGTCAGTCACAGTGAGTTTGTTTTTGGGCTCTAATTTTTTTCCTTTTTCGGGTGCCAGCATTTTTTTGGGAGTTATGGCGTCTTTCAGCAGGTGGTATCTAATGAGCCTGGGTTTGAGCTCTGTCAGGCTCTTATGGAAATAGATGACCTCCTAGCCATAGCCCGCCAACGTTCCCCAGAAGATGCTTTATGGTACCTGGACTTCACGGAGGTGGCCGTGATGCATCATCCTCACCTTGCTGAGCATGCTGAGGGCAGGGGGAGGATGTGTGAGTTATCGGCGCTTCAGCAAAAGAACCATGAGTTGGCAAAGAAGCCTAAATATTAACAAGTGAATGTGACAGTCAGAAATTTTTACAAATATTGTGCAAGTGTTGGTGGAAACTTGGCAAAAAAAAATCCACAGATAATGATATTGATTTTATAGAAAGTTCAGTCTTTATTAAAACAACTGAAGAACAATAAAACAGAGATATTGTTAATAAATGTTAAAACATGAAGTGATTGTGATGACTCTGACATGAAAACAGTGAAATAGGTCATTGAGGGAATTTCTAAACCACTAACTCACATCTTCAACTTATCATTCTAAACAGGACAATTTCCTAATAAAATTAAAACTACAAAAGTCATTCCATTATATAAATCTGGTGACAAGTAACACTTCACAGATTTCTCTTCTGACACAATTGACAAAAATTCTAGAAAAACTCTTCAGTGATGGATTAGAACAGTTTATAGACCAACACAAACTACTCTGACAGTCAATATGGATGTAGAGCAAACTGGTCTAGATCATTAGCATTAACAGAACTCAGAAGAAATCATTAATTCCATAAATAAAAAGACATTTACAGGTGGAGTACTTCTTGATCTAAAAAACTTCTTGCTCTAAAAGAAAATCTGATACAATACAAGCACACGTTTACTGTGTGTACATATGAAAGGCATTTCAGTGTGTTTTTCCTTTGTTCATCAGTTCACAATGCACTTTTGTTGTTTGCCATTTTAAGTGATTATTGACATGTTCAAAAATATTCATTCAATTAATGAGCTACTAAAATAGACAAAGGGAGGAAATGGCTACTCCATATCTCCTCCATTTAATTTTTATGGTGGGGGGGACACTCCAGACCCTGACATCAATGCCCCCCTCATCAAAAATGTTCATGATGTCCATGCATCCAGCACATTAAAGATTAGAGGTCTGAGGGATCAAAGCAGAGTGAATAAGTAGATGATCAGATAACTGACTTTTTTTTTTTTTTACTAAACTTATATTTACATTCAAGCCTCAGAAATTTAAAGAACAATTCATTCACACAAAAGAAACTTAATTCTGAAAATAAAGCTCTAAAGACTTTACTGGACTACAGCACCTCAACTGTGAGTTCTCATATGATAAACCAAAACACTGAATGAAGCATTTCCCACAGATCTTACAAGAGTACAGCTTCTCATTTGCGTGTATTCTGTTGTTTCAAAGTACGATGTTTAAATTGCTGCCCACATGTTTCACAAGAAAATGGTTTCTCACCTGTGTGGATTTTTATGTGGTTTTTTACATTATTAAGTCGATTAAAACTCTGCCCACATGTTTTACAAGAAAATGGTTTTTCACCTGTGTGAATTCTCATGTGAGTTTTCAGACTATCAAGTCGATTAAAACGCTGCCCACATGTTTCACAAGAAAATTGCTTCTTATCTGTGTGAATTCTCATGTGAGTTTTCAAAATATCAAGTCGATTAAAACTTTGCCCACATGTTTTACAAGAAAATGGCTTCTCACCTGTGTGTATTCTCATGTGAGTTTTCAAAGTACCACGTACAGTAAATTTTTGCCGACATATTTCACAAGAAAATGGCTTCTCACCTGTGTGAATTCTCATGTGAATTTTCAAATTACCACGTGTAGTAAAGTTTTGTCCACATATTTCACAAGAAAATGGCTTCTCACTGTTTTATTTATTTGCATCTCATTTCCTTACAAGTGCAATGGGCCCCAGCCAGGGGTCTATGATTACACTTTAAATTAAAAAGCTTTGTATCCAAGGGCTCTCTTTAAGATAGAGACTGTTCCTCTGATTGCTGAGATCTGTATTTCACAGATGCTAGGGCAGCCGGGTATTGCTTGTAGATACTTTTTCAAGTTCTTCTTAACCATCCCAGTTGCTCCCACCACCACAGGTATAATATCTGCATCCTGCAGATTCCAGGTGCTTCTTAGATCGTTTTTGAGGTCTTGATATTTTGTTATTTTTTCTCTTTCTGCTCTGTTGAGGCCGTAGTCGTTTGGTATGGTTACATCGATTAATTGAGCAGTTTTGCCCTTTTTGTTCAAGATAACTATGTCCGGTTTTATTGCTCCTCCTTCAATGTGTCTTCCAGTTGGGATTTCCTTGTCATAAAAGATGGTAATATCTCCGTTGGAGCTAACTGGCTCTGGATCGTGCTCCCATACTGGTCCTTTTACTTCTATTTTGAATTCTTTGCATATTTTCCAGTGTATATAACGGCAGATCTTGTTGTGGCGAGCAGTGTAGTGTCCATCGGCCATGAGGACCTGGCAGCCAGAGAGCAGGTGGCTTACACTCTCCACCGCTACATGACAGAATCGACATTTGTCACTCTGTGACAATCCTGCCATTTTTTTAAAACCATTCGTTAGAAGTCCCTGGTCTTGTGCTCCAACCACTAGTCTCTCCTCGTCGTACCCCAGATCTCCATTCCTGATCCAGCGCAATGTCTCTTCCCTATCAATATAATCCCTATTGAGTTCCTCCTGGAAACGTCCTGCTCGCTTATGTTGTTTCCATCTTTCTTTTCTTTCCTCCTGTGTCCTTTTGCTGTATTTTTCTCTCGTCTTTCTAGCTATTTTTGTTGCTGGGTTTTGCTGACTGGCTTTCATGTTATCTAATAAATCTGCTGCAAAGGTCTCGGCTTGTTTAGTTATAGATGTGTTAATACTGAGGGTTTCGTGATGTTGGGTGACCTTTTCCATCGTCTCATCATTAGCGCTTTTTAGGTATTGACCAATGCTTATTATTGTTGCCCTGTAGGCCTGGTTCATTTCAATTAGGCCCAGCCCTCCCTCTTTACGTGGCATATATATCCTATCTAGGCATTGGTTTCTGTATGTTACCTTATGAAGGGTTAGGGTCTTCCTGGTCCGAACATCCAACTTATCCAGTTCCCCTTGTGGCCAGTCTATCACCCCAAATCCATATGTGGCAACTGGTACTGCCAACTGGTTTATTGCAGTGATCTTATTTTTAGGTGTTAAATTTGATTTA
Organism: Pholidichthys leucotaenia; assembly: GCA_020510985.1. Lineage (NCBI taxonomy): Eukaryota > Metazoa > Chordata > Actinopteri > Cichliformes > Pholidichthyidae > Pholidichthys > Pholidichthys leucotaenia. Next base: position 38,776,657 of record CM035841.1, on the reverse strand, counting down.
CAGATTTTCTTTAGGCGATGTTGGTATTCTTTTTTGACCATCTCCCTCATTTTTCTGTGTTCAATAGTTGCGTTTTCTTCTATGCCCAGATATTTATATGCCGATTCCCCTGCCAGGTCTTTGATATGCTTATTGTCTTCTATTTGGATATTTTCTGATGCCGTTTTCTTTCCTTTTTTTATTGTACATTTTGCACACTTGTCAAGTCCAAATTCCATGGAGATGTCTTTTGAAAACATGTGAACGGTACTGACAAGTTGATTCAGTTTCTGTTCAGATTCTGCATAGAGCTTGAGGTCGTCCATGTAGAGTAGATGATTCACTCTCTTGCTCCCTTTTTTTGTTCTGCCTTTGCTTAGGTCATACCCGATGTCAAGGTCTGATAAGATTTTGCTTAAGGGGTCGACACAAAGACAGAAGAGCAGTGGCGAAAGGCTGTCCCCCTGAAATATTCCTCGCTGGATCCTGATGTCTGGAATTGTTATTTGTCCTTCTTTGTGGTTAAGTGTAATTGTAGTTTTCCACTTAGCCATCTGGACCTCCAGAAAAGTTTTAATCTCTGGGCTGATGTTATACAGCTCCAGACAGCGTATTATCCAGGAGTGGGGGATGCTGTCGAATGCCTTTTTGTAGTCGATCCACGCCACGCTTAAATTTCTCTCACGCCTCTTGCAGTCTTCCAGGATGGTTTTATTAATGAGTAGTTGTTCTTTGGCTCCCAGCTTATTTCTTATGCAGCCTTTTTGCTGTGGCTGCAAGTAGTTTTCTGAGTCCAGATGTTCATAAATGGCCTCAGTAATGATTCCTGTCAGCCATTTGTATGTGGTCGGGAGGCAACAGATGGGTCTGTATTTATTGACTTGTTGGGTTTCAAGACTCTTGGGCAGGAGTATGGTGTTTCCATATGTGAGCCACTCTGGTGCTTCTTCCTCTCCCCCAACAAGTCGGTTAAATGCCTCTGCGTAGTGTTTGTGTAGTGCTGTTATTTTTTTGAGCCAGAAGTTTGGTATTTTATCTATTCCAGGGGATTTGAAGTTAAGGTATTTCCTGATTTTTTCTTGAGCTGTTTCTTCTGTGATTTTTAATGAGGGCATCTGTTGTTTTCCTTTATTTTTCTCAGCAATGGTTTGAATCCAATTATTATTTTTATGTTGAACTGGGTCCTCAAACAGATTTCTCCAGAATGTTTCCAGTTGGGTTTTCTCAGGAGGTACCTCTACTTCAATAGTTTCATCTATCAACCTCCTGTAGACTTGTTTTGGGTTCTGTGCAAATAATTTATTTATCAGTTTTGAGTTCTCTCTCCGTTGCCTGTTTCTGATTTGAGCTGCTAGGGCCTTGACTTGCGCCTGGTGCTCTGCTATTTTTCCTATTATTTGCTCTTTCCTAATGTTGTATTTTTTTTGGATTCTGTTGATTACTCTCAGTAATTTAGTATTGCAGTTTTGGTTCTGTATGTAGTAAGTCATTTGAGAAATTTCTGCCCTAAATTGATTAATTTTTCCTTGAAGTTTATTTTTCCAAATGGGTGTAGAGATTTTTGTTTTGGTTTGACGTTCAGTTTTTTCTTTATGCTGTGGAGCTAGCTTACTCTGCACATACCACGCTGCACCAAAGTTTATGCAGTTAAGCTCTGTCAAACTGACCCCCTGAGGTACAAGGTCACATAGGCCTCTGTTGACCTTTTGCAGTAGTAATTTGAATTCTTTATTCTCTTTAAGCTTAATTAATTTTGGACGTTCGTTCATTGTCATTTTTTTTGTTTCTTCTATTTTGTTGGCAAGTTCCTCTTCCATTTCTAGTTGATGTTGGCTCATTTCTATTTGGGGGTTGATCTGTTTCCTTATTGGATCCTGGTCGACACTCCCCCTTGTTGCTTCATCAGGATGTTCTGATTCTGAGCCAGAAGTTGCAGGGGATTCGCCTGGGTGGCCTGGTGGCACCTCTGTAGGGTGTGTTTGACAAGGTTGTTCCAGAGGTTTTTCAGTTAGTGGTAATGGTAGTGGACACTCAACTGGGCAGATGTTATTCTGTGCCATTTTTTCTATTTCAGTGTGCATGTACTCCAATTGTTGCTCTGTGAAGTACCTTTGGGTGAGGAAGTTGTGTCTCTGGGTTGTGAGTTTGGCTCGGGGTACGCCAGCTTTATCCGGGCAGTGATGGAAAAAGATTCGCTGCCACTCATTGCATCGTTCCCGCTGGTTGCTGTGTTTCATCTTGGCGTACTCGGTTGCCCATATTAAAACCCATCTTTCCTCCATGCTCCACTGACTTTGTTTGTATTCTTGTTGTTCAAATAGGTTGGCATCTTGATAATCTTTTATTGCTTGGGCTTGAGCTTCATATTTGATCTTTTCTATTTCTTCTTGTTGTAAGTATTTTGAGACCTGAGAGACTATAGATGTTAATTTGGAGGTGGTGGTGGCTGCTTTCTTTTCTGGTGGTAGCTCGGATTCTCTGATCTTCTCCTCAAATACATGCTTTTTCCTTCTGCCCCACTTCTCATACCTTGAATAGGCGTAGCAGGACAGAATAACTTTCTTCTCATCAAGGGACCATTTTACAGTTTCTTCTTTTCTTGTATACCGTTTAGTCCTTTTTTGATCTTGTTGGGGCCCAGGACCAGATCTGTGCTGGTCTGATGGGGATCCCGGTTGAGTGTTTGTGACACTCGAAGACGAAGCTGCACCATCGCTCTCAACAGCCCGCCTAGTGCAGAAACGAGCTGAGGGGACCGTTTTATCCTGGTCAGTACCTTTCCAGCATCTTTTTCCTGTATTATTCATTTTTCATATTTGGTTCCTCATCGTCCACGGCTTCTTATTGGTTATTCGAAGCTACCCTCGCCATGATTACTCATATTGAGGGGGTACCCCCCATCCGCGACCCGGGGGACGCGCTGGCTAGCCTGAGGGAAAAGGCCACCAGCTTCTCACCTGTGTGAATTCTCATGTGAGTTTTCAAAATATCAAGTCGATTAAAACTCTGCCCACATGTTTTACAAGAAAATGGTTTTTCACCTGTGTGAATTCTCATGTGAGTTTTCAAATCACTACGTTGATAACAACTTTGCCCACATGTTTTACAAGAAAATGGTTTTTCACCTGTGTGAATTCTCATGTGAGTTTTCAAACTATCAAGTCGAGTAAAACTCTGCCCACATGTTTCACAAGAAAATGGCTTCTCACCTGTGTGTATTCTCATGTGAGTTTTCAAATGGCTACGTTGTTTACAACTGTGCCCACATGTTTTACAAGAAAATGGCTTCTCACCTGTGTGAGTTCTCATATGGTTTTTTAAAGTACCACTTTCATTAAATCTTTGCCCACACGTTTCACAAGAAAATGGCTTCTCACCTGTGTGAATTCTCATGTGAGTTTTCAAACTATCAAGTCGATTAAATCTCTGCCCACACGTTTCACATGAAAATGGCTTCTCACCTGTGTGGATTCTCATGTGAGTTTTCAAATGACTACGCTGATTACAACTGTATCCACATGTTTCACAAGAAAATGGCTTCTCACCTGTGTGAATTGTCTTATGAACTGAAAATTCCCTCTTCTTCCTGAATCTTTTCCCACACATGTTGCATACATGTGACTTAACTGTGTGATGTTTCTTCTTCTGGGCCTCATGGTTACAGTTTTTGTCATTAAAAGAAAATTTTACAGACTTTTCACCTGTGTCAGTATCACACTGATTCTCTGACATGGAGGAGTTGTCTACATTGTTGCGGTCACTTCTGTTTTTGTGAAGTCTCTTCTTTGGCTTTGGCTCTTCATGTTTATTTGATCCTGGGTTTGCATTCTTACCTGCTACCTGGTCTTGGCTCTCAGTGTCAGGAGAGTTGCGAGAGAGGAGCTGCTCACCGTTTGGTTCAGTTTCACTCTTGTCATTGTCCTCATCAGTAGGAGTCACCATGAAGGTATCAGTCTCTTGTTTCAGTACAAAGTGTTTTTCCTCCTGACTGCTACAGAGTTCTTCTTCTTCCTCTTTAACCTGTGCAGCATCTTGTTCCTCCTGGTCCAGACTGGAGTTCCTCTCCTGGGTACAGAGCTGCTGGACAGTGAGAACCTCCTCTTCCTTACAGTCATGTAGCTGTGGAGCTTCTGGGGGGACAAAGAGACACAGAAAATGCTAATAACAGAAAAACCAGAAAAAATAAAGACACTGACTGGTGAAAAAAGTCACCACCTTGTAACCAATATTTCTTAAGGTGCATTCAGACAACATGAATGCGTGGCGCGAATACATGTAAAGTTAATGTAAACATACGTAAGACCCACAAGTGATGAATCTCTTTCAGATTCAACAAGTTATTTAAAGGGGACAAAATTATTTTTCACATGCTACCATGGTTCCCTGAGGTCTGAAAGGGGACACAGGATGAAAACTTTACTTTTTCAGTGCTTTCACACATGAATTGTCTATCTGGAGTGGCTTTAAAAAAACACAACCTTTCACTTGTTAGGGTCCACCATGATCTCACTAGGTCTCCTTCAGTGAACATTTCTGATTTGTCACCAGTTGTGATGTGATGGTTCCATCTTTTACTTGGAAAAACTGAAATTTAAGGTGTGTCTAACAAGTACTGATGTAGTTGTGTTGTCAGGTTTTCACTTGTGAAGACAGGTGAGCTGTGGTAATATAGAGTTGAATTCATTCCTTGGAGTCAATATGGCTGAGCCCGTGCCCAGCACATCAACAGTAGTATAAAATGTACGATTTATTATTATACAAGAGATAGTTCCAACCAAGCAATTTGATTGGACAATAGGGGTTCATGGAGTTACTAAAATCCATGATAAGTAGTGCATTGCCCGTAGAACGCAAGTATTCCTGTCTGAAACAGGTATCCCAATTAGGCTTTACAGGTGTTATGTTTCGCCCCTCGGGGCAGATAACTGGACTCAGATTAATAGCAAGCCCATCCATCCATCCATCGTCTACCGCTTTTCCGGAGGTCCGGGTCGCGGAGGCAGCAGTTCAAGCAGAGAAGCCCAGACTTCCCTCTCCCCAGCCACCTGCTCCAGCTCTTCAGAGGGGATACCAAGGCGTTCCCAGACTAGCTGGGAGACATAGTCTCTCCACCGAGTCCTGGGTCTGCCCCGGGGTCTCCTCCCAGTGGGACGTGCCTGAAACACCTCAAGTGGGAGGCGAGCAAGCGTTTGACATTTTATTAACAAACTCTAAAATAACTCCAAAGCTGAACTGAACAGGCAAGACTTGGTAGGGCAGACAAAAAACTCACTGACAGAACAAATTCACAAAGCACGCAAGACAGGGCTGTGCGGGAGCGTGTGTAAATGCTAGAATGACGATCAATGACGCAGCGCCAAACAGAGGAGCTGCGTCCTTTAAATAGTGCAACAACATAATCATGAAACACGGGACAGGTGGAGAAATCAATGATTACAACAGCTGACAAGAGCAGGCGGGGCTAACACAGAGGGAGCTAACACAGAGGGAGACACAGGGGAGACATGACCTTCACACACAATGACAGAACAGAGTTCAGATCAAAAATAGTACTAAATAACTGATGGGATAATTTTGTGTTCTTTATCTTTGGTACCTCAGAGTCTGGGTGAAAATGTACAAGGACAACTAGCTGGACATTTATCTGGTTGTTCCCATGTGAACGTTCTGTGTCTGAAGAAGGGAGACAGTCTGGAAGAGCCAGCCTGAACCAGATATTCTCTCATGGATAGTTTTGAAAACAGGATGCTTAAAGTCTAAAAGTTGTGTATGTGATTCAGAACAATTCCCAGAGCTGACTGAGTATATCACTTATTGTTCTCCACTGATCGGTGCATATTAAATTTGCTGAAACTTCAATCCTGCCTGATTCTTTGACTACTGGTTGAAGAGAATTTTTTCAACAATAACATTGGGAATAGAATCATAGCACCAACAGACAATAATAAATACAGAAAATACAACATGAACCCAAAAAACAAAACACACAAAAAAACAGAAATAAATTCAGAGTAGGAATGACCCTATAGTCATCCTTGACATAGCCCCCCCTTCCCCCAAGGGGTGGCTTCCAGACACCCCACAACATTACATCATCAACAAAACACAAAAACACCCTCCCAGGGTGGGTGATGGGGGCCCAAGGCCAGGCGGGCCAAAACAAAATTTTCTCCCCCCTCACAGAGCCAAAAAAAACAAGGAGTACCGATCATGGGGCATAACCAAAAACCACAGCCCAAAACCAAAAACGAAAACTGGTTGGGTGGTCTGCCCAAGTCCCAGGGCCACCTGACCAAAAAACAAGGCGGGTCAGGTGGTCTACCGGAGCCTTTGAGCCACCAAGTGGTAGAAAACACATGAGTCCTTAGCTCTGAAAACAACACAGGATCTTCTCGAACCAAAGAAAACAAAGTACTTTCATGATCATGAGATAACATGGAAACATTAAACTTAAGAGATGACAACAAGGAACTTAAAAACTCAGGAGATGAAATGATGGACCTTTTACCCTCTGGGGGTGACAACATGGACATCTTACCCACTGGAAATAATAGCACAGACATCTTCCCCTCTGAAGGTAACAACCTGGGAACCCTACCCTCAAAAGACAACCACATGGATATCTCAACCTCAGGAGATGACAACATGGCTTCTTTGACTTCTAGAGGTGACAACATAGACATTTTACCCTCTAGAGGTGACGACAGCATTTTGGCCTCGGGGGGGGGGGTGAAAACTTTGTAACACTGACCTCAGGAGGTGAAAATTTGGTAACATAGACCTCTGGAGGTGAAAATATGGTAACACAGACCTCTGGAGGTGAAAACCTGGTAACAAGGACCTCTGGGGGTGAAAACTTAGTAACTTGAACCTCTGGAGAGCATAAGAGTCTCTTGCTCAAACACTGCTTCCTGAGGTGTGCTAATCATAACAGCGGATGACTGGTGAGCGCTAGCCTCAGAAACACATGATGGAGGAATTACGGCCACAGGCACACATGATGGGAAATCCTCGGCCTCCGGGACACTAGAGGTGAGCCGACCATCGGCGAAACCAGACAACAAGGGCTGAAGGTCCTTAAGTCCAGCTGTCTGGGAATCTATCCCCAAACCAGCCACCTCAGATGGGTATGAAGAAACATTGGCTAGGGGTCTCCTGACCTCGGAAACATCGACCGGAACATAGTCCTCCTGTGACCCCAACCAGGCCACCTTGAACGATGGAGAAGGGCAGGATAAGGTGTCACCAAAACCACCAGGAGCTAGGCAAGACTTAACTAATACTGATGTTATGAAAGTAAAGAAAAGTACTTGCCTGAGCTCCTTATGCTCTGCTGCAGGGGTGACCTCAGGACGAGGAACACAGACAGGCGGGGGAGTAACAGGGACTAGGGAGTGACGTAGAACAGGTACGGGAACCAGGGAACAATGTAGAGCAGGTACTGGAGCAGTGGAATGACATGGAGCAGAAACTGGAGCAGTGGAATGATGTGGAGCAGGAACTGGAGCTGGATGGCACCCTGGAGCAGCCACTGGAGGTGGGGAACAATGTGGAGCAGACACTGTGGAACAACGCAGAGCAGGAACTGAAGCCGTGGCATGACATGAAACAGGAACTAGAGCAGTGGAATGATGTGGAATGGAAACTGGAGCAGTTGAATGACGTGGTGCAGGAACTGGAGCTGGGTGGCACAGTGGAGCAGGCACCGGAGCTGGGGAACAATGCAGAGCAGACACTGGAACTGTGGAACAATGCAGCGAAGGAACTGAAGCCGTGGAGTGACGTGGAACAGGAACTGCAGCTGGGTGGTGCCGTGGAGCAAGTTCTGAAGCTGGAACGTCCATAGCCAGCTGGATCTGACCCAGTTGGGACACATGCTCAGGAAAGAGCTACGGCTTATTGTCCAGCATTAACTCCTCCTGGGTGGGCACAGCCTGCCAACGCTCCTCCTGTTCCTCCTTGTCACCCTCACACAGGGATTCTAAAGCAGTAGTCCCAATTCGGCAAACCTTGTCATCCAGCAGTGTCAGTGTGGGGGCAGCTGCTGCTAGTGGGCCCTCAGAAGCAGCACACTTCTCCCAGACGATCCGGTTTCCACCCAGAATTGGCAAACACTCAGACAAAACACAAGCAGATGCTGGTGAGGACTGAGGGATGGAGATGCCAGCAGAAAAAATGGCAGAGACTGGTGGTAAGAGCTCAGCAGCAGCAGACGGCCGCTGCCGGCCCGTCCCACCAGGAACCCGGCAAGACCTATCATTTATAGATGTTAAAAAATGAACGGGTACTTGCCTGAGTTCCTGCTCTGTGGACGTTAACTGTCCAGATGTCTCCCTCTGGGTGGCTCCAGAGATCATCTGGCTGGGAGCTGTGGGTGAAGAGGCAGAGCGACGAGAGGAGTGTCATCTCCTCAAATTTTCTTTCCACCCAGGGTCCCCAAATGCCAACTTGTAGCTGAGAAGCTCTCCACTCCGCCGGAGAACAGATGGTCGGAAAGCTGGCTCCGGCAAGAAGGAGTCTGTTGGTGATGGAGGTTGTGGAGGAAGGGCCAGTCTCCAAATCTGGAGATGAGAGTGCAAACTCGGTCTAGCTGCCATCAAGTTTGCTACCCCCCACCCCCCAGCAATCCCAAGCATCCTCCAGGAAAAAGCTGCTTCGAGCTGCAGCCACCAGATCCTCCACCGCGGCCACAACCTCATGCTCATTGCGGCTCCACCTCCTCCTCCTGCCAGACTCGCCCACTGAGTCCATTACTTATGGCTGCGTCATTCTGTCATGTTTCGCCCCTTGAGGCAGATAACTGGACTCAGCTGTGTAGCGAGCGTTTGACATTTTATTAACAAACTCAAAAATAATTCCAAAGCTGAACTGAACAGGCAAGACTTGGCAGGGCAGACAAAAAACTTGCTGACAGAAAAAACTCACGAAGCAGGCAAGACAGGGCTGTGCAGGAACGTGTGTAAACGCCAGAATGACGATCAATGACGCAGCGCCAAACAGAGGAGCTGCGTCCTTTAAACAGTGCAACAACATAATCATGGCAGCGCGGTGGCGGAGTGGTTAGCACTGTGGCAGCACAGCAACTCACCCTTGGCCGGGGGATCCTGGGTTCGATCCCAGCCCCCGACCAACAGTGATCTGTGTGGAGTTTGCATGTTCTCCCATGTCTGCGTGGGTTTACCACGGGATTTCTCTGGTTTCCTCCCACATGCCAAAAACATGCATGTTAGGTCAATTGGCATCGACCGGGGATTCTAAATTGCCCTTAGGTATGATTGTGAGAGTGAAGGGTTGTCTGTCTCTCTGTGTTGGCAGTGGAATGGACTGGCCATCTGTCCAGGATGTACCCTGCCTCTCGCCCAAAGATGCTGGGATAGGCTCCAGCCCCCCTGTGACTCGAAAAAGATTAAACGGAAGAAGATGGATGGATGGACAGCATAATCATGAAACAGGGGACAGGTGGAGAAATTAATGATTTCAAACAGCTGACTAGAGGATTCGAGGCTAACACACACATAGAGGGAGACGCAGGGGAGACATGACCCTCAAACACAATGACAGAACAGTTCAGATCATAAATAATACTAAATAACAATGGGAACAGAATCATAGAACCAACAAACAATAATAAATACAGAAAATACAACATGAACCCAAAAAACTAAACACACAAAGAAACACAGAAATAAATTCAGAGTAGGAATGATCCTATGGTCATCCCTGACAACAGGCCCAAATGTAGGCTGTGTCTGAAAGTGGAATACAGAGGTGTAGCCTGTATGTAGGCAATCACATGTTAGATTTTGACAAATATAAAAGGGAGTAGATGGCACTAAGATTTATTTGATTGTGTGAATATTAATTACAGAATACCTAAATAATAAAAATAAATGGGACATCCAATATTCGCGACTGTTTCAGATCCCTTTATTTGTTTGTCAGATTACATATTTGTCTGATCTTTTATCACTTATATTCAAAATAATAGTGTATCTTCACTTTGGGGAATGGAAGATGTTCAGTCATCATAACAATTTTAGTTTCTATCACTGTTTAGTGATGAGTTCAGTGTAATATTGAATTTCTTCTGTGTATCGTCAATAAACTCATGCAGTACTATAACAGTACATGTTTACAAATATGTGAGACCCATTGTAGTGCATCAGTTTATATTTTAGCAATATTTTGTTATTAAAAGGTTTTCTAAAACTTTAATGCTAAGATTGAGGTGGTGCTTATATCATCACACTGGGGCAGTACTGAGGCCAAATAATGATCTGAACCTTGAGGGCGTGACTGGCGACGACTAACAATGTGAGCGCCACGGCTCTATTGTGTTTGCTTTTTATTGATGTGAGAAGATTATTTATTATTATTATCATTATTCCACCTAAATGATCACATTTTTGACCCTCTAAACATTAACCAAAATGGATTTTTTTTTTGCACACACCTCAGACCCAATGAAAAATTTTATAAACTGGAAAAAATATGTGCCCCATGCTGAAAACTTTCCAACGTATCCAGCGTATGGTTGATACATCCCGCATTCGTGGCCCAAAGATTATAGGGCCTTCCCCATGTTTTTTTTTTTTAAACCTTTGCAGTCTGTACCATCAGCTGTCCATGCTGTACTGACAGATATGCCAAAATGTCAGAATATCAGAGGAGGAGGATCCAATCAGCTGATCGCTCGAACCACAGAGCTCAGCTGTTTTCCATGATAAATCAGCCTCTGGGCAAAAACACACTAGATGCTTTATCTTTGTTTCACTTTATTGAAAATAACTTTTTTTTTATCACCATCAGTTAGCGTGCCTTTGAGCCAGGTCGTGTCTGGCCACTGCTTCTCCTGGCATGTTCTGTGTTGATTTGTCAGACCCGGTCCCCGCTGACACTCCGCCCAGTTTGCTCGTGGACCTCGTGTTCTCCACGTATGTCGAATGATTGTTTAGAACTACGCAATCACAGCAACTTTATGGTATAAATTTTTAAGCAGTAAATCTTCAGTATTATGTTTTTCTAGTCAAATTTGTCATTTTTCACTTCCTCATTTTGTCCTGGGAATACTGTAGTGACTGACAGGTCCTGATGCCGCGTATTATCCAATAAGCATGGGGTCAATCTGAAACCCCGCCCACACTTCTTGAAGCCAGGGCATGAAGAGACACAGAGTGGTGACAGAGCGGTGACTAAACTTTTATTGATAAAAATTGCATACAGTGCATCCGGAAAGTATTCACAGTGCGTCCCTTTATCCACATTTTGTTACGTTCCAGCCTTATTCCAAAAGGGATCAAATTAATTTCTTTCCTCAAAATTCTACACACAATACCCCATAACGACAATAAAAAAACTAAGAAATCACATGTACATAAGTATTCACAGCCTTTACTCAGTACTTTGTTGATGCACCTTTGGCAGCAATTACAGCCCAAGTCTTTTTAAATATGATGCCACAAGCTTGGCACACCTATCTTTGGGCAGTTTGGCCCATTCCTCTTTGCAGCACCTCTCAAGCTCCATTAGGTTGGATGGGAAGCGTCGGTGAACAGCCGTTTTAAGATCTCTCCAGAGATGTTCAATTGGATTCAAGTCTGGGCTCTGGCTGGACCACTCAAGGACATTCACAGAGTTGTCCTGAAGCCATTCCTTTGATATCTTGGCTGTGTGCTTAGGGTTGTTGTCCTGCTGAAAGATGAACCGTCGCCCCAGTCTGAGGTCAAGAGTGCTCTGGAGCAGGTTTTTATCCAGGATGTCTCTGTATATTGCTGCATTCATCTTTCCCTCCATCCTGACTAGTCTCCCAGTTCCTGCCACTGAAAAACATTCCCACAGCATGATGCTGCCACCACCACTGGGGTGGTTATGAGCGGTGCCTGGTTTCCTCCAAGCATGACGCCTGGCATTCACGCCAAAGAGTTCAATCTTTGACTCATCAGACCAGAGAATTTTGTTTCTCATGGTCTGAGAGTCCTTCAGGTGTCTTTTGGCAAACTCCAGGCAGGCTGCCATGTGCCTTTTACTAAGGAGTGGCTTCCGTCTGGCCACTCTACCATACAGGCCTGATTGGAAGATTGCTGCAGAGATGGTTGTCCTTCTGGAAGGCTCTCCTCTCTCCACAGAGGAATGCTAGAGCTCTGACAGAGTGACCATCAGGTTCTTGGTCACCTCCCTGAGAAGGCCGTTCTCCCCCATTCGCTCAGTTTAGATGACCGACCAGCTCTAGGAAGAGTTCTAGTTGTTCCAAACTTCTTCCATTCATGGATGATGAAGGCCACTGTGTTCATTTGGACCTTCAAAGCGGCAGAAATTTTTCTGTACCCTTCCCCAGATTTGTGCCTCGAGACAATCCTGTCTCGGAGGTCTACAGACAATTCCTTTGACTTCATGCTTGGTTTGTGCTCTGACATGCACTGTTGATTGTGGGACCTTATATAGACAGGTGTGTGCCTTTCCAAATCATGTCCCGTCAACTAAATTTACCACAGGTGGACTCCAATTAAGGTGTAGAAACATCTCGAGGATGATCAGTGGAAACAGGATGCGCCTGAGCTCAATTTTGGGCTTCATGGCAAAGGCTGTGAATACTTATGTACATGTGATTTCTTAGTTTGTTTGTTTTTTAATAAATTTGCAAAAATCTCAAAAAAACTTCTCACGTTGTCATTATGGGGTATTGTGTGTAGAATTTTGAGGAAAAAAAATACATTTAATCCTTTTTGGAATAAGGCTGTAACATAAAAAAATGTGGAAAAAGTGAAGCACTGTGAATACTTTCCAGATGCACTACGTATATTTTGACTGATTGACTTCATACTCGGGGATGCACACCCCGTAACCTCAGCAAAGCATGTATAAAACCTTAGGTCGGGCTGACGAATGGTTCAAGAGATATGAGTGAAACAGACAGACAGACACACACACACACACACACACAGATTTGGTGCATTTAAAGATAGATTACACTGCCGTGTTTAACTGGATATGTATCACTCCGCTTCAAAGGTGTTCATGTAACCATTAACTACTAACACTAATTTACTGTCAACTAACTCTCAGTGACAACTGCAATACTGTGTTGAATACCTTAATTTCCACAGTGAGGCACTGTTTGAAAAGATTTCTTACCTGATCCAGAAGTCCCACCTTTTTGAAAAAAGCTTTATTCAGTTAACAGTCTGCCGTTGCATAAACATGGTGAAGCTATTTCACGTCGATTTAAAAAAAATAGACAATGCTAGAGTCTGATTTATTGTCTCGATTAACAAACCACAACACCTTTGTGGTGATGGACTCTTTGTTTTACCTGAAAATGCAAAGAAAGGCGAGTGAAGTGTGCCAAATCGCTAGCATGCTAGCTACTAGCCACCGGCAAGCTACAGGCATTTGGCTATATTTTGATCTCGGGTCTTCTGCAGTACCGACTCAACGGGTATGTTTTATAAACACTTGTTACTTTTGCACTTGACAATATTTAATTTGTTTACATGTGTGTGAAATGACAATAGACGTCCTCATGCTGATTGAGATGTTTAGCAACAGTTACTGGCTACATTTAGAATGGACTATTTTATCTCAGCAGCACAAAATAACTGGTTAAACAAACAAATCATAATATTTTGTCCAGTATTGCTGTCATGTAATAAATTGTGCTTGCGGAACTGTTGTATAAAAGCAATATTACACTCAAGGTCGTTACGGTATCATGAATATACTAACTATGGGTGTGATACTGTAATACCCTCCTAGACGTATCATATTTGCAGTTACTATATTCATTGATACTGTAACTCCCTCTCATTTAATATTGCTTCAGTAATTCTGTTTTATACATCTCTTCTAATTCAATTCAACTTTATTTATACTGCGCCACATCACAACAAAAGCCGTCTCGTGGTGCCACAGTGCAGAAAAAACCACACAGTCTCAGAAAAACCCAGTAATCAGACGATCCCCTATGAGCAAGTACTAGGCGACAGTGGAGAGGAAAAACTCCCATTTGGAAGGAAGAAACCTCTAGCAGAACCAGGCTCAGGGAGGGGCAGTCATCTGCGGCGACTGGCTGGGGGTGAGGGGATAGGGAAGATGGAGAAAACAGACATAAAAAACATAACAGTAAGATGCCAAGTACATTATTGGAGGGAAACCAGCAGTATGGATCAGATAACAACAGAAAAAAAGTGGGGTTAAGAGACACAAAATCCCTCCTTAAGAGTAAACTATATTAAAAAGGAAGGATTTTACCCTGTTCTTAAAAACAGAGACCGAGTCTGACTCCCGGACCCAGAGTGGTAACTGATTCCAGAGAGAAGGGGCTTGGTAGCAGAAGGCTCTGCGTCCCACTGTACTTTTGGAGATTCTGGGCACCACAAGTAAGCCAGCATTTTGGGAGTGTAATGCTCTATTAGGATGGTAAGGTAGTATCAGATCTTTTATATATTGGGAGGCCTGATTGTTAAGAACTTTGAAAGTAAGAAAAAGGATTTTAAACTTGATTCTAAGTTCTATGGGAAGCCAATGACGGGAGGACAGAACCGGGGAGATATGATCTCTTTTTCTAGAACCAGTTAAAACTCAAGCAGCAACTGAAGATTTTTTAAGGATACTTTAGGCCAACCAGATAATAGCGAATTACAATAATCTAATCGAGAGCTGACAAAGGCGTGAATCAGTTTCTCAGCATCCTTCAGAGACGAGATGCTCCTGATCTTGGCAATATTGCGTAGATGATAGAAGGCAGTCTTAGAAACAGTTTTAATATGTGAATTAAATGACCAATCTTGATCAAAAATAACTCCAAGGTTCATCACAGAACTGTTCGGAGTGAGCGTGGCAGCATCTAAATTAAAGGCATAATTTGAAAAGGAATTTCTAAGATGTTTTGGGCCAACAACAATGACTTCAGTCTTATCAGAGTTTAATAGTAAAAGATTACAAGTCATCCAAGCTTTGATGTCCTTAAGACAGGCATCTAACTTGGCTAATTGATTACAATCATCGGGCTTCATTGACAGGTATAGTTGTGTGTCGTCTGCATAACAGTGAAAATGTATACAGTGCTTTCTGATGATATTACCTAACGGGAGCATATATAGAATAAAAAAAGTAGGGCCCAACACAGGCCCCTGTGGAACTCCATGACTGAGCTTAGAGTTGGAAGAAAATTCATCATTGATATGGACAAACTGAAATCTATCGGACAAATAAGATCTAAACCACTGCAACGGAGTTCCACTCAGTCCAACCAAGTGCTCTAATCTATCAAGTAGAATGGCATGATCGATAAGTGTCAAAGGCTGCACTGAGATCTAAAAGAACAAGAACAGAGACAAGTCCATTATCAGATGCAGTCAGGAGGTCATTAGTGACCTTGACTAAGGCAGTGCTGTGATGAGCTCTGGACCCAGATTGAAACTCCTCAAACAAACCAACTCCCTGCAAATGGTCAGATAATTGCACAGCAACAACTCTTTCCAAGATTTTTGAAATGAAAGGCAAATTAGAGATTGGTCAATAATTGGCCAAAACTCCAGGATTGAGCGTCGTTTTTTTGAGTAAGGGTTTAATTACAGCAGTTTTCAAAGCCAGTGGTACATAACCCAGAGTTAAAGAAGACTTAATTATAAGAAGAATATGGCTACCAATAATTGGGAAGATAATTTTAAATAACCTGGAAGGAATAGGGTCCAAAAGGCAAGATGAAGGCTTAGATGAGGAAACTGTTTTATCCAGGAGGAAGAATCTGACAGATTTCATCTCTAATAGATAAAATTTTAAGATTGAAAAAGTTCAGAAAGTCCTGACTAGAAAGCTCAGGGGGGATGCGAGGATTGACGGAATCCTGGCTCTTTGTAAGCCTGGCTATAGTGTTGAAGAGAAACCTGGGGTTATTCTTGTTTGCTTCTATTAATGCATAATAATAGCTTGATCTAGCTTTTCTCAGAGATTTTTTATAGATTAAACGATTTCTCCATGCTAGTAGAATTCATCTGAATTAGCTGAACGCCATTTCCTCTCCAATTGACGAGTTTTCTGTTTTAAGCCACGAGTTTCTGAGTTAAACCATGGGGTTAGAAATCTCTGGTTAGACTTTTTCTTTTTTAAAGGGGCTACCAAATCTAGAGTCCGATGCAGAGAGGCAATAACACCATCAACCATGCTATCAATCACGAATGGAGCAGACTCTCCATCATTTATTTCAGCTGTTTCTGTTGTATTGACCCATGGCATAGAGGAGACAATCTGCGAAAATTTAGCAACAACGTCATCAGAAAGACATCTGCTGTAGTAGTATTTTTCTTTAGGAAATAAGTGATCAGAGATAATGAAATCAAAAATTAACAGACAATGGTCAGACATTACGGGATTATGAGGAGAAACTACCAGATTTTTGATATCTATACCATAAGTCAAAACAAGGTCCAATGTATGGTGGAAATAATGGGTAGAATTTTTTACTTTTTGGGAAAACCCCATTGAGTCTAAAATTGAATTGAATGCCTTATTAAGACAGTCACTCTCTACATCAACATGTATACTAAAGTCCCCTACAATAATTATTCTATCAGATTTCAGCATTAAATCAGCTAAAAATTCGGCAAATTCAGATAGACGCTCTGAATAGGCAGTGGGAGCATGATAAACTATGGCAAAGAGAATTGGGTTCAAGCCAAGATTGCCAACAGGTCCCACACTGAGGACCAGACCTTCAAAGGAATTAAAACATAATTTTTGCTTAACATTAACTAGTAATTTAGAATGGAAAATTGCCGCCACTCCACCACCACGACCAGAACCTCTGGGGTTATGACAGTTTAAATACCCAGAAGGAGTTGATTCATTCAGACCAACATAATTGTTTTGCCCAAGCCAGGTCTCTGTGAGGGTGAGCAGATCGATCTGATGATCGATTAATAGATCATGAACCAGAAGAGACTTAAGGCCCTTTTCCACTAGCACGCTTTTGCGCGACACGGGACGGCTCAGCACGCTTTGTACGCTTTTCCACTAGCCCCAACACGGTTTAACAGCCGCGATTCTCAGCCCCGCTCCAGGGCAGGGTACAGCAGTGCTGAGCTGGGCCGTGTTGTGACGTTAACAGACTGGTCGCCGCTGATTGGTCAGGTCGTAACCGGCGCTGATTGGTCAGGTTGTAACCGCCCCTCTCCTCCTCCTCTTCTGCCGAATCTTCACGACCTTCTCAATAAAGTTTTTGAAAAAAAAAAAAAAAGAATCTTCACGACCGCCATTACTCAGCGCGCAACCACTGTTGGCGGTTTATTTTCAGTGTATTGCTGTGCTATTTTCATTTATTCTCTATCAAAAATGGCTTCGCGTAATAAGGGTGTTCCATGGACCAAAAAGGAGGTGCAGTGTCTGCTCACTGAATTCTCAGACGAACGCATCCAGCGCGAGTTGGACGGAGCCACCCAGAATGAAAAAATATACCGGGAGGTCTCGACATCGGAGTCCTTTAACGGTGAGTTTTAATTTTTTTTTATTGTGCGTTTTTTCGCAAATATATTCGGTAAGACGCTCAGTTTATTTATGCAATAAAAAAGCTGTTCATTTGTGGATGATGATCGCTCTGCAGCAGCACACTGCGGACTCACGCTTTTCTTTTAATTATTCATGTGAACAATACGCTGAAATAAGCTTATATAATCTTGTTAAAACTATTGTCTTTTCTGTATATCTTGCACTTTAGTGCTGTATTTTATTGTGTGCATTTTCCTTGTAGAATCATCCCACGCGTCCGCCGTGCCAGCCCGCCCGGATTCTCCAATGTGAATCTGTCCCGCCACCAGGCGCAAAATCTATTCAATGATAAATATTTGCAACATTTAAATGAGGTTGCAGAAAACGCGAGGGTATCCCAGGAGCTGGCAGAGACGGCTTCATTCAACCGAGCCTTCCTGACCCAGAGCTGGCAGAGACGGCTTCATTCAACCGAGCCTTCCTGACCCAGTTTGGGAAGCTGGTGTAGAGGCACTCAGTGGTCGGCGTGTATAAAATGTCGATTAACCTTCATGTTGTGTTGCAAAGTTTTTTTTTTTTTATTTTATTATTTTGTATATAATAAAATGGAATTGTTTTTGAAAGTGTGGTTTGTCTGTTATAACACTGAATTATAAAACCAGTATAATTACATAGAAATTCCATTGCCTAGTCTGATGAAAATGATGCTGATCATCCTGTCAGGGGTCAACCATTGTAAAGGTAATGTAATTTTTAACTAGACCAAAAAACAAATGTTTTTGTAAGCTTTCTGTTCTTTTTATTGAAATATCATAAAAAATTAGCACCACATGATCCAGTTCTAAACTTTGGGTAAATTTTTTATGTTAACTTATAAGAAGTTGCACAGTTGGACTTTAAAATGCAGCAGGAGAGACTGATCAAGCTTACAAGTCAAAGTAGGTAAAAAAGTAAGTATATGTAAATTGAATGTTCTATCGGCATTCCAAATTCAGAGAATTACAATACTTTAGAAGGAGTGTAGCATCATCTAAACGGAAAATACTAATACTGTTGTTCCAAACGACCTGAAGGTGAAAAACATGAATTTTTTTTATTCAGTACATCCAAAATGCCCTAGGATGTAAAAAATAATACAATTTGGTGTTGGCCAGTGTGCCACTGTCTCATTATTTAATACGAATAAAAACAAGTTTCAGCTCATTATTTCTAGGTCATTTGGCAGTTAATTCAAACCAAAAGTGACTTGTGTTGTTGCAGCTTTTTTATCAGAGAGTTTCTCCAGTTTTGGAGCATATAATCATCCGTCCCTTAACTGTTAAACATTAAATAACAGCAGACAGATTGGCAAAGGATACACAATTGTGTTGCTGTTGCCCAAAACCGCTGTGACCCACTGCTTGTGGTGCTACCTTTCATGTGTGTGCTTTTTATGAATATTCACACGTTTTTGTAAGTACAAGTGGGATAGTATTAAATTGAAATATAACATATTTCTAATAATGTTTACTTTTTGCAAATATTTACTTATTTTGAAAGTAAAAGTTGGATAGGATTAAATTGACATATAACACGTTTCTCAATAGTGACAGTACTAGTATATGGAGGAATTCTGGGTCATATTAGCATCTGTTCTTCATCATAATGGGTTTGGGCGGGGGGGGGGGTCTAATCATGTGCCATGGAGGGCCAAGACCCTGCAGGCTTTACCTCCAACCAGTGTCTTCAACAGCAGATTCCACTGAACTTCTTCCACTGACTGATCAGTGATAACACCTGCTGAAGAGACTGGGTAGAAGAGAGAACCTGCAGGGTCTTGGCCCCCCATGACACATGATTGGAAGCCCCCGGATTAGGTTTAATTGGATTTAACATTTTAACACAAACTGCTTTATGGTTCATAATTCTGTTGACAGACTTACACCAAACCAAAAGTGATTTCTCAAACTGCTGAATTATTCTTAGCTTTTCCAATCTTTCAGTATTTAATTTATGCCACATGGTGGTAACCTTCACATATAAAAAAAGAGACATCTGCAAAAACTTCATAGGTTTATTGTCAGTGCAAATCCCAGTGCAATACAACATGAATGCATGAATGCAGTACATTGTTGATGCAGAGAATATATATTTCTACAGTACATGTTTCCATGTAAACTTGTGACTGCATTATTTTAATTGCTTTTAATCCTAGATCAAGTTTGTTTTGGCCTAAAATGCATGATAACTGTCAAATATATCTTATTATACCTAACTCAGTAAAGTTTACTTTTTGAATATATATTTTGTGGCTAATATTAACCTGACGATCAAGTTGTGTCAGCTGATCATTTTTTTCTATGATACCATCTCAGAATCTGCTGCAGAAGCAGGTAAGTCCATGATGTCTCAACAGTCTCTCCATGATTTTCAAGCATATCAGAGCAATTTGTTGTACAGGAAATAAAACGTTTCTACAGACATTCTTACGCTCAATACTGCTCGTTTGTGAAGCTGTGTTGACATCAGTGACAGGCTGATCACATCTGTGACAGGCACGCCCAGAGCGAATGAAGCAGTAATTTCCCCACAACAGAGCCATCTGAAACACACACAGCGTACATATTTTAGTACCTAACAGCGATAACTTGCAGACATTAAAGTGTAGCACGACGTACTTATAGCAAACTAGCATTAGCAACCATTAGCTTACCGTCATATACGACCTAGTTTGTATCCTCACGCCTTTGGCTCTCCCAGAAGCTGCAGAACTATTCCAGAGTGTTTTCATCTCGCTGCCTGTACCCTTGTCTGGCGGTCCTTTTTGGCGTTTACGGTGAAAAAAGCCACAGACCGAGGAGTGGCCTTGTACAGCTATGTGTTATGTTTTGCTTGGGTCTTCTCAATAAAGTTTTGGAAAAAAAAATGTTTTGCTTGGGTTGCGTGCGTTACGTCACGGGAGTGTGGCACCGCCTCGCTGTTATAAACCCACCCACCCTAGCACAACACCCATGCCCAACACCGTGCTAATGGAGACAGAAGCATTCCGAGCCGTACTGAAGTGAATCGAGCCGTACCGAGGTGTGCTGGGCTAGTGGAAAAGAGGCTTAGAAGATAGAGACCTAATGTTTAATAAACCACATTTAATTTTTAAATTTCAAATTTAAATTTTAAATTTAAATTTTTTTAAATTTAAATTTAAATTTTTCTAGTCAGTCGTACACACAGCACTGTCCAACTTCTCGTTCTGAACATGTCACAATGGTGTTTTTATACACAAATAACCACATACTGCATTTTTTCCTGTTGGAGTTGCTGGCAGAGGCTAATGGCTAACTGGCAAGTGCAAACAATTCCTCCACCTGGTACAATGAATGAAAAGAAAAACTCATTCAAACCGCAAACTATAACTGTATAGTCAAAGAGATTAAATTATTTTTCCACTGGGTTAGATCAGTCAAAGTCAAACACTGTTTTCTGTCGTCTCTTCTTTGGTTTGGGTTCTTCTTCTTCTTTAGTGGATCCTGAGTCTACATGCCGGTTTCCTTCCTCATCTTGGATCTTAGTTCCAGCAGAGTTGTGACAGAGGAGCTGCTCACTGTTTGGTTCTGCTTCACTCTGCTGCTTTTCCTCAGAAATAAGAGTCACCATGAAGGTATCGGCCTCCAGCTTCACTAGCAGCCGTTTTCCCTCCTGACTGATGCAGAGTTCCTCCTGTTCCTCTTTAACCTGTGGGGTTCTGGTTCCTCCTGTTCATTTTTTTTTTTTTTGATCAAGGTCTTCTTATCTGGTTTTTCCAATGTAACAAAACAAAATATGAACAAAAAGAAAACACAAAAATAGTGCCCCCCATCCCAAAGCTGCCAGACAGACAAAAACAATGCATTTATCCAGGAATCTGTAAGTATAAAATGAATAAAAAGATACAGTATATATAACAGATGTGAGAAAAGAAGAATTTAGTAAATTTTAAAAAATAGATTTACATTATGACTTCTTTGTAAGGAGGCACTTCCCCAACCAGATTTGGGGAGCAAAGCCAAAAATAGTCCAGTTCAAAAGCAAAAGTAGGCTGCACACATCAACCTTGACAGTTCAGTTCCTTTTAATTCACCATTTGTTTTGGCCAAAGTCAAAGAATCATGCTAACATTTCGGCCTGTAAACCTTTATCAGAGCATGAATCAAAATGGCTTTGTTTGAGTTTTATAGCCTGACACAAGTGATTAGTTAAAATGGCCACATGACCTTTCACTTCCCCTGGTCACAAAAAAAACCCCCAAAAAACAAGCATGTTAAATAAATAAAAATGTAAAATAAATAAATAATTTTTTAAAATTAAAATAGAAAATGTGAAAGAAAAAACCTGTTAAATAAATAAAAATGTACAATAAAAAAAGTACCATGAAATGTTAATAGGAGACAAATTGAGTAAATCTGACTCAGGTTACAGTTCGAAGGTATATCAGAATCAGAATCAGAATCAGATTTATTGCCATTGTTCATGTAGTACACAAACTAGGAATTTGTCTCGATGCCATGCTGCAACATTAAAAACATGATGAGAAAAAGAGATAAACTAAAAAACTAACGGACTGAAAACGTGCAATAAGTGTAGAAAAATAAGTAATAATAAGTAATAATGATAATAATAATAATAACAATACTAGTAATAATGAGTAGTACTAGTCAAGGCAGTTTTAAAAAATTAGCAAGTAGCAGATAATGTGAAGTACCACATAGTGCAGTCGATAATGCAACAGAAAAACAGTGATGAATGACGTGAGTCTGGTTGAGCTGCTGTACATAGTGCACGAGAGTCAATAAGTCACTTAATGTTCAGCAGTCTGATGGCAGAGGGGAAAAAGCTGTTCATGTGCCGGGAGGTTTTAGTCCGAATGGACCGAAGTCTTCTACCTGAGGGGAGGGGAGCAAACAGTACGTGACCAGGATGTGAAGGATCGGCTATGATCCGGCCAGCACGCCTCCGGGTCCTGGAGATGTACAGGTCCTGGAGAGATGGGAGCTCGCAGCCTATCATTGCCATCTACAGAAGTTCTCTGATGACTCTGCGATCGTTGGTCTCATCTCCAGCGGAGATGAAGCTGAGTACAGAGGGCTTATCCAGGACTTTGTGGACTGGTGCCATCGGAACTGCCTCCAGATCAACGCGAGGAAAACTAAGGAGCTGGTGGTGGACTGCCGCAGGCATGGGCAGCCCCTCACAGCACCAGTAAATATACAGGGAACAGACATCGAGATGGTGACATCCTACAAGTACCTGGGTATTCATCTGAACAATAAACTAGACTGGTCACACAATACTGACGCACTCTACAAGAAGGGACAGCGCAGGCTGTTCCTGCTGAGGAGACTCAGGTCTTTTGGTGTACAAGGGGCGCTGCTGAAGTCATTCTATGACACGGTGGTGGCATCAGCCATCACTTTTGGAGTGGTCTGCTGGGGCAGTGGCATTACTGCAGCCGATAGGAAGAGACTGAACAAACTGATTAAGAAAGCTAGCTCTGTCCTGGGGCAACGCCTTGATCCGATGGAGGAGATAGGAGAGAGAAGGACGGTGGCTAAACTGTCATCTCTGCTGGAGTCCGAGTTCCACCCTATGCAGGACATACTGGATGCACTGAGGAGCTCATTTAGCAGCAGACTACATCATCCCAGGTGCACAACCGAGAGGTTTCGTAGGTCCTTCCTACCAACGGCTGTCAGACTGTACAACCTAAGCAGGGCTGCTCGCGGAGATAGCAAAAAGACGTAACAAACTAATAGGGTTTTTTTTTTTTGAATGCAAAAGATGCAATAGACTTACACAATGGTCCTCTCCGGCATACAACTAGGAACATACCGGTCGCTATGGAGGGTGAGAATATGTATGGGCACATAATCATACCATGTAGGATAACTAAATAGACGGTTATGCTGTTTCATCCCACCTAGCAACAATGCTCTGCACTGTGTGTGTTTATATATTTACATATTTATTCCATCTAGCTACAATGCTCTGCACTGGGTGTGTTTATATTTATATATCTATATATCTATATATTTATTCCATCTAGCTACAATGCTCCGCACTGTGTTTTTATATATCTACATATTATTCCATCTAGCTACATTGCTCCGCACTGTGTGTGTTTATATACTTGCATATTTATTCCACCTAGCTGCAATGCTCCATACTGTGGGTGTTTATATATTTACATATTTATTCCATCTAGCTACAATGCTCTGCACTGTGTGTTCATATATTCATATATTTATTCCATCCAGCTACAATGCTCTGCACTGTGTGTCTGTGTGTGTGTGTGTGTATATATATATTTTATAGTAATATGTACATATGTATATTAGCTGCTCTTGCTTGCTTGTTTTTTCTTGCCTTCTGATTGTTGCTCTGAGTGTTGCTATCCCTGTGCTGTTGCAATCCTGGAATTTCCCCTTTGTGGGACTAATAAAGGCTTATCTTATCTTATCTTATCTTATCACCTTCTCAGCAGTGCGCACGACGCGCTGCAGCCTTAGTCTGTCCCTGGCAGTGGCTCCTGCATACCACACAGTTATGGAGGAGGTGAGGATGGACTCGATGATGGCCGTGTAGAACTGCACTAACATCTTGGTGGGTAGCTTGAGCTTCCTCAGCTGCCGCAGAAAGAACATCCTCTGCTGGGCCTTTTTGATGAGGGAGCTGATGGTTGGCTCCCACTTGAGGTCTCGGGTGATAGTGGTGCCCAAGAAGCGGAAGGAATCTGCAATGGTGTTTCCTAGTTTTCCTAATTAGTTTTCCTAATTCCTAGTTTGTGTATCACATGAACAATGGCAATAAATCTGATTCTGATTCTGATTCTGATTCTGGTGATGGGAGCGCCTGTGATGGTGGGGGGGGGGGGGGGCAGGGGGGTTGTGACTTTCCTGAAGTCCACAATCATCTCCGCTGTCTTCAGAGCATTCAGCTGCAGGTTGTTGTGGCTGCACCAGGACACCAGCTGGGCCACCTCTTCCCTGTAGGCGGACTCGTCGCCGTTGGAGATGAGCCCGATGAGGGTGGTGTCGTCCGCAAACTTAATCAGCTTAACAGACTGGTGGGAGGAGGTGCAGGAGTTGGTATAAAGGGAGAAGAGTAGGGGGGAAAGTACACAGCCCTGGGGTGATCCAATGCTGATGCTAACAGAGTCTGAGACAGACTTCCCCAGCCGCACATGCTGTCTCCGGTCCGTCAGGAAGTCGGTGATCCACCTGCAGAGGGAGTCAGGCACATTGAGCAGGGACAGCTTGTCCTGGAGCAGAGCGGGGCGGATGGTGTTGAATGCGGAGCTCAAGTCCACAAACAGAATCCTGGCGTAGGTTCCCGGGGAGTCCAGGTGCTGCAGGATGGAGTGGAGGGCCAGGTTGACTGCGTCATCCACAGACCTGTTAGCACGGTAGGCAAACTGCAGCGGGTCTAGGAGGGGTGTGGTGATGGACTAGAGGTGAGACAGGACCAGGCGCTCAAAGGACTTCATGACTACAGAGGTGAGCGCTACAGGTCTGAAGTCGTTAAGTCCAGCAATCCGTGGCTTCTTGGGGACAGGGATGATGGTGGAGGATTTGAGGCAGGTCGGCACGTGACATTGCTTAAGGGAGGTGTTAAAAATGTCTGTGAAGACAGGAGCCAGCTCTTTCGCACAGTGTCTCAGGGTGGAGGGAGACACACCGTCCGGCCCGGGGGATATTCCCAGTAATACGTAATTTCCCAGTTTGGGATCAATAAAGTACATCTATCTATCTATCTATCTATCTATCTACTAGTACACCTTCCAAGCCCCCTCCCCCGGCTGGATGTGTTACATGTTCAAGTCCAACAAAATGGAGACTCACTGGGGATCCACGTTTGGCCTCATGATAATGCCTGGCCATTCCTGTTTTATGTTCCGTGATGTGTTGTTTTAATGCTCTCTTTGTCTGTCCAATATATGTTTTTCCATACGGGCATGTAAGCATATATATAACTGATGTTTTGTTGCAATTTATGAATTGTTTAATGTAAAATTTCTTCCCAATATGTGGATGAGTAAAGAATTTTACATTAGTAGTATTGTTGCATAGACCGTATCTGCCACATTGAAAGTTACCTTGTGAGTGAAGCCAAGTATAGCTGGACTTATGTTGAAAAGTCTGAATAAGATCGTCTCCAATTGTTGGTGCTCTTCAAAATGACGAAAGAGGAGGTGTTCTGATGATGTCTCTCAACGTTGCTTCTCTTCCCAAGATGTGCCAATGTTTGTTGACAATATTCCTCAATTTTGCATGACAATGATTCAATTCAGTTATGAATGTGATTATTGGAGGTTCTTCAACTTTAGTCTTGGATTTAAGTAAATCCGTTCTTGACGAAGATAAGGCATGACTGGAAGCTTTGTCCACTACGGCTGGACGATAATTCCTTTCAAGAAATCTTGACTTCATCTCATTTGCTTTGTGTCTGAATTCCTCAAGATCACTGCAAGTCCTTCTCAATCCCAAAAATTGTCCCTTTGGTATATTTTTCTTCAAATGACTTGGATGATTGCTGTTCTATTGATGGATGGCATTACATTCCATGGGCTTCCTGTATACTGATGTATGAATTAGGGATGCAACTTAGCAACTAATTCAATAATTGTTAATTGAGTCACCTTATTGATCAATTAACGATTAATTGATAAGCGGTGTTTTTCCAGAAAATTTGAATTTCCTTTGCTACATTATGGACTATAACATAAAAAGCCAATTATTGTTTGATATACTGAATAAAAAATGCAAGACATATTCCTCAAGGATCTGATTTATTTATGTAATGCAATCTGTTGTATGTTAAATATTAACAACAAAATAAACTCAGAAAAATAAATATTAAGGCTACTATAACATAAAAAATATGTCCACTGGCTGATATTAAACTTAAGCAACAAATTCTGAATAAAAAAATATGTGGACTTAGACCAGATAATATTAAAAACTACATAAAATTGGACATGCTGTCTGAGAAGAGCTGCTGATTTTACATGGCAGTTATCAATGTAGTGGCAAGTGACTGAGCACAAACCAGGCATGAAGTCAAAGGAATTGTCTGTAGACTTCTGAGACAGAATTGTCTCAAGGCACAAATCTGGGGAAGGGTACAGAAAAATTTCTGCTGCTTTGAAGGTCCCAATGAGCACAGTGGCCTCCATCATCCATAAATGGAAGGAATTTGGAACCACCAGGACTCTTCCTAGAGCTGGCCAGCCGTCTAAACTGAGCAACTGGGGGAGAAGGGCCTGAAGCCTGCTACACCTCTGCTGTCCACGAACGCGTAACCAGAAACCTTGTGTGACGAAATTTACGTCATCGTCTCCACTCTGCTAGTGTCCGCAGTGCTCAACCGTGGACGACTGCGTGCAGCCCAAATTTTGTGACCACGCCGCCTGCCCACGACCTGAATGTGTTGAAAAGTGCATGCGCAAGACTGAACGTCCCATTCACGAGGTGGCAATATCGACACAGCATACATCAGTAGACGAAGAACCGGGGTCAGTCCTCTGGTAACTCTGTGCATTGAAACGAAGATAGATGCTGCCCCATACACCACATGGTGTCCCACATGATGTGGAAGGGATTAATTTAGCATGTGAAGCCAACATGTAAGAACCTGTTTATGGAAATTTAAGAACTAAATAGGAAGATCGTTTGTCATAAATCCATTTTAACAAAAAAATGTTCCACCAGTTTTTATTAAAAATAACATTTGGTATCAAATACCTGATTTTTTTCTTTGTTTTTTTTTATGAATAATCCAGCTCACCTTAGAAATTACATCTGGTAAAATTAATCCAATATAATAATGCCCTAATATTGACCACCCAATAGTAATATAAAAAGTTTGGGAGTGCCATCCCACCCAGTGAGCAGGATCTGTGTAGTATGCTTCTTTTAATTCAGGGTGTATTTTTGTTCCAGATCAAACTTGATATCTGATTATTTAATTTGGACAAAAAGGACTTTGTTAAAAATAAAAAAAAACCACAAACTGGAAGGCACTGAAAAATGTATAAAAATGTAGGCAGAACATTCATCTTCATCACGTTTATTCTTCCACCTAGAGACAGGGGTCCAAACGTTCGAGGTCCTGCTTCAAATTAGCTAATAAAGGTTGATAGTTAGCTGTGTAAAGATCTTATGGTTTCATGTCACCCATACACCAAGACATTTTAGGGTTGTTGTTTTTTTTTTGAGAGAGATCTTACAGGGAAAGGAGTTTCGGGTCATCTTGTCAGCTCCAAAATTGATTGACATCAGCTCACTTTTCTGGATATTAACCCTATAGCTGGATACTCTGCAAAAATTTGTTAACAAGGCCAAGAGTTGAGGGAGACTCAAAGAAGGTTGTGATATACAGCTTACCCCTCTGTTAATGAAAGAAAAACCCACAATGGCCACAGAAATAACTTGAATCTGACAAAAGTGGTAATAAATAAAAAGTCTATGAAAATTAACCAATGAAAATCAGACAATGCTTTTGAATTATGGTTCAATAGAATTATTTTAAGAAACAAACTCATGAAACAGGCCTGGACAAAAATGATGGTACCCTTAACTTAATATTTTTTTGCACAACCTTTTGAGGCAATCACTGCAATCAAACGATTTCTGTAACTGTCAATGAGTCTTCTGCACCTCTCAGCAGGTATTTTGGCCCACTCTTCATGAGCAAACTGCTCCAGTTGTCTCAGGTTTGAAGGGGTGCCTTCTCCAGACGGCATGTTTCAGCTCCTTCCACAGATGTTCAATAGGATTTAGATCAGAGCTCATAGAAGGCCACTTTAGAATAGTCCAATGTTTCGCTCTTAGCCATTCTTGGGTGTTTTTAGCTGTGTGTTTTGGGTCATTATCCTGTTGCGAGACCCATGACCTGCGACTGAGACCAAGCTGTCTGACACTGGGCAACACATTTCTCTCTAGAATACCTTGATAGTCTTGAGATTTCATTGTACCCTGCACATATTCAAGACACACTGTGTCAGAAGGAGCAAAGCAGCCCCAGAACATAACAGAACCTCCTCCATGTTTCACAGTAGGGACAGTGTGCTTTTCTTGGTATGCTTCATTTTTGCATCTGTGAACATAGCGCTGATGTGCCTTGCCAAAAAGTTCCAGTTTTGTCTCGTCTGTCCATAGGATATTCTCCCAGAAGCTTTGTGGCTTGTCAACATGCAGTTTGGCAAATTCCAGTCTGGCTTTTTTATGATTTGTTTTCAACAGTGGTGTCCTCCTTGGTCGTCTCCCACGAAGTCCACTTTGGCTCAAACAACGACGGATGGTGCGATCTGACACTGATGTACCTTGACCTTGGAGTTCACCATGAATGTGTTTAGAGGTTGTTCTTGGCTCTTTTGTTACCATTCATATTATCCATCTCTTCCATTTTTCCTCCTGCGGCCACGTCCAGGGAGGTTGGCTACAGTCCTGTGGATCTTAAATTTCTGAATAATATGTGCAACTGTAGTCACAGGAATATCAAGCTGCTTGGAGATGGTCTTATAGCCTTTACTGTACCTTTAACATGTTTGTCTATAATTTTCTTTCTAATCTGAGACAACTCTCTCCTTTGCTTCCTCTGGTCCATGTTTAGCGTGGTACACACCATGTCAACAAACAGCACAGTGACTACTTGTCACCCTTTAAATAGGCCGACTGACTGATTACAAGTTTGTAGACACCTGTGATGTTAATTAGAGGACACATCTTGGTTGAACATGTCCCGATGGTCACATTATTTTCAATCTTTTCTAGGGGTACCATCATTTTTGTCCAGGCCTGTTTCATGAGTTTGTTTTTTAAAATAATTCTGCTGAACCACAATTACAAAAGCATTGTCTAATTTTCATTGGTTAATTTTCATATAATTTTTATTTATTACCACTTTTGTCAGATTCAAGTTATTTCTGTGACCATTGTGGGTTTTTCTTTCATTAACAGAGGGGTACCAACAATTTTGTCCACGTGTGTATATATACCAGCGTATCATCGGCATACAGTGATACCTTATGCAATACGCCAGCACGTGTATTCCTTCAATATCATCATGTTGTTTAAGGGCAAGGACAAGGGATTCCATCGCTACTGCAAGCAGCAGTGGGGACAGAGGGCACCCCTGTCTCGTACCACGATAGAGTTCAAAATAGGAGGACAGATTGTTATTTGTGTGAACAGCAGCTAATGGTGATGCGTATAAAAGTCTAACCCATGATATGAACTTGAGGCCAAACCCAAACCTTTCCAGGGCACCATAAAGGTAGTCCCACTCCAACCGGCCAAAGGCCTTTTCAGCATCAAGTGACATAACTACTTCTGACAGGCCGGGTGGAGAGGGGCTATAGAGGATATTAAGGAGGCATCTGATATTAAAACGGAGTAACTATGCTTAATAAAACTTATTTGATCAGGTGAAATAATTGAAGGGAGACTTTTCTCCAGGCAACGTGCCAGAACTTAGGCGAGAATTTTTGTATCGATGTTTAAGAGGGAGATTGGACAGAAAAACTGCATTCAAATAGGTTTTTACCTTTTTTGAAAATTAAAGAAATAATAGTTGAGGGCAAGGTTGTGGTTAAGAGTGACTCTTTGAAAACTGACAAGAGTAAAGGGGAAAGTTCATCCGAAAACTTTTTTTAAAAAATCTGTTGGCTAGTCGTCTGATCCTGGAGATTTGCCACTTTGCATGGACCTGACTGCTGAGATTATTTCCTGGGTCAAAAAGTCCCTCTCCAGCTCCTTAGCTATATCTGAGTCTATGGTTGGAATATGCAAGTGTCCCAAAAAATTCTCAGTTTCAGTTTGGTCTGAATGACATTCTGATGTGTACAATGTTTTAAAACGAAAGTTTTAAAACGGGAGTTAACTTTAAGATTATCTGTAATTTTAATAACTTGGTCATTACTGATTGCAGAGATGATCTGATTGGCAGTTCTTTGTCGTAGCTGATGGGCAAGTATTCGTCCAATTGTTTCACCATGTTCATAGCAATCATGCTGGGATTTTGAGAGAAGATATTCAACTTGCTGAGTTGACAAAATGTCAAATTCTGATTATAATAGCATGCGCCTTTTTATTATTTATGTGGATGGTTGGAGACTATAAGATCTATCCAGCTCCAGTATCTCAGCCAGTTCCTTAAGGCGTAGCGTATTTGTTCTCTTTGTATTAGCACAGTACCAAATGACTTGACCAAGCAAATACCGTTTCAAAGATTCCCAAATGGTTAAGGAGGATATTTCTGGGGTTTGATTAATTTCAAAAAATACTTTAATTTCAGGTGATATACATTTAGTGATAGAGAGTTGAGTCTCCAAGACTGTAGCCAGACTGGGTGTTAGAAATATGCATTTTCATAATCAAAGGGCCAAGTTCTGAGACAACTATAACTTCATAGTTACATTTAGTTACATGTGTGAGCCCTGGTCTTTCTTGTGTTTCTTCATCCCTCCTCCCTCTGTTCTTTGTTGAGAAGCAGTTAGAAATTTAGTGAGGGCTCCATCAGGTCATTCCTTCTGACTGGATTATTGCTGCTTTTGAAATCAAAAAGAAAAAACAAACGATATTTGCTACCGGGAATGTACAAACACTAATGGACAAGGAAAATGACAACCAACAAACCAACATTGACGCAAGTGACTGTTCAACAAGACCTGAATGAAGAACTACAATAGTAGGACTGCATACCTGCCAACTTTTAAAACCTGAAAAGCCTAGTAGCTAGCCGGGGTCCAGGGGCCGCAGGCCCCGGTAGGTCCAGGACAAAGTCCTGGTGGTGGGTTCAGGGGGGCGAAGCCCCCCGACGGCA
The DNA here is from genome assembly GCA_020510985.1 of Pholidichthys leucotaenia. Taxonomy (NCBI): domain Eukaryota; kingdom Metazoa; phylum Chordata; class Actinopteri; order Cichliformes; family Pholidichthyidae; genus Pholidichthys; species Pholidichthys leucotaenia. The sequence continues at coordinate 38,745,364 of CM035841.1, read as the reverse complement.
AACAAATATTAGCATTAAATCAAGTTAAAATGTGGCTAACAACCTCATATTTCTTCAACAATCATGTTTCTATTTTCCTTAAATTGTCAATGCAGATATGCTGATGGAAAAGATCAAGGACAAACTCTATGGTAACTCTCAAGCATTGTTGTTTTCCATGGTGCACCTCTTAGCTTTCTTCAGTTGGTCTTTTGAATGGAACACACTGTGGCACTTGTTACCCGAAGCTGTCATCATCATTTTCCTGGTCATGAGGTTGCCCAGAACTTTAGTTGACAGACTGGACCTGAACTCAGTTTTGTTCTTGTTCACATGGCTGAATACGCGCTCACAGTCCACAATAATAATTCCTGGAAATGCTTTGGAGCATTCCTCACGAAAAGACTTGTCATGTGTGTGGATATGGATTATCATAGTCTCTTAATTTTCTTAATCAGTGTTCATCTATATTTATTAATTTGATCCAAACTCTACAATTTCTTATCCAAGTTGCCTGTATCTTATTTTGTCTTTTTCAGCATCCATGCTTGCCGTGCTATTTGAGCATTAGTTTTTGTTAGATGTTCATTTTAGGTAAACTTATGTTCCCCGCAACTTTCTGGCCTGCCTCAGTATGTCATTCTTTACCCAGGGATGTGATTTGGGGTTTGGGTAAATTATCTGAAAATTTAGCAGGGGGTCTGGGGGACGCAGTCCCCCAGCGGGGTCCGAGGCAGAGTCCCGGTTGGGGGGGAAAGGGGGGCAAAGCCCCCCGAAGCTCCCGGGTTTTTATGATTTTTAAGTACCAGAACTGTGCTTAAATGACATAAAACAAACAGCTGAATGCCACTTATTACTGTATAATATTGACTTATGTTCCAAGAAGATAAAATCTCTGAACTTAGTTTAGAGATTTTTTGATCTCTTCCATTTCCTCCTTCTTTGGTGGCATTTTTACTGACCTGTTGATAGTAAAACAATCTCTGCTGGTGACACCGATATTCAATCCGACCGACCTCGAATCCAGCTGGGCCTCAGCTAGCCCCCTCCGCTGCTAGTCCCGCTGCTTACCGCCGCTGCAATTGAGCTCCTGTCCAGCCGGGGTACCGGCAGCTCCTCCACCGAGTCCCGCTGCCCACCGCCGCTGTAGTTGAGCTCCGATCCTGCTTCTGTCCAGCTGGGGTCCCGGTAGATCCTCCGCCGAGCCCCGCCGCTGTAGCTGGGCTCCAATTCCGGCTCTTATCCAGCTGGGGCCCCGGCTGCTCCTCCACTGGTCCCCATCTCCTACCACCGCTGTACTTGAACTCCAATCTGGCTCCCATCCAACTGTTGCCTCGGTTGGTTCCTCCGGTGAGCCCCAATCACCGGGGACGGAGTCGCTTCTTTGTATCGGTGTTAGGTGCTACGACTAGCTATGGCGTTAGCTATGGCGTTAGCTATAGCAATAGCGTTAGCTTAGCAAACGCTTCAGGTAAATTTAGATACGATTCCTAGCGATCTCGTGTTTGGAATTGCTTTCGTGTTTTTTTTTTTTACGATTTAAAATTTTTGACTGAATTTTCAGTGAAAAACCGTAATTTTGATTAATACAGCTGTAACCTGGAATGGGGTCTTGAAAACCGTAACCATTACGGCAAAACCGGAGTAGTTGGCAGGTATGGGACTGGAGCTTGAAAAACATCATGTTGACATTGCAGGCAACTTTAGCAAGTCATATGATCGTGAGTGATGCCTGCTGCCTTTGATCTCATAGCAAGTCCTATGATCTTTTAGCGAGTCCTATGATCATGACATCGTGACAGAGATTTCTTGAATTATATATACACTACCGTTCAAAAGTTTGGGGTCACTTAGAAATGTCCTTATTTTTGAAAGAAAAGCACTTTTTTTCAATGAAGATAACTTTAAACTAATCAGAAATACACTCTATACATTGCTAATGTGGTAAATGACTATTCTAGCTGCAAATGTCTGGTTTTTGGTGCAATATCTACATAGGTGTATAGAGGCCCATTTCCAGCAACTATCACTCCGGTGTTCTAATGGTACAATGTGTTTGCTCATTGCGTCAGAAGGCTAATGGATGACTAGAAAACCCTTGTGCAATCATGTTAGGTCTGCAATGCTGTAATTGCTGCAAATGGAGGATTCTTTGACAAAAGCAAAGTTTGAAGGAAAAAATATTATTTCAAATACAAATCATTATTTCTAACCTTGTCAATGTCTTGACTACATTTTCTATTCATTTTACAACTCAAGGTGGTAAATAAGTGTGACTTTTCATGGAAAACACAAAATAATTGTCTGGGTGACCCCAAACTTTTGAACGGTAGTGTAGATTGATATTACATATTAGTTTTATGATTTAACTATCCGTGTCATTTAGTTTAAGTCTACAGTTTCAATTCTATTTTACCACATCTTTTTGTCAGAACTTTCTGATCTACAACTACTCTGTCTTACCTCATGCGGACTGCTCTCATGTCATTTTTCAGTTTACTTCTTCTGTCTCATTTCTGTCTCATCAATCACTGAGTGGAATCTTGACCTCCACTGACCTTCATCAAAGGTTTGGGTCTCCTGCTTCAATCCAAACTGCTCTCCCTCCTGACTGATGTAGATGTCCTCCTGTTCCTCTTTAATCTGGGAGCAATCTGCTCCCACCTGAACAACAATCAGGTTTCTCTCCTGGTTTAGAAGCTGCTGCTCATCCAGAACCTCCTCCTGCTTAAAGTCATTTTGCTGTGGGACATCTAGAGGGACAAAGAGACACAAGAAAGGTGTTGGAATGTGGTTCTGACACAAAGAGATAAAATTTATCCTATGAAGCCTCTCAAGCCTTGTTCATGCTGCATTTCCCCTCTAGTCCGCTTTGGTCCGCGTGCGCTTTGGACGAGCCCAGCGCACACGTGGTATTGTACATGGTCACTTTTTTTGTCTACCAGGCCAAGCAGTTGACGCATGTGCACAACTGTTATGTGTAGTTTCGCCCCAGCCCAATAAGTAGCAAAATGCACTAACTCGCCAGTTTGTTCACCGGCTACAAAACACAAAGTGACGCAAATTTTCTTTGTAGCAACAACAATGGCATCGTTTCAAGGAAAGGAGGAATTACCATTTTTCAGTGTTTTTCTCCACTCAAGCTGCTGCAAAAGGATTCATGTATGTTTACTCTCGTCTTCCACCTCCTCATTGTTTTCCTCAAACTTTCCACAGATTCAGGACTATTTAAAACAGCTAGACAGAAAATTTACAGCTATCGCAGTCTCTGAAACTTGGCTTAATGAAGAGTAGGCTCCCCTGATGGCAATAGAGGGATATCAGATGTTTCACATTAACAGATCTCAAAAAAAGGGTGGTGGTGTTGCACTGTATATTGATGACCTGTATAGGTGTAAGCTTGTAAATGGAATATCCTTTGCACTACCAGGGATTTTGGAATGTGTTACTGTTGAGATTGACCAAGATAAAACAAAAAATCTAATTATAAGTTGTATATATAGAACGCTGGGAACTTGCATTGAGACATTCTGAGATAAATTAGTCGAGCTGTACAATAATATTACTAGTAAGAAAATGGTAGTAATTTGTGGAGATTTCAATATTGATTTACTAAATCCACATCAACAAAATGTAATTACAGAGTTCATGAACTCTATGTACAACATGAGTCTATATCCCACAATAACACATCCCAATAGAATCACAGTTCACACTGCTGCTACACTTATCGACAACCTGTTTGTTAATATAATTGATAAGAAAATAGAAAGTGGATTATTGATAAATGATATAAGTGACCACTTGCCAACCTTTGCACTGATCCATGGCCACACGGGGGCCAATACAGAAAAAATTTTAAAATCGTTCAGATACAAATCACAAAATGCAATCAGTTCTTTTAAAGAGGACTTGCTGAAGCAAGACTGGACAGAAGTCTATGTATCAGATGTAAATGAAGCCTATGACACATTTATAAACATTGTAACCACTCTTTATGAAAAAAAATTGTCCATTAGTAAAGAAAAAGCTTAAACAGAAATTTGCCGATAAGCCATGGTTAACCAAAGGATTACAAAAGGCATGTAAAAAGAAAAATTTATTATATAAAGCTTTCCTAAAGAAAAGGACAAAAGAAGCAGAGCAGCGGTATAAAACATACAAAAATAAGTTAACATATATAATAAGATGTAGTAAGAGAGACTATTACAGTAAAGAACTGGAGAAAAACAGAGACAATATTAAAAATACATGGACAATACTTAACAGTATTCTTGGAAATAAAAGCAGAAATACAAGCTACCCAACCGATTTTTCAAAAAATAATAAAATGACTCAGAGTGTGAATGCCGCTTCACCTGCAGATGAATTTAATAACTTTTTTGTTAACAATGGTCCTAATTTGGCTCAAGAAATACCCATTACGGCACCTACAGGTGATACAATAACAATAACACTGCTATAAAAGACTCCATTTTCATAAAGAACACAGACGAGAGAGAGGTCATTGAAATTGTTAAATCGTTTAAAAGTAAAACATCTACGGACTGTGATGGTATTGACATGCTCTTAGTCAAAACTATTATTGAATGCTTAGTGAAACCACTGACGTATATCTGTAACCTGTCTCTCCAAACAGGTACATTTCCCAATGCAATGAAAATAGCTAAAGTAATTCCGATATACAAGACGGGTGACAGAGGGGAATTCTCAAACTCTAGACCAATTTCACTATTGCCGCAATTTTCCAAGATACTTGAAAAAATATTCTATGAGAGAATTGACAACTTCATACTGAAGAATAATTTATTGTGTGAGCAGCAATATGGGTTCAGTCACAAGAGGACAACTGCATTTGCTCTAATGGAATTTATAGAAAAAATATCAACTGCCATTGAAAATAAAAAGTATTCAGTTGGGGTATTCCTGGATCTTAAAAAAGCACTTGATACAGTGGATCATAATTTATTATTAAAGAAACTACAAAATTGTGGTATTAGAGGGGTAGCACTGTCCTGGTTAAGTAGTTACTTAAATAATAGATATCAGTATGTATGTGTTGGTAACAAAAACTCACAGTTACTGAAGGTTACTTGTGGAGTCCCACAGGGTTCAGTTTTGGGGCCATTGTTATTCAAAATGTATATAAATGATATATGCAAAGTTTCAGAAAAAATGGACTTAATATTGTTTGCCGATGACACTAATCTATTATGCAGTGGAAGCAATTTGGAACAACTTTCTAAACTCAGTATCTAAACTCAGTGTAAATGGTGTAGAGATTGAAAGGGTATCTGAAACTAAATTTCTTGGAGTAATAATTGATAATAAACTGTGTTGGAAGTCACATATTAATTATATTAAAGGTAAAATATCCAAATCAATTGCAATACTACACAAAGTGAAATATTTGCTGAATCAACCCACACTATATACCTTGTATCATTCATTAATACTCCCATACATGACATATTGTACTGAAGTATGGGGAAATACATATAAAACAAACATATATGGACTTCCGGTCTGGACGCCATGGTGATAGCAGCTTAACGCTGAAGCTCCCAGACCCAATCCAGGAAAATATCTTGAAAATCAGATTTAACGGATTTTTGGAAGAGTGAAAATCAAAAGACAAAGTCATCATGCCTAAAGGAAAACAGAAGAAATCGACATTTGCCAGGCCAGGACACACATCGGCCGGAGAATCTGATCCGGAGGATTTCCATTCAGAAGACGAGGAGCTGAATGAAGCTAGCAAAAAGGTTAGCTTAAAAATGGTATTTAAAGAATTAAGACGATTTCACCGAGAGTGTTGGGCCGAATTTCGTGAAATCAAAGAAGAAATAAAAAGGACAAACAGCAGAGTGGACCAGGCCGAGGACCGAATCTTGGAAGCAGAGGAAAAAATAAAAGGGCTGGAAGATACCGTGCTGGATCTACACAATAGACAGTCAAGACTGGAGGCTAAGCTAACCGACCAAGAAGGAAGACTAAGAAGAGACAACATAAGAATTCATAGTCTGAAAGAAGGAGTCGAGGATGGTTTCACCACAATGGCGGCATGCGTGGAATCCTTATTGAGAGAAAAGTTGGATATTCCCCAAACCACCGACTTGAAGATAGAAAGGGCGCACCGTACATTAGCCCCTAGGCCGGCGGCGGAAGCGCCACCACGATCGGTGGTGGTGAGGTTCTCCAACTCCAAAATAAAACAAGAGGTTGTAAGACTGGCTTGGCAGAAAAAAGGATTTATGCACCAAGACAGAAAAGTTTTCGTGGAACACGATTACGCCCCGGAGGTCCTTAAAAAGCGTCGGGAATACAACGACGCTAACAAGGTACTACGAGAGAAAAAACTGCGCTTCCAGACACCATTTCCGGCGAAGCTGAGGGTTTTCTACGGTGATGAGACATGTCTCTACAACTCGGCGGAAGAAGCAACCTCGGATATGGCGAGAAGACTGCTCCCGGTAACGGTGTTTAAACCCGCAGCAGACCTGATCAAAAGAATCAAGGCTCAAACGTGGTCCACACAGAGACCCTCAAAATCCACGGGCCAGCAGCGGGAAACCCAGCGCCAGGGCTATAAGGAAAAACTGGCCGTTTACAGGAAGGAATAACGATATTTTTAGTCAATCTGCACATCCAACCCCCCTCCTACAAGGTAACAAACATTAAAGGAGATGCAGAATCAGCAAGTGGTAAAACATTTCATGGAACAGTCATAATATTAGAAACAAATAAGTCTTTAAAAAAAAAAAAAAAAAAAAAAAAAAAAACTTGTTAAAATAGAAATGTGACAATGAACCACATGATCTCTCCACACTAACAAATACTGTATTAACGTGAATGTTTGCTGTGATGGTGGTGGGAGGGTGCACACAATTTCATAGGGTGTGGCGCAGTGGTTTAGCACTGTGACAGCACAGTTTTACCCTCGGCCGGGGGATCGCGGGGATCATGAGATCGATCCCAGCCCCCGACCAACAGTGAGCTGTGTGGAGTTTGCATGTTCTCCCCGTGTTGCGTGGGTTTACTCCGGGATTTCTCCGGTTTCCTCCCGCATACCAAAAACATGTAGGTTTAGCGCGCTCGCGCACGCAGCGACCGGCAGCCGGTGGCTTGTCACCAGACTGCAAACCAAATCTACCTACGGGTACAAATAAGTAACAAAAAAAAAAAAAAAATCATTACAAGTTCGGATTGGGATCTGAAATTCACGTTAAAAACATGGGACAACTTACAGGGGTAAGAGAGGGCCCTCAGCACGTAACGGAATCTGAGGAATTTCCCTCAGAGCCAACACACCATCATGGCTTTTCTAAGGTCACTAAAAAGACCTCAGCTCAGGAAGTTCTTTTGTCAGTTTTTTGTTTTAAAGTTTTATATACTATGTTCTTAATATTTTTTATGTTCTTAATGTTCTTTCAGTTTCTGAGTAGCATAAAAGACGGCCACCACACTGTTATACTAAATAAGACAACACAATGGAGAAACAGGGTGTAACCAAAATAATCTCATATAATGTAAAAGGGATCCTGAATCCAGTTAAAAGATCCAAGATTCTAGGTAAAATGAAAAAAGACAAAGCAGGAATAATATTTTTACAGGAAACCCACCTAACAGACGTGGAGCACACTAAACTCAATAGACAAGGGTTTAAAATGATCTCTTCATCTTCATATAAGTCAGGGAGGAGGAGGGGAGTAGCGACATTGATCTCAACCAAAATTATATTTGAAAAAAAATCAGAACACAAAGATAAAGAAGGGAGATACAGTATGGTACTTGGGCGGCTAGAGGGAGAAGATATCACCCTGCTGAATGTATATGCACCTCCAGGGGCTAACTGGAAATTTTATAAAAATGTATTTGACCTAATGATAACTAAAGCCCAAGGTTTAGTGATATGTGGTGGAGACTTCAATCTAAGACTGAATCCATACTGGGATGCATCAGGTAATTCTCCACATCAAAATAACACTCAAAGTAGGAAAACTCGGATGCTACTAAAAGAAATGGGAATCTGTGATGTGTGGAGTGAATTCAACCCCAGTGTAAATTATACATTTTACTCAGCACCACATTCATCATACTCAAGGATTGACTATTTTTTTATGTTTAATAGAGACATTGGAAGAGTAAAAACATGTAAAATAGGACTGATGGATATCTCTGACCACAGTCCGATCTATATGGACTTAAGTATCCAAAAATACACAAACAATACATTTTCTTGGAGGTTAAATTCAAATGTGCTGAAAGGACCACTGAAAGATGAATTGGAATCGGATATTCTCAGATATTTGGAAGAAAATGATAATGGAGAAGTATCCCCTTTAATACTGTGGGACGCATGCAAAGCTGTAATAAGGGGAAAGATTATTGCAAAACTGGCAACCCAAAAGAAACTGAGACAAGAAAAACTAACCACATTAGAGTCAGAACTTAAGAACCTAGAAAAAGAGCACAAAGACAACACTCATTCTAATGACTCGCTCAAAATTAAGGAAATTAAAAAAAAAATAAATGAGATCTACACAATAGAAATCCAGAAGAAACTTACATTTCTGAAACAAAAATACTATGAAGCAGGCAGCAAATCGGCAAAATTACTAGCCTATAAATTGAGGGAACAACAAACGGAGAGAGCAATCTACAAAATCAGAGACCCAGTATCACAGGAAATAAAATTCAGAATTCAGGATATTCTTAAAAGCTTCGAGAACTACTATAAGAACTTGTACTCCCCCAAAAAACATAAAAACGCATCCGAAGCATTCCTAAACACATTAAACCTTCCCCAACTTACTGAGTCACAAAATAAAACACTACTGTCAGAAATACAACCTAAAGAATTAGAAAAAGCAATTATGAAACTTAAAGCTAACAAATCCCCAGGAGCAGATGGCTATACAGCAGAGGGGTACAAAACCTTTAAACAGCAACTATCTCCTCTTGAAAACATTTAACTATGTCCTCCACACAGGGAAAATCCCCCCTCCTGGAGAGAAGGGGTCATTGCAGTCATACCTAAACCTGAAAAGGATAAACTAGACTGCTCCAACTACAGACCAATCAGTGTGTTAAATCAGGACTATAAGCTTTTTACCATTATCCTTGCCAACAGGTTAGAAAATATACTGACAGACTTAATTCATTTAGACCAAACAGGTTTTATAAGACAAAGACAGACACAAGACAACATTAGACGCACTTTACACATAATTCATCATATAAAAAAATATAACTTAAATGCAGCCATATTGGGATTAGATGCTGAAAAAGCATTTGATTCGGTTGACTGGTCTTTCCTATATAGAATCTTATTCAGCTTCAATTTTCATAACAACTTCATTAGAACTATCCAGGCATTATATAAAAAACCAACAGCTAAAATAAGGATTAACGGTAAATTATCATCATCTTTTGAGCTGGAAAGAGGATGTCGTCAGGGCTGCCCCTTGTCTCCACTGCTCTTTGCAATCTTCATAGAACCTCTCAGCCAATGGATAAGACAGAATCAAAAAATTCAAGGTATTACACTTGGTCAGAAGGAACATAAAATAGCACTCTTTGCTGATGACATTTTAATATACCTGGGGCAGCCGGACACCTCTTTTCCAGAACTAATCTCAGTTTTTTCAGAGTATGGAGATTTATCGGGGTACAAACTAAACATGCATAAAACCCAAATTTTAACATTCAACTATGACCCAAATCAATATTTACTAAGCAAACTCAAAACTAACTGGGAGATGGAATCTATGAAATATCTGGGGGTCAATATCCCGAAACAACTCAACAAAATTATAACACTAAACTATGATCCACTGGTGGCAGAAGTAAAATCTGATCTAGCAAGATGGAATATGATACCATTCTTGGGTACTGCACAAAGAATTGAAGCAGTCAAAATGAATATACTTCCACGTCTTCTATACCTTTTCCAAACAATACCGGTAGAACCTCCCAAAAAAACATGGCAAGAACTGGACAGAAGGATCTCAAGATTCATATGGCAGGGCAAGAGACCTAGAATCAGATATAGAACCCTACAGCTAAACAAAGGCAAAGGTGAGCTCACGCTGCCAAATATCAGGGACTATTTTAAAGCCGCACAAATTAAAACTTTAGTAGAGATATGTAACTCAGTCTACACTGCACAATGGAAGGAGATGGAATGCCAAATAACAAGTGACATCCCCCTACAGGCGATAATAGGGAACAATGCCTTACCTAAACTTTTGAATAACCCTAACCCGTGGATAGAGACCCCGCTAAAAATTTGGTTTAAGATAGTCAGAGAGAATCAAACTAAAGAACCCTATCGATTTCTGCAATGGATTGCCTATGATCAAGACTTTACTCCTAATAAAACAGACACTAGATTTAAAAAGTGGAAAGAGAATGGACTGATAAAAGATTACAATTTTTTTAAAGGGCAAATTTTAAGAAGTTTTGAAGATTTGAAAAAACAAGGTCTAATAAATCAAGACCTTTACAGGTTCTTTCAGCTTAGACACCACATAAACAATATACTTAAAAAGGAGGATTTGGAAAGGGCCCAGTCAGGTGTTCTGAAGGTCTTCTTAATGGCATATAAAGGGATCCCAGGGATCAGATACATTTCTAAAATATATCAAGGTCTTCAAGACTTAAAAGGAGACAACACATCATATATAAAAGAGAGATGGGGAAAAAGAGGGGAATTTCACTTTACAACTGGAAATATGGGAAAAGCTAAATAAACAACAATGGAAAAGTACCTCATCCCTGCAGTGGAGAGAATTTGGATGGAAAAATTTGGTAAGATTTTTCAGAACACCTGCATAAAACAAATTTACTCATAAGGGGTTGAATTGTTGGCACTTGTGTGGTGAAGAGACTGCAAATCATTTTCATGTGTTTTGGTCTTGCCCAGTTATCCACCAATATTGGACCAATGTACAGACAATATTGAGGAAAATATTCAAAATAACAGTTCCCTTTTCTTTTGTAACTTTGTATTTGGGTTTACTACCGGATTCACTGGAAAGACGAGGAGAAAAATACTTATTCACTGTTTTAATATTGGCAAGTAAAAAAGCCCTAACTAAAAAATGGATGCTGAAGGACTGTCCTACACCTGAAGATTGGATTAACGTGATCCAAGACATTTACTCGATGGAAAAGTTGACATTCGCACTGAGACAGGACATGGATAGGTTCTTGAACTTTTGGCAACCCTGGATCGCATATGTGTCTTCCATTAGATCTAATCTTTGACAAATACCATTTCAATAATGGCACCGCTCTTTGTTCCAATGCTACTCAGATGCTCTTTTATCTTTATTTATTTATTTTTATTTTACTTTTTTTTCTTTTACTTTTTTGTTTTTTGCTCTTTTGTTTTTTTTGTTCTTTCTTTAATTTCACTTTTTCTTTCACTTAAAAAAAGGGTGTTGTAATAACTATTCTTCCAATGTTGTCAAAAAACAAAAAAAAAGGAACATGTGATGAAAATGTAAACAATGCAATGCTGTAATGTCGTGTATACCCTTTACAAAAACTTAAATTAAAAAAAAAAAAAAAAAAAAACATACACTACCGTTCAAAAGTTTGGGGTCACCCAGATAATTATTTTGTGTTTTCCATGAAAAGTCACACTTATTTACCACCATGAGTTGTAAAATGAATATAAAATATAGTCAAGACATTGACAAGGTTAGAAATAATGATTTGTATTTGAAATAATAATTTTTTCCTTCAAACTTTGCTTCCGTCAAAGAATCCTCCATTTGCAGCAATTACAGCATTGCAGACCTAATATGATTGCACAAGGGTTTTCTAATCATCCATTAGCCTTCTGACACAATGAGCAAACACATTGTACCATTAGAACACTGGAGTGATAGTTGCTGGAAATGGGCCTCTATACACCTATGTAAATATTGCACCAAAAACCAGACGTTTGCAGCTAGAATAGTCATTTACCACATTAGCAATGTATAGACTGTATTTCTGATTAGTTTAAAGTTATCTTCATTGAAAAAAAGTGCTTTTCTTTCAAAAATAAGGAAATTTCTAAGTGACCCCAAACTTTTGAACGGTAGTGTATATCCAGTCTTTATGCTTCAGAAGAGAGCTATTAGAATAATAAACAAAGCAGCTTACAGGGAACCAACAAACCCACTTTTTCTTAAATTAAAAGCTCTCAAGTTGAAAGATCTGGTTGACTTTAAAACTGCAATAATAATGTTTAAAGTGAAGAATCTATCACTGCCCGCAAATATCCAAAAGTTGTTCCAAATAAGGGAGAAACGATATCACTTCAGAGGAACATGTATATTTCAAAAACCTTCAGTGAGAACTACCACCAAGCAACACTGTGTTTCAATGCAAGGAGTCAGATTATGGAACGATTTTGGACCTGAATTAAAATTATGTACAACGCTTGGACAATTTAAACAAAAACTAAAGGAAGAAATACTCCAAACATACAGTATATACAAGATGACATGTAAAATCACATAAGGATTGTCATATCCAGCCTGCGTTGTGTTGTAGCTTAGTTTTTTTTTTTTGTCACATTTTGTCTTAGCTTCGTTCTGAATTGTAATCGCTCTTGTTTTGTTTTTTCTTTTGAATTCTTGGATGGAACATGGGTGGGCAATATAAGCTGCGGCTTTGGCCATCACCCATTTTGGATAACTTATGTTGAACTGTATAATCAGAGGAGTTATTGTCTAATTTGACCTTGTTGGATTTTCTTTCCCCCTTTGTTATATTATTTAGTTTCTTTTAACCTGTACTTTTAATCTATCCGAAATAAAGATTCATTCATTCATTCATTCATTCCTTGTCTACTTTGTCATTGTATGCTGTGTTGACAGCACCATCTTGTGAATGGGACGTTCAGTCATGCGCATGCTCTGTCAACACGTTCAGCTCGTGGGCAGGCCACGCAGTCACAAAATTTGGACTGCATGCAGTGGTACACAGTAGAGTCCTGCATACACTAGCGGAGTGGAGACGATGACGTAAGTTTCATTACACGAGGTTTCCGGTTGCACGTACGCGGACAGCGGAGGTGCAGCATGAATCCACCTTAAGACAGGGATGAGCAACTTTGGTGGTAGTGAGGGCCACAAAGTTTCTTCCTCACTTGCTGAGGGCCAGATTAACATGTAAACCTTCCGTGGGGGGGGGGGGGGGGGGGGGTGTATTATTTCCTGCAAAGTCAAAAGTTTCACAATCAAAACTGAAAATGCAAATGAAAATAAAAGCTACTCAGTGTTTTATTAGAATTAAAATTACTGATACAATTACATCTGCCCTGCAATGGACTAGCGATCTGTACCCTGCCTCTCACCCAAAGATGCTGGGATAGGCTCCACCCCCCCGCCGCTGACCTGAAAAGGATTAAGCAGTAGAAGATGGATAGCTGGATGGATGGATGGATGGATAAAGTTATATAATGACCTCATTTTTAAAATTCTCTCCATCAAAATGATGACTAAAGAGAAATTCTGGATGATAATTAACAAAAAAAGCCAAGAAGAAAAGGAAATATGATGAGGCTTAGCTTGCTCTTGGATTCATTGTGGGTGTGGAGGGGCAGAGAAATAGCTGTGGGTAGGTGGGCTTGGTAATTGTCCGGCTCCCAAAAATGGGAAATTAAAAAAAAAAGTTTAAGAGCTACTGGTATAAATGAACAAAAAAATCAGCAGCCCAGCCAGCATGCCCACATGGGCCTCACCATAGGTTTAACCTGGGCTGTCTTATGGGCCACATGTGGGTTTGTCCACAGGTTCCACATTGGCCCCATCAGTTGTTGCCCACATGGACTTTACCTGTGATGCAGATAATCTACTGACCCACATTAAATCTATCTGAACCCCACATTGGTTTAATGCAGATGAGCAGGTTTCAGTAACACAGGCACCACAGATAAAGTCTATGTGGGCAAACACACATGGGGCCAATGTGGAACCTGTGGACAAACCCACATGGGGCCCATAAGACAGCCCAGGTTAAACCTATGGTGGGGCCCACATGGGCATGCTGGCTGGGAGATTATAACAACCACAGTCTCTGAACTTTTACTATTGGCATGGGATTGAAACCATCAGTGCTTCAGCCACACTCTTTAGAAAGAAACCTCCAAGATCCAAATATTTTTCTGCACAATTAGAAGACCCTCGGATTCAGGAGGACAATGTGGTTTTCGTCCTGGCCATGGCACATTGGACCAGCTCTTTACCCTCTCGAGAATCCTCAAGGGTTCGTGGGAGTTTGCCCAACCAGTTTACATGTGTTTTGTGGACTTGGAGAAGGCATTCGACCGTGTCCCTCGTGGTTTTTTTGTGGGGGGTGCTTTGTGAGTATCAGGCTTGTTATTATGAGCTATTCGGTCTCTAAACAACTGATGTGAGAGTTTGGTTTGTTTTGCCAACACTCAGTCGGACTCATTCCCAGTGAGAGTTGGACTCCGCCACGGCTGCCCTTTGTCACCGATCCTGTTCATAATTTTTATGGACAGGATTTCTAGGCACAGCCAGGGAATGGAGGGTGTCATGCTTGGTGACCACAGGATCTCATCTCTGTTGTTTGCAGATGATGTTGTCCTGTTGGCTTCATCCAGCAATGACCTACAGCTCTTGCTGGGACGGTTTGCCGCTGAGTGTGAAGCGGCTGGGATGAGAATCAGCACCTCCAAGTCCGACTTCATGGTCCTCAGCTGGAAAAAGGTGGATTGTCCTCTCTGGGTTGGGGACAAGCTCCTGCCCCATGAGGAGGAGTTTAAGTATCTCAGGGTCTTATTCATGAGTGAGGAGAGAATGGAACAAGAGATTGACAGATGGATTGGAGCAGCATCTGCAGTGATGCGGACATTGTACCAGTCTGTTGTGATGAAGAGGGAGCTAAGCTCTAAGGCAAAGCTGTCGATTTACCAGTCACTCTACGTTCCTACCTTCAGCTATGGTCACAAGCTTTGGGTAATGACTGAAAGAATGAGATCATGGATACAAGCGGCAGAAATGAGCTTTCTTTGTAGAATTGCTGGACTCACCCTTAAAGATAGGGAGAGGAGCTCAATAAATCTGGGAGAGGCTAAGAGCAGAACCGCTGCTCCTCCACACTGAAAGTTGCCAGTTGAGGTGGTATGGGCATCTGATCAGGATGCCTCCTGGACATCTCCCACTTGAAATGTTTTGGGCACGTCCCACTGGGAGGAGACCCCGGGGCAGACCCAGGACTCACTGAAGAGACTATGTCTCCCAGCTGGTCTGGGAACGCCTTGGTATCCTATCTGAAGAGCTGGAGCAGGTGGCTGGGGAGAGGGAAGTCTGGGCCTCTCTGCTTGAACTGCTGCCTCCATGACCCAGACCTCCGGAAAAGCGGTAGAAGATGGATGGATGGATGGATGGATAGACAATTAGATGAAAAGCCTCCAAGCTCAATGAGGCTTCACCTTCCAAACCAGAATAAATGCTACAGCTCCTTAGTAGTATTCTTGTTTAAAAGCAGCCTACTTTATATGCCTTTTGTTCTTATTGAAGACAAAGATAGAAAGGAGATATTTTTACCTTCTTTTCTTTACATGTTTTGACTGTTCACTGCAGTCTTCGTCTAAGTGTCAGCTGATTGCTGCAAGGTGACATTTATCAGCTGACTTTTGTAGGTGGGGCCAGCCCAGCAGAACTGTCAGATCCACCAAGCCGGCCCCGCCTTCTGCTATCCGATGGTCTCTGGAGAATGTGGTCCCAGGTGTGGGAAAGCATAAATGCCTTCTCATCCCAGTTCATGCTGTCTTTTCCCCGCTTCCTGATTTCTATGGCCTCCTTGATCCAGCGTTTGTGTCTGTTGCTCTCCGATCCAATAATTTTTGCGTTGTCCCAGTCCATGATGTGATTATTTCTTTTGCAGTGATCTGATACAGCTGATTTTAATGTTTCTTGTTCTGCCTTTTTTTTTTTGTGATCTTGTGAGTCGTCCTTGTGTTTCCTTCTCACATTCCTTCTGGTGTTCTTTTTTTCTTGTGGTGAACGATCTTCCAGTTTCTCCAATGTAGGTTTTGTTACATGATCTGCATGATATTTCATATATTACGTTGCATTTTTTGCCTTGTTCTATTTTGACCTTGGGGTGTACTAATAGCTGAACAAGCAAGCTGTTGTAAGCTGTGGCTTCACAACATTCAACCCCACCCCCCCGGAAAGCAAAGAAACACTAAACACTTATTAGACTCCCAGCAACCTTTATATTTAAAGTGTTTGCTCCCTTCCTGATTTCTCATTTTTTTGTATGTTTGTCACACTTAAATGTTTCAGATCATGGAACAAATTTAAATATTAGACAAAGATAACACAAGTAAACACAAAATGCAGTTCTTAAATTAAGGCGTTTATTATTAAGGATAAAAAAAAATCCAAAATTACATGGCCCTGTGTGAAAGTGCCCCCCCCCCCCCCATGTCTATCACATCTTTGGAAAGCTGAGTTCAATTTCTCTAGCCACACCCAGGCCTGACTACTGCCACACTTGATCTCAATCAAGAAATCACTTAAATAAGACCTGCCTGACAAAGTGAAGCAGACCAAAAGATCCTCAAAAGCTAGACATTATGCTGCGATCCAAAGAAATTTAGGAACAAGTGAGAAACAAAGTAATTGAGATCTATCAGTCTGGAAAGGGTTATAAAGCCATTTCTAAAGCTTTGGGACTCCAGCAAAACACAGTGAGAGCCATTATCCATAAATGGCAAAAACATGCAACAGTGGTGAACCTTCCCAGGAGTGGGCAGCTGACCAAAATTACCCCGGAGCGCAGCAATGACTCATCCAAGAGGTCACAAAAGACCCCACAACAACATCCATAGAACTGCAGGCCTCACTTGCCGCAGTTAAGGTCAGTGCTCATGACTCCACCATAAGAAAGAGACTGGGCAAAAATGGCCTGCATGGCAGAGTTCCAAGATGAAAACCACGGCTGAGAAAAAATAACATAAAGGCTCGTCTCAGTTTTGCCGGAAAACAGCTTGATGACCCCCAAGACTTTTGGAAAAATACTCTGTGGACTGACGAGACAAAAGCTGAACTTTTTGGAAGGTGTGTGTCCCATTACATCCGGGGTAAAAGTAACACAGCATTTCAGAAAAGGAACATCATACCAACAGTAAAATATCTTTAACAGCAAGATGGCGCCACGGATGGTAGCCACTGGCTTCTGCTCTCTGATGTTTTTGTTAAATTTGTGTGTTTTCTTGGACTTTTGCTCTTCCGCCCGGGTCACCTTTTCAAGGGAGGAACTACTTTCATTTAGACTATCTTTCAATGCAACTTTTCCGCCGGTTTCTGCTGATTTGAAGTCTCTTCAGGCCATTTTAGTTTTGGGAGCAGCGGCCATTGGCACTGGCCGGAAACGAAGGCGGCGTGGTAAACGTGCCGTGCGCTAGTCAAGATGAGGAAACGAGGATATCGCACACCGCTTTCATTGATCCATCTGGCGAATGTCCGCTCTTTGGCAAACAAAATGGACGAGCTGCTGCTCCTGACCCACAAAAACTTGGATTTTAGCAGATCTGCCGCCCTGTGTTTCACGGAGTCCTGGCTGAGTGAACACATCCCGGACAGCGTGGTCCGCCTGGACGGATTCCAACTGTTCCGTGCTGATCGCAGCCGAGAATTCTCTGGAAAGACTAAAGGTGGTGGAATCTGCATCTATATAAACAAAGGTTGGTGTACTGATGTCACAGTATTAAAGAAGTCTTGCAGCCCTAACTTAGAGTCACCGTTCATAAACTGCAAACCCTTTTATTCACCGCGAGAGTTCTCCTCGTTTATTCTGGTCGGAATTTATATCCCTCCTGTTGCTTGTACAGCGGAAGCTCTGCAACACCTCGCTGACCAGATAGCAGACGTGGAGGAAAAACATCCAGACTCTCTGCTTATCATTCTGGGTGATTTCAATAGAGCTAATCTCACAAATGAACTTCCTCAATACAGACAGCATATTAAAATGTCCCACCAGGGACTCAAATACACTCGACCACTGCTACACAGTTTTAAGAAACGCCTATCATGCCGTCCCCCGTGCAGCTCTGGGATTTTCTGACCACTGTCTGCTTCATCTTATTCCAACATATAGACAGAAACTAAAAACTTCCAAGCCTATAGTAAGGACTGTGAGGAAATGGACTGAGGAATCAAAGCTGGAGTTACAAGTCTGCTTTGATTGTACAGATTGGAGTGTTTTTGAAGATGCAGCCACTAACCTAAATGAACTCACTGACACTGTGACATCATACATCAGTTTTTGTGAGGACATGTGCGTGCAGGCCAAGACTTTCTGCACATACAACAACAATAAATCCTAGTTCACTCCTAAACTCAAGCAGCTACGTCAGACCAAGGAGGAGGCCTACAGGACTGGTGACTGGATTCTGTACAAGCGGGCCAGAAACATGCTGACGAAGAAGATCAGGCTTGCTAAGAGGAGCTACAGTGAGAAGCTACAACAAAGCTTCTCAGCCAACAATTCTGCTTCCGTTTGGAGAGGCCTGCAGAATATCACCAACTACAGGAGACCATCCCCCCACCCTGTGGAAAACCTCCAGCTGGCTAATGACCTCAACAGCTTTTATTGATTCCGCCAGTGTTACGTAGTGTCCATAGAATTGACCAAGTGCATTCTGGGTAGGGTACGAACCGTTAGTTCGCTGAGATCACGTCAACATAGGAGACATCGTCACAAAGCAGCTGTGTTTTAAACTGTAACAGTCGTTCTCACAACCGCCATGGAGAAAAGGTAAACCACGGAATAGGCTTTTATCGTTTTCCAGCATGGAAGAAGAACAGAACAGCTCACGTTTCGGATGTAACTAAGAGGCGACGCCTGGCCTGGACTGCAGCAGTCAGAAGACCCAACATAACTTTCAAACACGCACCTGTATCGATGGTGGTGTGCTCAAAGCATTTTCATAAAGGTACGTTATGATTTATTGTGTATGTCTGTTGTTAAAACTTGCTTGTGTTGTGGTTAAGACTTGCGTGGTCATAGCTTTTACCCTACGTCAGCAGTGCTAAGCTAAACAGAGCTAAGCTAAAGAAAGACTCCGATATCCGAGTAGCTAGAAAAAGTTACCACTCACACACCTGTGTAAGCAGGTTTAATTTGTTCTACACCAAAGTATTTTCTTACCGCTTCCTTTGCTTTAACAGCAGACCAGCTTATGAAATGCTAGACTGTGATCCTGACTGGGCATCTTCTCTAAACCTTGGGCATGCAGAGCTTCCAGCTACCACTCCTGACAGGTTTAACCGCTTATGCAGACGGGCAAGATTATGGCAAAAAGAATCAGCAGGGCATGCAAGTGACCCCCCAACACAGACCCCCAACATCACTGGCCCTGTGACTGAGATGGATAATGTAGCTCCTTCAGGTAGTCTTTTTTTACCTATGTTTTTCTTTCTAAAATGTGTCTTGGGATTCCTTTTGATTACAAAATATATTAACTACAGTTGTTTATTGTCCTGATCACCAACAGATGACACCACACCTCTGGCTGAGATGGAGGAAAGAACATCTGATGAAGCAGCACAGATCTGTCAGGCTGATGATGCTCCAGAGGAAAATGTGCAAGAACAGCAGAACTGCAGCATGTGTCACCTTAGGCTTAAAGAAATTTTACTCTTGCAAGAGGAGAATAGAAAGTTAAAGGGAGAGCTCTCCAGAAAGACCCTGGATGAGAATTTCCTCAAAGATAATGACTCAAAGGTGAAATACTACACTGGGCTTCCATCTTTCAGTTTAATGGCTCTGCTGATGCAATTTTTTCCCAGCCTCCCAAAGACAGAAAAATTTCCCATTTTCAAATTCTCCTTTTAACTATGATGCGTTTGCGGATTAATTTGCCTCTTGAACATACTGCACACCTTTTTGACATAAGCAGACAAACTGCATCCGTCCTATTCTGCCACACCATAAATGTACTCCATGCACACCTCAGCCTTTTGGTGTCCTGGCCAAAGAGACCTTGTTTGCAGGCTAGCATGTCACATCAGTACGTTGAAATGTTTGGCAGTAATGTCACAGTTTTTATTGACTGCTTTGAACTTTTTAGTTTTAGAATGTAGGCACTGACATGTTTTTGGTGTGGTTTAGCCCTTTTGACATCATGTCTTTAACTGTGTCAATAATATTGAAGCAGTTAAAGCAGCACTTCTTCAATTTTTCTTATTGCTCAAAGATTTTGCTTTCTTTCCTCTTTTTATATATGTAAATCACACTGAGTTGCCCTTGTGTATGAAATGTGCTGTATAAATACACTTGCTTGCTTTGTAACAATTTTTGGAATAAAGTACACAATGGCTTCCAAACTCCAGCTCTTTATTTCAAAGATGCAAAACTGTAACCATAACCATGACACAATACAAGAATATAAATTGACATGCATGATCAACATGTATCATTGTTCACACAGCGTTATAGCACATAACTGTCTCATGTTACAGCACTACTCTAATGTGCACGTCGCAAAACCACGGCTGCTGTGGGGTTGGTGCTTCAGAGTCCCGCACATCCTAAATGGAACCACTGAATTTCACAGTTTTGGTTCTCACAGGCAACCATGCCATCCAGCTCTTCTGGCTGCCTGCAAGTCCGCCACACTTCTGCTGTGTTCTGTGCCTGTCTTTTGGGATTGTGTGTGGGACCTGGCTGTAATGCAGTTTGACGTCGTCTTTTGGGCTTCTGGGTGGGTTTATCAGCTGCAGCTTTCCTCTTGTGTTGTGGGGTCAGAGTCAGTAAAGTGACGGGCAACAAGCTCAGGTAGGAAAACTTTATAAAAAAAGTTCTGGGCCACTGGTAAAAGTGTTTGCTCCCACAGGTCAGAATCTTGTGTGACGCGTACAACAACACAACTTTTTGTGGGTCACACAACAAAGTCACAGAAATGTGAGCCTGTCACAAATTTGCATTTGTACCTGCTTGTAGTACTTGTGACTGCTTGAGTTCTAGTCTCCCATCAGAGAGTTTCAGGTAAAAATCCTTGTCTGCACAGGCCTGCAGGATGTTGTTGCGGTGCTTATATGGGATTTTATTTCCACACAGCCTTTTTCACAACAGGTGCAGGACACAAGTGCATCAGGGGTTGCACCAACTTCAGGAAAGGAGGGGTTGATTATAAAATATTATAAGCACACTTTCACATGTATATTGGGTGCATAATTCAATTTATGGCATGCACTTATTTTATTTAGTAAATACTTGTAATCAAGACAAGAAATTAAAAAAAAGCACCTTTGTGAGCACAACTGTCTTCAAGTCTACCTTGTATATCTACAAGTCATGCACCCATCTGTCTGTGAACTGCACTTTTTCTTGCTTCAAAGACCTAAAGTTACTAAAAAATTCATGTGTGTATGGACTTATGCTTACAGTCATATAATTATAAATGAAGGCATGGTCGAAGTTTGGCAGAATGTTTACATCCGAACTCCATGGGATATGTTGGTAGGGATCTAGTCCATTAACCCCTTCAAGCTTCGCCAAATAGCGTGCCTTTGCTTTGCAGTCCCATTCAATTTGGTGGAGTACGGTCCCTTTAAATTTTCCTTCACGGTCCATTTTGTGATTTTTTTTTCCGTTCATTCACAAGAAATGCCGAGGCGCTGTGTGATTGCAGTCCGTTTACGATCGCTGTTCCTACCCCACCCAGAATGCATTGCGCGTTTGTCACGTGGGCTGGCAAGGTTAATTGTAGGTTTGAAAAGAACCTACAGTTCTCACCTCCCACCCATACAATAGGACTATCTGCAGCCCCAGAAACTCCATTCTCCCTCCACTCTGACCTCCCACCAGCACTAACGATCTGCGAAGAGGATGTGCGCCGAGTCTTTCGGGGACAAAAGATCAAGAAGGCTGCAGGTCCTGGTGGTGTGTCTCCGTCCTGCCTGAGAGTCTGCTCTGTCGAGCTGGCCCCCATCTTCACCCGGATCTTTAAAAGATCACTGGAGCTGTGTGAAGTGCCTTCCTGCTTCAAACGCTCCACCATCATTCCAGTTCCCAAGAAACCCTCTGTTACAGGATTAAATGACTACAGACCTGTCGTTTTGACCTCTGTGGTCATGAAATCCTTTGAGAGATTGGTGTTAAACCATCTGAAGGACGTCACAGGCCTCCAGATGGACCCACTGCAGTTTGCCTACCGGTCAAACAGGTCAGTGAACATGGGTCTACATTACATCCTGCAACAACACCTTGACTCCCCAGGGACGTACGCCAGGATCCAGTTTGTCGACTTCAGCTCGGCGTTCAACACCATCATCCCAAGCATCCTTTATCAGAAACTTCTCCAGCTCAGGGTGCCCCCTCCTACCTGCCAGTGGATCTCCAGCTTTCTGACTGACAGGTGGCAACAGGTGAAGCTAGGGAGAATTACATCCAGCTCCCGAACAATTAGTACTGGCACCCCCCAGGGGTGTGTCCTTTCCCCACTGCTCTTCACCCTCTACTCCAACGATTGCACCTCAGAGGACCCTTCGGAGAAACTCCTGAAGTTTGCGGACGACACCACAGCCATCGGTTTGATCCGGGATGGTGACGAGTCTGCATACAGGCGGGAGGTGGAGCAGCTGATGCTCTGGTGCAGCCGGAACCATCTTGAACTTAAACCAGCCAAAACGGTGGAGATGATTGTGGATTTCAGGCGACACCCTTCTTCATTCCCCCCACTCACCATTCTCAACAGTACAGTGTCCACTGTGGACTCCTTCAAGTTCCTGGGTACCACAATCTCCCGGAACCTGAAGTGGTCCTCTCACATAGACACTGTCCGGAAAAAGGCCCAGCAGAGGTTGTTTTTTCTGTGTCAGCTCAAGAAGTTTGATTTGCCTCAGGAGCTGCTGGTTGTCTTCTACACTGCCATCATCCAATCTGTCCTCTGCTTTTCCATCACTGTCTGGTTTGGATCTGCCACTAAACAGGACAAGACCAGACTACAGCGGACCATCAAGTTTGCGGAGAGGATTACTGGTACCGACCTACCCTCCATTGAGAACCTATATTGGTCCAGTACCAGGAAACGGGCGGGAAACAACTCTGCTGACTCGTCACACCCCAGCCACAAACTGTTTGAACTTCTACCTTCTGGTCGACGTTACAGATCACTGAAGGTAAAAACCACCCGTCATAGGAACAGTTTCTTTCCCCAAGCCATTACTCTGTTGAACTCTTAACAGTCACCTAGACCTGCCTGCTGCTGTACTCATGACTTTTTCTTTCAATCTTACACTGCGCATAACTCTCACACTGCATTTGCTCCACTCACATTGTGTTGCTGAATTTGAGTTCACATTGTGATGTTGTATGACTGAATATCTTTTCATATATTTTGTAAAGTGAGGATGGTCTGAGTGAACTGCTGCACATGTTTCTGTATGTATCTGCATCTTTTTGTGGAGATGTGGATAGACTGTGAATTGCTGTGCATACTCTGTTGTCATTGAAGTCTTATTTAGATCTTACACCTGAACAAACGGGAGCAAGTTTAATTTAGCCAAAGTCAAATTCCTTGTATGTGTGGTGCATACTTGACCAATAAAGCTGATTCTGATTCTGATATGGTGGTGGTAGTCTGGGGCTGTTTTGCTGCTTCAGGACCTGGAAGACTTGCTGTGGTAAATGGAACCATGAAATCTGCTGTCTACCAAAAAATCCTGAAGGAGAATGTCTGACCATCTGCTCGTGACCTCAAGCTGAAGTGCACTTGGGTTCTGTAGCAGGACAGTGATTCAAAACACTCCAGCAACTCCACCTCTGAATGGCTTAAGAAAAAACCAAATGAAGTGGCCTAGTCAAAGTCCTGACCTGAATCCGATTGAGATGCTGTGGCATGACCTTAAAAAGGCGGTTCATGCTCAAAAACTCTCCACTGTGGCTGAATTACAATTCTGCAAAGATGAGTGGGCAAAAATTCCTCCACAGCACTGTAAAAAGACTCATTTCCAGTTATCGCAAACACTTGATTGCAGTTGTTGCTGCTAAGGGTGGCCCAACCAGTTATTAGGTTTTAGGGGGCAATCACTTTTTCACACAGGGCCATGTAGGTTTGAATTTTTTTTCCCTTGATAATAAACACCTTCATTTCAAAAATCGCATTTTGTGTTTACTTGTGTTATCTTTGTCTAATATTGAAATTTGTTTGATGATCTGAAACATTTACGTGTGACAAATAAAAAAAAAAAAAAGAGAAATCAGGAAGGGGCAAACACTTTTTCACACCACTTTATAATAGCTTTTTTCACTCACAACAGCAGCCTTTTTTATAACATTGCAAAGAGGTAGAAATAGAACCTGGGCTACCGGGTAGACTGCTGGTTAACCCTACATGACTTGGTGGGTTATTGTGCCACCGTGAACCAGACGTGCTTCTGCCTAAACATGTCAAAACACAGTCACCGCTTACAGTTCAACTTCAGCGGCCTCAGTCAAGCCCGCAGCGGGCGTTCAGCTAGAGGTGTCAGCTGCAGCGGCCCTGGGTGCCATCTCGCTGAAACCACGGCTCGCTTGTCAGCAACGTAGCAGCCCGAGTCCCACACCAGCTGGATTGGCTCCAGCACTGTGCTTTGATCCGAGGCAGCTGCTCTTACCTTCCGCAGACAGCTGATGTGCCATCCCGAACCATCGGCCATCTGTACAGTGGCTGGCCTCTTTCGTGCGGCCATTCTCATCATGCAACGACGGGACTGTTTGCGGGTCCAGGTGGTCGGATCGTTGGACCCGAACCCAATCAAGCAGTGCGTGCAGTGATTGGTTCAGCTGCACTCGGCACTACTGCCCTCTTGTCTCAGATACTGGTTGCTGCTGTGGTAGCGTGCCATCCGCGCCAGCGGCAGGACGTGCCCTCAGTCGTCGTTGTTCTGCTGGGTCCTGCCGGGTCATGAACCCTTCATCCCATTGTGCTGCGACGGCTCCCTGAGGCTGATACTCCGTGAGGATGCTGGATGTGTTTGGCTTTTTCTCTCCCTCACCTGGTGCTGGTTGAGGTTGTGGTGATGTGTCGCTATCATCGGCAACAGGACGCACACTGGGCTGTCATCGTTCACTGGGATCCCCTTTCTCCACGAACTCCCTCTCCTGCTGCACCATAGCAGTTGCCTGAAACCCATGCTGGACGAGGATTGGAGGCAAGTCCGGTTTGTGCTCTCTTTCCATGCTGCGCTCTCTCTCTGCACTGCACTCTCTATCCACGCTGCGTTTGCTCTCTGTGTTGTGTTCTTCGGGTGTAACTACGTCTGCAAAAAGCATACTCTCCCTCCTGTGATGAGGCTGCAGCTCAAGGATGCTTGTGCTGCGCGGGGACCGGCTCCGGGTCCAGTGTGGCTGCGGACTGGGGGTCCACTAACTGCAATGCCAACTGAGCAGCCTCTTCTCGCTCTAGCTGGGACGCTATCTCAAGTGCTTCAGCGACTGTCACACACGTCGTGAACAATTTCCACCGCAGCTTCCCATTTGTAGTACTCCCCGCCAACTTGTCTCGCACAAACTCCTCCTCCAAGTTCCCAAACTCACATACACTAGCCCAACAGCGGAGGTCGGTAACAAACTGCTGGACCGACTCACCCACTTGCTGTTGGCGCTGGAAGAACTTGCCTCGTTTAACTGTCAAACTCTCTGGCCAGGGTGCCTGACACGCACCTCTCTTCTTCAGGGAAAGCATTGAGTTTTCCCTCGGAAGGCCAGTTTTTCTCCTCATCACCACTGTTATGTCTGGAAAGCAGGGCAGCGGAGGCAGGAGTTGTACAGAACAAAATGCGGGCTGAGTCACTTGCCAGAAGCCTGCAGAATAAGAATTCTTATGATTTCTGGAGAGAGGTTAAAGTCATGAATAATGTTAAATCCTCCTTACCATAGAGGGGATAAGTGGCCCTGAGAAAATAGCTGAGATGTGGCGTGATCACTATTCTGAACTCTTCAACTGTGTCAGGCGTAATGTATTCACTATGGACAGTGTAGACGGCCCTGAGGGCACGGTGGTTCAGCCCATGGAGGTGTATGATGCAATTATGATGCTTGAGGACAGCAAGGCTTGTGGACTGGATCTTTTGGTAGCAGAACACCTCAAAAATGCAAGCAGTAAGCTCTGTCCACTGCTCTCCATGTGTTTTACTGTTTTTTTAGTTCATGGTGTCCTCCCAGACTCTCTTGTGTCTGTGGTACTAGTCCCCGTTATCAAGGACAAAGCTGCAAAGCTAAACAGTGTTGAGAATTATAGGCCAATTGCTCCAGCAAGTATTCTATCTAAAGTGTTGGAAAGAATCTTGCTCACACGGTTGGAGATATTTGTTTTTTCTTCTGATAATCAATTTGGTTATAAAAGAAAGCATGGCACTGATATGTGTATATTTGCTCTAAAGGAATTAGTGACAAAGTATAGAAGCCTTAATTCCTCTGTCTTCTTCAGTTTTATCAAAGCCTCAAAAGCATCCGATAGAATTGATCATGAAAAGCTATTTATGAAATTACTCCTGAGAGGTGCTCCCAAGTGTTTAATTAGAATTCTGGTTTTCTGGCATGCCAATCAGATCATGTGTGTAAAATGGGGGAACACTCTATCAACTCCCTTTCATGTGAGCAACGGTGTATGCCAAGGTGGAATTTTGTCCCCTATTCTGTTTAATGTTTATATGGATGATCTGTCCAGACAACTGAATGCAGGCTGTGCTGTGGGTGGCTCTGTCATCAATCATCTCATGTATGCAGATGACCTAGTAATAATGAGTCCTTATAGTGCTGGGTTGCAACAACTATTAAGAGTTTGCTCACAATATGGCAATGATCACAACATCGAATTTAACACTAGGAAGAGGAATGTCATGATTGTGAGATGCAGAGAGGACAGGGAACTAGTTTTTCCTACCTTTAAATTGTGTGATATTTTGCTTGCGACATGCAAGGAAATAAAATATCTGGGTCACATCATCACTGATGATTTAAGAGATGACAGAGATATCTACAGGCAGTGCCGTAAACTGTATGCCCAAGCCAATATGTTATTGAGAAAGTTTAGTATGTGCTCTGTAAATGTTAAATCTTCTCTGTTCAGAGCTTACCGTACTCCTCTGTACACTGCACACCTATGGAGCAGTTACAGGACTGATAATATGAGAAGGTTGACTGTGGCCTACAATGATGCTCTGAGGCTGCTGCTTCAGGTGCCCAGATGGCATAGAGCCAGCCAGTTGTTTCTGACATGTGGTATTCCTACGTGTAAGGCACTACTGAGGAATCTTATGTACAATTTTGTGTCATCTGGATGACTCGGAAAACAGCATCATAAGCCCTAGGAAGAGCAGTCTCAGATACACCTCTGCTCTCAGAAGACACTGGCACAACAGCCTGTACAAGAACTCTTGTTAAAGACTGTTATGAAACAGTGATTGTCAACCCCGACAGACTGCTATGATGATGATAATGCTGTTCTTATTGCTTCCCTGACACCCCTACCCCTCCTTATTTTATATTGTTGAGTTATTTGGGTCTTAGCCTTGATGCCTGCCTAAACTCGACTTGGCATGGCAACCAACAGAGAATGCTGGACAACTCTACTCATCATTTTTCTTCATTTATTTAACAAATTCAAAGAATGACAAGCATAGTGCAGGTTGATAACCTGTAACCTGCAAATATACCATTTTATTAAACTCAAATTGCACACTTTTCCTCATATGTTACATTATTAATGCCCAAATTAGCTTAACTAAGATAAAACATAAACCTCACCAGTTGTGTCTCTGTGGTCACCCATGCATTAAGATACCCCGCTCTCTGCAACACTGAGCAAACAAGTCCCAGCTGCTCAAGTGAACTGACTAATGAAGCCTCTGTCTGCTGAGCTGCCACACTTACAACCAAACTGCTCCACACTGCTCTCTTGTGACTCTGTTCATGGAAAATTCCTAAAATAAACAACAAAAGTAGAGCAGGAAAACTAAAGGCTGAGGAAAAGAAAAAGGGGAAAAAACAGCAATACGATGATTTATGGCCTAACATATATGGACCCGCTTGTGTGTCTGAAATAAAGATTAATGACTATTAATCCAATGTGTCCCAAATAGATTCCTGATTTGCTAAAGCCTCATTCAGAACATTCTACTCCCGCATACTGTACCTATTCTGTGGATTTTCATCTGTGGACAGCCAGCAGTGGAGAAAGAAAGAGCGCCTGTAAACACTAAGAAGGAGAACAACAACAATTTTGTGTAAAACTGTGAAAAAGACTGTACCCGGTCACCAAGTGTAAAAATATATATGCCGACCCAGAGAAGGTTCTCGATCCGTTTCTGCTTCCAAAAGACTTTTCTTCTCCACCTCTGCTGCTCGTCACGGCTGACTGTCCCAGGTGAAAATCCACAGAATAGGTACAGTATGTGGGACTAGAATGTTCTGAATGACGCTTTAGAAAGCTGCTCTGAATCAGTTTGTAAATCACTGAATTCAAAAGGTAATTGCACATGTACAGACAGGAATCTGTTTGGAAATCACTGGACTGAAAATGTACAGACTGGACTGACGTGGTCTGGGACTGACTTGTCCTGTTCCTGAGGACACAGAAGGAGGCTAACATTAGCTTAGCATCGTGGTTGGTGTTTCCATGGTAACAGGAAGTAAACTAACCTTCTCTCCTCGGCTCCATTTCAATTTTAAAATCCACATCAGCTGATTCTCGGTGTCCGTCCACCTCTGCTCTGTCCACAGAACCGGACTCTGACGGAGATTCTGGATCCTGATACCGTTCAACAAGCTAAGCGGAAGTAGCATATAGCTAGCTAAGAGTCACATCCGGTAGGAGTTTCAACGTAAAAGTCAAAACCATCGAACGCTTGTCTGTTAGTAGAAATGATGTAACTGTAACTAGCAGCATCTGGCGGCTGTCTTCTTCTTCTTCTGTTTGTTGATTTATTCAGTTTTTTGACTGTTGAGATACAACATAACAAACATTAAAATAGCCATGAGGGGAGACATGAAATGAATGAAATATTTATGCTGAAAAAACTACAGATTTGTCCAACAACAACGTCACAGCCAGAAAAAAATTCTCAACTCCAGAGAAACACAAAGAAATGTGGAAACATTGTAATAGATAGATACACATCAATGATGATGATGTTCGTCCTTCGTGCTTGAAGATGACCAATGACATCAATTTGACGTTGAGCTGCTGCGGTGAGTCTGGAGGTGGCTGGTGAGGCCAATCCAAGCAAAGAATCCTCTCCCACAAGTAGGACAGAAGTGGGAAGGGGTTGTGATGTTGGTGCTAGTTGCTGTAATGTAGTAATGTGGTCTGCCACCAGGGGCGCTGTTAAGTGTTGTATGCAGATTAAGAAAGAGAGTAAAAACGGTTGTTCAGAATCAGATTTATTGCCATTGTTCATGTAGTACACAAACTAGGAATTTGTCTCGTGCAATGCTACAACATTAAAACATGATAAGATAAAGAGATAAACTAAAAAAAAAAATTAAAGACTAAAACCATGCAATAAGTGTAGAATAATAAATAATAATAATAATGATAATAATGAGTAATACTAGTCACAGCAGTTTTAAATAAATTAGCAAGTAGCAGATGATGTGCAGTCGATTGTCGTCGGCCTCCGTCGGTCTGTGATGACCATGGAAGAGAATCCAAAACGTCTACTCTGCTAGAACAGCACCGCCTGTGGCTGAACAGGCCGATGCGCGAATGACAGTCCCTGTCACACAGGTCACACTTGTGGGTGGTCTCTGTGCTGCTGGGTCTGTGGCGGTTCTTCCTGCGGGTCCTTTTTTCATTTGCTGCAGCAGTCAGTCTCTCTTCACCCGCCTTGAGCTGTCTGGTCAGGGTGCCTCTCCATTTGGAGTGGTCCGTTGCGAGGTCCTCCCAGCGCTCTGTGTTGATATCCAGGGCCTTCATGTCTCTCTTGCAGACGTCTCTAAAGCGCAGCTGTGGGCGGCCAACGTCTCTCCTGCCAGTTGCCAGTTCTCCATAGAGGACGTCTTTGGGGATTCTGCCATCCTCCATACGGTGAACGTGGCCTAGCCAGCGGAGCCTGCGCTGCCTGAGTAGAGTGAACATGGAGGGAAGGCCGGCGCGGGACAGAACTTCTGTGTTGGGCACTTTGTCCTGCCAGGATATGTCCAGGATGTGGCGAATGCAGCGCAAGTGGAAGAAGTTCAGTCTCTTTTCCTGCCGGGCATATGTTGTCCACGTCTCACTCCCATAGAGCAGTGTGCTGATGACGCAGGCGTTGTACACTGCCATTTTCGTCTTGACAGAGAGTTTGGGATTCTCCCACACTCGTGTGGTGAGGCGAGCGAGTGTGAAGGCTGATTTTCCAATCCTCTTGTTGATCTCTGTATCAAGGGAGAGGTTGTTGCTGATCGTGGACCCCAGGTACGTGAACTGATTCACGACCTCCAGCTTGTAGTCATCAATGGTGATGGTTGGTGGTGCTTCCGTGCCTTGCGCCAAGACGTTAGTCTTCTTCAGGCTGATGGTAAGCCCGAAGTCCTTGCATGCCTGGGAGAAGCGGTCCATCAGGATCTGAAGCTCCTGCTGTGTGTGGGTTGCGACTACAGCGTCGTCTGCGAACAGCATGTCTCTGATTAGAGCCTCGCGTACTTTGGTTCTGGCTTTCAGGCGGGCGAGGTTGAAAAGCCTGCCGTCAGATCTTGTGTGCAGGTAGATTCCCTCTGTTGCTGTGCTGAAGGCATGCCTCAGGAGCATAGCAAAGAAAATCCCAAAGAGGGTTGGCGCAAGTACACAGCCCTGTTTCACTCCGCTGCGTATGTTGAATGGCTCTGAGACGTTGCCATCGTGCTGCACTATCCCCTGCATGTTGGTGTGAAACGATTCGATGAGGCTTTGCAACTTTGGTGGGCATCCTATCTTTGGCAGGATCTTGAAAAGGCCCTCTCTGCTGACCAGATCGAACGCTTTGGTGAGGTCGATGAAGGCGACGTACAGGGGCATGTTCTGCTCTCTGCATTTCTCCTGGAGTTGGCGGATGGAGAATATCATGTCTACCGTCGATCGCTCAGCGCGGAAGCCACACTGAGACTCGGGGTAGACACGTTCGGCAAGCTTCTGTAGACGAACGAGAACAACTCGTGCGTAGACTTTGCCAACAACGCTGAGGAGGGAAATGCCCCTGTAGTTGTTGCAGTCGCTTCTCTCCCCTTTGTTTTTGTAGAGGGTGATGATCTTGGCGTCCCTCATGTCCTGTGGTACGGCACCTTCCTTCCAGCACTGGCAGAGGACGTCATGCAATGGCAGCAGTAGGGCGGTCTTGCAGTGCTTGATCAGGTCAGGGGGTATGCCGTCGTTGCCGGGTGCCTTGCCAGCGGCCAAGCTATCAATGGCCTTACTGAATTCGTCGATGGTTGGCTCGGCGTCAAGTTCGTCCATGGATGGCAGGCAGTCGATGGCATCAAGGGCTGACGGTGTCACGGTGTTCTGTCTAGAGTAGAGGTCGGAGTAGTGTTCCGCCCATCTCTCCATCTGCTTGTTCTTCTCTGTGATCATCTCCCCAGTGGAAGATTTGAGGGGGGCCGTCTTGCTCTGAGCCGGACCAAGTGCTTTCTTGATGCCATCGTACATACCACAGATGTTCCCTGTTATGGCAGCGGTTTGAATGTCTTGGCTGAGCTGAGTCCAGTACTCGTTGGCACAGCGCCGAGCAGTCTGCTGAACTTTGCTTCTCGCAGCCCTGAGAATCTGGAGATTCTTCTCGTTTGGGTACTTCTTGTACTCAGCAAGTGCTGAGCGCTTGGCTTCAATGACGGGGGTCATCTCGGTCAACTTGGCATCAAACCAGTCCTGTGACTTCGAGGTCTTCCTCCCAAAGGTAGCCAAGGCTGTGCGGTAGATGGTGTTTCGCAGCTCTTCCCACTTCTGCTTTGCAGATTCTCCTCCTTGTGGTACACCAAGTTCCTTCTCAAAGGTGGAGGCAAACTGCTCAACAAGTTCTGGTTGGGCCATCTTGCTGATGTCAATCCGTGCCTTTCCAGGTTGTCTAGCACGATGGAATTTCTTCAGCTGCAGCTTGACCTTGCAACACACCAATGAATGGTCTGTGTCGCAATCTGCACTCTGGAACGAACGGGTGATTAGCACGTTCTTCAGTGAGGTGCGCCTGGTCAGGATCAAGTCTAGCTGGTGCCAGTGCTTTGAGCGCGGATGTTGCCAGGAAACCTTGTGTTGGGGCTTGGTCTTGAAGAACGAGTTTGTGATGCACAGATCGTGATATGTGCACAACTCGAGCAGCCGCTGTCCGTTGTCGTTCATTCTGCCCACGCCAAAAAGTCCAAGGCAGGAGGGCCAGGAGTCGTGGTCAGCACCCACTCTGGCATTGAAGTCTCCAAGGAGAATGAGTTGTTCAGAGTTGGGGATGATCCTGACAGTTGTTGCGAGATTCTCGTAGAACTCGTCTTTTGCCTCTGGTGTGGCTGTCTGTGTTGGGGCATACACACTGACGAGGGTGACTGGGCATTGAGTGGTGTTCAGGCGGAGGGTGAGGAGTCGTGCAGAGCCAGTGCTGCCCGGTTCCACCATCTTCAGCAAAGTGTTCTTCACTGCGAAGCCCACTCCGTGTTCCCTGTGTTCATCACTGCCCTTTCCCTGCCAGTAGAATGTGTAGTCCTTCTCTCTCAGTGTGCCTGCATCAGCTAACCGTGTTTCCTGGAGAGTGGCGATATCCACTCCCAGTCCCTTCAGCTCATTATTGATGATGGCAGTCTTCCTGGTGTCGTTGATGTCCTTGAGGTTAGCAGCGAGTCCTGTCATCATAGTGCGGACGTTCCAAGTTCCCAGTTTTAGAGTTGGTCTCTTTTGTTTTATTGTCTTGCCTGGTGCGAAGGTTCTCAGCCTGCTGTTTGGATTTCTCCTTATCCCCATGCACCCAATGAGGAAAGCAAGCTGTGGCGGGACAACACCTTATTGGCTGGGGGCTGCCCAGCTTGAGGCGGGCGGTAGCTGTCCAGTGAGATCTGATGATCCCTCCCACCGTCGGGAACAACCCCTGGCGCCACGCTCTACACCAATTGAGCAGTGGCTTATAACTGGTAACTGTCATTCCCCGTGTTTTGTCTACGCCAAAGGCGAAGCTGGAGTGTCCTCTCCAGTGATCCGGTGTTCTACCTTCCAGCGTTGGGCGTTGGTAGGATTCAAGCCTGGGCAGGAAGATATGGAGGACAAGATGTTGCCCATGCAGCATGTCCCCCCTCTCCACGTCACTGATGAATCCAAAGGAACAGCAGGGCTGCTACAGTTTGGCACCAGCGCCGTTGCAGGAGCTGCCAGAACGATGTTGAGCACAACATAGAACTGCCTTAGGGTCTCCGACTCCGGATTTTTCCTCAGGGTTGACTCCCGTCAACACTGTGCAGTCGATAATGCAACAGAAAAACAGTGATGAATGACATGAGTCTGGTTGAGCTGCTGTATATAGTGCACGAGAGTCAATAAGTCACTTAGTGTTCAGCAGTCTGATGGCAGAGGGGAAAAAGCTGTTCATGTGCCGGGAGGTTTTAGTCTGAATGGACCGAAGTCTTCTACCTGAGGGGAGGGGGGCAAACAGTACGTGACCAGGGTGTGAAGGATCGGCTATGATCCAGCCTGCACACCTCCGGGTCCTGGAGATGTACAGATCCTGGAGAGATGGGAGCTTGCAGCCGATCACCTTCTCAGCAGTGCGCACGACGCACTGCAGCCTTAGTCTGTCCCTCGCAGTAGCTCCTGTGTACCACACGATTATGGAGGAGGTGAGGAGGGACTCGATAATGGCCGTGTAGAACTGCACTAACATCTTGGTGGGTAGCTTGAGCTTCCTCAGCTGCCGCAGAAAGAACATCCTCTGCTGGGCCTTTTTGATGAGGGAGCTGATGGTTGGCTCCCACTTGAGGTCCCGGGTGATGGTGGTGCCCAAGAAGCGGAAGGAATCTGCAATGGTGATGGGAGAGCCTGTGATGGTGAGGGGGGGCAGGGGGGTTGTGACTTTCCTGAAGTCCACAATCATCTCCGCTGTCTTCAGAGCGTTCAGCTGCAGGTTGTTGTGGCTGCACCAGGACATCAGCTGGGCCACCTCTCTCCTGTAGACGGACTCACCGCCGTTGGAGATGAGCCCGATGAGGGTGGTGTCGTCCGCAAACTTGATCAGCTTAACAGACTCGTGGGTGGAGGTGCAGGAGTTGGTATAAAGGGAGAAGAGTAGGGGGGAAAGTACACAGCCCTGGGGTGATCCGATGCTGATGCTAACAGAGTCAACAACAACAGAGTCTTGTTGTTGACGTTACTGAAGACCTCGCTGTCCTGTCTGTTTATTCCACTTGCTCTCCTTAAAAACACACTAAATACATTACATGGTGTCAGAAGTGTCACTCATATGAAGATGGACCAACTAAAGCCGCCGAACAGTCTGTCACTGGAAGGAAACCTCGCAGAAGACTGGCATTCGTGGATCCAGAAGTTTGAGCTGTACCTGATTGCTAGCGGCATAGCTGAAAAATCAGAGAAAATAAAATGTGCTATGTTTCTTCATGTGGCAGGTGACGAAGCTATTAAGGTATTTAATACCATGGACTTTGATGATGATGATGTGGATGATTTTGACATCCTGAAAGAAAGATTTAGGCAATATTGTGAGCCAAGAAAAAATATAACCTACCTGAGGCACACATTTTTCACAAGAGTACAAGGCAAGAGTGAACCTATCGATGCATATGTGAGAGACCTGAAAAACAAGGCCAAAGACTGTGAGTTTGGACTGTTAACTGATTCACTCATAAGAGATCGTATTGTGTGTGGAGTCACCAATGACCAGGTGAGAGCAAGATTGCTTAGAGAACCAGACTTATCCCTGAGTAAAGCTGTGGATATATGCAGAGCTAATGAAGCCACACAAAGCCATATGAAAGCTTTACAAGAAGAAACAGAAGTTTCAGTAAACAAGCTAAGCAAAATAAAGCTAACTAAGAGGTCTAAACAAAGTGACATCCACGCAAAAAGAGAATGCAATAATTGTGGGTATAAACATGAGCCTCGCAAGTGTCCTGCGTATGGGCAAACATGTAAAGTTTGCTCACGAAAAAAACATTTTGCTCGCATGTGCCACACAAGGATGCACAAAGAAAGCAGAGAAAGTTCACACAGACTGGAGAAAAATGTGAATGAGATAGAACAAGAGGAAAAAGAAATGTTTATTGGAACCATTCAGCCAAAAAGAAGAGAAAATAAAAAGCCAGCTCATGTTGATACGATGAATATCGAAGAAGCTGAAAAATCAAGATGGACAGAAGTTCTGACAATGAATGGTGAACAGGTCGTCTTCAGATTAGATACGGGTGCATGTTGCAATGTGCTACCTCTCAAAATCTTAAAGAAAGTGACCAAAGGAGATATGCTACTGTTTGAATCCAGAACAAAGTTAGTATCATATTCTCGCCACAAGGTGGAACCAGTGGGCATGGCAAAGCTGAAATGTGAATACAAAACTCAAGAACAGGAGCTTGAATTTCAAGTTATAAAAGCTGATTTGCCAGCAATCCTCGGAGGGGATTCATGTGAACAACTGGGACTGATAACCAGAGTCCACAAGGTGGATAGAGAAGAGGAAACTGACATTCTGACAGAATACAAAGATGTGTTTACAGGACTGGGGTGTGTACCGGGACTACATCACATTCAGGTTGACCCAGCTATAACTCCAGTGATTCACCCACCCGGAAAGGTGCCTTTAGCACTGAAGGATGATATAAAAAAAAGAACTAGAAAGAATGGAGACTCTGGGTGTGATTGAGAAGCAAACAGAGCCCACTGATTGGGTCAACAGCATGGTCA
Organism: Pholidichthys leucotaenia; assembly: GCA_020510985.1. NCBI lineage: Eukaryota > Metazoa > Chordata > Actinopteri > Cichliformes > Pholidichthyidae > Pholidichthys > Pholidichthys leucotaenia. The sequence continues at coordinate 38,709,522 of CM035841.1, read as the reverse complement.
TTGTCAAGAAAGCAAATAAAAGAATAAGAATATGCATAGATCCTCAAGATCTTAACAAAGCTATAAAAAGAGAGCACTATCCCCTACAAACAGTGGAAGAAGTCGTTGCAGAGATGCCGAATGCAAAGGTGTTTTCAGTGCTAGACGCAAACCATGGCTTCTGGCAAATACAGCTTGATGAAGAAAGCTCCAAGTTATGTACCTTTAACACACCATTTGGTAGATACCGATTTAAGAGGCTTCCCTTTGGTGTGTCATCAGCCCCAGAAGTCTTCCAAAAGTACATCGCCCAGAGACTGGAGGACCTGGAAGGAGTTGAGAATGTTATGGATGACATCCTGGTGTGGGGTGTAAATAAAGAACAACATGACAAAAGGCTGAGACAACTACTGGAAAAAGTGAAAAGCATTAATCTGAAACTGAACGAGGACAAATGTAAGATTGGCATGACTGAAATACGATATATTGGACACATTTTGAGTGCAGAAGGCCTGAAGTCAGACCAAGAAAAAGTCAGAGCAATAGTTAACATGCCTAAACCAGAAGATGTGGCTGCACTCAGAAGATTTCTCGGTATGGTGCAGTACCTTGCAAAGTTCATACCAAACCTGTCAGAGGTAAGTGCACCACTCAGAAAACTTCTGGAAGGAGAAGTTGCATGGCACTGGGAGTCACAGCAACAAAAGAGCTTTGAACAGCTGAAGTCACTTGTCAGTGAAACCCCTGTGCTGAGATTTTATGACATAAATAAACCAGTTACATTGTCTGTGGATGCAAGCTCTGAAGGATTGGAAGCTGTGATATTGCAAGAGGGTCAGCCAGTGGCTTATGGTTCAAGATCGCTAACAGACACACAGAAAAGATATGCACAAATTGAAAAGGAACTTTTGTCTATTGTGTATGGCTGTGAGAAATTCAAGCAGTATCTGTATGGAAGACCAGTACAGGTTGAGTCAGACCATAAACCACTGGAAGCTGTGTTCAAAAAAGGGTTGCATAAAGCACCACCCAGACTACAATTAAATTAAAATTAAATTAAATCACCCTTATTGTCATTCAACCGTACAACCAATCATGTACAGTAGAACGAGATTGTGTTTTACCTATCTACAGTGTTAATCACACACCCCAAGTGTAGAATCAGAGGGCCGCTGCCATGCAAGGCGCCGCCACATATTTCCCTCCTCCATTCCATTATTGCTGAGCACCAAGCTGGACGGCAGGAAGTTCCACTTTTATATGGTCTTTGGCATGACCTGGCCGGGATTTGAACCCCTGCCTCCCGGATGTGGGGCGGATGCTCTACCAACTGAGCCACCACTCCGGTGGTGGCTCAGTATACATACAACGTATACATACAACGTATGCTGATGAGTCTGCAGCCTTTCAACCTGCAGGTTACATATAAACCAGGCAAAGACTTGTACATTGCAGACACTCTGAGCAGAGCTTTTCTTAAAGAGCAGACAGAAAAACTATTGGAGGAGGAACTTGAAGTTAATCTCCTTACAGCACACCTACCTGTCTCAGAGGAAAAGCTGAAGTTATTCCAGAAAGCAACAGCAGCAGATGAGGAACTGCAAATGTTAATGAAAGCAGTTCAGTCAGGATGGCCAGCACAAGTCAGTCAAGTTCCAGCTGAGATAAGGAAGTATTGGACATTCAGAGAGGAACTCACATGCTCAGAAGGACTAATATTCAAGAACTCCAGACTTGTGGTGCCTCAAAGTCTGAGAAAGGAAATGCTTCAGAAAATCCATGAAGCACATCTTGGCGTTGTTAAATGCAAAGAAAGAGCAAGAGATGTTTTGTTTTGGCCCAGTATGTCTAAACAAATAGAAGAAACAGTGCTAAGGTGTTCTATCTGTAACACACACAAGAGGAATAATGTCAAAGAACCACTTCAGAGTCATGACATTCCCAGCAGAGGTTGGGCAAAAGTTGGTGTTGATCTTTTCCATTTTGACCAAGGTGATTATCTACTGTGTGTAGATTATTACTCAAAATATCCTGAAATTGCCAAATTGCCACAAACAACAAGCAAACATGTCATTGTAGCTCTTAAATCTATGTTTGCCAGACATGGAATTCCAGACAAGCTCATGTCAGACAATGGATCACAGTTTTCAAGTGCAGAGTTCAGACAGTTTGCAGAAACGTGGGAGTTTAAACACACCACATCGAGCCCGGGATACCCACAATCAAATGGGCAAAGTGAACGTGCAATTCAAACAATAAAAAACCTACTGAAGAAGGCACAAGAGAGCCAAGGAGATCCTTATATTGCTCTTCTTGAATACAGAAATTCGCCCTTGGATGGAGTCAAATTGTCTCCAGCACAATTGTTGATGAATCGGAGACTGAAAACAAAATTGCCAACATCAGGTCAGCTGTTAATGCCACAGCTGAACAAGAATAAGCAAAAACAACTGAAGGAGAGACAGATGAGACAGAAACATTACTTTGACCGTGGAGCCAGAGCCTTACCTGCTCTACAAGAGGGAGAGACAGTTAGATTCAGAGCTGAGAATACATGGCAACCAGCTATTGTGGTAAAGAGCCACAACACACCAAGATCATTTGTGATTCAGACCCCTGGGGGATGTAAATTCAGGAGAAACAGGCGCCATCTACTGAAGTGCAGAGAAGAAAGTGTTCCTAAAACCACAAATACTGACCAGGAGGATTTCCTGACCCCTGCTTGTGAGCCAACAGAGACCATCTCATCGGAGCAAGCACCTGTTCATTCTCCTGTAAAGGAAACTGAGAATTCCAAAGCAGCTACTGAAGAGCCAAGGAAAACTTCACGCTTTGGCAGACTGATTAAACCCCCACAACGTTATACAGTGTGAAACAACATAAAGAAATGTTTAAGTGTATCTTAAGGGATGTAATGAAAAGAAAAGCAGTTGTTCAGGTTAAAACCATACTTTTTAACTTGTGAGTCATATTAGGATTTATTGTTTTTCTGTAACAATATAGTATGATATTCTACTTCTAAAGAAGGGAGATGTAATGTAGTAATGTGGTCTGCCACTAGGGGCGCTGTTAAGTGTTGTATGCAGATTAAGAAAGAGTAAAAACGGTTGTTGTTGACGTTACTGAAGACCTCGCTGTCCTGTCTGTTTATTCCACTTGCTCTCCTTAAAAACACACTAAATACATTACAGTTGCTCTGCCCTTCCGCATCTGGGGTTTCTGATCTGCATGCTGTACATGCTGCTCCTCTGCTCTTTGGGCTCCTGTTGTGATAGCACTGCACCAAGAGGGGCGATCAGCAGCAAGCGTCTCCCAGGACTCTGTGTTAATGGAGAAGTCTTTAAGGTTAATCTTCAGGTTGTCCTTGAAGCGCTTCTTTTGTCCTCCCACTCTGCGTTTCCCTTGGGCGAGTTCTCCATAGAAGAGCTGTTTTGGGATGTGGTCGTCTGACATACGGGAGACATGGCCTGCCCATCTCAGCTGAGCCTTGCACATGGTGGTAATGGCGCTGGGGATGTCTGCCTGCTTTAGCACCTCTGTGTCTGGAACTTTGTCTTGCCAGCAGATGTGGAGAAGGTTGCGAAGACACCTGAGATGGAAGTGATTGATCTGTCGCGCATGCCTTCTGTATGCAGTCCACGTTTCGCAGCCATAGAGTAGTGTGGATAGTACGACTGCACGGTAGACCTTCAGCTTTGTTGTGAGGCTGATCCCTCTCCTCTCTCAGACATTTTTTCTGAGTCTCCCAAATGCGCTGCTTGCTTTGGAGATCCTGTTGTTGATCTCAGCGTCGATGGTGGCATTAAGGGAGAGGGTGCTACACAGGTAGGTGAAGGTCTCTACCGCCTGGAGGGTCTGTCCATTTACCTGTATCTGTGGCTCGTGGTACTGGTTTCCCGGGGCTGGCTGGAACATCACCTCGGTTTTCTTGGTGCTGATGGTAAGGTCAAAGTTGTCACAGGCTGAGGAAAATCTGTCCATCTGCGACTGCATTTCCTGCTCGGCACCAGCATTGAGTGCACAGTCATCAGCGAAGAGAAAATCTCTGATGACAGTCTCCTTCACCTTCGTGATGGCTTGCAGACACCTGAGGTTGAAAAGTCTTCCGTCACACCTGTACCTGATGTTGATGCCAAGCTCACAGTCTCTGAAAGCATCTGAGAGCATTGCCGAGAACATCATGCTGAACAGTGTTGGGGCCAGAACACAACCCTGCTTGACTCCATTGGTCAGTGGAAAGGCTTCGGATGGTTCACCACCATCCAGGACTCTGGCTGTCATTCCATCGTGGAATTGGCGGACAGTTGCAATGAACTTACGGGGGCAGCCAAATTTTTTCATGATTATCCAGAGTCCCTCGCGACTGACTGTGTCGAAGGCCTTGGTCAGATCGACAAAGGTTGTGTAGAGGTCGTGGTACTGTTCCATGCATTTCTCTTGGAGCTGGCGGGCGACAAAGATCATGTCGATGGTCCCTCGACCTGCACGGAAACCGCATTGACTTTCAGGGAGGAGACCCTGCTCCAGGTGTTCCAGCAAGCGGTTGAGGAGGGTGCGGGCCAAGATCTTGCCTGCTATGGACAGAAGGGATATTCCTCGGTGATTGTCACAGGACTGGCGATTTCCTTTCCGCTTGTAGATGTGGACAATTGTGGCATCTCTGAGCTCTTGTGGTAGCTGTTCCATGCTCCACATGGACTGGTACAGGCTGGTGAGTTGTCTAAGGGTGGTTGGGCCGCCTGTCTTGCAGACTTCTGCAGGGATGGCATCAGAGCTGGGGGCTTTCCCAATGGAGACCTGTTTGATGGCTTTGCTGACCTCATCTTCCAAAGGTGGAATGTCCAGTTCGTAATTTATTGGCACCTGGGGAAGGTGAGCAATGGTTTCGTGGTTGATCTGTGCAGGTCGATTGAGCACACTACAGAAGTGTTCCGCCCAACTCTCCAGGACCAGCTTCTTTTCTGTCAGCAGGGTAGAACCATCAGCACTGAGAAGAGGGGATGATCCGGAGGACTGAGGTCCATAGACAGCTTTCAGGGCATCATAGAACCTCTTTGTGTCGTGCCTATCAGCAAAGCATTGAATCTCGTCAGCCTTGGCACTGAGCCAGGAGTCCTGCATGTGACGTAGTTTAGCTTGAATTGCACTGCGGATGTTGGTGAAGGCTGCTTTCTTTGCCATGCAGGTAGGGTCATTCTGGTGGGCCCGCAGGAGTCGGTGTTTCTGATCTAACAGCTGCTGAATTTCTGTGTTGTTTTTGTCGAACCAGTCCTGGTGATTTCTGGTTACTGGGCCTAGGCATTCGAGGGCAGCCGAGTGAGCGGTGTCCCTGAAGGATGCCCATTGGTCCTCAATGTTTGGCTGGTTGAGCTGGAAATCTGACAGGCGGCTGTGCATGTGATCTTGAAACTCTTGTACCTTCTTGGGGTCTTTGAGTTTCATGACGTTCAGCTTCTTTGTCACTTTCTGGCCTTGAGGTCTTCTTTTGGGCTGGATGTGGAAATTCATCTTTGAGATGATCAGGCAATGGTCAGTCCAGCAGTCGGCACCGCACATGGCTTTGGTCACTCTCACGTCCCGCCTGTCCTTTGCCCTGATGATGACATAGTCAATGAGATGCCAATGCTTAGAGCGAGGGTGCATCCAAGATGTCTTGTTCCGTGTAGGTAAGCGAAACATGGTGTTGGTGATGGCTAGGTCATGAGAGGCACACATTCAGAGTAGGAGGTGTCTGTTGCTGTTAGATTTTCCAATGCCGTGTTTTCCCAATACTCTCTGCCAGGCGTGGTGGTCAGCCCCTACTCGAGCATTGAAGTCACCGAGGATGATGAGCTTCTCAGATTTTACTGAAGCAATAAGAGAATCTAGTTCCTCATAAAACTTATCTTTGATCTCTTCGGGGCTTGTCATGGTCGGAGCATAAGCGCTGATGATGGTTGCATTTGACTTCTTCCCAAGTGGGAGGTGCATTTTCATCAGGCGGTCATTCAGACCCTCGGGAATGCTTGCTAGTTTCCACACATGAATGGATTTGATTGCGAAACCAACACCTGCCTCGCGCCTCTCCTCACTGCTGCACCCACTCCAGAAGAAGGTGTAGCCACCACCGGTTTCTGTCAGCTGGCCTTTGTCTGCAAAACGTGTCTCGCTGAGAGCAGTGATGTCGATGTTGTAGCGAGATAGTTCTCTGGCCACTAGTGCAGTTCATCTTTCTGGTCTGTTCGCTTTGGCATTGTCGAGCAGAGTCCTTACATTCCATGATGCTAAGGTGAGCTCCTTTGCTTTATTTCTCTTTGTGTTTCGACCGCTGTTTGGGGATCCCCGCCAGCCGCGGTGTGCTGACCAGGTTGAGGTGAGACCAGCTATGTTTGGGGCACCTTTTCTAGCCCCGTCCTCTTGCTAAGGAGGCGAGCAGAGCGATCCTGAAAAGGGCTGCTCGGTCGCTCAGGAGGCTGCCGAACTTCGCTGCTGTCTCGGTTCAGTGGAGAGCGACCACTTGTCCTGAGCCACCTGTGTGCAGGTTTGCGACTACAGCTTCCAGTGTATCCTCACCTGCTGCTTCGCCGCTCCCCCATCGCCACAGGACTTAAAGTGTGGTGATGTCATGACTTGCATGGAACTTTGATTAAAGTGAGGGAGACTTGCGCAGGATCAGCCTCACTCTCTCGTCCTGAGACACCGGATCCAGTAGCAAGACAGAGTCAAGACGGCTGGGGGTGGATCAGGATGCAGCAGCTGCCGGAAGGTGACAATTATGCCAGTCAACCGCCTTAGGGGCTCCACTCCGGATTTTCTGTCAGGGTTTACTCCCTTAGCCTTTGACTTTTCCCAAGACACCACAAGGCAGTGGGGCTATTTACCCATAGCTAGGACTGGGACAGGTTGTACTGGATTACAGTTTACCAGTAGCAGATAGAATCTGACCTGACATACTGTAATAAGAATACAATGACGACATGAATAAAGGTTAAAGAATTAAAACAAAGGGAATACATGAACATTTTTAAATACATACTTACAAACAGCGACTTCATCCTTTGTAATTTTGTGAACTTTTAATTACATTTCCCTGAAATTGCTATCATTGTAATGTCCGTTTAGCCAGTCCAAGAGGACATTACCGGCCACTAAAGACACATCTTGACATGTAACAACATGAGAGCCAAAACCCAGTGTTCAACATCCATTTATTAAAATCTCCAATAAAATAACCAAAATACTCTGATGTTTCAAGGGTTCACACAATGATGAGAGAGGATTTGTAACATATAGGCATTTATTCTTCACTGACTCATTACACAGAACAGAGGGGAGGTCATTCACACAGACACTCATCTCACTCAAGATGACACAGACACGTAATCTCTCACACACAGGGAAAACAACACTATCACAGCTGGTCTTATAACACAGTTATAATGGCACAACAATAACGCTTAGAACACAAAAAAAATAACAGTCTTGGAATCCCCTGCAACACAAAGCATGCCAGGAGAATCCCCCGCCCCTTATCACAGCCCCGATGTTACACTGCCCCCCTCCCCCCCGGACTGGTTTCTGTCCCCAGAATAATAATGTAGGATCGTAATATTTATGTAACTTTAGCATGGCAGTGCCCTAGGCTAGGAAGGGGTGATGTCCTGCCTTTGGGGGGTGGCGTCACCTGTGGTATATAAGTCTGGAGTGGGAGACATATTGTCTCTTTGCTGGGACTCCTGTACTCGTGGTAGGGTCTCCCCGTGTGTACATAGTTCTTGATAATAAACTTCATAAAATGTCACCTCGCCTCCTCGTTTATTCGGACACAACATTTGGCGACCAGGATAAACAGAGATGGAGAGGGCTGCGACCACATTATGTCCCTTTTTGGAGGCTCCAGGTGAGCCGTTGGTCCCTTGGGCCAGGTGGTTTGCGGCCTTCAAGAATTATCTACTGGCGTTAGACCTCGGTAACCTGGACAAATTGAGAGCAAGGGCAATTCTGGTCCACTACCTCGGTATGGAGGGCCAGAAAATCCTCAGCTCGCTGGGAGGAGTTGACAGCTTTGACGACGTCGTGAGGCTCATGGCCGGCTACTTCCACGCCCCGGAGAACATCATAATGTGGCGCATCCATTTCCGACAATGGCACCAGTGACCCGGAGAGTCGGTCCAGCAGTTCATGGCAGACCTTCGGCAGCTGGCAGGTGAGTGCAGGTTTGGGGCCCTGGAGGAGGAGATGGTCAGAGACCAGTTGGCTGAGCATGTGGCCTACTCCTCAGCGAGGGTTCACCTGTTAACTCATGCTGGTGAGCTAACTTTGCTAACGGCAATGGAGCTAGCCCAACAGCACGAGGCAGCGGAGTGGCTGACGAAACACCTGGGCTGTGATGACACTCCGCAGAAGAGCGAGGCACATGGGAAGGCCCTGGCCTTGGATTCGGACGATGGCAGTGATGACGAGTACGCGGCCATTGTCAAGATACGGTCCACCCTGGGGACACCACGATGCTACTGCTGTTGATCCAGCAGGCACCGCTATCGAGCCAGGGAGTGCACAGCAAGGGGCAAACATTGTGGACGGAGCAGTCTGCTCCATCACTTCACCAGGGTTTGCCGCAATTTTGACAAGGAGGAACAGAAACCAGCAAAAGGAACTGTTGAGAAGAAGGCCCCTACGGTGGTCCACACGGTCTCGCCCGACACAGATGGTCATATTATTTGTGACATTTTGTTGGACGGGACACCGATACCGCTGTTGGTGGACACTGGGTCAGTGGTCTCCATCCTCAACTTTGCAACTGTAAGTCGGTGTTTTCCCCACTACAGAGTAACACTAACATTACCTGTTATGGTTATGGTAGCCACCCGCTGGATGTTGTGGGCTCGGTGTGGCTGTCGGTGAGGTACAAAGGGGCCTCCATGTGTGCCAACGAGGTCATGGTGTCGCGGGATGGTAATAACCTAATGGGCTGTGATTTATTCTATGGGCTCAGTTTCACCATCTCCTGCTGTAAAGTGGAGGAGTGGTCAGGTGGTGGATTATGGGACCGGCCTTTCTATGTGGGAAGTGGCGATGAAGTGTGGGACTTTGGGTAGCCCATTCCGGGTGAAGAGGGACACCGCCAGCACTTTAGTACACAAATAGCTGGGGGTCCCGTGCCAGTGTTTGTGGTCCCGTGGATGGTGGACCTGAACAGCATGGTTTGACCCCTGCAGTGGCGGAAAGGTCCGAAGCGCGTGAGCTACAGGGCTCCGGTGGCCGACGAGTTCTGGCTGCTGAGCCAACAGTGGCTGGTGCCACTCCGACACATCATCTGGTATCCAGGGTACCTCCAGGCGGCGCAAACCCTGGCCATGCCAATACCAAAAGCAAGGGACGTGGCTCAAGTCAACTTGGCGAATTGCTGAGGAATCATAAAGGAGCCAGATCAAGACGCAGACAATGGAGAAAACCAGTGAGCGCTCCCCTGGGTGAGGGTGATGACGTGTGCCCTAGGGTCGAGCCTCAGCTTGGTAGGGTGCACAGTTCCAGGTAACTGACAGCTGGACAGGATAATCTGTGGGTGGTCCAGTCCAGCGGCGACGACTACCTGAGTTTGACTGATGGGTCGAGACGGCATCCCAATGAGTTGCGACATCGGAGCAGAAAAGGGCGTCTACACAGACCGTCTGTCTCCTATCATGAAGAAACAGAGATGCTCTGGAAGTGGGCCGCGTGACAGACACGCCGGGGGGGGCCTTCGGGAGACCCAAGTTGAGTGTATGAGGGCTTACGGTGCGTCTGAAAATGTGCATTTATTGATAGATGTGTTTTGGTTATGGTTATTATGTTCAATATATTCTGACTGTATTCACATGTTGAAGTTGTTATGGAATGGGATGATGAGAACCATGTGGGTAATGTGAAACGTATAAGTTGGTTCTTATGGACATTTATCCTATTAGTGATGCAACTTATGAGTGTGACATGTGGATATCTGGTTCATTTTGTTAAAAAAAAAAAGAGAGAAATGTTCATAGATTTGTGTTGCCAACTCTTTGTAAAGGTCACTACCTACAGTGATTGTGCAATGTTGTGTTTTATTACTATTTCCAGCACCTGATGCTGTGTTTTAATTTCCCTGTCTGTGATGTGGTCTTAATGGCTGTTGACGTTCTTGAAAGCAAAAGGAATGTCTGCCACTGAAACGGGGTGTTTAAGGGGATTTGAGGCACAAGACCACCGTTGTTGTGTGTGACTGGTTAGTGAGCGTGAGCTGCAGTAGCAACTGGGTGTGAATGAGTGTGTTAAATGTCCTATAGTGTGAGAAACTTGTGTTTTATTGTGGGGACTTCTCTGTATGTACTTCTGTGTATCCTGTGAGTTTATGGGATCGGCTACCACCATTGTGTATGTCTATGATTGTTATGTGTATATGTTTAGCTTTAACGGGATTAATTTCATTTTATGTGTGGCCTTTTTTTCTTTTTGGGGACTGTTTGATTGCATAGCGGGGAGCTCCACTGGGCCAGTGTGTTGTGTGAATGAGTAGGCCTATTCCCTCTTGGATTAGTGCGTGAATCGGGTGTAAATTATTTGGTTGGGTAATTTGTGTGATTGCATTTTTTTTTTCAAAGGGGGGTGGTAGAATGTAGGATCGTAATATATATGTAACATTAGTATGGCAGTGCCCTAGGCTAGGGAGGGGTGATGCCCCGCCATTGGGGGGGTGGCGTCACCTGTGGTATATAAGCCTGGGTGTGTGTGTGTTTTGCACAGGGCGTGTGATGCATCAGTGCAGTAGTGTTGGAGTAGTAGTGCCTATAGTTAGCGCATGCTGCATGCTGCCTCTGCTTGCTACTTTCTGCTTTCAGCTACCGCCACCGGCTAGCCCTCTGTTTTCGGGGGTGAAAAGAGGAGCCGAGTGCGTAAGTCTCCTCAGCCGGTACATAGCCTCTCCACCAAGACTCGTACATGCCTCCTCGTGGCCACACACGGTAACTGGTACCTTGCGGTTTCCAGGCCAAGTTGTACGGGATCTTGGAGCAGCAGTGGGCCCCAGAGTCGCGGCATACAGGCCCACTGGTATGTGGATACGCCCTGCTGCCCGTCAACCACTGCCCCTGTTGTCGATAAACAGCCCCAGTTATGGGCAAATAGCAAAGACCTCTACGGTGGACCAGGTGGAGGATGATGGTTGACCTTTGGGAAACATCATAACGGCTGGGAAGGCGGACGAAGGCTGCAGCAGAAACGGGTCACCAGTCATCTTGGAGTCCATGCCACTGGATCCTGACCCCGATCTGTCAAGGTCTATGTGGTGGCTGTATGTGCACCAGCCTCCCCACGCTAAACAAATTCATGCACAGGCGTCTTCTTCATGGGAATCCACCTAACATCCCGGGTTAAGTCCTGTGGTGACCAGTAAGTGGCGACGGGGGCAGGATTGTGAAGTCAGGAAGCCCCTAGTCACAAGCTGGCACATCAGGCGGCGGATGCCAGATGATCGCTGGACTCTTGGACCAAGGCAGAAAGAGCCCTTTGGTAGCTACATCCACGACTGAGCAGTCCTTTTTAGGATCCACTCTGCTCACCCTTGATAGGGAAGGGGCTAGAAAAGGTGCCCTAAAAATAGCCTGCCTCAAACCTCCCGTCTGGATTACCGCATTCAGAGGGATCACCAATTTGCGGTCAGAAACACAGAACTATGAATTTTGGAGCCTGGAATGTGCGCACACTGACAGACAGTGCAACCAGTGACAGGCCGGAGAGGAGAACCTCCATCATTGCCAGAGAACTGAGATGCCGGATTGACATAGCTGCTCTCTCAGAAACACGACGGGCAGAGGAAGGCCATCTGAAGGAGGAGAAGGATGGCTATACTTTCTTCTGGAAAAGAAAAGCAGCAGATGAGCCCAGGATCCATGGGGTTGGGTTTGCCATCAGGAACCAACTGATCAGTCATCTCTCTGAACTCCCTGTGGGAATCAGTGAACGTCTGATGACCCTCTGTCTGGTGCTTGCCAACAACCAGATGGCAACAGTCGTGAGTGCCTACGCACCTACCCTTGTCTCCGAGGAGGAAGTGAAAGAGACCTTCTATGCCTGTCTGGATGAGATACTGTCAAAAATCCCCAAGGAGGATAAGCTCATTCTTCTGGGAGATTTCAATGCCAGAGTCAGCCGAGACCACCACCTCTGGAAGGGCACCATTGGCAAGGAAGGCATTGGAAACATCAACTCCAACGGAGTTCTGCTTCTCGGCAAATGTGCTCAGTGTGATCTTACCATCACTAACACCATCTTTTGCCAGAAGAACAAATTTAAGGCTTCATGGAGACACCCTTGTTCTAAACAGTGGCATCTTATCGATTATGTCATTGTCAGAACCAGGGATCTGCGCGATGTAAACATCACTAAGGCCATGATCAACTCTGATGATTGCTGGACAGACCACCACCTTATAGATCCATGATGTCCATCAAACTTAAGAGGAAGAGGAGATTGCAGAAGAAGCAGAACAGGCTGAGACTAAACCTTGAAAGCCTTAATGAAACTGCCATCCACCAGCAGCTTCAGGCTTCTCTTGGAGAAAGTCTCAAACAGGAATATCCAGAGAACATCAAAGAGCACTGGAACCTGCTTACGTCCACTATCCTCAACACCTGCCAAACCACCCTTGGGTACAAGTCCAGAAAACATCAGGACTGGTTTGATGAAAATGATGCAGAGATAGAACTGCTCATCTCCAAAAAAAAGGGAAGCCTTTCACGCCTGGCAAAATGACATTACCTGCAAGGCCAAGAGACTGGATCACTCTAGAGCCAAGGCTGACGTCCAGAGCCGGGTGAGACAGATTAAGAACTCCTGGTGGACAGAAAGGGCAATGGAAATCCAGTGTCTGGCAGACTCTGGAGATACCAGAGGCTTTTTCAGTGCCATTAAGGCTGTCTACGGCCCAAGCCGTCGTGGCTTGAACCCATTACGCTCAAAGGATGGACAGGAGCTGCTGAAGGACAACGAGTCTATTAATAAGCGATGGAAAGAGCACTTTCAGGAACTCCTCAACCGTAACACTGCAACCCAATCAAATTTCATCTGTTACATCCCTCAGAGTCCTATCAGGGAAGACATAGGGGTACCTCCCACCTTATCCGAGGTCCAAGATGCCATCAGGAGCCTGAAGAACAACAAGGCCACCGGTCCAGATGGGATTCCAGCTGAGGTCCTAAAGGAAGGTGGTCCAGAACTCCTGTGCTGTCTCCATGCCCTCCTTCTGAAGGTCTGGGAAAAGGAAGAACTCCCCTCAGAGCTCAGGGATGCTCTGATCGTGACCATATTTAAGAAGGGGGACAAAGCTGATTGTGGAAACTACAGAGGCATCTCACTCCTGTCAACAACTGGCAAGGTACTTGCTCGTGTTTGTGCTAACCGTTTACTGCCACTTTCTGAGGAAATACTCCCAGAATCACAGTGCGGCTTTTGTCCATCTAGAGGCACAGCAGATATGATCTTCACTGCCCGCCAACTTCAGGAGAAATGCTGTGAGCACAAGTTGCCATTGTACATGGCTTTTATAGACCTGACAAAGGCCTTTGACTCAGTAGATCGCCAGGCTCTATGGAGCATACTGTTGAGGTATGGCTGCTCAGAGAAATACATCAGGATTCTGAGGCTACTGCATGATGGAATGACAGCCACGGTGCTAAGTAACAGCGGCTCCATGTCTGAGCCTTTCACCGTGGATACAGGGGTCAAACAGGGATGCATCATTGCACCCACCCTGTTTTCTAACTTTATTGCTGCCATACTTCACCTCATTGGCAAAGACCTACCACAGGGAATTCCGATCCGGTACAGAACCGACGGTAGGCTCTTCAACCTTTTTTTTTTTTTTTGTTACTTATTTGTACCCGTAGGTAGACTTGGTTTGCAGTCTGGTGACAAGCCACCGGCTGCTGGTCGCTGTGTGCGCGAGCGCCCTAAACCTACATGTTTTTGGTGTGCGGGAGGAAACCGGAGAAATCCCGGAGTAAACCCGCACAACACGGGGAGAACATGCAAACTCCAGACAGCTCACTGTTGGTCGGGGGCTGGGATTGAACCCACGATCTCATGATCCCCGCGATCCCCCGGCCGAGGGTAAAACTGTGCTGCCACAGTGCTAAACCACTGCGCCACCGTGCAGCCTTGTTCAAAGCCTTGCCATGTTCAAAGCCAAAAGCAAGGTTAGAAACACCACCATTATGGAGCTCCAGTATGCAGATGACAACGCCATAGTAGCACACTCCGCAGAAGACCTACAGGGTATCCTGAATGCCTTTGCCAAGGCATATAGAGCCCTGGGTCTAACCTTAAACATCAAGAAGACCCAGGTGCTACATCAACCTCCACCCAATCAGCCATTTATTCCACCCATTATAAAAGTGGACAACACCCCTCTCGAAAATGTTGACCACTTCCCCTACCTCGGCAGTCTTCTCTCCTCCAAAGTGGACATTGACTCTGAGATCAACTATCATCTGAGCTGTGCCAATGGAGCATATGCGAGACTCAGGATGAAGGTCTTTGAAGACCGAGATCTCAGAATCGATACCAAGCTCTTGGTCTACAAGGCTGTGGTTCTCCCCACCTTGCTGTACGGGGCAGAATCATGGACCATCTACAGCAGGCACCTGAGAGCTCTGGAGCAGCTCCACCAAAGAACTTTGAGAAAGATTCTGAAGATTAAATGGGAGAACCGACGCACAAACATCAGCGTTCTGGAAGAGGCCAAAATGCCCAGCATTTCCACCACAATAATAAAACACCAACTACGATGGACTGGCCATCTCATTCGCATGTCTGACACCCGTCTCCCAAAACAAATTCTTTATTCCGAACTGGAGAGAGGTTCGCGGGCTCCAGGAGGGCAAAAGAAACGGTGCAAGGACAATATTAAAACAAACCTTAAAAAATTCAATATCTTATCTCCTGACTGGGAGCACATGGCTCAAAACAGGCACCGATGGAAGGAAGCAGTGCAAGAAGGTGCTGCACACTATGAGAAGGAAATCCACCGTGTCGCAGAAACAAAACGACAGCTCCGCAAGGAAAGATAGAAAAAGGCTCCAGCACGACCACAACCCACCATCATTTTCCCATGTCAACATTGCACCAAAATATGTGGGTCACGGATCAGCCTCTACACCCACCTGAAGACCCACAAGTAGACGCCCCCACGAGCAATGACTGTCATACTCGCTCCGAGTGACTGCCGATGATGATACAAGCCTGGAGCGGGAGACATATTGTCTCTTCGCTGGGACTCCTGTACTCACAGTAGGGTCTCCCCGTGTGTACATAGTTCTTGATCATAAACTTCATAAAATGTCACCTCGCCTCCTCGTTTATTCGGAAACAACAAATAAGTCCAACTCAAAAGTCCAATACTTTCTGGAGCTGCTGGGAGTAGAAGAGTGTGAAATGGTGCCAGTGAGGCGGCATGAAAAAATAAGCAGCAGTGCTGTGGTTTTGAGCAGGTTTTATTAATCATGTCGCCTTCACGGGATCCTCTCTCCGGTGCATAGTGGAGCAGCCCGGAGCGGGATCCCTAAGCTCTCAGAGAAAGAGAGGCGGACACAGTGTGTCCACCTGTTGCAGGATCAGAGTGAGAGAGGAAGAGAGAGATTGCGTTACAGAGTTGCACCTTAAATACTTGATCATAACAATACATCAAAGAGACGTACCCCACAGTTTAGAATGATCAAAGGGACAACAGAACAGGCAGGAGGTATTTGCATTTGTAAGACATACATCACAATGGGCAGATTAGCTAGACCTCGCTCTAAGTGCAAGACAAAGAGGCTAACAAGCACATCTACATATTGATCTGAGTCTCTAGGTCACAGTAAGGACAGGATGCATGAGTACAAAGGATGAAAGGCATCGATTAACATCACATAGGTGAGACAGAAGAAACTCGTCTACCTGTAGACATTAATACACCAAAGCACATCTAAGATGCTCAGAAAAAGCACAGTAAGGACAAGCCATATGCACACTATACAGAATGGCGCATTACATCACAACACATGCACGTTTGCATCACAAATACATGAATGGCACATTGCTTCTCAGTAATGCAGCAGAAAAACAGAGAAAAGAGGGCTGAGTGTCCTTAGTCTGTTGTGGGGTTAAAACGAACCGCCACACACGCTCCCCCCCAGAGGACGCGGCAGGGGGTCGCGACCTCGATAATCCATCTGTGTGAGCGAGCTGTGGGAGAAGCTCGCTGCAGGCGGAGGGGGAGGGAGGGGAGGGGTAGTAAGTGCCGGCAGGAGCTGTGAAATCGTCCTGAGCCGTGCAAAAATTGCTTGCTGCTCCGTGACGTCGAGGGTTTGTCCCGTTGCACGTGCGGAGATCACAAGAAGAAAAATTAGTCTCTGACTCCTCTTGTGGCCATGAAGAAAAGCAGGAGCGGCTGTAAGAGAAAAAGTAAACAAAGCAGGGGGACTGTTGGCTTTGGGTGCTGAAGCAACCCCAAAGCTCCCGGGAACAGCTGACGGCTGAAATCCCGTTGTGCCGTGGCTAAGACCATTAAAAAATCCAGTGGCGAGCTGCGTGCTTGCTTCAGGTGAACGAGCAACCCTGAAGGTTCTGTGGGCAGCGGCGGAGGACGATGGCGGTCTGTGGCGTGGCTGAGACTGTTAACAAATCCTTCCAGTATGCTGCATGCGTGCCTCAGGTGAGCGAGCAGCCCTGAAAGGCAGCGGCGAAGGAGGAAGGCAGTCTGTGGAGCCATTACTTGTCCCATGCGTGATGCGCCGTCCTTGTAACTCCCCGATGCGTGCGCGGGGGTTCAGTGCGTGGGTGGGCCGCTGGAGTGGTGAGTCAGGGTGCAGAAACTTGGCGGAGATCAGCGCAGACGGCGCCAATAAAATCCAGGTTGAGCTGTTGCTGTAGATTTGGCCATGGTGCGTTGGAGCGTTGAGAGGAAATAGACGATCTTTAGTCCCTCAGGCCCGTGCAGAGGCGTTGGAGCGGCGGGAGGGAATAGACGATCTTTTGTTCCTCAGGCTCATGCAGCTGCGTTGGAGCGGTGTGAGGAAGTAGACGATCTCCGTCCCTCGGGCTCGTGGAGGCGCGTTGGAGCGGTGCGAGGCAATAGACGATCTTTGTGCCCCGGGCTCGTGCAGCTGCGTTGGAGCGGTGAGAGGGAGGAGACGATCGTTGTCGCTCGTGCGGCCATGGTGCGTTCAGTTCCACGCGCTGCGCTCCCCGTCGGCCCTGGAGGTTGCCGTCGTGGAGAGAGGACGAGGTGCGTGCGCTCTCAGTGAGAGCGGCCGGTCCAGCGTGGTTGTGCAGATCTCAGGCGACGGAGCATTCATGCCCGGGTGTTGCGTTCGCTGGCCGCTCGTTTTTTTCAGCGTCGGTTCGCCAGCGTGGCCATCCAAAACAGAAGGCTGCGTTGCACAAAACGTGTGCGTCTTCAAGGGGCCACCAACGCAGCTGTGTGGTTGTCCAGCTCGGAAGGTTGCTTTCGCACAAAACGTGTGCGTGTTCGAGGGGTCACCAGTGAGGCGGCATGAAAAAATAAGCAGCAGTGCTGTGGTTTTGAGCAGGTTTTATTAATCATGTCGCCTTCACGGGATCCTCTCTCCGGTGCATAGTGGAGCAGCCCGGAGCGGGATCCCTAAGCTCTCAGAGAAAGAGAGGCGGACACAGTGTGTCCACCTGTTGCAGGATCAGAGTGAGAGAGGAAGAGAGAGATTGCGTTACAGAGTTGCACCTTAAATACTTGATCATAACAATACATCAAAGAGACGTACCCCACAGTTTAGAATGATCAAAGGGACAACAGAACAGGCAGGAGGTATTTGCATTTGTAAGACATACATCACAATGGGCAGATTAGCTAGACCTCGCTCTAAGTGCAAGACAAAGAGGCTAACAAGCACATCTACATATTGATCTGAGTCTCTAGGTCACAGTAAGGACAGGATGCATGAGTACAAAGGATGAAAGGCATCGATTAACATCACATAGGTGAGACAGAAGAAACTCGTCTACCTGTAGACATTAATACACCAAAGCACATCTAAGATGCTCAGAAAAAGCACAGTAAGGACAAGCCATATGCACACTATACAGAATGGCGCATTACATCACAACACATGCACGTTTGCATCACAAATACATGAATGGCACATTGCTTCTCAGTAATGCAGCAGAAAAACAGAGAAAAGAGGGCTGAGTGTCCTTAGTCTGTTGTGGGGTTAAAACGAACCGCCACACCAGTGTTATTTTATATTAATGTGCCACATAATTCTTTTTTCAAACAACAATGGTTATGGTCGGAAGTTTCGGGTTTCGATGCATGGAAATAAAGTTATAAAAGAGGAATGCACAGAGACCCGAGACTCTCTTTTGCTGTAAAATATGTTGGAAAAAGGATAAAGTAACAGTGTCGTCCAGCTCGTTGTCTTGCCTTCCTCCTTTTTCCGCAACAGTCCATTTTTCCGCTCCAGGCAGAAAACCCAGACTGGATCACCACGTGCAAAGTCTCTCCCCTGGCAGCGGGAGTCGTACACTCGCTTCTGTCGACTCCCCGCCTTTGCCTGGGCCTCCCGAGCCATTTTGTGCACCGTGTGAAGACGTTCTCTCAAGCAAAACAAATAATCCAACCCTGGTTTTCTTTCTCCCCCGAGCTCCGGGGAAGGGGGGGCACCAAATCCACCAGTGCACCCCTGCAGCGCTGATGTTTGGATGCAAGCTGCGTACACCGGTGGATTTGATGTGTCACCCCCCCTTCCCCCCGGAGCCAGAGGTGGAAGACAAACCAGGGTTAGATTATTTGGTTTGCTCAAGAGAATGTCTTCACACAGTGCATGAACTGGCTTATTAACTGGATTATTTGTTTTGCTTGAGAGAAAGTCCCCCCCCCCCATTGTCTCTGGCAGCGATGACGCTCCCTCTGCTCACACTGGTGGTGCTGTTGTGGTCAGTTCTGGTGGCGATCCCCTCAGCTCAGTCTGCGCTGACGGCCCCTCGATCACATGGGATCCCTGGTTCCTCGTCTTGCTCTTGCTGCAGAGCATGATGGTCGTAGCCCCGAGAAGGAGAGAAGAGCTGGCGGTGTCGATCTTTGTGCCCCATGCTGCGAGCAGATCTAGTCCAATGAAGCAGGGGTCTTGGATGTCAGCCAGCCAGAAAGGGTGGTTTGTGTTCTGACCATCCACTCCCACCACAGGGATTCATTTCCCTCCTAGTCTGGCATGCTCACTGGTGGCTGTGGTGATGCAGTGCCTGGTGGATTCCCACCCCTACAGTCCGAGTTCATCTATACCGGGCAGCACTCTGGCTTGGACCAGGAAGATGATAGAACCGGTGTCGATCAGAGCCCGAATTGGCGTGCTGTCCAGGCTGCACTGTAGGTACAGCCCTGGTGAATGTCCAATTTGCCCCAAACGTGGTGCTGGTTCACTGGGGAAGATGTCTGTGAGAGCGGCAGGTCTCCGTCCATGCCACCTCACTCTAGTTTAACGCTGGCGAGGAAGCGGGTTGTCAAGGGGTAGGTGCAGGGCAGTAGCGCGTGATGTGTCCTGGTTTCCGCAGTGGAAGTATTCCTCCTCACACCACCATCGTCGTACTCTCGCCGGTCGCGCAGCTGTAGCCTGGCATACTTCCTCTTTGTCCTTGCTCTCAGCTGTGGCCTGGAGAGTTCTCTGTCTTGGGGATGAAATATCAGCAGCATAATCCATCATCAGCCCCACCCGCTACGCTTCTGCCACGGCCATCTCCCAATTGCTTGCGGCATGAATCCGGATGTGTTCTTGGAGCCGGACCAGGTGGAGCCCTTGGATGAAGTTCTGTAGGGAGAGCTTCTCCACCACCTCCGGCTCAAAATCCGGGTAGCCACGCTGTGTCAGTAGCCGTACGTCCGCTGCATAGGCTCCCAGGCTCTCTCGGTTGCCCTGCCGGCGGCTGGCCAGCTGTTCTTGGGCATGATCAGCATGGGTCACTCTCCCAAGCCACCTCCAGAGCACTCCTTGTAGTGTTGGCCAGGTGTGCAGTTCCTAAGGCTGGAGATCAGACAGCGTGCAGAGAACTTCACCCTCCAGAGCCAGCGCGACCTGCATAGCTGTCTCTTCCGGTGTCCAGCCATTCAACGCAGCGGCCAGTTCAACCTGGACCAGATAGTCATCCAGCAGGGTTTTGCCACCAAAGCGGGGAAGCTTGGCTGGTTGGTGGGTCAGTGGGACGGTTGCCTTCCTGTCGATCACCACCCTCGGTTGCAGTGGAATCGCTGGCTCGTAGTTCCCCCGTTGGCGCTCCCTGCCCTGCCTTGAAAAAGGCAGAAAGCAGAGCATGCTTGCTCTGTCTGGTCCGGTTCCCCATTCGTCACGGCGAGCAGCTCTGGGGGCTGGTGGGTCTGCTCTGCTGTCCGTCTCCATCTCCATCTGGGCGATGTGTGTGACGTTTCAAGGGTTCACACAATAATGAGAGAGAATTTGTGACATCCTTTCTCAATATGAGAGAGGATTTGTGACGTGGGCAGCATGGTGGTGCAGTGGTTAGTACTATGTCAGTACAGCAAGAAGGTCACGGGATCAATTCCACCCCTGATCATCGTGGGTTCAATCCCACCCCCTGACCATTGGTGACCCTTCTGTGTGTAGTTTGTATGTTCTCCCCGTGTATGTGTGGGTTTACTCCAGGCACTCCGGTTTCCTCCCACAGGCCAAAGACATTCACATTAGGTTAATTGGCATCAACTGTGGATTCTAACTTGTCCTTACATATGAATGTGAGAGTGAATTGTTGTCTGTCTCTCTGTGTTGGCCCTGTGATAGACTGGCAATCTTTCCAGGGTGTATCCTGTCTCTCGCCCAAAGATGCTGGGACAGGCTGCAGCCCCCCTGTGATCTGAAAAGGATTAAGTGGTAGAAGATGGATGGATGGATGGATGGACGGACGGACGAACGGATAGACAGACGGATGGACGGACGGACGGACGGACGGATGGATGGATGGGTTTGTGACGTATAGGCATTTAGTGGGGCAAAAAAGTATTTAGTCAGCCACCAATTGTGCACGTTCTCCCACTTAAAAGATGAGAGAGGTCTCCAATTTTCATTATAGGTATACCTCAACTATGAGAGACAAAATGAGAAAAAAAAAATCCAGAAAATCACATTGAAGGAGTTTTAATGAATTAACTTGTAAATTCCTCGGTAAAATAAGTATTTGGTCACCTTCAAACAAGCAAGATTTCTGGCTCTCACAGACCAGTAACTTCTTCTTTAAGAGGCTCCTCTGTCCTCCACTCGTTACCTGTATTAATGGCACCTGTTTGAACTTGTCATCAGTATAAAAGACACCTGTCCACAACCTCAAACAGTCAGACTCCAAACTCCACTATGGCCAAGACCAAAGAGCTGTCAAAGGACACCAGAAACAAAATTGTAGACCTGCATCAGGCTGGGAAGACTGAATCTGCAATAGGTAAGCAGCATGGTGCGAAGAAATCAACTGTGGGAGCAATTATTAGAAAATGGAAGACATACAAGACCACTGATAATCTCCCTCGATCTGGGGCTCCACGCAAGATCTCACCCCGTGGGGTCAAAATGATCACGAGAACGGTGAGCAAAAATCCCAGAACCACATGGGGGGACCTAGTGAATGACCTGCAGAGAGCTGGGACAAAGGCTACCATCAGTAACACACTACGCCGCCAGGGACTCAAATCCTGCAGTGCCAGATGTGTCCCCCTGCTTAAGCCAGTACATGTCCAGGCCCGTCTGAAGTTTGCTAGAGAGCATTTGGATGATCCAGAAGAGGACTGGGAGAATGTCATATGGTCAGATGAAACCAAAATAGAACTTTTTGGTAAAAACTCAACTTGTCGTGTTTGGAGGAGAAAGAACACCATACCTACTGTGAAGCATGGGGGTGGAAACATCATCCTTTGGGGCTGTTTTTCTGCAAAGGGACCAGGACGACTGATCCATGTAAAGGAAAGAATGAATGGGGCCATGTATCGTGAGAATTTGAGTGAAAACCTCCTTCCATCAGCAAGGGCATTGAAGATGAAATGTGGCTGGGTCTTTCAGCATGACAATGATCCCAAACACACGGCCCGGGCAACGAAGGAGTGGCTTCGTAAGAAGCATTTCAAGGTCCTGGAGTGGCCTAGCCAGTCTCCAGATCTCAACCCCATAGAAAATCTTTGGAGGGAGTTGAAAGTCCGTGTTGCCCAGCGACAGCCCCAAAACATCACTGCTCTAGAGGAGATCTGATTTGATTTTGATTTGATTTTGTATACTTTATTGATCCCCAGAGGGGAAATTGAGGGCATCCACCTGGATGGATGAAGCAGCCACTGTATGGCGCTATCCCTTAACCATTCACACACACTTTCACACCTAGGGCAACTTTAGAGTCTCCAATTAACCTAACCTGCATGTTTTTGGCCTGTGGGAGGAAACCGGAGAAATCCCGGAGTAAACCCACGCAGATACGGGGAGAACATGCAACCTCCACACAGATCACTGTTGGTCAGGGGCTGGGATTGAACCAGGGATCCCATGGCCAAGGGTGAGTTGCTGTGCTGGCACAGTGCTAACCACTGCACCACCGCACCGCTCCATTCCATGGAGGAATGGGCCAAAATACCAGCAACAGTGTGTGAAAACCTTGTGAAGACAGAAAACGCTTGACCTCTGTCATTGCCAACAAAGGGTATATAACAAAGTATTGAGATGAACTTTTGTTATTGACCAAATACTTATTTTACCGAGGAATTTACCAATTAATTCATTAAAAATCCTTCAATGTGATTTTCAGGATCTTTTTTTCTCATTTTGTCTCTCATAGTTGAGGTATACCTATGATGAAAATTGGAGACCTCTCTCATCTTTTAAGTGGGAGAACTTGCACAATTGGTGGCCGACTAAATACTTTTTTGCCCCACTGTATTCTTCACTGACTCATTACACAGAACAGAGGGGAGGTCATTCGCACAGACAGTCATCTCACTCAGGGTGACACAGACTCATAATCTCTCACGCACAGGGAAAACAACACTATCATAACTGGTTTAGGGGGAAAGCATGCCGGGAGAATCCCTCGTCCCTTATCACAGCCCAGACATTACAATATGAACAAACATCAATTCCAATTTCCTTTACTCTCACGTGTTGATGGTTAGTAAAATGTTTTTCTCCACAATTTGCGACACCTGTGTATGCTGTAACATTTTCTTAAATAGCAAAATGAACTTCAACCAATCAAAAGCTGCCACCTAAAGGCTAGAAGTAATAACAAAAAAATAAATAAAAAGCACCAAGGTGCTGTGCGTTGGTGCCTCTGGCATGGTAGCATGGGTGGCTGAAATAAAAATGACACTCCAACCTCTACTGGCCCGGCATAGTTATTACATTTCCTGTTGTTGTGGCTGGTTCCAAGGGTTGTTAAAGCCAGGGGGTTGGCAGTGGGGTTTGAGCCCCCCCCCCCCCGCCTATAAAATGTTCCCAGCTGGCATGTGTCTCAAATAGCCTCTGACAACCCAAGTCCAACTCCTGGTCTGCTCGTGTGGCTTAGTTCTTAAGCCTGGCAGAACTGCTTTTACTGACAGGAGAAGGAGCGAAGGTGGGCGACTGGTGCCTTGAAACCAGTCCTGCGCCCCGGAGAGGTCACTCTGGTGCTGCTGCAAAGCAGCAGAAACAACACGAGAGGCAGCAGTTACGAGTGATAAGTCCAACCTGTTTGGCAAAGGGTAGGACGCTACGGGTTGCCTCCAACGGTGGGAGGGATCTTCATGTCCCAGTGGTCAGCTACCACCCACCCTAAGCCGGGCAGCCCCCAGTCAATAAGGTGCTGACCCACCATGGTCTGCCTGCTTCAGTGGGTGCCTGGAGCTTAGAGTCATCGCTCAATAAGCAGATCGTAACACTGCACCAAGCAAAAGGAGAAAGAAAAAACTACCAGCCCTGCAACTCACGAGCTGGAACATCAGGACTATGTGCCCTGGCCTGGTTGACAACTTGTGCCAGATTGATGATTCGAGGAAAACAGCTGTCACTGACGCAGAACTCTCCAGGCTAAATGTGGACATTGCTACTCTTCAGGAGACTAGGCTTACAGGAAGTGGCACACTCCATGAGAAGGACTACACCTTCTACTGGCAGGGCAGAGCCAAAGGTGAAGTATGTCTGCATGGCGTAGGATTCGCTGTGAGGAATATCCTACTGTCAACTATCCAGCCACCTGACGGTACAGAACGCATTCTGGTCTTGCGACTTTTCACTTCCAAGGGCTTTGTGAACATCATGAATATCTATGCCCCAACCCTCTGCTCTGCCTTGGAGGTCAAGGACCAATTTTACGAAGAAGATCTCAACGCCGCCATTTGCAGGTTCCTGGAATCTGAGCTACTGTTTCTGCTTGGGGACTTCAACACCAGGGTGGGTGGAGACCACGACTCTTGGCCTGACTGCATCGGACACTTTGGTGTTGGCAGAAGGAATGAGAATGGACAGAGACTACTGGAACTTTTCTCCTACCGCAAGCTCTGTATCAGTAACATGTTCTTCAATACTAAGCCATATCACCGAGTATCCTGGATGCATCCAAGGTCCCATCACTGGCACCAGCTGGACTTAATTATCACCAGGAGAGTCCAGCTAAAGAGCATACTAACCACACGTAGCTACCATAGTGCAGACTGCGACACGGACAATACTTTGGTGCGCAGCAAAGTACGTCTCCAGCCAAAGAAGTTCCACCACTCCAAGTGTTCTGGCCTCCCACGCATTAACACCACGATGACATTCAACCTCAACCTCTGCGCTCAGTTTGCTGATGCCATTTAGAAGGCCACTGAGGGCCAACCACCAGCTGAGATCTCTGAAGAGAGGTGGAATTTTCTGAGGGATATCATCAATTGTGCAGCCTTGTCCACATTCGGCAAGAAAGAACAACAAAACCCAGACTGGTATGAAGCGAGTCTTTCAGAGATGCAACCCGTCATTAATGCCAAACGTGATGCCTTGATAAACTACAAGAGGGAGCCATCAGCCAAAAACTTCGCTGCTCTGAGGGCAGCTAGGAACAATGCTCAAAGAACTGCTAGATGCTGTGCCAACCAGTACTGGCTAAAGCTTTGTCACAGCATTCCAAGTGTCTGCGGACAGCGGGAACACACGAGGAGTCCACAAAGGCATGAGAAAAGCCTTCGGACCTAGTGCTAGGAAAACAGACCCTCTAAAGTCATCCATCAACAAGACCATCATAGATCACAGTAAACAGATGGCTTGATGGGCAGAGCATTATCAAGACCTCTACTCGAAAGAGAATGTGGTGACAGAGGCAGCACTCAACAGCATCCCCTGACTCCCCATCATGGAGGAGCTTGACACACTTCCAACAAAGAAAGAGCTGAGCAAGGCCATCAACTCCCTTGCCCATGGCAAGGCTCCAGGAGGAGATGGCATCCCAGCAGAAGTGCTGCAGTACGCTAAGTCCACTCTCCTGCACCACCTCCATGAGCTCCTTTGTCAGTGCTGGGAAGAAGGAGCAGTGCCCCACGATATGCTTATCTTATCATGTTTAATGTTGCAGCATTGTACCGAGACAAATTCCTAGTTTGTGTACTACATGAACAATGGCAATAAACCTGATTCTGATTCTGATTCTATGCGCAACGCAAACATTGTCACCCTCTGCAAGAACAAGGGGAATCGCAGCGGCAACAACTACAGAGGGATCTCACTGCTGAGCATCGTGGGGAAAGCATTTGCCCAGGTAGCTCTGAAGAGACTGCAGCAACTTGCTGAACAGATCCACCCTGAATCATGGTGTGGCTTCAGAGTGCAGCGGTCTACCATTGACATGATTTTCACCTTGCATCAGCTGCAGTAGAAGTGCAGGGAACAGAAGCAGCCCCTGTACATCGTCTTCGTTGACTTGACGAAGGCTTTTGACCTCGTGAGTAGGAAGGGCCCCCTCATGCTCCTAGAGAGGATAGGATGCCCTCCAAAGTTGCTGAAGGTGGTGGTGTCATTTCACAAGGACATGAAAGGCACAGTGCTGTTTGATAGATCATCGTCCGCTGTTTTCCCTATCAACAGTGGCATGAAACAGGGCTGTGGCCTTGCCCCTGCACTCTTCGGCGTCTTCTTCTCCCTGCTGCTGTCATACACCCTCAGCGATTCAGAAGATGGACTGCTCCTCCACACTCGATCAGATGGCAAGCTGTTTAATTTGTCTCGCCTGAGAGCCAAGACTAAAGTATGTCAGCTACTGCTGCGTGAAATGCTCTTCGCTGACGGTGCTGCCCTGGCCTTCCTCCTGGCGGCGGACCTGAGCACAACCTGCACCTCACCTTCACTGTACAAACTTGCACCTCTTCACCTCATTGGCAGCGGTGGCTTTGACACGGAGCAACTGGACCGGAGCCTCAGGAGTTCTTCAGCGCTTCAGCTCTCCTGCCTACTCGTAAGACAGCACATTCTCTGGTACAATCTTGCCAGTCGGAACAGTGCTCTGCTCGCCCTGCTGCTACATTTCTACAAGCACGCACACACCCACACTCACACTTCTTATAATAAAAGATAATTGTGTTTATTCTGAGTCCTCGTCTGTTCCTGGGTCACCTAAACATGTCACTCTGCTAGTTGTGTTTCAAGCTCTAGCTGCTCCTTTTCCCTTCTAATTTCTTCAGCTTGATGTTCCAAAGCATGTTTCTTTTTCAGAGCTTCAGCACGAGCCAGAAGTGCAGCTCGCTCTGCTTCTGCTTGTATGCAAGCAGAGGCAGTTGAGTTACTACTTTTAGAGCTGCATGCACTTTTGTTTGACCTTTTATCATATTTAGGATTTGTTTCAGCATTAGACATACTATCATTAAGTTTGACATCATCAACATTTTCAACCATTACAGCAATATCACTTTCAACATTTACCAACCACTTGTTAACACATTCAGTGAACTCTGTTACCCCCAACATTTTAGCTTTGAACCAGATTTCATGATTTTCAACCTCATCCTTTGGCAATAAACTCAACAAACCATCATGTTTTTTTTTTCTACACACACATTTTTATATTTTTCAAAAAACCCTGATAGAGAAATCGTCTTTCTAGTCTATTTTAAATGATGTTTTTCTGATATTGGTTTGACATGACATTTAATCATTATTCTGAATTTGCATTTAACCATATGGACCTTATTTCTTTGTACTGAGTGTGTATTCTTCTGTACAACTGATTTTGTGACCAGCATGTGCTTTCTGAGCTCAACACATGACTCTGTATCTCATTAGTTAAAAACCTGGTGCCAGTCAGTCTACGGGACATGACCTTCTATATGTAAGAGAGTACTACTGTGTTCTTAATGTCTTGTGATTCTGCTCACAGCAAGCACTTTTTGCTTCTGTGATAATCATGTGTCATAGATTAGATATGTAAACAGTGGCATATAAGTTCAATGTCTCTGTCACAATGTTTATGCATTTTCCACTTGGTACTTGGTGTGAAACTGTGTCACTGCATAGGAATAAACCCTTTTTTCTCTTCTGACCACAAACGCCGTTGCCTCAGCTTATTCTTCTAAGTTAGACTTTCTCTAACAGTACCTCTGTCACATTTTTTTACCCAAGAAATCATCAATTTCTTCTTTTAGCTTAAACAGCTTATTAAATTTACCTTGTGGAGATGTGAAAATGACGAGGCAGAGTTTATCTCTCGAGTCAGTTTTATTCACATCTTCCAACATCACGAAGCAGAATAAAAGAGAACGACAAAGGGAACTCTCGTCCTTAAATACCAGGACTCTTACAGTTAAAAGGTCACATGTCTCACAAAACTGCTGCATTATAAAGACAGCAACAATGCATCCTCTCTGCATGATATCACACCACTATCTACAATGCATCCCCTCATTAATCCCTTAATTATATCCCACAGTCTCAAGCTTTGCATACCAAAGCTAACTCTCCTGCAGCTTCCTGTAATAACCTCAGAAGCTCTGCCCTTGCTCTGGTCTAAAATGTGAGTCCCAAAAGCAGGTCACGAATGTGTGTCCCCACACAAAGCCCCCCCAGCATTTTAGAACAAACAAGGGGAAAACAACATGCATGCCGTGATAGTATCAATACACATTAGTCCACAAGCTGTCTGGGCTTCCGTCTCCTGCCGTATCTGCTGTAGCTGGGGTTGGACGTCTCCACAGTGCTGTCACGCTGGGGGTTTGCCATCTGGGGGTGGAAACCTTTTGTCAGCACCTGTGGGGGTTCTGGGGAAACATTACTCTGTGAAGCCCTCCGCGGGGGTCTACCTCGCCGCGGGGCCCTCGCCAACAGCACTTGCTCATCTGCTACCACAAAAGCGGGTTTGAGTCTGTTTATGCCAACTTTCTCTTCCCTACCCCCCAAATCTAGCAAAAACTGCTTGTCCCCTGTTTCCAGCACTCTGAAGGGTCCGTCATAAGGCGGACGCAGCGGGGTTCGGTGCGCATCGTGTCTGACAAAAACAAACTCTGCGTTCTTCAAAGTTTTAGGCACAAAAACGCGCAGAAAACTGTGGTGCGCGGGGCCGGGCAGCTTGCTTGACTCTATGTCACTCCGCAACAGCTGAGACGGGGAGGTGTCTGGCGCAGGGTTATCTGGGAGAAACTCCCCAGGGAGCCGGAGTGGCTGCGCAAACACGAGCTCTGCTGGGGGGGCTTCTAAGTCCTCTTTAGGCGCAGAACGCAACCCCAACAACACCCACGGTAACTTGTCTACCCAATTTGCACCCGTCAGTGACGCCCTGAGAGCTGCTTTCAATGACCTATGAAAACGTTTGCATAACCCGTTAGCCTGCAGATTGTACGCGGTTGTGCGGTGAATTGTGACACCCAGGCTGCGGTCCATTGTCGACCAAAGCTCGGAAACAAATTGAGGGCCCCTGTCAGACGTAACATCCGATGGAATGCCGAAGCGTGCCACCCAAGCTGTTAAAAACGCGCACGCAACCTCCTCGGCCGTGGTTGATGCCAGCGGGACCACTTCAGGCCAGCGCGTGGTGCGGTCCACCATTGTGAGAAGGTGTGTGCACCCTTGTGACAGCGGGAGGGGGCCCACGAGGTCCACATGAACGTGGTCAAACCTCTTGGCCGGAATGTGAAACGGCTCCAAAGGAGCTCTCATGTGCCTGTGTACTTTGGCTCGTTGACACGCCGTGCAGGCTGCTGCCCACTCTTTCACTTGCTTGCGGACGCTCGGCCATACAAATTTTTCTCCTACCATTTTGACCGACGCGTGCACTCCCGGGTGCGCCAAAGAATGAATCGAGTCAAAAACGCGGCGGCGCCACACAGCTGGTACTACTGGCAGCGGCCGACCCGTGGAGACATCGCAGATTAGGGGGGGCATACCGTCTTGCAGCACCCTGTTCTCCAGCCTTAACCCTGTTGGTCCAGACTGGAGTGCGCGCACATCCGCGTCACTACCCTGCTCCACGGCCATGGCTGCGTAATCAATTCCCATGCTGACTGGGGCCGCTACGGCGCGCGAGAGGCAGTCTGCCACTACATTGAGTTTGCCCGCCACATGCTGGATATCAGTGGTAAACTCTGATATCATGGCCAGCTGTCTCTGCTGCCGGCCTGACCACGGTTCGGAGACCTTGGCCATCGCAAATGTGAGTGGTTTGTGGTCAACGAACACGGTGAAAGAGCGTCCCTCCAGCCAGAACTGAAAGTGGCGAATGGCCAAATGGAGAGCGAGCAGCTCCCTGTCGAACGCGCTGTATTTACGTTCGCTATCGCGCAAGGTCCTGCTGAAAAAAGCGAGGGGCTGCCAAACCCCGGCTACATGTTGCTCCACGACCGCCCCTATGGCCACCTCTGAAGCGTCAGTGGTGAGCGCTGTGTGGGCAGTTGGGTCTGGGTGTGCCAACAACGCAGCCCTTGCCAAAGCTGCTTTCACCTCTGAGAACGCTTGGTCCCGCTCCGGGGACCATTCGACCTTATCCGCGGGTTTCTTTTTTTTGAGCGCGGCATACAGCGGCTGCATGAGTTGCGCCATGCGGGGCAGAAAACGGTTATAAAAATTCACCATTCCCAAAAACTCCTGCAACGCCCTGACCGTCTGTGGCCGGGGAAAATCTGCCACCGCGCGCACTTTATCAGGAAGCGGAACTGCTCCTTCGGGGGAGACGTGGTGTCCTAAAAAATAGATCTGCGCCACCCCGAACTGACACTTCGCTGGGTTGATTATTAACCCGTGATCTCCCAACCTTCGGAAAACTGTGACCAGGTGTTTTTCGTGTTCGTCTTCGGACACGCTGGCTACTAAAATATCGTCCAAGTAGATGAACACGAAAGGGAGATTGCGAAGCACCGCGTCCATCATGCGTTGGAACATCTGAGCCGCCCCTTTAAGTCCGAATGGCATGCGTAAAAACTCGAAGAGGCCAAACGGAGTTATTACCGCTGTTTTGGGTATGTCCTCAGCGCGCACTGGGACTTGGTGGTAACCGCGGACCAAGTCTATTTTAGAAAAAACGCGCGCCCCTGCCAAATGAACGGAAAAATCTTGGATATGCGGGATTGGGTAGCGGTCATGAGCTGTAGCGTTGTTTAACCTGCGGAAATCCCCGCAAGGTCGCCATGATCCATCGGCTTTCGGGACCATGTGCAGCGGGGAAGCCCACGGACTGTTTGAACGTCTGATAATGCCCAACCTCTCCAGGTTGGCGAATTCCTCGCGTGCTATGGCTAGTTTAGCTGCGTCCAAGCACCGAGCTTTTGCAAAAACGGGGGGTCCGGTAGTGGTAATAAAATGCTCCACCCCGTGCTTAGCGACTGTTGCCAAAAAAGTGGGGACCGTGAGTGCTGGGAACTGAGTGAGCAGTGTGTGGAACTTACCGCTTGCAGCTGTGACGTTGGCTTGTGCTGTAGGCGGGGCCACTCGCACTGTGCAGGGGATAGAATCAAAAGAAAGTGCATTAACCAAGCGCCTGTTAGCGAGATCAACCAACAAACCATGTGAGCACAGAAAATCAGCCCCCAACATATTGAAATTTACTGCTGCTACAACAAAAGTCCACTCAAATGTACGGCCGTGTAGAGACAGAAGCAGAGTCTTCTCACCGAAGGTCTTAATCGCCGAGCCGTTCGCTGCTGACACCCGTGGACCTCCAGAACCAGCTAGTCTGTCCGCGTAGGAAGGCGTGATGAAACTCAACTGGGAGCCTGTGTCGATGAGGAACTGCCTCCCTGAGCGTGCGTCCAATAAGTAGAGCAGCTTGTTCTCCTCCCCGAGGGCCGCGGCTGCTACCGACCCCCGGTCTTGGCGTTTCCCGAATGCCCGAACTGGCATGGTGGTACACATTTGCGTGCCCTCTCTACGAAGTGGCGATGGTAGAAACAAAGGACGTCCGATCCGCGTTCCCTGGCCCCTGCCGCCGGCGTCGTCGGTGCGTCTGGTACCGCTGCCTCTGGCCTCCTGTCGTCTCTGGTCGCCGCGCTGAGTTCCGCTGCAGCGGCCGCGGCTGCGCGCCGCTTGGTGGCGTTGACAATCCGCTGCGCTTCTCGACCCAGCGCGTGGTAGTCCCGTTGGGCCAACAGTGGCGAACTGGCCAGGGTCGCTCTCGCTGCTGGTGGTATAGTCCTGAGGAAGAGGTGGGTGAAAATGAAGTGATCGTCGTCAGAGTCTTTCAACCTCAACAACTTCTCCATCAGGTTCGTGGGCATGTCATTTTCCGACTCCGTCAGCCCCAGGAGCCTTTCTGCTCGCTCCTCCGCCGAGGGGGTGAATTGCTGGATGAGTGCAGCCTTCAACGCGTCGTATTTGTCGTTGTCCGGCGGCTGGTCAATCAGGCTCTCCACATGCTGGGCCGTGTTGTTGTCCAGCTTTGCGACTACGTGGTAGAATCTTGTGGCATCTACTGATATCCCCCGGAGGTTGAACTGCGCCTCAACCGCATTGAACCAGGAGCGGAGATTGTTCTGCCAGAAGTCCGGTAGCTGGACTGTAGCGGCATACGCTTGGCTGAGGGCTCCTGACGAGGCTGGCCCAGGGGGAATTCTCCTCATGCATGATACGTCTTGGGGTCACCAGTGTGGAGATGTGAAAATGACGAGGCAGAGTTTATCTCTCGAGTCAGTTTTATTCACATCTTCCAACATCACGAAGCAGAATAAAAGAGAACGACAAAGGGAACTCTCGTCCTTAAATACCAGGACTCTTACAGTTAAAAGGTCACATGTCTCACAAAACCGCTGCATCATAAAGACAGCAACAATGCATCCTCTCTGCATGATATCACACCACTATCTACAATGCATCCCCTCATTAATCCCTTAATTATATCCCACAGTCTCAAGCTTTGCATACCAAAGCTAACTCTCCTGCAGCTTCCTGTAATAACCACAGAAGCTCTGCCCTTGCTCTGGTCTAAATTGTGAGTCCCAAAAGCAGATCACGAATGTGTGTCCCCACAACCTTTTCTATTTTTTTTGTAAGTTTTCTATTTTCTCCATTAGAGCTTCAGGTGTTCATTTAACAACATATCTTTTTACAGTGTTCTCAATTACATTTTCACCCTCAGCACTTTCACCTTCAACCAAGGCCAGTGTTCTTTTAACATGAACGAAACGCAAAGTTCAGTTTGGTTTTTTTGGTTTGCTACCAGGGGCAGGGCATGGAGGGGCAGACCACCTCCCTGGCGCCCCCCCCCCCCCACACACACACACAACTGCTGTGTTTACAAATTCACGTTTCTGACTTTGTCCAAAGACTGTTTTATTAAAGATGCATACCAAAACAATATACAGTCAAAATATAACAAGAATAAATAAAGATGAGATGAGATTCAACTTTATTGTCATTACACATGTATGAATATAAGGTAACGAAACGTGACTTGGCATTTGGGCACACTCTGCAGAGCGCATCCAAGGCCGGGGCAGCCGCTAGGCGCCAGTCATGGCGTATATAATATAAAATAAACCCCCAAAACTATTAAACCATTAAGCACAAATACAGTGAGTGGCGTGAAAAAGTGTTTGCCCCCTTCCTGATCAAGAAATCACTTTAATAGGACCTGCCTGACAAAGTGAAGTAGACCAAAAGATCCTCAAAAGTTATACATCAATGCTGTGATCCAAAAAACATCAGGAACAAGTGAGAAACAAAGTAATTGAGATCTATCAGTCTGGAAAAGGTTATAAAGCCATTTCTAAAGCTTTGGGACTCCAGCAAACCACAGTGAAAGCCATTATCCATAAATGGCGAAAACATGGAACAGTGGTGAACCTTCCCAGGAGTGGCCAGCTGACCAAAATTACCCCAAGAGCACAGCAACGAATCATCCAAGAGGTCACAAAAGACCCCACAACAACATCCAAAGAAATGCAGGCCTCACTTGCCTCAGTTAAGGTCAGTGTTCATGACTCCACCATAAGAATGAGACTGGGCAAAAATGGCCTGCATGGTGGAGTTCCAAGACAAAAACCACTGCTGAGTAAAAAGAACATAAAGGCTTATCTCAGTTTCGCCAGAAGACATCTTGATGATCCCCAAGCCTTTTGGGAAAATACTCTGTGGACTGATGAGACAAGTTGAACTTTTTGGAAGGTGTGTGTCCCATTACATCCGGCATAAAAGTAGCACAGCATTTCAGAAAAGGAACCTCATACCAACAGTAAAATATGGTGGTGGTGATAGTGTGATGGTCTGGGGCTGTTTTGCTGCTTCAGGACCTGGAAGACTTGCTGTGGCAAATGGAGCCATGAATTCTGCTGCCTACCAAAAAATCCTGAAGGAGAATGTCCGGCCATCTGTTCGTGACCTCAAGCTGAAGCGCACTTGAGTTCTGCAGCAGGACAGTGATCCAAAATACACCAGCAAGTCCACCTCTGAATTGCTTAAGAAAAAGCTACCTCTATAGCCACCTGGGGATGACTGACAAGAAATGTGGCTACCAATCCACACCAACAGCCTCTCCGACCACCACCAAACATTTATACACATTCATACACTTGTGTTGTGAACACTGGAGTGTTCAGAACACTCCAGTGGGTGAATTGTCTTGCTCAAGGACACAATGACAGGGTGGGGAAAGTGAGATTCAAAACTGCCAACCCTTCAGTTATTGGATGACCTGCTCTACCTTCTGAGCCTCTACCACCCACAACTTCAATAGCCCCTTTTCCACTAGTACCTACTTAGCCCTACTCACTTCGACTCGGCATGCTTTATCTACTTGCTGTTACTTCTGTACTTGCAGTAGGGTCTCCCCACGTGTACATAGTTCTTGTAATAAACTTTATAAAACGTCACTTCACCACCTTACTTATTCGGACACTACAGTGACGAAGTAAACCTCCGTCTCCACACACACCTCTAAATATAAATTAAATAATCCTTGTACTTTATCACACGTATAATCAGTTGTTACTACAGTCTACATGTGTTTTGCACTCAAGTGGCAGCTAATTTCATCTCTGTTTTTGTTTTTTTGTTTTTTAAATGTTTGGCGTAGTTCTGGCGCTTGCTGGTGTTTGTGGTTGTGCCAATAGACTGGATAAATGGAGGCTTCCAAGCACAGTGTTGTGGCGTATATCTACTCTAGAATAAATTTGATTATGTCCAACATATATTAACAAAATGCAGCCGACTTTATTGCGATGGAGACGTGCTGGTCTGAATGCGCAACGTGTCATTATGAATACAGGCATTGAGAAGTCATAAATCATGACTCTTTCTTTGTTTGGTAGTGGCAAACAAAGAAACCCTTTGTTGTCAATGCCAACAAAGGGTATATAAAGTATTGAGATGAACTTTTGTTATTGACCAAATACTTATTTTCCACCATAATTTGCAAATAAATTCTTTAAAAATCAGACAATGTGATTTTCTGGATTTTTTTTTTTAAATTATTTTGTCTCTCATAGTTGAGGTATACCTATGATGAAAATTGGAGACCTCTCTCATCTTTTAAGTGGGAGAACTTGCACAGTTGGTGGCTGACTAAATACTTTTTTGCCCCATTGTAGCTAGCCAGTGCTAGCGCTCCTTGCTAACACTCGTTAGCCAGGAGAGAACGGTGTTGCTATTGCTCAAAAAAGTGAGCTTGCCACCAATAGGATAAATAAGCGAAAAGATGCATAATATCACAAAACACTCACCATCCATGGTTTGCAACAATAATGTGGCCGTGGCCGGGTCGACCCCAATCTCCCTGCCATTGCTGGCCGGTCGATGGCCGTAAATGGTGTCCATTTGCTTGAACCACTTCCAGTGCTTTCTGTTCACCCCACTTTGACTGTTGCGGTCCTTGATGGCCCGGTAATCGTTGTTCAATTTGTTCAGCTTCTCCCTACATTGTTTTAATGTCTGATTGTATCCGTGAGCAGCCATCTGTTCGGAGACCTCCTGGTAAACATGTTCATTGCGGGTTGCTCCGTCTAACTCTCTCCGGATCCTATCGTCGGCCACTAAGCACAGAAAAGTCTGCACCTCCTCGTTGGACCATGGTGTAGATTGCTGCGAAGCTGAAGCCATCTCTACCGTATATAGTATTCACTTGCTGAAGAGTTTTTGCAGATTGTTTTGCAGACTGAATTTTTGCATATTGCAGCGGTTGTAGATTCTGCAGAAGATGGCCCTGACCAATCAGTGGCCTGCATTCTGTTGACATCACATTTTCAGCTCGACTCAGCATGGTTGGTGCTGGTGCGACTGGCGCGAGGATGATTTTCATACCGGATTTTAGTACCAGGTCCTAATGGAAATGCCTGCAAAAGGCGCTTTTCCACTAGGGTCAGTACGGTATGGTTCAGTACGGTTCGGCACCCTTTGTCCGCTTTTCCATTAGGCACCGGACGTCCTTACGGTTCTGTTTATTTGGAACTGTTCCTATTTTATCGGGACTGATCCAGAGCAGGTCCGAAGCGTACCGGCACCGTTACGTCAACCCACTGCTGGCCACTGATTGGTCCAGGCGTAGCGTCATGAGAGTGGGCATTACGCTGACGTTCCAGAATTGCTGGCTGGCCGCCATTTGCAATTTTTTGTCCGTGAGCCCGCAAACAAGTGATATTATAAACAACAACAATAGAATGGCTTAACAGAAATCAGCAGAAATCAACACAGCGGTCCAGCAGAGTTTTCTGTGCGTTTCGGCTGATGAGAGAATGCAGAGGGAAGCAGACTGAGCTTGCAGTGGGAAGCACAAGCAGACGCACTAGAAAATAGATGGAGACGCACCGGGAATTAGACCCAGCCACCCGAATTGAATTGAATGTACAGCCGCGACAGCACCCAACTTCAGCAGTTGAAGCCGTGATATTGTGATATACAGGACAGTGAGTGATGTGATATTCATGTTTTACTTGTTTCCCAGCAGTGGAAAGTTCACTTTGGACAGACGAAAACTTAATCGTGTTTAAACGATGACCTAGCTCAATGCTATGTCCGTCCTAGTATGTTGCCTTGTGTTGACAATATCTGATGAAATAAGCTAGTTGTAATCCTGGTTAAAAAGGTGGTTTTTTACATGTTGCATTTTCGTGCTGTGTATGAACTTCATCATCATCATCATCATAGCAGTCTGTCGTGGGCGACAATGACTGTTTCATTTAGGTCTGATCAGATTCCTCCACACAGCTCTGTCCTGAGCGTTCTGCTGCCAGGAACTCCTGTCTATGTCCAACTTCTTCAAGTTTCTTTTTACAGTGTCTTTAAATCTGAGCCTTGGTCTACCTTGATTGTTTCATCATGTACGCGTGGAGTTTCTTCACCTGCACTCTGTATAGTCCAAGTTTCAGCACCGTACAATAGAGTAGCCAGTACTGTCGCTCTGTACACTTTGCATTTCACACAGATTGACACATGTCGATTGTTCCACAGTCTCTCCCTCAAGTTTCCAAACACAGCGCTCGCTCTTCCCATTCTGACAGATAGTTCATCCTCCAGCCTAGCATTCTCTGAAACAGTACTCCCTAGGTACTTGAAAGTCTTGCACTTGACTAGTGGCTCTGTACCAATGCTGATCTCTTCTGGTAGTGATGTTGATAATTGGAACTTTGGTGGTTGATAAAGGCACTCTGTCTTCTTGATGTTGATTTGGAGGCTGAATTGGCTAGCTGCTCTTGCAAATTTCTCCACTAAAGATTGCATATCTTCCACACTGTGTGCAACTAGAGCACTGTCGTCGGCAAAGAGCATTTCTCTTACTACCTTTATTGATGTCTTACGCTTGGCTTTAAACTGTGCCACATTGAATAAGTATGCATCTTTCCTTGTTTGAATATATACTCAAGTATGGGGAAACACATATAAAGCATATATCCAGTCTTTATGCTTCAGAAGAGAGCTATTAGAATAATAAACAAAGCTGCTTACAGGGAACCAACAAACCCACTTTTTGTTAAATTAAAAACTCTCAGGTTGAAAGATCTGGTTGACTTTAAAACTGCAGCAATAATGTTTAAAGCGACGAATCTATCACTGCCCGCAAATATCCAAAGTTGTTCCAAATAAGGGAGAAACAATATCATTTCAGAGGAACATGTATATTTCAAAAACCTTCAGTGAGAACTACCACCAAGCAACACTGTGTCTCAGTGCAAGGAGTCAGATTGTGGAACGCATTTGGACCTGAATTAAAATCATGTACAACGCTTGGACAATTTAAACAAAAACTAAAGGAAGAAATACTCCAAACATATATACAAGATGACATGTAAAACCACATAAGGATTATCATATCCAGTCTGTGTTGTGCTGTTGCTTAGTTTTTTGTCACGTTTTGTCTTGGCTTTGTTCTGATTTGTAATCATTCTTATTTTATTTTATTTTTGAATTCTTAGATGGAACATGGGTGGGCAATATAAGCTGTGGCTTCAGCCATCACCCGTTTCACACAACTTATGTTGAATTGTATAATCCAAGGAGTTGCTGTTTAATTTGACCTTGTTGGGTTTTCCCCCTTTGTTCTATTATTCTGTTCCTTTCTTTTAATCTAAAGATTCATTCATTCATTCATTCATTTCTCAAATATGTTTTAAACTTGCTTTAATTATCCACCACCCATTTCTGTCTTTTATCTAGGCAAGAGGAAAACAATCCACCCAAACCAGACCTTGCCTTGTGGTGCACATATGTGGGTTTCATATGCTTCACATGTGTATTACTGTATGCTTATTGTATGCTTCACGTCTCAGAGGAACAAAAGGTCTGAACCTCCTAGGGGTAACAGGAGGATGTGAAGTCTGGCCTTTTGTATGCAAAGAGATGGCCTTGAGAGATTTCCTGACCACCAGGACTTTAGGTGGAGACGAGAAGACCTGGAGGGGGATGCATTGTGATTTGGGATTAAAAGACAATGTGACTGTGTGCTTTGATGTCCTGGGGTATTAAAGGGACAGATGTTGGGGGATTCCTTTCTCTTTCTGTTTTTGGATGTTGGAGAATGTGAATGTGAATAAAACCGGACTTGAGAAATAAACTCAGCCTCGTCCTTCCACACTTCTCCACAGCCTCACTATTTACAGAGATGCAGGCTGAAGATCTGCTGAACCAGGACCAGTATGAGGGGCCGACCAGTTGCTTCTCAGTGAGGCAGCGTGGCTGGCGTGTGTGACCCATTCCAGTTTCTTTTTATTTTTTTTACAGTTTGAATTTTGCACATTCTAAATAACCTGTAATTTGCTGATGATTGTGATAAACAATTTAGTGATTTATGTGTTTGCATCATGCTTTTCTATTTTGTCTGTTAAGACACCAGTGGGAAAAGAGTCAACAGTACAAACCATTTATCAGTGACTTTGAAAATAATGGCTCATTTTTAAGAAAAGTAACCAAAGCAATTATTTGCTGAAGACTGTAAAACAAAATAGAGACATCTGCAAAAGTACAAAGGTTTATTGTCAAAATTCCCAGGGCAATACTATATGAATACATGTATAGTGCACTGTTGATGCAGAGAATATACTGTATATTTATACCATATCTACATGTAGTCAGCAATACTCAATACGATATATTTCCAGTTAATCCATATATTTCTCCATGTAACCTTGTGACTGCATTATTTTAATTACTTTTAATCCTAGATCCATTTGTTTTGGCTTAAAATGCATCATAATTGTTAAATATATCTTATGCCTAACTCAGTACTGTTTACCTGTTGAAATATATATTTAACGGCTCATATACTACAATATGGCACCTGACTGATCCATGTTTTGTCACGACACCACTGGCTGGAGCAGGTAAATTCCATGACGTCTCAACAGTCTCTCCATGATTTTGACACAGATCAGAGCAATTTGTTGCACAGGAAGCGAAACATTTCTACAG
The DNA here is from genome assembly GCA_020510985.1 of Pholidichthys leucotaenia. Taxonomy (NCBI): domain Eukaryota; kingdom Metazoa; phylum Chordata; class Actinopteri; order Cichliformes; family Pholidichthyidae; genus Pholidichthys; species Pholidichthys leucotaenia. Next base: position 38,670,247 of record CM035841.1, on the reverse strand, counting down.
ACATTATAGCCACTTCGTGTTCGTGAAGTTGGGGTCACATCACTGCGTTGAACGTTAACGCCGACCGTTTGAAGTGATATTTTTGCCACAAGAGAGCCATCTGAAACACACACACACACACACACACACAGAGAATACATATTTTAGTACCTAATATCGATAACTTGCCGACATTACAATGTTGTACGGTGGACTTAAAAGCAAAGTAGCATTAGCAATCATTAGCTTACCTTGATATGTGATGTAGTTTGAATCCTCATGTCTTCCCCTTTATACCGCTCTACGGTTTCCTGTCGTTATGTGCTTTATGCCATTTTTTCTCAGAAAATGTTCGAATTCTGCACTGACCAGACTAGGCCCATCATCACTGACCGGGACAGCTGGGATGCCATGCATGGCAAAGATGACCTTCAGTTTCTCCACAGGTGCTGATGAGGTTATGGATGACATTGGGTGAGTCTGGATCTACTTTTGAGTAGGCATCCACAAGAATCATGTTATGTTCTGCTTCTATAGCAGATGAGGTTTTAAGGGAAGACTCAAGAGTGCAGGCATTATCGGGTGTAAACAATGATTTATTAACAAAAACATTGGGGAAAAACCAAAACAAAACAGCACATGGGCTGAAAGCTAAACTAACTAAAAGTTAACAGAGATAAAACTAAACTAAACTTGGCAAACACATGGCATGGAAAACTTACAAGGACCGGAATCAGAGACAGATACATAGCAGGGAATGTGACACAATGACCTGTCAAAGAATATTGAAACAGAGACTCATAAATAGGGGAAACTAATTGGGAGACACAGAACAGCTGGGAGGGTGATCAGGGCAGCAGTGGAACACACAGGAGGGGAGGGGCTGAACACACCCACAGAGAGAGAAACACAGACATGTACAAAGGATCACGGTAACACGATATGAACAAAGACTGACCCAGGAACAAAGCAGAACTCAACGACAATACTAATAATAATAAACACAAGACTTAAACCAAAAACAGAAGGCAAACATAAGACAAAGACAACAGAGAAAGACATGACATGGCAAACACTAACCAGGGAACACAGGGGTACTAGTAATAATCATACATATTAATCAAAGTCATAATAATAATAATAATACTAATACTGTGAAAACAAACTAAATGAACATAAAGCGTGGGCACGGTCGTAGCCATGCCCTTAACCATGACAAATCAGTATCATTTTTGCTTGTACCAGGCCACGCAAAAATCCAGATGTAGTCTCATCCATGGTTGGGAAGGCCACTCCCATGGATGTAGGGGTGCGGCTGCTGGTGTGGCGAGATTAGACTGACATGCATGACACTGTCACACTACTGCCTCCAGGTCTGCATCCATGTTCAACCACCACACATAGCTGCCAGCCAAAGTTTTCATCCTTGATGCCCCAGGGTGGGCCTGGTGCAGCACTTTAATCATCATTTGTCTTCCTTGTGGTGGAATTATCACTCTGCTTCCCCATTCAATGCACCCTTCCTCCATGGTCAGTTCATGTCTGTCATGAGCTGAGCCGGCTTAGTTTTCACCGGCTCAGCCCTGATCTCTCTGTGGGTTCTGGTTTCACTGTTTATGTGCATTTTTTCTATCTTCCTAGCCACTGCCTGACCGACAGCTGTTAGTCAGCCTCTGATCTTTTTCCCACGCTGCTGACAGTCTGTTGGTCCTGCCACGCCCCCTTGCTCTCCATATTCCACCAGCTGTCTCAGCCCCGGTAATTATCTTTCCCGCGCCTCAGGTGCTCCCAATTTGTGTGACCAGCGGCATTTGGACTTAAGCTAGACAAACGCCATTGGGTCATTGAGTGAGTCACTCCTGCTCGCCACGGGGTGATCACCACGTCAAGAAGGATTATTGTTTTTGCTCGCCTGGACTGCTGGACTTTTTGGGACTGCTCCAACTTGTGAGTAAACTGTCAGTGATTCTTTTGTGTTGCCTCTACGCTGTTCCAGAAACGTTCTTTCCCGGTTGAATCCCGTTTCGCGTCTGGCAGCGCTTCCTCTCTGCAGCACAATTGTTATGCTTAGGCTGTGCCCAGTTTACGTTCCCTGCTAGTTTGTTGAGCTACCCGCAGTCTTCCCTGCTCTCCTGAGCGCAGCCATTTTGTATCACTGTTCATTTGTCACCTGTATCTTTACACTGACTGTCAATAAACATGTGTGTGGTGAATTCCAGTGTTTAAATCCTCATTCTTCCTTCTCTCCACCGTGCGCTATGAAGGGTGCACGGGGGAGTTTATGACAATGTCTTCTTCTCATGTACGGCTGCATTTCTGGGTCTGTGCATGCTGACGGCCAGGTGCCCTGTCTCAGCCACTGTTGCACTCTTGACAGAACACAGTCTCGATGAGTCCAATCACGAATTTGTTTAACTTACAGGGGTGTGCCGTTCATGTGTTCCATCAACATAATTACTTCTTTAACTTGGGATGTGGCTGCTGGTATGTGTGGAAGTGGAAGGCAGCTCAGGCCGTCTGCATTACCATGTTTTGAGCCCTCTTTATATTCCAGTGTGTTCTCATAAGCAGCCAAAGTCAATGCCCACCTCTGGATCCCAGCAGCTGCAAGGTGTAGTACACTTTTATTCTCACCCAGTAGGCCCAGAAAGGGTTTGTGGTCGGTCATGATAGTACAGTGTTTACCAAAGAGATACTGGTGGAATTTTTTGAGGCTGAAGATGATAGCAAGTGCCTCTTTCTCGAGTTGAGAATAACCTCGTTCAGCTGATGACAGTGAAAGTGACATATATCCAATGGATCTGTCTGTGCTGTCCGGGAGATTATGTGATAAAATGGCTGCAATACCATAGGGTGAAGCATCACATGACATGTATAATGGCTTTGTGTCATCAAAATGAACCAGTAATTGTTCTGATTGGAGACACCTTTTTGTTTCTTAATGCATTTGGCGTTTCCCCCACCTCCATGGACTTCCTGCTCTCAAGAGCTCATGCAGAGGCTCCACCAACAGAGAACAGAGTTTTTTGGGGGGTTTTTTGATTTTGTATACTTTATTGATCCCCAGAGGGGAAATTGAGAGCATCCACCTGGATGGATGAAGCAGCCACGGTACGGCCCTATCCCTTAACCATTCACACACACATTCACACCTAGGGCAACTTTTAGAGTCTCCAGTTAACCAAACCTGCATGTTTTTGGCCTGTGGGAGGAAACCGGAGAAATCCCGGAGTAAACCCACGCAGATACGGGGAGAACATGTAAACTCCACACAGATCACTGTTGGTCGGGGGCAGGGATCGAACCAGGGATCCCATGGCCAAGGGTGAGTTACTGTGCTGCCACAGTGCTAACCACTGTTCCACCGTACCGCCCATCAGTCGTATGCACAACAGTCACATCTCGGCACCAAGCGTCACTGATGTAAACACACACGCCTCCCCCTTAGGTCTTTTGTCCCTCCATTAACACCCGATCAGCACGATAGCATGTTAGTCCTGCTAACTGAATGGCAGAATCCGGGATATTATCTTTTATCCACGTTTCTGTAAAGATGAAAACACAGCAGTTCTGCTGTAATATTTTGATCCAAGACGTAATGTTTGGTCATATTCCTCATCTCCAGGAGGCTGTGGCGACTGTGGCTTGTGTGCAGCATCATATGTGAACATTAAACACATGAATATACACTTAGGCATAATTAGAACAACACTAAATGGCACAAAAACACAAAGAGAGAAGAGAGGCCGCTGGGTGTTCATGCGCCACCTAGAATGGTAAAAAACCATTGTTGTTTAATGCACACAGATATCATGCAATAAACACTGGACAGTATTTCTTGAGCCATGATAGCAGTTTCAGGGAAATGTCATTAAAAGTTCACAAAATTACAAAGGATGAAGCCACTTTTTATAAGTATGTGTTATATATGAAATACCTGGGTGAAAGATGAAGCAAGATGATGACTGGCGAACACAGCTTTATTGAACTAGGTGCAGAGTCAGACACACAGCAGGCACCGGCGAAGGCATCCGGCAAAAGAGGCCGGAATATGGATGCCCTCTTCCTTAAATAGGGCAGTGACGTGACATGATGGGAAGTGTACGCCACCACACCGAACTTCACAATAATGCGCCATATTCATACATAATACCCCCACACACACGCACACACACACTTTAGAAAAGTCCAAAACCACACACACAATTGAAACCCCCCCAGATTTGGGACCCAAATCAAGCACTAAAATAACAAAAAACAATAAGCTAAAATGGCCTAACACATTCACACAAAATAGCCTAAAATAGGGCTGGCAGGTGGACTACCGTGCAGCCCGCACGGTAGGGTGGATTATTCTGCCACCCAATAAACTAAAAGAAAAGTCCATACATAAAACTAAAATTACATGCCGTGCTCCTAAACTAAACAAAAGACACAAAATAATCCCATATGACACAAAATATATAACAGAACACAAGAACTATAAACACAGTGCTACCACACAGTCAGTTGGGTGAAAAAACTGGAACTTGCATGGGGGGGTCCAGGGCAGCCCCTCAGCAGGCGCGCCCCTGGAGACTGCAGACCCCCGGAGCGATGGCTGATCTTCTGGATGACAGAGCTTGGATCCCACACCGCCAACACCGACTCCCGTCCAGCCTCATCACCTGGAGCATCTTCCCGAACATGCCGAAGCTGATTGCCATGCCTTGATGAGCCGTCGGACAACCTGAAGCATGCTGCGCCCAGCATAGCCACTATGTGCAGACACCCTCAATGTTTTGCTGGCTGTTGTTTGGTCCATCTTTGCCATGGACGTCCTTCACCCCAAACCCGAACCAAGTCCATAACCCGGAGTGGAATTTTACTTGGCCCGATGTGCTGCTGCTGAGCATGTGGTAACTCCATGCTCACCAGTCTGGCCCTGCCCTCTTCTATAAACGTTGTAGTGTTCACCGGAGTAGCTGCAGACCCCCCACCCAACTGTGGCCAAGTACCGGAGGCATCTGGGGCTAGCATGGTGTCGCTCATCGGCATGGGTACCCACCCTGACCAAGAACTGGTCGACTTGAAAGTGAAGGCGTCTGTTAGCTTTTCATACCATTCACTCCCAGTGTCGATCGGGGGCGAGCAGGGTGATTTCTCCCTTGGGTTCCCCGGGTAAGACAAACAGCACACCTTGGCATAATAATTCAAGCGTCCACATCTACCACAACGTTTTCCTCTAGCTGGGCATTTCTTAGCTTTATGGCGGTGTGTCGTGGACCCACAACCCCTGCAATGGGAGTTTCCCGGGGCAGACCTTTGGCTGGCAGCATTAATTTCCCAAAAATCTTTATTCAAGCTATCCTCGCTATCAGGGTCCACAACATTAGCTGAGGCAAATGGCTCCAGCAGCTTCTGTGGCTGGCACCAATTTAGCTCCACAGCTAGCTTATCAACAGATTCCCACCGGAGAGCTAGCTCCATTGCTTTAGCTAATGTTATGTCATTAGGCACCATTAATAGCCTAGCACACAGCTCAGCATTACACATGTGTTCTGCTAGTTGGTCACGTACTAGTTCATCTTCAAGTGGTCCAAAACGACACTCGCTGGCTACCTGCTTCAAGTCAATGACCTACTGGTGGATAGGCTCACCTACCCTCTGGTGTCTCCGGCAAAAATAAATTCTCCTAACAGTCACGTTGTCGGGGTGGAAAAATGTTTAGCTAGCAGCTCCACAACTTCCTTGTATGAGTCTGCTTTGCCGAGCGTCCGCAGAGCCCTGTGTCCCTCAATACCCAGGTTATGAATGAAAAGCGCTCATACTCGCACCCCATTGAGCTTTCCAAGGTCCAGCGCCGTAATATACATCTGATAGGCCTCCAGCCAATGCGGCCATAAAACCGGTGGTTCGCCCGGGAGCTTGAGAAAGGGACAAAGCAGCGTAATGCATGTCTCCATGAGTTAATCCTCGATCACCAAATGTTATGTATGAAATACCTGGGTGAAGGATGAGGCAAGATGATGATTGGCGAACACAGCTTTATTGAACTAGGTGCAGAGTCAGACACACAGTAGGCACCGGCGTAGGCATCCGGCAAAAGAGGCCGGAATATGGATGCCCTCTGCCTTAAATAGAGCGGTGCAGTGACGTGATGGGAAGTGGACGCCACCACACCACACTTCACAATAATGTGCCATTTTCATATACAGTAGTATGTATTTAAAAACTTTCATGTGTTCTCTTTGTTTTAATTCTTTAACCTTTATTCATGTTGTCATTGTATTCTTATTACAGTGTTTACACATGTCTTTGTGTTTCTCTGGAGTTGAGACATTTTCTGGTGTTTTGGAATTAATAAAGGCTTAATTAAAGGCTTTATTGTTGTTATGTCTTGGAATAAGGGAGTCAGAGGCAAGTCTTCATGCAGCTAACAACAGAACTTTATTAAATGCTTGGGTTTATATACAAGTGGGCTGTGCCAACCACACGCCACCCTGGGGGCAGGCACCACCTCTCATACACACACATACACACACACAACATTCCCTCCCCCCTTAGAAAATGGGGAATCACACACACCACTGAAAACCCCCCAAATTTAGAACCCGAATCACACACTAAGAACATGGGAAATAACATATTGTTCCAGAACAACCTATCACATTCACTCAAAGAACAACTAAAACTGGATCATGTCTCTTGAAAACACAAAATAATCCCACATTATACATACATTCACTCACTCCCATGCACACCAGCAAACAATATACTGTATACAAAACACACATATATATACACAAATATTTACGTAAGAAAGATTATTCAGGTAGCCCCAATGTCTCTGGGCAGCCACCATCTTCTAATCAGCCACGGAGGACCTGGGCAACCCCACGGCATCAGGGCACCCGGTCGCCGTCTACACCCAGGGTCAAAGCCTCCCTCCCTGGCAAAAATGTCTCTACCTGTCCGTTGGTGCTTCTTCCCACTGGGCCCGCCATGCTGACATTCGGTGCACTGCCTCTCTGTGCCTGACGAGCCACTCCCGACTACCTTACGCACCGCCATCATGGCTCCAGACACTCCGGCCCCCAGTGGCCGCACCTCAGGGAGAAACAAAGCCTGTTCGGTGGCATCATCTGCCGCCTTGGGCGCCTCGCCGTACTGTCCAGTGCCCTTGTCCCAGGCGAATGGAGCTCCGGCACTGAGGCACTGCCCAACCTCCATGGCGCACGGCTGCTGCTGTCCACTCCCGGTGCTCACCACGATGCCCTCGCCAATGTCGTTCTCTGACTCAGGCACCTCGGCGCTGCCTCCAGCACTCACATACCAAGCGCCTTGTTGCAATGTCACCATACCCGGCTGCGGCAGCTGTCTCTCAGGGCTCTCGGTGACACTCCCGTCAGCAATATCCTCTGACCCGGGCCTCTCGTCTCAGTTTTCAGCACCCTCGTCCTAGGTGTCCCGCTGCATCGCCTCTGCGTCCTGCAGCTGCTGCTTTTCCCCGGAGCCCTCAGCCTGCATGGTCCTGCTCTCCCGCTGCTTAGCTTCCAGCAGTGGGACTGACTCCCGCTCCGGTTCTGGCTGCTTGAGGGGTGGGGGCAATCCCGGTTCTTGTTCGTCCGCCATTTCATCGTCACTATCCGGGTCCCACTCACTCTCAGTGTCTCATTCGACCTCTGTATCCCTCTCACTGTCCACACTGCTCTTTCTGGCCACACCCACATCTGCAAGGCCTGTGCAAACTGGTTCCGGGCTGCCGACCGTCTGTACACCGATTTCGAGAGTGAAACCCAGCGCATTGAACAAGTCCCACTCCATGACACTTTCATCACAGCATGCCACCTGGAACCGGAACGCTGGGATTACTTTAGAATCAGAATCAGAATCAGAATCAGAATCAGGTTTATTGCCATTGTTCATGTAGTACACAAACTAGGAATTTGTCTCGGTACAATGCTGCAACATTAAACATGATAAGATAAGATAAATAAACTATACATGTAATAAAGTATATTATTTAGCGCCATACTGCACTGCCAATGTGATGCTCCCGCTGGCACCAGAGTTCCTGTCGTCCGGTAGTTCTACTGCATCCGGGTGCAACCGGGGGGTGAGCCTCCGAACCATGGCCTCACTCACAATGGACCACGTGGCGGCGGTGGCTATCATTATGGGCACACTTACGCCGTCCAGCTTCACTACACGGTGCAGTCCTGACCAACCTTCGGGGCATGCAATATTTATACTGTCCCCATTGTCCTGTTTGCCGTCCACTGTCAGGTTTTGGCACGCTTCCATACTTTAAAATAGTTCCAATTTTCCTCATCCTCAAATGTTATGTCTTGGAATAAGGGAGTCAGAGGCGAGTCTTCATGCAGCTAACAACAGAACTTTATTACATGCTTGGATTTATATACACCCCCTCATGGATTGTCACCTTATCGTGTTGGGGGGATTTGCGTGCCCCAGTGATCCCAGGAACTATGTTGTCCGGGGCAATTTGCCTCTGATAGGGTCACCCAAGACAAACTGGTCCTGGGTGAAGGGCCAGACTAAGAACGATCCAACAGACTCTCATGATAAATTCTATATCAAGGATTCAGTGTATCCTGCCCGGTATGGGGTTACCGGGGCCCCACCCTGGAGCCAGGCCTGGGGGAGGGGCTTGAAGGCTAGTGTCTGGTGGCCGGGTTTCCACCCATGGGACCTGGCCGGACTCAGCCTGAAAGAGTTACATGGGTCCGCCCTCCAGTGGGCTCACCACCTGCAGGAGGGATCATGGGGGTCCGGTGCTATGTGGATTAGGTGGCGGTCATGCAATATGACCTTGGTGGAGACCTTGGCGGACTGATCCCAAGCTTTCTAAACTGGCTTTTGGTATGTGGAATGTCACCTCTCTGGTGGGGAAGGAGCCTGAGCTGGTGTACGAGGTTGAGAGATACCGGCTAGATATAGTCGGCCTCACCTCAACACACAGCTCCGGTTCCGGAACCAGTCTCCTGGAGAGGGGGTGGTGCTTAGCCTTTTCTGGAGTTGCTCCGGGCAAGAGGCGACGAGCAGGGGTGGGTATTCTTGTATCCCCCTATCTTGCTGCCTCTATATTGGAGTTTTCCCCAGTGGACGAAAGGGTTGCTTCCCTGCGCCTTCGGGTTGGGAAACGGGTCCTGACCATCATTTGTGCCTATGCACCAAATGATGTTTAAGAGTGGCCACCCTTTTTGGAGTCTGTGACTGGGGTGCTGGAGGGTGCTCCTCTTGGAGACTCCGTTGTCCTTCTGGGGGACTTCAATGCGCACGTGGGCAATGACAGTGAAACCTGGAGGGGGTGATTGGGAGGAACGGCCTGCCCGATCTGAACCCAAGTGGTGTTCAGTTATTGGACTTCTGTGCTAACCACAGTTTGTCCATAACGAACACCATGTTCAAGCATAAGGGTGTCCATATGTGCACCTGGCACCAGGACACCCTAGGTCACAGGTTGATGATCGATTTTGTTATCGTGTCATCAGACCTGCGACCGTATGTCTTGGACACCCGGGTAAAGAGAGGTGTAGAGCTGTCAACTGATCACCACCTGGTGGTGAGTTGGATCCGATGGCAGGGGAGGAAGCCATTCAGACCTGGGTAGACCCAAACGTATAGTGAGGGTGTGCTGGGGACGTCAGGCTGAGGCCCCTGTCCGGGAGGTCTTCAACTCCCACCTCTGGAAGAACTTCAACCACATTCCGAGGGAGTCTGGAGACATGGAGACTGAATGGGCCATGTTCTCCACCTCTGTTGTTGAAGCGGTGGCCCAGGTGGCCACGGGCTTTGGGTAATGACTGAAAGAACAAGATCGCGGATACAAGCAGCTGAAATGAGCTTTCTCCATAGGATTGCTGGACTCACCCTCAGAGATAGGGTGAGGAGCTCAGTCATCCGGGAGAGGCTCAGAGTAGAACCGCTGCTCCTCCACATTGAAAGGAGTCAGTTGAGGTGGTATGGGCATCTGATTAGGATGCCTCCTGGACGCCTCCCACTTGAGGTGTTTCAGGCACGTCCCACTGGGAGGAGACCCCAGGGCAGACCCAGGACTCGGTGGAGAGACTATGTCTCCCAGCTGGTCTGGAAACGCCTTGGTATCCTCTCTGAAGAGCTGGAGCAGGTGGCTGGGGAGAGGGAAGTCTGGGCTTCTCTGCTTGAACTGCTGCCTCCGTGACCCGGACCTCCGGAAAAGCGGTAGAAGATGGATAGATGGATTTATATACAAGTGGGCCGTGCCAACCTCATGCCACCCCGGGGGCGGGCACCGCCTCTCATACACACACATACACACACACACACACAACAATTGTGTTGTGTGAACATGATGTTATTAATTATATGGTATTTAAGAGGCTGTGACATTGTTGTTGGACAAATCTGTAGGTTTTTTCAGCATAAATGTTTCATTAATTTCTTGTCACACCTCATGGTTATTTTAATGTTTATTATGTTGCATCCAAACAGTCAAAAGACTGAATAAATCAACAAACAGAAGAAGAAGACAGCCGCTAGATACTGCTAGTTACAATCACATCATTTCCAGAGGTGGGTAGTCCCAGTGTACAGGATGACTTTCACAAACGAGACTGAGTTTATTTCTCAGGAAAGGTTTATTGTGAGTCTACATCCTCTATCAAGCAAAGTATCTCAGCAAAGAGGCAGAACAATCATTCTTCACAGCTCTTATACTCTCCAGAGACACAAAACCCCCAACATCAAATATCACATCCCCAACCCACAGTCCTTCAGTAAACATACTGTATAGCCTCCGAGGCTCCTTGGCGTCTCCATTGTCTCTCAACTCTTCAGCCTTGGGGGCTCCTGCTGGGACATTCTCTCTGACTTCCCGTCTCTCAAGAAACCACTTCACACCTCCCGAGGTCTCTGCCGGGTCAGGTCCTCTTGGCCGTTTAGACGTGAAGCCTCCAGAGTATGCACCGTCATGCCTACTGAGTATATGTGAGGGAAAATGCATACCATACATGCATACCATATATGCGCCCTAAATGCGCGCCATATAACCCCCCCCCAAATGTCTAAATAAGGACAACTTACACCCCAGATGCATAGAATCATGACATATCACACAGAACGAAAAAAAACTGGCACGACATATCACACATCCAACTGCTTGGGCTTCAACCTCCTGCCATACCTGCTGTGAGCAGGTCTTGCTCTGCCTGTGGCTGTCTCTTGCATCTGTGGATCAGAGTCATTAGCACATCATTGTGAAAGCTTAGAAGAGTGTCTCCCCGGTGGCCTGCCACGACGGGGGGCCCTGGCTACTTGCACCTGTTCATCAGCTAACACAAAAGCGGGTTTGAGTCTGTTAATGCAGACTAATTCCCTCCTGTCTCCCAAATCGAGCAAAAAATGCTTTTCCCCGGTTTCTAACACTCTGAACGGTCCATCATAAGGTGGTCTTAAACCTAACCTCTGTGCGTCGTGTCTAACAAAGACGAATTCTGCATTCTTTAAGGCTTTAGGCACAAAAACGCGTGGAAAACTGTGATGAACTGGACCGGGGAGGGTGTTTGATCCCGCGTTGCTCTGCAGCAGCTGAGCGGGGGGGGCGATCTGGTGCGGGGTTCTCAGGAAGGAATTCTCCCGGTAACCGGAGAGGTTGGGCGAAGACTAGCTCAGCCGGAGAGGCTTGCAAATCTTCCTTAGGTGCTGAACGCAACCCTAATAAAACCCATGGAAGCTTATCAACCCAATTTGTGTCCGTGAGAGCTGCTCTGAGGGCTGCTTTCAATGACCGGTGAAAGCGTTCGCACAAACCGTTGGCCTGGGGGTTATACGCAGTTGTGCGATGAATTTTCACCCCCAGGCTGAGTGCCATGGATGACCAGAGCTCGGAAACAAATTGGGGTCCTCTGTCAGACGTTATGTCTGACAGGACTCCAAAGCACGCGACCCAAGCCGTTAAAAAAGCGCGCGCAACGTCTGCTGCTGTGGTTGACGCCAGGGGAATCGCCTCTGGCCAGCGCGTAGTGCGGTCCACCATAGTTAGAAGGTGTGTGAACCCCTGTGGCAGCGGGAGGGGTCCCACCAAGTCGACATGCACGTGGTCGAAGCATTTGGCTGGGATGTGAAAAGGTTCTAGAGGGGCCCGCGTGTGCTTGTGTACCTTTGCTCTTTGACACGCTGCGCAGGCTGCGGCCCATTCTTTGACCTGTTTATGCAGCCCCGGCCAAACAAACTTCTCTCCCACCATTTTGATCGACGCGCGAACGCCCGGATGTGCCAGCGAATGTATTAAGTCAAAAACGCGGCGACGCTACGTAGCTGGGACCACGGGGCGGGGGCGCCCCGTGGAGATATCGCAGATTTGGGGGGGGCATACCTCTTTGATGCACCCTGTGCTCCAGCCTTAGCCCTGTTGGCCCAGACTGGAGCGCGCGCACGTCCGCATCGTTAACCTGCTCGGCGGCCATGGCTGCATAATCTAACCCAACGCAGACCGGGGCTGTGAGCGCTTCCGCGCCGCAAGCCTGACCCGAGTCTACAGCCGCCGAGTCTGCCCCCTGGGGGCCTGGCAGTGCAACTGCGCGCAAGAGACAATCTGCCACTACATTGTGTTTGCCCGCCACGTGTTGAATGTCGGTGGTAAACTCCGAAATCGCGGCCAGCTGTCTCTGTTGTCGGCCCGACCAAGGCTCTGAAATTTTAGCCATTGCAAATGTTAATGGTTTGTGGTCTACAAACGCGGTGAAACGGCGCCCTTCCAACCAGAACTGGAAGTGGCGGATGGCCAAATGCAGGGCTAAAAGCTCCCTATCAAACGCGCTGTATTTACGCTCGTTATTGCGCAATGTTTTGCTGAAAAACGCAAGTGGTTGCCAGCTCCCTGCTACCAGTTGCTCGACAACCGCCCCCACTGCCACGTCGGAAGCGTCTGTGGTTAGCGCCATGCGAGCTGCTGGCACCGGGTGTGCCAATAACGCAGCGTTCGCGAGGGCCGATTTGACCTGTGAGAAAGCGCGCTCCCGGTCCGGGGACCACTCGACCTTAGTTGCAGGTTTTTGCTTCTTTAGTGCCGCGTGCAATGGGTGCATGAGCCGTGCCGCGTTGGGGAGGAAGCGGTTATAAAAATTGACCATCCCCAAAAATTCTTACAGTGCCTTAACTATCTGCGGTTGGGGGAAATCCGTTATCGCGCGCACTTTATCAGGCAGCGGGACCGCGCCTTCTGGAGACACGCGGTGCCCCAAAAAATCGATTTGCGCTACCCCGAATTGGCATTTCGCTGGGTTAATTATCAGCCCGTGTTCTGTCAGCCTCTGAAAAACGGCTGTGAGGTGGCGTTCGTGTTCGACTTCGGATGCACTGGCTACCAAAATATCATCCAAATAAGCGAACACGAAAGGGAGGCCGCGCAGTACTGCATCCATCATGCGTTGGAACGTCTGCGCGGCGCCTTTGAGGCCGAAAGGCCTGCGTAAAAACTCGAAAAGCCCGAAAGGGGTTATAACTGCCGTTTTGGGTATGTCTTGCGCGCGGACTGGGACTTGGTGATAACCGCGCACCAAATCTATTTTGGAAAAGATGCGCGCCCCCGCCAAATGTGCCGAAAAATCCTGGATGTGCGGAATCGGGTAGCGGTCGTGTGCTGAAGCATTATTTAATCTGCGGAAATCACCGCAAGGGCGCCACGAGCCGTCAGCCTTGGGTACCATGTGCAGGGGTGATGACCAAGAGCTGTTCGAGCGTCTAACAATGCCCAGTTTTTCCAAGTTGGCGAATTCCTCGCGCGCGATAGCCAGTTTAGCTGGGTCCAAGCGCCGAGCTTTTGCAAAAACAGGGGGGCCAGAGGTAGTTATGAAATGCTTGACCCCGTGTTTGGCAACTGACGGTGAAAATGTTGGGACCGTGAGTGCTGGAAACTGATTGAGTAGTGCATGAAACTTACCACCCGCAGCTGTGACATTGGGATGTGCAGAAGGCAGGGCCACCTGAGCTGTGCAGGAGATAGAGTAGAAAGACAGTGCATTTACAATACGTCTATTAGCAAGATCAACTAATAAACTGTTTGAGCATAAAAAGTCAGCACCTAGCATGTTGTTGCTAACTGCGGCTACGACGAAGGTCCACTCGAAGGTGCGGCCATGGAGGGATAGGAGGAGCGTCTTCTCCCCATAGGTTTTGATCGTGGAGCCGTTCGCCGCTAACACCAGGGGTCCGCTGGCAGGCGTCAGCATGTCCGCATAGGCAGGCTTGACAAACCTTAGCTGGGAGCCTGTGTCCACCAGGAATTCTTTCCCTGAATTTGCGTCTGTCACGAAAAGCAGCTTGTTCTTCGTGCCGAGAGTCGCAGCTGCTACCGGCTCTCGGTCTTGGCGTTTCCCTGGCGCTGGTATCGGCACGGTGGGGCGCATCTGCGCGCTCTCTCGGCGAAGCGTCGATGGTAGAAACAGAGGGCGTTGTCAGCTCCACTTCTCCTGGCCTCTGCCGCTGCCGACGTCAGTGGATCCGGTGCTGCAGCCTCTGGTCTCCCCTCGTCTTGCGGGGGTGCGTTCAGCTCTGCTGCTGCCGTCGTGGCTGCGTGCCGTCTATGGGCGTCGACGAGCCGCTGCGCCTCCTGGCCCAGCTCGTGGTAGTCACGGTTGTTGAGTAGCTGCGAGCTGGCCAGGGTGACTCTCACTGCTGGCGGTAGCGTTCTGAGAAAGAGGTGGGCGAAGATAAAGCTGTCGTCCTCCTCGCCTCTCAGGCTCATCATCTTCGCCATCAGATCTGCCGGCCTGTCTGCTTCCCCTTCTGTCAGCGCCAGGAGCTTCTCTGCTCGCTCTCCCAGCGAGGGAGTGAAGGCTCGAATGAGGGCGGCTTTCAGTGCGCCATACTTGTCGTCTTGGGGCGGGTGGTTGGTCAGGCTCTCCACCCGCTGCACTGTGAGGCTGTCCAGCTTCGCGATGACATGGTAGAACCTCGTTGCGTCCGCTGAGATTCCCCGAAGGTGGAACTGCGCCTCCACAGTGGTAAACCAGGAGCGCGGGTTATGTTGCCAGAAATCGGGCAGCTGTAGTGTGGTAGCTGCGTTAACCCGGTTGGCCCCTGAAGAGTCCGGCGCGGAAAGCTCGCCGCCACTGGCCATGGTTTGTCGTAGGTCACCAGTGTAGAGGATGACTTTCACAAATGAGACTGAGTTTATTTCTCAGGAAAGGTTTATTGTGAGTCTACATCCTCTATCAAGCAAAGTATCTCAGCAAAGAGGCAGAACAATCATTCTTCACAGCTCTTATACTCTCCAGAGACACAAAATCCCCAACATCAAATATCACATCCCCAACCCACAGTCCTTCAGTAAACATATAGCCTCTGAGGCTCCTTGGCGTCTCCATTGTCTCTCAACTCTTCAGCCTTGGGGGCTCCTGCTGGGACATTCTCTCTGACTTTCCGTCTCTCAAGAAACCACTTCACACCTCCCGAGGTCTCTGCCGGGTCAGGTCCTCTTGGCCGTTTAGACGTGAAGCCTCCAGAGTATGCACTGTCATGCCTACTGAGTATATGTGAGGGAAAATGCATACCATACATGCATACCATATATGCGCCCTAAATGCGCGCCATACCAGGTCCAAAGAGTAAAAGTCCAATCGCATATTTGTTCCAGCCCTTGACTAACGCAGCTGATTCTGATAAGCACACCTCTTCCAAGATCTGTGCTTATCAGAATCAGCTGGGTTAGTTAATGGCTGGAACAAATATGCGATTGGAGTTTTACTCTTTGGACCTGGGATTATCCACCTCTGATCATTTCTATTTACAGATAAACATTTTATGGTTTTGACTTTTACGTTGAAACTCCTACCGGATGTGACTCTTAGCTAGCTATATGCTACTTCCGGTTAGCGTGCTGAACAGCAGCAGGATCCAGAATCTCCGTCAGAGTCCGGTTCTGTGGACAGAGCAGAGGTGGACCGACACCGAGAATCGGCTGATGTGGATTTAAAATCTGAAATGGAGCCGAGGAGAGAAGGTTAGTTTACTTCCTGTTACCATGGAAACACCAACCATGATGCTAGGCTAACGTTAGCCTCCTCCTGTGTCTGCGGGAACAGGATAAGTCAGTCCCTGACCACGTCGGTCCGATCTGTACGAGTACATTTTCAATCCAGTGATTTACAAACAGATTCCTGATTTCCTAAAGCTTCATTCAGAACATTCTAGTCCCACATACCTATTCTGTGGATGTTCATCTGGGGACAGCCAGCCGGGACGAGCAGCAGCAGTGGAGAAGAAAAGTCTTTTTTTTTTTTTTTTATTAAAGTTTTTGTAAAGGGTATACAGGTCATTACAGCATTGCATTGTTTACATTTTCATCACATGTTCCCTTATTTTTTGCTATTTGACAACATTGGAAGAATAATTATTACAACACCCCTTTTTTTTTTAAAGTGAAAGAAAAAGTGAAATTGAAAATAAAATAAAAAACAAACAAACAAACAAAACAGCAAAAAACAAACAAAAAGAAAAATAGGTAATTAAAAGTAAAAGAGCATCTGAGTAGCGTTGGAACAAAGAGCGGGACCATTATTGAAATGGTATTTGTCAAAGATTAGATCTAATGGAAGACACATATGCGGTCCAGGGTTGCCAAAAGTTCATGAACCCATCCATGTCCTGTCTCAGTGCGAATGTCAACTTTTCCATCGAGTAAATGTCTTGGATCACGTTAATCCAATCTTCAGGTGTAGGACAGTCCTTCAGCATCCATTTTTTAGTTAGAGCTTTTTTACTTGCCAATATTAAAACATTGAATAAGTATTTATCTCCTCGTCTTTCCAGTGAGTCCGGTAGTAAACCCAAATACAAAGTTACAAAAGAAAAGGGAACTGTTATTTTGAATATTTTCCCCAATATTGTCTGTACCTTGGTCCAATATTGGTGGATAACTGGGCATGACCAAAACACATGAAAATGATTTGCAGTCTTTTCACCACACAAGCGCCAACAGTTCAACCCCTTATGGGTAAATTTGTTTTGTGCAGGTGTTCTGAGAAATCTTACCAAATTTTTCCATCCAAATTCTCTCCACTGCAGGGATGAGGTACTTTTCCATTGCTGTTTATTTAGCTTTTCCCATATCTCCAGTTGTAAAGTGAAATTCCCCTCTTTTTCCCATCTTTCTTTTATATATGATGTGTTGTCTCCTTTTAAGTCTTGAAGACCTTGGTATATTTTAGAAATGTATCTGATCCCTGGGATCCCTTTATATGCCATTAAGAAGACCTTCAGAACACCTGACTGGGCCCTTTCCAAATCCTCCTTTTTAAGTATATTGTTTATGTGGTGTCTAAGCTGAAAGAACCTGTAAAGATCTTGGTTTATTAGACCTTGTTTTTTCAAATCTTCAAAACTTCTTAAAGTTTGCCCCTTAAAAAAATCGTAATATTTTATCAGCCCTTTCTCTTTCCACTTTTTAAATCTAGTGTCTGTTTTATTAGGAGTAAAGTCCTGATCATAGGCAATCCATTGCAGAAGTCGATAGGGCTCTTTAGTTTGATTCTCTCTGACTATCTTAAACCAAATTTTTAGCGGGATCTCTACCCACGGGTTAGTGTTATTCAAAAGTTTAGGTAAGGCATTGTTCCCTATTATCGCCTGTAGGGGGATGTCACTTGTTATTTGGCATTCGATCTCCTTCCATTGTGCAGTGTAGACTGGGTTACATATCTCTATTAAAGTTTTAATTTGTGCGGCTTTAAAATAGTCCCTGATATTTGGCAGCGCAAGCCCACCTTTGTCTTTGTTTAGCTGTAAGGTTCTATATCTGATTCTAGATCTCTTGCCTTGCCATATGAATCTTGAGATCCTTCTGTCCAGCTCCTTTCATGTTTTTTTGGGAGGTTCTACCGGTATTGTTTGGAAAAGATATAGAAGACGTGGAAGTATATTCATTTTGACTGCTTCAATTCTTTGTGCAGTACCCAAGAATGGTATCATATTCCATCTTGCTAGGTCAGATTTTATTTTTGTCACCAGTGGATCATAGTTTAGTGTTATAATTTTGTTGAGTTGTTTCGGGATATTGACCTCCAGATATTTCATAGATTCCATCTCCCAGTTAGTTTTGAGTTTGCTTAGTGAATAATGATTTGGGTCATAGTTGAATGTTAAAACTTGGGTTTTATGCATGTTTAATTTGTACCCCGATAAATCTCCATACTCTGAAAAAACTGAGATTAGTTCTGGTAAAGAAGTGTCCGGCTGCCCTAGGTATATTAAAATGTCATCAGCAAAGAGTGCTATTTTATGTTCCTTCTGACCAAGTGTAATACCTTGAATTTTTTGATTTTGTCTTATCCGTTGGCTCAGAGGTTCTATGAAGATTGCAAAGAGCAGTGGAGACAGGGGGCAGCCCTGACGACATCCTCTTTCCAGCTCAAAAGATGATGATAAATTACCGTTAATCCTTATTTTAGCTGTTGGTTTTTTATATAATGCCTGTATAGTTCTAATGAAGTTGTTATGAAAATTGAAACTGGATAAGATTCTATATAGGAAAGATCAGTCAACCGAATCGAATGCTTTTTCAGCATCTAATCCCAATATAACTGCATTTAAGTTATATTTTTTTATATGATGAATTATGTGTGAAGTGCGTCTAATGTTGTCTTGTGTCTGTCTTTGTCTTATAAAACCTGTTTGGTCTAAGTGAATTAAGTCTGTCAGTATATTTTCTAACCTTTTGGCAAGGATAATGGTAAAAAGCTTATAGTCCTGATTTAATACACTGATTGGTCTGTAGTTGGAGCATTCTAGTTTATCCTTTTCAGGTTTAGGTATAACTGCAATGACCCCTTCTCTCCAGGAGGGGGGATTTCCCCTGTGTGGAGGACATAGTTAAATGTTTTCAGAAGGAGAGGAGATAGTTGCTGTTTAAAGGTTTTGTACCACTCTGCTGTATAGCCATCTGCTCCTGGGGATTTGTTAGCTTTAAGTTTCATAATTGCTTTTTCCAATTCTTTAGGTTGTATTTCTGACAGTAGTGTTTTATTTTGTGACTCCGTAAGTTGGGGAAGGTTTAATGTGTTTAGGAGAGCCTCGGATGCGTTTTTATGTTTTTTGTGGGAGCATAAGTTCTTGTAGTAATTCTCGAAGCTTTTAAGAATATCCTGAATTCTGAATTTTATTTCCTTTGATACTGGGTCTCTGATTTTGTAGATTGCTCTTTCTGTTTGTTGTTTCCTCAATTTATAGGCTAGCAATTTTGCCAACTTACTGCCTGCTTCATAGTATTTTTGTTTCAAAAATGTAAGTTTCTTCTGGATTTCTATTGTGTAGATCTCATTTATTTGGTTTTTAATTTCCTTAATCTTGAGCAAGTCAATAGAATGAGTGTTGCCTTTGTGTTCTTTTTCTAGGTTCTTAAGTTCTGACTCTAATGTGGTTAGTTTTTCTTGTCTCAGTTTCTTTTCAATAATCTTCCCCCTTATTACAGCTTTGCATGCGTCCCACAGTATTAAAGGGGATACTTCTCCATTATCATTTTCTTCCAAATATCTGAGAATATCTGATTCCAATTCATCAATTTTTTTCTCCTCTCGGCGCCACACCAGTAGGCTGCCTTTTGCAACAGCGGCTCGATTCCGAGTTTTTTTTTTCCCTTCCTCTCTCTTTTGATCACTTTTTTTTTTCACCCCACTTATATCACGGACACACAGATCGTCCCAAATGTCTCCTGAGCCGGTGGACGGAGCCACTGTTTATAGCAGGATACGATACAGCAGAGAAGAGCTGCTAGCTTTCAACCGCCACCCGGTCCCATTGGAAAAACTCGACATACCGAGAGAACTGAGGCGAAAACGCCGCGGCTGCCGGGCTGGAGTAAGGCGGAGGACAAAAAATATAAGGTACAGACCCTCCCTTCCATCTGTTGTCATGGGAAATGTACGGTCGATACTGGGAAAGTTAGATGAGCTAGCGGCTATCTCCCGTTATGATAGCACTTACCGGGAGTGCTCTCTCCTTTTGTTTACTGAGACGTGGCTAACTGAACTAGCAGCAGATGCTAACATTGAGCTGGAGGGTTTTCACATGATACGAGCTGACCGAACACCAGAGAGTGGCAAAACTAGGGGCGGTGGAGTGATAATGTATGTTAACAACAACTGGTGCAGACCGGGACATATCACTGTTAAACAACGACACTGCAGCAAAGACATTGAGTTGCTAGCTGTTAGCATGAGGCCTACATATCTCCCGAGAGAACACTCACACGTGATCTGCATTGTTGTTTATGCAAATCCGACGGCGAACGCTGGGACAGCGCGTGACGTCATCCATTCAGTAACCAGCAGGCTGCAGACAGAACACCCAGATGCTCTTCTCCTCATCTCAGGCGATTTCAACCACGTTTCACTGTCTCCCATTCTGCCCACTTTCACCCAGTATGTCACATGCCACACTAGAGACAATAAAACACTGGATTTGTTCTACGCAAACACTAAGGAGGCGTATACCTCATCACAACTCCCCCCACTTGGGAGATCGGATCACAACTTGGTTCATCTCCGACCGGTGTACAAACCCCTAGTGCACAGACAACCTCCGGCCATGCACACTGTGGAGTTATGGTCTGAGGAGACAATGGACACTCTAAAGGACTGTTTTGAAGCCACTGCCTGGAAGCAGCTCTGCGATCCACATGGTGAGGACATCGATGGCCTCATTCACACCTTCACGGGCTACCTCAGCTTCTTTGTGGACAAATCCGTTCCCACCAAGACCATACGGCGTCACTCAAACAACAAACCCTGGATCAACCCTGAGATAAAAACACTTCTGAGAGAGAAGAAGAGGATCTTCAGGTCGGGGAACAGGGAGATGCTGAAGTCCGTACAGAGGGAGCTGAGGAGAAAGATCAGAGAAGGCAAGGACAGCTTCAGGAAGAAGATGGAGGACAAGCTGCAACAGAGCGACATCAGCGGGGTCTGGAGAAACCTCAAAACCATCTCGGGGCTCCAGAATACCTCCCCCCAGGCCACGGGGGGCAGGGAGTGGGCGAACAACCTGAATCTGTTTTTCAATAGATTTGACCAACCGCCCTCCCCCCTGTCTGCACAACAACCACTGCTGCCTCTAAGAAATCAAGTCCTGCTGCCCACTCCCCACTCCACCGACACCCCCCCCACTCCCAACACACAGCCCCCCATCCTGACCCTGACCAAGACCCAGGTGAGGACGGAGCTGAGGAAGATCAAGGCGAAGAAGGCGTCGGGACCGGATGGCATCAGCGCAAAGCTCCTCAAGTCCTGTGCAGACCAGCTGTGTGGGATTGTGATGTATATCTTCAACATGAGCCTGAAACTGGGGAGGGTACCACAGCTGTGGAAAACATCTTGTGTGGTACCTGTACCAAAAACTTCCCACCCCAAAGACCTGAACAGCTACAGACCGGTGGCCTTGACGTCCCACTTGATGAAGACCCTGGAGAGACTGCTCCTTGCTCACCTCCGCCCCCTGGTGGAACCAGCGATGGATCCACTCCAGTTCGCCTACCAGCATGGCATTGGGGTGGAGGATGCGGTGATCTTCCTCCTTCACCGTTCTCTGTCCCACCTGGAGAAGCCCGGGAATATGGTGAGGATCATGTTCTTTGACTTCTCCAGTGCTTTCAACACCATCCAACCGATGATCCTGAAGGACAAGCTGCTGCGCGCAGGGGTGGACCAGCACCTGTCATCATGGATCCTGGACTACCTCACGAACCGGCCTCAGTTTGTGAGAACCCGGGACTGTGTGTCCGACACGATCATCAGTAGCACGGGGGCCCCCCAGGGAACGGTGCTGGCTCCCTTCCTGTTCACTCTTTATACTGCGGACTTCTCACACAACACAACACACTGCCATCTACAGAAGTTCTCTGATGACTCTGCGATCGTTGGCCTCATCTCCAATGGAGATGAAGCTGAGTACAGAGGGCTTATCCAGGACTTCGTGGACTGGTGCCATCGGAACTGCCTCCAGATCAACGCGAGGAAAACTAAGGAGCTGGTGGTGGACTGCCGCAGGCATGGGCAGCCCCTCACAGTACCAGTAAATATACAGGGAACAGACATCGAGATGGTGACATCCTATAAGTACCTGGGTATTCATCTGAACAATAAACTAGACTGGTCACACAATACTGATGCACTCTACAAGAAGGGACAGCGCAGGCTGTTCCTGCTGAGGAGACTCAGGTCTTTTGGTGTACAAGGGGCGCTGCTGAAGTCGTTCTATGACACGGTGGTGGCATCAGCCATCACTTTTGGAGTGGTCTGCTGGGGCAGTGGCATTACTGCAGCCGATAGGAAGAGACTGAACAAACTGATTAAGAAAGCTAGCTCTGTCCTGGGGCAGCGCCTTGATCCGATGGAGGAGATAGGAGAGAGAAGGACGGTGGCTAAACTGTCATCTCTGCTGGAGTCCGAGTTCCACCCTATGCAGGACATACTGAATGCACTGAGGAGCTCATTTAGCAGCAGACTACATCATCCCAGGTGCACAACCGAGAGGTTTCGTAGGTCCTTCCTACCAACGGCTGTCAGACTGTACAACCTAAGCAGGGCTGCTCGCAGAGATAGCAAAAAGACGTAACAAACTAATAGTTTTTTGAATGCAAAAGATGCAATAGACTTACACAATGGTCCTCTCCGGCATACAACTAGGAACATACCGGTCGCTATGGAGGGTGAGAATATGTATGGGCACATAATCATACCATGTAGGATAACTAAGTAGACGGTTATGCTGTTTCATTCCATCTAGCAACAATGCTCTGCACTGTGTGTGTTTATATATTTGCATATTTATTCCATCTAGCTACAATGCTCCGTACTGTGGGTGTTTATATATTTATATATCTACATATTATTCCATCTAGCTACATTGCTCCGCACTGTGTGTGTTTATATACTTGCATATTTATTCCACCTAGCTGCAATGCTCCGTACTGTGGGTGTTTATATATTTACATATTTATTCCATCTAGCTACAATGCTCTGCACTGTGTGTTCATATATTCATATATTTATTCCATCCAGCTACAATGCTCTGCACTGTGTGTCTGTGTGTGTGTGTATATATATATATTTTATAGTAATACGTACATATGTTTATTAGCTGCTCTTGCTTGCTTTTTTTTTTTTTTTCTTGCCTTCTGATTGTTGCTCTGAGTGTTGCTATCCCTGTGCTGTTGCAATCCTGGAATTTCCCCGTTGTGGGACTAATAAAGGCTTATCTTATCTTATCTTATCTTATCTTGCAATCCTGGAATTTCCCTGTTGTGGGACTAATAAAGGCTTATCTTATCTTATCTTATCTTTCAGTGGTCCTTTCAGGACATTTGAATTCAACCTCCAAGAAAATGTATTATTTGTGTATTTTTTGATATTTAAGTCCATATAGATCGAACTGTGGTCAGAGAGATCCATCAGTCCTATTTTACATGTTTTTACTCTTCCAATGTCTCTATTAAACATAAAAAAATAGTCAATCCTTGAGTATGATGAATGTGGTGCTGAGTAAAATGTATAATCTTTTACACTGGGGTTGAATTCCCTCCACACGTTACAGATTCCCATTTCTTTTAGTAGCATCCGAGTTTTCCTACTTTGAGTGTTATTTTGATGTGGAGAATTACCTGATGCATCCCAGTATGGATTCAGTCTTAGATTGAAGTCTCCACCACATATCACTAAACCTTGGGCTTTAGTTATCATTAGGTAAAATACATTTTTATGAAATTTCCAGTTAGCCCCTGGAGGTGCATATACATTCAGCAGGGTGATATCTTCTCCCTCTAGCCGACCAAGTACCATGCTAAATCTCCCTTCTTTATCTTTGTGTTCTGAATTTTTTTCAAATATAATTTTGGTTGAAATCAATGTCGCTACCCCCCTCCTCCTCCCTGACTTATATGAAGATGAAGTGATCAGTTTAAACCCTTGTCTATTAAGTTTAGTGTGCTCCAAGTCTGTTAGGTGGGTTTCCTGTAAAAATATTATTCCTGCTTTGTCTTTTTTCATTTTGCCTAGAATCTTGGATCTTTTAACTGGATTCAGGATCCCTTTTACATTATATGAGATTATTTTGGTTACACCCTGTTTCTCCATTGTGTTGTCTTATTTAGTATAACAGTGTAGTGGCCCTCTTTTATGCTACTCAGAAATTGAAAGAACATTAAGAACATAGTATATAAAACTTTAAAACAAAAAACTGTCAAAAGATCTTCCTGAGCTGAGGTCTTTCTAGCGACCTTAGAAGAGCCTTGATGGTGCATTGGCTCTGAGGGAAATTCCTCAAACTCTGTTACATGTTGAGGGCCCTCTCTTACCCCTGTAAGTTGTCCCATGTTTTTAATGTGAATTTCAGATCCCAAAAACAAGTTTTTTTGTTTGTTTGTTTTTTTAAAGACTTATTTGTTTCTAATATTATGACTGTTCCATGAAATGTTTTACCACTTCATACTTGCTGATTCTGCATCTCCTTTAATGTTTGTTACCTTGTAGGAGGAGGGTTTGATGCACAGATTGATTAAAAAATATCGTTATTCCCTCCTGAAAGCGTCCAGTTTTTCCTTATAGCCCTGGCGCTGGGTTTCCCGCTGCTGGCCTGTGGATTTTGAGGGTCTCTGTGTGCACCACGTTTGAGCCTTGATTCTTTCGATCGGGTCTGCTGCGGGTTTATACACTGTTACCGGGAGCCCTCTTCTCGCCATATCCCTGGTTGCTTCTTCCGCTGAGTTGTAGAGACACACCTCTTCCCCGTAAAAATCCTGCAGCTTCGCCAGAAATGGAGTTTGAAAGCGCAGTTTCTTCTCTCTTAGTACCTTTTTAGCGTTGTTGTATTCCCGATGCTTTTTAAGGACCTCTGGGGCGTAGTCGTGCTCCACAAAAACTTTTCTTTCTTGGTGCATAAATCCTTTTTTCTGCCAAGCCAGTCTCAAAACCTCTTCTTTTGTTCTGAAGTTGGAAAACTTCACCACCACCGATCGTGGGGGCGCTTCCGCTGACGGCCTTGGGGCTAATGAACGGTGCGCCCTTTCTATTTTCAAATCGGTGGATTGGGGAATTTCCAACTTCTCTCTCAGTATGGATTCCACGCATGCAGCCTTTGTGGTGAAACCGTCCTCGACTCCTTCTTTCAGACCATGAATTCTTATGTTGTCCCTTCTTAGTCTTCCTTCTTGGTTGGTTAGCTTAGCCTCCAGTCTTGTCTGTCGTTTGAGTAATTCCAGCACGGTCTCTTCCAGCCCTTTTATTCTTTCCTCTGCTTCCATGATTCGGTCCTCATCCTGGTCCACTCTGTTGTTTGTCCTTTTTATTTCGTCTTTAATTTCACGAAATTCGGCCCAACACTCTCGGCGAAATTCTCTTAGTTCTTGAAATATCGTTTTTAAGCTAATCGTGTTGCTAGCCTCATTCTGCTCCTCTGTTTCTGAGTGGTTGTTGTCCTCCAGGTCAGATTCTCCAGCCGATGCGCGTCTTGGCCTGGCAAATGTCGATCTCTTCTGTTTTCCTTTAGGCATAATGACTTTGTCTTTTGATTTTCACTCTTCCAAAAATCCGTTAAATCTGATTTTCAAGGTATTTTTACGGATGGGGTATGGGAGCTTCAGCGTTAAGCTGCTATCACCATGGTGTCTAGACCGGAAGTCACTCACTGACTTTTTGAGCCTTAAATTACCCCTTTTCCTCAGTCAGTAATAGGTTTCACACAAAAAGTCAGAGGCACTGAAAATAAAAAAAATTAAAATAAATAAATAAATCCACTGCAGTGTTTCCTCTGGTTTAAAGACCTTGGCATGGTGGCAACATATTTTTCCGGGGGGGCGGGGGCAGAAAACACATGACACTATTGTAACTGGAATATGTTAATTTTATACTATTTGTCTTTTTTTTTTTTAAATTTTGCACAGTAACTTTGCGTGTGGAACTTAGCATTTGAAGTATTGTACAACCGAGGCTTGAATGTTGGAATACTGGGCCACTTGGGGTCCCACCCAGACGTCCTGTGTTTAGACTTTTTACTGGTGTCATCCTTTTCTCCTTCCTCTGCTCTCACCTCTCCTGGACCCTCTGCCTGAACACTTTCCTCTCCTTGGCTCCTCTCTTCTGTCTCATCTTTCCCTCTCTTAGCTCTGTCTAATTCAGGTTCACTTTCTGTCTATGGTGATATAGAAACAGGTTAGAAAATATCAAGTGCCATGTAAATTAAAGGAGACATCCAAAAATTTCTAGTTAAGGGTACAAAGAGCAACCACTTAAAACTTGAGTAATTACTTAAGTCTTGAAGGTTTGAGGTTTTTCTCCAAAATTTATAACGATTTTCTGATAATTTTCAACTTCTCTCTGTAAATTTTTCTAAATTTGAAAACATTTTCCTCATTTGTAATTTCATCTTGTAAAATTATGGCTTTTCTTGTTTATTTGAGACTTAATTATAAACTTGTGGATTATTTTCTTGTTAACTTTTGTCTATTTTTTGTAAAATTACGATTTTTTTTAAATAAATTTGAAAAAGATTGTGGTAAAATTTTGACTTTTTTCTTATACAATTTACATTTTTGACCATAATTTTGCAGAACCAGAACAGAACAATAATTTAACTCTGATTTCAAAGAAAAATATTAATAAAATTATATTTACTGAAATTAATTAACCTAAATTACCAACAGTTATTTCTGTTGTAATATTTCTATATGTTTATAGTTTTTAGAACTCTCACCACCCAGACAGCAGGAACAACCTCCTTTATTTTGAAATCCAAATGTTGGCACGTTTAGTTTGTCTGAAGGCTGCTGACGGATTAAAGTCATTGATTTTGTCAATTGAACTTTTTGGCCATAATTCCAAAAGGTATATATTATATTTCTAACAGGTTAGAAAATATCTAGTGTCATGTTTTGTCCTGCAGGCTTTTTTTTGTCATGGTTTACATAAATGACAAAAACTTGTATTTTTTGTATTTTTAATTCTAGTGTTTCTTTTTTCCCCCCATTGAGAGAGTAGGGAAGGAAAAAGCATTCATAATAGTAATTTACTCATGCATACTTAAATTTTATGATCAGAAGTGGGTATAGTAGTCAGAAATTCTACTCATGTAAAAGCAGTGCTATGAAATTAATAATTAAAAGTAGTGTTGGAAAAATTCTCTTCAACCAGTATTCATAGAATCAGGCAGGGTTAAAGTTTCAGTAAATTTACTTTGCACTAATCAGTGGAGAACAATAAGTGATACACTCAGAGTCGCCTCCGGAAATTGCTCTGAATCAAATACACAACTTTCAGTCTTTAAGCATCCTGTTATCTCAAAACTGTCCATGAGAGACTATCTGGTCCAGGCTTGTTATTCCAATCTGTCTCCCTCTTCAGACATAATCATATCAGCACAGAACGTTCACATGAGAACAACAAAATAAATGTCCAGCTGGTCAACCTTGTACACATTTCACCCAGACTCTGAGGTACCAAAGATTTTTTTTTTTTTTTGCACTTATTTTGTACCCGTAGGTCGATTTGTTTTGCAGTCTGGTGACAAGCCACCAGCTGCCGGTCGCTGCGTGCGCAAGCGCTCCGTATCCCTAACCTACATGTTTTTGGCATGTGGGAGGAAACCGGAGAAATCCCGGAGTAAACCCACGCAACACGGGGAGAACATGCAAACTCCACACAGATCACTGTTGGTCAGGGGCAGGGATCGAACCCACGATCCCCGCGATCCCCCGGCCGAGGGTAAACTGTGCTGCCACAGTGCTAACCACTGCGCCACCGTGCAGCAAAGATAAAGAATACAAAATTATTCTATCATTTCCCCCCCCTTTGATGCCATGCAAGGCCTGTTCAAGAATAAGGGTAGCAAATCTGACTGCGGCAATTACCGAGGTATCTCCCTTCTATCTATTGCTGGAAAAATACTGGCCCGGGTCTTCCTCAACTGGCTGATTAACAACATCTCTGAAGGGAACCTGCTAGAAACACAGTGTGGATTCCGCCCAAACCGCAGCACCGTGGACATGATCTTCTCCGTCCGCCAAGTGCAGGAGAAATGTCTAGAACAAAGCATGGACTTATATGTGGTCTTTATCAACCTGACTAAAGCCTTTGACGCGGTGAACAGGGAGGCCCTCTGGATCATCCTATCCAAGCTTGGGTGCCCAGACAAGTCTGTATCCCTCATTTGCCAGTTTTACGACAACATGACTGGGCAGGTTCTCTCAGGTGGAGAGGTATCGGAGCCATTCAATATTGGTAACGGCATCAAGCAGAGGTGCATTCTGGCATCCTCAACCATGCCATCAGGGACTTGGGCCTTGAGGTATACCTGCGATACAGACTTGATGGCTCACTGTTCGTCCTCCGCCGACTGAAGGCTAAGACCAAGGTCGCAGAAAAGATTGTCATGGAAGCGCTTTTCGCTGATGACTGTGACCTCATAGCCCACACGGAGTTTGATCTCCAGGTCATCGTAAGTTTGCAGAAGCCTCCTGCCTTTTTGGTCTTACCATCAACCTCAGCAAGACAGAAGTACTGTTCCAACCAGCACCCGCCTCCACCGTCCCTCCCCCCTCTATCTCCATCAAGGGTACCCAACTGAAGATGGTAGATGACTTTAAGTACCTCGGCAGCACCATCAGCAACGATTGCAGCCTGGATAATGAGATCAGCGCCAGAATCTGCAAGGCCAGTCAAGCTCTTCATCGTCTCCGAGCTCGCGTCCTGAACCAGCACAACTTCCAGCTGTCCACAAAGCTCAAAGTGTACAGGGCCGTTGTCCTCACCAGCCTTCTCTGTGGATGTGAGATGTGGACCGTATACAAAAAACACCTGAAGCAGATGGAGAAGTTCCATATGAGAAGCCTACGGATGATCATGAACATTCACTGGCAAGACCGGGTCACAAACCTTGAGGTCCTGGACAGAGCTGAAATGACCAGCATCGAGGCCATGATTCTGAAAGCCCAGCTCCGATGGGTTGGTCATGTGATCCGGATGGATGACCACAGGCTGCCCAAGCAACTCATGTACGGCGAACTCTGCTCTGGGAAGCGGAACCAAGGGAGACCATGCAAAAGATTCAAAGACTGCGTAAAGCTTAACATCAGACACACTGGCATCCTTCCCAAACAATTAGAGCTGCTGGCTATGGACAGGCCAGGCTGGCACACCCTCACTACCCAGGCACAAGACTACTTTGAAGAGAAGAGGCGAGCTGATGTAGCTGAAGCACGGGTACGAAGAAAGGCGTTATTACCTGGGCAGTTTCCTTGCCCCTACTGCAGTTGTGTCTGCCGATCAAGGATCGGCCTAAACAGCCATCTCTGTGTGCACGTAAGAAGAGGTCTTAACACATGAGGGACGGTCATCATCGGATCGATTAACAACCGGGGTGGTGGTGTCATGGAGAGACACTTTGAGCTCACACTGTTTGTTCATCATTCCCATCATCCTCTGCAACTGCCCCATGGTACATCACTAAATTAACAAGCACAAGTCTTATCATCATATTATGGATGCAGGGAAGGACACAAGAAAAGACCAGAAATATTACCACAAAAATCATTAACAAGTTCATGATGACGCCTCTCCATGAAGAGAATAACCAGCTTAACCAGGTATGTTCATCAGTGACATTGTCTTTGGCTATGGCAGCCTGCAAAGCAGTCAAATGCTGTATGGCTGAGGCAATCATGTGACCATCTGCCTCATTTTCGGCGATAAAAGTACAACAGTAATCCCCCACAATTACACACACACACACACACACACCCTTGGGCGGCAGTTATTTGATCAAGAACCACCCTATTTTAGGCCAGCTTAAGGCTAAGAGCTGTTAACTCCTCATTTATACCAGAAAAGGCAGACAAAGAAAAATTCACAAATGAGTGTAGTCTATAACTAGTTGTTTCAATCCATAAGGTATTCTCAGCCACTCACCACCAAAGGGAACAAGGAATTAAGTACCTCCTGCCCCATGGTTTCTAACTTGAATTCTTCTGGCACATCTGTGCTCCAGATGGGATCACGTGGTGGAAAAGAAACATCTCTCTTCACCCTGCCCACCTGTCCTGCCGACATTATGATGGTATGGTCAGTGACCACCACAGGGGCAAACACCCCTCCCCAGTTCATGGGCAGATGTGAGTAGGCATGATGGCCACAAAGCCACCAACTCCCTGTCACCATATACATGCCGTACTTGTGAGAATCACAAATTGCGATGCTACAGAGCTCCTGCAGGATGACATTGCCTTCCAGACTGACAATAAGGATCCTCAGGACAGCTTTTTCCCACTATGCCAGTCCGGTAGGTAGCAGTACAGGGGTGAGATGTACTATGTACCATTGCACACCTAGAAAATGATAAACTGCCCAAAGAGATGTTTCCACACCCTTTTAGACAAAAGGAAAAATTCCTTGGCGAGGTTAATCTCGCCTTCACAGAGTAAGGGGTGTCGTCGTGTCTCCTGTCAGTGGAGTCATAGACAATGTGGTAGGTGTGGTTCAAGTTAATGCTTGCTGTACTATTTCCATACATATCCTCATGTAAGAAACAAACAGCTTCTGACAGTTCCATTGGTTTAGCAGTAACAGATATTTGACCAGTTGAGAGTGGGAGCAAAGAACACACATAAAAATTTGAACAGTTAGCTGTTTTGGCTATGTGGTTAGCATACTTCCACCACACATTACCAGCATAAACATGGTCATTATAGCCTGGTCCTTCTAGTCAGTCATGATGCGTAACATACCTAGCCCTGCGATAAATAGGTAATGGTGTCCCAAAAAGTAACTAAATCAAAAGTGCTACCACATGGATGATGATGATGATGATGATGAAAAAACAGGTGTACCATTCACATCTTTCTGCTGCCAACCTTCTCTCTCTTGCATTTTGTCTCTTCATGATAAACAACAGTTGTTTCGCTGTACAATTCATTGCTGGGCGCCCGAGGGCACCGTTGGCTGAACACCTGTGGAGAAACAATGACTTGCTTGTATAGCTAAACAGTTAAACAGTCTCTTGCTGAGGGTTTTGAATGGGGTAAAGTTTGCAATGTGTCAGGTGCACCCAAGAATAACGTCCTTCAACTTTCACGGCTGTTAGTGTCGCCAGGATGACCTTGTGTGGTCCTTGCCAGGGGACGCTGCCAACCTTCTCTCTCTTGCATTTTGTCTCTTCATGATAAACAACAGTTGTTTCGCTGTACAATTCATTGCTGGGCGCCCGAGGGCACCGTTGGCTGAACACCTGTATGGAGAAACAATGACTTGCTTGTATAGCTAAACAGTTAAACAGTCTCTTGCTGAGGGTTTTGAATGGGGTAAAGTTTGCAATGTGCCAGGTGCACCCAAGAATAACGTCCTTCAACTTTCACGGCTGTTAGTGTTGCCAGGATGACCTTGTGTGGTCCTTGCCAGGGAACATCGGCCCAGTATTTCTTTTTGATGGCTTTGATGAGGACCAGCTCTCCTGGTTTGGCTATGATGGGCGCATCCCCGTGTTCCTTCCTGGGAAGAGCAGCATGTACAACATCTCTGTCAGTCAACATTCTTTGCATGTAATCAGCTAAACACACTCCCTCATCACCTGAATTAAATGGCCTTAATGGTGGGAGTAGGAAAGGTTTGCCATACATTATTTTTTTTTTTTTGGTCCTGTTTCTGCCATTGTTTTCCTAAGCCTTCTTTAATGGTCCTATTTATGCGTTACACCAATCTTGCAGATTGTGGATGGTAAACTGAGTGGTTTTCCAAGTTAATGTTAAGTGCTGTGCCCAAGTGTGATATAATCTGATGTACAAAATGTGTTCCATTATCTGAGTAAATCTTTTCAGGTATTCCAAATCTTGGTACTACTTCAGCTAAGAGTTTCTTTGCTACTGTAACAGCATTTGGATGAGTGTAAGGGAAAGCTCCTGTCCATTTAGTAATCACCAAGCAATATTTCTTCCCTTCACATTTATGTAGTTCAATGGAAAACATGCAGATGTTTTGAAATGGAGACGTTGATGCAGGGAAAGTACTCTTCTGACGTCTTAAGTGTCCCTGAGCATTATTTTTTGCGCAGATTAGGCATTTTTTACAAAATTGAGTAGCAAATTTACTAATCATACCCCCTGCTGCTACATGGGAAAGCCCATGTAGCAGACAACAGTCTGGTGGAATAATTTGTGTGGCAAAATGGGTTTGTTATTGCATCATTTTGTCACGCCGCGCTGCTCATCAACGGCGCCACCTGCTCACACACCTGTCAGTCATCAGCGGCGAGGGATATAAGCCGCCTTGCCCTGAGCTTCGGTCTGAAGCCGTAGACTTCATTTCCCTTCCATGGGCTTCTACCACATTCTCTTCAGCATCCTCGTCACCGGTAAGAAAATCACTTACCTCATCTCTCCAGTCTGCTCCCCTGTGCACAGGTGGATTCCTCGGCGGCGGACAATCCCGTCCCTCGTCTCTCCTCGCTGCTGCACCGAGCCCTGCAGGTGGCTGTCTCCCGGGCTTCCATCCTTGAAGCGCCAGTCATCTGTCCTAACAAGTAAGCTTCTCTCCCTCGCCTATTCTCCTCCTGTGTTGGTGTGTGCTCATCACCCTGTGTCTGATTTCTCCCATAGGGTTGCCGGCTGAACGGTCTCCTGCCTCTGGGTCCGAAGCAGACGCCACCACCAACACATTAACATTCCGCAGACACGCACCCAAACATCCCTGTTGTTAATAAACAGTTTGAACTACTCTGAGCCTGTGTGTGTGCGTCTCCTGAGCCGAACGTTATGTCAGTACGGCTTCAGCAGAGCGGCTCGGCAGACGGCGGGCTCGCACACCGGTTTACCATCCTCGAGGCTCGGGTGGATCAGATTGTTTATCAGCAACAGGTGGTTCTTAATCAATTATTAGAATTAACTAACCGATTGAACCGCTTGGACCCCCAACAGCCGTTCCTCCCGACTCGCCAGGGTGGCGCGGCTCCTGCTGTTCCAGCGGCCGTCCAGCCGGCTCCAGTGGCACCGGTTCGGCTCACACCGATTCCGACCCCCGCCCGCTTTAGCGGTAAGCTCGGCGGAGCGCGGGGGTTCATTATGCAGTGTGAGTCCGTGTTCCACCGTGTGCCCGGAGATTTTCCCTCGGATCACAGCCGAATTGGTTACATAGGGAATCTTCTGGAGGGGCGTGCGTTAACTTGGACCTACGCTGTAATGGCGAGGCCCAGTTATGCCACCCTCACCTATGATCAATTCGTGAGGCGCTTTCTGGAGGTCTTTGACCATTCTCAAACCGAAACGGTCCAGGTCGATCGGCTTCTCGCTCTCCAGCAGGGAAGCCGGTCGGCAGCGGACCACTCGGTCGACTTCCGGGTAGCAGCGGAGGAATTGGGCTGGGAGGAACGCTCCCTCTGTGGCCTGTTCCTCCGCAGCCTCAATAGTGATCTGAGGGATGAACTGGCTGGTCGGGATATCCCTGGGACGCTAGCGGAGCTGACGTCCTTAGCGGTAAGTTTGGATAACAGGCTGCGCGAGCGCTCCTCGGGGCGGAAGTCTTCTTCTTCTCGCCCTCGTGGAGCCTCGCCGCACCTGTTCCAAGCTCGCCCCCTGGCGGCGCCGCCAGCATCGTGCCCCGAGGAGTTGGAGCCGGTGGTGACGGGCTGGACTAAACTTTCCCCTGTGGAGAAACAACGCCGCCGTGAGTTGGACCTCTGCATGTATTGCGGAGGCGACCAACACACCGTGGAGCGTTGTCCACGGAAAGCCAGTCGGTGGGGTCTGCGAGTCACTGTTGGAAGCCTCGCGGACGTCAATCGGTTAGGATCACTCACCCAATTGAAGCTGCCCATCCGTTTCTGCCATAACCCCACTGGGCACCTCACCCACGCACTGGTGGATTCGGGCGCAGAAGGCAGCTTCATTTCACAAAGCCTGGCAACCCGATTGGGCATCCGCTGCCAGGCACTCAACACTCCCATCTCCCTAGTCCACCTCTCCCGTGCCACCCTTGGGAGAGTGACACATCAAACTGTCCCCCTACCGGTCATCATCTCGGGAAACCACCGGGAGGAGATGACCTTTTACGTCCTTCCCAACTCTGTGTCACCCGTCATCCTGGGGTATCCCTGGCTCTGCCTTCACAATCCGGTCCTGGATTGGAGATCAGCTGGGGTATCGGCATGGAGTACATTTTGCCTGGGCACCTGCCTCCAGTCCGCTGCCTGCTCGCCGTCCGCTCCTCCCCCCGCGATGGACGCTGCACCCCCGGACCTGTCCCTGGTGCCTCCGGAGTTTCACGACCTGGGTAGGGTGTTCAGTAAAGCGAAAGCTATGTCTCTTCCCCCTCATCGGCCCTACGACTGTGCCATCAACCTCCGCCAGGGGGCGCCGTTACCTTCTGGTCGGCTCTACAGCCTGTCAGCGCCGGAGAAGGAGACGATGAACACATATCTGAAGGAGTCATTAAATGCCGGGATAATCCGCCCATCATCGTCACCCGTGGGGGCAGGGTTCTTCTTCGTGGGAAAAAAGGATGGGTCCCTCCGCCCTTGTATCGACTACCGGGCCCTCAATAATATCACGGAGAAGGACCGTTACACCCTGCCTCTCATGGACACTGCTTTCCACTCCCTCCAGGGGGCGACCTGGTTCACCAAGCTGGACCTACGCAGCGCTTACCACCTCGTCCGGATCCGGGAGGGAGATGAGTGGAAAACGGCCTTCCGTACCCCGAACGGCCACTTTGAATACCTGGTGATGCCGTTCGGATTGACCAACGCTCCTGCAGTCTTCCAGCGCCTCATTAATGACGTCCTCCGGGACTTCATTGGCCTTTTCGTGTTCGTCTACCTGGACGATATTCTCATCTTCTCCAAGTCCAGGGATGAGCACCAGGTCCACGTGAGGTGGGTCCTCCAAAGGCTGCTGGAGAATCGTCTGTACGTAAAGGCAGAAAAGTGTGAATTTTATGCCAGGAGTACGTCCTTCCTGGGGTTCATCATCGCCCACGATAAGGTGCTCCCTGACCCAGAGAAGGTAAAGGCGGTGGAGGAATGGCCTACACCTGCATCCCGGAAGCAGGTGCAGCAATTTGTTGGCTTCGCCAATTTCTACCGCCGCTTTGTCCCCAACTTCAGTACCATCGTTGGACCACTGACCCGCCTCACGTCCCCGAAGGTCCCGTTCCGGTGGACCGAAGAGGTCGCTGCCGCCTTTGAGGCGCTGAAGGCGGAATTCTCCTCCTCCCGGGTCCTTCGCCAGGTCGACCCCGCGCTGCAGTGCATCGTCGAGGTAGACGCTTCGGACACGGGAGTGGGAGCAGTGCTGTCCCAGCGGTCACCGGACGATGGCGCCAAACGACCGTGCGCCTTCTTCTCCCGGCGCTTGTCCCCGGCGGAGAGGAACTACGATGTGGGGGACAGAGAGCTCTTGGCCATCAAGCTCGCCCTGCAGGAGTGGCGCCACTGGCTAGAGGGGGCGAACCTGCCGTTTGTGGTCCTTACGGACCACAAGAACTTGGAGTATTTACGATCTGCCAAGCGCCTGAACGCCCGCCAGGCGCGCTGGTCTCTGTTCTTCGCCAGGTTCCAATTTTCTATCACCTTCAGGCCTGGCTCTAAGAACGGCCTGCCTGACGCCCTCTCTAGGCAGTTCACTCCCGTGGAATCAGAGGAGACGTCTCGCCCCACTCCATCCTGCCCAGGTCGTGCGTCGTGGGAGCCATCTCGTGGGATATCGAGGCAAAGATCCGGAAGGCACAGGAGGTGGAACCTGATCCTGGCGGCGGACCGGAGGGAAGACTGTTCGTCCCATCTGCGGTCCGAGGAGAGGTCATCCACTGGCTCCACACCTCCCGGCTCACCTGTCATCCCGGCACCTCCCGGATGATCAGCCTCCTCCAACGGTCTTTTTGGTGGCCAGGCCTGCGGAGGGATGCAGCCCGCTACGCCCGGGCTTGCCCAGTCTGTGCCACCAGCAAGTCAGGAAATGCCCCTCCAGCGGGTCTGCTCCAGCCTCTGCCCGTCCCCGGCAGGCCCTGGTCGCATATCGCACTGGATTTCGTCACCGGACTCCCCGTTTCCAGCTCCTTTAACACCATCCTGACCATCGTGAACCGTTTCTCCAAGGCGGCACACTTCGTCCCCCTGCGAGGTCTCCCTACCGCCCTGGAGACGGCGGGCCTCCTCATCCAACACGTGGTCAGGCTGCACGGGATTCCGGTGGACGTGGTCTCGGACCGGGGTCCCCAATTTTCATCCGAGGTTTGGAGGTCCTTTTGCAACGCCATCGGAGCCAAGGTGAGCCTCTCCTCCGGCCATCACCCCCAGTCTAACGGGCAGTGTGAGAGGACCAATCAGGAGCTGGAGGCTGCGCTCCGCTGTGTTGCAAGATCCAAGCCGACGTCATGGAGCAACCATCTCGCCTGGGTGGAGTACGCCCACAACACCGCCCGCTCTTCTGCAACGGGGATGTCCCCCTTCAAGGCGTCCCTGGGTTACGACCCCCCGCTGCTTCCAGCGCAGGAGAGCGAGGTAACTGTCCCGTCAGTAAGGGCGCACGTGAGGCAGTTTCGCTCCACCTGGGCCGCCGCGCGTCATGCGCTTTTACGCACAGCGGAGCGCAGCAGGACCGTGGCGGACCGGCGTAGAAGACCTGCCCCGACGTACAGAGTTGGGCAACTTGTCTACGTTTCCACCCAGGACGTCACCCTAAAAGGCGAGAGGAGAAAGCTGGCACAGCGCTTCATGGGTCCCTTTCCCATCACCCGGATCATCAACCCGGTGGCTGTGCGCGTGGCTATTCCCCCCTCCCTCCGCATCCATCCCACTTTCCACGTGTCGAAGGTGAAGCTGGCAGTTACCGACCCCCTTTGCCCTTCTCCTGCAGCGCAACCTGCACCCCGGATGGTTGGTGGCCATCCGGCCTGGTCCGTCTCCTCCATCCTGGACTCCCGGCGCCGGGGTCGTGGGTTGCAATACTTGGTGGACTGGGAGGGCTATGGGCCCGAGCATCGACAGTGGGTGCCCCCGTCGTTTGTGTTGGACCCATCGCTCATCGCGGACTTCCACCGAGCGCACCCGGATAAGCCATCGCCAGGAGGCGCTGCTAGAGGGGGGAGTACTGTCACGCCGCGCCACTCATCAACGGCGCCACCTGCTCACACACCTGTCAGTCATCAGCGGCGAGGGATATAAGCCGCCTCGCCCTGAGCTTCGGTCTGAAGCTGTAGACTTCATTTCCCTTCCATGGGCTTCTACCACATTCTCTTCAGCATCCTCGTCACCGGTAAGAAAATCACTTACCTCATCTCTCCAGTCTGCTCCCCTGTGCACAGGTGGATTCCTCGGCGGCGGACAATCCCGTCCCTCGTCTCTCCTCGCTGCTGCACCGAGCCCTGCAGGTGGCTGTCTCCCGGGCTTCCATCCTTGAAGCGCCAGTCATCTGTCCTAACAAGTAAGCTTCTCTCCCTCGCCTATTCTCCTCCTGTGTTGGTGTGTGCTCATCACCCTGTGTCTGATTTCTCCCATAGGGTTGCCGGCTGAACGGTCTCCTGCCTCTGGGTCCGAAGCAGACGCCACCACCAACACATTAACATTCCGCAGACACGCACCCAAACATCCCTGTTGTTAATAAACAGTTTGAACTACTCTGAGCCTGTGTGTGTGCGTCTCCTGAGCCGAACGTTATGTCACATTTGTAGAGTCTTGAAGTGTTGTCAGATGTTGCCCCCTTTTTTATCCACCCATTAATTTCTACTTGTGGTGATGTTTCCTGGGCGTTAGTGAGCATGTCATGTGATAGCTGTTCTGTCAGTTTTAAAAGAAGAGATGCTGTGGTTTCCTATATGACCTTGTGCAGCTGCTTTTGCAGTGTTGTCTGCAAGTGGTTGCCCTTAGAGATTGGATCTGTGCTATTAGTGTGTGCGGCACATTTGCATATGGCCAGTTTTGAGATCTCTGTGTTAGATTGGCTTTCCTGTTGATGTAATCATGCCTCTTTTTTCCCCACTGTTGTGCAAAATGATGGCTAGTAGAAAAAACATATATTGGCTGTTTGTGTATATTGTGAATGCTTTTCTCTGACCTAATTTACAAGCCTCAGTTAGAGCAACTAATTCAGTTGTTTGTGTTGAATAATGTGATGGTAGTTTTTATGCCCCTAAAACGGTGTCACGGTTGACCACTGCGAAACTGGACAAGTTTGAACCAGAACAGTCACATTTGGAGGAGCCGTCAACAAACAATGTGAGATCAAAGTCCTCCAAAGATGTGTCTTGCAAATCAGGGCATAGCAATGTTTCACTCTCATTTTCTGCCAAACAGTCATGAGGTTTTCCTTGTGGTGAAATTGGCAAAAAGCTTGCTGGATTCATTACCGTGCAACATTCAATGGTTAGATGAGGTTGTAATAATAACACTGTCATGCATGCAAGCTGTCTGGATGGTGAGAGAACTGATATTTTACTTTGTGACAAGATAACTGATACTGCATGTGTGACCTTTAGGGTCAAGGGATGGAAGAGGATGGGCCCTGCTGAGGTCTGCACCGCCATAGAGGCAGCTATGACAGCCTGCACACATGGCGGCACTCCTCTCACCACAGGGTCTAACCTTGAATAATAAAATGCTATTGGATGCATTTTTGTACCACTTGGTTGGAGAAGGACTGACATCATGTGTCCCTCTCTACAATCAACTATTTGCACAAATGGCTTTTTGCAATTGGGGAGTGCCAGGACATCAGTGCTGACCAGAACTTTTTTTCATTTTAACGAATGCCTCTTCTGCCTCGGTAGTCCACTCAATTTTGTCCACCTGAGCCATGGGTGTTTTGTAAATGAGATCCGATAAGGGTTGTACTTCAGATGAGTAATTTGCAATCCAAGAGTGACAATAATTTAAAGTACCCAGAAATGACGTCATGTCTCTTTTTGTGATGGGTCTCTAAATATTTGACCTCTTTTTCCACAACTCTAATTTTTCCTTATTGACTCTGTGACCCTTGTTCTGGTAAAAAAAAAAAAAAAAATTGCATTAAGGCAATGGTGCCTTGTTTGCATGTTTCTTCATCAGTTGATGCCAGCAAGATGTCGTCAACATAAAGGAGCAACTGTTTCCCATTAGGAGGAACATACTGTGCCAAATTTGCTGGCATTGCCTGTGAAAAAATAGTTGGTGATTCACAGTAACCTTGTGGTAACCTAATGAATGTGTACCTTTTGTTTTCAAATGTGAATGCAAACCAAAACTGATGATCTTGATGTATTGGGATGCTGGAAAACAAAACAAAACAAACATTGCTGTAAAAAAACTGCATGTGTGGTTGTGGGTCATTTAACAAAGTGCGTAGAAGATACTGTCTTTCGTATGGTCTAGAGTGCGATTTTGCATTTATTTTGACCAACTCTGCACTTTTTTTTTATTAATCCTACATCTGCCTGACCTGTTGACCACAGAGAATTTGGAATTTGTGAGCGTGTATGTTCCTTTTCTTAATGTTAATGTAAAAGTGATCAAATGGGTGAGCTGGGAACATCAGTGTGGACCTCTTTTTGCACTGTGGTCACTCAGTTCAAGGGCAGTGAGTAGGTGTCAAGTTTTGAGGAATACTAACCTTTGGGTTAGAAGTTTGCTTCCAAGACTGACCACATTCCTCTGCTGTGGTCACAAACCAACCTGCATCCTTCCAGTCCATGTGTTTGGGTTTGACCAATGAGATGTGGGGAGCCTCCCAGTGTTTAAAATGCCTGCTATCCTCATCAGACAACACAGCAGATACTCCCACATATCCCCCTGGCAACCAATACAGACTTTCAATGACCAGTCTGGAGGATGGATTTGCAAGGGATGTTTTGGACTCTAAATTTTGCATTGCCTTTGTGTGCAGGTCTGATGTCACTGAGTGTGGTCTGGCCGAAACCACACGCAGTGAGCAGCAGTACCTGGGCACATTGAAATCCTGCAATACATTTATTCCTTCCACATGTGGAAAATGTGATGCTCTCATACCATTATTCGTTGGGATTATGGCAATATTGAGGGCTGAGGGAATATCCCTCCCAGAAGGTTGACAGGGCATGCTTCAGACAATATGAAACAACCTTCTGCCATGTCACCAGTTACGGGGTGTCTTACCTTGACAGTGTTTCCTCTGGCTTAAAGATGTTGGTGTGGTGGCAACATATTTTTCCGGGGGGAGGCGGGGGGCAGAAAACACATGACATGATTGTAACCATTTTTTAAAATTTTGCACAGTAATATTGCATAATAGTAAATGGCATTCACTTATATAGCTCTTTTATTCTCATCTCTAGATGACCAAAGCGCTTTACAGATCCTGCTATCCACCCATTCACACACACACATTCACACACTGATGGCGGCATAGCTGCCCAACATGGCGCTGTCCAGACCCACCAGGAGCAATTGGGGGTAAAGTGTCTTGCCCAGGGACACAACGCCAGGATATCTGGGGAGAGCAGGATTTGAACCACCAACCATCTGGTTATTGGACGACCTGCTCTACCTCCTGAGCCACTGCCGTCCCCAATAGTGGAACTTACCATCTGAAGTATTGTACAACCAAGGCTTGAATATTGGAATATTGGGCCAGTTGGAGTCCCACCCAGATGTCCTGTGTTTTCACTTTTTACTGGTGTTATCCTTTGCTCTTTCCTCTGCTCTAACCTATCCTGGACCCTCTGCCTGAACACTTTCCACTCCTTGGCTCTTCTCTTCTGTCTCATCTTTCCCTCTCTGAGCCCTGTCTAATTCAGGTTCTCTCTCTGTCTATGGTAGTATACAAACAGGTTAGAAAATACCAAGTGTCATGTTTTGTCCTGCAGGATTTTTTTTCATGGTTTACATAAATAACCAAAATGTGTATTTTTTATTCTACTGTTTTGTTTTTTTTTCCATTGACGAAGAGTAGGAAAGGGAAGGGAAAAAAACATTCATAACAGTAATTTACTTATTAAAAATAGACAACCAAAAATTTCAAGTTGAGTTAAAGGTGACGGACAGTGACATTTTTTTATTGAACAAATCAAATGATTGTATGAAAATATTACATTCAGCCCATTCCCCTGATTTAATATGTGTCACCATCCTCCATAAATGACAATAAATGGTCATAGCCCATTTTTCACTCAGTGATGCTGCAGTACCGCCATCTCCCGATAGGTGCGGGCAGTCGTGACGTCAATTCGGTTTGGCCAAGAAAATGGCTGAACAAGAGCAAAGTGATTCCGACAGCGATTACTTTCTCGACTTTGACGACCACAATATAAATGATGACATTGACAACGAAGAATCTGAAGATGAAGTAGTTTTGGGTGGTGCTGAGAGGGGTATTCAGCCTTATTTGTTCGAGGCAGAGGGAGAGGAGAAAGACGCAACACGGACGGGAAAAGAACACGTTTACGATCGGCTGTAAGATATTTCTAGGTAAAAGATGCTTACAAATATTTTTTCTTTGGCGACATGCATGGTCACACACTTAATTTTAAAAATAAAACTACCCATTGGTCACTCGCTGCCTGATGACATGTCATCTTCTCAGCCACTGATTAGCACCTGCTGGTCTGTGCGCAGCTGTAGCTGATGAGACAGATGAGTGGCCGTCATCGTCCACACGAGTGAGTTTATAAACAATATTTATTCATTTGATTTAATTTCCCAGATGAATTATGAAGAAACCATTCAATACATTCAATAATCAATGCAAACGGAATAATCAATGCCAACCCCATATTTTTCAGGCGATACAGATTCATAGTGTTGGGGATTTTTTTTGGAGAAGTGAGGGCGATGCCTGCCTGTGCTGTGAGCCTCATCAGAGAAACCTTCCCATCTCATCACTACAAGGGATTTTGCCTACCAAGATTAGATTTGTGAACAATGTTATTTAAATAAAGTTTTGTAAAATCATATATTGAGTTTCTTAATGTTCATGTCAATGTTATAGTTCTCATAGCTCAGCATTCATCAAAGTCGCATGTCATATACATTTCAATAATTTTTCTACCATTTTATGGTATAAATTTGGATTTACATAAAAGTCATGTTCATCAGGTTCCTCTGCTTGGTCAGAAACATCAACATTGAGTGACAGTTGATAAAATCTGCAAAAAAAGTAGATCATAATTTTATCCCAGAGGTCTCAAATTGGATTACATACATAGAAATATAAATTGATCAAACAGGCACAACCACCTCCCTATACAGCACTGAATATTTCATATTTGATGAGTATGAACACCCTAATATGCTAATATTTGATAAGTTGGTAAGGCAATGCAAACCATGACTTGGAATTCATTTAAGATGTTTAGTAAACATTTGCAGTGAATATTAAAAATAAAAAAATTACCCTGTTTCCTTTAAGTGTTCTGACAGTTGATCGCAACTGTCACTGACCCCGTTCTCAGAGTCACACTTGGAAATCGAGGCATATATAGTTGGAATAGCCGTTTTCTTTATCAGAAATCTTTTGGCAAATTTCATTTCAAATTGACATGTCTGGCCCAGGAAACACGCACGCAGGCTCAGGATAGATTTAACAGCTTTATTCAACAAGCAGGTGTGTGTGAATGGATGTGCTGACGAGGGGCAGGTGTGCACCCAGCTGACGCCGCTGAGGAGCGGCGAGTTGTGACACAAATTGCATCTTATTCTCGAAATCGCTGTCAACAAAATCTATACTGCACATTTTTGGTGTTTTACCGACATAAGTCCTTTTTTTTTTTTGCATTTTCTGAACGAATTTCACCCAGGCCGTTCTGATATTCACAGGGACGGGACATTCAAAAACACTCACAGCATGCTCCTCTGGTATAACGTCGCACCCGTACACAACACAACGACAAACCATAATTAATTCGATTCCTGAAATCCTAATGTTAATAAATAATCTATTTGTAATCCAAAAGTATTCCGAGAAATATCCGTAATCGCCGATTTTAAAATTTAAAAAAAGTAAAAAAAAAAAAGCAATGTCCGCTGACTGTGTGACACACCGAAACTGACGTCACACAGTCAGCGGCCATTTTAGCTGCTGATCTTGGCTGGGTCAGACAGCTCTCCACAACAACGTACTTCAAGAGCGCATTGTCACCTTATGCGACATACGTTGACACCAAAACATGTGGGGTTCCAATTAGCTCGTCTCAGACAACAATTTGAGATATGATTTAGCAATTTTGAGTTTTCCTCTGTCCGTCACCTTTAAGGCTACAAAGAGCACCCATTTAAATACTTGAGTAATGACTTCCAGGGTTTTCTCTGGTAACATTTCTGGGTGGCGACCCGCCGCGCCAGAAAATTTACCGCCATGCCAAGAAGGAGATAGGAATTTAAGAAAAATATATGAAGCACTGGCTTTCTGCAAGCGCGCACACGAACAATGCACTTGGCTGTCATCCGCACGGAGTTTAGAAGTGCCCCGCCCACGCGAGCTTTCCAGTCAGTCAGCAGGCAGTGTCTTGCTAGCGGCAGCAGCATCTTCATGGAAAAGGAGTGAAAACCGGGAAGTCAAACAGCAGAAATGGACTCTATTTGAAGAGAAACTTTGTGAAGAAGTCTGCCATTTCTTCGTTGGTGAAAATCCTGGTGCGTCAGCACCTTGGCGCTACCTATTGGGCGGGAGTGAAACTACAAATGATGGTTGTGTGCATTCGTCAACCACTTGGCCTGGG
The DNA here is from genome assembly GCA_020510985.1 of Pholidichthys leucotaenia. Lineage (NCBI taxonomy): Eukaryota > Metazoa > Chordata > Actinopteri > Cichliformes > Pholidichthyidae > Pholidichthys > Pholidichthys leucotaenia. The sequence continues at coordinate 38,626,601 of CM035841.1, read as the reverse complement.
TAGATGAAAAAAAGTGAGCATGTACAGCGCCGCGTGCGTGCCGGGCTCGTCCAAAGCGTACACGGACCAAGGCGAACTAGAGGGGAAATGCAGCATGAATAAGGCTTGACTGTCCGACAGAAACTTGAGTTTATTAAAGTACTTTAAATGCAGGGGGGAAAAAAATCACAAGAGGTATGTAAGCACTGGAGGCATTTATCATGGTTTTAACCCGCTGGAAACGGGAACAATAACGGAAGAGTCGCTTAGCTAAGAGATGTGGTTAGAATTCAAACGCAGCCGGCTTCATATGAAGGGAAAGGCAAGGGGGACTACTGAATTGCTGAGGATATAGTTCCCAATTATGTACCTGGCAAGTTAAGATGACCAAAATTCACGAAGTCAGTGACTTTAATCCGTCAGCAGCCTTCAGACAAACTGAACGTGCCAGCATTTGGATTTCAAAATAAGGGAGGTTTTTCTTGGCATTGAGGAGATTTCTAAAAAAAAGAAAAAAAACTATAAATATATAGAAATATTATAACAGAAATAACGACATCCTTGATCATTTAAGTTAATTTAAATCATTTAATACAATTTTATTAATTATTTTTTGTAATGAGTTAAATTATTGTTCTGTTCTGACTGCAAAGTTATGGTCAAAAATATAAATTGTTATAAGGAAAAGGTAAAAAAAAAAAAAATACCACAGTCTGTTTCAAATTTATTGAAAAAACAGTAATTTTCTTTTCAAAAACAGAAAAAATAAGCCTTAAAATAATCCACAAATTTATAATAAAGTTTCAACTGTACAAGAAAAGTCAATTTTACAGAAAGAAATTACAAATTTGAGGAAAATGGTTTCAAATTTAGATAAATTTACAGAGAAAAGTAGAAAACTATAAGAAAATTGTTATAAATTTTGGAGAAAAACCTCAAACCTTCAAGACTGAAATCATTACTCAAGTTTTAAGTGGGTGCTCTTTGTACCCTTAACTAGAAATTTTTGGTTGTCTCTTTTAATTTACATGGCACTTGATATTTTCTAACCTGTTTGTATACCACCATAGACAGAGAGAGAACCTGAATTAGGCAGAGCTCAGAGAGGGCAAGTTTAGACAGAAGAGACGATCCAAGGAGAGGAAAGTGTTCAGGCAGAAGGTCCACCTTCAGAGAGGTGACATTCTACATCCCAAAAGCCAGTTTGGGAAGCCTGGGATCAGACCGCCAAGGTCTCCACCTATGACCACCACCTGATCCACATAGCACTGGACCCCCTTAGTCCCTCCTGCAGGTGGTGAGCCCACTGGAGGGTGGACCCATGTAACTCCTTTGAGGTGAGCCCGGCAAGATCCCATGGGCAGAAAACCGGCCACCACGTGCTAGCCATTGAGCCCTTCCCCAAGGCCTGGCTCCAGGGTGGGGTCCCAGTAACCCCATACTGGGCGGGGTACACTGAATCCTTGTTTTAACATTCATCATGAGAGTCTGTTGGATCGTTCTTCATCTGGCCCTTCACCCAGGACAAGTTTATCTTGGGTGACTCTACCAGAGGCAGATTGCCTCGGACAACATAGCTCTTGCGATCACTAGGCATGCAAACCCCCCCTACTACGATAAGGTGACGATCCATGAGGGGTATCGCAGACATAATGAAGCCAAAAATTGAACTTCAACTCATTGTTATTTTTTGGCAATTTATGACCGCAAAAACAGATAATTCTACAACACATACTTTTGCAAAAACAGACATGTCTGAAAACCATGCTAGTTTGTCTGGTGAACACACCATTGGTTCATCTGCTTCATCAAAATGATCCATATTTGACATAAAATGTAACAAAATTGTAAAAAAAAAAAAAAGTCAGGGAAATGACACAAAGCGAGAACACCTAAGTAGGGGTCTGTGCAGAATGCTGCCAAAGCAGATAGACACAGGATTGGCTGGTCTCAGTATCTAGACACGTGATTGGCTGATCCTCACAGCACCATTGAGTCACCTCACCCAAATATCAAGCGCTGATTTGCCGTGTGTGGAGTTACCTGCTTTTGTAAAGTCAGGGTCCCGGCGTTTATCGGCTTTTGAAAACAAAACACAAAATTCATAGTGTATATAACAGCAGCTATAGCGGATTTTTAGAAAAAAACAATTTGAACTTCTATAAGTAGGTAATGTGAACAGTTGTTTGTTGTACATAGGGAAATTTTCTTGGAAGTGGCGTTTATCCATCCATCCATCCATCCATCTTCTACCGCTTTTCTGGAGGTCCGGGTCGCGGAGGCAGCAGTTCAAGCAGAGAAGCCCAGACTTCCCTCTCCCCCGCCACCTGCTCCAGCTCTTCAGAGAAGATACCAAGGCATTCCCAGACCAGCTGGGAGACATAGTCTCTCCACCGAGTCCTGGGTCTGCTCTGGGGTCTCCTCTCAATGGGACATGCCCAAAACACCTCAAGTGGGAGGCGTCCAGGAGGCATCCTAATCAGATGCCCATACCACCTCAACTGACTCCTTTCAGTGTGGAGGAGCAGTGGTTCTACTCTGAGCCTCTCCCAGATGACTGAGCTCCTCACCCTATTTCTGAGGGTGAGTCCAGCAATCCTGAGGAGAAAGCTCATTTCAGCCGCTTGTATCCGCGATCTTGTTCTTTCGGTCATTACCCAAAGCTCGTGACCATAGTTCCTAGTAGGAACGTAGATTGACTGGTAAATCGACAGCTTTGCCTTAGAACTCAGCTCCCTCTTCACCACAACAGACCGGTACAACGTCCGCATCACTGCAGATGCTGCCCCGATCCGTCTGTCAATCTCTTGCTCCATTCTCCCCTCACTCGTGAATAAGACCCCAAGATACTTAAACTCCTCCACTTGGGACAGGAGCCTGTCCCCAACCCAGAGAGGATAATCCACCTTTTTCCGGCTGAGGACCATGGACTCGGACTTGGAGGTACTGATTCTCATCCCAGCTGCTTCACACTCAGCGGCAAACCGTCCCAGCAAGAGCTGTAGGTCATTGCTGGATGAAGCCAACAGGACAACATCATCTGCAAACAACAGAGATGAGATCCTGTGGTCACCAAGCATGACGCCCTCCATTCCCTGGCTGTGCCTAGAAATCCTGTCCATAAAAATTATGAACAGGATCAGTGACAAAGGGCAGCCCTGGCGGAGTCCAACTCTCACTGGGAATGACTCCGACCGAGTGTTGGCAATACGAACCAAACTCTCACAATGGTCGTACAGAGACCGAATAGCTCGTAACAACAAACCCGATACCCCATACTCCCGAAGCACCCCCCACAAAAAACCACAAGGGACACGGTCAAATGCCTTCTCCAAGTCCACAAAACACATGTAAACTGGTTGGGAAAACTCCCACGAACTCTCAAGAATTCTCGAGAGGGTAAAGAGCTGGTCCGATGTGCCACGGCCAGGACGAAAACCACATTGCTCCTCCTGAATCCGAGGTTCGACCAACGGCCGGACTCTCCTCTCCAGTGCCTTGGCATAGACCTTCCCAGGGGGGCTGAGGAGTGTGATTCCTCTAAAGTTGGAGCACACCCTCCGGTCCCCTTTTTTGAAGAGAGGAACCACTGCCCCAGACCTCCACGCAATGTTGCAGAGGCGTGTCAACCATGACAGCCCTACAACATCCAGGGCCTTGAGATACTCAGGGCGAATCTCGTCCACCCCTGGGGCCCGGCCACCAAGGAGATTTTTAACCACCTTGGCGACCTCAGCCCCTGTGATAGGCGAGTCATCCCCCTCGTCCCCAAGCCCTGCTTCCTCTGTGGAAGGCATATCAATGGGATTTAGGAGATCCTCGAAGTATTTCTTCCACCGCCCAATGATATCCCCAGTTGAAGTCAACAGCGCCCCATCCGCGCCATACACAGTGTGGACAGGGAGCTGCTTTCCCCTCCTGAGCCGCTGGACAGTTTGCCAGAATCTCTTTGAGGCCGACCGAAAGTCTTGTTCCATGGCCTCACCGAACTTCTCCCATACCCGGGTTTTTGCTTCAGCAACCACCCGAGCTGCACTCCATTTGGCCTGCCGGTACACCTCAGCTGCTTCGGGAGTCCCACAAGCCAACCAAGCTTGATAGGACTCCTTCTTCAGCTTAATGGCCCCCCTGACCGCTGGTGTCCACCGTTTGGTTCGGGGGTTGCCACCACGAGATGCACTGACCACCTTGCGGTGGCAGCTCTGGGCCGCCGCTTCAACAACAGAGGTGGAGAACATGGCCCATTCAGACTCCATGTCTCCAGACTCCCTCGGAATGTGGTTGAAGTTCTTCCGGAGGTGGGAGTTGAAGACCTCCCGGACAGGGGCCTCAGCCAGACGTTCCCAGCACACCGTCACTATACGTTTGGGTCTACCCAGGTCTGAATGGCTTCCTCCCCTGCCATCAGATCCAACTCACCACCAGGTGGTGATCAGTTGATAGCTCTGCACCTCTCTTTACCCAAGTGTCCAAGACATACGGTCGCAGGTCTGAAGACATGATAACAAAATCGATCATTGACCTGCAACCTAGGGTGTCCTGGTGCCAGGTGCACATATGGACACCCTTATGCTTGAACATAGTGTTTGTTATGGACAAACTGTGGTTAGCACAGAAGTCCAATAACTGAACACCACTCGGGCTCAGATTGGGCAGGCTATTCCTCCCAATCACTCCCCTCCAGGTTTCACTGTCATTGCCCACATGCACATTGAAGTCCCCCAGAAGGACAATGGAGTCTCCAAGAGGAGCACCCTCCAGCACCCCAGTCACAGACTCCAAAAAGGGTGGGTACTCTGAAATATCATTTGGTGCATTGGCACAAATGATGGTCAGGACCCGTTTCCCAACCCGAAGGCGCAGGGAAGCAACCCTTTCATCCACCGGGGAAAACTCCAATATAGATGCAGCAAGGTGGGGGATACAAGAATACCCACCCCTGCTCATCGCCTCTCGCCCTGGGTAACTCCAGAAAAGGCCAAGCACCAGCCCCTCTCCAGGAGACTGGTTCCGGAACCGGAGCTGTGTGTTGAGGTGAGGCCGACTATACAGTATCTAGCCGGTATCTCTCAACCTCGTACACCAGCTCAGTCTCCTTCCCCACCATAGAGGTGATATTCCACATACCAAAAGCCAGTTTAGAAAGCTTGGGATCAGTTCGCCAAGGTCTCTGCCTTTGACCGCCACCTGATCCACATAGCACCGGACCCCCATGATCCCTCCTGCAGGTGGTGAGCCCACTGGAGGGCGGGCCCATGTAATTCCTTTGGGCTGAGCCCGGCCGGGTCCCATGGGTGGAAACCCGGCCACCACACGCTAGCCATCGAGCCCCTCCCCCAGGCCTGGCTCCAGGGTGGGGTCCCTGTAACCCCATACCGGGCGGGGTACACTGAATCCTTGATCTAAGTGGCATTTATCCGTTTTTGTAAACTAACTCTTCGAACAGTAATAAAATTATATTTAATGAAATAAATAAACTTAAATGACCAAAGATGCAGTTATTTCTGTTATATCCATCCATCTTCTACCGCTTTTCCGGAGATCTGGGTTGCGGAAGCAGCAGTTCAAGCAGAGAAGCCCAGACTTCCCTCTCCCCAGCCACCTGCTCCAGCTCTTCAGAGAGGATACCAAGGCGTTCCCAGACCAGCTGGGAGACATAGTCTTTCCAGTGAGTCCTGGGTCTTCCCCGGGGTCTCCTCCTAGAGGGACGTGCCCGAAATACCTCAAGGGGGAGGCTTCCAGGAGGCATCCTGATCAGATACCCGTACCACCTCAACTGACTCCTTTCAATGTGGAGGAGCAGTGGTTCTACTCTGAGCCTCTCCCGGAAGACTGAGCTCCTCACCCTATCTCTGAGGTCGAGTCCAGCGATCCTATGAAGAAAGCTCATTTCAGCTGCTTGTATCCACGATCTCATTCTTTTGGTCATTACCCAAAGCTCGTGACCATAGGTGAGGGTAGGAACGTAGATTGACTGGTAAATCGACAGCTTTGCCTTAGAGCTCAGCTCCCTCTTCACCACAACAGACCGGTACAACATCCGCATCACTGCAGACGCTGGTCCGATCCATCTGTCAATCTCTTGCTCCATTCTCCCCTCACTCGTGAATATGACCCCAAGATACTTAAACTCCTGCACTTGGGGCAGGAGCCTGTCCCCAACCTGGAGAGGACAATCCACCTTTTTCCGGCTGAGGACCATGGATTGAGACTTGGAGGTACTGATTCTCATCCAGCCACTTCATACCCAGCGGCAAACCATCCCAGTAAGAACTGTAGGTCATTGCTGAATGAAGCCAGCAGGACAACATCATCTGCAAACAACAGAGAGGAGATCATGTCGGTGACAAAGGGCAGCCCTGGCGGAGTCCAACTCTCACTGGTAATGAGTCCTGTTGAGTGTTGCCAATACGAAACAAACTCTCACAACGTTCGTACAGAGACTTAATAGCTCGTAACAACAAGCCCGATACCCCATACTCCCGAAGCACCCCCCACAAAAAACGAGGGACGCAGTCAAATACCTTCTCCAAGTCCACAAAATGCATGTAAACTGGTTGGGCAAACTCCCATGAACCCTCGAGGATTCTCGAGAGGGTAAAGAGCTGATCCAATGTGCCACAGCTAGGACGAAAACCACAGGTCTCCTCCTGAATCCGAGGTTCAACCAACGGCTGGACTCTCCTCTCCAGTACCTTGGCATAGACCTTCCCAGGGAGGCTGAGGAGTGTGATCCCTCTAATTTCTGTTATAATGTTTCTGTATATTTATAGTTTTTTTTTGTTGTTTTTTTTTAAGAAATCTCACCACCCAGACAGCAGGGAAAACCTCCCTTATTTTGAAATTGAAATTTTGGCACGTTTAGTTTGTCTGAAGGCTGCTGACAGATTAAAGACATTGACTTCATGAATTTCGGTCATCTTAATTTGCCAGGTACATAATAGTGAACATAAATTAGTTAATATTAACTAAGGTCAAGGTAAAAGCATCTCCTTTTTATTCTTGTCTGAAATAACAAAAACAAAAAACTGATAATTAAAAAGAAGACAAAATGAACCTACTCGAGCTCCTAACCACACCTGTTAGGTAAGCGACTCTTCCATTATTGCTCCCATTACCAGTAGGTTAAAACCATGATAAATGCCTCCACTGCTTAATAAACTCATGCTTCTTTCAGACAGGCATGCCAGTATAGAGAGACACTCTGCCTGGCAACTGGAACGCTCACGCAGGCTGGGCACTTCTTAACTCCGTGCGTAGACTTAAAGACCAGAGGAGAGAATATGTTGGACTTAGTGTACACAAACACAGATGCATATAAGGCGATACCCCGCCCCCATCTCGGCCTTTCTGACCACATATCCGTGATGCTGGTGCCTGCCTACAAACCTTTATTGAAGCGTGGCAGGCCAGTAGTGAAACAAATCAGAATTTGGCCAGAGAGTGCAACCTCTGCACTGAAAGACTGTTTTCTGCACACAGACTGGGAGGTCTTCAAAATAGCAGCCTCCCAGGAAGACAAGACAGATGTGGAGGAGTATGCTGAAACGGTCACCAGCTACATTGCGAAGTGCACGGAGGATGTCACTACAGTGAAGACCATCACTATGCGGGGTAACCATAAGCCCTGGATGACTGCAGAGGTGCGCTTGCTGCTTACAGCCAGGGATGCAGCCTTCAGAGCGAAGGACATGATCGCCCTCCGCTCAGCCAGGTCTGCGCTCTCAAAGGGAATTAAGGCGGCGAAGCACGCCTATGCGGAGAAAATCCAGGGACACCTCTGTGACACTAGGAACACCAAGCAGATGTGGCAGGGAGTTTGGACACTGACGGGCTATAAGTCTAGGCAGGGGGTCGATGATGATGACGCTTCGCTTCCAGACAGGCTTAACGACTTCTTTGCACGTTTTGAAGCATCAAACTCAACAATCAGAGGGAGGGCTGGCCCACCCCCACCATCGGTCGGACCAGCTTTTACCATCAACACAGCGGACACACGGAGGACCCTAACCAGAGTCAACCCACGTAAAGCTGCAGGTCCGGACAACATCCCGGGACGTGTGCTCCGAGACTGCACGAGCGAGTTGGCGGATGTCCTGACTGACATTTATAACATCTCCCTGAGTCAGGCTATCGTTCCCAGATGCTTCAAGACCTCTATCATTGTACCGGTGGCAAAGAAACCAGTTGTGTCCTGTTTGAATGACTATCGTCCTGTTGCACTGACACCAATTGTGATGAAGTGTTTTGAACGGCTTGTCAAACCACACATTACAGCCTGCCTCCCTGCATCACACGACCCGCTCCAGTTTGCATATCGTTCAAACCGCTCCACGGAGGATGCTATAGTCACCACCCTACACTCTGTCATCACCCACCTGGACCAGAAAGACACCTACGCCAAGACTCCTGTACATTGATTTCAGTTCAGCATTCAACACCATTATTCCCCAGAGACTGATGGAGAAATTACTCCTTCTTGGTCTGAACACCGCCACATGTCTCTGGATTCTGGATTTCCTGACTGAGAGACCTCAGTCTGTCCGGGTTGGAAACAACATCTCCAACTCTGTCACACTGAGCATCGGATTCCCTCAAGGCTGCGTACTCAGTCCACTATTGTTTACACTTCTAACACATGACTGTGTATCCAGACACGAGGGGAACCAGATTATTAAGTTTGCAGATGACACCACGGTGGTGGGACTTATTCAGAGGGATGAGGAATCAATGTACAGGGAAGAGGTGAGAGACCTGGAGGGCTGGTGCAGGGAGAACAATCTGGTGCTCAACGTGGACAAAACAGAGGAGATGATTATCGACTTCCGGCGGTCGCAGCCTGAGCACGTCCCCCTCAGCATCGGCAGCCGTTTAGTGGAGAGAGTGGAGAACGTCAAGTTCCTCGGAGTGCAGATCTCGCAGGACCTGACCTGGAGCAAGAATTCCTTGGGGACCGGGAAGCGGGCTCAGCAGAGACTGCACTTCTTGAGGAAACTCAAACAGGCCTCTCTCCCCATCTGCATCCTCAGGACCTTCTACAGAGGTGTGGTGGAGAGTGTTCTGATGTACTGCATTGCTACATGGTACTCCAGCTGCAGTATGTCAGACAAAAAAGCCCTGCAGAGGATAGTCAAGGGAGCTGAGAGGGTATTTGGAGTCTCCCTCCCCTCTGTCCAAGAACTTTTTCAGAACCGTTGTAGGAGCAGGGCACTGAACATTGTCAAGGACCGTTCTCACCCTCTGCATAAACACTTTGAACTTCTTCCATCTGGTAAACGATTCCGGAGCATCAGAGGCAGAACCACGAGACTGATCAACAGCTTCCTTCCACAAGCTGTCAGGATGCTGAACAGTTGACCCGGAATCTCTCATACACACTACTGCACCTACTGACATTATGTATATTATTTGTATATTATAGTTAGTTAGTCTTTCCCAAGTATGTCGCAGGGATGTGTGAATGGATGTGGGGGTGGGGGGGTGAAGATATGTGTGAGTGTGTCTTAAATCATGCTGCTTCTACTTATATGGATGCCGAGAGAAACGCAATTTCATCTTGCCTGCACTACAGTTGTATGTACAGCAATATGACAGTAACGTTTGATTTGATTTGATTTGATGACGGTCACGTGCGTTGTTCGTGTGCATGCTTGCGAGCCATCATTCCTTCATATTTTTTTTCTTAAAATTATATTTCCTCATTGAGTGGCGGGATATTTACAAGTGTGGCGAGCCGCCACCAGGAAATGTTACCAGAGGAAACCCTGGAATGCAATCATTTAAAACAAAATTGGGAGCTGTGAACTAACAGAATAGTCTGAAGTAGTGTGAGCTGTAAATTGAAAGGAATATGTTTAGATTGCTGGACATTCATGGCTTCATGGTAAAAGTATGCTGATCTGACTGGAATAATTCCAACAATTATTTTTTACCTGTACATTGCCTGGTGTATCTGTCCATCTACAAGACCACCCCTGGGCCCCAGGGATGAAGAGTGATGTGCACTGCAGCTGACCTGACTGATCTAATTAAGCCTTTTCTCCATGATCGCTTCCATATAATTATCCAGACCAGACTCATTTTAACAGGTTCACTTTGCTGGAAAATGTAGTCTATGCACAAAAAATTCCAGTCTCCCAGTTTGGAAGTGTTGAAACAGTCATGCCAAAATCAGATAGCTATATGTGGGTACCATGTGATTTTATTTGGCCGATTTTTATGTGAGAGTATGTGAGCTGGCCCGAATCAGTAGGTGGCGATAGAGGCCCATCACTTGATGGGGAGAGATTGCGGTGGAGCGAGCTTGTCAAGGCATGAGCAGGTTATGGGGCAGCTGTAGCTGGCTGAGGCGAGTTTGTTTTGGTGTGACCTGCCGGTAAATCTAAAAAGTCTACACACCCCTGTTCAAATGCCAGGTTTTTGTGATGTAAAAAATGAGACCAAGATAAATCATTTCCAGACTTTTTCCACCATTAATGTGACCTATAGTACAACCCAATTGAAAAACAAACTGAAATCTTTTAAGGGGAAAAATAAAAAACTTCACAATACCAAACAATAACCTCTACTTAACAATAACCTGGTTGCATAAATATGCACACCCTTAAACTAATACTTTGTTGCAGCACCTTTGGCTTTTATTACAGCACTCAGTCTTTTTGGGTAGGAGTCTTATCATTGTGGCACATCTTGATGTGGCAATATTTACCCACTCTTCTTTGCAAAAACGGTCCAAATCTGTCAAATTGTGAGGGCATCTCGTGTGCACAGCCCTCTTCAGATCACCCCACAGCTGTTCAATGGGATTCAGGTCTGGACTCTGGCTGGGCCATTCCAAAACTTTAACCTTCTTCTGGTGAAGCCATTCTTTTGTTGATTTGGATGTGTGCTTTGGGTCATTGTCGTGCTGAAAGATGAAGTTCCTCTTCAGTTTTCCAGCAGAAGTCTGAAGGTTTTGTGCCGACACTGACTGGTATTTGGAACTGTTCATAATTCCTTCCACCTTGACTAAGGCCCCAGTTCCAGCTGAAGCAAAACAGCCCCAAAGAATGAGGCTGCCACCACCATGCTTTAGGTATGGTGTTGTTTTGGTGATGAGCAGTGTTGTGTTTACGCCAAATATACCTTTTGGCATTATGGCCAAAAAGTTCAATTCACGAAATCAATTACTTTAATCCGTCAGCAGCCTTCAGACAAACTAAACGTGCCAACATTTGGATTTCAAAATAAGGGAGGATTTTCCTGCTGTCTGGTTGATAAGGAGCGTTCTAAAAACTATAAATATATAGAAATATTATAACAGAAATAGCTGCATCTTTGGTAATTTAATTTATTTCATTAAATATAATTTTATTAATATCTTTTTCTTTGAAATCAGAGTTAAATTATTGTTCTTTTCTGGCTCTGCAAAATTATGGTCAAAAGTGTAAATTCATTCATTCATTGTATAAGGAAAAAAAATCCAAATTTTACCACAATCTGTTTCAAATTTATTTAAAAAAATGGTAATTTTATTAAAAATAGACAAAAGTTAGCTATAAAATAATCCACAAGTTTATAATAGTCTCAAATATACAAGAAAAGTCATAATTTTACAAGAAACAATTACAAATGAGGAAAATGTTTTCAAATTTAGATAAATTTACAGAGAAAAGTAGAAAACTATCAGAAAATTGTTATAGATTTTGGAGAAAAACCTCAAACCTTCAAGACTGAAGTCATTACTCAAGTTTGTAAGTGGGTGCTCTTTGTACCCTTAACTCAATTGGAAAGTTTTGGTTGTCTACTTTTAATTATTCATTTCATAACAGTGCTTTTATGTGAGTAGAATTTCTGGCTACTATACCCACCCCTTATCATATAATTTAAGTATGTGTGAGTAAATTACTATTATGAATGCTTTGTTCCCTTCTCTTTCCTACTCTTTCTCAATGGAAAAAAGAAACGCTCAAATAAAAATACACATATTTTTGTCATTAATGTAAACCATGACAAAAAAAAAAAGTCCTGCAGGACAAAACATGACACTTGGTGTTTTCTAACCTGTTTGTATACCACCAGAGACAGAGAGAGAACCTGAATTAGACAGGGGTCAGAGAAGGAAAGATGAGACAGAAGAGAGGAGCCAAGGAGAGGAAAGTGTTCAGGCAGAAGGTCCAGGAGTTGTGAGAGCAGAGGGAGGAGAGAATGATGACACCAGTAGGACTGCAGTTAATGACTCTTTCATGGCTCGGGTAATCACCCACTCTAATCGAAGATTACTCAAGTAATCTGATACTTTCTTTTTAAAGAAAGTTGCATTGACCCATATTTGTGGAACTTTCTTTTCTAAAGAGCAGTAGTAATTATCCAAAACACTTGATAAAAAAGGTACATATTTATTGCAATACTTAATGCAATGTTTGTTGCATAGAACATAACTTTAAATGGTACGTTACACCATAAAGTTCCTTTTGCTAGCCGTTAGCATCCGCTAGCAAACGCCTTTAGCATCCGGATACTAACAGTGGTGGCTATATGTTCTTTGGTCATATAAAGCTTAATTAGCATAGCTGACTACATTGTATTCATCTTAATTTTAAATCTCAATCATGGATCTTGTCTCGGGTGCGCTGGCTGCGCATGATGTGGGATGCTTTCTGCCAAGATACTGTAACATCCAGCGTTGTAGCCTGCTAGCTCACTGCTTGGCTTTACCATATACACACTGCACAATGTTTTCCTTCCATTTGAGCTTGAAATGATTCCAGACTTGAGATACTTTTGTCATTTTTTAAAAATTTTCTTTATCTTTGCTGGTCCGTCACTGCCACTCTGCCATGACAGTGTTTTTTTTCCACAATATCTTTATTGAACCTTTTTTTTTTTTTTTACAAACATGACACAAACAATCAAACACTAACACTAAAGTACTACAAAAAAAAATGCACTAAAAACACCAACAACCACCAACAAAATCAAGTCTTCAACAATGCTCCTCTGTTTAGTCTAGGCAATCCATTACATAAGTATACATATTATATTCACCAGTTTGGAATTTACAAGGTCCACACACATCATTCACCTTCTTCTTCAAAAGTTATGTTTAAATTTTTTACATAATCAATAAAAGGTCTCCATATATTCTCAAACACAATTTCCTTTGATTTCAGTATGTATGTTATTCTTTCTAGTGGAAGGTTTGTTAACATCTGTCTTAACCACTGAGTCACATCTGGTCTATGAGTCTTTTTCCACAGTAGTGCAATACATTTTTTGGCATTAAGCAAACTGAGGTCTATGAATGTTCTTTCACTTTTATTAAAGTTATGCTTTTCTGGGTACAGACCCAACAAAAACAGTTTAGGATTCAATATGATTTGTTTTGAAATTATTTTTTCAATTGTTTCCCTCACCTCTTCCCAAAACATTCTAATTATTCTACATTCCCATACACAATGAAATAGGGTTCCTTTACTTTCCATGCATTTTGTGCACGTATCTGGTATGTTTTTGTTATATCTATTTAACTCCACCGGTGTAACATACATCCGCATTAACCATTTAAAATGTATCAATTTAAGACGTACATTTATTGATTTGGTTTGAGCTTCTGTACAAGCCAATTCCCATTGTTCCTCTGAAATTTCAGTTTGCAGATCTTCTTTCCAGTAGTTTAATCTTTTCTGTGAGTTTTCACTTGAGGATAGTGTCAATGAGTTATAAAACTCTGAAATAATACCCTTTCTTTTACTATCTTTCATCAACATTTTTTCCAAGGATGAGTAAATAGGTCGAGTGAGAGCTTTATTTTGATTTGATCGAATAAAGTTCCTAAGTTGAAGATATTTAAAAAAATGTGTTCTATTAAGATTAAATTTGATCCTCAGCTCTTCAAAAGACATTATGTTATCTGCACATGACAGATATAAATCTTGAATCTTTTGAATCCCTTTTAAATTCCATACTTTAAATACAGCATCCGCTCTCCCTGATTTAAAATATTGATTACCCCATATTGGGCTAAATTGTGACAATAAGTGTGGTTCTTTTAAATAGTTTTTAGTTTCACACCATATTTTGATCATATGCTTTACAAATGGATTTTTAACTTGTTTTTGTAATTTTTTTGCCGAATCTGAGTATATGAATATGGGAAGAGGTAAAGGTAAATTGTATGATTCCATTTCAGTCCAGTGAGGGAGATCATTTGATGAAAAATAATATGTCATAGACCTCAGTTGTGCCGACCAATAATACAACATAAAGTTTGGACATTTCAGACCTCCACGATCAAATGGTAAATATAATAAAGACAGACGTAATCTAGCCCTCCTGTTGTTCCATATAAATTCCACTAACTTTTTTTTAATTCTTGAGAATAAATCTAAAGGTGGTGGTAAGGGAATGTATTGAAATAAATAAAGTATTTTAGGTAAGATATTACTTTTAAGTATATTGATTCTCCCGATCATCGACATTGGTAGTGACATCCATCTCTGAAGTAACTCGTTAATGTCTGTCATTAAGGCTTCATAGTTGACACTGGCGACTGATTCTAGCTTAGGCACAATTTGGATTCCTAAATATTTAAACTGATTTACAACATTGAATTGATTTACCTCAGGGGCTGGGTGATTTCTTTGGGTCTCATTTAGCATTAATATTGAAGATTTAGTTTTATTTATTTTATATCCTGATATTTCCCCAAAATTCTTTATTAAATTCAACAAGGTCAGAATTGATTTTTTAAGATTCGACATAAACAAAATTATGTCATCGGCATACAGGGAGATTTTATGTTCTGTTGGTCCAACTTTAATTCCATATATTTGTGAATGTAAACGTATCGCCATCGCTAAAGGTTCAGTTGCCATAGTAAACAGTAAAGGTGAAAGTGGACAGCCTTGTCAACATCCTCTATTGATTTTTATTGATTTTGAAATATTGCTATTTGTTAGGATTTCTGCTGTAGCATTATTGTATATTATCTGCCATGACAGTGTTAAACAAATGTTGTGTTTTGTTTGGGTAGTGTGACTGGAAGAAGGTCATATACTGTAGATCCAAAGTGCTACATTAAACAACATGTCGGCACATAAATTTTGGATTGAGAATTTTTTGTAACAGAAGTATTCAAATTATTCGAGTAATCATTGCAGCCCTAGACACTAGTAAAAAGTTTAAACACAGGACATCTGGGTGGGACCCCAACTGGCCCAATATTCCAACATTCAAGCCTTGGTTGTACAATACCTCATATGGTAAGTTCATTATGCAAAGTTAGTGTGCCAAATAATAAAAAAAAGAAATAAACAGTATAAAATTAATATATTCCGGTTACAGTAGTGTCATGCACCCTCCACCCCCCCGGAAAAACATGTTGACACTGCGCCAAGGTCTTTAAACCAGAGGAAACACTGGCAGACTTTGGCCCCGCTGTCATGGACCCCCCCATTATCAATTCCAGGTTGATTGCAGTGTTTCACAGCACACTGATACAGGCCCTCATTTATCAAACGTGTGTAAGACAGAAAAGTGGCCTTATGATCATTTCAGTTTGCAGATCGATATTTATCAATCCGAACATGATCGTACAGTGCGCTCAAATCCCACGTCAGCTCTGAGTTTGGGTACCTAATTTTCAAGTGGCTGTAGACTCCCGTGGAGCAGAGAAACCTGCTGTGTGGGAGAATGAACATATCAAATTATAATGAGCAGTTCAACCTTTCAGGTGATGTGTTTGCCTTCTATTGTATTTAGATGAGAGATTTGATGATTTACTTGAAAAACTGAAGAGGCTGATGTTAGTAAATATAAATGTTTTATAATAATAATAATGCATCGGTTTTATATAGCGCTTTATCATATATACTCAAAGACGCTTTACAAATAGGTACATTATTCATTCACTCCAGACAGACAATGGTAGTGGCAAGCTACTTCTGTAGCCACAGCTGCCCTGGGGCAGGCTGACGGAAACGTGGCAGCCAATCTGCGCCAACGGCCTTGCCGGCCACCACCAAACATTTTTATACATATATACACATTCATACCCAGTGTTATGGGCACTGGAGGCAATGCGGGTGAAGTGTCTTGCCCAGGGACACAACAGCAGGATATCTGGGAAGAGCGGGATTCGAACCGCCAACCATCGGGTTATTAGACGACCTGCTCTACCTCCTGAGCCACTGCCGCCCCATCTATATTTATGTTACTGGGGACGGCAGTGGCTCAGGAGGCAGAGCAGGTTGTCCAATAACCACATGGTTGGCGGTTCAAATCCCGCTCTCCCCAGATATCCTGCTGTTGTGTCCCTGGGCAAGACACTTTACCCCAATTGCTCCTGGTGGGTCTGGAAGCGCCATGTTAGGCAGCATGCCACCATCAGTGTGTGAATGTGTGTGTGAATGGGTGGATTGCAGGATCTGTAAAGCGCTTTGGTCATCAAGAGATGAGAATAAAAGCGCTATATAAGTGAATGCCATTTACCATTTACCATTTTACTGAAGCCAATATTCAAATGGATTTAAGCAGAAATTTTAAAAAAAATAGTTATTTTGTAGGGGCTTGGATGAGTCGGCAGACAGTGTCCCAGTCAGGATGCAGAGAATAAAGAGAGGTGGACAGTAGCAAGGAGATCATGGGGAGCTTGGTAGGAAGAAGGAGCTGTGGTGGGTCAAGGGTGAATGTATTGTGATGTGAAATGTCATGCTTTGTGATGTGAAGTGTTGTGGAGATGTGAGACGAGCTGTGGGTATAAAAGGAGAAGCTGTGCTTAGCTGTTTATGCTTTTTGTGTATGACTGATGGGAGAGTGTAATAAATTTCGTCTGCTCGTAACCTTGCCTCCTCATTTCACACTCCCCACACTGGTGACCCTGGACGTATGATGGAACACGAGGCAGGAACCCTGGAGTCGGTCCGGACGGGAACCCCCAGCAACGCTTGCGCTGTTTCAGTCGAGTTACCGGACTTTTGGCAGCACAACCCGCGCTCTTTGTTCCACCACGCTGAGGCTCAGTTCGCCCTCCGGGGAATAACGGCAGATGAAACCAAGTTTTACTACATGGTTGCAGCGCTGGACGCTCGCACAGCCCAACAGGTAGCGAGCCTGCTCGATCAGCCCCCAGCCCACAACAGATATGAAGCTCTCAAGACTGCGCTGACCCGACGCTACGCGCTCTCGGACTGCGAGAGAGCAGAGAGGCTCCTGAGGCGTTCCGAGTTGGGAGATGGTTCGGCTGTCGATCTGATGGAGAAGATGTTGGCGTTAATGGGCACGGACAACGGGCATTTCCTGTTTGCCCACCTTTTCCTCCGGAATCTCCCAACAGAGGCGAGAGTGGTTCTGGCTAATTCGCCGTCGCTGGCCGTGCATGACTACCGTGCGCTAGCCCAGGAGGCAGACTGGATCATCCTCACCACTAGAGCCCTCACAGTCAACGTGGCTGCATCGGACCCCAGCGAGACGACCAGAGGAGGCGAGGAGCCACCGACGGTAGTGGCAGCGGGGGCCAAGGGGCACCAGAGAGACACACTCTGTTTCTATCACCACAGCTTCGGAGAGAATGCACGCAGATGTGCGCCACCGTGCCAATTCAAGCGCTCGGGAAACGCCAAGGCCGGAGTCGGTAGCAGCTGCAACCGCCGGTGAAGAGAACAAGCTGCTCTACATGACGGACGCGCGCTCAGGGAGGCGTTTCCTCGTGGACACCGGAGCCCAGAAGAGCATCATCCTGCCGACCTACACCGACCAGCTGTCAGGACCTAGCGGCCCCGGGCTGTTGGCAGCAAATGGCTCGGAAATTAAGACCTTTGGTGAGAGAACACTGATCTTATCTCTACACGGCCGTACATACGAGTGGACTTTTGTCATAGCAACACTGAATTACCATATCCTGGGGGCTGATTTTCTGTGTGTGCATGGTTTATTAGTTGATGTTGCTAACAGGCGCCTGGTTAATGCACTGTCCTTTGACTCTCTCCCCTGTATAGCTCAAGGGGCTGGGCCAGTAACACAAGCCAGCGTCACAACTCCAGGCGGTAAGATCCACACAGTGCTCACTCAGTTTCCAGCACTCACGGTCCCGACGTTTTCGGCGGCCATCGCTAAACACGGGGTGGAGCACTTTATAACCACCACCGGGCCGCCCGTTTTCGCACGACCTCGGTGCTTGGACGCAGCTAAACTGGCCATAGCGCGCGAGGAGTTTGCAACCTGGAAAGATTGGGCATCATCAGGCGTTCGAACAGCCCATGGGCATCCCCGCTACACATGGTCCCTAAGGCTGAGGGGTCGTGGCGACCGTGCGGAGATTTCCACAGGTTGAATAATGCCACAGCACACGACCGCTACCCGATTCCCCACATTCAGGATTTTTCCTTTCACCTCGCCGGAGCACGCATTTTTTCAAAAATAGACCTGGTCCGCAGTTACCACCAGGTCCCAGTTTATTTATTTATTTAGCGAATGCAAAGTCCTCAAGCCAAGCAGTTGCCTCCTGGTTTGCTGTATGGAGGGTGTGTAATCCTCCTTCCAGTCTTTGGAGCGGGCAAGCCTCTATGATGTGTTCCATTGTTTGCTCCTCTCCACATGCGCACAGTGGGCTAGGGCTACTGCCCTATCTGTGAAGGCTGGCCAAGCAGGGGCCATGTCCAGTCCTGAAGCGATTGAGTGTAGACCACTGTCTCCTTGGGAGATTGGTGCCCGGGACCTGTTGGTTGGGGTTTGTCACCAGGTGTTTGTTTGGGACCTCCTTGGTCTCCCATTCCTCTTGCCAAGCTGTCTGGATGGTGAAGTCAGCTGGGGGAGGGTTTTTCCAAATCGGCTGTCTGGAAGGAAGTCGGGCAGTGGGTGGAGTGTAGATATCTGCATGGATTGGTAAGTGAGGAAAATCTTTGACTTTTTGAAGCATCCTTTGAGTTAGTGCTGCTCGCCGGATGTGTGGGGGGGCTATGTTTGACAGTACAGGGAGCCAGGAGAGTGGTGTTGAACGGATTGTCCCAGTTATCGTTCTCACGGTTGTGTTGAGCTGGGTGTCTACGTAGTGTGTGTAGGATGACCTGGACCAGACAGGGGCACAATATTCTGCTACAGAGTATGAAAGGGCCAGTGCTGAGGTGCGCAAGGTGGAGGCTGCCGTCCCCCATTTTGCACCAGCGAGCTTGCAGAGCAGGTTGTTTCGTGCCTTCACCTTAGCAGCCGTCCCCTTTAAATGTTCCTTGAAGGATAAGGTCCTGTCAAGGGTCACTCCAAGGTAGGTTGGATTCGAGGCATGCTTGAGCTTGAGTCCGCTCAGGTGGATGTTTAGTTCTCTGGTAGCTTTTACATTGTGAAGATGGAATACACTGGAGACGGTTTTTGCTGGGCTTGGTTTTAGGTGCCAGGTTTTGCAGAACTGGTCCAGTTTGGCAAGATCTTCCGTGAGCACCCGTTCCAGTGGCTCAAAGTCTGGTGCTTGGAGTGCCAAACAGATGTCGTCTACATAGATGAATTTGCGGGATTTTGTAGTGGGCAGGTCGTCTATGTAGAGGTTGAACAGGGTTGGAGCTAGAACTGAGCCTTGTGGGAGTCCGTTTTTCTGCGTTCTCCTTGCGCTTGTGTTCTGACCGAGGTGGACTCTGAACCTTCGGTTGGTCAGCAGGGTTTTTATAATTGCTGTTGCCCAGGCAGGGATCGCCTTTGTAAGTTTCAGGAGGAGGCCTTTGTGCCAGACTGTATCATAGGCGGCTGTAAGATCGAGAAACACAGCCCCTGTCTTCAGTCTGTTCTCAAAACCATTTTCGATGAAGGTGGTTAGGGCCAGTACTTGTTCTTCTGTGCTGCGGTCCTTGCGGAAACCTGCTTGATCCACACTTAGAATTTCCTCTACTCCTGGGGAAATACGTTGCAGTATTAGGCGCTCCATGATTTTATAAGAAACGCTGAGTAGGGAGATTGGGCGGTAGCTTGCTGGTAGTTTGTGGTCTTTGCCAGGTTTTGGTAAGGCAATGACCTTTGCTGTCCGCCATTTCTTTGGGATCGAGTTTGTTTGTATGATCCTTGTGTAGAATTGTGTCAACCAGGTTAGGGCTTGGGGGCCAAGATTTTTCATGAATTCTGGGAAGATGATGTCATATCCTGCTGCCTTTCCACATTTCAGGCCCTGTAGGACGTTCTCCAGTTCAGCAGCCTCGAAGGGATCAGGGTTCGTTTCCTCTACGGGCATTTTTTGGTGTTTTTTTAGCTCAGTTGTAACTGCTCTACTGGTGTCTTTGTCTTGGTGTGCTTTGGCGATGGTCAGTAGGTGGGATGCAACTTGGTTGGGTGTGACAGATGCTCGGCTTTGGCTAGGGGGCTTCTGTGCAACTCCTAGGCGACGGATGAGGCTCCAACATTTCCTGCTAGAGTGGGTAAAGCTCCGGTCAGCAACTGTCTCCTCCCATTTCTTTCGCCGGGCTGTACTTAGCGATTCAATGAGATGGTCTGCTATCTCTGGGTCCCCTGATGTTTGATAGGATTGTAGGAGGGCAGCGCTTTCTCCGTCCAGGCATGGGACTTAGAGGGGTCGGTAGCCTCGTGGGATTGCAATGTGAGCAGCCTTGAAGATTGCGCTGCAGAAGCGGTTGTATGTTTAATCTACAGTGATGGTGTGGAGTGGGATGGTAACAACACTCCGATTCAGGGTTTCACTGAATTTCTTCCAGTTGGCTTTGCGGAAGTTCCAGCGCATCTTCCTTGGGCTGTTTATGACTGGAAGTTGTAGGCCAATGTGGGGCCGATGTTGGCTATGTGGAAAATCATCAAGAATGAGGATCTGTGTAGGATATGGCGTCCCATTCAAAGAGCTGACCCAGCACAGGTCAGGAGAATAGTCCTTCTTCCACCTAGCAGAGTGGAGGGTTCCTCTTTGTTCGGGGTCGTATATCAGAGCGAGATCATTTCTAGATGCCCAGTCTGAAAGTACCTCCCCATCACTATCCACTGCTGGGTACCCCCAATCAGGGTGATGGCTGTTAAAGTCCCCCACATAGATGGCAGGGTGGGGTAGGGTGGGTAAGACCTGCAGATCCCAGTTGGCACTAGGGGGCTTGTACACATTGACAATATGGAAGCCACCAATGGTTATGGTGTCTGAGAAATGTGTTGTTGTCAGGTGGTTTACTTCAACTATGTCAGAACGCACATAGGTGGCACGTCCATGTTTGGCATGCGGAACATAGCACAGGAGATCAAAGCCATTGATGGTGTAGCGGCCAGCTTCCTCTGTGCCAATATGAGTCTCTTGGAGGCAGATTACATCAATCGAGTGTTGGAAGGCGAGGACTTCGATAAGGCTTCGCTTGGCTGCAGGTAGGCCTTCAATGTTTAGTTGTAGTATGCGAAGGGCAGGTCCTACTGCAAGGTGCTCTCGGGGCTGTTTGCTTTCGGCTTTGGGACTGTTACTAGGATTCTTCTTTGACTTGGCACTGAGGCATCGTCTCTTCGAATTTAGTCTGCTGGTAGGATCATTAGCTTCCCCGGGCAAGCCCGGGTACTGGCGGAGGGCGCGACGAGAACGCTGATCCATTCCCCACATTCAGGATTTTTCCTTTCACCTCGCTGGAGCACGCATTTTTTCCAAAATAGACCTGGTCCGCAGTTACCACCAGGTCCCAATGCGCGTGGAGGACATACCCAAAACAGCGGTAATAACTCCGTTCGGCTTGTTCGAGTTCCTGCGCATGCCATTCGGATTAAAAGGAGCAGCACAGACGTTCCAGCGCATGATGGACGCGGTGCTGCGCGATCTCCCGTTTGTGTTCGTCTACCTGGATGATATCCTGGTAGCCAGTGCATCTGAGGATGAACACGTAGCCCACCTCAGGACGGTTTTCCAGAGGTTGGAGGAGCATGGGTTAATAATCAACCTGGCGAAGTGCCAGTTCGGCGTGACGCAGATTGATTTTCTGGGGCACCGCATCTCACCGGAGGGAGCGATACCCTTGCCCGATAAGGCGCGTGCTGTAGTGAATTTTCCCCGGCCTCAGATGGTCAGGGCGCTGCAAGAATTTTTGGGAATGGTTAACTTTTATAACCGTTTCCTCCCCGCGCAGCTCAACTCATGCAGCCATTGTTCGCCGTGCTCAAGAGACGGAAACCCGCAGATGGAGTTGAATGGACTCCGGAGCGAGAGCAGGCGTTCTCTGAGGTGAAAGCAGCCCTGGCAAACGCCGCACTGTTGACGCACCCAGACTCGGCGGCCCGGATAGTGCTCACCACCGACGCCTCGGACATGGCCATAGGGGCCGTCGTGAAGCAACGTGTCACCAGTTCTTGGCAGCCGCTCGCATTTTTCAGCAGGGCTTTGCGTGACAGTGAGCGTAAATACAGCGCGTTCGACAGAGAGTTACTGGCTCTCCACCTGGCCATACACCACTTCCAGTTCTGGCTGGAAGGGCGCAACTTTACCGCGTTTGTGGACCACAAGCCGCTGACGTTCGCGATGGCCAAGGTTTCAGAACCTTGGTCGGGCCGGCAGCAGAGACAGCTGGCCACGATCTCGGAGCTTACGACCGATATTCAGCATGTGTCGGGTAAACTGAATGTGGTGGCGGACTGCCTCTCGCGCGCGGTAGTGGCCCCGGTCTGTGTGGGGATAGATTATACAGCCATGGCCGCAGAGCAGGTTGGCGATACAGACGTGCGCGTGCTCCAGTCTGGACCAACAGGGTTAAGGCTGGAGAGCAGGGTGCTGCAAGACAGCAGCCCCCCCTAATCTGCGACGTCTCCACGGGACGCCCGCGCCCGGTGGTCCCAGTTGCGTGGCGTCGCCGCGCGTTCGTGTCAGTTCACGCTCTGACGCACCCAGGAGTGCGCGCGTCAGTCAAAATGGTGGGAGCGAAATTCGTGTGGCCAGGCCTGCGCAAACAAGTGAAAGAGTGGGCTGCAGCCTGCGTAGCATGCCAATGAGCCAAAGTACACAGACACACAAAGGCTCCTTTGGAGCCGTTTAGTATACCGGCTAAAAGATTCGACCACGTTCACGTGGACCTCGTGGGCCCCCTCCCACCGTCGCAGGGGTGTCCGCACCTCCTGACAGTGGTGGACCGCACCACACGCTGGCCAGAAGCAGTCCCACTGGCGGCAACCACGTCCGCGGATGTGGTGCGCACTTTTTTGACAACATGGGTGGCGCGTTTTGGAATCCCGTCGGACATCACGTCCGATAGGGGCCCTCAGTTTGTTTCCGACCTGTGGTCTGCGATGGCCCGCAACCTGGGTGTCGCAAAAACACAACCGCGTACAACCCACAGGCCAATGGGTTATGCGAGCGTTTTCATAGGTCACTGAAAGCGGCGCTCAGGGCTTCGCTTACGGATGCAAATTGGGTAGACCGGTTGCCGTGGGTTTTATTGGGGTTGCGTTCCGCACCAAAAGAGGATTTGGAGGCTTCCCCGGCAGAGCTTGTTTTTTTCTCAGCCACTGCGCCTGCCTGGGGAATTTTTGCCAGATAATCCCGCGCCAGACAACTGCCTGTTTCAGCGTTTGCAACAGAGTGCAGACACAGGCACGCTGCCCGGCCCGGCCCATCACTGTTTTCCACGCGCTTTCGTGCCGAAAACTTTGAAGAACGTGCGGTTCGTGTTCGTCAGGCACGATGCCCATCGCTCTCCATTGCGCCCACCCTATGATGGCCCGTTCAGAGTGCTGGAAACAGGGGACAAGCATTTTTTGTTAGATTTTGGGGGGCGTTGGGAGAAAATATGCATAGACAGACTTAAGCCCGCCTTTGTAGTGGAGGACGAGCAAGTGCTGCTGGCTCGGGCCCCTCGGCGTGGAAGACCCCCACGGAGAGCTCCCCAGGCAAACGATTCACCAGGACAGCCACACAGGCAAAGCGGAGTTTCCCCCACCCCTCGCCCACCCGCAGTCAGACACACCTCCAGCAGCCCCCCGCCGGCACAGAAACCCTGGTTACAGCAGATATGGGAGGAGACTGAAGCCCAAAAGGCATGTGGACTGAAACTCTGTCTGGGGGTGGTGGTGTAGGAGCTTGGGTGAGTTGGCAGACAGCATCCCAGTCAGGATGCAGAGAATAAAGCGAGGTGGACAATAGCAAGGAGATCATGGGGAGCTTGGCAGGAAGAAGGAGCTGTGGGGGGTCAAGGGTGAATGTATTGTGATGTGAAATGTCATGCTTTGTGATGTGAATTGTCGTGGAGATGTGAGACGAGCTGTGGATATAAAAGGAGAAGCTGTGCTTAGCTGTTTATGCTTTTTGTGTATGAATGATGGGAGAGTGTAATAAACTTTGTCTGCTCGTAACCTTGCCTCCTCATTTCACACTCCCCACAATTTAATGGAATGTATAAAACTGATTTTAGTTTTGAAATCTTTTTTACCGTTGCAGTTGAGCTGCAGGGTTTTTCAGTCGTCGTTTTATTACTGTATTTATAGATCTGTACAGAGTCTCCTGTGTGAGCACTGTGTTAAAATAATATTCTAAAAAATATTTCTTTGGCTAGGTTTTCTGTTATGGAGTACAGTATCTCATAATATTTATCACTTATAAATTATCCATTAACTAAACCACCAGCTTTACGTACAGAAGTGCCCGGTCGAGGTGATCCACTGCAGCCAATGCACACAGCTGCACTTGGACAGCTGCTCTGTATATGGGACGGATTTCTGCAGTTCTGAATAGTAAGGAATAAATTCTCATGTTTGACCAGTATGCTTTAAAATGACAAAATGGACAACATTTAGTCAAGCAGTCATCAAAGTCAATATAATCCTCAGATGAAGATCAGATGATCACACCAACGGTGCTACACACTACCAGTCTCCCCCTTAATGTGGTTCTTTTGCATTTAAAGTGAGTTTTGAGGTTAACAGGCTATACTATATTATACAAAAAGTGAAAAATAATTATATAGTCAATTTGTACTTTCGAAAAGTTTCTCTTTTTGCCATCTCATGTGTGTCATAAATTCTGGGGGTGAGACATTGATGTGCAATTCAGTGACGCTCGCATCCATCCGTGAGATTTATTAACGAGTGAACAATTGTATTATGGTAATGATCAGATATGCGTGGTTTCATAAATACCACATAGACCTTTTCGTACGATCATACTTAAGCCCAAATGTGCGCCGATTTCTATGCACTTTTAATAAATGAGGGCCATTGTGTTTCCACTGGAGGTGCAGTGGGTCTCTGCTGCTGAAGACACTTTTATCTAAGAGGCTTCATAGGATGAACTTCATCTCTTTGTGTCAGAACCATATTCTAATGTCTGTGTCTCTTTGTCCCTCCAGATGTCCCACAGCAAAATGACTTTAACCAGGATGAGGTTCTGGATGAGCAGCAGCTTCTTCACCAGGAGAGAAACTTTATTGTTGTTCAGGTGGGAACAGATTGTTCCCAGATTAAAGAAGAACAGGAGAACGTCTGCGTCAGTCAGGAGGAAGAGCAGTTTGGACTGAAGCAGGAGACCCAAACCTTTGAGGAAGGTCAGTGCAGGGCAAGGTTCCACTCAGTGATTGATGAGACAGAAGAAGCAAACTGAAAAATGACTTGAGAGCAGTCCACATGGGGAAGGACAGAGTAGTTGTAAATCAGAAAGTTCTCACGAAAAAGACAAAAAATGATGTGGTGAAATAGAATTTGAAACTCTATAGATTTAAAGTAAATGACATGGATAGTTAAATGATAAAAATGAATATGTAATATAAGAAAAATGACTAAAATATCTAAATATTCAATGATGTGCCATAAATCCAGCCTGGATTGAAGGGATCAATATCAAGGAGTCCAACCCACTAGCACAGCTTAAACAAGGTTTGTTAGAAAAAAGATAAAAGTGGTGAACAGCAGTTCTGCAGTCATGGCTTCCATGCTGAGAAGAGACAGAGAGGTGGAACCTAACCAGGCCCTTATCAGTGTTCAGAGATCGCATGATCCCACAGGTGTCCCCAGGTTTCCTGAAAAAGTGAAAAGAAATAAGATGAGGAATAAGAATCTCAGCTGGAATCAGTGAAGAAAGGAATATATCTGTCATAAAAGTGCTACAAATATTGGACTATTAGCTTTAAATTGTGACTCCTGGTCGACCAGGAAAATCTTTAGTCGGGGGCAGCCCTAGTCTTTCTTGTGGTTCTTCATCCCTCCTCCCTCTGTTCTCTGTAGAGAAGCAGTTAGAAATTTAGCGTGGGCTCCATCAGGTCATTCCTTCTGACTGTATGACCAGAGTGGTGGCCTAGAGGTAGAGTATCCCCCCCACAACCAGGAGGTCGGGGTTCAAGTCCCGGCCGGGTCATGTCAAAGGTCATGTAAAAGTGGAACTTCTTGCCATCCAGCATGGTGCTCAGCAAAAATGGAACGGTGGAGGGAAATATGGGTTGCAGTGGCTCAGGCGATAGAGCAGGTCGTCTAATAACCGGAGGGTTAGAAGTTCGAATCCTGTTCTCCCCAGCCTTCCTGCTGTCGTGTCCAATGGGTAAGACACTTTACCGACCTTGCCTCTAGTGTCCATGACACTGGGTATGAATGTGTATAAATGTTTAATTATTTTTTGCTAATTAATTTCTTTGGTACCCCCCTTTTGATGCATGGAGATGCACATGCAGCAAAGTTACAGGGTATTTGCTTGATGGGTAGTGTCTTTTTACTAGAAGGAAGCGTGTTACCACTTTTTATGTGTTACACACAGTTAATTTAGATGAGAATTTGTGAGTAGTATAGCTCCTTCAAAATGAGGTTTCAATAGTTATAGCTTCTTCTGTGCGTGTTGTCTCTTGACTTAGTCTAAAAAGTAATATAGCTGTCTGTGCAGATTTGATGTGATTTAGCATTTAGAACAATTCTGAATTGGTCACTTAGATCACATCTGTCTGTCCAATTGAACACAGACAGGTTGAATTTGTGTAAGTGAATCCCTGTGAAAGGTTGTGTCACACTCCTTCAGTCAATGGTGAGGTGGACATATTGCCTAATTGGAATTTGGCTTAATTTTGTACAAGGAATGCCTTATTTTATATATACCTTGGTAAATTATGGGGTGGACTGTAGTCCCAAGGCCCAGCTCGGCCACGAATAAGCACCGGAAGCACAGAAAACACATTCCTTATTACTGTCACATTTCTGAAATGTGATATTGTCACACCATTATGTGGTAAGTGGTATCATTGCAATGTGTCAGATATATCTTGCAGTGTGAAGTCATATGAACACTACATTTTTAAAGTCAGAGTCATTCAAATTGTTATGCTTGATGTCATTTGCAATGTCATTTGTTCTACTTAGCTTCAAAAAAATGCTTGTCAACTGAGAGGTCCTTTCCCCTGTGGCCACTGTCGCCCCCTCCAGCCAATGAACCCGTCACCCACACACTGTCCGGCCTCCTCCCATCTCCCACAAAGATCAAATGTCGGTGCCATCCTGCAAAGAAAAATTTGGGGAAAGCTCATGGCTTCCCCGGCCTTACGTCAGTATTACATCAACAGGAGTGCAAATTTTATCACCTCATAAAGTGATTTTACTAATGTTCAAGTTATCATTATTTTGTGTCCCTTAAATGTTTATCCCACTGTTTAGTATAACGTGTAATGTTAAGAAACACAAGTGAATTATTGTTTTTTTATTATTTTATTACATATTGCATATGTCACTAAGGATTTATTAAATTGAAAGGTAATGGTGATGGTGATTCCTTGTTAATTTGGCAAATCTAATTCCTGGTGAAAGCTAAAAAAAAAATCTTGTGAATGCGTTCCCTTTCCTGTTGAAAAACGGAGAATGAAGAATAGCAGAAAAACCCTTAAATCACACCTAAAGCTTCCACAATTTGAATGTGTTTTTGCTATTCACAGCAAGTATTTGATAAATATTCTGTGAATCAGTAAATGTTATACCAATTGACATGGGTAATCACTAGTTTAGGATTATGTTTAAACAAAACAGTGTCATATATTAGAAGCCTTAAACCAATGCAGCATTTAGAATTAGTAACTGCAAGTGCAGGCCTAATCTCTGTTTTCAGGAATTTGTGGCGCAGGACCACAATCTGTGGGGGTTTTTTTGTTTTGTTTTTTTTTATGTCCTAAAACCCGTCAGACCTTGAGCGTCCTTCTTTTTATTACAAACATCTGAGTCCTTTGAAGGCTGATTCTGTCTGTTTACCGTCACCTTTTCTAGGTCAGTCTGACACAAGCTATATTATTTTTTTTTCTTCTACATGGACAGACTGAGGATCAAAATATAAATAAGACTGCATATGCCATTTATTAAAAAGTGAGTTTAGTGTTATTGAAACAAAGCAACAGTATGACATAGAATTACCAAAACCTGTGTTTGATAGTCAGTAGACTCTGGCAAATCACATGCACAAACACAGTAATCATCAACCTCTTCTGTGCTTTGACTCATGCAATATAATGTGTACACAAAGCCTTCAGTGATTAGGCATTATTAAGTGACAGCATGATATTGTAATATTCAGTTAATTTCATCATTGTCATGCTGGTAGATGCAAGG
The DNA here is from genome assembly GCA_020510985.1 of Pholidichthys leucotaenia. Classification (NCBI taxonomy): domain Eukaryota; kingdom Metazoa; phylum Chordata; class Actinopteri; order Cichliformes; family Pholidichthyidae; genus Pholidichthys; species Pholidichthys leucotaenia. Next base: position 38,598,146 of record CM035841.1, on the reverse strand, counting down.
ATTTGTACTTAACTTAGATGTTCTTTGCGCCTGTGGTCTCGACGAGGGAGGCACGGACAGTGGCAAGGTCGGGTCCCAGAGGCCGGTTGTTTTGGCGACAGCAGAGAAATCGTTAGTCCTGTGTCCTTCTTCCCCTGTGAAGTTCACGGTTATGCTTCAGTCAGAGAAATAAGGCAACTGAGTCAATAAAAGTCAGTGATACGTCAAAAAATTGAATAAAAATAGCTCAATGTTTTTCATTTTCCTAAAGAAAAACTGGAGGAAATGAAAATATTGGTTTTAAAAATATGTAAATAGTTTATCATGTACGCAACATTAGAGTCAAAACCCACAAAGTTAGACTGAAAAAAAGTAAAACCCCCAAACTTTGCAAAAATACCCATATATAGATCCTTTTTTCCCCCTCTTACACTTCTCTTTCTCTTCTTCTCACTGAAACACAAGGGCCCACACATATACCACATATACACACACGCAGTGCAGTTCTGTTATCTCTCCAAGGTTACTTTTGGGCAGCTGTTTAGCAGAGTAACAGAACGATAGCCTTAAAACAAGCTTGAAATGGCAACCCCAAAAAAAGCTTGGAAAAGCAAATGTGGCAACCCACCATTCTCTTTCCCCCCCCCCACCGCAATGAAAACACAATAGAATTTCTCATCCAGAAGTATAATTTGCAAACGTCCACATTTTTAATCATTTCCCAAAAGGATAATAAGCAATTAACCAACTCTTTTATGCTCCACAAATACCAGAAAAAATCACAAACAACAATTTTACAACCCGCTCTTTCCGTCTCTGCGGAGAACTCACTTTTTCACACCGGAGCAGATTACATAGAGACAAAACAAACCGGACTGCAGTAACTTTTATCCAGTGCTTCAACAAATTCTCAAAATAAAAACTACCAGTATTTCAGCGGTCACGTAACCCCTCCGCTGTGTGGCGAAAGCCCCAGTAAGACCTCCTCCCCCCAGTATCTTGTAATCCCATGGGCGACAAGCAGACATGGTAAGGGCACAAATCTTCCGTGAAAATCTACTTTTTGGGATCACACAATTCTTCCACAAGATGTCGAGAGCCTAGTTATTTAGACAATAAAACGTCTGTGGTTAAAAGAGCACGAATCTCTCCCTTTTTTCTTTGCATGCAACTTCCGGCACCTCCACCACACTGACAGGGTGCAGAGAACAGCGGACCCTGGGAGCCTCCCCAGGTCTTGCGATAACACTCACCGTTTGCAGAAGAACATCTTGTTCCTCCCAAGGGATTATTGCGATATCGCTCACCATGGGCAGGAATGACCCAGCGATCAAGCCGTAATAATGCACCCAAACAGCATCCGCGATGTTTGACCGGTCCGGGCAATCTCACTATCTTTTATTCATCAACAACAACAACAAATGTACAGTACTTACATCCAAGCCGCCTGTAGGATTCTCAGATCCGTCACCCAGTCAGTTTCAGCGCCCCGGTTTGAAATGCTTTCACTGCAGTAACACTGAGCCTTTTTTTTTTTTTTTTTTTTTTACTCAGCCTGGGAAGGTCTTTCATCAGCTGTGCACTCGCTGAAATCAAGCAGAGGCGCCGGAAGGACGGAGATATGTGGATCCGCTGTTGGGCACGCCAAAATATTAGAATAATTTTCAGTATAATTAATCTGAGTCAAAAATCAGGCAGAAAATTTAAATATAAGTACATTTATTTCCTCATGAGGGAGAAATACAGAGGCAGCCCCAAGTCTGACCATCCATACCTCTGAATCAGCCATTCATTGTTGTAGCTTTTAAAGCTGTGTTACCCATGGGAAGATGGAGAAACTGTCCTTGAGTACATCTGACAAGACGGGGTAACAGTCTTTATCTTTGTTCCCAGGAAACAAGGAGCCAGAACATTCTCGGTCACACAGGATTAGACATCCAAAAATGTATCAGTACAACTGGTGATTAAAATTGCTAACTCAGGCACACTCACACGCAGACCGGGGCTGTTCAAGGCCATACATGAATCACAAGTCATATCAGACATATAATGTGAAATATAATATGGAAGAATAATATAAAGGAATGTTTGAATTTATCCTGCATGGAATGCACATATAAACATCAGACATGAAATAGGAAAGGCATGATACATCTTAATTATAATAATACATTATTAATAACAATAATAATGTGGATAATATGGAATTTTTCTATCAGCTGATCCGATTAGGACATGCGTTTCCATGTGTCACACGTTTGAACGGACTAAATCATTTTGACATGTGCACGTTGACATTTCGACATTCCGAAAATAGTAGAAGAAGAAGTAACTTCCAGTGTTAGCAAGCCCTGCTTTGTGTCTTTCTCTTTTTGAAATGGACATGTATTGTGTTATTCAGACTGTACTTTTGCTTCTGCTGGTCTCTGTAATGAAGCTACAAGGACATACACTACCGTTCAAAAGTTTGGGGTCACTTAGAAATTTCCTTATTTTTGAAAGAAAAGCACTTTTTTTCAATGAAGATAACTTTAAACTAATCAGAAATACACTCTATACATTGCTAATGTGGTAAATGACTATTCTAGCTGCAAATGTGTGGTTTTTGGTGCAATATCTACATAGGTGTATAGAGGCCCATTTCCAGCAACTATCACCCCAGTGTTCTAATGGTACAATGTGTTTGCTCATTGCGTCAGAAGGCTAATGGATGATTAGAAAACCCTTATGCAATCATGTTAGGTCTGCAATGCTGTAATTGCTGCAAATGGAGGATTCTTTGACGAAAGCAAAGTTTGAAGGAAAAAATTATTATTTCAAATACAAATCATCAAGCTAAGACAATAAATATTTTCATGTTTTTCCACATACCCAATAATATCTAAAAGAGTCATAAATACTTTCCCCACAATATTCACAGAATAAATAAGACCAATAAATACACCATAAATAATACAATAAATACCTTAAACCCCTATTTACATATTAAACTCCCCTCTACTCAACCATCATATAATTCCTTCCTGCTGGTATCCTTTAAAAGGCCCTCAAACCCCTGAGGAGTCTTTTGTCCGTATACCTCCAGGAAGCATGCTGGCAAAGGTACGTGGTTTTAAGATCAATTAATTGCCTCACCCAATTAACATAATTAATCAATAATTGTTTTTGGCATGTGGGAGGAAACTGGAGAAATCCCGGAAAACTGGGGATTCTAAATTGTCCTTAGGTATGACTGTGAGAGTGAATGGTTGTCTGTCTCTCTGTGTTGGCCCTCCGATGGACTGGTGATCTGTCCAGGGTGTACCCTGCCTCTCGCTCAAAGATGCTGGGATAGGCTCCAGCCCTCCCGCGACCCGAAAAGAATTAAGCGGAAGAAGATGAATGAATGTTTGTGAATCAATAATTGTCTCACAAAAGGATTCACTTCAGTCAGAACACATTGTACAATTATATGTGCATTTTCACCATCAAATACAAATTGACATTTACAAATATAAATCCTTTAACCGTATAATATTCAATACACAGACCATACAGTGGCGACACTCCGTCGTCACACAGTTACAGAACACATGATTAAACATACGGCTGAAATAACATCCATCCATCCATCCATCTTCTTCCGCTTAATCCTTTTCAGGTCGCGGGGGTGCTGGAGCCTATCCCAGCATCTTTGGGCGAGAGGCAGGGTACACCCTGGACAGATCGCCAGTCCATCACAGGGCCAACACAGAGAAACAAACAACCATTCACTCTCACAGTCATACCTAAGGACAATTTAGAATCCCCAGTTTGATGCCAATTAACTTAACTTGCATGTTTTTGGCATGTGGGAGGAAACCGGAGAAATCCCGGAGTAAACCCACGCAGACACGGGGAGAACATGCAAACTCCACACAGATCACTGTTGATCGGGGGCTGGGATTGAACCCAGGATCCCCCGGCCAAGGGTGAGTTACTGTGCTGCCGCAGTGCTAACCACTCCGCCACTGCACTGCCCTGGCTGAAATAACAATAAAGATGAAAGTAAAAATGGCCCATAAGTACAGTCATGTGAAAAAATTAGGACACCCCTTTAAATATTCAGTTCTTTATTAAGAAATGTTCACATATCTATATCTAACCTTATTTTTGTTTTTATTTGCATTTTGTAACATTTATTTTATCCATTTTAAGTGGGAATGAATGTGGGGTGTCCTAAAAAAAGATGGGGGTGCCCTAATTTATTCCTCACTATTTGTTTAGAATTACATTTTACAGAAAGTTTGGAAAACGTCTTTAATTCATTTTTAATTGTTTAGTTGTATTGCATGAATCTCCCAGTATTTTTATCACTGATATTAAATATCCATATTTCTAAACATGTTTAAAAAAACACACACAGGCTTATACAGGGTGTTCTAATTTTTTCCCATGACTGTTTATACAATAGTAGTGTGTGTAATCCATGTAAATTGTATCTAACTATAAAGGATGAGATTTGCACTTTGGACATAAAATACTTTATGTACTTGTTGAGTCTAATATGATCTGCTTTCAACTGACAGGTGACCATGGCTACCCACTAAATAGGTTCATATTGTCTTCTTTTTCATTACTGTTTCCCTTTATTCAACCAGCTGATCCACCCAACTGGTCACAAATCACAGCGATCAGCTGATGCTTCTGAGGACGACTGCAGACGTCAGTGACCGCGTGCCAAACAAAACCTTTTTATGCGCCTCTACCTCACTCAGGAGTGCCTTCATCTCACAGTCTGTGAAATTCCATTAAATCCGTTATTTTTGATTGTGGATACAGGAGAATCAAACATGCAGGGCTTGTATACAGTGGCTATAAAAAGTCTACACACCCTGTTCAAATGCCAGGTCTTTGTGATGTAAAAAAATGAGACCAAGATAAATAATTTCAAAACTTCTTCCACCATTAATGCCACCTATAACCTAGGTCCTAATTAAATACAAGGGAACCCCTCTCTTTTTTAGTTTAAGAAATAACTTGACATGGTTCAGGTGACCCACAGGACAGACACGACTCAGGATTAACACAATTAACGTACTTTATTTGTTAACGTGAGTGATTGGGTGCGTGAGTACGGTTATATGGTGTAATGTAGTGTAGTGCAATCCGTGTACTCCAGTTGGGCCGACAGAGCACAGTACAGACTGGCAACCCTGGAAAGAGACAAGGGCCGTTAGCTTACAGTTCACCCTATGCAGCACGTTAAATGTTACTATGCTTACTGTCAACGGATGTTGTAGTTGCTTCAGGTGGCGCGGAAGCTGCAGCCAGGGAGACAGAGTCTGCGGGCAGGTTAGCTGGAGGTGGGATAAGAGTCCGCTGCCTGGAGGGAGATAGAGGTCCACCGTTGCGGGCTTCGCCTGTGCACAGGGGAATGGACAGGTTTAGAAGCAATAATGCTTACTTGATCGTTAGTCCGGGCGAAACCGACCCGGACATCGTTCAGCAGGGCTTGGAAGCCACATGCTGGAGAGTTCAGTGCAGAGAAGCACGGAGGCAGGGTATGGCGTGATTCACAGGAGAGAATCAGACGACTCCACGCTCAGCACTGGTCCTGATGGAAATAAATAGGACCGCCGGAGATGACAGGCAGCTGCGTGCACAAGTGCCGTGATTGGCGGCCATGACAGTACTCCCCCCCCCCCCCCACGGCACGCCTCTCGGCGTGCGTTCCAACCTACCCGGGTGCATCTGATGGAAGTCCCTGATGAGCTGCTTGTCGAGCACGAGAGCAGGACGCACCCAGGACCTCCACTCCGACCTGTAGCCCTCCCAGTCCACCAGGTACTGCAGGCCCCGCCCCTGGCGGTGGACGTCCCGGATGGACGAGACGGACCACGCCGGGTCGCCGTTGATCACCCTCGGTGGAGGTGGAGACCTGGGAGGGGGACACAACGGGCTGGAGGAGACAGGCTTAACCTAAGAGACATGAAAAGTTGGACAGATGCAGAGGGAGGGGGGAGAGTTAGACGCACAGACACTGGGTTAATAATTCGACATACAGGGAACGGGCCAATGAACCGCTGGGCGGTCTTCTTGCGTTCCGCCTTCAGGTTGATGTTCTTGGTAGAGAGCCATACCTGTTGACCCACCTGATAAGCCAGGCCTGGAACCCCGCGTCGATTGGCCACCGTAGTGTTGCATTCCGCTGTCCGTCGCAGTGCCGTTCTGGCTGCCTTCCAAATCCGCCGACAACGTTTCAGATGGGCCCAAACCGATGGAACGGCAATGTCCCCCTCCTCTTCAGGGAACAGCGGAGGGTTATAACCTAACGAGGCCTCGAAGGGGGACATGCCGGTGGCAGTGGACACCGCTGTGTTATGAGCGTATTCAATCCAAGGGAGGTGTGTGCTCCATGACGATGGGTTGGCGGCTGTGACACGCCGCAATGCTGCTTCCACCTCCTGGTTGGCTCGTTCACATTGCCCATTGGATTGCGGGTGATAGCCGGAGGACAAGCTCGCCGTAGCCCCTAAGGTGGTGAAAAAGGCCTTCCAGACTCTGGAGATAAACTCGGGCCCTCGGTCCGATACTATGTCCTGTGGGATACCATGCAGCCGAATTACATGCTGAACCAGCAGATCAGCTGTCTCCTTGGCAGACGGTAACCCCCGCAGAGGGATGAAGTGAGCTGCTTTGGAAAATCAGTCCACCAGTGTGAGGATGGTGGTGAAGCTGTTGGACGTGGAGAGGCCTGTGACAAAATCCAGCGCCACGTGGGACCATGGTCTACCCGGGACGGGGAGGGGGTGGAGCAACCCGGCCGGCGGCGACGAGGATGTCTTCCCAGTAGCACACTCAGGACAGGCGCGGATGTATTCCCCCACGTCCTTCTGGAGGGATGGCCACCAAAATGACGTCTGTAGGAGCGCCACCGTGCGTGCCCTTCCCAAATGGCAGGCGAACTTGGAGGTATGTCCCCACTGGATGACCTCCCCTCAGACTGCTGTGGGCACAAATAATTTGCCCACTGCCCCCCCCCCCCCGGGTCGGCTTCGTCAGACTGCGCCCTTATAACCTTATCCCGAATGCCTCAAGTGAGGGTGCCCACGACACATGCTGGGGAGAGGATGGGATGCTCGGCCTTCTCTGCCATCTCTGGGGCGAACTGACGAGACAGGGCGTCGGGCTTGGTGTTCTTTGACCCAGGGCAGTAGGTGATGGTAAAGTCGAACCGTCCAAAAAACAGCGACCAGCGGACCTGTCAAATGTTCAGACGTTTGGTGGTCCGAAGGTACTCCAGGTTCTTGTGGTCGGTCCAGACGATGAGTGGCTGTGACGCTCCCTCCAACCAGTGCCGCCACTCCTCCAGGGCCAATTTAACCGCCAACAGCTCCCTATCTCCAATGTCGTAGTTTCGTTCTGCTGGGGACAGACGGCGAGAGAAGTAGGCGCAGGGGCGGATCTTGCCGTCTGCTGGAGAACGCTGGGACAGCACAGCCCCCACTCCAGAGTCATAGGCGTCCACCTCCACCAGGCACTGAAGGGTGGGATCCACCTGCGTCAGGATAGACAACGATGAAAACCTAGCCTTCAGCTCCGAGAACGCAGCGTCCGCCTCTTCCGTCCATTGAAAGGGAATCTTGGTGGAGGTCAAGTTGGTGAGGGGAAGGGTGATGTGGCTGTAGTCCTTAATGAACTGGCGATAAAAGTTAGCGAAGCCCAGGAACTGCAGCAGCTGTTTCCTCGATGCGGGGATGGGCCAGTCCACCACCGCCTTCACCTTCACTGGGTCCGGGATGATCTCCTTCGGGGCAATCCCCTCACCCCCCAGCCAGTCGCAGCAGATGACTGCCCCTCCCTGAGCCTGGTTCTGCTGGAGTTTTCTTCCTGTTAAAAGGGAGTTTTTCCTCTCCACCGTCGCCAAGTGCTTGCTCACAGGGGATCGCCTGATTGCTGGGGTCTTTCTGCAACTGTGGGGGTCCTCCCTACAGTTGATAGTGCTATGAGATGACTGTTGTTGTGAAATGGCGCTATATAAATAAAGTTGAATTGAATTGAATAATGAAGCCGAGGAAAGAGGTCCTGGAGATGTAGAACTTACATTTCTCTGCCTTGACGAAGAGCTTATTCTCCAGCAGCCGCTGCAAGACTCGCTTGATGTGCATGCGATGCTCTTCCATGGACTGAGAAAAGATGAGTATGTCGTCAAGGTAGACAAACACAAAGGTGCCCGGAAAATCCCTCAAAACATCATTAATAAGACGCTGGAAGACGGCCGGGGCATTGGTCAGCCCGAACGGCATGACCAGATATTCGAAATGCCCACTAGGGGTCCTAAAGGCCGTCTTCCACTCATCCCCCTCACTTATCCGCACCAGGTGATAGGCATTGCGCAGGTCTAATTTGGTAAAGCAGCAAGCTCCCCGGAGGGAATCAAATGCAGAGTTGAGAAGGGGGAGTGTATACTGTACTTATCCTTGATAGTGATGTTGTTAAGTTCCTGGAAGTCGATGTAGGGCCTGAGGGAGCCGTCCTTCTTCCCCACGAAGAAAAACCCCGCCCCCATCACCGAAGATGAAGGTCTAATAATACCCGAGCTGAGAGACTCCTTAATATATGAGTCCATAGCCGCGCGCTCCGGAGCAGACAGGTTGTAAAGTCTTCTGGATGTCAGCGGAGCGCTGGCCCGCAGATTAATAGCACAATCATACGGTCGGTGAGGGGGGAGGGAAAGGGCTTGGTATTTACTTAAAAACGGCCCCAAGGTCATGATATTCCGGTGGCACCTTCAACAGATCCGGGGCGGGGGGGGGGGAGGCAGGGACATCCAAAGGCGTGGCAGGCGAGCATGCAGCAGACTGCAGACAGGCACTTAGGCAGAAGGGGCTCTACGACACAATACTTCCTGAACGCCAGATAAGAGATGGATTATGCAGATGCAGCCAAGGATAGCCCAGGATGACCGGGGACGATAACACCGGTAGGACAAACAAGTTTTAACTCCTCCCGATGGTTGTCCGAAATGATGACTGGCACCGAGGCGACCCGATGAGTGACAGTGGCCAACGCTGCCTTAGACAGGGCAATAATCTTAAGGGGAGTTTTTAACGGCTGCATAGGTAGACCCAGACGGGTTGCCAGACTCATGGAAATGAAGCTCTGCTCGGCCCCTGAGTCAGTGAGTGCATGTGTATTATGTCCTTTGTGACCAAAGCAAAACCGAATAGGAATGAGAAAACGGGTGAGGGGATTGTTACAATTTATGTCCGTGAGGCCCCCTACTTCGACGCACGGACTTCCCCTTTTGGCCGCCTAGGACAAGAATTCAGGTCATGCTCCTCGCTCCCGCAATAGACACACAACCCCAACTCACGGCGGCGCTGTCTCTCCACAGCAGGAAGTTTCGACCCACCCACTACCATTGGTTCTTGGGCCTCAGAGAGGTCAGTAGACGGGAGGGCCAGCAGGGGGGCTGGAGAGAACGGCTCGGCCTGTCCTCCGCGCAGCCGAAAGTCTTAAGCTCCGCAGCTCATTCCCTCAACCGGTTGTCAAGGCTAATGGCCAGGGAGATATACTCATGCAGCGTAGAGAGTTTCTCCAGGCGGGCCAGCTTGTCCCGCAGGCTAGGGCTCAAACTCTTCAGGAATATACTACTCAGGGAGGCATCTTCCCACCTGACCTCCGTAGCTACGACCCAGAAGTCAACAGCGTAATCGGCAACTGCCCTCGACCCCTGCCGAAGATTTAACAGGCGAGAGGTGAGTACATCCTTCCGGTTCGAGTGACTAAACACCTCCTTAAATTCCTGGGTGAATTGAACGTATGTCATGGAAGCATAATTGGCCCTAGCCATAACCGCGTAAGCCCATGCTAAAGCCCGCCCCTCTAACAGATTGATCATATAGCCAATGCGGCTCTGGTCAGTGGGAAAATCTCCTGGAACCCGTTGGAACACGATTTCGCACTGCATGAGGAACCCCCTGGCTTCTCCCAACACCCCTTTAAAGCGAGGGGGAGTAGGGACGGGAGTGAGCCGACTAGCGGAACCTGTGGAGTGAGGGCTAGAGCTAGTGGTGGAGCTAGCGGTAGAACTAGCGGGAGCTGAGGAACTAGCTGGTGCTGTGGGGAAACCCTGTGGGTTAACTAGACGATCTAACCTATAGCTGATGCGAGTTAGCTGGGTTAGCATCACCTGTTGCTGGTACACTAGTTGGTCTACTCGAGCCTCTAGGTGGTTAATACGGCACACGAGTGTGCTGTCTGCTGGGTCACTTTGGTGGAGCCGTACTGACATGGTTCAGGTGACCCACAGAACAGACACGACTCAGGATTAACGCAATTAACGTACTTTATTTGTTAACGTGAGTGATTGGGTGCGTGAGTGCGGTTATATGGTGTAATGTAGTGTAGTGCAATCCGTGTACTCCAGCTGGGCCTGCAGAGCACCATACAGACTGGCAACCCTGGAAAGAGACAAGGGCTGCTAGCTTACAGTTCACCCTATGCAGCACGTTAGATGGTACTATGCTTACTGTCAACGGATGTTGTAGTTGCTTCAGGTGGCGCGGAAGCTGCAGCCAGGGAGATAGTGTCTGCGGGCAGGTTAGTTGGAGGTGGGATAAGAGTCCGCTGCCTGGAGGGAGATGGAGGTCCACCGTTGCGGGCTCCGCCTGTGCACAGGGGAATGGACAGGTTTAGAAGCAATAATGCTTACTTGATCATTGGTCCGTGTGAAACCGACCCGGACGTCGTTCAGCGGGGCTTGGAAGCCACGGGCTGGAGAGTTCAGTGCAGGGAAGCACGGAGGCAGGGTGTGGCGTGATACACAGGAGAGAATCAGACGACTCCGCGCTCAGCACTGGTCCTGATGGAAATAAATAGGACCGCCAGAGATGACAGGCAGGTGCGTGCACAGGTGCCATGATTGGCAGCCATGACATAACTTGCCATTCAATCAAAAGCTTTAGATGCTTCCAAAAAGCACATAAAAAACTGCGGTATTACATCTATTATATTTACCAACTAAGAGATAGGGTGAGGAGCTCAGTCATCCGGGAGAGGCTCAGAGTAGAACCGCTGCTCCTCCACATTGAAAGGAGTCAGTTGAGGTGGTATGGGCATCTGATTAGGATGCCTCCTGGACGCCTCCCACTTGAGGTGTTTCAGGCACGTCCCACTGGGAGGAGACCCCGGGGCAGACCTAGGACTCGGTGGAGAGACTATGTCTCCCAGCTAGTCTGGGAACGCCTTGGTATCCCCTCTGAAGAGCTGGAGCAGGTGGCTGGGGAGAGGGAAGTCTGGGCTTCTCTGCTTGAACTGCTGCCTCCGCGACCCGGACCTCCGGAAAAGCGGTAGAAGATGGATGGATGGATGGATATTTACCAACTATTTCCTTTAATTTGTATATGCACAAATCTGTGCTGTTTGTTCTTTAAACCAAACTGGTTACCAGTAGTTGCTATGCAATCTTGAAGCTGATTCTGAAATATAATTTAAAAAAACCTTAGATAATATGCTTGCTAGAGCAATTGGTCTATAATTGTCTTTGCTGGATATCTTGCCAATTTTATCTTTAATTACAAGAACCAGCAACACTGACAGCATAGAGTCTGGTAATGTGCTATGCATTAAAAAAGAAGAAAAACAAATGGCAAGTAAAACCAAAAGTCTATGGCTGGCATACTTAAGGTGTTCAGCTGATATTTCATCAGGACCACTGGCTTTATTCCATGCCAGTTTTTCAGTGGCAGAATGAACTTCATCTGCTCTAATAACTACACTATCATCATAAAAAAACATCATTAATAACAATTTCTGCGCTCTCAATGCAGTTAAAGATATCCTCATAATAATTACTCCAGTGTTTTCAGCTCCAGTAACTCCATCAATACTTGATGGTAATGACATTTTACAGTTATTGATAGCCTTAGGCTGCGTGTCCACCAAACGTGTTTTTTCAGCTCCGGGCGGCTATTATCCATTCATTCTCTATATAGTCCAGTGTTTACAGCGCTGAGCGCCCACGGCGCTAAAACGCTCTCGGCGGTGGCCGTTTTTTGTCACGGCGCTCAAAGCTGAAAAAAGTTCAACTTTTCAGAGACTGCAGCAGAGCTCGTCAATGTCAGACCTAAGCAGCCAATCAGAACTGCTGCGTGGGCGGGACATAGGACGCCAGTACTCGTCTGTACTCAGAGTCCTGCTTTCCGTGTCATCATATTTCACATCCAGAGCTGCTAAAACATGTTTCCTGTCCATTGTTATTTAGAGACTGCTATTAAAAAAATCAGAAGAAAGTCTGGCCATAGGAAAGTGGAAGTGTTGAGCTGAGAGTGACAAGCTGTTGCTGGGATACAGGGCACAGGCTTTTTTTCCCCCACAGCGTCACGCACAAACGCTGAAAAAAAATGCTCAGGGCGGTCGGGTGACAAAAGACGCGTTTTGTGGAGACGCAGCCTTAATCTCTTTCCAAAAGCTGTAAATATTATTTTGTAAAAGCTTTCAGTCCATTGAGTCTGCTCTCATGGCCTGCTCATTTGTCTTAACAAAACAGGCAGCATTTTTATATCTTGCATTTACATATTTCTTATGATCACACTCTGGGCGGTGCCTTGGTTTTCCAGTTAAAACCCAGTTTTTAAAAGTATCTCTTGCCTCTGCATGGAGTTCTGATGCGTATTCGTGGCATCCAGGTTTACAGCGAAATTTCTTTGCTCCTTTTTGACATAATGATTTATAACTATTAACAAGACAATTTACAATTTTACCATACATTAAACCCAAGTCTCTAAGGTGATTTTGTTTTTTACAGTTCATATCACTGCACAAAACAGTATCATATGGAATTTCAATGGTGCATAAATTCTTATCAATTAAAAGATTATATGTCCGAAGATCTTTCTTAACTAAGTATCTTGCAAATACAAAATATCAATGATCTCCAGGAGCTTATCAATAACAAGACATTGTACTTTATCTCCATCACTCTGTCCTAAACGCAGGCCAGGTCGAGTTATATGACACCACCCTTAGAGTCATAAACCACAATCATATCTTCTCTGCAGCAGATGACCCCAGCCTCAGGCAAGCATACTCTTTCTGTAGCAGATTTCTTACTCTTTCTGTAGATGTTTTTATAGCCACTCCCTCTGTAGTGGATCTGGGTTTACGCACCTCATAGAAGCGCCTCACAAAGATCCTCTCAGGCCAGAGCTGTGGTTCATACATTTCACCCACTCCATGGCATTCAGCGGTAACTTTAAAAGAGCTGAATCAAGTTTGCGCAGTGCCTAATTTCTCACGATGATGATCTTTTTTAGGCCACTTGTGTGTAACAGAGCGCTGTGACAAACTTGAACAAAGCTCAAACAGCAGTTTTTTAGAATGCTTAATCCACTCCGATCCAAAGTGGTTTACAGCCAACACAGCCAATCATCTTGGCTTAGGGCAGCACGGTGGTGCAGTGGTTAGCACTGTTGCTTACAGCTAGAAGGTTCCTGGTTCGAATCCCCAGGTTGGCAGGGGTTGGAACCTTTCTGTGTGGAGTTTGCATGTTCTCCCTGTGCTGCGTGGGTTTACTCCGGGGGCTCCGGTTTCCTCCCACAATCCAAAGACATGCATGTTAGATTAATTGGCTGTTCTAAATTGTCCCTACATATCTGTTTCCTATAGGCCCTTAGAATAGAGGGTTAGTATTAGTGAAAGCGCTTTGAGTGGTCTTTGTGACTAGAAAAGCGCTATATAAGTGCAGGTTTGTTAGCTAGTAAAGTTTGCATTTTGACGACAAAGTTTAACAGTTCATCTTCAACCATTGTTTGACCATCGATAGATGTGTAAATCTATGGTTTTGTTCGAGTTTACAGAGAGCAACACCTCCTCCACCACTTGTGTCCACCATCTTGACAATACACTGACAGTGCAGTGCAGCAGATGCAACTACTAACCCTAACCTTCATTGTTGTGATGAAAGATGAAGTTCCCCTTCATCTCCAGTTTTCTAGCAGAAGCCTGAAGGTTTTGTTCCAACACTGACTGGCATTTGGAACAGTTCATAATTCCCTCTACCTTTTTTTTTTTTTTTTTTGTTACTTATTTGTACCCGTAGGTAGACTTGGTTTGCAGTTTGGTGACAAGCCACCGGCTGCTGGTCGCTGCGTGCGCGAGCGCCTTAAACCTACATGTTTTTGGTGTGCGGGAGGAAACCGGAGAAATCCCGGAGTAAACCCGCGCAACACGGGGAGAACATGCAAACTCCACACAGCTCACTGTTGGTCGGGGGCTGGGATGGAACCCACGATCTCATGATCCCCGCGGTCCCCCGGCCGAGGGTAAAACTGTGCTGTCACAGTGCTAAACCACTGCGCCACCATGCGCAGTGGTGGCGCAAAACCTTGACTAAGGCCCCAGTTTCAGCTGAAGAAAAACAGCCCCAAAGTATGATGCTGCCACCACCATGCTTCACTGTAGGTATGGTGTTGTTTTGGTGATGAGCAGTGTTGTGTTTGCACCAAATATACCTTTTGGAATTATGGCCAAAACGTTCAACCTTGATTTCATCGGACCATAACACATTTTTCCAAATGCATTTGGGAGATTTCAAATGTGTTTTTGCAAAATGTAGACGGGCTTGGATGTTTTTCTTCGTAAGATAAGGGTTCTGTCTTGCCACCCTAGATGGGAGATTGTTGTCACATGTACTAAACAGCCAGTACTTGCCAGAAATTCCTGCAGCTCCTTCAGTGTTGCTGTCGGCCTCTTGGCAACCTCCCTGACCAGTTTTCTTCTCATCCTTTCATCAATTTTGGAGGGACATCCAGTTCTTGGTAATGTCACTGTTGTGCCATTTTTTCTCCACTTGACAATGAATGTCTTCACTGTGTTCCATGGTATATTTAATGCCTTGGAAATTCTTTAGTACCCTTCTCCTGACTGATACCTTTGAACAAGGAGATCCCTCTGATGCTTTGGAAGCTCTCTGCAGACCATGGCTTGTGCTGTAAGATGTGACTACAAAAATGTCAGAAAAGCCTACTAGAAGAGCTGAACTTTATTTGGGTTTAATCAGAGGTACTTTAAATGGTGGCAGGTGTGTGCTGACTCCCATTAACATGAGTTTGAATGTGATTGATTAATTCTGAACACAGCCACATCCCCAGTTATAACAGGGTGTGCATATTTATTTAACCAGGTCATTGTAAGTTTTTTTTATTTTTCCCCTTGAAAGATTTCAGATTGTTTTTCAATTGGGTTGCACAGGTTATAGGTCACATTAATGGTGGAAAAAGTTTTGAAATGATTTATCTTGGTCTCATATTTTACATCACAAAAACCTGGCATTTGAATAGGGGTGTGTAGACTTTTTTATATCCACTGTATATCTATTTGCATGCAATTGCATATTTTAATGGAGGTGTGTCAAGGGAGGAGTCTGGTATTTCCTTACGTGCGTTCAATTTAAAGTCGATTGGGATGTACAAAGGAAATATGCTTGGATTCCTGTGTACACACACATCTGGATTTGGGGTAATATATGAATCCACATTACCAATGAACCCTCAGCCTAAGCTAAATTCAAATTATAACTCTTTTGAATGCTTAATTTTTATTTTAGCACACCCATCCTGGAAGTCAGAATGGCCTGTTTTATTTACCACAGTATATCGCCCTCCCAGTGCTTCTTTTGCTGAATTTACGTCTGAATTCTCTGAGTTCCTAGCAACCTTTGTTCTCAGTTCAGACAAGATTATCATAGCTGGCGATTTTAATATTCATGTAGATGTTGATAATGGTAGTCATAGTGTAGCATTTTTCTCCCTTCTAAATTTAACTAATTTCTCTGTGTGTTAGTAAACCAACACATCATCATAATCACATCCTTGACCTGGTCTTGGCCTATGGTGTAGAAATTGATGAACTGCTAGTCATTCCTCAAAATCCTACATTGACTGACCATTATTTGATAACTTTCAAATTCGTATTATCTGATTTTACAGCATCAAGCAGAAACATAGTTACCATATACTTACCTGATAGTGCTGTGGCTTGCTTTAAAGAATTAATCCCTTCAGCACTTACTCTATTACAATGTCTTAATATTATTAGGGGACAGCACTGACTGTTTTAGTCCATCAGAATTAGACCTTTTAGAGTATAGTACTGCAGCCTCACTGTGGACAACACTTGACTCCATAGCTCCTCTTAAAAAGAAAACTATTAGAAATAGGAGATTAGCTCTTTGGTACAGCTCCCACACTCATGAGTTAAAACAAAATCAGATCCTGTGAAAGGCTATGGTGTGTGAATAAGACAGAAGAATCATGTTCAGCCTGGAATGCCTGCCTTATCACCTATAAGAAATCTCTCCGTAATGCTAGGCAACAGTTCTATTCATCCTTGACAGAAGAAAATAAAAATAACCATAGAGTTCTTTTTAACGCTGTAGCAGTTAACCAAGAGCTACAATGCCATAGACCCCTGCATCCTTTCAACTCCTGGATTCATGCTGCACCTCCGCTGTCCACGTACGTACAACCAGAAACCTCATGTGATGAAATTTACGCCATCGTCTCCACTCCGCTAGTTTATGCAGGACTCTACCACGGACGACTGTGTGCAGCCCAAATTTTGTGACCGCGTGGCCTGCCCACAATCTGAACGCATTGACAGAGCATGCGCAGGACTGAATGTCCCATTCACAAGATGGCACTATCAACACAGCATACAAAGACAAAGTAGACAAGGAAGACAATGAAGAGGCGGAAGACGAGAATAAACATACATGAATCCTTTTGCAGCAGTAGCAGCAGCAGCAGCAGCAGCAGCTTGAGCGGAGAAGAGCACTGGAAAACGGTAATTCCTCCTTTCCTTGAAACAATGCCATTGTTGTTGCTACAAAAAAAAAAGTGTGTCACTCTTGTGTTTTATAGCCAGCGGACAAACTGGCGTGTTAGCGCATTTGCGCTACCCATAGGGCTGGGGTGAAACTACAAATAACAGTTGTGCACCTGCATCAACTGCTTGGCCTAGAAGATGACAAAAGTGAGCATGTACAACACTGCGTGTGCGAGGGGCTCATCCAAAGCGCAAGCGGACTAGAGGGGAAATGCAACATGAATAAGGCTTTAGTGGTGATGACTTTTTGAATTTCTGTAATGATAAAATTATCAATATCAGGAAGAATATTAAAAAAAAATGCTTCTTTAAAATACCAAGCCTCTGCCTAACACTGCTGTGCCCACAGGCTCAGAACTCTGCTTTTCTGATTTTTCTCTTAATAGTTTCAGCCTCTAAACTAAATATCTGTCTCTTACACCCAATCCCTGCTAGACTCCTGAAGGAGTCGCTACCTCTGATTAGTCTACCGTTTTTGACCATAATTAATATGTGACCCGTGCTGGCAAAATGAGTTGGAATGCGTACCGCGTCATTACAAGCTGCAGACAGGAGAAGTCATAAATCATGACTCTTCCTTTGTTTGCTAGCGGCAAGTCCCGGGGGGAAAAAACCCCATGAGTGTTTGGTATCATTGGAAAGCTTAGAAAACATACATTCTAAAAATACATGTTTTTTACGGATGATATAACTCCTGACCGATCAAATGTGAGTTTTAAACCTAGCCAAAATATAAACAAACCGTCTTTTTCCGGTGTCTGTTTTTGCGCACTTCCTACAAATTAAATATCATTTTGAAGGTCTTTCAATATAGAATATGGAAAAAACATTACCTCAGTTTTGATAATTTCCTCAGAGTGACTCATTTTGCCAGCACGGGTCATTTGAGCCCCTTTTCCACTAGTACCCACTCAACCCTACTCACTTTGACTCTACTCGCTTTGTAGGCTTTTCCCTTAGTACCTAGTACCTGGTACCAGGTGCTTTTTTCGTGCCTATTCCGCTGGGGTTCCAACCGGGCCGAGTTGGGCTGAAAATGTGACATCAACAGACTGCAGGCCACTGATTGGTCAGGTGTCAGGTGACAGGGTCACCGTCATGAGAGCGACGTTTGAAGGCTGAATTCAGAATCTCGAGACGCCATTTGCAAAGATTCATCCATGAACCGGCAAGCAAGCGTCAGTATAAACAGCGATAGAATGTAGAATGGCTTCACAGAAATCAACACTGCGGTCCAGCAGAGTTTTCTGTGCCTTTCGGCTGTTGAGAGAATCCAGAGGGGGGTAGACGGAGCCACCCAAAATGAATTTACAGCTGCGGGAGCACCCAGCAGTTGAAATCCATGATATTCAGATATAGAGGATGGTGAGTGATGTGATATGATGTGATATTATGCATCTTTTACGTTATTTATCCCAGCAGTGGAAAGTTCACTTTGAACAGACCACAACAACGTCGCTTGTGTGCAGATAATGAGCTAGCTAGTTAGCCGTCAATGCTAACTCCGTGCTCTGTGCTCTCCTTGTATTCTGATGAAATAAGCTAGTTGTAATCCTGGTGAAAAAGGAGGGTTTTTTTTTACATGTTGCACTTTTGTGCTGTGCATGTACTTAAGTTGTGTGTATTTGCATTCTAGAGTCTGACCAGCATCTGCTTTGACACCGACAACACAGCAATGTGTTCTAACTGGTAAGCTATATTAAAGTTGAACACCCCGTTGTTTTTAGTTTTAGAAGTGGTAGACAAAGTACTCAAATCCTTTTGCTTTTTAAGTTAAAGTATAGATAAAGTGCCGGTGCTAAAACTAAAGTAGCACAATTTCCACGTAATATAAAAGGGACTGAACTGAGATTTATTTGATTGTGTGAATATTAATTACAAAATAATCGAAAATGAATGACACATCCACTGTAAAATAAACTGTTTGTTTATTTATTGTATTTTTTTATCAGATCACTTGTGTGATCCTTTGTGAGTTATATTCATAAGAGTGTATGTTGCACTTTGGGGAATGGGAGTTGTTCAGTCATCAATATAATTTAGTTTATATGTGTAGTTTATAGTCTAGCGTCAATAAACACATGCAGTATTATAATAACAGGACACATTACAAATATTTGAGACCCAATGTAGTGCTTCCTTTTATATTTTAGCAATACAAGTACAAAACACCGCCCACACTTGAAGCCAGGGCAACACGGCGGTGACAGAGTGGTGGCTAAACTTTTATTTATAAAAATTACATATTTAGACTGAGCGACTCCATACTCGGAGATGCACACCCTCAGTTAAAGTATTAGATTCCATTCAACTGAATGTATCAACTCATTCTGATTGCTGAGGCCACAGTAAAAACAAATGATTTTAAACATAACCCAGCCCTTGTAAAATCTACTTTACTGAAGCACAGCTACATGGAAATTGTGGTTAAATACAACAACAGAGTACTTTATTGTCACATTCTACCACTGGATTTAGCAACAAGTGTATTTCCCAAATATGTTTTAAACTTGCTTTAATTAACCACCACCCATTTCTGTCTTTTGTCTAGGCAAGAGGAAAACGATCCACCCCAAACCGGACCTTCCATCACTATTTACAGAGATGCAGGCTGAAGATCTGCTGAACTGGGACCAGTGTGAGCAGCACATCCAGTTGCTTCTCAGTGAGGCAGCGTGGCCGGCGTATGTGACCCATTCTATTTTTTTTTTATTTATTTATTATTTTTTTTTACAGTTTGAATTTTTCACATTCTGAATAATCTGGAATTTGCTGCTGATTGTAATAAACAATTTAGTGACTTATGTGTTTGCATCATCATTTTCTATTTTGTCTGTTAAGGCACTGGTGGGAAAAGAGTCAACAGTACAAACCATTTATCTGTGACTTTGAAAATAATGACTCATTTTTAAGAAAAAGTAACCAAAAACAATTATTTTATTTACTGAAGACTGGACTGCTGGATTTGCCAGTGCAGAAAACACTGCACACTTTAGCGATAGTACCAGTATATGGAGGAATTCTGGGCCATATTAGCATCTGTATTTTCCAATAATGGGTTAGGGCAGGGGGTGTCCAATCATGTGCCATGGAGGGCCAAGACCCTGCAGGCTTTACCTCCAACCAGTGTCTTCAACAGCAGATTCCACTGAATTTCTTCCACTGACTGCTGATCAGTGAAAACACCTGCTGAAGAGACTGGGTAGAAGAGAGAACCTGCAGGGTCTTGGCCCTCCATGGCACATGATTGGACACCCCTGGGTTAGGGTTTAATTAGATTTAACATTTTAACGCAAACTGCTTTATGGTTCGTAATTCTGTTGACAGACTTATGCCAAACCAAAAGTGATTTCTCAAACTGCTGGATTGTTCTTAGGCAGCTTTTCCAATCTTTTAGTATTTAATTTATGTGACTTGGTGGTAACCTTCACACATAAAACAAAAGTGGACACAGATCTGCAAAAAGTGCAAAGGTTTATTGTCAAAATTCCCAGTGCAATACTACATGAATACATGTACAGTGGGGCAAAAAAGTATTTAGTCAGCCACCAATTGTGCAAGTTCTCCCACTTAAAAGATGAGAGAGGTCTCCAATTTTCATCATAGGTATACCTCAACTATGAGAGACAAAATGAGAAAAAAAAATCCAGAAAATCACATTGAAGGATTTTTGATGAATTAATTGGTAAATTCCTTAGTAGAATTCCTTAGTACTTCTCCAGAAGCAGAATGGCAGGAAGCCTTCACAAACACTGATCTTTTTATGAGCGTCACCTGACACTGATGTCAGCTGATCTGCGCTGATTATTTCTCTGATTTTTCAAAATGTCTGTAAAAGTCGGTCCAAACGCTAGTGTGAACCCAGCTTTAATCGAGGCTTATTTAGGTAAACTCTGCATAACTTACCCCAGCACTCAGGAACTCTTACAAACTGAGCTTAACTTTCACTAACGTTCATTTTCCAAACGTCAGCAAATTTTCAACAGGCTGAAAATTTTCAAAGTACACAACTTTCGCCAACGTTTGCCAACATACACCAACTATCATTAACTTTTGCCAGCAGAGCCAGACGTTTGCCAAAATGTCTGAAAAAATCGGTCCAAACATTGTAGTGTGAATCCACCTTTAGATCTGTCAAAAAAACCTAAAATATCTTGGCGTATGGGTGACATCAAACCATAAAGATCTTTAGACAGCTATCAACCTTTGTTAGCTAATTTGAAGCAGGACTTTGAATGCTGGGACCCGTTACCCCTGTCTCAAGGTGGAAGAATAAACGTGATATGGATGAATGTTCTGTGTAAATTTTTATACATTTTTCAGTGCCTTCCTTTTTTTTAAATAAAGTCCTTTTTCTCCAAATTAAATAATCAGATATCAAGTTTGATCTGGAACAAAAATACACCCTGAATTAAAAGAAGCATACTACAGAGACCCTGCTCACTGGTTGGGATGACACTCCCAAACTTTTTATATTGTTGTAACTTTTTATATTATGCAACTGTTCCGAAACATCTCAATCAGCATGAAGACGTGTATTGTCATTTCACACACATGCAAACAAATTAAATACTGTCAAATGCAAAAGTAATAAGCGTTTATAAAACATATACCTGTTGAGTCGGTACTGCAGAAGACCCGAGATCAAAACGTAGGCAATGCCTGTAGCTAGCTGGTAGCTAGTAGTTAGCATGCTAGTGATTTGGCACACTTTGCTCGCTTTTCTTTGCATTTTCAGATAAAACAAATAGTCCATCACCACAAAGGTATTGTGGTTTGTTAATCGAGACAATAAATCCAACTCTAGCATTGCCTATTCTCTTCTTCTTCTCCTTCTTCTTCTCGGTTGGAACAAACTGTTGTATAATAATAATTAGTACATTTTATACTACTTTTGATGTTCTGGGCACGGGCTCAGCCATATTGACTCCAAGGAATGAATTCAACTCTGTATTACCACAGCTCACCTGTCTTCACAAGTGAAAACCTGACAACACAACTACATGAGTACTTGTTAGACACGCCTTAAATTTCAGTTTTTCCAAGATGGAACCATCACATTACAACTAGTGACAAATCAGAAATGTTCACTGAAGGAGACCTAGTGAGATCATGGTGGACCCTAACAAGTTACAGGTTGTGTTTTTTTTTAAAGTATTTTTTATAGCCACTCCAGATAGACAATTCATGTGTAAAAGCACTGAAAAAGTAAAGTTTTCATCCTGTGTCCACTTTTAGACCTCAGGGAACCATGTTAGCATGTGGAAAATAATTTTGTTGAATCTGAAACAGATTCATCACATGTGAGTGTTCTGCATGTTTACATTAACTTTACATGTATTCATGCCACGTATTCACGTTCGGTCTGAATGCACCTTAAGAACTATTGGTTACCAGTTGGTGACTTTTTTGGCCAGTTAGTGTATTTATTCTTTCTGATTTTTCTATTACGAGAATTTTCTGTGTCTGTTTGTCCCTCCAGAAGCTCCACAGCTACAGGACTGTAAGGTGGAGGAGGTTCTCACTGTCCAGCAGCTCTGTAACCAGGAGAGGAACTCCACTCTGGACCAGGAGGAACAAGATGCTGCACAGTTTAAAGAGGAAGAAGAAGAACTCTGTAGCAGTCAGGAGGAAGAAGACTTTGGACTGAAACAAGAGACTGATACCTTCATGGTGACTCCTAATGATGAGGACAATGACAAGAGTGAAACTGAACCAAACAGTGAGCAGCTTCTCTTGCACAACTCTCCTGGCACTGGGAGGCAAGACCAGGGAGCAGGTAAAAATGTAAACCCAGGATCAAATAAACATGAAGAGCCAAAGCCAAAGAAGAGACTTCACAGAAACAGAAGTGACCGTAACAATGTAGACAACTCCTCCATGTCGGAGAATCAGTTTGATACTGACACAGGTGAAAAGTCTGTAAAATGTTCTGATAATGACAAAGACTGTAAAAATGAATCCCAGAAAGAGAAACATCACACATTTAAGTCACATGTTTGCAAGATGTGTGGGAAAAGATTCAGGAAGAAGAGTAATTTATCAGTTCATGAGAGAATTCATACAGGTGTGAAGCCATTTTCTTGTGAAACATGTGGGCAGAGTTGTTATCAACATCGTGATTTGAAAACTCACATGAGAATTCACACTGGCGAGAAGCCATATTCCTGTGAAACATGTGGGCTGAGTTTTAATCGACTTGATAGTTTGAAAACTCACATGAGAATTCACACAGGTGAGAAGCCATTTTCTTGTGGAACATGTGGGCAGAGTTTTATTCGGCTTAATAGTTTGAAAACGCACATGAGAATTCACACAGGTGAGAAGCCATTTTCTTGTGAAAAATGTGGGCACAGTTGTCATCAACGCAGTGATTTGAAAACTCACATGAGAACTCACACGGGCGAGAAGCCATTTTCTTGTGAAACATGTGGGCAGAGTTTTAATCGACTTGATAGTTTAAAAACTCACATGAGAATTCACACGGGCGAAAAGCCATATTCTTGCAAAACATGTGGGCAGAGTTTTATTCGACTTAATAGTTTGAAAACTCACATGAGAATTCACACAGGCGAGAAGCCATTTTCTTGTGAAACATGTGGGCACAGTTGTTATCAACGTCGTGATTTGAATACTCACATGAGAATTCACACAGGTGAGAAGCCATTTTCTTGTAAAACATGTGGGCACAGTTTTAATCGACTTAATAGTTTGAAAACTCACATGAGCAGTCACACAGGCGAGAAGCCATTTTCTTGTGTAACGTGTGGGCAAAAATTTACTACACGTGGTTATTTGAAAATTCATATGAGAATTCACACAGGCGAGAAGCCATTTTCTTGTAAAACATGTGGGCAGTGTTTTAATCGACTTGATAGTTTGAAAACTCACATGAGAATTCACACAGATGAAAAACCATTTTCTTGTGAAACATGTGGACAAAGTTTTAATCGACTTAATAGTTTGAAAACTCACATGACAATTCACACGGGCGAGAAGCCATTTTCTTGTGAAACATGTGGGCAGAAATTTACTACACGTGATTGTTTGAAAATTCACATGAGAATTCACACAGGTGAAAAGTCATTTTCTTGTGAAACATGTGGGCAGAGCTTTCATCGACTTGATAGTTTGAAAACTCACATGAGAATTCACACGGGCGAGAAGCCATTTTCTTGTGAAACATGTGGGCAAAAATTTACAACTTGTGGTTATTTGAAAATTCACACGAGAATTCACACAGGTGAGAAGCCATTTTCTTGTGAAACATGTGGGCAGAGTTTTAATCGACTTGATAGTTTGAAAACTCACATGAGATTTCACACAGGTGAGAAGCCATTTTCTTGTGAAATATGTGGGAAAAAATTTACTACACGTTATTTGAAAATTCACATGAGAATTCACACAGGTGAGAAGCCATTTTCTTGTGAAATATGTGGGCAGAGTTTTAATGTAAGTGGTACTTTGAAAACTCACATGACAACTCACACAGGTGAAAAACCGTTTTCTTGTAAAAATTGTGGGCAGAGTTTTAATCAACTTTATAGTTTGAAAAGTCACATTAGAATCCACACAGGTGAGAAGCCATTTTCTTGTGAAACATGTGGACAGAGTTTTAATCGACTTGATAATTTGAGATCTCACATGAGAATTCACACAGGTGAAAAGCCGTTTTCTTGTGAAACATGTGGCCAGCGATTTAAGCAATGTTGTACTTTAAAGCGACATGAGAACTCACACAAATGAGAGGCTGTAGTCTTGCAAAATATGCAGGAAACGCTTCATTCAGTGTTTTGGTTCATCACTGGAGAACTCACAGTTGAGGTGCTGTAGTCCAGTAACGTCTTTAGATCTTTATTTTCAGGATTAAGTCTCTTTTGTGTGAATGAATTGTTCTTTAAGTTTTTGAGGCTTTAATGTAAATATAAATTTTGTAAAAAAAAAAAAAAAGTCAATTATCAGATCATCTGCTTATTGACTCTGCTTTGGACCCTCAGACCTCTAATACAGGGTTACAAAAATAATTTTTTTGTAAGTTGCCTGTGTTTTTTCAACTGATTTAAAACAATTTTGCACCATCCAGTCCAAAAATTACATCCGTTTCTCTCGATCAGGTCAGGTTTTTATGCTAAGTTGATTTTTTTAAAAATCTGATCTTCTGACTAAATCGATTACATTTTTGTGACATTATCGGATGATTTTTAATATTTCTCGTCCGAAATATATTTTTAAGAGAAAAAATCATTTTCTAACATAATTTATTGATTAAATGTTACAAACTTTGATTACTGTAACTTGAATAGTAGACACTGATAAAGGTAAGTTCATGTAAATTGAATGTTATGTCATAATTGTTCAAAATTCCGAGCTTCAACTTCCATTTATTCAAACCTCTAGAATGCTCAGCGGCAGGGATGTCTCTCTTCAGTGTCCAACAGTAATCAGCCATCATGACAATTTACGACATCATGTCATAAACTGGCGCATGCAAACTCTTCAGAGTTCGAGAAATTTCAAGAAATAAAAAAAGAATTTTGCATCATATAAAGTGAAAATAGCCGTACATGTAAACAAAAATGTAAAAAACAATGTGGCCATAGTTCAAAAAGTTGACCTGATTGAGCAAAACCAATGTGATTTTTGGATTCAGCACATCAAAATTGTCCTAAATCAGCTAAAAAAAAAAACAGACAATAAATTTGGTGTTGACCTGTGTAATCTTTAATGTGCTGGATGCATGGACATCATGAACATTTTTGATGAGGGGGGCATTCTTGTCAGGGTCTGGAGTGTCCTCCCCACCATAAAGTTTAAATGGAATAGATGCCATTTCCTGCCTTTGTATATTTTAGTAGCTCATTAATTGATTGAATACTTTGTTTCGAACATGTAAATAAATGATCACTTAAAATAGCAAACAACAAAAGTGCATTGTGAACTGATGAACAAAGGAAAAAAGACACTGAAATGCCTTTCATATGTACATACAATAATGTGTGCTTGTATTGTGCAAATTTTCTTTTAGATCAAGAAGTTTTTTAGATCCATAAATACTCCAACTGTAAATGCCTTTATCTATGGAAACAGTGATTTCTTCTCTGAGTTGTGTTAATGCTAATGATGTAGACCAGTTTGCTCTAAATCCATATCGACTGTCAGAGAGTAGTTTGTGTTGGTCTTTAAACTTTTGTAATCCATCACTGAAGGGTTTTTGTTGAATTTTTGACAACTGTAGTTAGGTTAATTGCTTCAAACTGGGGATTCTAAATTGTCCTTAGGTATGACTGTGAGAGTGAATGGTTGTCTGTCTCTCTGTGTTGGCCCTGCGATGGACTGGCGATCTGTCCAGGGTGTACCCTGCCTCCCGCCCAAAGATGCTGGGATAGGCTCCAGCCCCCGCGCGACCCGAAAAGGACTATGCAGAAAAAGATGGATGGATGGATGGATGGTGTCAGAAGAGAAATCTGTGAAATGTGACTTGTCACTAGATTTATATAATGTAATGACCTTTGCAGTTTTAATTTTATTAGGAAATTGTCCCATTTGGAATGATGTGAGTTTGTTGTTTGGAAATTCCCTCAATGACCTATTTCACTGTTTTCATATCTGTGTCATCACAATCACTTGATGTTTTGTTTTAACATTTATTAACAATATCTCTATATTGTTGTACTTCAGTTGTTTTAATAAAGATTGAACTAAGATTTCTTTCTATAAAATCAATATTATTTGTGGATTTTTTTTTGCCAAGTTTCCACCAACACTTGCACAATATTTGTAAAACTTTCTGTTACATTTGTTGTTAATATTGTTATAATTACTCTTACTAGTGCATACCCGTGCATGCTCATAGAAAGCAAGTTTAAGCAAACATTTCTGCATGCCCATATAAAGTTACTGTTACCATGGCAACAGTAACCATGGTGAAACCTGCCTTTGATCTTTGATGTCACCACTCATTTAGTGATTCCTGCCTTTGTTCTGTGATGCCTGCATTTGATCTTTGATTATGTCAGAGTGCTGTGATCGTGAGTGATGCCTGCCTTTGATCTTTGATGATGTCGTAGCGAGTGCTGTGATCGTGAGCGATGCCTGCCTTTGATCTTTGATGATGTCATAGCGAGTGCTATGATCGTGAGGGATGCCTACCTTTTATCTTATAGCAAGTCCTATGATCTTTTTGCAAGTCCTATGATCGTGACATCATGACATCGTGACAGACAGACAGAGACCTACCTTTGATCTCTGACATCACCACTCGTTCAGTGGTGCCTGCCTTTGATCTTTGATGACGTTATAGTGAGTCCTGTGATCTTTTATGATGTCATTGATGCCTGTTGTTTGTTAATGATGTCTGCCTTTGATCTTTGATGTCCTATGATCGTGAGTGATGTCTGACTGATCACACACACAGATTTTCTTGAATCACTCTATACTATGGTGTCTATATGGCATCATATAGACATCATGTAGACATCATAGGCGATCCTATTTTCTTGAAACACTCTATACTATGGTGTCTATATGACATCATATAGACATGTAGACATCATAGGCGATCCAATGATCTTTTAGTGAGTCCTATGGTTGTAACAGACATTGTCAACACCGCCGCGGACACAGTCCAAGGACGGATAATTTTTTCACACATAAGGAGTTGTTCAGAACTCCTTATAAGAACTTATACAAAGATACAGAGTGATGATAATCAAGTCAGTGGCAGTAATGCACCTGTAAGCTGGTTGCCAACTGCCAATCAAATATAAAAGAAGACACGAGATTTCTTGAATTATATATAGAGTGATGTGAGTGTTACAATGATTTGTTAGGAGGATTACGCAAAAATGTAGCCCTTGAGCCAAGGATGAATCCATTAAATTTTGGTGGGGATCTGACATTGCATACCTCCACCAAGGACTTTGTATTTGTGCACCAGGATTACATAAAAACTACTGGATGGATCGGGATTGTGGCTCACATATTTTGACTGCATATGTATAAGTGCACAGGAGTGAGATGCTTAAGACTGCATGTGTTTTGTGACCTCACGTCTTTGAAGGAACAATACGTCTGGACCTCCTGGGGATAACAGCAGGAGGTGGAGGTGCCGTTGGTGAGGACTCTGAGAGGACTTCCTGACCTCCTGGGGTCAGATGGAGGACGAAGGGACTTGGGGGGAGAATTATTGTCGATGGGGGGTTTGACAACAATGTGATTCTGTTCTTTGATGTCCCAGGTATAAAAGGGGGGTTTGGGGGAGTTCGCTCTCTTTTTTCTGTTGAGAGAATGCTGGAGATGTGAGATCATCAATAAATCTGAATTGAGAAATAAATTCAGCCTCTTCATTTCACCTCTCCACATTGGTGACCTAAGACGTGCGATGTCCAGAGACAATTCCCCCGGACCAGACTCGTCAGGAACCACCCGAGCAAGCGCGGTCTCGGTCAAGCTACCAGAGTTCTGGCAGGACAACCCAGACTCGTGGTTCCTCCTTGCCGAAGCCCAGTTCGCACTTGGGGGAATAACAGCAGATGACACCAAATTCTACCACATCATCGCCAAGCTCGACAACCGTACAGCCCGATACGTGCGGAGTCTGGTGCAGCAACCGCCCGCTGGCAACAAATACAGCGGGCTGAAAGCTGCCCTCATCCAGTGTTTCACGCCCTCAGCCGAGGAGAGGGCTAGGAGGCTCCTAGCTCTACACGACTTGGGAGGACGCAGGCCTGTCGACCTGATGGAAGACATGCTCCAGCTGAGAGGCACAGACAATGATGATTTCCTCTTCACACACATCTTCCTGAGAACCCTTCCATCGCAGGCGAGGGCGACCCTGGCAGGCACGCGTTTCGTGACCCAGCGGGACTTCCGAGCGCTGGCCCGAGAAGCGCAGCGGATCCTCGACTCCTGCGAGGAGCAGGCGGCCACCGCAGCAGCGGCAGACCTCGGCGCGGCGGCCGGGAGCAGCGGTGGGCCAGAGGCGGCGGAATCGGTCCCACCAACAATGGCAGCAGCGAGGTCCCGACGCAGCGGAGGAGACGACCTCTGCTTTTACCATCGGAATTTCGCAGAGAGGGCGCGCAAGTGTGTACCGCCGTGCCAGTTCAAGAGCTCGGTAAACGCCAGGACCGGGAGTTGTTGGCAGCATCGGCCCTCGGCGAGCGAAACAAGCTGCTCTACCTCACGGATGCACGCTCTGGGCGGCACTTCCTCGTGGACACGGGCGCCCAAGTGAGTTTCATCACCCCAACCTACGCTCACATATTTTGACTGCATATGTATAAGCACAGGAGTGAGATGCTTAAGACTGCATGTGTTTTGTGACCTCAGCGGGACTTCCAAGTGTCACATCTCGCCGCTCATCAGCGGCGCCAGCTGTGCGCACACCTGCGCCTCATCAGCGGCGAGGGATTTAAGCCGCCTCGCCCTGGGCTTCGGCCTGAAGCCGTCTGTTCTCATCGGCATCTCTTGCTGCAAGGAACCCCCTTCACCAAGCAAGATATACGTAAGAATCTCTTACCTTTTCCTCCCAGCCTTCTCCCCTGTGCACAGGTGGATTCCCCGGCGGTGGACAACATTCTCCAGCCGTCATCTCCTCGCTGCTGCATCAGGCGCTCCAGGTCGCTGTCTACCGGGCTACGCCCTTGCTCAACGCCAGCCACTTGCCCAAACCAAGTAAGCCAGCTGTTATTGTCACAATCTCCTGTATTGGTGTGGTGCCCGTTACCCTTCTCCCTCTGCTTCTCCCATAGGGTTGTCCGGCTGAACAGCTTCCTGCCCCCGTGCCTGACGCAGACGCCACCACCAATACATCCACATATCACAGACACGCAACCACACACACACTTGTTGTTCAATAAACTGTTAAACCTATTCTGAGCCTGCGTGTGTGTCTCCTGAGCCGTGCATTATGTCAGTACGGCTTCAGCAGAGCGGCTCGGCGGACAGCGGGCTCACACGCCGTCTCACCACTCTCGAGGCTCAAATAAATTTGATAGTTTATCAGCAACAGGTGATGCTGAATCAATTAGTTAAGATCACTCACCGGTTAGATCGCCTGGACCTCCCGCAGCCGTTCCCCCCGGCTCGTCAGGGAGGTGCAGCTCCCGCCGCTCCGGTGGCCGGTCAGACTGATCCCGGGTCGCCAACCCAGCTCACGCCCATTCCGACCCCCGCCCGCTTTAGCGGACAGCTCGGCGGAACGCGGGGGTTCATCATGCAGTGTGAGTCGGTGTTCTCCCGCGTCCCTGGGGATTTTCCCTCAGACCACAGCCGAATTGGCTATGTGGGAAACCTCCTGGAGGGGCGGGCACTCACCTGGGCTTACGCCGTTATGGCGAAGCCCAGCTATGCCAACCTCTCCTACGGCCAATTCGTGCAACAGTTCCTCGACGTGTTTGATCATAGTCGTCGGGATAGTGTGTTAGTTGATCGCCTTCTCTGCCTTCAACAGGGAGGTCGGTTAGCTGCAGACTACTCGATCGACTTCCGGGTCATTGCGGAGGAGGTTGGCTGGAATGAGCCCTCGCTCTGCGGCATCTTCCTCCGCAGTCTGAACTCTGGTCTGAGGGATGAGCTGGCTGGTCGCGATATTCTGGGGAGGCTTTCGGAGCTGATATCACTAGCGATTAGTTTGGATAACAGGCTTCGCGAGCGGTCTTCAGAGCGGAAGTCTGCTTCTCGCTCGTGGGGAGGCCCGTCTCGCCTGTCCCAAGCTCGCCCCCTGGCGTCGCCACCGCCAGACTCCTCCAAGAAGTCGGAGGCGAAGGCGGTGGTCCGG
Source organism: Pholidichthys leucotaenia (assembly GCA_020510985.1). Classification (NCBI taxonomy): domain Eukaryota; kingdom Metazoa; phylum Chordata; class Actinopteri; order Cichliformes; family Pholidichthyidae; genus Pholidichthys; species Pholidichthys leucotaenia. The sequence continues at coordinate 38,567,536 of CM035841.1, read as the reverse complement.
TCAAAGCTCCATCTAGCAGAGAAACAACGCCGCCGGGAGTTGGGCCTCTGCATGTATTGCGGAGGCAGTCAACACCCTGTGGAGCATTGTCCAGAGAAGCCGGTTAGGGGTCCGCGAATCACTGTAGGGGGCCTTGCAGATTCTAACCGGTCGAGTCCCCTCACTCAATTGACGCTGCCCATCCGATTCTGTCATAATCCCACAGGGCACCTCACCCATGCACTGGTGGACTCTGGCGCGGAAGGCAGCTTTATTTCACAGAGCCTGGCAACCTGATTGGGCATCCGTTGCCATACCCTCAAGTCTCCTCTTGCCCTAGTAAATCTCTCCCGTGTTTCCCTGGGAAAAGTAACACACCAGACCATCCCTGTCCCTGTAATTATCTCTGGAAATCATTGGGAGGAGATCTCCTTTTACGTCCTACCAAATTCAGTGTCACCCATCATTCTTGGATACCCATGGCTCCGCTTCCACAATCCTGTCCTGGACTGGAGGTCCGGCAGAGTGTCCGCCTGGCGCTCCTTCTGCATGAGCACCTGCTTCCAATCCGCTGCCTGCGCCCCATCCTCACCTCCTACTCCCAAGGACGCCGCGCCCCCGGATCTCACCCTGGTGCCCTCGGAGTTCCACGACCTGGGTATGGTTTTCAGCAAATCCAAGGCGATGTCTCTTCCTCCGCACCGGCCCTACGACTGCGCTATAAACATCCGCCAGGGGGCACCCTTACCCTCGGGACGTCTCTACAGCCTGTCTGCGCCGGAGAAGGAGGCCATGAATACTTATCTGAAGGAGTCGCTGAGTGCTGGAATCATCCGTCCCTCGTCATCACCATAAGGCACTGGGTTCTTCTTCGTGGGCAAGAAGGATGGCTCCCTTCGTCCCTGTATTGACTACCGTGCCCTTAATGACATCACGGAGAAGGACTGCTACACCTTGCCCCTAATGGACACCGCCTTCCACTCCCTCCAGGGGGCGACTTGGTTCACTAAGCTGGATCTTCGCAGCGCATACCACCTCGTCCGGATCCGGGAGGGAGACGAGTGGAAGACAGCCTTCCGTACCCCGAACGGCCATTTCAAATACCTGGTTATGCCGTTCGGGTTGACCAATGCTCCAGCCGTCTTTCAGCGCCTTATTAATGACGTCCTCCGGGATTTCATCGGCCTGTTCGTGTTCGTCTACCTGGATGATATCCTCATCTTCTCCAGATCCAGGGACGAGCACCGGGTCCACGTGAGGTGGGTCCTTCAGAGGCTGCTGGAGAACCGGTTATATGTCAAGGCATAATGGGCTGCACGGTGGCGCAGTGGTTTAGCACTGTGGCAGCACAGTTTTACCCTCGGCCGGGGGACCGCGGGGATCATGAGATCGTGGGTTCGATCCCAGCCCCCGACCAACAGTGAGCTGTGTGGAGTTTGCATGTTCTCCCCGTGTTGCGCGGGTTTACTCCGGGATTTCTCCGGTTTCCTCCCGCATACCAAAAACATATAGGTTTAGGGCGCTCGCGCACGCAGCGACCAGCAGCCGGTGGCTTGTCACCAGACTGCAAACCAAGTCTACCTACGGGTACAAATAAGTAACAAAAAAAAAAAAAAAGGCAGAAAAGTGTGAATTTTACGCTAAGACTGCGTCCTTCCTCGGGTTCGTCATCTCTCATGACCAGGTGCTCCCGGACCCAGCGAAGGTAAAAGTGGTGGTAGAGTGGCCCACTCCTACATCAAGGAAGCAGGTACAACAGTTCATCAGGTTTGCCAATTTCTACCGCCGCTTTGTCCCAAACTTTGGTGCCATCGTCGGTCCTCTGACCCGCCTCACCTCCCCTAAGACCCCGTTCCGGTGGACTGAAGAGGCCGCAGCTGCTTTCCGGGCGCTGAAGGCGGAGTTTGCCTCCTCCCGGGTCCTCAGCCAAGTCGACCCCGCGCTGCAATGCATCGTTGATGTGGATGCTTCGGACACGGGGGTGGGGGCGGTGTTGTCTCAGCGGTCGCCTGCCGACGGGACCAAACGGCCCTGCGCCTTCTTCTCTCGGCGCTTGTCCCCGGCGGAACGTAATTACGACGTGGGGGACAGAGAGCTCCTCGCCATCAAGCTTGCGCTTCAGGAGTGGCGTCACTGGCTAGAGGGGGCTGCCCTGCCGTTCGTGGTCCTCACCGATCACAAGAACTTGGAATATTTAAGAACTGCCAAACGTCTGAACGCCCGCCAGGCGCGTTGGTCCTTGTTCTTTGCCAGGTTCCGCTTCAACATCACCTTTAGGCCTGGCTCCAAGAATGGTCTGCCCGACGCCCTCTCTAGGCAATTTGCCCCTGAGGCATCAGAAGACGGAGTCCACACCATCTTGCCCAGGTCATGCATCGTGGGGGCCGTCTCGTGGGACATCGAAAGCAAGATCCGGAAGGCGCAGGAATTGAAACCAGACCCTGGCGGCGGACCGGAGGGGAGGCTTTTTGTGCCGTCCACTGTCCGGAGGGAGGTCATCCACTGGCTCCACACATCTAAGCTCACCTGCCATCCTGGGTCCTCCCGGATGATCGACTTACTCCAACGATCCTTCTGGTGGCCGGGTCTGCGGAGGGATGCTGCCCGCTACGCCCGGGCCTGCCCCGTCTGCGCCACCAGCAAATCAGGTAACGCCCCTCCCGCGGGCCTGCTCCAGCCCCTGCCCGTCCCTGGCAGGCCCTGGTCGCATATCGCCCTGGACTTCGTTACCGGTCTCCCTGTCTCCAACACCTTCGACACAGTCCTGACCATCGTAGATCGTTTCTCCAAGGCTGCTCACTTCATTCCATTACGGGGGCTTCCATCTGCCTTGGAGACGGTGGACCTCCTCATCCAGCACGTGGTCAGGCTGCACGGGATTCCGGTAGACGTGGTCTCGGACCGGGGCCCCCAGTTTTCCTCGGAGGTTTGGAGGTCCTTCTGCAACGCCCTGGGAGCCAAGGTAAGCCTCTCCTCCGGCCATCACCCCCAATCCAACGGGCAGTGTGAGCGGACCAATCAGGAGCTGGAGGCTGCGCTCCGCTGCATCACTGCATCCAAGCCTGCGTCCTGGAGCACACACCTCGCCTGGGTGGAATACGCCCATAACACTGCCCGCTCTTCTGCTACCGGGATGTCCCCATTCAAGGCATCCCTAGGCTACGACCCCCCTCTGTTCCCTACGCAGGAGAGTGAGTTGACTGTCCCCTCAGTTCGGGCGCACCTCAGGCGGTGCCGCTCCATCTGGTCTTCGGCGCGCAGCGCACTTTTACGCACGGCAGAGCGCAATAAGTCTACGGCGGACCGGCACAGGAGACCTGCCCCTGCCTATCAGGTAGGCCAACGTGTCTACGTGTCTACTCAGGACGTCGTTTTAAAGGGTGAGAGGAGAAAGTTGGCACAGCGTTTTATGGGCCCATACCCCATCACCAGGATTATCAACCCGGTGGCTGTGCGTGTGGCTATTCCCCCCCCCCTCCGCATCCATCCCACCTTCCACGTCTCCAAGGTGAAACTGGCAGTCTCCGACCCCCTTTGCCCTCCCCCTGCAGCGCAGCCCGCGCCCCGGATGATTGATGGCCATCCGGCCTGGCCAGTCTGTTCCATCCTGGACTCTCGGCGCCGGGGTCGTGGGTTACAGTACCTAGTGGATTGGAAGGGCTACGGTCCTGAACATAGGCAATGGGTGCCTTCTTCGTTTGTGTTGGATCCGTCCCTCATCGCTGAGTTCCACCGAGCGCACCCGGAGAAACCATCGCCAGGAGGCGCTGCTAGAGGGGGGAGTACTGTCACTTCTCGCCGCTCATCAGTGGCGCCAGCTGTGCGCACACCTGCGCCTCGTCAGCGGCGAGGGATTTAAGCCGCCTCGCCCTGGGCTTCGGCCTGAAGCCGTCTGTTCTCATCGACATCTCTTGCTGCAAGGAACCCCCTTCACCAAGCAAGATATACGTAAGAATCTCTTACCTTTTCCTCCCAGCCTTCTCCCCTGTGCACAGGTGGATTCCCCGGCGGCGGACAACATTCTCCAGCCGTCATCTCCTCGCTGCTGCATCAGGCACTCCAGGTCACTGTCTACCGGGCTACGCCCTTGCTCAATGCCAGCCACCTGCCCAAACCAAGTAAGCCAGCTGTTATTGTCACAATCTCCTGTATTGGTGCGGTGCCCGTTACCCTTCTCCCTCTGCTTCTCCCATAGGGTTGTCCGGCTGAACGGCTTCCTGCCCCCGTGCCTGATGCAGACGCCACCACCAATACATCCACATATCACAGACACGCAACCACACACACACTTGTTGTTCAATAAACTGTTAAACCTATTCTGAGCCTGCGTGTGTGTCTCCTGAGCCGTGCATTATGTCACCGAGCGCTGGCCCGAGAAGCGCAGCGGATCCTCGACTCCTGCGAGGAGCAGGCGGCCACCGCAGCAGCAGCAGACCTCGGCGCGGCGGCTGGGAGCAGCGGTGGGCCAGAGGTGGCGGAATCGGTCCCACCAACAATGGCAGCAGCGAGGTCCCGACGCAGCGGAGGAGACGACCTCTGCTTTTACCATCGGCGTTTTGCAGAGAGGGCGCGCAAGTGTGTACCACCGTGCCAGTTCAAGAGCTCGGGAAACGCCAGGACCGGGAGTCGTTGGCAGCATTGGCCCTCGGTAAGCGAAACAAGCTGCTCTACCTCATGGATACACGCTGTGGGCGGCACTTCCTCGTGGACACGGGCGCCCAAGTGAGTTTCATCACCCCAACCTACGCTGACCGGCTGGCAGGTCCCCGTGGTGATGGGGCGACGGCGGCGAACGGCTCGAGCATTAAGACCTTCGCCGAAAGGACTCTGCTTCTGTCCTTGCACGGCTGCACTTATGAATGGACTTTTATTATAGCGGCGGTGAGTTTCAACATGTTAGGTGCTGATTTTCTGTGCTCACATGGGTTGTTAGTTGATCTTGCCAATAGGCGCCTGGTTAATGCACTCTCCTTTTACTCCATTCCTTGTGCAGCTCGAGTGTCCCCGCCACCAGCACAGACCAACGTCGCCACAGCAGGCGGTAAGTTTCACACACTCCTCACCCAGTTTCCAGCACTCACAGTTCCCACCTTTTCGGCAACAGTTGCGAAACACAGGGTGGAGCACTTTATCACCACAACTGGCCCCCCCGTCTTCGCGAAAGCTCGGCGCTTGGATGCAGCTAAACTGTCCATAGTGCGCGAGGAGTTCGCCAATGTGGAAAGGCTGGGCATCATCCGCCGTTCAAACAGCCCATGGGCCTCCCCACTGCATATGGTCCCTAAAGCTGACGGCTCATGGAGACCTTGCAGTGATTTCCGCAGGTTAAACAATGCCACAGCGCACGACCGCTACCCAATCCCACACATTCAGGATTTTTCGGTGCATCTGGCGGGGGCGCGCATTTTTTCTAAAATAGACTTGGTCCACGGTTATCATCAAGTCCCAGTGCGCGCCGAGGATATTCCCAAAACAGCGGTGATAACCCCGTTTGGACTTTTTGAGTTTTTACGCATGCCGTTTGGCCTCAAAGGCGCCGCGCAAACCTTCCAACGCATGATGGATGCCGTGTTACGCGATCTCCCTTTTGTGTTCGTCTACCTGGACGACATTTTGTTCGCCAGCACATCCGAAGAGGAACACGAAAAACACCTCACAGCAGTTTTTCGGAGGTTGGGAGAGCACGGGTTAATAATCAATCCAGCTAAGTGCCAGTTCGGGGTGGCGCAGATCGATTTTTTGGGGCACCGCGTCTCCCCAGAAGGGGCGGTTCTGCTACCGGACAAAGTGCGCGCAGTGGCAGATCTTCCCCGGCCTCAAACGGTCAAAGCACTACAGGAGTTTTTGGGAATGGTGAATTTTTATAACTGTTTCCTCCCCCACGCAGTGCAGCTCATGCAGCCACTATATGCCGCGCTTAAAAAGCAAAAACCCTCCAATGCAATCGAATGGTCCCCGGAGCGGGAGCGCGCATTCGCGGAGGTAAAAAAAGCCCTGGCAGATGCTGCGTTGTTAGCTCATCCAGACCCAACGGCCCGCATAGCGCTCACCACTGATGCGTCAGATTTGGCCATAGGGGCGGTTGTGGAGCAGCACGTTGCCGGGGTTTGGCAGCCGCTGGCCTTTTTCAGCAGATCCTTGCGCGAAGCCGAGCGAAAATACAGTGCGTTTGACAGGGAGCTGTTAGCGCTCCACTTAGCCATTCGCCACTTCCAATTCTGGCTAGAAGGTCGGCGTTTCACCGCGTTTGTCGACCACAAACTGCTCACTTTTGCGATGGCCAAAATTTCGGATCCTTGGTCGGGCCGGCAGCAGAGGCAGCTGGCCGCAATTTCGGAATTTACTACTGATATTCAACACGTAGCGAGTAAACTCAATGTAGTGGCAGACTGCCTCTCTCGCGCGGTAACAGCACCAGTCCGCGCAGAGGTAGATTATACTACCGCAGCTGCAGAGCAAAATAACAGCGCGGAAGCGCACGCGGCCCCAGTTCACGTGGGGATAGATTATGCGGCCATGACAGCGGATCAGGGTAGAGATGCGGACGTGTGCACGCTCCAGTCTGGACCAACAGGGTTAAGGCTGGAGAGCAGGAGCTTGCAAAATGGTTACCCCCTCCCCCCCAATCTGCGATGTCTCTACCGGGCGACCGCGCCCGGTGGTGCCGGCCGCTTGGCGCCGCCGCGTTTTTGACTCGGTTCACTCCCTGGCACCCCCGGGGGTGCGCGCGTCTGTGAAAATGGTAGCAGAAAAGTTTGTTTGGCTGAGCCTGTGCAAGCACGTGAAAGAGTGGGCAAGAGCCTGTATGGCTTGCCAGCGGGCCAAAATTCACAAGCACACAAAAGCCCCCTTAGAGCCGTTTCACATCCCGGCCAAGAGATTTGATCATCTACATGTCGACCTCGTGGACCCCCTACCGTTGTCACAGGGGTTCACACATCTTTTGACAATGGTGGACCGAACCACGCGTTGGCCGGAAGTGGTCCCACTGGCATCGACCACGGCTGCAGAGGTGGCCCGCGCATTTTTGACGGCTTGGATAGCGTGTTTCGGGGTTCCGTCGGATATTACGTCTGACAGGGGACCTCAATTTGTGTCTGAGCTTTGGTCAGCGATGGCCCACAGCTTGGGTGCGACAATTCACCGCACTACCGCTTACCACCCCCAGGCTAATGGCTTATGCGAGCGTTTTCATAGATCATTGAAGGCAGCCCTCAGAGCGTCGCTTACGGATGCAAATTGGGTAAACAGACTACCATGGGCTTTATTGGGGTTGCGTTCTGCGCCTAAAGAGGACTTAAAGGCCTCCCCAGCGGAGTTGGTTTTTGCGCAGCCTCTCCGGCTGCCAGGCGAGTTTCTGCCAGATCATCCGGCGCCAGGGCGTCCCCCAGCTCAGTGGTCACTGATCGGCACGGGAGCGGACATGCTTCCGGGCCCTGTTCATCACACTTTTCCACGTGTTTTTGTTCCCAAAGCTTTAAAAAATGCCGAATTTGTTTTTGTCAGGCACGAGGCTATGCGCCCAGCCCTGCGCCCACCTTACGATGGCCCATATAGGGTGCTGGAAACAGGTGATAAGCATTTTGTGCTAGATTTGGGGGACAGGAGGGAAACATTTAGTATAGACAGACTAAAGCCTGCTTTTGTGATGAACGACAAGTCTGTACGGGTGGCGAGGGCTCCTCGACGTGGCAGACCCCCCAGGAAGCATGTCTTGGAGCCCCCGCAGGGATCAAATAACTGTTCTCATCCTCAGTTAGCAGATTCACTGCAAGATGGCGCCGCAGGGGCTGCGAAGCCCACTTACAGCAAGTTTGGAAGACGTTTGAAGCCCAGACTGCATATGGACTAATATGTGGTTTTATCATGTTGTGTGGACTATGCTGGTTCCAAGGTTGTCATAGCCAGGAGCGGCACTGGGGTTAAGCTCCCAGTGCTCATAAAATGCTCCTTATGGCGTGCGTCTCGAAAAGCCTCTGACAACTAAGTCCAACTCCTAGCCTGCCTGTGTGGTTTAGTCTCTAAGCCCGGCGGAACTGCTTTTACTAATAGGAGAAGGGGCGAGGGCGGATCTCTGGCGCCTTAAAACCAGATGCTTCGGGTAGATGGTGACTCATCAACCTGGGAAGGTAGCCCATCTAGGGGAAGGTAAACCCTGATTTCAAACCTCTGCTGCCTTGCGGCATACCCGGTCACGGGAAAGGCTTCGGGAGTCAACCCTGAGGAAAAATCCGGAGTCGGAGCCCCTAAGGCAGTTCTATGTTGTGCTCAACATCGTTCTGGCAGCTCCTGCAACGGCGCTGGTGCCAAACTGTAGCAGCCCTGCTGTTCCTTTGGATTCATCAGTGATGTGGAGAGGGGGGGCATGCTGCATGGGCAACATCTTGTCCTCCATATCTTCCTGCCCAGGCTTGAATCCTACCAACGCCCAACGCTGGAAGGTAGAACACCGGATCACTGGAGAGGACACTCCAGCTTCGCCTTTGGCGTAGACAAAACACGGGGAATGACAGTTACCGGTTATAAGCCACTGCTCAATTGACATAGAGCGTGGCGCCAGGGGTTGTTCCCGACGGTGGGAGGGATCATCAGATCTCACTGGACAGCTACCGCCCACCTCAAGCTGGGCAGCCCCCAGCCAATAAGGTGTTGTCCTGCCACAGCTTGCTTTCCTCATTGGGTGCATGGGGATAAGGAGAAATCCAAACAGCAGGCTTAGAACCTTCGCACCAGGCAAGACAATAAAACAAAAGAGACCAACTCTAAAACTGGGAACTTGGAACGTCCGCACTATGATGACAGGACTCGCTGCTAACCTAAAGGACATCAACGACACCAGGAAGACTGCCATCATCAATAATGAGCTGAAGAGACTGGGAGTGGATATCGCCACTCTCCAGGAAACACGGTTAGCTGATGCAGGCACACTGAGAGAGAAGGACTACACGTTCTACTGGCAGGGAAAGGGCAGTGACGAACACAGGGAACACGGAGTGGGCTTCGCAGTGAAGAACACTTTGCTGAAGATGGTGGAACCGGGCAGCACTGGCTCTGCACAACTCCTCACCCTCCGCCTGAACACCACTGAAGGCCCAGTCACCCTCGTCAGTGTGTATGCCCCAACACAGACAGCCACACCAGAGGCAAAAGACAAGTTCTACGAGAATCTCGCAACAACTGTCAGGATCATCCCCAACTCTGAACAACTCATTCTCCTTGGAGACTTCAATGCCAGAGTGGGTGCTGACCACGACTCCTGGCCCTCCTGTCTTGGACCTTTTGGCGTGGGCAGAATGAACGACAACGGACAGCGGCTGCTCGAGTTCTGCACATATCACGATCTGTGCATCACAAACTCGTTCTTCAAGACCAAGCCCCAACACAAGGTTTCCTGGCAACATCCGCGCTCAAAGCACTGGCACCAGCTAGACTTGATCCTGACCAGGCGCACCTCACTGAAGAACGTGCTAATCACCCGTTCGTTCCAGAGTGCAGATTGCGACACAGACCATTCATTGGTGTGTTGCAAGGTCAAGCTGCAGCTGAAGAAATTCCATCGTGCTAGACAACCTGGAAAGGCACGGATTGACACCAGCAAGATGGTCCAACCAGAACTTGTTGAGCAGTTTGCCTCCACCTTTGAGAAGGAACTTGGTGTACCACAAGGAGGAGAATCTGCAAAGCAGAAGTGGGAAGAGCTGCGAAACACCATCTACCGCACAGCCTTGGCTACCTTTGGGAGGAAGACCTCGAAGTCACAGGACTGGTTTGATGCCAAGTTGACCAAGATGACCCCCGTCATTGAAGCCAAGCGCTCAGCACTTGCTGAGTACAAGAAGTACCCAAACGAGAAGAATCTCCAGATTCTCAGGGCTGCGAGAAGCAAAGTTCAGCAGACTGCTCGGCGCTGTGCCAACGAGTACTGGACTCAGCTCAGCCAAGACATTCAAACCGCTGCCATAACAGGGAACATCCGTGGTATGTACGATGGCATCAAGAAAGCACTTGGTCCGGCTCAGAGCAAGACGGCCCCCCTCAAATCCTCCACTGGGGAGATGATCACAGAGAAGAACAAGCAGATGGAGAGATGGGTGGAACACTACTCCGACCTCTACTCTAGACAGAACACCGTGACACCGTCAGCCCTTGATGCCATCGACTGCCTGCCATCCATGGACGAACTTGACGCCGAGCCAACCATCGACGAACTCAGTAAGGCCATTGATAGCTTGGCCGCTGGCAAGGCACCCGGCAACAACGGCATACCCCCTGACCTGATCAAGCACTGCAAGACCGCCCTACTGCTGCCATTGCATGATGTCCTCTGCCAGTGCTGGAAGGAAGGTGCCGTACCACAGGACATGAGGGACGCCAAGATCATCACCCTCTACAAAAACAAAGGGGAGAGAAGCGACTGCAACAACTACAGGGGCATTTCCCTCCTCAGCGTTGTTGGCAAAGTCTACGCACGAGTTGTTCTCGTTCGTCTACAGAAGCTTGCCGAACGTGTCTACCCCGAGTCTCAGTGTGGCTTCCGCGCTGAGCGATCGACGGTAGACATGATATTCTCCATCCGCCAACTCCAGGAGAAATGCAGAGAACAGAACATGCCTCTGTACGTCGCCTTCATCGACCTCACCAAAGCGTTCGATCTGGTCAGCAGAGAGGGCCTTTTCAAGATCCTGCCAAAGATAGGATGCCCACCAAAGTTGCAAAGCCTCATCGAATCGTTTCACACCAACATGCAGGGGATAGTGCAGCACGATGGCAACGTCTCAGAGCCATTCAACATACGCAGCGGAGTGAAACAGGGCTGTGTACTTGCGCCAACCCTCTTTGGGATTTTCTTTGCTATGCTCCTGAGGCATGCCTTCAGCACAACAACAGAGGGAATCTACCTGCACACAAGATCTGACGGCAGGCTTTTCAACCTCGCCCGCCTGAAAGCCAGAACCAAAGTACGCGAGGCTCTAATCAGAGACATGCTGTTCGCAGACGACGCTGCAGTCGCAACCCACACACAGCAGGAGCTTCAGACCCTGATGGACCGCTTCTCCCAGGCATGCAAGGACTTCGGGCTTACCATCAGCCTGAAGAAGACTAACGTCTTGGCGCAAGGCACGGAAGCACCACCAACCATCACCATTGATGACTACAAGCTGGAGGTCGTGAATCAGTTCACGTACCTGGGGTCCACGATCAGCAACAACCTCTCCCTTGATACAGAGATCAACAAGAGGATTGGAAAATCAGCCTTCACACTCGCTCGCCTCACCATACGAGTGTGGGAGAATCCCAAACTCTCTGTCAAGACGAAGATGGCAGTGTACAACGCCTGCGTCATCAGCACACTGCTCTATGGGAGTGAGACGTGGACAACATACGCCCGGCAGGAAAAGAGACTGAACTCCTTCCACTTGCGCTGCATTCGCCACATCCTGGACATATCCTGGCAGGACAAAGTGCCCAACACAGAAGTTCTGTCCCGCGCCGGCCTTCCCTCCATGTTCACTCTACTCAGGCAGCGCAGGCTCCGCTGGCTAGGCCACGTTCACCGTATGGAGGATGGCAGAATCCCCAAAGACGTCCTCTATGGAGAACTGGCAACTGGCAGGAGAGACGTTGGCCGCCCACAGCTGCGCTTTAGAGATGTCTGCAAGAGAGACATGAAGGCCCTGGATATCAACACAGAGCGCTGGGAGGACCTTGCAACGGACCGCTCCAAATGGAGAGGCACCCTGACCAGACAGCTCAAGGCGGGGGAAGAGAGACTGACTGCTGCAGCAGATGAAAAAAGGACCCGCAGGAAGAACCGCCACAGACCCAGCAGCACGGAGACCACCCACAAGTGTGACCTGTGTGACAGGGACTGTCATTCGCGCATCGGCCTGTTCAGCCACAGGCGGTGCTGTTCCAGCAGAGTAGACGTTTAGGATTCTCTTCCATGGTCATCACAGACCGACGGAGGCCGACGATCTAGTGGACTATGCTGTATTGTTTCATTCTTCGACGTTTGGGGGGGGGGGGGTTATGTGGCTCACATATTTTGGCTGCATATGTATAAGCACAGGAGTGAGATGCTTAAGACTGCATGTGTTTTGTGACCTCACGTCTTTGAAGGAACAATACGTCTGGACCTCCTGGGGATAACAGCAGGAGGTGGAGGTGCCGTTGGTGAGGATTCTGAGAGGACTTCCTGACCTCCTGGGGTCAGATGGAGGACGAAGGGACTTGGGGGGAGAATTATTGTCGATGGGGGGTTTGACGACAATGTGATTCTGTTCTTTGATGTCCCAGGTATAAAAGGGGGGTTTGGGGGAGTTCGCTCTCTTTTTTCTGTTGAGAGAATGCTGGAGATGTGAGATCATCAATAAATCTGAATTGAGAAATAAATTCAGCCTCTTCATTTCATGCTCTCCACAGGGATGAAATTTTCACCAGAGGTGGTGGTCCTTGGGCTGGAGAGGAATCCATAACATTTTGGTGATGATCCGAGAATGCACACCTCCACCAAGGCGCTTCTCACAGTGTGTTAGCAAGAATCCTCCAAATCTACTTTGATGCAATTTCCACCAGAACCAGCTCGTGGCCTCCACACAGACCAATGCATTATGTTTTGGAGGTGATCCATGAGGGACGGAAGGAGCCTTGGCGGAGGTATTGTGGGGTATTTTTTTTTTATAGCTATTTGACTTAAAAACATAGGTTAATGGATAACTTTAAGAAATGAATTCTTCTATTATGGTGTAAAACTGCATTGGTGTAGTCAGTTTGATCTTAAGTTGAACTGCACACATGCACAGGAATGTGGATGGCTGCCAAGTCTTGGAGCCATCAGCAGGAGCGAGCACCTGAGGCCCCACAATGAGTGACTCTCAGGTGCTGCACAGCAACTTACATCAAAGCAAAGTGTCAATAGTGATAAGCAATGTGGTCAGTAATGTGGTGAGCTCAAATCACATCGTAGCAGCTGTGAGCATCTTCTTGCTGTACTACAGCTGTGAGCAAGGCATATTCAAGGAGAGTTGACAATGATCTGTAGTACAGTCAGCAATGATGAATATTACTGTGATATCAAAGAGAGCTATGAGGCCTACTTGGCATGTTTTTTGCAGTGCTATGACATTGTAGGCCACCTCGCATACACTTCAAAGGATGGGGCCTCATGAGATAGTTGTCTGCTTTAGCACTGCATGTACTATAAGAGTAAACTGTCAGTAAGGAATGGTATGATTCATAAATGTCACTGGGCCCCAAGCAAACAATCACTTATGTAATAAATCCTCAGGGGGCTCCAGCTGATGGTCCCTCCGACAGTATAGAGAATGGGCATTGATGTCATGCTGTGCTGCATTCTGTGCCATTGTCGCCATCGTCATGGTCAGGCTTCTTTGTTTACCTGTAATCTAGGTAACTGCTAATGTGAACAAACATACGTGCAATGGAACGGAGCAAACCAGATAATTCAAATTCCTTATTCATAGAAGCTGAATAAGGAAGGAAAGGAGCACTACCTCTAAAAAATTGAAGAAATGAATGGGATCAATTGATATGAGCACAAGAAATGGACCACGGATCTCGACCATATGCCTGGAGTCACGCTGTCAGATGTGTTTGCCTACCTGGTTTGTGGGGTGAGCGCATAAACCCATGAGCAATTTAAAAACTATAAATCAGAGGCTCATGTTCAATCAACCAACAGATGGTCCAGCTGCCTCAAATATTCTGGGTGAATGACCAGAAAAACATAATTTAATACAAAGGTAAGCAGTCATTGTTTCTACAAAGTCAAAATACGTTGAGATTAACGTCTAGCATACACAAAAATTATTTCTAACATATGTGTAATACTCTTTAAACCTGTGTGTAACTGATTGAACAGGTTTCTAACTTACAGCTAGCATATAATGGTGTATTTGCCACATTGGTTCACAGGAAAAACCCATACAGTGATCTGCCTGCAGCGCATACACACACACAGTCCAACAATCCTATGGAAAAAGCTCATTTCAGCGGCTTGTATCCGCCATCTCATTCTTTTGGTCATTACCCAAAGCTTATGACCCTAGGTGAGGGTAGGAACATACTGTAGATTGACCGGTAAATCGGCAGCTTTGCCTTAGAGCTCAGCTCCCTCTTCACCACAACAGACTGGTACAACGTCTGCATCACTGCAGATGCTGCTTCGATCCATCTGGCAATCTCTCGCTCCATTCTCCTCTCACTCGTGAATAAGACCCTGAGATACTTCAACTCCTCCACTTGGGCCAGGAGGCTGTCCCCAACCCGGAGAGGACAATCCACCTTTTTCCAGCTGAGGACCATGGACTCGAACTTGGAGGTACTGATTCTCATCCCAGCCGCTTCATACTAAGCAGCAAACTGTCCCAGTAAGACCTGTAGGTCATTGCTGGATGAAGCCAACAGGACAACATCATCTGCAAACAGCAGAGATGAGATCCTGTGGTCACCAAGCATGACAGAAATCCTGTCCATAAAAATTATGAACAGGATCGGTGACAAAGGTCAGCCCTAGCAGAGTCTACCTCTCACTGGAAATGAGTCCGACCGAGTTTTGGCAATATCAACCAAACTCTCATAATGGTCATATAGAGACCAGATAGCTCGAAACAACAAGCTCGATACCCCATACTTCCGAAGCACCCCCACAACAACAACAAAAAAACCATCAAAAACACAAGGGACACAGCTGAATGCCTTCTCCAAATCCACAAAACACATGTAAACTGGTAGGGCAAACACCCATGAACCCTCAAGGATTCTTGAGAGGGTAAAGAGCTGGTCTGATGTGACACAGCCAGGCCGACAACCACATTGCTCCTCCTGAATTTGAGGTTCCACCAATGGCCACACTCTCCTCTCCAGTACCTTGACATAGACCTTCCCAGGGAGGCTGAGGAGTGCAATCCCTCTAAAACTGGAACACACCCTCTGGTCCACCTTCTTGATGAGAGGAACCACCAACCTGGTTTGCCATGCCAAAAGCACTGTCCCCGACCTCCACACAATGTTGCAGAAGCGTGTCAACCATGACAACCCTACAACATCCAGGGCCTTGAGGTACTCAGGGCAAATGTCATCCGCCCCCAGGGCCTGACCGCTGAGCAGTTTTTTAAACACTTTGGCGACCTCAGCCCCTGTGACGGGGGAGTCATCCCCCTCGTCCACAAGCCCTGCTTCCTCTATGGAAGGCGTGTCAGTGGGAATGAGGAGATCCTCAAAGTATTAATTCCACCACCCGACGATATCCCCAGCTGAAGTCAGCAGCACCTCATCTTACACAGTCATGTGAAAAAAATTAGGACACCCTGTATATGCCTGTGGGTTGTTTTTTTTTTTAACATATTTGGACATATTGATATTGAATGTCAATGTTAAAAATACTGGGAGATTCATGTAATACAACTAAACAATTAAAAATGTATTAAAGACTTTCTTCACATTTTATGTAAAATGTAGTTCTAAACAAATAGTGAGGAATAAATTAGGACACCCCCTGCATCTTTTTTAGGACACCCCCACATTCATCCCCACTTAAAATGGCCAAAATAAATGCTAAAAAATGCAAATAAAAACAAAAATAAGGTTAGACATAGATATGTGAACATTTCTTAATAAAGAACTGAATATTTAATTGGGTGTCCTAATTTTTTCACATGACTGTATCAGGGGTGTCCAATCATGTGCCATGGAGGGCCAAGACCCTGCAGGCTTTACCTCCAACCAGTTTCTTCAACAGCAGATTCCACTGAATTTTTTCTCACTGATTGCTGATAAGTGAAAAATACCTTCTGAAGAGACTGGGTAGAAGAGAGGACCTGCAGAGTCTTGGCCCTCTATGTCACATGATTGGACACCCTTTCCTGATATTATGGCTTCAGTGGACTGATTACTGAATTATCAACTCTTAAATACAGTGGGTTATTTTGCAAGATTAGGCAGAATTATCTGAATTGAATATATGTAGTAAAAAAAAAACAGCTGTCAGTAAGTTTAATGTGATTTAGCTAAGTTACTAGGTGCCGTACACTTTACTCCAAAACCTTTCAAGTTAGGAAACATTTTCTGTGTGTGAATGTAAATACAACACATTAGTGCTTCTCAGTAAATTTGAATATTGTCAAAAAGTTATTTTTTTTAATAATTCAGAAAAGTAAACTTTCATATCTTCAATATTCATGACAGGCACAAGGAAATATTTCAGTCATTTTTTTTATTCAATTTTGATTACAGTTTTTGAAATTAAAATGTAAATCATGATATTCTGTTTATTGAGATGTACTAGTACATGTGTATATACAGTATCTCACAAAAGTGAGTACACCCCTCACATTTTTGTAAATATTTTATTATATCTTTTCATGGGACAACACTGAAGATATGACACTTTGATACAATGTAAAGTAGTCAGTGTACAGCTTGTATAACAGTGTAAAATAACTCAACACACAACCATTAATGTCTAAACCACTGGCAACAAAAGTGAGTACAGTGATCCCTCACTTATCGCGGTTAATGGGTTCCAGAACCGACCGCGAAAAGTGAAAAACCGCGAAGTAGCGTCACCCCTAATGACGTCACCCATAAATAACACATACGTTCATTCTCTCACTCTCTCTCATAT
Organism: Pholidichthys leucotaenia; assembly: GCA_020510985.1. Classification (NCBI taxonomy): domain Eukaryota; kingdom Metazoa; phylum Chordata; class Actinopteri; order Cichliformes; family Pholidichthyidae; genus Pholidichthys; species Pholidichthys leucotaenia. Next base: position 38,550,912 of record CM035841.1, on the reverse strand, counting down.
GATACGTGTGTGTGTGTGTAAGTGTACATACATACGTAGATGTAAATAAAGTGTACATAAATATGTTTTTAGAACTCTTTTATTTTTATAACAAGATACGTAACTCAAGATGAAGATGATTTACGTACTGCACAGGTTAATGAGAGCTTTACTGCTCCTCAGGTGACGCCTCATCGTCAGGTGCTAGAGGCGCAGGATTGTCGAGGGCAGCTGCAGGAGGCGGCGTAGTGGCTCGACGGGAAGACTATTTCACACAAAAAGGGACAAGAGAACAGCGAAAAGTTCCACGCTGCGAGACTAGCAATAAAGAACAATGAATGCGGTCTTCCTTCGGTGGGTATGGGCGCTCTGCAGGGACAGAAGCTGGGTAAAACGTCTCGGCTAATCAGTTTGCGAGGTAAAACGTCTCGGCCAATCAGCTTGCGAGATTCCCGAGCAGTGAAGAGGTGGGCGGAGAGGAGTGGAGCGGTGGTCAGAGAGGTGGATTTTGAGTTGAGCGGCTCTCCGTGTTGATACCTGATGTTCTAATGTAGTCTCCCTGCCTTCTGCTAGCGCCCGCCCATTTTTTCTCAATTTTGAATTTTTGATGAATATTTCTGAAAAATCCGCGATGCACTGAGGGCGCGAATGGTGAAGCGCGAAGTAGCGAGGGATCACTACACCCCTAGTGAAAATATCCAAATTGTGCCCACTATTGGGCACAATTTGGACAAATGGCCAAAATGGTGGCCGTATTTTGTGTGGCCACCATTATTTTCCAGCACTGCCTTAATTCTCTTTGGCATTGAGTTCACAAGAGCTTCACAGGTTGCCACTGGAATCCTCTTCTACTCCTCCATGACGACATCAAGGAGCTCGTGGATGTTAGAGACCATGCACTCCTCCACCTTCCGTTTGAGAATGCCGCACAGATGCTCAATGGAGTTTAGGTCTGGAGAAATGCTTGGCCAGTCCATCACCTTTACCTTCAGTTTCTTTAGCAAAGCAGTGGTCATCTTGGAGGTGTGTTTGGGGTCGTTATCATGTTGGAATACTGCCCTGCAGCCCAGTTTCCTCAGGGAGGAGATCATGCTGTGCTTCAGTATGTCACAGTACATGTTGGCATTCATGGTTCCCTCAGTGAACTGTAGCTCCCCAGTGCCGGCAGCACTCATGCAGCCTCAAACCATTACACTCCCACCACCATGCTTGACTGTAGGCAAGACACACTTGCCTTTGTACTCCTCACCTGGTTGCCATCACACACGCTTGACACCATCTGAACCAAATAAGTTTATTTTGGTCTCATCAGAACACAGGACATGGTTCCAGTAATCCATGTCCTTAGTTTGCTTATCTTCAGCAAATTGTTTGCGGACTTTCTTGTGCATCATCGTTAAAAGGTGCTTTCTTCTGGGACGACAGCCATGCAGAACAATTTGATGCAGTGTGCGGCGTATAGTCTGAGCACTGACAGGTTGATTCCCCACCCCTTCAACCTCTGCAGCAATGCTGGCAGCACTCATACGTCTAGTTTCAAAAGGCAACCTCTGGATATGATGCTTAGCAAGTGCACTCAACTTCTTTGGTCAACCATGGCGAGGCCTGTTCTGAGTGGAACCTGTCCTGTTAAACTGCTGTTGTTAGGCGTTTTCCACCAAGACGGTTCCAGTGCTTAATTGGAGTCAGAGCCTGACTTGGCACCAGTTCTTTGGTTTTTGACTGGCTAAGCACTAGTCCCAAGGCTCTCAAAAGTGGTGCTAGCTTGGCCCTAACTGCTAGCTGGGCCAGCGCTAAGAACCAGTTGACGTTGTTAACATCCCCTGCCATGGGTGTGGTTATCTGACCAGCTTCAAAACATTACTGACCGTCATATTGCATTCTAAACAGCAGAGCAGGCGATGGATTCCAAAACCAAACAGATTTGGAGTGAAGAGGAGACACATTTCTTGGCTCTGTCCCTGGCTCTATGGACATGAGCAGAAGTAAAAGATAAGCTGGAGGGGGCCACTCATCTGATTAGGCCAGCCAACCAGACCATCCTAACTGCCATGGATGAGTCCATACAACAAACTGCTCAAAACGCTACTGGTAAGTGTATTGTCTTGTGCTGGGAACATCTGGCTGAGGCCCTCCTCGAGGAGGTTTTCAACTCCCACCTCTGGAAGAACTTGGACCACATCCCAAGGGAGTCTGGAGACATGGATTCTGAGTGGGCCATGTTCTCCACCTCCATTGTTGAAGCGGCTGCCCAGAGCTGCGGCTGCAAGATTGTCGGTGCATCTCATGGTGGCAACCCCCGAACCAAGTGGTGGACACCAGTGGTGAGGGGGGGCATTAAGTCACCCTTATTGTCATTCAACCGTACAACCAATCATGTACAGTAGAACAAGATTGTGCTTTACCTATCTACAGTGTCAAATCACACACACCCCAGTGCAGAATCAGAGGGCCGCTGCCATGCAAGGCGCCACCACAGATTTCCCTCCTGCATTCCATTATTGCTGAGCACCAAGCTGGATGGCAGGAAGTTCCACTTTTATATGGTCTTCGGCATGACCCGGCTGGGATTTGAACCCCTGCCTCCCGGGTGTGGGGCGGATGCTCTACCAACTGAGCCACCACTCCGGTCACTCCGGTCACCACTCCTGTCATTAAGCTGAAGGAGTCCTATCAAGCTTGGTTGGCTTGTGGGACTCCCAAAGCAGCTTAGGTGTACCGGCAGGCCAAGTGGAGTGTGTCTCGGGTGGTTGCTGAAGCAAAAACTCGGGTATGGGAGGAGTTCAGTGAGGCCATGGAACAAGACTTTCGGTCGGCGTCGAAGAGATTCTGGCAAACTGTCTGCCGGCTCAGGAGGGGGAAGCAGCTCCCTGTGCACACTGTGTATGGTGTGGATGGGGCGCTGCTGACTTCGACTGGGAATATTGTTGAGTGGTGGAAGGAATACTTTGAGGATCTCCTCAATCCCACTGACACACCTTCCACAGAGGAAGCAGGGCTTGTGGATGAGGGGGACGACTCACCCATCACAGGCGCTGAGGTCGCCAAGGTGGTTAAAAATCTCTCTCCTCCGGGGCTGCCCTTTGTCACCTATCCTGTTCATAACTTTTATGGACAGGATTTCTAGGCACAGCCAAGGATTGGAGGGTGTCATGCTTGGTGACCACAGGATCTCATCTCTGTTGTTTGCAGATGATGTTGTCCTGTTGGCTTCATCCAGTAATGACCTACAGGTCTTACTGGGATGGTTTGCCGCTGAGTGTGAAGTGGCTGGGATTAGAATCAGCACCTCTAAGTCCGAGTCCATGGTCCTCAGCTGGAAAAAGGTGGCTTGTCCTCTCCAGGTTGGGGACAAGCTCCTGTCCCAAGTGCAGGAGTTTAAGTATCTCAGAGTCGTGTTCACGAATGAGGGGAGGATGGAGCGAAAGATTGTCAGACGGATCGGAGCAGCATCTGCAGTGATGCGGACGTTGTACCGGTCTGTTGTGGTGAACAGGGAGCTAAGCTCTAAGGCAAAGCTGTCAATTTACCGGTCAATCTACATTCCTTCCCTCACCTATGGTCACGAGCTTTGGGTAATGACCGAAAGAATGAGATTGTTGATACAAGCGGCTGAAATGAGTTTCCTTCGTAGGATTGCTGGACTCACCCTTAGAGAAAGGGTGAGGAGCTCAGTCAACCGGGAGAGGGTCAGTGAGGAGCTCAGTCAATGGGGAGAGGGTCAGAATAGAACCGCTACTCCTCCACATTGAAAGGAGCCAGTTGAGGTGGTATGGGCATCTGATCAGGATGCCTCCTGGGCACCTCCCACTTGAGGTGTTTCAGGCACGTCCCACTGGGAGGAGACCGCGGGATAAACCCAGGACTCGCTGGAGAGACTATGTCTCCCACTGGTCTGGGAACGCCTTGGCATCCTCTCTGAAGAGCTGGAGCAGGTGGCTGGGGAGAGGGAAGTCTGGGCTTCTCTGCTTGAACTGCTGCCTCCGCAACCCGGACCTCCAGAAAAGTGGTAGAAGATGGATGGATGTATATATATATATATATATATATATATATATATATATATGTATGTATGTATGTGTATATATACACATATATGCATTAAGGGTGTAACAGTACATGTATTTGTGTTCTGATTTTTCTTTATGGCACCTTCGGTTTGGTGCAGAGGTGTACTGAGGTCCCGCACGGACCATGTTGAGTAACAGACAGGAACTGCCTCATGCCATACTTGTAAGCAAAGTGCAGCCCAGGGAACATCATGGCTGGCTGTACGTAGAAGCCAGAGCTTGAAGACCCTTTTCACATGTCTGTTGTCTGGGAACACTTCAGCTTTCCGGTGAAATATGTCAACTGACCAAGATAAGTGAATAAGACAAAAACAGCATTGGATATGCTTTTGGCAGTATGTTTAACTTGTTAACTCATTTGAAACAGCACCACACAAGCATGCAGCACAAAAAAAACCAAACAAAAAACTAGTGCAGTACAAGCACAGCTTCCAGTGGCATTTAAACAGCCTCTCCAGGGCTTTTCAGATTGAGCCAAAGCAATAACAAATGCCACTGGTGTTTTTATAACAGCGGATCTAAGGCCAAATTCAGTTATTACGAACACCGGATTTAAACACATTGTTGTGTCCATAATCCAACATACAAATAAGCAGGCTGGAGGTGCAACAAACCTAACTTTATTAACAACTAGAAAAGCACTCGGAGAGCGCAGACCTCCGCCAAGCGGCACAGTTCCCCCCATACAGTGTTTGTGTGTACGTTTTCAGATTCCCTGAGCATGAAAAGATATGAGTAGCAATTGGATTCACAATGATTATTTGTTTATTTGACATGGATAGTGCAATAAACAGACAATTAATGAATGACAATCAATGTGATAGTGATAGGATTAGTGGTTCAGTAGTGTAAAATGGGGCTATAAGGGACGGCGGGTTAATAAGGGACACTTTTCTGGGAAATGTTTTAAATGTAATTCTGCTTTTTTTATTTTGAGCAGGACGCTGAGTTGTGTTGTTATTGTCAAATATCCATGAATCCTTCATCAAATCTAGGCGGAAGCAAAATTAAAAAAGCAGAATTACATTTAGAAAAGTGTCCCATATTACCCCGCCGTCCCTTATAGCCCCGTTTTACGGTAGTAAAAGCATTGCCTCCTTGGCGGAGGTAATAAACTGAAGTGTTGGTGTGTCCATCTCCTCCACTGACGGATGCAGATTGGTTAGACAGGTTGCCGTGGGTTTTATATTATATTGGGGTTGCGCTCCGCGGCAAAACAGAATTTAGAGTCTTCCCCGGCAGAGAGGTCGTTTTTACGCAGCGCCTATAGCTGGGCGGGGAATTTGTGGCAAATAATGGGGCGGCGGACAGGTGTCCGTGTCAGGTTTTGCAGCGTGGCGCAAAAGCAGGCACGCTGGCGGGCCCAGGGCAGCAGTGTTTTCCGCGTGCTTTTGTGCCTAAAACGTTGAAGAACGCGGAGTTTGTGTTGGTCAGACACGACGACCAGCGCAATGTGCGCAGCGCCTATGGCTGGCACAGGCACACTGAGGGTTCGAGGCCAGCAGTGTTTTCCGCATGCTTTTGTGGCTAAAACGTTGAAGAAGGCGGAGTTTGTGTTGGTCAGACACGACGCCCAGCGCCCTCCATTGCGCCTGCGCACATGTTGAAAATGGCCCTATGTCACAGTGTTGAAAAATGCTTTAAAAAAAATTCCTGTATCCAGACGGTGAACCGGATCACCCCCAAAATTTAATCAGTTCTTCCTTGTACCATTTCCAACAACGCCTGAAAGTTTCATGCAAATCCGTCCAAGACTTTTTGAGTTATCTTGCTAACCAACAGACAAACAGACAGACAGACAAACAAACAGACAGACAAACAGACAAACACACAAACCCTGGCAAAAACATAACCTCCTCCTGGCCTTTTCGGCCTGGCGGAGGTAACAATAATAACAGAACTCACAGCGCTCGTAACAGGCCAGAAGGTCGACGGTGAAAGAGACCAGGTCTCTTCCGCCTAGGTCCTTTATACCGAAGGTGACACCACCACCGGAAAGGCGGGCCATCACCTCCCACTACACCCAGGATGCCGCCATGTTTCTACACCCAATTTAATATGTAATATTTCCCTCCCTGCAGAAAAAAAACAGCAGACACACCAATTAAGCCCTCCCAAAAATTTACGACCTGACTCACGCACTAAGCATCAAAATACAAAACACAAATATACAAACCTATCCATGCACACAATAAATAATGCTAGAATGGCCAGGTGGACTGCTGGCTCACCCCTACACAGCCTGGCGGGTTATTCTGCCGCCCCAAACCTATCAGTCCAAAATAAAAATGGCCTTGTTCCTAAAATCCAAAATAAACCCATTATAAATTCTATATGCACACCTGAAATATTTACAACACACCAAACTACAACGAACAACATTCACATCCTTACCAGTGGCCCCCACCCCAACACACCCACCCTGTAATTCGGGCACATCACAACAATCAAAATTTACAGTGTTGGGCACACTAAATCACACTATACCGTTCTCTTACATATATTTTCTTTCTTTACACATATCCAAACACTCGGGGCACCCACACCCAATAAGTCCATGTGAAAACTATAGACAACATGACATGGGACCATAAAATTAAAACCCACGTTAGAACACACCCAGTCACTTCACAGAACCGGTGGAGGGGCCACCCCTTGGATTACCATCCGGTGGATCCTACCCAGAGCGCCGTCTCTTGGCCTCTGGAGATGGGCTGCACGGCCGTCTCTTCTTCACCATGCGTCGCAGCTCATTGGGGTGCCTCCACGAGTCATCAGAAAACCCCAGCTAGCTGTCACTCCGGGTAGCCATCATCTGCAGCCGCCCCTGGCCATCTTGCTGTTCACGTCTCTTGTGGATCCCTCTCAGCCGAGCTTCAACCCTTGGCTGGACCTCGTCACCAATGCGAAGGGGAACTCTGTCAAGCTTCTTAGGACCACCATGTCACGAACGAACCTCCTTCTTGGAACTGACCGGTTCGCCAACCCGGTCTGAAATCTTCCCCAAAGGTTGTCGTTTGGCACGCTGTGAAACCGCACCAGTTGGTCTCGCCCCACTCTCCTTCTTCTTCAGCGCTGGCACAGCCCCTGTAGCTCCTTGCTCACTGCTCCCACCGGGACAAACTCCAGAAGTCAAGGACGCTGCCGTCTTGGCTCCAACCGCCATCCTGAGGGTCCCGCTGTGCCATCCAGTTCCCACATCAAGGGCAAATTGGACACTGGCATCGGGTCCATCCCGGGATGACATCTCATGGTGCTGGACCTGTACCCCTCTCATAATGCCAGACCAATCACTGTCCCACACCGCGTTGTCTTCCACACATGGAACAGGTCCCACAATCGGCAGCCCGACCACTCCTCTCCGGTGTTGTTGGCGATCGAAAACCCCAGGCCGTAAACATGTTGCACCCCATGATGTTCGACCCGGTAGCAGTCACCACAAAATGGACGCTCGCCATCACTGCTGACTTGTACCTCGCCGCCAACTCCACGGACCCCACAACAGCCAGCTTCATCCCGCCGTAGCCGAAGTAGGATGTAGACAGTTCTCTTATGCGGTAGAGGGGAAACAGACTCCTTACCGTGGACCAATTTAACACTGAAGCCACTGCTCCCGTGTCCACCATCAACGGCACCTCAATGCCATCCAGCAAAACAGTGCAGTAAATACATCCATCCATTGCCGGGGATACTATTTGAATAACCGTAGGAGTCTTTGCAGAGGAGCCCGCTTCTTGTCTTCGGTCTCCTCGCCCAAAATTCTTGCAGGCCCTGGCAAAATGATGTAACAAGCCACATTTGCCACAGCGCTTGCCCTTCACCAGACACTCTCTGGACTTATAGCAATGTCTAGTGGACCCACAGCCGTAACATCTTGGCGTCCCCGGGGCAGACCTAATCTTCACAGTGGAGGCATATTCCTCTTCATCTTCGCTGTCTTCATTCGTGAGGTCCAAAGTCAGTGCTTTTAACCGAGGTTCATCTTGCATCGGCATGGACCTCCCCCGAGGTCCCTCGCTATTGTTTCCGCTGCCTCGAATTGTTGTACTACCTTGATAGCTGTGGCTAACGTCAGTTCGCCCGGATACGTCAGGAGTCTCGACGGTGCTGCAGGACAGCGTACATGCTCCACTAGCTGGTCCCGGACCATCTCCTCTTTCAGGGCTCCAAACTGGCACTCCTCCGCCAGCTGACATAGGTCCGCAACATAGCGCTTCACCAACTCTCCCGTCCGCTGGTGGTGGTGCTGGAACGGGATGCACTGGACTATGATGTTCTCAGGGGCGTGAAAATAGCACACCATTAGCTCCACACAGATTACCAAGAATTCTCTGGCCCTCCATGCCAAGGTTATGGACCAATATCGCCCTTGCATGCAGCTTCCCGAGCTTGCCGAAGTTAAGGGCTACCAGGTAGTTCCTAAACGCATCATACCACGGAACCCAGGGCACGGGCGGCTCGCCTGGGGCCTCCAAAAATGGCCGAAAATTGGTACTAGCTCTCTCCATAACGGTGTTCTCCTCGTTGCCAAATGTTGTGTCCATAATCCAATATACAAATAAGCAGGCTGGAGATGCAGTGAACGTAACTTTACTAACAACAATAATAACAGAACTCACAGCACTCGTAACAGGCCAGAGGGTCGACGGTGAAAGAGACCAGGTCTCTTCCGCCTAGGTCCTTTATACCCCAGGTGACGCCACCACCGGAAAGGTGGGCCGTCACCTCCCACTACACCCAGGGTGCCACCATGTTACTACACCCAATTTAATATGTAACACACATGCTGAAGGTAACCAAGTCCCAGTATGAAGTTCCTTGTTGGGCCCACTTCAGCCAGAAAATAATACCATCCTTTTAAGAAAAAGCTAAATCTGTTAATGCTGCACTTTAGGCAAATGTTTTTCAAGGGTGCCCTGGTATGTTCAGACTTTTGTGGGACATAATATAATTTAACTTCTTAATAGTCCAAAAAATTGCAAATATAATTTGATGTTGTTGTGCATGGGTGCCTTCAGAACCTATGTACAACACTGATAAATTATTGACCAGCTAACAAGTGAAATTAGATAATTAATTTCCCACAGAAACCTGAACATACCAGAGCACCCTAGTTAAAAACACTGTTTCAGGCAATAAGAAACTTTAATTTCCGAAAAACAAAAGAATAATTCAGACTATTCAAACTTCTGTTGTTGCACTTGTCTGCAACGTTCATTTGCTAAAAAAAAGAATTTATTTGTTTTATTGTATATCTTTTATTTATTGGAGAATTTACTGCTGGCAGTTTGCAGGGGATTTTTTTTTTTTTTTGTCAAAGCTATTCCCGTTTATACAAAAGATAAACAGTTTTATGTTTTGCATTTTCTTTCCTTACTGTACCAAAAATGATCCGAACAGTGACCTTAAAACCAAGGTACATACCAAACCATGATTTTAGAGTACAATTATACAGTGGTGTGAGAAAGTGTTTGCCCCCTTCCTGATTTCTCATTTTTTTGTGTGTCACACTTAAATGTTTCAGATCATCAAACAAATTTAAATATGAGACAAAGATAACACAAGAAAACACAAAATGCAGTTTTTAAACCAGAGTGGTGACTCAGTGGGTAGAGCATAAGCCCCACATCCGGGAGGCAGGGGTTCAAATCCCGGCCGGGTCATGTCGAAGACCATATAAAAGCAGAACTTCCTGCCATCCAGCTTGGTGCTCAGCAATAATGGAATGGAGGACAGAAATTTGTGGTGGCGCCTTGCATGGCAGCGACCCCTCTGATTCTATATATATACAGTATGTGTGTTTAACACTGTAGATAAGAGAAACATATTTTCGTTCTACTGCACATGATTGGCTGTATAGATTGAATGACACTAAAAATGGCTTATCCTTAAATGAAGGTGTTTATTATCAAAGGTAAAAAAAATCCAAACCTACATGGCCCTGTGTGAAAAAGTGATTCCCCCCTGTTGAAACATAAATTAACTGTGGTTTATCACATCTTTGGAAAGCTGAGTTCAGTTTCTCTAGCCACACCCAGGCCTGATTACTGCCACACCTGTTCTCAATCAAGAAGTCACTTAAATAGGACCTGCCTTACAAAGTGAAGTAGACAAAAAGATTTTCTAAAGCTTGACATCATGCTGTGATCTATAGAAATTCAGGAACAAATGAGAAACAAAGGAATTGAGATCTATCCGTCTGGAAAAGGTTATAAAGCCATTTCTAAAGCTTTGGGACTCCATGCTTACCTTTATCAGTGTCTACTATTCAATTTACAGTAATCGGTTTGTAACATTTAATCAATAAATTGTGTTAGAAAATGATTTTTTCTCTTAAAATTCTGTTTCAGCTGAGAAATATTAACAATCAACTGATAATGTCGCAAAAATGTAAACGATCTAGTCAGAAGATCAGACCTGATTGAGAGAAACGGATATCATTTTTGGATTCAGCGGTGCAGAATTGTCTTAAATCAGTTGAAAAAACACAGACAACTTAAAAAAAAAAAAAAAAATTTGTAACCCTGTGTTATTTTATCATCACATCGAAGCCCCATTACATCCGGCGAAAAAATAACAGCATTTCAGAAAAGGAACATCGTACCAACAGTAAAATATGGTGGTGGTAGTGTGATGGTCTGGGGGTGTTTAGCTGCTTCAGGACCTGGAAGACTTGCTGTGGTAAATGGAGCCATGAATTCTGCTGTCAAACAAAAAATCCTGAAGGAGAATGTCCGGCCATCTGTTGGTGACCTCAAGCTGAAGTGCACTTGGTTCTGCAGCAGGACAATGATCCAAAACCCACCAGCAAGTCCATCTCTCAGTGGCTTAAGAAAAACAAAATGAAGACTTCGGAGTGATACAGTCAAAGTCCTGATGTGAATCCAATTGAGATGCTATGGCATGACCTTAAAAAGGCGGTTCATGCTCGAAAACCCTCCAATGTGGCTGAATTACAACAATTCTGCAAAGACGAGTGGGCCAAAATTCCTCCACAGCACTATAAAAGACTCATTGCCAGTTATTGCAAAATCTTGCTGCTAAGGGTGCCCCAACCAGTTATTAGGTTTAGGGGCAATCACTTTTTCACAGAGGGTCATGTAGGTTTGGATTTTTTTACCTTAATAATAATAAACACCTTCATTTAAAAACTGCATTTTGTGTTTACTTGTGTTATCTTTGTCTAATATTTAAATTTGTTTGATGATCTGAAACATTTAAGTGTGACAAACATACAAAAAAAAAAAAAAAAAAAAAAAAAAAACAGAAGCCAGGAAAGGGGCAAACACTTTTTCACACCACTGTATCTAAATTATGTGAGTGTCAGTTGGGTAAATATTACCAAATTATCAGTTCCATTGTGTGGCTGTCTATACAGCCATCACAGCGCAACATAAAAAAAGGAATAAGGCTGTAGTTCATATATCCATATCTGCATATGTATAGACACAGGGAGCTGTTTTGTGATTGCATGTGTGGAATGACCTCACGCCTCAGAAGAGGACAATAGGTCTGGACCGCCTGCAGAGAACAACGAGGAGATGGAGGCGCGGCGGTGAAGAGCTGAAAAGACTTCCTGACCCCCTAGGGTCAGGCGAAGGAACGGGAGGACATTGGAAGGAGATATTGGATGATTAGATGGATATGACAAGGATGTGTGATGTTGGCTTTTGCTGTGTGATGTATAAGTATGGGGGTCTGACTGCGATCAGTCTCTTTCTGCTTTCTGCTTTTGGTGAGACATGTTGGGGATGTGAAGCCGACATTAAATCTGAATTATAAAATCACTCAGCGTCTTCATTTCACGCTCCCCACATTGGTGACCAGACATGAGAATGGACGAAAGGCGTTCCCCCGTTGCAGACTCGTCGGAGGCGGCCCGAGCAAGCGCCGTCGCCATCAAGCTCCCAGAATTCTGGCAGAACGACCCAAACTCGTGGTTCAAGCAGGCTGAGGCACAGTTCGTGCTCGCAGGGGTGACAGCAGACGAAACCAAGTTCTACCACGTCATCGCTAGGCTCGACGCCGCCACAGCACAATGCGTGCGGAGCGTGATACAGCAGCCACCCGCCAGCGACAAATACGAGGAGCTGAAGGCTACTCTCATCAAGAGCTTTGTGCCCTCGGCCGAAGAAAGGGCCAAGAGACTACTGGCGATGTATGGCCAAGGAGGGCGCAGACCGATGGCCCTGATGGAAGACATGCTTCAGCTGAGGGAGGCAGACAACGACAGCTTCCTCTTTCAGCACATCTTCCTCAGCAATCTCCCGGCGCACATGAGAGGGACTCTGGCCAGCATGTGTTGTAAGACCCAGCAGGATTTCTGCGCGCTGGCCTGGGAAGCACAGTGGCTCCTCAACTCCTGCGGCCAGCAGATGGCCACGGCAGCAGCGGCGGACCTCGGTGCGGAAGTCCAGGGCAGCGGGGAGCCGGAGACAGCGGAGCAAATCCCGCCCACCATGGCAGTGACGCGGCCGCGACGCAACAGACGAGACGACCTCTGCTACTACCACCGGCGATTCGCTGAGAGGGCATACAAGTGTGTGCCACCGTGCAGTTTCAAGAGCTCGGGAAACTCCAAAGCCGGGAACCGTTAGCAGCTACGGCTCTCGGCGAGGCCAACAAGCTGCTCTACATCACTGATGAAGGCTCCGGGCGACATTTCCTCATAGACACCGGAGCTCAGGTGAGCTTCATCACCCCGACCTACGCTGACCGAGTGGCTGGACCCCGCGGCAACGGGGCAACGGCGGCGAACGGCTCGAACATCAGCACTTATGGTGAAAGGACCTTGTCTCTGTCCTTACACGGCCGCACTTATGATTGGACTTTTATCATAGCGGCGGTGAGTTTCAACATGTTAGGTGCTGATTTCTTATGTTCACATGGGTTGTTGGTTGATCTTGCAAACAGACGCTTAATCAATGCACTGTCATTCTCTTCTATCCCCTGTGCAGCTCGAGTGTCCCCACCACCCGTGCAGGCCAACGTCGCCACAGCAGGAGGTAAGTTTGACAAACTCCTCACCCAATTTCCAGCACTCACAGTTCCCAAATTTTCGGCAACAGTAGCGAGACACGGGGTGGAGCACTTCATCCCCACAACTGGCCCCCCTGTCTTCGCTAAAGCTTGGCGCTTAGACGCGACCAAGCTCGCCATAGCACGCGACAAGTTCGCCAGCCTGGAAAAGCTGGGCATTATTCGGCGCTCGAAAAGCCCATGGGCTTCGCCACTGCATATGGTCCTGAAAGCCGACGGCTCCTGGAGGCCTTGCGGCGATTACCGCAGATTAAACAATGCTACAGCGCATGACCGCTACCCAATCCCTCACATCCAGGATTTTTCACTACATCTGGCGGGTGCGCGTATTTTTTCTAAAATAGACCTGGTCTGCGGCTACCACCAAGTCCCAGTCCGACCTGAGGACGTCCCTAAAACGGCCGTAATAACCCCTTTAGGTCTTTTTGAGTTTTTGTGCATGCCGTTTGGCCTTAAAGGCACAGCACAAACGTCTCAGCGTATGATGGATGCTGTGTTACACGACCTTCCTTTCGTGTTTGTCTACCTCAATGATATTTTAGTCACCAGCACGTCTGAGGAGGAACACGAAAATCACCTCACTACGGTTTTTCAGAGGTTGGAAGAACATGGGTTAATAATTAATCCAGCCAAGTGCCGATTCGGTGTGGCGCAGATTGATTTTTTGGGACACCGCGTTTCCTCAGAAGGGGCAGTCCCATTGCCTGATAAGGTGCGCGCAGTGGCAAATTTTCCCCGACCACAAACGGTCAGATCGCTGCAGGAATTTGTGGGAATGGTAAATTTTTACAACCGTTTCCTCCCCCAAGCAGCTCAGCTCATGCAGCCATTATATGTCGCGCTTAGAAAGCAAAAGCCCTCCAATGCGGTCATGTGGTCCCCGGAGCGGGAACGCACGTTCGCGGAAGTAAAAAGAGCCCTGGCTGACGCCGCGCTTTTGGCCCACCCCGACCCCTCGGCCCGCATAGCGCTTACCACAGACGCATCAAATTTGGCCATAGGGGCGGTCGTGGAGCAGCACGTTGACGGGGTTTGGCAACCGCTAGCATTTTTTAGCAAATCCTTAAACGAAACCGAGCGCAAATACAGCAAGTTTGACAGAGAGCTGTTAGCGCTTCATTTGGCCATTCGCCATTTCCAGTTCTGGCTGGAAGGTCGGCGTTTCACGGCTTTTGTCGACCATAAACTGCTCACTTTTGCAATGTCTAAAATCTCAGAACCTTGGTCGGGCCGGCAACAAAGGCAGCTGGCCGCAATTTTGGAATTTACCACGGACATTCGGCACGTAGCGGGCAAACTCAACGTGGTGGCAGATTGCCTCTCCCGCGCGGTGTCATCGTCAGGGCACGTGGAGGCAGATCATACTACCACAGCCGCAGGGCGCAAGACCAACACGGAAGCGTACGCGGCCCCAGTTCACGTAGGGATAGATTACGCAGCCATGGCAGCAGAACAGGGTAGTGACGCGGACGTGCGCGCACTCCAGTTTGGACCAACAGGGTTAAGGCTGGAGAGCAGGGGTTTGCGTGACGGTGTGCCCCCCCCAATCTGTGACGTGTCAACCGGGCGACCTCGCCCGGTAGTCCTGGCCGCGTGGCGCCGCCGCGTTTTTGACTCGGTTCACTCCCTGGCGCACCCGGGAGTGCGCGCTTCGGTAAAAATGGTGGCGGAAAAGTTTGTTTGGCCGGGCCTGCGCAAGCACGTAAAGGAGTGGGCAAGAACATGCATGTCTTGCCAACGTGCCAAAATTCACAAGCACACGAAAGCTCCTTTAGAACCGTTCTGAATCCCGGCCAGGAGGTTTGACCATGTGCATGTCGACCTCGTGGGCCCCCTACCGTTGTCGCAGGGGTTCACACATCTTTTAACAATGGTGGACCAAACCACACGTTGGCCAGAAGCGGTCCCGCTGATGTCAACTACGGCCGCAGAGGTGGCTCGCGTTTTTTTAACGACCTGGGTAGCGCGTTTCGGAGTCGCGTCGGACATCACGTCCGATAGGGGGCCTCAGTTTGTCTCAGAGCTCTGGTCTGCGATGGCCAGCAGCTTAGGGGCGACAATCCATCGCACTACGGCGTATCACCCCCAGGCTAATGGTTTATGCGAGCGTTTTCATAGGTCTTTGAAGGCTGCCCTCAGAGCGTCACTAACGGATGCAGATTGGGTTAACAAACTACCGTGGGTTTTATTGGGGTTGCGTTCTGCGCCCAAGGAGGATCTAGACGCCTCCCCAGCAGAATTAGTTTTTGCACAACCTCTCAGGCTCCCCGGTGAATTCTTACTGTCACGACTCGCCGCTCATCAGCGGCGCCAGCTGTGCGCACACCTGCGCCTCGTCAGCAGCGAGGGATTTAAGCCGCCTCGCCCTGGGCTTCGGCTTGAGGCCGTCTGTTCTCATCGGCATCTCTTGCTGCAAGGAACCCCCTTCATCAAGCAAGATACCACGTAAGAATCTCTTACCTTTTCCTCCCAGCCTTCTCCCCTGTGCACAGGTGGATTTCCCGGCGGCGGACAACATTCTCCAGCCACCATCTCCTCGCTGCTGCTTCAGGCACTCCAGGTCGCTGTCTACCGGGCTACGCCCTTGCTTAACGCCAGCCACCTGCCCAAACCAAGTAAGCCAGCTGTCATTATCTTATCTCCTGTATTGGTGTGGTGCTCGTTACCCTTCTCCCTCTGCTTCTCCCATAGGGTTGTCCGGCTGAACGGCTTCCTGCCCCCGTGCCTGACGCAGACGCCACCACCAATACATTCCCATCTCACAGACACGCACTCATACACACTTGTTGTTAATAAAGCTATTGAATCTACCCTGAGCCTGCGTGTGTGTCTCCTGAGCCGTGCATTATGTCACTTACCAGAACATCCAGAGCCGGGGCGCCTCCCAGCTCTGAGGCCACTAAGCAGCATGGGAGTGGACATGCTCCCGGGCCCGGTTCATCACACCTTTCCGCGGGTTTTTGTTCCCCAGGCTTTAAAAAATGCCGAGTTCGTTTTTGTTAGGCACGAGGCTTTAAAGCCAACCCTCCGCCCACCATATGATGGTCCATATAGAGTGCTGGAACCTGGAGATAAGCATTTTGTGCTGGATTTGGGGGACAGAAAAGAGACAGTCAGCATTGACAGACTCAAGCCTGCCTTCATGTTGAGTGACGAGCCTGTACGGGTGGCGAGAGCACCTCGACGTGGTAGACCCCCCAAGGGACACATCCCAGCACCCCCGCAGGGATCAAATAACCACTCTTTTCCTCAAGCTGCAGATTCCTTACAAGACAGCGCCGCTGGGACGCCGAGGCAGGCGTACAGCAGATTTGGAAGATGGTTGAAACCCAGACGACACACAGACTGATGTGAATGTGATAATGTGTTTTAAGATATGCTGTCGGGGTTATCATGGCAGTTTTAAGGCGGACATGGGCATAGACGGTACTGTTACTGTTATCACTGTGTTTTTAATGTGATCAACTTGTATAGTTATGCCAGTGATGTCACCATATTCTGTGAACCTACATATATTGTCCTTTTCTTAGACGTTTGGGGGGGCGCTGTAGTTCATATATCTATATCTGCATATGTATAGACACAGGGAGATGTTTTGTGATTGCATGTGTGGAATGACCTCACGTCTCAGAAGAGGACAATAGGTCTGGACCATCTGCGGAGAACAACGAGGAGATGGAGGCGCGGCGGTGAAGACCTGAAAAGACTTCCTGACCCCCTAGGGTCAGGCGAAGGAACGGGAGGACATTGGAAGGAGACATTGGATGATTAGATGGATATGACAAGGATGTGTGATGTTGGCTTTTGTTGTGTGATGTATAAGTATGGGGGTCTGACTGCGATCAGTCTCTTTCTGCTTTCTGCTTTTGGTGAGACATGTTGGGGATGTGAAGCCGACATTAAATCTGAATTATAAAATCACTCAGCGTCTTCATTTCATGCTCCCCACAAAGGCTTGAAAAACAACAGTAGTCTATATACAGTAATGCTACCTGTAGTGTAAATAACGGTAAAAGATAAAACTCAGACATCCCATAGTGCAAAAAAGACAAACGATAAAACCCAGCAATTCTATATACAGAAAAGGTAGAGCAGGCAGTGACAGGACTGCACATGATCAGTATTGCAATAACAGACAGCAGCAGATATGGTATTTGTGCAAATGGTTGCAGTAAAGTGCAGAGACATACAGCAGCAGATGTATTACTGTTGGTGTGACAGTTTTTCTGTGCCAACAGCTGAGGTAGTTATTGTGCGGGTGAATGTGTTATGGTCCAGGGGTGGGGGGAGTGGGCAGAGTTCAGGGTCCTGATTACCTGGTGAACAAAGATGTTTAGCAGTCTTGTGGGGCAGGCCCGGAGGCTCCGGTACCTTTTCCCCGAGGTCAGGGGGCTAAAAAGGGAGTGTGAGGGTTGGGAGGTGTCACCTGCAATGCTGATGGCTCTGCGGGTGAGATAGATAGATGGATGGATAGATACTTTATTTCGAACAAAAAAGTATAACAAAAACAAAACAAACAACAAATGCAATAAAGTAACAGTATACACTGTTCGAAAGGGAGAAGAAGTGAACACTTATTAATTCCATCTCCTCTTTTCCATATATACACCCATGTGAATTATATACAAATTACCACCTTTAAGACCCCAAGTAAACAATTTACTGTATTTTTTAACAAATCATTAACACCCATCCATCCTAACATACAATGATGTCCATACATCAAAACCAGCCTCAGATATGCACATACTTTTCTTGGTTGTTCGGATCTTGGGTTTTGTAAAGTTTAAGTCTCCTCTCAAATTATGATCATTCTCTCTTTTTTAAAATATTTTTTGTATATTAGTTGGGAGTTGATTATTAATTGCCCTGTACATTACTTGTGCTGTCTTAAATTTAACTAAATCGATGAACTTTATGACATGTGACTTTAAAAACAACAAATTGGTATGGTCTCTATATCCTACATTGTTTATTATCCTTATAGTGTGGAAGATGTGAAAATGACGAGGCAGAGTTCTTTCTCAGAGTCATCTTTATTCACATCTCCATCATTTCAAAGCAGAGAAAAAAGAGAGTGAAACAGTAAACTCTCGCCCTTAAATATCGGACTTCACACCTCATAGATCACATGTCACACAGACCACCTTGCATAATAAAGACAGTCACATTGCATTTCACCACCTTGCATAATAAAGACAGTCACAATGCATTTCTCTCCATGATATCACTTCCACTGTCTCCCATGCATCCTTTCCTTAATCCCTTAATTGACCCCCCACAGTCTCCAGCCTTGCATACCAAGGCTGAGATTCCTGCCTTTGTTCTGACCTAAAATGTGAGTCACAAAACTGGTCCAACAGATCCCATGTGTGTTCCCACAATAGCTCTTTTTTGTAATGTGCATATTGACTGTAGGTTGGTCTTGTAGGTGTTTCCCCAGACTTCTACACAGTAGTTAAGATAAGGTAAAAACAGTGAATTGTACAGTAAGACCAATGGTTTATAGTCCAAGATGTGTCTTGTCTTCCCCAGTATGCCTATACATTTTGCTAACTTGGCCCGGATGTGACTGATGTGAGGTTTCCAGATTTTATTGTCTAGCGTCACCCCCAGAAACTTATTTTCCTGTACTGTTTCTATTCTGGTATCATCTATCGTTACCATTATTTCATGATTTATTTTATAATTTCCAAACAACACAATCTTTGTTTTTTTAGATTTAGAGATTATTTATTTTTGTTGAACCACTGTGTTAACTTTTTCATTTCAGTTGTGACCACCTCTAAAACCTGCTGCAAATTCTCACCAGTGCGAAGGATATTTGTGTCATCCGCAAACAAAATAAATTTCAGAATTTTTGATACTTGGCATATGTCATTTATATACAAAATAAAGAGTTTGGGTCCCAAAACTGACCCCTGGGGCACACCACAAATGATGTCCATGAAGGGTGATTTGTGCTCACCAATTTGTACAAATTGTTGTCTGTTACTTAAATAACTTTCCACCCAACTCAGTCCTACCCCTCTTATCCCATACCTTTCCAATTTCCTTAGTAGTATTCTGTGGTCAATGGTGTCAAAAGCTTTCTTTAAATCTATAAATACTCCTGCAGCAACCTTTTTTTTTATCTATACAACTAGTAATTTCTTCTATAACTTCGATCAGTGCCAAAGATGTAGATTTATCTGCTCTAAAACCATACTGGCTATCTGTAAGGAGGCTGTGTTTTTCAATGAAATCATCCAGTCTCTTAGTGAAGATTTTTTCAAGTATTTTGGAGAATTGTGAGAGTAAAGAGACTGGCCTGTAATTTGTGAAACGATGACTGTCTCCTGTTTTGTATAGAGGTATTACTTTTGCTATTTTCATTTTGTCTGGAAATGTACCAGTTTGAAATGACAGGTTACAGATGTGGGTGAGTGGCTTAACAATTCCTCCAATTACTTTTTTCACTATTGTCATGTCAATTTCATTCCAGTCCGTTGATTTTTTGTTCTTAAATTTACCCACAGTCTCGATAATTTCCTTTTCAGTAACTGCACCCAAAAAGATTGTGTTTGGATTTCTATCTTCTATTTCATTCACAGAACCACTGTTGTTTGTTTCTGGTGTCACTATTGATTTTGCTAATTCAGGACCAACGTTTACAAAAAATTTATTGAAACCACTGACCACATCCTCCATATTATTTATCAAATTGCCATTTTCAATAAAATATTCTGGATAATTAGCATTCTTAGGTCGATTACTAATAATCCCATTGAGTACTTGCCATATTCCTCTTAAGTTATTTTTGTTATCCTCTAATATTCTGTTATATTGTTTTTAGATGTTATTATTAGATGTTATTAGATGTTATAGATTGTTATATGTTAATATTCTTTCTTACAGGTCCTCATTATATTAGTAAGCTTATTTTTATATCTTTTATATTTGATCTCAGCTTCCACCGTTCTGCATTTAATGAATTCTTTATATAATGTATTCTTCTTTTTACATGCATTTATTAACCCCTTGGTGACCCAAGGAATATTTTTTTGTTGTTGTTGTCTGTCACTGTATTGTTTTATAGGACAGTTTTTATTGTACAATGAGTGAGGCGGGTGAGGTAGATGTCCGAGACGGGGGCAGAGGGGCACTGATGATCTTGCTGGCAGCTTTCACTGTACATTGTAGTGTCTTCCAGCAGGAGGCGTGTTGGTGCCATACCACACCATGATGCAGCTGGTGAGGATGCTTTCAATGGTGCCCCGGTAGCATGAGCACATGATGGGGGGTGGGACTCATGCGTTCTTCAGTTTGCGGAGGAAACTGAGTCAAGTTTGAGCCTTCTTGGCTAGTAACGTGGTGTTGTTAGACCAGGAAAGGTCCTCAGAGATGTGCACCCTCAGGAACTTGGTGCTGATCACCCTCTCCACAACTGCTCCATCGATGATCAGAGGGGGATGCTGTGTGTGACCCCTCCTGAAGACGACCACAATCTCCTTGGTTTTTCCCACATTCAGGAAGAGGTTATTGTCTTTACACCACTGCACCAATTGGCTCACCTCATTTCTGTAGTTGGCCTCCTCGTTGTTGGTGATGAGGCCCACCACTGTCATGTCATCCGCAAACTTGATGATGTGGTTGGTGCTGTAGGCTGGTACACAGCCATGAGTCAGCAGGGTGAAAAGCACCGGGCTGAGCACACACCCTTGTGGGGTCCGTGTTATTAGTGTGATGGTCTTGGAAGTGTTGCTGCCGATCCACTCGTTCTGTGACCTCCCTGTGAGAAAGTTCAGCACCCAGTTACAGAGAGAGGGTTTGAGTCCAAAGTGTCTGAGTTTTTGTGTTAGGTGCTGGGGGATGATTGTGTTGAATGCTGAACTGAAGTCCAACAACATCATTCACACGCAGGAGTTCTTTGAGTCCAGGTGGGTGAGGGCTGGATGGAGAGCAGCAGAGATGGCATCTTCTGTGGATTTGTTTGACCTGTATGCAAACTGAGATGGCTTGTGGGATGGAGGGAGGGTGGACTTGATGTTCTGCATAACCAGCCGCTCGAAGCACTTCATTATAATGGGGGTCAGTGCTATGGGCCGGTAGTCATTGTAGTTGGATGGGACAGGCTTCTTTGGGACTGGTATTATGGTGGCAGTTTTGAAACATGTGGGGACAACAGCTTGACTCAGGGAGATGTTGAAGATGTCGGCCAGGACATTCTTGAGCTCCTCTGTGCAGTCCTTCAGAACGTGACTTTGTATGTTGTCTGGTCCAGCTGCCTTGTGTGGGTTGATCCTGGAGAGGCTCCGCCTCATGCTAGCCAGATCCAGATTTATTGCCTGCTTGTCTGGGAGAGGAGTGGTCCTCTGTGCTGTTTTGTGCTTCAGAGTGGCCAAAGAAGTCAATTAGGTTGTTAAGCATTAACCTTTATTCATGTTGTCATTGTATTCTTATTACAGTGTTTACACGTTTCTTTGTGTTTCTCTGGAGTTGAGAAATTTTCTGGTGTTTTGGATTAATAAAGGCTTAATTATGTTGTGTGAACATGATGTTATTCATTATATTGTGGCGTAACATTATGTAGCTCACATATTCCTTGGCAGAGACCCAGACATGAGGGAACTTTGAGCTTGCAGTGTGTAGTGGCATCACGCCTCAAACGGACATTGAGTCTGGACCCCCTGCGGACTGAAGAAGAAGTGAGAAGATCTGGGAGTGGACCTGAAGGGACTGTCTGACTCCTGGGGTCAGACAAAGAAGCCGAGAGGACAATGGGAGGATTAAATGTGAATGTAATTCTGTGTTTGATGTGAATGTGATTCGTGTTTGATGTGAGAGTATAAAGGTATGTGGTTTACCGCAGCTCGCCCTCTTCATTCCCTGACTGAGAGAGGAGCTGTAGGACATGAGATGAAATAAACCAATACTGAGAAATCATTCAGTCTCTTCATTTCATGGTTCCTACATTGGTGACCCACACGTGAGAAATATGGAAAGGCTTGGAGATCGTCTCTCTGAATCTGATTCACCGGAGACCGCCCGCACCGGCGTAAACTCAATTAAACTCCCCGAGTTCTGGCAAGAGGACCCGCATTCATGGTTCCAACACGTGGAGTCGCGGTTCGTGCTCAACGGGGTATCAGCAGATGACATTAAGTTCCATAATGTCATCGCAAGACTCGACAGCCGCACAGCCCGGTGTGTGCGGAGCCTGGTGCAGCAGCCGCCCGCTGCTGGCAGATACGACGCCCTGAAAGCCGCCCTCATTCGGAGCTTTGTGCCATCAGCCAAGGTGAGGGCCAGAACACTTCTGGACCTGCGCGACAGAGGAGGACGCAGGCCGACCGTCCTCATGGAGGACATGCTGCAGATGATCGGGGCAGACAACGATGCGTTTTTATTTAAACACATCTTCTTAAGGACTCTTCCAGCGCACATGAGAGGCTCCCTGTCCAGCATGAGGTGTGTGGACCAGCAGGACTTCCGCGCGCTGGCCGTGGTAGCGGAGCGGCTCCTGGACGCATGCGGCGAGCAGGAGACGGCAGCGGCAGCAGCAGACCTCGGCGCGGCGGCCGGGGGCGATGGAGAACCGGTGGCAGCAGAACCGACCCCGGCGACAACAGCGGCAGCGCGGTCCCGAAGCAGAGGAGGGGACGAGCTGTGTTTCTACCATCAACGCTTCGCGCACAAGGCACACAGATGCGTCCCGCCATGCAACTTCAAGAAGCAGGGAAACGCAAGAGCCGGGGGTCGTTAGCAGCTTCGACCCTCGGCGAACGGAACAAGCTGCTGTACCTGACAGACGCGAGCTCCGGACGGCAATTCCTCGTTGACACCGGGGCACAGAGGAGTTTCATCACCGCAACCTACGCGGACCGGGTGGCCGGTCCCCGCGGAGATGGGGCAACAACCGCAAACGGCTCGTCGATCAAGACTTTTGGCGAAAGAACTCTGCGCCTATCCTTGCACGGCCGCATCTATGAATGGACCTTCATAGTAGCAGCGGTGAGTTTCAACATGTTAGGCGGTGACTTTTTGTGCTCACATGGCTTGTTGGTAGATCTGGCTAATAGACGCTTGGTTAATGCACTCTCTTTTTGTTCTATTCCCTGTGCAGCACGAGTGTCCCCACCGTCAGTACAGGCCAACGCCGCCGCAGCAGGAGGTAAGTTCCACACTCTCCTAAACCAGTTCCCAGCACTCACAGTTCCCACGTTTTCAGCTAAGGTGGCGAAGCACGGGGTGGAGCACTTTATAACTACAAGTGACCCACCAGTTTTTGCTAAGGCTCGGCGCTTGGATGCAGCTAAGCTCTCCATTGCGCGTGAGGAGTTCGCCAACCTGGAAAGGTTGGGCATAATTCGCCGCTCGAAGTCCGCTTGGGCTTCCCCCCTCCATATGGTCCCAAAGGCGGACGGCTCGTGGAGACCGTGCGGCGATTATCGCAGGTTAAACAATGCCACAGCACAGGACCGCTACCCAATTCTGCATATCCAAGATTTTTCGGTGCATTTGGCCAAGGCGTGCATTTTTTCTAAAATAGACCTGGTCCGCGGTTATCATCAGGTCCCGGTCCGACCAGAGGACATTCCCAAGACAGCGGTAATAACCCCTTTCGGGCTTTTTGAATTTTTACGCATGCCTATTGGCCTTAAAGGTGCTGCGCAAACCTTCCAACGCATGATGGATGCCGTTTTGCGCGACCTCTCTTTTGTTTTTGTCTACTTAGATGATATTTTGGTCGCCAGCGCCTCTGAGGAGGAACACGAAAGTCACCTCAGAACTGTTTTTCAGAGGTTGGGAGCGCATGGGATGATAATCAACCCAGCCAAGTGCCATTTTGGCGCAGCGCAGATCAATTTTTTAGGGCACCGCGTCTCCCCAGAGGGTGCAGTTCCGCTGCCCTCCAAAGTACGTGCAGTGGCTGAGTTTCCCCAGCTACAAACGGTAAAAGCGTTGCAAGAATTTTTAGGTATGGTAAATTTTTACAACCGTTTCATACCTCACGTGGCGCAGCTCATGCTACCGTTGTACGCCGCGCTAAAAAAACAGAAGCCCTCCAATGCGATTGAGTGGTCCCCGGAGCGGGAGTGCGCATTCACTGAGGTTAAGGCGGCACTAGCAGATGCAGCACTGCTGGCTCACCCAGACCCGGCAGCCCGAATAGCGCTAACCACAGACGCGTCAGAGGTGGCCATAGGAGCCGTGGTGGAACAGCAAGTCGCCGGGGCTTGGCAGCCACTCGCTTTTTTCAGCAGATCCCTACGCGATGCTGAGCAAAAATATAGCGCGTTTGACAGGGAACTGCTAGCGCTCCACCTGGCCATTCGCCATTTTCAGTTCTGGTTGGAAGGGCGGCATTTCACCGCGTTTGTCGACCACAAACCGCTAACCTTTGCAATGTCCAAAATCTCAGAACCATGGTCAGGCCGACAGCAGAGGCAGCTGGCCGCAATTTCAGAATTCACCACCGATATACAGCACGTAGCCGGTAAATTTAATGTGGTGGCAGACTGCCTCTCGCGAGCGGTAACAGCGCCTGTCCACGCGGATGGGGGCTGTAACGCCGCAGACACGGAGCACGGTAACAGCGCGGACGCGCACGCGGCTCCAATGCACGTAGGGATAGATTACGCGGCCATGGCAGCGGAGCAGGGCGAAGACACAGACGTGCGCGCGCTCCTGTCTGGACCAACAGGGTTAAGGCTGGAGAACATAAGTTTACAAACCGGTTCACCCCCGCTTATTTGCGATGTATCCACCGGGCGACCTTGCCCAGTGGTACCGGCCACGTGGCGCCGTCGCGTTTTTGACGCGGTGCACTCCCTAGCACACCCGGGAGTACGCGCTTCGGTGAAAATGGTAGCAGACAAGTTTGTTTGGCCGAGCCTGCGCAAGCACGTGAAGGAGTGGGCGAGAGCCTGCATGTCCTGCCAGCGGGCCAAAGTTCACAGGCACACAAAAGCCCCTTTAGAACCTTTCCACATTCCGGCTAAGAGGTTTGATCATGTGCACGTAGATCTAGTGGGACCCCTGCCGCCCTCGCAAGGGTTCACACATCTCCTGACAATGGTGGACCGGACCACGCGTTGGCCGGAAGTGGTCCCATTGCAGTCTACCACAGCAGCAGAGGTGACTCGCGTTTTTTTAACAGCCTGGGTAGCGCGGTTCGGAGTCCCGTCGGACATTACATCTGATAGGGGTCCGCAGTTCGTGTCAGAGCTGTGGTCAGCAATGGCCAGCGGCTTAGGGGCAACAGCCCATCGCACCACCGCTTATCACCCACAGGCCAACGGTTTATGCGAGCGTTTTCACAGGTCGTTGAAGGCAGCCCTCAGAGCGTCGCTCACGGATACAGATTGGGTAAACAAACTACCATGGGTTTTATTGGGGTTGCGTTTGGCACCCAAAGAGGATTTAGATGCCTCACCTGCGGAATTAGTTTTTACTCAACCTCTCAGGCTGCCAGGAGAATTCCTGCCAGCCCATGCAGCACCGGAGCGCCCCCCGGTGCGGGGACCTCTACGTGGCACGGGGGCAGAAATGCTCCCAGGCCCCGCTCATCACACTTTTCCGCAGGTTTTTGTTCCCAAGGCTTTGCAAAACGCAGAGTTTGTTTTTGTCAGGCACGACGCCCAGCGTCACAGCCTCCGCCCACCTTACGACGGTCCGTTTCGAGTGCTGGAAACCGGGGAGAAATATTTTGTGCTGGACTTGGGGGGCAGGAAAGAAACAATCAGTGTTGACAGATTAAAGCCTGCTTTTGTGTTACGTGACGAACCTGTACGGCCGGCGGGGGTGCCTCGATGCGGCAGGCCTCCCAGGGAACAGCCCCTAGTTCCCCAGCAGGGGGTAAATAACCCTTCTCCCCCTCATTCCACGGGCGCACCGCAGGACGGCACAACACAGGCTGCGAAGCCTGCGTTCAGCAGATTCGGGAGGAGATTGAAGTCTAAGCAACAGGCAGAGTGATGTGTATTTTGATCAACCCGTGTAAATTGTGCTGTAGATCCTGCAAAGGATCTACAGGGGGGTGTGATGTAAGGGTATAATGTGTATGACTGCCCATTATTGACATGAAGTCAGTGTGTGTGTCCATTCTTGACATAATGTGTATGACTGTCCATTATTGACATAAGGTGTATAACGGTTAGAGTAATGTTGGTGTATGTCCGTTCTTGGGCGTTTCGGGGGGAGTGATGTGGCGTAACATTATGTAGCTCACATATTCCTTGGCAGAGACCCAGACATGAGGGAACTTTGAGCTCGCAGTGTGTATTGGCATCACGCCTCAAACGGACATTGAGTCTGGACCCCCTGCGGACTGGAGAAGAAGTGAGAAGATCTGGGAGTGGACCTGAAGAGGCTGTCTGACTCCTGGGGTCAGACAGAGAAGCCGAGAGGACAATGGGAGGATTAAATGTGAATGTAATTCTGTGTTTGATGTGAATGTGATTCGTGTTTAATGTGAGAGTATAAAGGTATGTGGTTTACCGCAGCTCGCCCTCTTCATTCCCTGACTGAGAGAGGAGCTGTAGGACGTGAGATGAAATAAACCAATACTGAGAAATCATTCAGTCTCTTCATTTCATGGTTCCTACAATATGGTATTTAAGAGGCTGTGACGTTGCTGGACAAATTTGTAGTTTTGTTTTTTTGGGTTTTTTTTTGCATAAATGTTTCATTGATTTCTTGTCACATCTCATGGTTATTTTAACGTTTATTATGTTGCATCCAAACAGTCAAAACACTGAATAAATCAACAAACAGAAGAAGAAGAAGACAGCTGTTAGGTGCTGCTAGTTACAATTACATAATTTCTACTTACAGATCTAACTTTGAAATTCCTACCGGATGTGACTCCTAGCTAGCTATATGCTACTTGTGCTTAGCTTTTTGAACGGCAGCAGGATCCAGAATCTCCGTCAGAGTCCGGTTTTGTGGACAGAGCAGAGGTGGACCAACACTGAGAATCGGCTGATGTGGATTTAAAATCTGAAATGGAGCCGAGGAGAGAAGGTTAGTTTACTTCCTGTTACCATGGAAACACCTACCGTGATGCTAAGCTAACGTTAGCCGTCTCCTGTGTCTGCGGGGAGAGGACAGGTCAGTCCCTGACCAAGTGATCCAATCTGTACGAGTACCTTTTCAATCCAGTGATTTGCAAACAGATTCCTAATTTTCTAAAGCTTCATTCAGAACATTCTAGTCCCACATATTTATTCCGTGGATTTTCTGCTGAGACAGCCATGACGAGCAGCAGCGGTGGAGAAGAAAAGTCATAGGGAAGCATAAACAGATCCAGAACCTTCTCCGGGTCAACATATATATTTTTTTTACACTTGTTGGTGACGGGGTACAGTCTTTTTAACAGTTTTACACAAATTCTTGTTGCTGTTCTCCTCCTTCGCGTTTACAGGCGCTCTTTCTTTCTCCACCGTTGGCTGTTCCCAGAAGAAAATCCACAGAATTGGTATGTGGGACTAGAATGTTCTGAATTTGGCTTTAGGAAATTCGGAATCTGTTTGTGACTCATTGCATTGAAAATGTGCATGTACAAATCAGATCCCCCCCCCCCCCCCCATGGATCGCCACCTTATCATGGTGGGGGGTTTGCTTGCTCTAGTGATCCCACAAGCTATGTTGTCTGGGCAGTTTTCCTCTGGTAAAGTCTCCCAAGACAAACTGGTCCTGGATGAAGGGCCAGACTAAGAACGATCCAATAGATTCCCATGATAACCCCAAAAAATACAATAAATACAAATAAATAAAGTACAGAGGGCTTATCCAGGACTTTGTGGACTGGTGCCATCGGAACTGCCTCCAGATCAACGCGAGGAAAACTAAGGAGCTGGTGGTGGACTGCCGCAGGCATGGGCAGCCCCTCACAGCACCAGTAAATATACAGGGAACAGACATCGAGATGGTGACATCCTACAAGTACCTGGGTGTTCATCTGAACAATAAACTAGACTGGTCACACAATACTGACGCACTCTACAAGAAGGGACAGCGCAGGCTGTTCCTGCTGAGGAGACTCAGGTCTTTTGGTGTACAAGGGGCGCTGCTGAAGTCATTCTATGACACGGTGGTGGCATCAGCCATCACTTTTGGAGTGGTCTGCTGGGGCAGTGGCATTACTGCAGCCGATAGGAAGAGACTGAACAAACTGATTAAGAAAGCTAGCTCTGTCCTGGGGCAACGCCTTGATCCGATGGAGGAGATAGGAGAGAGAAGGACGGTGGCTAAACTGTCACCTCTGCTGGAGTCCGAGTTCCACCCTATGCAGGACATACTGGATGCACTGAGGAGCTCATTTAGCAGCAGACTACATCATCCCAGGTGCACAACCGAGAGGTTTCGTAGGTCCTTCCTACCAACGGCTGTCAGACTGTACAACCTAAGCAGGGCTGCTCGCAGAGATAGCAAAAAGACGTAACAAACTAATAGTTGTTTTTTTTTTGAATGCAAAAGATGCAATAGACTTACACAATGGTCTTCTCCGGCATACAACTAGGAACATACCGGTCGCTATGGAGGGTGAGAATATGTATGGGCACATAATCATACCATGTAGGATAACTAAGTAGACGGTTATGCTGTTTCATCCCACCTAGCAACAATGCTCTGCACTGTGTGTGTTTATATATTTACATATTTATTCCATCTAGCTACAATGCTCAGCACTGGGTGTGTTTATATTTATATATCTATATATTTATTCCATCTAGCTACAATGCTCCGCACTGTGTTTTTATATATCTACATATTATTCCATCTAGCTACAATGCTCTGCACTGTGTGTTCATATATTCATATATTTATTCCATCCAGCTACAATGCTCTGCACTGTGTGTCTGTGTGTGTGTGTGTGTGTATATATATATATTTTATAGTAATATGTACATATGTATATTAGCTGCTCTTGCTTGCTTGTTTTTTTTTTTTTTTTTTTTTTTCTTGCCTTCTGATTGTTGCTCTGAGTGTTGCTATCCCTGTGCTGTTGCAATCCTGGAATTTCCCCGTTGTGGGACTAATAAAGGCTTATCTTATCTTATCTTATCTTATCTTAAAATCAAGGATTCTTTGTACCCTGCCCAGTATGGGGTTACGGGGGCCCTGGCCTGGATCCAGGGTGGGGCCCCCGTAACCCCTGGTGGCCAGGTTTCTGTCCATGGGCAGGTGGCTGCGCTCAGCCTGAAGGACTTACATGGTTCAGCCCTCCAGTGGGCTCACCGCCTGTAGGAGGGACCATGGGGTCCGGAGCAATTTGGATCAGGTGACGGTCAAAGGCAAGAGACCTTGGCGGTCTGATCCCCAGCTTTTGAAACTGGTTTTTGGGACGTGGCACATTACCTCTTTGGTGTGGAAGGAGCTGGAGCTGGTGCACGAGGTTGAGAGATACCAGCTAGATAGACAGTGGATATAAAAAGTGGTTACCGTTCAACTCCCCACAATGCGAGCTCGCTGCCCCACCTTCACCACGCTCCTGATCAAGCACGCACCACCACCTGCCCACTTCAGGCTGAACTTGCCCCACATGCTGCCTGCCCCTGCCCACAGACTCGCTGACTTTAGGTGCGTTCACATTAAAGGCGCTTTTCCACTAGCCCAGCCCAGCCCCGATTGAAAACCCGACTCTACTCACTTCGGTTCGGTTCGGCCTCAGTTGCTTTTCAACTACTGCTGGCACACCTGCTGTGGGTGGGATTTGTTGAACAGCAGGCGGCGCCACACCCTCGTGACATGAAACACGCGACCGAATCCTCCACAACAAACAAAATGGCTGATGACGAGGAGAGAAGGAAGGAGGAAGGAGAGAGGAATGACTGTGACATGAAACTGGTTAAATCTATGGTGCTGACTTGTTGTGCTCTGCACAATCTGTGTGAGAGTCATGGAGAGACGTTTGACACTACATTGGATGATGCAGTAGATGAACCAGTGGTGGCAGCGGCACAGAGAGCAGAGGAGCAGGGTGGTGATATTGTAGCAAACTCAATATAAGCACCCTACTTGGCTTGCCAAGTGGGTTGACCCTATTGGCGACACAGGTAGAGTGCGGGACTCCGGAGCGGGAGGCATGAGTTCGAACCTCCTGGTGGGACGTCGCCATGTCGAGCTGCACGTTACAATATAATACGAGATGCTGTGATGCAATACTTGTCTATTTCGTCCACATTTATGTGCATACATATTTCAAAAATGTTTTTTGTAAATAAAATGTTGTGCATGGTCCATCTACAGTGGGGTAAAAAAGTATTTAGTCAGCCACCAATTGTGCAAGTTCTCCCACTTAAAAGATGAGAAAGGTCTCCAATTTTCATCATAGGTATACCTCAACTATGAGAGACAAAATAAGAAAAAAAAAAAATCCAGAAAATCACATTGAAGGATTTTTAATGAATTAATTGGTAAATTCCTCGGTAAAATAAGTATTTGGTCAATAACAAAAGTTCATCTCAATACTTTGTTATATACCCTTTGTTGGCAATGACAGAGGTCAAACGTTTTCTGTAAGTTTTCACAAGGTTTTCACACACTGTTGCTGGTATTTTGGCCCATTCTTCCATGCAGATCTCCTCTAGAGCAGTGATGTTTTGGGGCTGTCGCTGGGCAACACAGACTTTCAACTCCCTCCAAAGATTTTCTATGGGGTTGACATGTGGAGACTGGCTAGGCCACTCCAGGACCTTGAAATGCTTCTTACGAAGCCACTCCTTCGTTGCCTGGGCCGTGTGTTTGGGATCATTGTCATGCTGAAAGACCCAGCCACGTTTCATCTTCAATGCCCTTGCTGATGGAAGGAGGTTTTCACTCAAAATCTCACGATATATGGCCCCATTCATTCTTTCTTTTACACGGATCAGTCGTCCTGGTCCCTTTGCAGAAAAACAGCCCCAAAGTATGATGTTTCCACCCCCATGCTTCACAGTAGGTATGGTGTTCTTTCTCCTCCGAACACGACAAGTTGAGTTTTTACCAAAAAGTTCTATTTTGGTTTCATCTGACCATATGACATTCTCCCAATCCTCTTCTGGATCATCCAAATGCTCTCTAGCAAACTTCAGACGGGCCTGGACATGTACTGGCTTAAACAGGGGGACACGTCTGGCACTGCAGGATTTGAGTCCCTGGCGGCGTAGTGTGTTTCTGATGTAGTCTTTGTTACTTTGGTCCCAGCTCTCTGCAGGTCATTCACTAGGTCCCCCCATGTGGTTCTGGGATTTTTGCTCACCGTTCTCGTGATCATTTTGACCCCACGGGGTGAGATCTTGCGTTGAGCCCCAGATCGAGGGAGATTATGAGTGGTCTTGTATGTCTTCCATTTTCTAATAATTGCTCCCACAGTTGATTTCTTCACACCAAGCTGCTTACCTATTGCAGATCCAGTCTTCCCAGCCTGGTACAGGTCTACAATTTTGTTTCTGGTGTCCTTTGACAGCTCTTTGGTCTTGGCCATAGTGGAGTTTGGAGTCTGACTGTTTGAGGTTGTGGACAGGTGTCTTTTATACTGATAACGAGTTCAAACAGGTGCCATTAATACAGGTAATGAGTGGAGGACAGAGGAGCCTCTTAAAGAAGAAGTTACAGGTCTGTGAGAGCCAGAAATCTTGCTTGTTTGTAGGTGACCAAATACTTAATTTACTGAGGAATTTACCAATTAATTCATTAAAAATCCTTCAATGTGAATTTCTGGATTTTTTTTTCTCATTTTGTCTCTCATAGTTGAGGTATACCTATGATGAAAATTGGAGACCTCTCTCATCTTTTAAGTGGGAGAACTTGCACAATTGGTGACTGACTAAATACTTTTTTGCCCCACTGTACCTGTCCTCTTGTTCATAACGCTTATCTGTTAAGAAGGTGCGAAGCCATCAGCCTAATGATGAGTCCACACTTCTCACTGTTGTGATAATTGCTCACGCTGAGCGCTCTGACAGCCCCGCTGTGGGGGTCACACACACGACGTGTTCTTCCCCACACTCTCAATTTTTTTTCCCGTATATTTTTCTCTTTGGTGTACAGAAATGGCAATACGCCCGTATTTGCTAAAACTGCATTTTCCCCATATTAAAATACGGCGAAACCGTATCACTTGACAGGTATGTAATTACATGCAGAAACACCGCACAGGCCATCTTCACAAAAATCCAGCTCGACAAGCCAATTTTGCTTAGGTGGAAATGCAAATTGAACTATAAATCATGTGCTGATACATGTCATATTTTCCCATGTAAAGGTCTCCCACTTTTACTTACAAATTGATTTTTAATTTTTGGGAAAAGGGAATATAAATTTTGCACTTGTTGGTAACAACAGTTGTGTGCAACAAAAACACAGCTGTGTATCCTTGTCCGATTTGTCTACTGTTATTAGTGCCAAATTTTTGCTAGATTCCTTCTTAACTTATTAAATTTTGACTGGTGATGCAACATTCAACTTACACGTACTTACCTTTAGCAGTGTCTACAAGTTCAAGCACACCTGTACAACTGCTTATAACCTAAAAAATGTACCCGTTCAAGAGAAATGGATTCAGCATTGCAAATTTGTTTAAAATAAAAAAAAAACTACCAAGACATTACGTTTCGTTGTGTTGTTAAAAATTAAATTACCATTAGAAGGCTATACACCTGACCTGATGAACAGCAGCATGTGGAGTGAACAGAGAATGGAATGTGTATGTAATTATTGGCTTTTCTCATACGGTGTCATAACAGATAAACCAGACTTTTGATGCAAACAATACAATTTTATTCCAGAAACAAAATTTACAAATAAAAAAACAGACTGGGCATGGGGAGACATGGTTAGACACGCCGACTGCTAAATGCGTCCACAAGCCTGCCAAATAGGGTCAGGAAATCTCTGTTGAATGATGACATCTCTGCGAGCTCTTCCCTTCGTAACACAGCGTCCTGCTCCAGGGCTTCACGCGCATCTGCCCGCACATCTGCGGCCACCTGTCGCAAATGCTGCATGTACTCCTGATTCTTGCCGCTGGTCATGTTGCCGTTCCAAGAGCCGCATCTCTTCGTCATGCATGTTGACCATCGCTAATGTAAGGTCAGCGATGGGAGTTGTCTGTTTTCGTCTTGCCTAGATGGAAAGACAGAAAGGCATGGTCGTTAAAGCTGGATCACTACATATATTATGGAATTACACAGGTGAAAGTCTGTGGTGGAATGTCACTATTATATTATGCTTCATTGCTGTATATAAGCTGAACTGTCATGTTGCTGCCCCTCAGTAGAGCGGATTTTGCAACACGCAGGGTGCTGTCTTCGGCTGCAGCCCCCCTGCAAAACTAAAAAGGATTAAGATTAAGAATATGGATGGATGGATGGGTAATGTTTAAACTAGTTGCTTGTAGTGTGGCCGCAGAAATCTGAATGGGTTAATACAGTCAGCTGACGTGAAGCATTTCAATGAAGCATGTTGATTTCAACAGCAGTTCATCAGCTTTAGTTGTTTTTCTAAAACAGGAGTTACAACAGCACTTCAGTCACCACACCTAAAAATGGTTGTGGAACACCGATAAGTGAAGACCAAAGAATAACCTTTTTGCACATTTAAAAAGACATTTTCAATTAATTAATATGCAGCTACAGGAAATTGCATTAATCAATTTGGGACATAACTTGTTAGGCTCCAGCCCCCCCGCGACCTTTAAAGGATTAAGCGGTAGAAGATGGATGGATGGATGGATGGATGGATTTTCGACCCTGGTTTCTGCTGGACCTGTTTCAACCAAAAAAAAAAATCGTGGTTATTGTGCCTTACCGGCACTTGAACGTGATCCAGATGGAGCTGGTGATGTGGCTGACATGGGAGTCGATCCAGCTGGCGCTCAGCCAGACACACACGCAGCGCCAGGAGAGTCCGCTGTGTCTGTCCACTGAGGTTGATATGAACTGCGATTCTAGAAAGAAAATGCACGCAATTTAAAACTTAACACCAAAGTGCAACATGTACACAACACTCTCAAGTTTTTAACCGGAATACAATAAGCGTAATTCAGCGTTTTGTTCGCGCTAATACTTAACACAAAGCAAGCGTGAATCTGCAGTTGGCTGCAAAACAATAGGCAAGCCTCAGTAACAACCATTACCCACAATCTAACAACCTTCCTATTTCTTAAAAACAGTGAGCTTGGCACAGAAAGGATAAAGTGGCGAAAAGATGCGCAATATCAAAACAACACTCACCATCCACGGTTTCCAAGGCCGTGACCGTGACTGTGACCGTGACTGTGGCCGTGTGGAGCCCAATGTCTCTCAGCGAACCACTTCCACTCCTTCCGATCCGCTGCACTTCAACCATTGTGGTCCTTCACTGCTCGGTAATCGCTTTTCAGCTTTTTCAGCTTCTCCCGACACTGTTTGGCAGTACGGATGTGCCCTTGTGAACCCATCTGCTCGGACACCTGCATTTCGCGTAGATCCGTCCAACTCGCGCTGGATGCGATCGTCGCCTAATATAGAAAGAAAATTGCGCACCTCCTAATATATAATATTAGGAGTATATTATTATATAAGTATATTATACAGTATATTAATATAATATACTGTATTAAAGGGGCGCACTGTGTTCACTGGCTGAACAATTACAAATGGCGGTCGTGGCGTCAAATGCAATTACAAATGGCATCGCTTTCGTGATGTTACGACCTGACCAATCAGCGGCGACCAGTCTCTTAAAGTCATATCACAGCCATACTCAGCCCTACTCAGCTCGGTTAGACCCTGCCCTGGATCAGGTACTAAAAAAGTACCTGCTAACCGGTGCTGGGGCTAATGGAAAAGCGCCTTTAGCGGGCTGAGTGGTGCGGTGTAGGGCTAAGTGAGGCTAGTGGAAAAGCGCCTTTAGTGACTGAGGGTTTAGGGCTGTCCCAGTCAGAAATCAGGAAATGGCTGACTGATCACTCACCGACTTTTTGAGCCTTAAATTACCCCTTTTCATCAGTCAGCATGCTATGCTGACTTAAGGTAAGGGTTTTAAAAAAGATGATTTAATTAATTACAAGAAGCTGTAGCACATTTAATTCAGATCATTCCTGAAGAAAGTCATAGGTTTAAAACAAAAAGTCTGAGACACTGAAAATAAAAACACCGTTTGAACCTCTTTCTTTCAACAAGAAAATATTCCGAAATGTAGATTTTTAAAAATGAACAAGAATGCAACCATTTAAAACAAAATTGGGAGCTTTGAACTGACAGAATAGTCTGAAGTAGTGTGAGCTGTAAATTGAAAGGAATATGTTTAGATTGCTGGACATTCATGGCTTCATGGTAAAAGTATGCTGATCTGACTGGAATAATTCCAACAATTATTTTTGACCTGTACATTGCCTGATGTATCTATCCATCTACAAAGACCCTGGCCCCAGGGATGAAGAGTGATGTGCACTGCAGCTGACCTGGCTGATCTAATTAAGCCTTTTCTCCATGATCGCTTCCATGTAATTATCCAGACCAGACTCATTTTAACAGGTTCACTTTGCTGAAAAATGTAGTCTATGCACAAAAAATTCTAGTCTCCCAGTTGGGAAGTGTTGAAACATCCATCCATCCATCTTCTTCTGCTAAATCCTTTTCGGGTCGCAGGGGGGCTGGAGCCTATCCCAGCACCTTTTTGGGCGAGACAGTCATGCCGAAATCAGATAGCTGGGTGTGGGTACCATGTGATTTTATTTGGTCGATTTTTATGTGAGCTGGCCCAAATCAGTAGGTGGTGATAGAGGCCCATCAGTTGATGGGGAGAGATTGCAGTGGAGCGAGCTTGTCAAGGCATGAGCAGGTTATGGGGCAGCTGTAGCTTGCTGGGGCGAGTTTGTTTTGGTGCGACCTGCCGGTAAACCTAAAAAGTCTACACACCCCTGTTCAAATGCCAGGTTTTTGTGATGTAAATAATGGGCCCAAGATAAATCAAACTGAAATCTTTTAAGGGGAAAAATAAAAAAACTTACAATAGCCTGTTTGCATAAATATGCACGCCCTTAAACTAATACTTTGTTGCAGCACCTTTGGCTTTTATTACAGCACTCAGTCTTTTTGAGTAGGAGTCTGTCGGCATGGCACATCTTGATGTGGCAATATTTACCCACTCTTCTTTGCAAAAATGCTCCAAATCTATCAGATTATGAGGGCATCTCGTGTGCACAGCCCTCTTAAGATCACCCCACAGATGTTCGATGGGATTCAGGTCTTGACTCTGGCTGGGCCATTCCATAACCTTAATCTTCTTCTGGTGAAGTCATTCTTTTGTTGATTTGGATGTGTGCTTTGGGTCATTGTTGTGCTGAAAGATGAAGTTCCTCTTCATCTTCAGCTTTCTAGCAGAAGTCTGAAGGTTTTGTGCCAACACTGACTGGTATTTGAAACTTTTCATAATTCCTTCCACCCTGACTAAGGCCCCAGTTCCAGCTAGAGCAAAATGGCCCCAAAGGATGATGCTGCCACCACCATGCTTCACTGTAGATATGGTGTTATTTTGGTGATGAGCAGTGTTGTGTTTGCGCCAAATATACCTTTTGGCATTATGGCCAAAAAGTTCAATCTTGGTTTCATCGGCCCACAGCACATTTTCCACATGTGTTTGGGAGATTTCAAATGGCTTGGATGTTTTTCTTCGTAAGAAAATGCTTCTGTCTTGCTACTCTACCCCATAGTTCAGACATATGAAGAAGACAGGAGATTGTTGTCACATGTACTAAACAGCCAGTACTTTCCAGAAATTTCTGTAGCTCCTTCAGTGTTGCTGTCAGCCTCAGCAACACTGACCAACACTGTTTGACCAACACTGGCAAACTCCCTGACCAGTTTTCTTCTCGACTTTTCATCAATTTTGGAGGGAGATCCAGTTCTTGGTAATGTCACTGTTGTGCCATATTTTCACTACTTGACGATGGCTGTCTTCACTGTGTTCCTTGGTATATTTAATGCCTTGGAAATTCTTTTGTACCCTTCTCCTGACTGATACCTTTGAACAATGACATCCCTCTGATTCTTTGGAAGCTCTCTGCAGACCATGGCTTGTGCTGTAAGATGTGACTACAAAAATGTCAGGAAAAGCCTACTAGAACAGCTGAACTTTATTTGGGGTTAATCAGAGGCACTTTAAACGGTGGCAGGTGTGTGCTGACTCCCATTTAACATGAGATTGAATGTAATTGGTTAATTCTGAACACAGCCACATCCCCAGTTATAACAGGGTGTGCATATTTATGCAACCAGATTATTGTTAAGTTTTTTTTTAATTTTTCCCCTTGAAAGATTTCAGTTTGTTTTTCAGTTGAGTTGTACAGATTATAGGTCACATTAATGGTGGAAAAAGTTTTGAAATGATTTATCTTGATCTCATTTTTTTACATCACAAAAATCTGGCATTGAGCAGGGGTGTGTAGACTTTTTATATCCACTGTAGTTTGGCTCACCTCAGTGCACAGCTTTGGTTCTGGAACCAGTTTCCTGGAGATGGGATGGAGCTTGGCCTTCTCTGGAGTTGCCCTGGGCAAAAGACGATGAGCAGGGGTGGGTATTCTTCTATCCATCTTTTGTTCTTATTAAAGACAAAAATAGAAAGGAGATGTTTTTACCTTCTTTACATGTTTTGACTGTGCACTGCAGCCTTTGTCAGAAGAGTCAACTGATTGCTGCCAGGTGTCATTTTATCAGCTGACTTTCATAGGCGGGGCCAGTCCAGCAGACCTGTCAATTCCACCGAGCTGGCCCCGCTTTCTGCCGTCCGATGGTCTCTGGAGAATGTGGTCCCAGGTGTGGGAAAGCATAAAGGCTCCCTCATCCCGGTTCATGGTACCTTTTCCCCGCTTCCTGAATTCTATGGCCTCCTTGATCCAGCGTTTGTGTCTGTTGCTCTCCCAGCTCAGTCGATCTGACAGGTCTGCTGGGCTTGCCCCGCCTACAAAAGTCAGCTGATAAAATGACACCTGGCAGCAATCAGTTGACTCTTCTGACGAAGGCTGCAGTGCACAGTCGAAACATGTGAAGAAGGTAAAAACATCTCCTTTCTATTTTCGTCTTTAATAAGAACAAAAGGTAACTAATTAAAATAAGACAAAATGAACCTACTTGAGCTATTCTTCTATTCCCCCGCCTTGCTGCCTCGACATTGGAGTTCTTCTGCAGTGTTATTTCTGCTCATTTCGGGTATGTTCGTTCAGAACAGCTCTGCTTTTACATCTTACACCCGAGATGAGCTTTTGAATATTGGTTTACAAAACAACGATAATGACCTTTTTATCAGCAACCTACGTCTGAATCTACGTCTCATCCCGGAGCTCTGGAGAACTCCCGACGCTCGGCAGGCTTCCCGGCCGACCGGAAGTGCTCGCAGGCGGCGTAAGGACCGTAAACAAAGGAGGGGTAAACGCGGTGGGCTAAGAGCTAAGCTAAAGCTAACACTGCACCGGCTATCGCTACCCAGTATTTTCCTTGCTAATGTACGGTCTCTGGCGAGCAAAATGAGTGAACTACGGCTTCGGATCACCAACAATAAGAAACTTATGAACTGCAATATCATGATTTTTACGGAAACATGGCTTCACAGTGGAATACCCGACAATGCTATCGAGCTAGCCGGCCTACACACGCTCCGGGCAGACAGAGCAGCAGTTGACTCCAGTAAGACAAGAGGGGGGGGATTGTGCATTTATATTAACAAGGCTTGGTGCACGAACTCTGTCACTGTTGAGAGACACTGCTCAGCTAACCTGGAGTTTCTCATGGTTAAATGTAGACCTTTCTATCTGCCACGCGAGTTCACTTGTACCATCATAACAGCCGCTTACATTTCTCCGGATGCTAATGCTAAGCTTGCTATGAAAGAACTGCATGCAGCTATTAGCAAACAACAAACTGCACACCCAGAGGCAGCATTTATTGTGGCGGGTGATTTTAACCACTCTAACCTCAAGACAGTGCTTCCTAAATTCTACCAGCATGTCTCCTGTCACACAAGAGGGGACAAAACATTGGACCATGTTTACACCAATATTGTGGGAGCCTACACAGCAACTCCCCTCCCCCACCTAGGTCAGTCTGATCATTTATCCTTGTTCCTTACCCCCAAGTATGTACCGCTCATCAACCGGGTGAAGCCATCAGTGAGGACCATCAAAGTGTGGCCAGAGGGGGTTGACTCTGTACTCCAGGAGAAGTTTAGGAACACAGACTGGAGTATGTTCACCTCTCAGGCTACCTGTGGCTCCCACATAAACATCAACTCTTACACCCACTCAGTCCTGGACCATATCAACACCACTATTGACAGTGTCACCACGGAAAGACAGATCACCACGTACCCAAATCAGAAGCCGTGGATGAACAGAGAAGTGCGACTTCTGCTAAAAGCACGTAACAATGCCTTTAGATCTGGTGATGCACAGGCCTACAGTTCATCCAGGGCAGATCTGAAGAGGGGCATCAAGAAGGCCAAGCACAGCTACAAGCTGAAGGTGGAGGAACATTTTGGGGACTCTGACCCCCGACGTATGTGGCAGGGCATTCAAGCTATCTCTGATTATAAGCCCAGCAACTCCATACCTATAGCCATGACTGTGCCCTTTCTCAGTGAGCTAAATAACTTCTATGCTCGTTTTGACAAGGACAACAATGAAAAGAACATCAATTTCCCACCCTCTGATGACCTCCACCACCTCACACTCACCCACACCGACGTCCGTAATGCACTGAGTCATGTCAACGTACGTAAGGCTGCTGGCCCTGATGGCATTCCTGGGCGTGTGCTGAGGGCATGCGCTGAGCAGCTGGCAGGGGTCTTCACAGACATCTTCAATCTGTCCCTGGCCCAGGCCGTGGTACCAGCGTGCTTCAAGACCACTTCAATAGTACCAGTGCCGAAACATTCAACACCATCGTGCCTAAATGACTATCGCCCTGTGGCACTGACGCCCATAGTCATGAAGTGCTTTGAGCGACTGGTCTTGGCACAGCTCAAAAAAGGCCTGCCCCCTACACTGGACCCTCATCAGTTCGCCTACCGGAGCAACAGGAGTACAGAGGATGCGGTTTCTACAGCGCTGCACTATGTACTCTCACACCTGGATGACAAGAACACCTACGCAAGAATGCTGTTTATTGACTTCAGCTCAGCATTCAACACAGTTATCCCCTCCAAGTTGCTCACCAAACTTGGGGACCTGGGAATCAGTACCTCCACCTGCAACTGGATCATGGATTTTCTGACCAACAGACCCCAGCATGTTAGGTCAGGCCCCAACCGTTCTTCCGTCATCACACTCAACACTGGTGTACCACAGGGCTGTGTGCTCAGCCCATTCCTCTACTCCCTCTACACCCATGACTGCAGGCCTATGTATGGATCCAATTCCATCATAAAGTTCGCAGATGACACCACGGTGATTGGACTCATCAGGGACAACGACGAGTCAGATTACAGGGCAGAGGTTGAGCACTTGGCTACTTGGTGCGCTGACAATAACCTGCTCCTTAACACCAGCAAAACCAAGGAGCTCATAGTGGACTACAGGAAGGAGAGGGAAGAGACACATGACCCCATCCATATCAATGGCATAGCTGTTGAACGTGTCCCCAGCTTCAAATTCCTGGGGACCCACATCTCGGAGGACCTGTCCTGGTCAGTTAACACCACCAGCCTGATCAAGAAGGCCCATCAGCGCCTCTTCTTCTTGAGGACATTGAAGAAGAACCATCTGTCAACTGACATCCTGGGCAACTTCTACTGCTGCGTGATAGAGAGCACCCTGACCAACTGTATCACACTCTGGTATGGGAGCTGCTCTGTAGCTGACCGCAAGGCGCTGCAGCGGGTGGTGAAAACCGCCCAACGCATCACAGGGACTCCACTTCCAGCTATAGAGGACGTCTACAGAAAAAGATGTCTGTGCCGGGCACGCAGCATTCTTAGGGACTCCAACCATCCTGCTCATGGACTGTTCCAGCTTCTCCCCTCCAGAAGACGTTTCAGAAGCCTTCGGACTAGAACCAGCAGGTTTAGGAACAGTTTCTTTCCAACAGCTGTCACGTTATTGAACTTAGTTCCCCGCTGACTCTCTTACAATCATCTTTTACCATCCTCACCTGTACATAACTGCATAACTACATAACTACATCTAACTTATTGCACATTATTTGCACATAACAGTACTTTTAACTTTCTGCACTGCTGCATATATTTGCATATATTTGCTTAAATTGCACATACTGTTAATTACCGTATATACTGCACTGCTGTCCTTTGCACTTCTGATTGGATGCTAAACTGTGTTTCGTTACCTTGTATTCATACATGTGTAATGACAATAAAGTTGAATCTAATCTAATCTAATCTAATCTTCCCAGTGGGTGAAAGGGTAGCTTCCCTACACCTGTGGTTTTGGAAACAGGTCCTGACCATCATTTGTGCCTATGCACCGTATGATGGTTTAGAGTACCCACCCTTTTTGGAGTCTCTTGGTTGCGGTGCTGGAGAGTGCTCCTCTTGGAGATGCCATTGTCCTTCTGGGGGAATTCA
The DNA here is from genome assembly GCA_020510985.1 of Pholidichthys leucotaenia. NCBI lineage: Eukaryota > Metazoa > Chordata > Actinopteri > Cichliformes > Pholidichthyidae > Pholidichthys > Pholidichthys leucotaenia. The sequence continues at coordinate 38,509,297 of CM035841.1, read as the reverse complement.
GTGCGCATGTGGGCAAAGACAGTGAAACCTGGAAAGGCATGATTGGGAGGAACAGTCTGCCCGATCTGAACCCGAGTGTTTTTCAGTTATTGGACTTCTGTGCCAACCACAGTTTGTCCATAACGAACACCATGTTTAAATATAAGGGTGTCCATATGTGCACCTGGCACCAGGACATCCTAGGTCGCAGGTCAATGATTGATTTTGGTATTGTGTCATCAGACCTGCGACCATATGTCTTGGACACTTGGGTAAAGAAAGGTGCAGTGCTATCAAGTGATCACCACTTGGTTGTGAGTTTGAGCCGGTGGCAGGGGTGGATGCCATTCAGACCTGGTAGACTTAAACGTGTAGTGAGGGTGTGCTTGGAACATCTGGCCCAGGTCCCTGTCCGAGAGGTCTTTAACTTCCACATCCAGAAGAACTCTGACCACATTCCAAGGGACTCTGGTGTCATGGAGTCTAAATGGGCCATATTCTCCACCTCCATTGTTGAAGCAGCTGCACAAAGCTGTGGCTGCAAGGTCGTTGGTGCATCTCCTGGTGGCAACCCCTGAACCAAGTGGTGGACACCAGTGGTGAGGGGGGCCATCAAGCTTAAGAAGGAGTCCTATCAAGCTTGGTTGGCTTGTGGGACTCCCAAAGCAGCTGAGGTGTACCGGCAGGCCAAGTGGAGTGCAGCTCGGGTGGTTGCTGAAACAAAGACTCGGATGTGGGAGGAGTTTGATGAGGCCATGGAACAAGACTTTAGGTTGACCTCGAAAAGATTCTGTCAAACTGTCTGGTGACTCAGGAGGGGGAAACATCTCCCTGTCCACACTGTGTGTGGTGCAGATGGGGTGCTGCTAACTTTGACTGGGGATATCGTTGGGCGGTGGAAGGAATACTTTGAGGATATCCTCAATCCCACTGACATGCCTTCCACAGAGGAAGCAGGGTTTGAGGTCAAGGGGGATAATTCGCCCATCACAAGGGCTGAGGTCACTGATGTGGTCAAAAAACTCTTTGGTGGCCGGGTCCCAGGGGTGGACGAGATTTGCCCTGGGTACCTCAAGGCCCTGGATGTTGTATGGCTGACATGCCTCTGCAACACTGCGTGGAGGTCGGGGACAGTACCTTTGGCATGGCAAACCGTGGTTGTGGTTCCTCTTTTTAAAAAGGGGGACCGGAGGGTGTGTTCTGACTTTAGGGGGATCACACTTCTCAGCCTCCCTGGGAAGGTCTATGCCAGGGTACTGGAGAGGAGAGTCTGACCACTGGTAGAACTTCAGATTCAGGAGGACAATGTGGTTTTCGTCCTGGCCATGGCACATCGGACCAGCTCTGTACCCTCTCGAGAATCCTCGAGGGATTGTGGAAGTTTGCCCAACCAGTCCACATGTGTTTTGTGGACTGGGAGAAGGCATTGAGCTGTGTCCCTCGTGGTCTCTTGTGGGGGGTGCTGCAGGAGTATGGGGTATCAGGCTTGTTGTTACGAGCTATCCAATCCCTATACGACCATTGCAAGAGTTTGGTTCATATTGCTAACACCCAGTCAAACTTTTTTTCCAGTCAAAGTTGGACTCCTCCAGGGCTGCCCTTTGTCACTGATCGTGTTCATAATTTTTATGCATAGGATATCTAGGCACAGCCAAGGATCCAATCCAATCCATTTTTATTTCTGAAGCACTTTAAAAACAGCTACAGCTGACACAAAGTGTTGTACATCAGGAATAGATAAAATGTGAAAGACATGGAAGATATAAAAATAAATAAAATACAGTAAAATGCAACTAAAAAAGTGTAAAACAAAACAGGTATAAATGACAGTCATAATAAAAGCAATAAAACAAGTAAAATCAATGTATCATGATGGGTTGAAGGCCAAGGAGTAAAAATGAGTTTTAAGATAAGTTTTAAAAATAGACAGTGAAGGAGCCTGTATAATGGGCAAAGGGAGACTGTTCCACAGCTTAGGAGCAGCAACAGAAAAAGCTCTGTCCCCTCTGAGCTTCCTCTTCAATCTTGGTATCTCCAGGAGCAGCTGATCAGCTGACCTGAGAGACCGAACAGGAGTGTAAAAGTGAGGAAGCTCAGAGAGGTAAGGTGGGGCAGGGCCATTTAATGATTTAAAAATAAATCAAAGAATTTTAAAATGAACCCTAATGTGCACAGGCAGCCAGTGGAGGGAAGCTAAAATGGGTGCAATGTGGTATCTCTTATGTGTTCCAGTTAAAAGACGTGCAGCAGCATTCTGAACCAACTGGAGACATGAGAGGGAAGACTAGCTGACTCCAAAATAAAGTGCATAACAGTAATCCAGCCGAGATGTGATGAAGGCATGGATTACTGTTTCAGAGTGCTGTTTTGAAAGGATGGGTTTAACCTTTGCCAAGTGCCTTAAATGACAAAAGCTGCACTTCGTCACTGCAGCAATTTGACAATGTAGTTTAAAATTACTGTCCGTCTTAAAACCCAGATTGGTAACAGTAGGTTGGACAAACCCTGTCAAGGGGCCCAGGTCAACGGGGGGATTCACAGGAGCCACTGAGTCCAAACACAATCACTTCTGTCTTCTTTTCATTAAAACTTAAGAAATTCACTGTCATCCAATCTTTAATGTTGTTAAGGCATTCAAGAAATGATTTGATTGAGAAAGTGTCCTTCTGCCTTAATGGAACATAAGCCTGACAGTCATCAGTGTAACAGTGGAAGGAGATACCATGCTTTCTATGAATTGAACCCAGTGGATCGGAAGGTGTCATGCTTGGTGACCACAGGATCTCACCTCTGCTGTTTGCAAATGATGCCGTCCTGTTGGCCTCATCGAGCAATGACCTACAGTGTTTCCTCTGGCTGAAAGACCTTGGTACGGTAGCAACATATTTTCCGGGGGGGACACATGACACTATTGTAACCAGAATATGTTAATTTTATACTATTTATTTCTTGTTTAAAATTTTGTGCAGTAACTTTGCATATGGAACTTACCATTTGAAGTATTGTACAACCGAGGCTTGAATGTTGGAATATTGGGCCAGTTGGGGTCCCACCCAGACGTCCTGTGTTTAGACTATTTAGTGGTGTCATCCTTCTCTCCTTCCTCTGCTCTCACCTCTCCTGGACCCTCTGCCTGAACACTTTCCTCTCCTTGGCTCCTCTCTTCTGTCTCATCTTTCCCTCTCTGAGCCCTGTCTAATTCAGGTTCTCTCTCAGTCTATGGTAGTATACAAACAGGTTAGATAATATCAAGTGTCATGTAAATTAAAAGCAGACAATTAAAAGTTTCTAGTTAAGGGTACAAGGAGCATCCACTTAAAAACTTGAGTAACGACTTCAGCCTTGAAGGTTTGAGGTTTTTCTCCAAAATTTGTAAAAAATCTTCTATAGGTTTTTACTTTTCTCTGTAAATTTATCTAAATTTGAAACCATTTTCTCCAAATTTGTAATTTCCTCTTGTAAAATTGACTTTTCTTATACATTTGTGTCATGGGCAGCGAGAGCGTGCCCCTCCCGTCCCGTCTCACCTTCGTGAACTCATCACTCCACCTGAGGCAGAAGATGCACCTGCACCCGCTCATCAGCCAGCGTACTTAAGGAGGCTCTCTCCACGCATTCTACGCTGGCTCGTCTGGGTATACTGCCCCAACAAAGGACAGGCAAGTTTAAACTCTTTAAGCTTGGACACGCTGTCTAAACTTATTCTCCTCTCTCCTTCAGGTTGCTGCCGTCGTGCGGGTGTGCTTCCAGGACTGCACGCGCTCTCCTGCCACATCCCCATTATTCCCCGGCTGTCAACCTCCACCCGGTCAGGCACCATCAGCTCATTTCTCCACCCTACTGGTTCGTCTGTTCCCCACTGGAGTCCTGCCGGTTCTTCCTTGGAACCCCAAGTCAGTGGCAGTTTGGCTCGCCCATTTCCCCTTACTCCATTCCTCCTCTCACAGCTCTCGTCTTCTTTCCTCAAGTGGATTCCCCTGGCAAGTGGCTGTTTCTATAGCTGTGTGACCTTTTCCTATTTAATAAATTGTCTAACGTGCCCCCACTTGTGTGGTTTCTTCCTGTGCTGTTGCATCGTGCACGTAAGCTGTCAATTTATAATCATGACAGAATGAGCCAGCCAGGACGGTAGCTTAGCCGGTGCTGCAGCAGAAGTGATTTCGGCTTTGGATCGCTTGTCGGTGACCGAGCACCAGCTCGCTGTGCTTACGCAGCATGTATCTAATGTGATGACTCTTTGGTCTACAGCGCCCCCTCCGGTCTCTCCCCCTCAGCCTGCTCCGCGCACCACGGTGCGCCATACTACCTCTATTCCCACACCTTCCCCGTACGTAGGGGAGGTGGGGAAATGTAAAGGTTTTCTTATCCAAGTCTGTATGTACTTGGAGCAGGTCGGGGAGGAGTACCCGGGGGACGTGGCCAAAATTCAATTTTTTACTTTGCTGCTCAAGGACCCAGCCCTCGAGTGGGCACGGTCCACAATAGATAACCCTGAGGGGTATCGATACACGTTCAACCAATTTGTGGATGCCTTTTCTTGCGCGTTTGGCCGCACCGAGAGTCAAGGCAACGTGATGAGCCGCCTCATGACGCTCTGCCAGAGCACTCGGTCAGCAGCCAAGTACTCAGTAGAGTTCCGGGTTGTAGCATCTGATTCGGGGTGGAATGAGGTTGCTTTGCGCAGTGCATTCCTCCATGGATTAAACGCTCAACTCCGTGATGATCTGGTGGTTCACCCTGTCCCAGAGACTCTCGACAGTCTCATAGATCAGGCCGTTGTTTTGGACAACCGGTATCGTGAGCACGTGAAGGAGCACAAGTCCTCCTCTTGCCCGCACGCCGAGTGTGCACCCGCCACGGGTACTGACACTGGCGGTGCCAGCTCTTCGCCCGAGCCGATGGAGCTCTCTCAGCATCTGACCGATGACGAGCACCGGCGAAGGGCTGGTGCGTGTGCGTACTGCGGTTCTCTGAACCACGGTCTGGACGAATGTCACCAGCGGCCAAAAGACACAGCCCATCAGTAACCATGGGGGGGTCTGGCGGGTGGGACTAAATCAACTCCCCCTGGTAATTTTTCAATCTTGGCCCTCATGCATTTGCTGGGGGTCGAGAGGAGGACTATGGTGCTGGTTGATTCGGGGTCAGAGGGTGATTTTGTCTCTGCCCAGTTCGTGCAGCAGGTGGGTATTCCCACGCACAAATTGCCCCACAACCACAGAATTACCACCATCTCTGGCCAGGAGGTTGCGGTAGTCATTGAATGCACGGTGCCAATCTCCATCCTCCTTTCCAGGAATCACCGGGAGGAACTCACATTCCTGGTTCTTCCTGTTGCGGCCTCCCCAGTGGTTCTTGGCTACCCATGGCTCCGGAGGCACAATCCAATCATTAACAAAATACCATCTCCTCCTGGAGCCCATTTTGCATGGCAAATTGCATGCGTTCAGTGGAATGTACCCGAGCTCTGTCCTTCTCCCTCACTCCAGTCGAGCCGCAGGACCTCAGCCTCGTCCCCCGGGCATACATGATTTGGGGGAGGTCTTTAGCAAATCGAGGGCGTTATCGCTACCACTTCATCGGTCCTACGATTGCACTATTGACCTCAACCCGGGGGCAAAGCTGCCATCCAGTTGGCTGTACAGTATTTCCGGCCCGGCGAGGGAGGCGATGGAGAAATACGTTAAAGAGTCACTGAACACTGGCCTCATTTGGCCATCTTCGGCCCCACTCGGGGCCGGATTCTTCGTGGGAAAGAAAGATGGCTCGCTGCTGCACCCGTACATTGACTAACGGGAGCTCAGTGCTATTACCATCAAAGACAAGTATCCTCTGCCTTTGATTAACTCAGCGTTCGAGCTCCTTCAGCGCTCACGGGTGTTCACCAAGCTAGACCTTAGGAATGTGTATCATTTGGTCCACATGTGCGAAGGCGATGAATGGAAGACGGCATTTAAAACTCACCAGGGGCAATGTGAATATCTGGTGATGCCATTTGGGCTCACTAATGCCCCCGCCGTCTTCCAACAGTTAATAAATGACGTCCTTTGCTACATACTTTACCAATTTGTGTTGGTCTACTTGGATGACATTTTAATTTTCTTCCACTCGCCAGAGGAACATGAAGCCCATGTCAGAGCCGTCCAGCAACGGCTTCTGGAGAACCAGCTCTACGTCAAGGCTGAGAAATGTGAGTTCTCCACAACATCAACCACCTTCTTGGGCTTCGTAGTGGCTGAAGAGAGACTGATTTCCGACCCAGCCAAGGTGAAGGCAGTGCTGGATTGGCCAACTCCCCACTCCTTTAAGGAGCTCCAATGCTTCCTCGAGTTCACGAACTTCTATCGCAGGTTCATAAGGAACTATAGTGGGGTGGCACTGCCTTTAACACAGCTGACCTCCATTAAGGTCCCTTTTCGCTGGACTGAGGCAGCTGAGCTGGTGTTTGTTTAATTAAAGCACCTGTTCACTGAAACACCAATCTTGGCTCAGGTCGACACGCAGCTCCAATTTGTCCTCAAGGTGGACGCATCTGATTTGAGGGTTGGCGCTGTGCTGTCACAGCGCACCCCCCCCCGATCAGAAGCTCCGCCCGTGCGCACATTTCTCTCGTCAGCTCACACCGGCTGAGAGGAATTATGACGTGGGGGACAGAGAGCTGCTTGCCATTAAGTTGGCATTGGAGAAGTGGAGGCATTGGTTGGAGGGTGCCATTCACCCCATCGTCGTCTGGACCAACCATAAGAACCTCGAGTGCTTGTGGTTGGCCCGCAGTCTTAATGCCAGGCAGGCTCGCTGGGCTCTATTTTTCCAGCAATTTAATTTTACCATCACGTACCAGCCTGGCGCCTGGAACATCAAACCGGACGCGCTATCGCGCCAGTTTGATTCCGGGGAGGTAGTCCCCCCCCAAACCATCATTCTGCCTTTGTGCGTTCTCGGAGCCCTTACTTGGGATATCGAGCGGAGGGTCCGTCAGGCCCAGTCCCAGGACCCTGTGCCAGTAGGGTGTCCCCGGAAACGTCTGTACATCCCGGCCGCCCTCCACAGTGATGTCATCCAGTGGGGTCACACCAGTCACTTTGCTTGCCATCCTGGAATCGCCCGAACCATGGACTTGATCCGGCAAGTGTTCTTGTGGCTCACGCTGTGGCGGGACGTATGAGAATATGTTAAGGCCTGCCAGAACTGCATCCGGGGAAAATCGGACTCCTCTCCCCCATCAGGCCTCCTCCATCCCCTCCCCACCCCTGGTCATCTGTAGTCCCACATTGCCGTGGATTTTATCACTGGACTTCCCCCATCCTGTGGCAAGATGGTTATTTTCACTATCGTGGATCGCTTCTCCAAGGCTGTGCACCTGGTTGCCCTCCCGAAGCTCCCCTTGGCCTTGGAGACAGTGGTCCTCCTGACTGACTACGTGATCAGGATCCATGGCATCCTGATGGACATTGTGTCTGACCGGGGGCCACAATTCACATCCCAGGTCTGGAGGACCTTTTGCCGGATGCTGTGAACCACTGTGAGCCTTTCCTCGGGAAATCACCCACAGAGTAATGGGCAGGCGGAGTGCGCCAATCAGTCTTTGGAGGCCACCCTGCGGTGCGTAGCAGCTGACAATCCATCCTCCTGGAGCTCACACCTGACTTGGGTGGAATATTCCCTCAACTTGGCAGTCTCTACGGCCACTGGACTCACCCCATTCGAGGCATCCCTGGAGTACATGCCACCACTCCTTCCTGTGACCGAGAGCAAGGTCGCGGTTCCATCCGTGGGGGTCCATGCCCGTCGCTGCCGGTGTGCGTCTGGAGAGCCAATCGGGCCACCCTTGCCCGCTCCACTGAACGCACCCAGGCCGCAGCTGACAGGAAGCGGGTGCCCGCACTCAAGTACGTCGTGGGCCAACAGGTGTTGTTAGTGGCAAGCCAGATCCTGCTCAAGGAAAGGTCCAGAAAGCTGTCCCCCACCTTCCTGGGCCCCTTTGTTATCTCTCGGGTGATCAACGACGTGTCGGTTCAGCTCAAGTTGCCACCAACCCTGCGGGTGAACCTGACCTTTCATGTCTCATATATTAAGCCCCTCTTGGTCAGTCCTCTCTGCCCCCCCCATCCCTGAAGTCGCCTCCCCCTCCCTGGATCATCAACAGTCACCCCGCCTACACGGTCCGCCAGATCCTGGATGTTCGCTGTCGTGGCCGGGGCCGGCAGTACTTGGTGGATTGGGAGGGCTGCGGTCCGGAGGAACGCTCCTGGGTGCCCTCTGCTCGGCTCCTGGATAAGGAGATGCTCCGGGCCTTCCACCAAGCTCACCCGAAGAAGCTCTCTGGACCGCCAGGAGGCGCTTCTAGAAGGGGGACCCCTGTCATGGGCAGCGAGAGTGCACCCCTCCCGTCCCGTCTCACCTTCGTGAACTCATCACGCCACCTGAGGCAGAAGACGCACCTGCACCCGCTCATCAGCCAGCGTACTTAAGGAGGCTCTCTCTGCGCATTCTATGCTGGCTCGTCTGGGTATACTGCCCCAACAAAGGACAGGCAAGTTTAACTCTTTAAACTCGGACACGCTGTCTAAACTTATTCTCCTCTCTCCTTCAGGTTGCTGCCGTCGTGCGGGTGTGCTTCCAGGACTGCGCGCGCTCTCCTGCCACATCTCCATTATTCCCCGGCTGTCAACCTCCACCCGGTCAGGCACCATCAGCTCATTTCTCCACCCTACTGGTTTGTCTGTTCCCCGCTGGAGTCCTGCCGGTTCTTCCTCGGAACCCCAAGTAAGTGGCTATTTGGCTCGCCCATTTCCCCTTACTCCGTTCCTCCTCTCACAGATCTCGTCTTCTTTCCTCAAGTGGATTCCCCTGGCGAGTGGCTGTCTTTGTAGCTGTGCAACCTTTTGCTATTTAATAAATTGTCTAACGTGCCCCCCTGTGTGGTTCCTTCCTGTGCTGTTGCATCGTGCACGTAAGCTGTCAATTTATAATCATGACAATCTGAGCCTTTATTATAAATTTGTGGATTATTTTATGGCTAATTTTTGTCTATTTTTTAAAATTACTGTTTGTTTTTTTTTTAAATAAATTTGAAACAGACTGTGGTAATGTTTTTACTTTTTCCTTCTAACAATTTACATTTTTGACCATAATTTTGCAGAACCAGAACAGCACAATAATTTAACTTTGATTTCAAAGAAAAAAAATTAATAAAATTGTATTTAATGAAATAATTAACTTAAATAACCAAAGATGCAGTTGTTTCTGTTATAATATTTCTATATATTTATAGTTTTTTTTTTTTTTTAAATCTCCTCACCACCCAGACAGCAGGAAAAACCTCCCTTGTTTTGAAATCCAGATATTGACACATTTAGTTTGTCTGAAGACTGCTGACGGATTAAAGTCATTGACTTCATGAATTTCGATCATCTTAACTTACCAGGTACATAATTATGAACATAAATTAGTTAATTAATATTAACTAAGGTAAAGGGAAAAACATCTTTTTATTCTTGTCTGAAATAAGAAAAACAAAAAACTAACCACACCTGTTAGCTAAGTGACTCTTCCATTATTGCTCCCATTACCAACGGTTTAGACAACAACGCTCGTAGCCAGACACTCTGCTTGATGACTGGAACATGCGGGTGGGGCTCTTCTGAACTCCGCGTGGATGACGGTCACGTGCGTTGTTCGTGTGCGCGCTTGCAGGCAGTCATCGCTTCATATATTTTTCTTAAATTTATCTATCCTCATAGAGTGGTAGAAATTTTTCAGGCGCAGCGGGCCACCACCCAGAAATATTACCAGAGGAAACCCTGCCTACAGGTTTTGCTGGGACGGTTTGCTACTGAGTGTGAAGCAGCTGGGTTGAGAATCAGCACCTCCAAGTCCGAGTCCATGGTGCTCAGCTGGAAAAAGGTGGATTGTCCTCTCCGGCTTGGGGACAAACTCCTGCCCCAAGTGGAGGAGTTTAAGTATCTTGGGGTCTTATTCACGAGTGAGGGGAGAATGGAGTGAGAGATTGACAGACGGATTGGAGCAGCATCTGCAGTGATGCGGACGTTGTACCGGTCTGTTGTGGTGAAGAGGGAGCTGAGCTCTAAGGCAAAGCTGTCGATTTACCAGTCAATCTACGTTCCTACTCTCACCTATGGTCACGAGCTTTGGGTAATGACTGAAAAAATGAGATTGCGGATACAAGTAGCTTAAATGAGCTTTCTCCATAGGATCGCTGGACTCACCCTTAGAGATAGGGTGAGGAGCTCAGTCATCTGGGAGAGGCTCAGAGTAGAACTGCTGCTCCTCCATATTGAAAGGAGCCAGTTGAGGTGGTTTGAGCATCTGATCAGGATTCCTCCTAGATGCCTCCCACTTGTCCCACTGGGAGGAGACCCCAGGGCAGACCCAGGACACGCTGGAGAAACTACATCTCCCAGCTGGCCTGAGAACACCTTGGTATCCTCACTGAAGAGCTGGAGCAGGTGGCTGGGGAAGGGGAAGACTGGGCTTTTCTGCTTGAACTGTTGCCTCTGTGACCCGGACCTCCGGAAAAGTGGTAGAAAATGGATGGATGGACAAATCATGTCCCAGGCAACTTGGGGTGCTCACTTGGTCAGGGGCCGACCTGACATGGGGTGGGTTTGACATTACTGCGGCTGACTTGGTCTGACTTGTTTTTTTTACAGATTATTTGTAAAAAAACAAAACAAAACAAAACTTTATTTGAAAACTAAATAATTCCAGTCACAGTACAAGCAAAATAAATACAAGATGTTTATAAAACTTCACTACAAGTCAATTTGGGACCTTTTTAACAGTGATAACATGACCAAAAATGGTTTTCAACTCATCTGTCATGAAAAAAAGATTTATTTTTGTAATTTATAGCTCTGTTGATCCAAATGATCTGTTTGTGTAGAGAAAAATGATGTTTGTACATGTGAAGCCAACATGTAACATGGGCTGCACGGTGGCGCAGTGGTTTAGCACTGTGGCAGCACAGTTTTACCCTCGGCCGGGGGATCGCGGGGATCATGAGATCGTGGGTTCGATCCCAGCCCCCGACCAACAGTGAGCTGTGTGGAGTTTGCATGTTCTCCCCGTGTTGCGTGGGTTTACTCCGGGATTTCTCCGGTTTCCTCCCACATACCAAAAACATGTAGGTTTAGGGCGCTCGCGCACGCAGCGACCAGCAGCCGGTGGCTTGTCACCAGACTGCAAACCAAATCTACCTACGGGTACAAATAAGTAACAAAAAAAATAAAAATAAAAATGTAAGAACCTGTTTATGGAAATTTAAGAACTGAATAGGAAGACTGTTAATGTCATAAATGCATTTTAAAGACACACTCTCGCGTCTCTAAAACCACCTCATAAACAAATGTGTATTGCCCAAAATAGTATATTGTGGCTTTTTACCCACAAAACTTTCATTGCCTTAGAATTACTTGGAAAGAGCTTTTACGTCTTCCACCTACTTAAGTATGTGCAGATCAATAAATATTCTAATTAGCTCCACCCATTCTCCCGCTCACCATTAGTGTATGCTGCAAGGCCAGCCCTCCCCTCTGACCTGAAGCTACGTGTCCACCTAGGTGTGTATTTTCACACTTCCCATTCATTGTCTATGTAGCACACCCCACATGCACTCTGGTAGCATGGCGTCAAGAAACCCGAGCCATCGCTTGGAGGTGCCTGCTCCTCCTCCTTCTGCCTCCCCGCTCAGATCCATAATACAGAAATGAGGAGCAGCCGCGTGGAGCCAATTGCTTTACGGAGCTTTTAAAATAGCGGTTGTTAGTAAAAAGTAAACACATATTTGGCAGCTACACATTTATTTCTCACCTTGACCATTTTCAAAAAAATGTTTTGCTTTTTGGTCATGAGCTTTGGGTAATGACCAAAAGAACGAGATCGCGGATACAAGCGGCTGAAATGAGCTTTCTCCGTAGGATCGCTGGACTCACCCTCAGAGATAGGGTGAGGAGCTCAGTCATCCGGGAGAGGCTCAGAGTAGAACCGCTGCTCCTCCACATTATTTATTTATTTATTTAGCGAATGCAAAGTCCTTAAGCCAAGCAGTTGCCTCCTGGTTTGCTGTATGGAGGGTGTGTAATCCTCCTTCCAGTCTTTGGAGCGGGCAAGCCTCTATGATGTGTTCCATAGTTTGCTCCTCTCCACATGCGCACAGTGGGCTAGGGCTACTGCCCCATCTGTGAAGGCTGGCCAAGCAGGGGCCATGTCCAGTCCTGAAGCGATTGAGTGTAGACCACTGTCTCCTTGGGAGGTTGGTGCCCGGGACCTGTTGGTTGGGGTTTATCACCAGCTGTTTGTTTGGGACCTCCTTGGTCTCCCATTCCTCTTGCCAAGCTGTCTGGATGGTAAAGTCAGCTGGGGGAGGGTTTTTCCAAATCGGCCGTCTGGATGAAAGTCGGGCAGTGGGTGGGGTGTAGATATCTGCATGGATTGGTAAGTGAGGAAAATCTTTAACTTTTTGGAGCATCCTTTGAGTTAATGCTGCTCGCCGGATGTGTGGAGGGGCTATGTTTGACAGTACAGAGAGCCAGGGGAGTGGTGTTGAGCGGATTGTTCCAGTTATAGTTCTCATGGTTGAGTTGAGCTGGGTGTCTACATTGTGTGTGTAAGATGACCTGGACCAGACAGGGGCACAATATTCTGCTACAGAGTATGAAAGGGCCAGTGCTGAGGTGCGCAGGGTGGAGACTGCCGCCCCCCATTTTGCACCAGCGAGCTTGCAGAGCAGGTTGTTTCGTACTTTCACCTTAGCAGCCGTCCCCTTTAGATGTTCCTTGAAGGATAAGGTCCTATCAAGGGTCACTCCAAGATAAGTTGGATTTGGGGCATGCTTAAGCTTGAGTCCGCTCAGGTGGATGTTTAGTTCTCTGGCAGCTTTTGCATTGTGGAGATGAAATACACTGGAGACGGTTTTTGCTGGGCTTGGTTTTAGGCGCCAGATTTTGCAGAACTGGTCCAGTTTAGCAAGATCTTCCGTGAGCACCCGTTCCAGTGGTTCAAAGTCTGGTGCTTGGAATGCCAAACAGATGTCGTCTGCATAGATGAATTTGCGGGATTTTGTAGTAGGCAGGTCGTTTATGTAGAGGTTGAACAGAGTTGGAGCTAGAACTGAGCCTTGTGGGAGTCCGTTTTTCTGCATTCTCCATGCACTTGTGTTCTGACTGAGGTGGACTCTGAACCTTCGGTTGGTCAGCAGGGTTTTTATAATTGCTGTTGCCCAAGCAGGGATCGCCTTTATAAGTTTCAGGAGGAGGCCTTTGTGCCAGACCGTATCATAGGCGGCTGTAAGATCGAGAAACACAGCCCCTGTCTTCAGTCTGCTCTCGAAGCCATTTTCAATGAAGGTGGTTAGGGCCAGTACTTGTTCTCCTGTACTGCGGTCCTTGCGGAAACCTGCTTGATCCACACTTAGAATATCCTCTATTTCTGGGGAAATGCGTTGCAGTATTAGGCGCTCCATGATTTTGTAAGGAACGCTGAGTAGGGAGATTGGGCGGTAGCTTGCTGGTAGTTTGTGGTCTTTGCCAGGTTTTGGGATGGCAATGACCTTTGCTGTCCGCCATTTCTTTGGGATCGAGTTCGTTTGTGTGATCCTTGTGTAGAATTGTGTCAACCAGGTTAGGGCTCGGGGGCCAAGATTCTTCATGAATTCTGGGAAGATGTTATCTTATCCTGCTGCCTTTCCACATTTCAGGCCCTGTAGGACTTTCTCCAGTTCAGCAGCCTCGAAGGGTTCAGGGTTCGTTTCCTCTACAGGCATTTTTTGGTGTTTTTTTAGCTCAGTTGTAACTGCTGTTCTGGTGTCTTTGTCTTGGGGTGCTTTGGCGATAGTCAGTAGGTGGGATGCAACTTGGTTGGGTGTGACGGATGCTCGGCTTTGGCTAGGGGGCTTCTGTGCAGCTCCTAGGCGACGGATGAGGCTCCAACATTTCCTGCTAGAGTGGGTAAAGCTCCGGTCAGCAACTGTCTCCTCCCATTTCTTTCGCCGGGCTGTATTTAGCGATTCAATGAGATGGTCTGCTATCTCCTCCACATTGAAAGGAGCCAGTTGAGGTGGTATGGGCATCTGATCAGGATGCCTCCTGGACGCCTCCCACTTGAGCTGTTTTGGGCATGTCCCACTGGGAGGAGACCCCAGGGCAGACCCAGGACTCGGTGGAGAGACTATGTCTCCCAGCTGGTCTGGGAATGCCTTGGTATCCTCTCTGAAGAGCTGGAGCAGGTGGCTGGGGAGAGGGAAGTCTGGGCTTCTTTGCTTGAACTGCTGCCTCCATGACCCAGACCTCCGGAAAAGCGGTAGAAGATGGATGGATGTTTTGCTTTTTACTTTTGAAGATATAGAGCTTGTCAGCCCACATGACAAACACGCAATGCATTCTGGGATGGGCAGGCCGGCCGGCCGGCCGGCACCTCTACATTTGTTATAAATGAACGAAAAAAAAATCACAAAATGGACTGTTCAAAGGAAAATTTAAAGGCACGCTATTTGGCGAGGCTTTAAGGGGTTAACGGGCTGGATCCCTACCAACATACAACGTGGAGTTCAGAAGTAAACATTCTGCCTAACTCCGATACTCTCCCGGTGACAGCTTCTGAAGAAAGCCACAGTCCCACAATGTTTTTGTGCTGTACTACTTGCAAGAGTAAAATTTCCTTAAGCCAAAGGTGACACATGCTACAGTTCTGCTGTTCTTGCACATTTTCCAGCTGCTTCATCAGATGTTCTTTCCTCCATCTCAGCCAGAGGTGTGGTGTCATCTGTTGGTGATAGTTAATATATTTTGTAATCAAAAGGAATCCCAAGACACATTTTAGAAAGAAAAACATATGAGCTAAAAAGAAAGACTACGGTACCTGAATATAAAGGAGCAACATCATCCATCTCAGTCACGGGGCCAGTGTTGTTGGGGGTTCACTTGCATGTCCTGTCCATTCTTTATGTTGTGATCTCCTCGCCTTTCTGCATAAGAGGTTAAACCTCTCAGGAGTTGTAGCGTGACCCTCTGCATGCCCAAGGTTTAGAGGGTTTCTGGACACTCTTTACCAAGCCACTCCGCACCCAAATCACAACGTACCTTAAAACGTTCCGTACCTGCATAATTAAATACTTACCAAACCAAAATGCTGTTATTTGTAATATTAAAATGTGATTACTAACTTAATCAAAAGCTTCAAAACAGAAGCTGAAATTAAGGCTACTGTCAAACTCTCAAAAATGTCATGGCAATCAGTGGCATAAGAGTAGCAGCTGACGGCTAGACACCAATGGAGGGATGTTTTGCCTGTCATTTGTTTTTTTTTTTTTTCGGGGGGGGGATGTTCAAGGAGTCAAGAAAATGTTCATATAAAAATTTATTTAAAAATCACTGCAGATTCTATGGTAAAGATCAGCCATGATACAGCAAACCAATCTAGTAATGGGCTGGGGTTTGGTTATTTAAAATCAGCTGCTACTCTTGGCAATCTCGCCTGATTGCCATGACATTTTTAAGAGTTTAATTTCAGCGTCTGTTTTGAATCACATTTTGATATTAAAAATAAACCACAACAACATCATTTTGGTTTGGTAAGTATTTAATTAAATGGGTACGGAACATCTAGGGTACGTTGTGATTTGGGGATGGGGTGACTTGATACTGTCACGCCGCGCCATTCATCAGCGGCGCCACCTGCTCACGCACCTGACAATCATCAGCGGCGAGGGATAAAGGCCGTCTCGCCCGGAGGCTCGGCCTGAAGCCGTCAGACTTCGTCCCTCACCGTTGTGAGCATACTTCCCTTCAGCGTAACCATTGTTGTAAGAAGATCACTTACCTCTTCTCTTCAGTCTTCTCCCCTGTGCACAGGTGGATTTCCCAGCGGCGGACATCTCCTCTCCATCGCCCAATCCTCGCTGCTGCACGGAGCTCCCCAGGTGGCTGTCTTCCGGGCCTCACCCCCTTGTTGTGCCAGCTGTCCTGACCCACCAAGGTTGCTCGGCTGTACGGTCACCTGCCTCTGTGCCTGGAGCTGACACCATCACCAACACATTTACATCCCGCAGACACGCACTCATTTTCCCCTGCTGTTAATAAACTCTTTGAACTACTCTAAGCCTGTGTGTGTGCGTCTCCTGAGTCGTGCGTTATGTCAGTACGGCTTCAGCAGAGCGGCTCGGCGGACGGCGGGCTCGCACACCGGCTTACCACTCTCGAGGCTAGAGTGGATCAAATTGCTTATCAACAGCAGGTCATCCTAAATCAGTTAGTAATTATCACTGGCCGATTGGACCGCCTGGACCCCCAGCAGCCGTTCCCCCCGGCTCCTCAGGGTGGCGCAGCTCCTGCTGTTCCAGTGGCCGTCCAGCCAGCTCCAGTGGCACCGGCCCGACTCACACCTATTCCGACCCCCGCTCGCTTTAGCGGAAAGCTCGGCGGAGCGCGGGGGTTTGTGATGCAGTGTGAGTCCGTGTTTGACCGTGTGCCCGGAGACTTTCCCTCAGATCACAGTCGAATCGGCTACATAGGGAACCTCCTGGAGGGGCGCGCTCTAACTTGGGCCTACGCTATCATGGCGAGACCCAGTTATGCCACCCTCACCTATGCCGAGTTCGTGAGGCGCTTCCTGGAGGTGTTCGATCATTCTCGTTCCGAGGCGGTCCAGGTCGATCGGCTTCTCGCTCTCCAGCAGGGAAACCGGTCGGCCGCGGATTATGCCATCGAGTACCGGGTAGCGGCGGAGGAATTGGGCTGGGAGGAGCGCTCCCTCTGCGGCCTGTTTCTCCGCAGCCTCAATAGTGATCTAAGGGATGAACTGGCTGGACGGGATATCCCCGGAACGTTAGCGGAGCTAACCTCACTGGCTATCAGCTTGGACAACAGGCTGCGCGAGCGCTCCTCAGGACGGAAGCCGTCTGCTTCTCGCCCTCGGGGAGTCCCGCTACGCCTGCCCCAAGCTCGCCCCCTGGCGACGCCGCCACCATCGTGCCCCGAGGAGTCGGAGCCGATGGTGACGGGCTGGGCAAAGCTCTCCTCGGCAGAGAGACAGCGCCGCCGTGAGTTGGGTCTCTGCATGTATTGCGGAGACAGTCAACACACGATAGAGCTTTGCCCACAAAGGCCGAACGGCGGGGTCCGCGAGTCACTGTAGGGGGCCTCGCGGACGTCAATCGGCAAAGTCCCCTCACTCAATTAAAGCTGCCCATCCGTTTTTGCCACAACCCCACTGGGCACCTCACCCACGCACTGGTGGATTCGGGCGCAGAGGGCAGCTTCATTTCACAAGGCCTGGCAACCCGATTGGGCATCCGCTGTCGGGCATTAAAACATCCCATCTCCCTGGTCCATCTCTCCCGTGCCTCCCTTGGGAGAGTTACTCACCAAACCCTGCCCGTCCCAGTCATCATCTCAGGGAACCACCGGGAGGAGATGGTATTTTACGTCCTGCCCAACTCTGTGTCGCCCGTCATCCTGGGGTATCCCTGGCTACGCCTCCACAACCCTGTCCTGGACTGGAGGTCCGCTGGGGTATCGGCATGGAGTACCTTCTGCATGGGCACCTGCCTTCAGTCCGCTGCCTGCTCCCCATCCGCGGCTCCCCCTGTGGCGGATACAGCACCTCCGGACCTGTCACTGGTGCCTCCAGAATTTCACGACCTGGGTATGGTATTTAGCAAATCGAAAGCTATGTCTCTTCCCCCGCATCGACCATATGACTGTGCCATCAACCTCCGCCAGGGGGCTCCCCTGCCATCTGGTCGGCTCTACAGCCTGTCGGCGCCGGAGAAGGAGACCATGAATACATACCTGAAGGAATCTCTGAGCGCTGGGATTATTCGCCCATCGTCGTCACCCGTGGGGGCAGGGTTTTTCTTTGTCGGGAAAAAGGACGGATCCCTCCGCCCCTGCATAGACTACCGAGCGCTGAATGACATCACTGAGAGGGACCGTTACACCCTGCCCCTCATGGACACTGCCTTTCACTCCCTCCAGGGGGCGACCTGGTTTACCAAGCTGGATTTACGCAGCGCTTACCACCTCGTCCGGATCCGGGAGGGAGATGAATGGAAGACAGCCTTCCGTACCCCGAACGGCCACTTTGAGTATCTCGTCATGCCGTTCGGGCTGACCAACGCTCCTGCCGTCTTTCAGCGCCTCATTAATGACGTCCTCCGGGATTTCATCGGCCTTTTTGTGTTCGTCTACCTGGATGACATCCTTATCTTCTCCAGGTCCAGGGACGAGCACCAGGTCCATGTGAGGCGGGTCCTCCAAAGACTGCTGGAGAATCGTCTGTACGTGAAGGCTGAGAAATGCGAATTCTACGCTAGGACCACATCCTTCCTGGGATTCATCATCGCTCAAGATCAGGTGCTCCCAGACCCAGAGAAGGTGAAGGCGGTGGTGGAGTGGCCTACTCCCGCATCCCGGAAGCAGGTGCAACAGTTTGTTGGCTTCGCCAATTTTTACCGCCGCTTTGTCCCAAATTTCAGCTCGATCGTCGGACCGCTGACCCGCCTCACGTCCCCGAAGGTCCCGTTCCGGTGGACTGAAGAGGTCGCTGCTGCCTTTAGGGCGCTGAAGGCGGAGTTCTCCTCCTCCCGGGTCCTTCGCCAGGTCGACCCCGCGCTGCAGTGCATTGTGGAGGTGGACGCATCGGACACGGGAGTGGGAGCAGTGTTATCCCAGCGGTCACCTGACGATGGCACCAAACGGCCGTGCGCCTTCTTCTCCCGGCGCCTGTCCCCGGCGGAGAGGAACTACGATGTGGGGGACAGAGAGCTCCTGGCCATTAAACTCGCCTTACAGGAGTGGCGCCACTGGCTAGAGGGGGCGGACCTGCCGTTTGTGGTCCTGACGGACCACAAGAACTTAGAGTATTTACGATCTGCCAAGCGCCTGAATGCCCGCCAGGCGCGCTGGTCTTTGTTCTTCGCCAGGTTCCGCTTCTCGATCACCTTCAGGCCGGGCTCCAAAAACGGCCTGCCTGACGCCCTCTCTAGGCAGTTCACCCCCGTGGAGGCTGAGGAGACGCCCCACACTATCCTGCCCAGGTCGTGCGTCCTCGGTGCCATCTCTTGGGACATTGAAGACAAGATCCGGAAGGCGCAGGAGGTGGAACCTGATCCTGGCGGCGGACCGGAGGGAAGACTGTTCGTCCCATCTGCGGTCCGAGGAGAGGTCATCCACTGGCTCCACACCTCCCGGCTCACCTGTCATCCCGGCACCTCTCGGATGATCAGCCTCCTCCAGCGGTCCTTTTGGTGGCCAGGCCTGCGGAGGGATGCAGCCCGCTACGCCCGGGCTTGCCCAATCTGTGCCACCAGCAAGTCGGGAAATGCCCCCCCAGCGGGTCTGCTCCAGCCTCTGCCCGTCCCCGGCAGGCCCTGGTCGCACATCGCACTGGACTTTGTCACCGGACTCCCCGTTTCCAACTCCTTTGACACCGTCCTGACCATTGTGGACCGTTTCTCCAAGGCGGCGCACTTCATTCCCCTGCGAGGTCTCCCTACTGCCCTGGAGACGGCGGGCCTCCTCGTCCAACACGTGGTCAGGCTGCACGGGATTCCGGTGGACGTGGTCTCGGACCGGGGCCCCCAATTTTCGTCCGAGGTTTGGAGATCATTTTGTAACGCCATCGGAGCCAAGGTGAGCCTCTCCTCCGGCCATCACCCCCAGTCTAACGGGCAGTGTGAGAGGACCAATCAGGAGCTGGAGGCTGCGCTCCGCTGTGTTACCAGATCCAAGCCGACGTCCTGGAGCAACCATCTCGCCTGGGTGGAGTATGCCCACAACACCGCCCGCTCTTCTGCAATGGGGATGTCCCCCTTCAAGGCGTCCCTGGGTTACGACCCCCCGCTGTTTCCAGCGCAGGAGAACGAGGTAACTGTCCCCTCCGTTAGGGCGCACCTTAGGCAGTTCCGCTCCACCTGGGCTGCCGCGCGTCATGCGCTTTTACGCACAGCGGAGCGCAACAGGACCGTGGCGGACCGGCACAGAAGACCTGCCCCGGCGTACAGAGTTGGGCAACTCGTGTATGTGTCTACCCAGGACGTCACGTTGAAAGGCGAGAGGAGGAAGCTGGCACAGCGTTTCATGGGTCCCTTTCCCATCACCCGGATCATCAACCCGGTGGCTGTGCGGGTGGCTATTCCCCCCTCCCTCCGCATCCATTCCACTTTCCATGTGTCGAAGGTGAAACTGGCAGTCACTGACCCCCTTTGCCCTCCTCCTGCAGCGCAACCCGCGCCCCGGATGATTGGTGGCCATCCGGCCTGGTCCGTCTCCTCCATCCTGGACTCCCGGCGCCGAGGTCGTGGGTTGCAATACTTGGTGGACTGGGAGGGCTATGGGCCCGAGCATCGACAATGGGTGCCCCCGTCGTTTGTGTTGGACCCATCGCTCATCGCGGACTTCCACCGAGCGCACCCGGATAAGCCATCGCCAGGAGGCGCTGCTAGAGGGGGGAGTACTGTCACGCCGCGCCATTCATCAGCGGCGCCACCTGCTCACGCACCTGACAATCATCAGCGGCGAGGGATAAAGGCCGTCTCGCCCGGAGGCTCGGCCTGAAGCCGTCAGACTTCGTCCCTCACCGTTGTGAGCATACTTCCCTTCAGCGTAACCATTGTTGTAAGAAGATCACTTACCTCTTCTCTTCAGTCTTCTCCCCTGTGCACAGGTGGATTTCCCAGCGGCGGACATCTCCTCTCCATCGCCCAATCCTCGCTGCTGCACGGAGCTCCCCAGGTGGCTGTCTTCCGGGCCTCACCCCCTTGTTGTGCCAGCTGTCCTGACCCACCAAGGTTGCTCGGCTGTACGGTCACCTGCCTCTGTGCCTGGAGCTGACACCATCACCAACACATTTACATCCCGCAGACACGCACTCATTTTCCCCTGCTGTTAATAAACTCTTTGAACTACTCTAAGCCTGTGTGTGTGCGTCTCCTGAGTCGTGCGTTATGTCAGATACCGGGTTAGAGAAGGTGCCCAGTTAGCATCACACTCTAGCATTTCATAAGCTGGTCTGCCTGTAAAAGCAAAGGAAACAGGAGGAAAATACTTAGGTGTAGAACAAATTCAACCACTTACACATTCAGAAGTGTGTAGTAACATACTTTTTCTAACTCCTCTGATATTGGAGTCTTTGTTTAGCTTAGCTTAGCACTGCTAACGTAAGCAAAACACTATGACCAAGCAAGTTTTAACTACTCAGCAACAACAGTTATATACAGTAAATCATAACGTACCTTTATGAAAATGCTTTGAGCACACCACCATCGATAAAGTTATGTTGAGTCTTCTCACTGCTGCAATCCAAGCCAGGCGTCACCTATTTGTTAGATCCGAAATGTAGACTGTGCTTTTTTCTTCCACGTTAAAAAATGATAAAAGCCTATTCTGTCGTTAATCTTTTTTCCACGGTGGTTGTGAGAACGATTATTACAGTTTACAACACAGCAATACTTCCCTGTGTCTGCTTCTTTGTGTGCTTCTGCTTCTATGTCTGCTATGTAGAAGTAATCTCAGCGAACTACCGAGGCCTTTCCTTCCCAGAATGCACTTGGTCAATTTTGTAAACACTACGTTACTGGCGAGCCTTATAGGCAAAACTTTGACATCCAGAAGCGTTGTGAACAGACTAGAGCATCCCACCCACCGAGAGTCGCGGCGACCAATCATGTGCAAGCCCTGCAGGTTAGGGAGAGCAGATCGGGTTGGGAAGTTTTTTGACCAGTCACAGTGATACTGTCTGTGCAGTTTGCGGCTACAGAGTATTGGGCTTGTGACTCTTGCCTGGTTACGCCCCCTCCACGCTCCTGATGGATCCCCGAGTCGGAGGAGGCATGGGGACCTGACGCCTAGGTGGACATGTACCTTTTGAACACCAAAGACTGCTTTGCTAAACAATGGCCAACTTGCCTCCTTCCTCCAGAGGGAGTGGGGGGTTTAATATCTCCTCCTCTGTGGAATGAAGTCCCCAGTTGGTTTTGTGCACCCCCCCCCCAAAACCCCATCACCAAACCAAGTCAAATGAAAGCAAAATAGACAAGTGTCTTTCTAGCGTCACTGTCTGAGAGAAGCATGAGCTTATTAAAGTCCTTCAAACTCTGAAAAAGTAGAAGAGGTATGTAAGCAGTGGAGGCATTTGTATGTTGTTTTAGCCCGCTGGTAAAGCCTTATTCATGCTGCATTTCCCCTCTAGTCCGCTTTGGTCCACGTGCGCTTTGGACGAGCCCAGCACGCACACGGTGCTGTTCATGTTCACTTTTTTATCTACCCAGGCCAAGTGGTTGACGCATGCGCACAACCATCATTTGTAGTTTCACTCCCGCTTGATAGATAGCGCCAATGCGCTGACGCGCCAGGATTTTCACAAACGAAGAAACGCTGCTTGCTTCTTGCTGCTTGACTTCCCGGATTTCACTCCTTTTCCACGAAGATGCTGCTGCTGCTGAAGTATTTATGTATGATTCATGTATGTTTATTCTCGTCTTACGCTTCCTCATTGTCTTCTCCGTCTACTTTGTCTTGGTATGTAGTGCCGATATCGCCACCTCATGAATGGGATGTTCTTTCTTGCGCATGCGCTTTTCAACACGTTCAGGTCGTGGGCAGGTGGTGCAGTCACAAAATTTGGGCTGCACGCGGTCGTCTGTGATCAAGCACTGCGGACACTAGCGGAGTGGAGACGATGACGTAAATTTCATCACACAAGGTTTCCAGTTACACATACGCGGACAGCAGAGGTGCAGCATGAATCCAGCTCTACGGGAACAATATTGAAGAGTCACTTAGCTAGCAGGTGTGGTTAGGCTTCATATGCAGGGAAAGGCAAGAGTGACTGAATTGCTGAGGATTTACTTCACCAGCCACTACAATATTAACTAATTTATGTTCATTATTATGTACCTGGCAAGTTAAGATGACCAAAATTCACAAAGTCAGTGACTTTAATCCATCAACAGCCTTCAGACAAACTAAACATGCCAACATTTGGATTTCAAAATAAGGGAGGTTTTTCTTGCTGTCTGGTTAGAGAGGAGAGTTCTAGAACAACTGTAAAAAAACAGAAATATTATAACAGAAGTAACTGCGTCTTTGGTCATTTAAGTTAATATATTTCATTAAATATTTTATTAATATTTTTTTCTTTGAAATCAGAGTTAAATTATTGTTCTGTTCTGGCTCTGCAAAATTATGGTCAAAACTGGAAATTGTATAAGTAAAAAAAAGTCAACATTTTACCACAATCGGTTTCAAATTTATATTAAAAAATGGTAATTTTATAAAAAAAAATAGACAAAAATTAGCTCTAAAATAA
The DNA here is from genome assembly GCA_020510985.1 of Pholidichthys leucotaenia. Classification (NCBI taxonomy): domain Eukaryota; kingdom Metazoa; phylum Chordata; class Actinopteri; order Cichliformes; family Pholidichthyidae; genus Pholidichthys; species Pholidichthys leucotaenia. The sequence continues at coordinate 38,485,993 of CM035841.1, read as the reverse complement.
TCCACAAGTTTATAATAAAGTCTTAAATATACAAGAAAAGTCATTATTTTACAAGAGGAAATTACAAATGAGAAAAATGGTTTCAAATTTAGATAAATTTACAAAGTAGAAAACTATAAGAAAATTCTTATAAATTTTGGAGAAAAACTTCAAACCTTCAAGACTGAAGTCATTACTCAAGTTTTTAAGTGGGTGCTTTTTGTACCCTCAACTAGAAATTTCTGGTTGTCTACTTTTAATTATTAATTTCATAGTATTGCTTTTACATGAGCAGAATTTCTGGCTACTATATCCACCTCTGATCATATAATTTAAGTATGCATGGGTAAATTACTATTATGAATGTTTTTTTCCCTTCTCTTTCCTACTCTTTCTCAATGGAAAAAAGAAACACTAGAATAAAAATACAAAAAATACACATTTATGTGTCATTTAAGTAAACCATGACAAAAAAAAAAATATGCAGGACAAAAAGGAACACTTGGTTTTTTTCTAACTTGTTTGTATAGATAGATAGATGTACTTTATTGATCCCAAACTGGGAAATTACAGTTTTTGTTTGTTTGTTTTTTTTAGATATAGTATACCACCATAGACAGAGAGAGACCCTGAATTAGATAGACAGGGCTCAGAGAGGGAAAGGTGAGACAGACAAGAAGAGCGAAGGAGAGGAAAGTGTTCAGGCAGAGGGTCCAGGGGCCTCATGTACAAAGACTTGTGTGGATTTCCTACTGAAAGATGACATAAATTTAAATCAAGAAAATGGCGTAAGCAAAAAAAAATTAAAAATCCAGATGTATTAGGGCTGTCGCGATAACTGCAATTATGTAATACCACGCTATGGACAAGGCTACCGCGGAGGATAACAAGCAACTGCAACAACCGTGGTGTTCACATTTTTTATGCATGTGGCTAAATCTCATTCACTTATGTGCCCCTATTGATTAATAAATAAATTGTTAAATGTTAAGTGTATTTTTATTGCCAACAGCATGTTTGCACCCGGTATTGATGGTGGCAGCACCCGGTACTGTGGAAGCTTCCATAGCACCTATAGCTGGCGGCATCACCATATGGAGCACTCTCCCTCCAGACGGACTCCAGTAGGCAGTTAGTGGCAGAAGCATTTGGACTCCTTGCTAAATACAGCTATGACAGTGAGCACTGAAAGGGCACAAAGCATGTCATTTCCTTCTGAGTGGAGTGTTTATGATCCTGACAATTGAGCTCAAAACAAAGACAGCAGAGACAGCAAAACAACTACAGCATAGGGCATTGCTTGTTTGAACATGACTTTTCTGGCAGTGGCAAAAATCCCAAAATCACAGAGGCAAAGGTCACGCAGGGTCCTGTACAGAGGTTGTTCTGTTTAAATAAGCTGAATGTCGCTGTAGTCTCCAGTCCACACATGCCGTAGTTGAAATACTTGAGTTCCCACCACTGCTTTATGAAAATGATAAAAAAAATTTTTTTAACAGAATCAGCAGTTCATGCCTAGTAAGACTGGAGCTCCGCACAATTGTCTCTCTCTCTCTCTTTCTCCAGGTGACTAAGGGGAGCAGAGCTGTGAAAGTGGAAAATTACTTTCCAGATCTGGAGTTATTTGTGGCATCAGCTCGCAAGCTGATGAAACCGAATGATGGGAATGAGACTTTTACTGATCAGGAAATTTTTCGTTTAAAGAAACTGGTTGCCAAACTGAAATCACAAATTACTAACAGTCATGTTGACTCTTAGTTTGTTTCTTCCCTTTTATGCTATGTGTGTGTTTTTTTACTGTACCTTATTTTTATCCTTTTTAATGCCCCACCTTAGAATTGGCACTCTTAATATAAACGGGGCCAGGGATGATGTAAAAAGGGCCTCTTTATACAAGCTTTTTAATTTAAAGGCACTTGACGTGCTGATGGTCCAGGAGACTCACAGCACTGTAGACATTGAGTGCCAGTGGAGAAAAGAGTGGGATGGCTGCATTTTTTTTAGCCACAAATCCAATAATAGTGGAGGGGTGGCTGTACTTTTCTCTCGGGGTTGTGTGCCTGTCTCTTATGAGGTAGAAGAGGTGGTGAAAGGACATGTACTCTTGCTAAAGGTACAGCTTGAAAATGTAAACTTGGTTGTTATAAACGTGTATGTGCCAACCCAGAGAGCAGAAAGGATCAGGGTCTTTAATATGCTATCAGATACGGTTAGATCCTGTAATCCAAATAGTTTTTTATTTCTGGGGGGTGATTTTAACTGTACATTAAACCACAGACTGGACAGGAACCATCAGGAACCTCACCCTGCTTCTGCCAATAGGCTGAGGGAACTAGTGAAGGCGCATGAACTGGCCGATGTGTGGAGATCACATCATGGGGACCAGAGGCAGTACACCTGGAGCCATGCTAAGGATAACCTCTTATCTATGGCTAGGTTAGACCGTTTCTATGGTTTTAAACACCAAATGAGTGTTTTTAAAAATAGTTGTATCTGTCCTGTTGGTTTCACTGATCACTGCCTGCTGATTTGTTCTGTTTTCATTGAAAATGTAAAGTGTAAGAGTGCTTTTTGGCATTTTAATAATACACTTTTAAATGATGTGTTTTTTAAGGGAGTTTTTCATGATGTATGGAAGTCACACAGGGAACAAAAACCCTCTTTTAGTTCTCTCCAATTGTGGTGGGATTTTGGTAAGGCCCAGATAAAACAACTCTGCCAACAGTACACTCAAAATGTCACTCGTAGCTTGACCCAATCCTTGAAAGTTCTGGAGACTGAGGTGGTAGAACTAGAGGAGTTGCTCAGTTCTACAGGAAAACAGGAGCACTTAGAGGCTCTCAAGTCAAAAAGGTCAGCCTTGGCTAGCTTGCTAGGGGTCACCGCACAGGGTGCTCTGGTCCGCTCACGCTACATGGATGTAGCTCTGATGGACTCGCCCTCCCAGTACTTTTTTGGACTGGAGGGGAAAAATGGACAGAGAAAGCTCATTCACTCCTTGTTGGGCGATGACGGGAGAACAATCTCCACAGCAGCAGAGATCAGGAAACACGCTGCTAGCTTTTACAGTGAATTGTTTAGAGCAGAGTGGAGGGAGGACACGTCACTGGGCCAGGTTTTTCCTTGATGGTCTTCCAGTGCTCTCAGAGGACCTTGTTGCCGGCTTGGATGCTCCACTGTCTCTGTCTGAGCTGCATACGGCGCTAATGAGCCTCCAGAATGGAAAATCACCAGGCATAGATGGTCTCTCTGTGGACTTTTTTTAAGGAATTCTGGCCCCTGCTTGGTCCAGACCTGCTGGAGGTTCTCCAAGATAGCTTGGAAAGGGGGACCCTACCCACGACCTGCAGGAGGGCCATCATCACACTGTTGCCGAAAAAGGGGGACCTCCAGAGCCTAAAGAACTGGAGGCCGGTCTCTCTGCTCTGCACAGACTATAAGATTCTCTCAAAAGCTCTGGCCCGAAGACTGAGAAAGGTGATGAGCGAGCTCATTCATGTAGACCAGACTTACTGTGTGCCTGGCAGGCTGATTAGTGACAACGTCACTTTAATTCGGGATATTTTGGAGGTCTCTGGTTCATTGGCGGTAGAAACTGGTTTGATTTCAATTGACCAGGAAAAGGCGTTTGATCGGGTTGAACACCAATATTTATGGACAGTTTTAACAGCTTTTGGGTTCAGCCCAGGCTTCATAGCCAGGATACGGGTCTTGTACAGTGACATTGAGAGTGTACTGAAGATAAATGGGGGCCTGTCTGCCCCTTTAAAAGTCCAGAGGGGGGTTTCGGCAGGGCTGCCCTCTCTCAGGGATGCTGTACTCCCTCGCCATAGAGCCTTTGCTTCACTGCCTGAGAAGGGATCTATCAGGAGTTACTTTTCCTGGCTGTGACACCACGTTCAAGCTGTCGGCCTATGCAGATGATGTAGTCATTCTGCTAAACAAGCAGAGTGACATTGACGTTCTGGTTAGGAGTGTCAATCTTTTTGGCCAACTTTCCTCTGCAAAAATAAACTGGGGAAAAAGCGAGGCTCTGATGGTGGGGGAGAAACTAGAAAATCAGCTTACGCTGCCTGGTGGGTTGATTTGGAAAAAAGGAGGTTTTAAGTATCTTGGTGTCTTTATTGGAAATCAGCAGTTTGAGCAAAAAAATTGGGATGGGGTCATAGAGAAAATTAACGGGAGACTAAACAAATGGAAGTGGCTAATGCCAAGAATATCTTTTAGAGGAAGAGTGCTCATTTTAAATAATCTTGTTTCCTCATCCCTGTGGCACCGCCTCATGTGCATGGACCCCCCTGCTGGTTTGTTGTCCAAAATTCAGTCTGTTTTGGTGGACTTTTTTTGGGGGGGTGGACTCCACTGGGTTCCTCAAGCCCTGTTATTTCTTCCCAAAGAGGAGGGGGGGCAAGGAGTGATTCATTTAGCTAGTAGAGGTGCTGCTTTTAGACTGACTTTCATACAGAGACTGCTGACGGGCCCCCAGGACCTGGTATGGAGGCCTTTGGCCTGTGTTATTTTACAGAGAGTCCTTGGGCTTGGGCTAGACCTCCCTGTGTTTTTAATGGATTTTAAGAACTCTAATGCACTGTCTTTACCCAGTTTTTACCGCAGTCTCTTTTCAGTGTGGACTCTTTTTAAAAAACAAAGAGGGCCATGCGATTCCCTCTACTGGTTGTTGAGGGAGCCGCTGGTTTTTGGTGGTCGCCTTGGTGTCCTGCCGGGAGTTGGAAGGACCTTCCTTGATAGGCTGTGTTCCAGGAACGTTCTCACTCTGAAGCAAGTGGTGGAACTGGCTGGTCCTGGCCTCAACAACGCCTCAGCTTTAGCAGCTCATCTTGGTGTCAGGTCGAATCGTTTCATCGATGGTCTTCTTGCACACTGGAAACAGGAGCTTCATGGACTTGAGCACTCCCTACTCTTGGACTTTAGCAATGGCACGCTGCAGCCGGAAAGCACTGACCCCTTTCCCTCTCTCACGCTCTATATGGACTTTGACGTCGCTCCTTGCTCCTTACTGGCATTCTGTGCTCCCACTGGTGTGGACTTTGGAGGAGCCAGTGGTAAGGCACTCTACAGACTGGTTGTGATGGCACTCAACAAGGACAGATTGAACACCTGTGTGGACACTCCTTGGAGAGCCTATTTTAAGCTAGGAAAAGGGCATCGGCCTGCCTGGAGGGCTCTTTATAAAGCCCCTCTCCCTAAGAGGCATGGAGACTTACAGTGGAGGGTCTTGCATGGTATTATAGCAGTCAATGCTTTTGTTTCTGTGATTAACAGCAGTGTCAGTGATCAGTGTGTTTTTTGTTCCTCTAGGGAGACTGTTTTTCATTGTTTTATTGAATGTCAGCGCCTGAGTGGCCTCTTTGAACTTCTCACAGAACTTTTTCATATTTTTAAGGAAGTTTTCTCTAAGCAGGTTTTCATTTGTGGTTTTATGTACAATCGTCGTTTTAAGCAGAAGTGTCAACTATTGAACTTTGTTTTAGGGCAGGCAAAGTTGGCTATCTATGTAAGCCGGAGAAGAAAACTTGAGAATGTTGAGAGTGATGTTGATGTTGAAATTTTATTTGTGAGGCTACTTAAAGCCAGAATCAGGCTGGACTTTCAGTTTTTTATGGGGAATGGGGATGTGGAAGGTTTCAGGACCCTCTGGTCCCTGGAGAATGTCCTCTGTTCAGTTCATGATGGACAGCTTTTTTTTGGGCGTTTTTTGGGGGATTAATTTTCTGTGTAACATAGCATGATATAGAAATTGTATTGACTGATGGACAAGTGTGTTTATTAAAGATCCTTTAAAAATCAAAAAAAAAAATCTCTCTCTCGCTCTCTCTCTCTCTCTCTCTCTCTCTCTCTCTCTCCTCTCTCTCTCTCTCTCTCTCTCTCTCACACACACACACACACTCACACACTCACACACACACACACACACACACACAAAGTTGAGAGCGGAGCTGCAGCGAAAGCGCCTTGACCCAGTGGAGGAGATAGGAGAGAGAAGGATGGTGGCTAAACTGTCATCTCTGCTTGAGTCCGAATTCCACCCTATGCAGGACATACTGAATGCACTGAGGAGCTCATTTAGCGGCACACTACATCATCCTAGGTGCACAACCGAGAGGTTTCGCAGGTCCTTCCTACCTACGGCTGTCAGACTGTACAACCTAAGCTAAGCAGGGCTGCTTGCAGAGATAGCAAAAAGACGTGACAACCTAATAGTAGTGAATGCAAAAGACGCAATAGACACACAATGGTCCCCTCCGGTATACAACTAGGAAAATACCGGTCGCTATGGAGGGTGACAATATGTATGGGTACATAATCATACCATGTAGGATAACTAAGTAGACGGTTATGCTGTTTCATTCCATCTAGCAACAATGCTCCGCACTGTGTGTGTTTATATATCTACATATTTATTCCATCTAGCTACAATGCTCAGCACTGTGTGTTTATATATTTACATATTTATTCCATCTTGCTACAATGCTCCACACTGTGTGTTTATATACTCATACATTTATTCCATCTAGCTACAATGCTCCACACTGTTTATATATTTACATATTTATTCCATCTAGCTACAATGCTCCGCACTGTGTTTATATATTCATATAGTTATCCCATCTAGCTACAATGCTTTGCACTGTGTGTTTATATATTTATTCCATCTAGCTACAATGCTCCGCACTGTGTCTATATATTTATATTTATATGTACATATGTATACTCGCTGCTCTTGTTTTGTTTTTTTTTCTTGCCTTCTGATTTTTGCTCTGAGTGTTGCTATCCCTGTGCTGTTGCAATCCTGGAATTTCCCCATTGTGGGACTAATAAAGGCTTATCTTATCTTAAAAATAAAAGCATTAAAACATAGCATTAACATTAAAAACATAAAAAACCATAATCCATAATCAGACTAAAAAGCCTGTTTAAAGAGCAGTATCTTCAGCTGCTTTTTAAAAGCGTCAACAGAGTCTACTGAGTGCAAAGACAGTGGTAGAGCATTCCACAGTTTTTGTGCCACTGCCTGAAAGGCTCTGTCACCTCGAGTTTTAAAATGGGTTTGAGGGACAACCAGTAAAAGTTGATCCGAGGACCTCAAAGACCGTGAGGGGTTATAGACTTTAAGCAGCTCAGTGATATATTTAGGGGCCTGATCATGAATAGCTTTAAAAACAAGGACTAAAATTTTAAACTGAATCCTAAAACCAACTACAGTAATACTGCATATCGCAGTGTTGAGCTATCCACCATCACCGCAGGGGAAATTCCTCTATCTTGACAGCCCTAAGATGTATGAAACAGTCCGTACGCAGGAATCCAAGCACATTTCCTTTGTATATCCCAGTCTACTTGAAATTGAATGTACGGGAGGAAATACCAGACTCCTCCCTTGACACGACTCCATTTGAATATGCAATAAGATGCAAATAGATATACAAAAGCACTCCATGTTTGATTCTCCTGTATCCACGGTCAAAAATAATGGATTTAATGGAATTTCACGGACTGTGAGTTGGAGGCACTCCTGAGTGAGTTAGAGGTGCATTAAAACATTTTGTTTGACACGCTGTCTTCCAGCATTAGCGCCAGCTATAGGTAATTCAATAGTCTGCTCACAGCCCTATAAGATTAGTTTACTGTTTTCCTTTATTCAGACAGGGAAGAGAGAAGGATGTTTATTTTAACTTGACATGTTTCCACTGACATCTGCAGTCCTCAGAAGCATCAGCTGATCGCTGCGATTTGTGACCAGCTGGGTGGATCATCTGGTTGAATAAAGGAAAACAGTCATGAAAAAGAAGACAATATGAACCTTGTTGTTCGTCCGTTGTTCTCGATGATGACCAAGGACATAACAGGGAAGAAGACTGGGTGCGTTGTGTCTGGCTGTGGCTGATCAGTCCAATGCAGGCATGGAAGGATCTGCCACAGGTCGGGCACAGGGTGGTCTACGCCGGCAGAAGATACAGGGGTGGCTCTGGACTTGCGAAGCTCACTTTTTCTCTGGGCCTTGGCAATCCTGTTCAGCTCGAAGGAGGCAGCAGCTTTGCTGGTATGGCTACGCCAGTCTGGTCGGTCTAGCGCTAGGGTCTCCCAGGTGTCAGGACTGATGTCAAAGCTCTTCAGGAAGGCCTTAAGAGTGTCTTTGTAGTACTTAGTCTGACCACCTTGTGAGCGCTTGCCCTCTGCTAGTTTGCCATAGAACAGTCTCTTTGGTAGGCGTGAGTCAGGCATACGAACAAGGTGGCCAGCCCACCTAATCTGGGCTCTCTTGAGCAGGGTGTGGATGCTAGGCAGCTCAGCTCAGGAGAGGACCTCTGTGTCAAGGATTTTGTCTTGCCAGGTGATCTTCAGGAGCTTTCTGAGGCAGTTCAGGTGGAAGCGGTTTAGCTTTCTGTCATGATGCTCATAGACTGTCCAGGTTTCACAGGCGTACAGTAGGGAAGGCAGGACAACTGCCTTGTACACCTTCAGTTTTGTGTTCAGCCTGATGCCTCTCCTTTCCCACACTGTTGCACGTAGCCGTCCGAATGTTGTGCTTGCCTTAACAATGCGTGAATCGATCTCCTCATCGATGTAGACAGACCTGGAGAGTGTGCTGCCAAGGTACATGAACTTGTCGACAGCATTGAGGGTCTCCCTGTTGACACTGATGGCTGGTTCCACGTAAGTCTTCTGTGGTGCGGGTTGATGCCGGACCTCGGTTTTCTTCATACTGATTGTCAGCCCAAAGTTGTTGCAAGCAGTGGAGAAGTGGTTCATGCTCTGCTGCATCTGGGCCTCTGTAGCAGTGTTGAGTGCACAATCGTCTGCGAACAGGAAGTTGTGCACTGAGTCCCCTTCCACCTTGGGTTTGGCTTGGAGCCTCCGAAGGTTGAAGACCCTTCCATCCATCCTGTACCTGATCCTGATGGCACTTTCTTCATCATCGCAGAAGGCATCAGACAGCATTGCTGTGAACATCGTTCTAAAAAGTGTGGACGCGAGTACACAGCCATGCTTGACCGCATTGAAGCATGCGGTTGTGGAACTGGCACACCATGCTGATGAACTTGTCCGGGCAGCCGAACTTCGCCATGATCTTCGACAGTTCCTCACGACTGACGGTATCAAAAGCCTTGGTCAGATCTACAAATGTTGTGTAGGGGTCCCTGTTCTGCTCTTGACATTTCTTCTGAAGTTGGCATGTGGCGAAGATCATGTCAGCAGTTCCACGACCCTCTCTGAAGCCACACTGGCTCTCCGGCAGGTGACCGCCTTCCATGTGCTGAATGAGGCAGTTGAGAAGGACCCTTGCAAGGATCTTGCCGGCGATGGCGAGGAGAGGTTGTTGCAGGACTGCCTGTTTCCTTTTCTCTTGTAGAGATGGACAGTGGTGGTGTCCTTGAGCTCCTGGGGGATAACTTCCTGTTGCCACATGGTCTGAACGAGCTCAGTGAGTTTCTGTATTAGAACTGGTCTTCCTGCCTTGTAGATTTCAGCTGGGATGGAGTCAGAGCCTGGTGCTTTGCTATTCGAAATGAGTTTGATCGCTTTTTGGACTTCTGATTCCAATGGAGGTTCTGCCAGAGGTATGTTCACCTCTACTTGGGGCATGCGAGTGATGGCTTCTGCATTGATGGATGAAGGTCTGTTCAGGACGCTGCTAAAATGTTCTGCCCATCTTTCCAGGATTGTGTTCTTGTCAGTGAGGAGAGTGGAGTCGTCAGCACTGAGTGTTGGTGATGTTCCAGAAGACTGAGGCCCGTAGATGGTCTTAAGGGCATCATAGAAGCATTTAGAGTTGTTGCTGTCAGCGTACTGCTGTATTTCTTTTGCCTTTTTGCTGAGCCAGAAGTCCTGCATCTCTCTGAGCTTTGCCTGCACCTTTCCTTTGATGGAGTTGAAGGTTGCCTTCTTAGAGGCAGATCTGCTGTCTTGCTGGTACGGTCTGTGGGCTTCATGCTTCTCGTCAAGCAGCTTTTGGATGTCCTCATCATTTTCATCGAACCAGTCTTTGTGTTTGTGCGTGTTCTGGCCCAGATGAGTGAGAGAGGTATTGTACGCCATGTCTCTGAAAGCTGCCCAGTCTTCTTCTGCGCCGCACGCCCTGAGGTTGAGGTTACTAAGCTTGCTGTTCAGGTCCTCACTGAGGTTCTGTCGCACAGAGTGCTGTTCCATCTTACTGACCAGTGGTCAGTACCACTTACCAGTGATCCTCACCGGATCACTGGAGAGGACACTCCAGCTTCGCCTTTGGCGTAGACAAAACACGGGGAATAACAGTTACCGGTTATAAGCCACCGCTCAATTGGCGTAGAGCGTGGCGCCAGGGGTTGTTCCCGACGGTGGGAGGGATCATTTGATCTCACTGGACAGCTACCACCCGCCTCAAGCTGGGCAGCCCCCAGCCAATAAGGTGTTGTCCCGCCACAGCCTGCTTTCCTCATTGGGTGCGTGGGGATGAGGTGAAGTCTGAACGGCAGGCTGAGAACCTTCACACCAGGCAAGACAACAAAACAAAAGAGACCAACTCTAAAACTGGGAACTTGGAACGTCTGCACTATGATGACAGGACTAGCTGCTAACCTCAAGGACATCAGTGACACCAGGAAGACTGCCGTCATCAATAATGAGCTGAAGAGACTGGAAGTGGATATCGCCACTCTCCAGGAAACACGGTTGGCTGACGTAGGCATGCTGAGAGAGAAGGACTACACGTTCTACTGGCAGGGAAAGAGCAGCGACGAACACAGGGAACACGGAGTGGGCTTCGCAGTGAAGAACTCCTTGCTGAAGATGGTGGAACTGGGCAGCAATGGCTCTGCACAACTCCTCACCCTCCGCCTTAACACCACTCAAGGCCCAGTCACCCTCGTCAGTGTGTATGCCCCAACACTGACAGCCACACCAGAGGCAAAAGACGAGTTCTACGAGAATCTCGCAACAACTGTCAGGATCATCCCCAACTCTGAACAACTCATTCTCCTTGGAGACTTCAATGCCAGAGTGGGCGCTGACCATGACTCCTGGCCCTCCTGTCTTGGGCCATTCGGCGTGGGCAGAATGAACGACAACGGACAGCGGCTGCTCGAGTTCTGCACACATCATGATCTGTGTATCACAAACTCGTTCTTCAAGACCAAGCCCCAACACAAGGTTTCCTGGCGACATCCGCGCTCAAAACACTGGCACCAGCTGGACTTGATCCTGACCAGGCACACCTCACTGAAGAATGTGCTAATCACCCGCTCATTCCAGAGTGCAAATTGCGACACAGACCATTCATTGGTGTGTTGCAAGGTCAAGCTGCAGCTGAAGAAATTCCACCACGCCAGACAGCCTGGAAAGGCATGGATTGACACCAGCAAGATGGCCCAACCAGAACTTGTTAAGCAGTTTGCCTCCACCTTTGTGAAGGAACTTGGTGAACCACAAGAAGGAGAGGCCGCAAAGCAGAAGTGGGAAGAGCTGCGAAACATCATCCACCGCACAGCCTTGGCTATCTTTGGGAGAAAGACCTCGAAGTCACAGGACTGGTTTGATGCCAAGTCGACCGTGATGACCCTCGTCATTGAAGCCAAGCACTCAGCACTTGCCGAGTACAAGAAGTACCCAAACGAGAAGAATCTCCAGATCCTCAGGGCTGCAAGAAGCAAAGTTCAGCAGACTGCTCGGCGCTGCGCCAATGAGTACTGGACTCAGCTCAGTCAAGACATTCAAACCGCTGCCATAACAGGGAACATCCGTGGTATGTACGACGGCATCAAGAAATCACTTGGTCCGGCTCAGAGCAAGACGGCCCCCCTCAAATCCTCCACTGGGGAGATGATCACAGAAAAGAACAAGCAGATGGAGAGATGGGTGGAGCACTACTCTGACCTCTACTCCAGACAGAACACCGTGACACCGTCAGCCCTTGATGCCATCGACTGCTTGCCATCCATGGATGAACTTGACGCCGAGCCAACCATCGACGAACTCAGCAAGGCCATTGATAGCTTGGCCGCTGGCAAGGCACCTGGCAACGACAACATACCCCCTGACCTGATCAAGCACTGCAAGACCGCCCTACTGCTGCCATTGCATGATGTCCTCTGCCAGTGCTGGAAGGAAGGTGCTGTACCACAGGACATGAGGGACGCCAAGATCATCACCCTCTACAAAAACAAAGGGGAGAGAAGCGACTGCAACAACTACAGGGGCATCTTCCTCCCCAGCATTGTTGGCAAAGTCTATGCACTAGTTGTCCTCGTTTGTCTACAGAAGCTTGCCGAACGTGTCTACCCCAAGTCTCAGTGTGGCTTCCACGCTGGGCGATCGACAGTGGACATGATATTCTCCATCCGCCAACTCCAGGAGAAGTGCAGAGAACAGAACATTCCCCTGTACGTTGCCTTCATCGACCTCACCAAAGTGTTCGATCTGGTCAGCAGAGAGGGCCTTTTCAAAATCCTGCCAAAGATAGGTTGCCCACCAAAGTTGCAAAGCCTCATTGAATCGTTTCACACCAACATGCAGGGGATGGTGCAGTACGACGGCAACGTCTCAGAGCCATTCAGTATACACAGCGGAGTGAAACAGGGCTGTGTACTTGCGCCAACCCTCTTTGAGATTTTCCTTGCTATGCCTTCAGCACAGCAACAGAGGGAATCTACCTCCATACAAGATCTGATGGCAGGCTTTTCAACCTCGCCCGCCTGAAAGCCAGAACCAAAGTACGTGAGGCTCTAATCAGAGATATGTTGTTCGCAGACGACGCAGTCGCAACTCACACACAACAGGAGCTTCAGACCCTGATGGACTGCTTCTCCCAGGCATGCATGGACTTCGGGCTTACTATCAGCCTGAAGAAGACTGACGTCTTGGCGCAAGGCACAGAAGCACCACCAACCATCACCATCGACGACTACGAGCTGGAGGTCGTGAATCGGTTCACGTACCTGGGGTCCACCATCAGCAGCAACCTCTCCCTTGATACAGAGATCGACAAGAGGATTGGAAAATCAGTCTCCACACTCGCTCGCCTCACCACACGAGTGTGGGAGAGTCCCAAACTCTCTGTCAAGACGAAGATGGCAGTGTACAACGCCTGCGTCATCAGCACACTGCTCTATGGGAGTGAGACGTGGACAACATACGCCCGGCAGGAAAAGAGACTGAATTCCTTCCACTTGCGCTGCATTCGCCGCATCCTGGAAATATCCTGGCAGGACAAAGTGTCCAACACAGAAGTCCTGTCCCGCGCCGGCCTTCCCTCCATGTTCACTCTACTCAGGCAGCGCAGGCTCCGCTGACTAGGCCATGTTCACCGTATGGAGGATGGCAGAATCCCCAAAGACATCCTCTACGGAGAACTGGCGACTGGCAGGAGAGACGCTGGCCACCCACAGCTGCGCTTCAGAGACGTCTGCAAGAGAGATATGAAGGCCCTTGAGATCAACACAGAACGCTGGGAGGACCTCGCAACGGACCGCTCCAAATGGAGAGGCACCCTGACCAGACAGCTCAAGGCGGGTTAAGAGAAACTGACTGCTGCAGCAGATGAAAAAAGGACCCACAGGAAGAACCGCCACAGACCCAGCAGCACAGAGACCATCCACAAGTGCGACCTGTGTGACAGGGACTGCCATTCTCGCATCGGCCTGTTCAGCCACAGGCGGTGCTGTTCCAGCAGAGTAGACATCTAGGATTCTCTTCCACGGTCATCATAGACCGATGGAGGCCGATGACGGACATCGTTTTCATCGAACCAGTCTTTGTGTTTGTGCGTGTTCTGGCCCAGATGAGTAAGAGAGGTGTTTTACACCATGTCTCTGAAAGCTGCCCAGTCTTCTTCTGCGCCGCACGCCCCGAGGTTGAGCTTACTAAGCTTGCTGTTCAGGTCCTCACTGAGGTTCTGTTGCACAGAGTGCTGTTCCATCTTACTGACATTGAGTCACTTGTTTGCCTTTTTCCTCTGTGGATGTCATTTGGGCTGGATGTGCATGTTGAGCTTTGAGAGAATGAGTGTGATCCGTTCAGCAGTCTGCACCACACATCGCCTTCGTCACTCTAACGTCCTGCCTGTCTTTCCTTCTCACAGTGATGTAGTCAATCAGATGCCAATGCTTGCTACGTGGATGCATCCAGGAGGTCTTGTTGCGATTTGGCAAGTGGTAGAAGGTATTAATGATTAGAAGGTCATGAGAGGCGCACATCTTCAACAAGAGAAAACCGTTGCTGTTGCACTTACCCACTCCATTTCTCCCAAGGACTCCCTGCCATATCTGGTAGTCTGTACCAACTCAGGCATTAAAGTCTCCAAGAACAATGAGTTTGTCCTCCTATGGTACGCCTTCAATGAGAGTCTCTAAGTCCTTGTAAAACTTGTCTCATCTGGGTTCTTCATGGTGGGGGCATATGCACTGATGAATGTGGCATGGCGTTTTCCTCGGAGGGGGAGCCGCAGGGTCATGAGGTGGTCGTTGGTTCCTTTGGGGAGGCTGGTAAGCTTGCTGATCAGATTGGATCTGATCGTGAAACCCACTCCTGCTTCATGGCGTTCTTCGCTTCCTCGGCTGCTCCAGAAAAAGGTGTAGCCAGCTTTGACTTCTATCAGCTTACCTTCGTCTGTAAACCTTGTCTCGCTCAGAGCTGCGATGTGGATGTTGTACCTGCTGAGTTCTCTTGCGACAAGTGTTGTCCGTCTCTCAGGTCTATGCGCTTTGGAGCTGTCCATGAGCGTTCGCACATTCCAAGTGCTAATGGTGAGTGATGTCACCTTAGTTGATTTCTTCTGAGAATTTCGACCGCTAGGGTGGGATCCCCGCCAGCCGCGGCTTGCTGGCCAGGGTGTAGCGAAGCAGGCTATGTTTAGGGCACCTTTTCTAGCCCCTTCCTCGGGCCATGGAGGTGAGCAGAGCGAATCCTAAAGAGGGCTGCTCAGACACCCAGGGGGCTGCCGAACTCCACTGCTGCTTCAGTCCAGTAGAGAGGGACCCTCTTCCCTGGGCCACCTGTGTGTGGGATTGTGGCTACAGCTTCCAGTGTATCCACACCTGCTGCTTCCTCACTTGCCCATCGCCACAGGACTTGGGGGGGGGGGGGGGTGAGAAGGAAATTGGGCGGGGGGTGATGTCTTGACTTGTGTGTGAATTTGATTTAAATGAGGCAGAGTTGCACAGGGTTGTCAGCCTCACTCTCTCGTCTTGGCCTATCTGGATCCAGTGGCAAGACGTAGTCAAGACGGCTGGAGATAGGTTCGGATGCAGTGGATGGCCAGCAGTGTCCTACGTGTCTCACTGTGCTCAAGTTACGCCCCACAATGCTTTGCTGGGTCTGCCTTCCTGCCTGTTGAACCAGTCTGGTGGTTTCTTCTGCGCAGTCCGCCGGGTCCAGTCTACGCAGGCGTAGGTAGACAAGCCCTACCTCACCGAGGGTTTCAAACCTGTCGGCTACCCTCACCTGGTTTTGCCCACCAGTTGAAGCGGTTTACCGGGGTGTGGCTGTTGTTGTATGCAAACAGCTACTTGGAGCCACAGGTGAGAGTTGAGTGCCAAGTGGGAACCAATTTGAACCTATTTAGTGGGTAGCCAAGGTCACCTGTCAGTTTAAAGCAGATCATATTAGACTCCACAAGTAAATATTTTATGTCCAAAATGCAAATCTCATCCTTTATAGTTACATGCAACTTACATGGATTGCACGCACTACTAAATGAATGAAGTGTGCCGAGGAAAGGGTGACACTGTTGCATTTCAAACTTTATGCATGTGTTTATTGACATAACTACTGTGCACAAAGAGGCAGTTGGGGGCCTGGTAGAATGCTGTGAAACTGTAGTTTAATCTGCAAAAAAAGGAAGTCACTTAGTCAAACCACTGACTTGTAATGAAGCCTTGAAGACAGGGTGATATTTGGGGGCGCACAGGCACCTTGCATATGAGGTGGGTTGTTTAGGACAATTACATGAATTTACTCACCAAGATGCCACCCATCCGCATAGTGCCAGCTTGTAGTTTGTTCCCAACAACGCTGTTCATTAGAATCATTTGGAAAACCGACTCTTGCTGCAAATTGCACTTTGATGTTGGCCTGTTTTACTGCATTGTATGGGAATATGATGTACCTGGGTGACAGCTAGATAATGCCATCCCACACAGCTGGCATAGTTCGGCTCAGGGTCGACTTGGAAATTCCCGATGGGTTTGCCAGCTCCCTCTGGAATGCCCCTGTTGCCAGGAACTCCAATGATGTCAGCACCTGGACTGGGATGGGCAGCGCACAGCTTCTTGCCGTGTCGCACTCCCAAGAGTGGCCATTGCTCTGAGCACAGTTCCACAATGACTGCCTATGGAAACCTAAACCGGCTGACGTCAGTCATCATCCTGAGCTAGAAAATCTAATATCTCTAAATACCCTTTGCCTTCTTACTGCGGGATTTGTAATATCCTCTAATAATGCTCACGCCATTGTTGTTGTTAGAGCTATTTTCTGCACTTCTTTGCACTTGCTTTTATATCCACTCATCTAATTGTGCTCACTTGGATGTTTGTTCATGTGTCTCTGGTGTGTACGACAATTTTCACGTCATTATCAGTTCCCCAACATCACCTCTAAGTGTCACCAACAGACCAATAACAGTAGAAACGTATGTATGCCAGCCATGAAGTTGGCGTAGGGCTGTACATAATTCCACGGTCATTTCATTTTTGATAAATCTGAAATTTTCTGTGGAAAAGGATATACGCCATGTTTTGTGCGTAAGTACCCTTTGTACATGAGGCCCCAGGAGAGATGAGAGCAGAGGGGGGAGAGAAGGATGACACCAGTAAAAAATCCAAACTGGGTGGGACCCCAACTAGCCCAGTATTCCAGCATTCAAGCCTTGGATGCACAATGCTTCATTTGGTAAGTTCCATATGCAAAGTCACTGTGCAAGATTAAAAAAGAAAACATAGTATAAAGTTAACTTATTCCGGTTACAATAGTGTCAAGTGTTTTGTTTCATTTCAGTGAACCTGTAACCACATGACAATCCGATCCTCGGGGCCAGAGCATTATACCAAATTAATCACACCTGTGGATGCACACCTTATATATACCCCCTGCATCCACCTACTCTTCCTCTTTCTATCCTCCTGGTCAGTAAGAGCTTATACCAGTCTGCTTTTCTGTGCTGTTTGGGCTGCCTTTACTCTGGGTACCCCATCGCTGTGTCATAAAATTGTTGATTTCTGCTCAGTGTGAGAAGGTTTGCAGCGGCTGTGCAGTGTGGCGTGCACTGTCCGTGCGTGCTTAAAGGTATGTAATATACACTTGCCTTCTTTCAGCCAGAACTGGTCATGGTTTGGCAGCGTGAGGTATGTGCTGCCCTTACCTGCTTAAGGTTTGTGATGTTTTGTTGGGTGCCTTCTCTTCTGGCAGAAAACTGCTTTACAGCTTAACAGCGCACAATATACTTTGTCTACTTGAGTATGTGATACATTTTGCCTTCTTCAAGTAGGAATTGCTCACAGTTTAAGGTACAATTTGCCGTTAATTCTGTATTGTTTTCTTTTTTTCGACTGACAGTCATCTTCTTAAAAGAAAAGAAAGGAAGACATCTTCTTTGTCTGGGTATGGGGCGTTTCTGTGTTAGCACACTCTCGCCACCTTTTGTGGGTGAGTGGTACTGCATACAGCTGGAATTGAAATCTGATATTGGTATGTTGTCTTCTGGCTAACGCGCTTGTACCTATTGAAAGAGTCTGTTGGCATGTTTATGATAATAATAATAATAATGAGTGGCTTTTTCTCTCTCCTATTGTTCTTGGAGTAATGGCTTCATCAAGGAGTGGAGAAGGGGGAAGTAGCCCGGGAACTGGTATGCCACCAGCCCAGGGCTCCATTCCTCCAACTTTAGCTGATCAAACTGGGACTGGGAAGGGCAGCAGTAAGCAGAAGCGGATTGAAGAAAGCCAGCCACATGACCTACGGGTGGACTTCATGCAGAGGCAATTGGAGGAGATGCGTAAGACCATTGAATGTGTGGCAGCAAATCAACATCGCCTTTTGGGTATGCCACTCCAGGGTCCCATATGTGCCTTGAGACCTTATCCTGATGCTCTGTCCCTTGTGGCCTCTGATAACTTGGGTAAGACCATCAGCTCCGGCTGTGGCTCCAGTGGGTGAATGGATGTCTCTGAGGATGATGATGAGGGCGACAGTGACCCACCGATCGAGAAGGACCATCCTGAGCCTTACGATGTATCCCTCAAGGCACTACTCTCTAGAGAAGCATCAGCTGCTGGGTTTCTGTGAACGAGTCGAAGAGCAAACAGCACGATGGGGACTCAATCTATGGGAGAGAACAAACGGATGTTAATGACCAGCAAAAAAACATATTTCATTGAGAGTGAAGAAAGGAGTGAGGCCCAGTGCATTATTGGAGGTCCCCTGGCTGACTAAACCTATTAGCAGCATAACTAAGGGAGGGTTCAGAAACACATGATCCCTCCCTAATTGTAGGCTATATCAAAAAGGTAGGTTTTAGCCCTATTCTTAAAAGCAGAGATCAAGTCTGACTCCCGAATCCAGATTGGCAGCTGATTCCACAGGAGAGGAGCTTGATAACTGAAGGCTCTGCCTCCCATTGTACTTTTAGAGATTCTAGGTATTACAAGTAATCCTGCATTTTGGGAGCGTAGTGCTCTGTTAGGATGATACGGTAGTATCAGATCTTTTAAATAAAAAGGAGCCTGATTGTTTAGAGCTTTGTAAGTAAGAAGAAGGATTTTAAACTTAATTCTAAACTGTATGGGAAGCCAATGAAGGGAGGCCAGAACCGGAGAGATCATCTCTTTCTAGTACCTGTTAAAACTCTTGCTGCAGCATTTTGGATCAGCTGAAGACTTTTTAAAGATGTTTTAGGACAGCCTGATAATAAAGAATTACAATAATCTAATCTCGAACTAACAAAAGCTTGGATCAGTTTCTCAGCATCACTCTGAGACAAGATGCTCCTAATCTTGGCAATATTACGCAAATGATAGAAGGCAGTCTTAGAAACAAATTTAATATGTGAATTGAAGGACAGATCTTGATCAAAAATAATTCCAAGGTTCCTCACAGAGCTATTAAGAGAAAGAGTAACCGCATCCAAACAAAGTTTGATTTGGAAAGGTATTTCTAAGGATTTTGGACCAACAAGAATGACTTCAGTCTTATCTGAATTTAATAGCAGGAAATTACAAGTCATCCAAGCTTTGATTTCCTTAAGATAGGCTTCCAACTTGGCTAATTGATTACTATCATCTGGCTTCATTGACAGGTATAATTGTGTATCATCTGCATAACAATGAAAATGTATAAAGTGCTTTCTAATAATGTTGCCTAACGGAAGCATATATAAACTAAAAAGAGTAGGGCTTAGCACAGATCCCTGTGGAACTCCATGACTAAGCTTTGAGTTGAAAGAAAACTCATTATTGACATGAACAAACTGGAACCTATCAGATAAATAAGATCTAAACCACTGCAAAGAAGTTCCATTAAGTCCAACATAGTGTTCTAATCTATCAAGTAGAATATTATGATCGATAGTATCAAAAGCTGCACTAAGGTCTAAAAGGACAAGTACAGAAACCAGTCCATTATCAGATGCGATGAGGAGGTCGTTAGCGACCTTCGCTAAGGCTGTTTCAGTACTATGATGGATTCTAAACCCGGATTGAAACTCTTCAAGTAAACCATTTCCCTGCAGGTGGTCAAATAATTGTGTAGCAACAACTCTTTCTAAGATTTTTGAAATGAAAGGGAGATTAGAGATTGGTCTATAGTTAACTAAAGCTCCTGGATCTAGCATTTGTCACCATGGGATGAGACGCCGTCTTGGCGCTCAGCCCATATCTCCCCATCCCTGCCTCTCTTTAGGCAGTATCTGTGTCACCATGGGAGGAGACGCCATTCCGGCGCTCAGCCCATGTCGCTGCCTCTCATTAGACAGCGTCTCAGCTGGCTCCCAGCTGTCAGTATTACGGGACGGCTGGGGCCAATTAATCCTCATCAGCTGGGGCGCTGCTAACGAGAATAAAAAGGAGCAGCCTCGATCACTCGGGGCTGCGACTTAAAGCACTACAGGCTGAAACCCCTATTCCCGGCGTCAGCCCTTACTCCTCTTGCAGTAACCTTGTGAGTGTTCCCTGCTGTGAGTATTATGCCTTGGTATCCTATTCTCCGGTGCCAGCCCTTTACTCCTGTACCGTTCTACTCGTGAGTTTAACCTGTTTATGAGTAGCTGTGCTTTGGGTCTACAACGACCGTGTTCCTTACCCCGTGTCCTTATCCCTTGTTCCTAACCCTTCCTTATAATAAACATCTCAACTCACTGGCTCGCCCTCGGCTCTTATTGTGTGGCTCCCTAGAGCCACATGTAACAGTAAGTCGCAGCCAGACGAGTTGCCGGCGGCCGTGAGTTTGTGGAACTGTACCTTCCTTGTCCGGGTGTTAGCGCCATTAGCACGCTGTTTCCCAGGAGTCACTCCCGATGCCAGGGCGACGAGCTGAGGTCCATCTCGGGGGCTGTCGACAGGACGCTCTTCACCCTGCACGACGCCTCCAATTCGAGACGCTGGCATCCGGGCCGTGCTGAGGATCTCCTGGACTGTCACCCTCTTTCTTTGTTCCGTCTCGAGGTCAGTGCCAGGATTGACGCCATCGTCACACAGCGAGAGAAGCTCCGCGGGTTGGATGGAAACCCCGGCAGGACGCCGAAGTGGATGACGTTGCCCCCCGCTTCGGGACCCCGTTCCTGCTGCCCGGGAGTTTGCGCCACCCAGAGGGCTTCCCCCGTTCTGCATTACGTCACTCGGGATTCCCCCCATGGAGCCGCAGCTGACAGCAGTTACGTCTGAGACCGAGCGGCTGACGCAATTCCCACTGTGTATCCATTCACCATCTGCAGGCATGTGGCGGCGGCAGTGAGATTGGTGGAGAGGACTCCAGAGCAACGAAGCTTTCCCAAGCTTAATGCCTTCCTCGCCTCGGTCTCTGATCAGGAGCGGCGATTCCTGGGTTCCCCCCTCGCTTCGTCCCCTGGGAGAAGTCGTCGTCACATCGCCAAGTCACCTCAGCATGAACCCCGTCCGGACCCAGTTCTGGGCTGCTGCCAGGACCTCTCCTCCCACGCAGCTGTCACCTTCTCGCCTCGTCAGTGTGGAGATTTCACAGCCTCGCTCCCTGAGCCTCATTTCCCCGCTGTCATCCCAGGACATTTGGGCTGGCTCACCGCGGCTGTCACCCCCTCCTCCTCGACGCGTCTCCTGACTACTGTGTGTGCCTGGAACCCCGGCCTGGTGAGCTCTCTCCTGGAGACAACGCGAGCGGTCCCCAGACGATTTCCCAGGGGGTCCTCCGTTATCGCCTGGCGGGGAGAGGAAGAAGCTATGTCCACGACAGCAGGCGCCATCGAACCTCCAGGAGGCAGGCAAGTCTTAGTTTATTTACATCAGTTTTATGATTTGCTCTGTCACACTCCTGGAGGTGGAGTTCGGGGTCCGCAGCTCCCTGAACTCCCACCACCTGCTGTAACCTGTGCCTTTAATCCTGCATCCTCTGTGTCTCTCTCCGCCGAGCAATCCCCGGCTCCGGGTCAACATGGTGGGATAAGGAGAGGGCCTGCGGTTCCGCAGCTACGTTGTGGACGGAGGAGGAGGACTGACTGCTACGTGGAGTCTGCGCCGACGACCAAGCGTCCCCGGGTCTCCACGGAGGTGCGGTTCAGTCCAGCGGGATGAGGTTCTCCTGCCATCACGCCGCGTGGACCGTCGGTGTGGTTACCAACGCGGGAGGAACCTCAAGCTGCGCTGACCATCGTGCTGGCTGCGGGGCCCGACGCAGCCGAGTGGGAGCCTGACAACGACCTCCGGACGACGGATCCTGGATCGTCGCAGTCCTGGACGGCGTCGGAACCCGAGATCAGGCGAGTGCTCTCCTCTCTTTTCTCCCTCTATTTCTCTGAGCACTTTAGCCTGTCTTTAGGGGGGATGAGCCGGGTGCAGCCACCCGCTGCATCCAAGCTCGTTTCGCCGGGTTCTGGCGCTGCCGGTGATCCTGATCCCGGTTCTGTTTTTTCTCCCGAGCCTTCTTCCAGGGTCACCAGCGAGGAGTTGCTGTTCCTCGTGATGCTGGAGGGCCCAGGTTCAACGTTGGAGGTCGGTTCTGGGGCGGTGTCCGACGTGGGTTCGCCTAAGACACCTAATTGGGGTCCGACGTGGGTGCTGCGCCAGCGTTGTCCAGGTCCGGTGAGGAGGTGGCTGTTTCCCAGCGGCCTGACGCTCGTTGCCCTCGTCATCGGCTCTCCCCTGTGCCTCGTCCACCGGGACCCGCTTTGACCCTTCGTCCGTCTCAACAGTCCTGGTGAGGACTGAGTGACTGAGTGGTTGGTCCTGAGTGATGCGGGTCGACGGCTCGACCCGCAAGACTTCCGGTTCGGCGATCTGGTCCAACTCCCTGACGAACTTTGTTGCTTCTGGGTGGCCTGGCACGGCTACCGGCGGACTGGTTTCTCGGGATCTGGGTTTGGACTTGGCCGCCCGAACATGTTCCTCTTCCCCGTATATTTAGTGCTGTGTATTGTGTTTTTTCCCCTTATTAACCGTACTCAGCATTCTATCTCATTGTTATCCTGTTTCCCTGTCACCGTTATCCCTCTAGGTGACCCCCCGTATATTTAGCGCTGTGTATTGTGTTTTTCCCTTTGTTAACCGTACTCAGCATCTTATCCCATTGTTATCCTGTGAACCTGTCACCATTCTCCCTCTAGGGGACCCCCCGTATATTTAGTGCTGTGTATTGTTTTTCCCCTTATTAACCATACTCAGCATTTTATCTTATTGTTGTCCTGTTATCCTGTCACCGTTATTCCTCTAGGTGACCCCTCGTATATTTAGTGCTGTGTATTGTGTTCTCTCCTTACTAACCATACCCAGCATCTTATCTCATTGTTCTCCTGTGAACCTGTCACCAGTATTCCCCTAGGTGACCTCCCGTTTATTTAGTGCTGTGTATTGACCATACTCACCATCTTATCTTATTGTTGTCCTGTTACCCTGTCACCGTTACTTTCCTAGGTGTCCTTCTTTGCATATGGTACCGTGTATTTTGTTATCTTTCCACTTACCGGTGCACATCATTCCTACTATTTTTGTCCTGGTCTTAGCCCGCTTTTGTTTCATGGAGTAATGTGTTTTGGTTCCTTTATCAACCATACTCTGTGATCACCTTCCTATTCTATTTAACGT
Source organism: Pholidichthys leucotaenia (assembly GCA_020510985.1). NCBI lineage: Eukaryota > Metazoa > Chordata > Actinopteri > Cichliformes > Pholidichthyidae > Pholidichthys > Pholidichthys leucotaenia. Next base: position 38,462,762 of record CM035841.1, on the reverse strand, counting down.
TGTGTATTGTGTTGCTAGTTATCACTTGTACTCAGCGTTTTTGCGTTACGTTTTGGTGGTTTTTTCCTTGCCCTGGGCCACACATTGTTTGTATTGAGTAGTGTGTTACCAGTATCTGACTCAGTTTTCTCCCCATCTGTGCCCTGGGTTAATTATTCCCTGTGTTGTAACGTATTGTATTTGGGTTTTTTCTTCTCTCTGCCCTGCTACCCTACATTGTCCATTGGGTTTTTTTGTCCTTCCCTTTGCATCTCCCCCTCCGGTCCTGCCCCCCTTCCACCCACCCTAGGTGGGGGGGGAGAGCTGGGGTGTTCCTGGTCGTTCGGGAGCCCGACCTTGAGGGGGGGGCTCTGTCACCATGGGATGAGACGCCGTCTCGGCACTCAGCCCATGTCTTCCCATCCCTGCCTCTCTTTAGGCAGTATCTGTGTCACCATGGGAGGAGACGCCATTCCGGCACTCAGCCCATGTCTCCGCCTCTCATTAGACAGCGTCTCAGCTGGCTCCCAGCTGTCAGTATTACGGGACGGCTGGGGCCAATTAATCCTCATCAGCTGGGGCGCTGCTAACGAGAATAAAAAGGAGCAGCCTCGATCACTCGGGGCTGCGACTTAAAGCACTACAGGCTGAAACCCCTATTCCCGGCGTCAGCCCTTACTCCTCTTGCAGTAACCTTGTGAGTGTTCCCTGCTGTGAGTATTATGCCTTGGTATCCTATTCTCCGGTGCCAGCCCTTTACTCCTGTACCGTTCTACTCGTGAGTTTAACCTGTTTATGAGTAGCTGTGCTTTGGGTCTACAACGACCGTGTTCCTTACCCCGTGTCCTTATCCCTTGTTCCTAACCCTTCCTTATAATAAACATCTCAACTCACTGGCTCACCCTCGGCTCTTATTGTGTGGCTCCCTAGAGCCACATGTAACAGCATTTGCTTTTTGAGTTAGCGTTTAATTACAGCCATTTTAAAAGCCTGCGGTACATGGCCTAAAGTTAATGAAGAATTGATTATATGAAGAATAAAGCTACCAATAAGTGGGAAGACTAATTTAAATAACCTGGTAGGAATAGGGTCTAAAAGACAAGTTGAAGGTTTGGATGAGGAAACTATTTTGTCTAACTCACAAAGGTCGAATGGAGTAAACTCATCAAGACAGACATCAATTGAAGGAGTTGTAGTAGTTACTGTATTTAAGTTAACTTTGGGAAGAATCTGATTGATTTTATCTCTGATGGATGAAATTTTATTATTGAAAAAGTTCATAAAGTCCTGACTAGTAAGCTCTAAGGAAATGCTAGGATTGACAGAGTCCTGACTCTTTGTCAACCTGGCTACAGTGCTGAAAAGAAACCTGGGATTATTCTTGTTCTCTTCTATTAATGCAGAATAATAACTCGTTCTAGCTTTTCTAAGAGATTTTTTATGAATTAAAAGATGATTTCTCCAAGCTAATTAGATTTCATCTAAATCAGTGGAGTGCCATTTTCTTTCTAATTGACGAGTCTTCTGTTTTAAGCTACGAGTTTCTGTGTTGAACCAAGGAGTTAGAAATCTCTGATTAGATTTTTTCTTTTTTAAGGGGGCCACCAAGTCTAGAGTCTGATGCAGAGAAGCTCTAACACTATCCACCATGTTATCAATTACAGAAGGAGCTAGCTGTCCATAGCTTATTTCCGTTGTGTTGACACATGGCATAGAGGAAACAATCTGCATAAATTGGGTAACAGCATCATCTGAAAGGCATCTACTGTCATAATATTTTTCTTTAGGAGCCAAATAGTCAGAAATAGTAAAATCAAAGGTTAACAGACAATGGTCTGACAGTACAGGGTTATGAGGAGACACTACAAGATTTTCTATTTCTATGCCATATGTCAGAACAAGGTCCAACGTATGGTGGAGATGATGAGTAGAATTTCCTACTTTCTGAGAAAACCCAATCAAATCTAATATTGAATTAAATGCCACATTAAGGCAGTCACTATCTACATCCACATGTATATTAAAGTCCCTACTATAATTATTCTATCTGATTTCAGCACTAAATCAGCTAAGAAATCAGCAAATTCGGATAAAAATTCTGAGTAGGTTGATGGGGGACGCTAAACTATGTCAAATAAAATTGGGTTTAACCTAAAATTGCTAGAGTGCCCAATACTGAGGACCAGGCCCTCAAAGGAATTATAACATGTTGTTTGCTTTACATTAACTAGTAATTTGGAATGGTAAATTGTTGCTACTCCTCCTCCACGACCAGAACTTCTGGGATTTTGACAGTTTAAATAACCAGAGGGAGTTGATTCATTTAAACCAACATAATCCTCTTGCCCTAACCAAGTCTCTGTAAGGGATATTAAATCAATCTGATGATCAATTAACAGATCATGGACTAACAGAGACTTGGGAGTTAGAGACCTAATATTTAATAAACCACATTTAATTTTTAAATTAAACCTGCAAGCAGGTGTAAACGGGCCTTCGCCCCCCGCGCGCCCGCGGAACCCAGCGCCCATAGTCCCTCGCTGGCTGGGTAAAGGTGCCGTTATCACTGCAACGGCTGCATGCATAATAAAGTAAACCATTTGGCTCAGATCTTCCTGTGAGCAGTAAGTGGCATTATCCCTTTTGTCATGGCATGTCCATGGTAACATGTTTGATGTCATACTAACATTGATGTTCAGTTATGATCATGGCTGTGTTGTGATGAAACTCAGAAAATTTCACGTCATTCTGGCCAGCTGAGCGTGAGTAATAAATAAAACAGTTTTCAGCAATTCTTTCGTTATCCACTATGTGGCGCTATATCTTTTGTCAGGTATTTTGATGTCATAGTGTCCGGGGTGGCACTATTTTCCTTCATGGAAAGTTTTATGGACATCGGACAAGTTTTGCCCGTCAGTAATTCTTCCTTTAATCATTAGGGGGTGCTTTGAGTGTTGTTTATTATTTGTATATAGACGAGTTCGGGGAAGGGAGAATATTGATCGTATAAAATTTGTTGCAAATCGTTCAAAGTCTGTCCAATTTACAAGGGTCTAATGTTGTAACCACTAGGTGGTGCTAAAACTTTTGTTATTTTATATAGGAATGGTCAGGGTGGGATTATTATCCATTTTTGAAAATTTGGTGGAAATCAGAAAAAGTTTGTCCAAGATACAACTTTCCGAAATTTCATGGCGACTAGTCAACCGTCGCCATGTTGCCATGGCAACACTTCCCTGTAAGTTATGTGTTGTCCAACCATATTGGACTACGTATGACAGTGACCTCAACATATGTTGAAAAATTTAGACTTCCAAGACCTTCCCACCCGTCCCCATAAGCTCATGGATTGAATTGCGAGAAGGGCGTGTCCATGGTAACACGTATGATGTCATACTAACGTTGATGTTGAGTTATGATCATTTCTGTGTTTTGATGAATCTCAGAAAATTTCACGTAATTCTGGCAAGCCGCGCACGAGTAATAAATAAAACAGTTTTCAGCAATTCTTTTGTTTACCACTATGTGACGCTATATCTTTTGTCAGGTATTTTGATGTCATTGCGTCCGGGGTGGCCCTATTTTCCTTCATGGAAAGTTTTGTGGACATCGGACAAGTTTTGCCAGTCAGTAATTCTTCCTTTAATCATTAGGGGGCACTATGAGTGTTGTTTATTATTTGTATATAGACGAGTTCGGGGAAGGGAGAATATTCATCGTATAAAATTTGTTGCAAATTGTTCAAAGTATGTCCAATTTACAAGGGTCTAATGTTGTTACCACTAGGCGGCGCTAAAACTTTTGTTATTTTATATAGGAATGTTCAGGGTGGGATTATTATCCATTTTTGAAAATTTGGTGGAAATCAGAAAAAGTTTGTCCAAGATGCAACTTTCCGAAATTTCATGGCGTGTAGTCAACCGTCGCCATGTTGCCATGGCAACACTTCTCTGTAAGTTATGTGTTGTCCACCCATATAGGACTACATATGACAGTGCCCTCAACATATGTTGAAAAATTTAGACCTCCAAGACCTTCCCACCTCTCCCCATAAGCTCATGGATTGAATGGCGAGAAGGGTGTGTCCATGGTAACACGTATGATGTCATACTAACGTTGATGTTGAGTTATGATCATCTCTGTGTTCTGATGAATCTCGGAAAATTTCAGGTCATTCTGGCAAGCCGCGCACGAGTAATAAATAAAACAGTTTTCAGCAATTCTTTCGTTTACCACTATGTGGCGCTATATCTTTTGTCAGGTATTTTGATGTCATTGCGTACGGGGTGGCACTATTTTCCTTCATGGAAAGTTTTGTGGACATCGGACAAGTTTTGCCCGTCAGTAATTCTTCCTTTAATCATTAGGGGGCACTATGAGTGTTGTTTATTATTTGTATATAGACGAGTTTGGGGAAGGGAGAATATTGATCGTATAAAATTTGTTGCAAATCGTGCAAAGTATGTCCAATTTACAAGTGTCTAATGTTGTTACCACTAGGTGGTGCTAAAACTTTTGTTATTTAATATAGGAATGTTCAGGGTGGGATTATTATCCATTTTTGAAAATTTGGTGGAAATCAGAAAAAGTTTGTCCAAGATGCAACTTTCTGAAATTTCATGGCGTGTAGTCAACCGTCGCCATGTTGCCATGGCAACACTTCCCTGTAAGTTATGTGTTGTCCACCCATATTGGACTACATATGACAGTGACCTCAACATATGTTGAAAAATTTAGACCTCCAAGACCTTCCCACCCCTCCCCATAAGCTCATGGATTGAATGGCGAGAAGGGCGTGTCCATGGTAACATGTATGATGTCATACTAATGTTGATGTTCAGTTATGATCATGTCTGTGTTCTGATGAATCTCAGAAAATTTCACGTCATTCTGGCCAGCCGTGCGTGAGTAATAAATAAAACAGTTTTCAGCAGTTCTTTCGTTAACCACTAAGTGGCGCTATATCTTTTGTCCGGTATTTTGATGTCATTGTATCCGGGGTGGCACTATTTTCCTTCATGGAAAGTTTTATGGACATTGGACAAGTTTTGCGCGAGTTACAGCTGGTTGAATTTGTAAGGGGAGGAGTCAAACTTCGCCATGGCACCCTGGCCACGCCTTTTGAGATTTTGACTTAATTTATATAACTTTTAATGGCCAATGCCTATAGATGCCGCCATGCAAAAATAAGCTCAATTGGATCAGGTCCCTAGGACAAGTGCGTTCAAATGTGAGGTGTGACTTTTTTGCCAAATTGGAGGTGGGGCGACTTTGAGGCAAGATGTCGGCCTTCCTGTTGGTGGTGGTTATGGGCCACAATGATGTTTTTTGCATGTCTTGAGGTGATTCACACCTCACCCAAATTTGATGTGTCTACAGCAAAGTTTATGGTCTCCAGTCTCCATAGACCTTGCACGTTTGACCCCACCCACAAAAATGAGGGGTGGGGGGGGGGACATATTTTTTCGAGTTTATTGAATTTTTTGCCTGGTCAGAGGGGTTTGCCAAAAAAAATCGCGTTTTGGTTAACGTTCAGACGGTGAAAAATTTGATCATTTAGGCAGAATAATATAGAAAAAAAATAAACGCAAGCAGATACAATAGGGCTTTCGCCAACTGACGTTGTCAGTGGCTCAGGCCCTAATTATGAGGAGGAACAGAGGCCAAATCATTCAATTTAGAGGTTTTATGTTTAATTTGAGTTGTACCAATTTTTTGCTTAATCACTTTGGGATGCTTATATATTATATTTTTTTTTGCTTTGGAGGGAGCAGACAATGATTCTCTGATGGGGAAGACAGGGGCTAAGTTGAGGGGTGGCGGATGAAGAGGAGTTGCAGAGAGGCGTGTAAGACTGCGACTCTGCTTCCTGGTCCCAACTCTGAGTAGTCAGGGTTTTGGAAATTTGGATAAAAAAGATCCTAAATTGTTAGATAAATGAGACACACCATCCAAAGTGGGATAAACGCTGTCTCGTCTCATAAGACCAGGTTTTCCCCAAAATGAGCTCCAATTGTCACTGTAGCCCATGTTGTTTGCAGGACACCACACAGACAGCCAGCGGTTGAAGGATGACGAGCGGCTAAACATGTCATCACTGGTCAGATTGGGGAGGGGCCCAGAGAATACTACAGAGTCTGACGTTGTTTTGGCAAAGTCACACACCGATTCTACATCAAGTTTCGTGACTTCCGACTGACGGAGACGGATGTCATTAATGCCAGCATGAATAACAATTGTGGAGTATTTACAGTTACTTTTAGCCAGCATTTTCAAATTTGACTTGATGTCGCCTGCTCTGGCCCCAGGAATGCATTTGACTATGGCCGCTGGAATCTCTAGGTTCACGTTTCTGACTACAGAGTCGCCATTGATCAGAGTTTTTTCCCCAGCGGGTGTGTCGCTGAGCGGGGAAAAATGATTAGAAACGTGAACAGGTTGGAGGTGTACCGGGGCTTTGCGACTAGGCTTCCTTCTCACCGTCACCGACCCAGTCTCCTCGCTGCTGAGGAGAGCCGGAGGACCGCTAACGGGGGGGCCTATGCTAGCTAGCTCCGCTGCAGCTAGGGGACGTCCGTCGAGAGTAACTGGCGCAGACGGTGTTTCAATGCAGCGGAGACGGGATTCCAAATCAGACAACCTCGCCTCGAGCGCCTCAAAAAGACAACATTTATTACATTTACCGTTATCACTAAAAGAGGCAGAGGTGTACCTAAACATCTGACAGAGAGAGCACACCAGAGGAGGAGAGGAAAGAGAGCTAGTAGCCATAGCTAGTGGCTAACCCAAAGCTCAGGAGAGTGAGGAGAGCAAACCACACGGACAGACAGCAAAACAGGAAGTGACAATACATTACCACAAGTGACGTTCCCCACAAGTGACAATGTACCCACTGACATTTTCACATCAAATCATCTTGTTCAACTCTTTAACAGCAGCAGGAACAAAACTGTTTTCGTAGCGCTGGGTTTTACTTTTTGGGACAGCAAACCTCCGTCTGGAGGGAAGAAGCTGAAAGTGGCAGTGCAAAGGGTGGGAGTCATCATTTAAAATGGAGGTAGCAATCCTCTGTACCTGTCTGGTGTACAGGGATGTCAGGCTCAGCTGTGACTCACCAAGCAAACGACTGGACCATCTAACAACCTGATCCAAGGATTTCCTCTGTTTCAGTTTTATCTGACCAAACCATGACACTAAAGAAAAGGATAAAACAGATTCAATAAAAGCCCAATAAAACATTGTCATTATGGTTCGGTCAATTTGGAAGTGTGCAAGTTTCCTTAAACAATGCAAATGTTACTGACCCTTTTTGCACACCCTTTCACAGTTCTCTTCAAAGTTTAAATTACTATCAATAATCGTCCTAAGATATTTGTAGGATTGTACACATTCAGTGGTCTGGCCTTTTAGTACAGTGACTTCGTGCCTGGGAGTTTTCCTCCTAAAGTCAATAATCATATCTTTAGTTTTTGTCGTATTCAGCTGCAGGTAGGAATCCTCACACCAGTGAACAAAATCATCAACTACTGGGCCGTGGCCACTCTCACCATCCTGGAGGAGACTGACAACAACTGAATCATCAGCATACTTTATAATGTGTCTGTTGTCATGTCTGCTTCGACACATGTTTGTGTACAGGATGAAGAGTAATGGTGACAACACACACCCCTGAGGAGAGCCAGTAGAAGAACACTTTTGGTCAGACAATGTACCATTGACCCTTACTCTCTTTGTCCTGTTGGTTAAAAAAATCCAGAATCCAACCCACCAGATTATTACTCAAATCAAATTGTTGCAGGAGCCTTTCAACTAAAATATGAGGTTGGATTGTATTAAAGGCAGAAGAAAAGTCCACAAATAAAAGCCTGGCGTGTGTCCCATTAAAATCCAGATGTTTAAAAAGCATGTTAAACAGAGTGACAGTGGCATCCTCCACTCCTCTGTGAGGCCTATAGGCAAAACTGCAAAGGATCCAATGTATGCTCAGTCTGCTTTAGGACCTCAAATCTAACCAGTTTTTCAAAAATTTTCATTAAAATTGAAGTCAGAGCAACTGGTCTAAAATCATTTACCATTTTAGGACAGCTGGATTTTGGAACGGGGACAACCACGGCATCTTTCCAGATCTTAGGCACATGTTGTGTCTGTAAGGACTTATTGAAAATGTAGTGAAACGCAGGACTCAGTTCATGTGCACAGGACTTTACCAAGCGCCCCCACATATTATCAGGGCCCTGACTTTTGTTCACTTTTACAGCACAGAATGCCCTTTTAACATCCTGCACCTCAATATTTAAGTGCTGATTGTCTTTGAGTTTCTGTTTCAAATCTTGAGTTTCTGTGCTAAAATCAAAGTAATCAAAACGACCATAATTCAATTCAATTCAATTCAATTCAACTTTATTTATATAGCGCCATTTCACAACAACAGTCATCTCATAGCACTATCAACTGTAGGGGGGACCCCCACAGTTGCAGAAAGACCCCAGCAATCAGGCGATCCCCTGTGAGCAAGCACTTGGCGACGGTGGAGAGGAAAAACTCCCTTTTAACAGGAAGAAACCTCCAGCACAACCAGGCTCAGGGAGGGGCAGTCATCTGCTGCGACTGGCTGGGGGGTGAGGGGATAGAGAAGAAGAAAAGAACAGACATGTAGAGAGCAAACAGCACGATGGGGACTCAATCTATGGGAGAGAACAAACAAATGTTAATGACCAACAAAAAAAAAAAAAAATATTTCATAGAGAGTGAGGAAAGGAGTGAGGCCCAGTGCATTACTGGAGGTCCCCCGGCTGACTAAACCTATTAGCAGCATAACTAAGGGAGGGTTCAGAAACACATGATCCCTCCCTAATTGTAGGCTATATCAAAAAGGTAGGTTTTAGCCCTATTCTTAAAAACAGAGATCGAGTCTGACTCCCGAATCCAGATTGGCAGCTGATTCCACAGGAGAGGAGCTTGATAACTGAAGGCTCTGCCACCCATTGTACTTTTGGAGATTCTAGGTATTACAAGTAATCCTGCATTTTGGGAGCGTAGTGCTCTGTTAGGATGATACGGTAGTATCAGATCTTTTAAATAAAAAGGAGCCTGATTGTTTAGAGCTTTGTAAGTAAGAAGAAGGATTTTAAACTTAATTCTAAACTCTATGGGAAGCCAATGAAGGGAGGCCAGAACCGGAGAGATATGATCTCTCTTTCTAGTACCTGTTAAAACTCTTGCTGCAGCATTTTGGATCAGCTGAAGACTTTTTAAAGATGTTTTAGGACAGCCTGATAATAAAGAATTACAATAATCTAATCTTGAGCTAACAAAAGCGTGGATCAGCTTCTCAGCATCACTCTGAGACAAGATGCTCCTAATCTTGGCAATATTACGCAAATGATAGAAGGCAGTCTTAGAAACAAATTTAATATGTGAATTGAAGGACAAATCCTGATCAAAAATAACTCCAAGGTTCCTCACAGAGCTATTAAGAGAAAGAGTAACTGCATCCAAACTGAAAGTTTGATTTGGAAAGGAATTTCTAAGGTTTCAAAGCATATATAAACTAAAAAGAGTAGGGCCTAGCACAGATCCCTGTGGAACTCCATGACTAAGCTTTGAGCTGAAAGAAAACTCATCATTTACATGAACAAACTGGAACCTATCAGATAAATAAGATCTAAACCACTGCAACGAAGTTCCATTAAGTCCAACATAGTGTTCTAATCTATCAAGTAGAATATTATGATCGATAGTATCAAAAGCTGCACTAAGATCTAAAAGGACAAGTACAGAAACTAGTCCATTATCAGATGCAATGAGGAGGTCGTTAGTGACCTTCGCTAAGGCTGTTTCAGTACTATGATGGATTCTAAACCCAGATTGAAACTCTTCAAGTAAACCATTTCCCTGCAGGTGGTCAAATAATTGCGTAGCAACAACTCTTTCTAAGATTTTTGAAATGAAAGGGAGATTAGAGATTGGTCTATAGTTAGCTAAAGCTCCTGGATCTAGCGTTGGCTTTTTGAGTAAGGGTTTAATTACAGCCGTTTTAAAAGCCTGCGGTACATGGCCTAAAGTCAATGAAGAATTGATTATATGAAGAATAAAGCTCCCAATAAGTGGGAAGACTTCTTTAAATAACCTGGTAGGAATAGGGTCTAAAAGACAAGTTGAAGGTTTGGATGAGGAAACTATTTTGTCTAACTCACAAAGGTCGATTGGAGTAAACTCATCAAGACAGACATCAATAGAAGGAGTTGTAGTAGTTACAGTATTTAAGTCAACTGTGGGAAGAATCTGATTGATTTTATCTCTGATGGATGAAATTTTATTATTGAAAAAGTTCATAAAGTCCTGACTAGTAAGCTCTAAGGGGATGCTAGGATTGACAGAGTCCTGACTCTTTGTCAACCTGGCTACAGTACTGAAAAGAAACCTGGGATTATTCTTGTTCTCTTCTATTAATGCAGAGTAATAACTCGTTCTAGCTTTTCTAAGAGATGTTTTATAAATTAAAAGATGATTTCTCCAAGCTAAATAGATTTCATCTAAATTAGTAGAGCGCCATTTTCTTTCTAATTGACGAGTCTTCTGTTTTAAGCTACGAGTTTCTGTGTTGAACCAAGGAGTTAAAAATCTCTGATTAGACTTTTTCTTTTTTAAGGGGGCCACCAAGTCTAGAGCCTGATGCAGAGAAGCTGAAACACTATCCACCATGTTATCAATTACAGAAGGAGCAAGCTGTCTATAGCTTATTTCTGTTGTGTTGACACATGGCATAGAGGAAACAATCTGCATAAATTTGGAGACAGCATCATCTGAGAGGCATCTACTGTGATAATATTTTTCTTTAGGAGCCAAATAGTCAGAAATAGTAAAATCAAAGGTTAACAGACAATGGTCTGACAGTACAGGGTTATGAGGAGACACTACAAGATTTTCTATTTCTATGCCATATGTCAGAACAAGGTCCAATGTATGGTGGAGGTAATGAGTAGAATTTCCTACTTTCTGAGAAAACCCAATCGAGTCTAATATTGAATTAAAAGCCACATTAAGGCAGTCACTATCTACATCCACATGTATATTAAAGTCCCCTACTATAATTATTCTATCAGATTTCAGCACTAAATCAGCTAAGAAATCAGCAAATTCGGATAAAAATTCTGAATAGGTTGATGGGGGACGATAAACTATGGCAAATAAAATTGGGTTTAACCTGAAATTGCTAAAGTGCCCAACACTGAGGACCAGGCCCTCAAAGGAATTATAACATGTTTTTTGCTTTACATTAACTAGTAATTTGGAATGGTAAATTGTTGCTACTCCTCCTCCACGACCAGAACTTCTGGGATTTTGACAGTTTAAATAACCAGAGGGAGTTGATTCATTTAAACCAACATAATCCTCTTGTCCTAACCAAGTCTCTGTAAGGGAAATTAAATCAATCTGATGATCAATTAACAGATCATGGACTAACAGAGACTTGGGAGTTAGAGACCTAATATTTAATAAACCACATTTAATTTTTAAATTATGAGGAGGAACAGAGGCCAAATCATTCAATTTAGAGGCTTTATGTTTAATTTGAGTTTTACCAATATTTTGCTTTATTAGTAGTAGATTAGTTTATTTGACAGGGACAGTGCAATAAACATAGACAATTAATCAAAGACAATCAATCTGATGTGTTGCACATAGAGTGTATAGCTATTAGCTAATTTGCAACTCTTGTCCCTGGATGGGCTTTAGAAAAAATAATCAAGATAAAAAATATACACAATAACCACATACATCAATGCAGAAAAATTATAAATACACAATTATAAATATTATAAATATTATAAATACACAAATATAACAGCCTGACTCACATTTAACATAAATATTATAAATATTATAAATACACAAATATAACAGCCTGACTCACATTTAACACATATAACATAACTCACATTTGCCTATTTCAGGCCTTCCTCCCTCCGTCACTCACTATAAACAAACACATTTATTCCTTCCCTTCATTCACTCTCACTTTGCAGACAATTAATTCATACATGAGTACATTCTTGTTTATTTTTCAGCCAGTTTTTAACATTTTTAGTGAATGTTTTAAAGTCCGTTATTATTTTAATTTCATTTGGCATTGTGTTCCAGATGTGACTGCCCTTTATAGAGAAAGCTGTTTGTCCAAATGTGGTTCTGCGGTGGAATATTTTACAGTTATTGTTAACAGAACTCCTGGTGGCTCTGCTGCTGTCCTGTCTTTGGACAAAACCAGCAAGTGGCTCGGGTGCTGATTTATGAAAACATTTGAACGTTAATTTCAGAAGACAGAGGTCAATGAAGCTCTCAAAACTCAATAGGTTGTATTTTTTTAAAACATTACAGTGATGCCACCTAATGGGCTTTTTGTCCAAGATTTTTAGGGTTTGATTATATAATGAACCTATATGTCTTATTGTGGAAGGGGCTGCTTGAGCCCAGACTGTCAAACAGTATGATATATGAGAAAAAACCATAGAATGCATATACAGTGCAGCTGCTTCGTAAGGTATGTAATATCTAATTAATTTAAAGCAGTTCAGATTTTTTTTTACTGTTTTTGAAATTTTCTTTATATGAAGATTAAATTTGAGTTGAGGATCTAGTACAATGCCAAGGTATTTGAATTCTGTAACTAAACTGATGTCATGATCATGTATATTAACTTTAAAATGTTGCAGGTTACATTTTTTGATTGAAAAGCACATTGAGACTGTTTTCTGAAGGTTCAGCAATAGATGGTTCTTGAGGAGCCACTCTTGGACATCAACCATACTTGTAGACAGTACATCTGCAGCCTGTGCTGGAGTCTTGGCAGCTGTGTAAATAACTGCATCATCTGCATAAAGTTGGCATGTTGCAGCTGAGCAGTGTAACGGCAGGTCATTAATAAAAATGCTGAAAAGTAAAGGACCAAGAATGGACCCTTGTGGGATACCCATGCGGTTGTTTAAAAATGAGGATTTATCCTGGTGAACTTTTACACACTGTTCTCTATTCTGGAGATAAGATGCAAACCATTCTAATGTATTTGGGGAGAAGTTAAAAGATACCATTTTGGATAAAAGCAAACTGTGGTTTACAGTATCGAAAGCCTTTTTGAGATCTAGAAAAACAGCTCCTACCACATTACCCCTGTCCAAGGACTGTTTGACGTTTTCAATAAGGCAACAATTTGCTGTTTCTGTTGAGTATCCTGGTCTAAAACCAAATTGATGTGGATGAAGAAGTTGATTGTCTTGTAAGTAGTCTATCAGCTGTGTAGCTACAACTTTTTCAAGAACCTTAGATAGGACTGGTAAGATAGAGATTGGGCGGTAATTGCATATATCGTCTTTACTGCCTGATTTATGAACTGGTATGACGACAGCTTTTTTCCAGCCAGATGGAAATGTACTAGACCTAATGGAGAGATTAATGAGATGAGTCAGTGGTTTGATTAATATTTTGCTGTGCATTTTGAGAAAGGAGGTGCTCATATTGTAGATATCATTAGTTTTTGAGTTTGACAGTGTTTTAACAATACCAGCAATTAACTTCTTATTTACCTCATCGATGTGAAAAGTATCTGTTGGAAGTATGGAATTTGTGTTGTTGAGCACATTTGGCAGCACAAAAATTTTTGTTAAGTCTTCCACAGAGCCCACAAAGTGTGAATTAAATTCATTTGCCAAAGTAGCCTTGTCACTGACGGTCTTGCCATTGATTCTAAGTTCCTTTACCCCCTTCTGATCGTTTTTTTTATTAGTTAAGTTATTTAAATGCCTCCATAGGGAACTGTTGTTACCCTTTGCATGATCTATCAGTTTATTGTAATAAGATATTTTTGATTTTCGCAGCTCATGTACCACTTTATTTCTTAAACTTTTGTACACAAGGTGATCATTTTGTAGTTTGGAGGTTAGTGATGTTTTCAGTGCATAGTCTCGCCTCTTCATAAGTTTTCTTATTTCATTATTTAACCATGGTAGGCTAATCTTCTGTTGTCTACTTTTAATTTGCTTTGAAAATTTTTCTATAGACTTTGTGATTGTTGCAGTTATAAAATTACAACAATCATCTACTTCACATGTTGACATGAGCTGCTCCCAATTTTGATTCTCTAAGTAATGTTCAAACTCCTCATTTTTTGATTTGGGGATAATAAAATTTGATTTGTCAATATCGACTCCCCCAAAATACTGTAGTCGCTTTTTAGTAAGTTTCCTGACAGCAAGAACCATGTTATGATCTGAGAGACCAGTTACAAGATTATAGGTTCTGGTTATTCGTTCTGGTTTATTAGTAAATACCATGTCAATAAGTGTTCTGGATTGTTTGGTTATCCTGGTGGGTCCTTTGATGATTTGCTGGTAATTAAATTTAGTCATGAGGCTTTTCAGTTTTTGTTTGTCTTTTTTATCAGACCAGTTGATATTAAAGTCACCATGAATTATTGTTTCTCTGTTCTTCTCAAGTTGTTTAACCAGATCACTTAATTCATTATAAAAGGAAGAATTGTGTGATGGTGGGTTGTACAATACTGCAATGTTGAAATTCATTACCGGAGAGAGACATACATTAACAGCTAAACATTCAAGTGAAGTATTCAAATCAACCAGTTGACATTTATATTTGTCTTTGATGTAAATTAAAACACCTCCTCCCCTCCCTACCTGCCTGTCTTTTCTAAAACACTGGTAGCCCACAATATCGATCATATTAGTGTCTATGTTCCTGTGTAGCCAGCTTTCTGAGAGACAAAGGTAGTCCAGATTTGAGTCCAACAGCAACACCGAAATCTCATCTCTTTTGGGGATTATGCTCCGTATGTTTAAATGACCGCCGAGGATCCCCTTTGGTTTAGCCTTGGTGTCCCAAAGAACTCGTGCATGATTAACAGTTTGGAAAAATAAATGTTGTTTTTGCTTTTGTACAGCTCGGTTTTGTGCTAACCCAGTGGTCTGCTGTTTAATAGTGGCAGGTCCAGGGTTAAGGTGAATATCTCCTGCCAGAAGTAGCAGAACTAACAGAACTTTAATTGTATATCCTCTGCCATATTGTGATTTTTGCTTAACAGCCATGTTTGCCTTAATTTGGAAGTTTTTGCTCAGGCCTTTTAAAGACCACATAGAGTGTAGGGTGAGATGTCCAAGCCCAAATCCATACAGATAAAACTTTTTAACTTCACCTTTGGTTGAGTTTGTCGGAAAATCCTTCTTGTTGCAGGTCCAGACACACAAAGACAAAACGAAGAGGAAGTAGAGAAGTAGAGAAGGCTTATTAGTGGTGCCCATCAGCCCACTTTTTAATCCGGTGGCCGCCATCTTCAGTCTTTCTTGGAAAGAAGGAAAAAGAAAATCTGTGGATAGTAAAATAAATTCTGCTTATATCGCCAGAATCTGATCCGATCGTCCTCGAATCCAGCTGGGCCTCAGCTAGCCAACTAGCCCCTTCCGTTGCTGGTCTCGTTGCTCATAGTCGCCGTAACTGGTCTCCCGTCCCGCTCCTCCAACCGAGTCTCGTCACACACCGCCGCTGCCACCGAGCTCCGCTGAGGTCACGGTAAGTCCTCCGCTAGGCACCGCCACCTACCGTTGTCTGCCTGGGTGAAATCTCTGCTGAGCCCCGTCAACAAATAGCCGCTTGCCTGGTAGTATCTCCGCTGGGCCTCGCAGCTGGGCTTCGATTCAGGCTGGTGTAAGGTGGAATGACTGGCGCCAGCATTAAGCTAACTAGCGTTAGCTTAGCAATCGCTTCGGGTAGTCTCGTCGCACACCGCCGCTGCAGTCACGGTATCACTTTGGGATGCTTATACATTATATTTTTATTTACTTTGGAGGGAGCAGACAACGATTCTCTGATGGGGAAGACAGGGGCTAAGCTGAGGGGTGGCGGATGAAGAGGAGCTGCAGAGAGGCGTGTAAGACTGCGACCCTGCTTCCTGGTCCCAACTCTGAGTAGTCAGGGTTTTGGAAATTTGGATAAAAAAGATGCCAGATTGTTAGATAAATGAGAAGCACCATCCAAAGTGGGATGAATGCTGTCTCGTCTCATAAGACCAGGTTTTCCCCAAAAAGAGCTCCAATTGTCAATGTAGCCCACGTCATTTTTAGGACACCACACAGACAGCCAGCGGTTCAAGGATGACGAGCGACTAAACATGTCATCACTGGTCAGATTGGGGAGGGGCCCAGAGAATACTACAGTGGCAGACATCGTTTTGGCAAACTCACACACCGATTCTATATTAAGTTTCGTGACTTCCGACTGCCGGAGACGGATGTCATTAATGCCGGCGTGAATAACAATTGTGGAATATTTACAGTTACTTTTAGCCAGCATTTTCAAATTTGACTCGATGTCGCCTGCTCTGGCCCCAGGAATGCATGTGACTATGGCCGCTGGAGTCTCTAGGTTCACGTTTCTGACTACAGAGTCGCCAATGATCAGAGTTTTTTCCTCAGCGGGTGTGTCGCTGAGCGGGGAAAAACGATTAGAAACGTGAACAGGTTGGTGGTGAACCGGGGCTTTGCGACTAGGCTTCCTTCTCACCGTCACCCACCCAGTCTCCTCGCTGCTGAGGAGAGCCGGGGAACCGCTGACAGTGGGACCTGAGCTAGCTAGCTCCGCTGCAGCTAATGGGCGTCCGTCGAGATTAACTGGCGCAGACGGTGTTTCAATGCAGCGGAGCCGGGATTCCAAATCAGACAACCTCGCCTCGAGCGCCTCAAAAAGACAACATTTATTACATTTACCGTTATTACTAAAAGAGGCAGAGGTGTAGCTAAACATCTGACAGAGAGAGCACACCAGAGGAGGAGAGGAAAGAGAGGCAGTAGCCATAGCTAGTGGCTGGAGAGCTGGAGAGCAAACCACACAGGCAGACAGCAAAACAGGAAGTGACGATACGTTACCACAAGGAAGTGACGAACATAAAAACAATTAAGAGCATTAGCCAGCTCTGTGTCTGAATTAAAACCGTCTAAAAACACACGATTACTGCGCTCTGTGCTCTGAAGGCCTGCAATAGTTTTCCTACTGGCCCAGGCTGAACCAAGTTTGTTTGTTGCCATCTTGCTTTCCAACTCTGATTTATAATTCTGTTTTGCTCTTAAAATTTCGGCCTTCAGCTCTTTTGTGGCAACCTGCAGCTCAGAAACAACCCCCTGTTTAAAGGCAAGTGCTTTCCTCTGTAAGCAGGATTTAACTGATTTTGTAACCCAGTGGCTTGTTGTTGGGCTATATTTTGACACTTTTACGTGGAACGATCATGTCTCTGCAGAAAGCCATGTATGAGCATGTCACGTCCACTGAAGAGTCCAAATCTTCTCCGCAGTCTAGCATGAACACCTCCCAGTCTGTACAGTTAATGCATTCCTGGAGGCAGTGCACTGAATCCTCTGTCCACACGTTTATGTCTCGGGTCTTCGCCTTGTCTCTTCTGAGAGCAGATTTATATGTGGGCAGCAAATGTACACAGTTGTGATCTGAGGATCCTAAAGGAGAAAGGGGAATAGATTTAAAGGCCCTCTCTATGGATTCGTAGCACAGGTCCAATGTCTTTTTTTCACCTGGTTGGTTAGGAGACATACTGATATAAGTTTTTAAGTGTCTTCTTTAGAGACACGTGGTTAAAATCCCCAAGGATGAAATTTGGAGCCTCTGGTGAAATCGACTGCAACCACTGGACCACATCAAAGATGGTGCTGGAGGCAGAGGCAGCATCTGCTCTCGGGTGAATGTACACAGTCGTTATGAAAAGTTGGGGGAACTCGCGGGGCAGATAAAAAGGGCATAGCAATATGGACAGAAGCTCCACATCTGGTGTACAGATGCGCTCCCTGACCATGACAGATGTACAGTACTATTTATTAATATATAAACATACGCCACCCCCCTGACGTTTCCCCATTACCTCTTCCTGCCGATCCAAGCGAAGTGGGGCTCCAAAGCTGTCGATGCACAGATCCGCATCCCGGTCATGCGCCATAAGCCACGTCTCCATGTAAGCCATGACACAGCAGTTCTTGAAATCCTTCTGATATCGTACATTTCCTTGAATTTCATCCACTTTATTTCTCAGGGATTGTACGTTCCCCATAATAATGGAAGGAAGAGGAATGCGGTTAAGCGGACGCCTCCTCAGGTTTAATCTTACGCCTCCACGCTTTCCGCGTTTCCTCCTCTTCAGGTTCAGGTTCAGGTTACTTTATTTGTACCCGTAGGTAGATTTGTTTTGCAGTCTGGTGACATCCATATTTACAAGCCACAAATTACATTCAACATAGACACAAACACAGGCACATATGAAGCTGACTATAAACATGATAAAAATACTCAAGGCTCCATCAATCAGGGTATAAAAAGACAAAGAGATGGGAGAAAAACCAGAGGTAAGAGAGAAGGGTCATATTAAAAGTTAAAAACTAGTCAAAGAGGTTAAAAACTCAAAGGTCTAAAACCCAATAAAATATTTAGAACCCAAGTAACATCCTACAAAAATAAGTAAATATAAAATGGAATTAATAAATAGGTACCTAAATTATGTGCAATATATTGTTACAGCTTGTTCAACTCTTTGACAGCAGCAGGAACAAAGCTGTTTTTGTAGTGCTGGGTTCTACTTTTTGGGACAGCAAACCTCCGTCTGGAGGGAAGAAGCTGAAAGTTGCAGTGCAAAGGGTGGGAGTCATCATTTAAAATGGAGGTAGCCATCCTCTGTACTTGTCTGGTGTACAGGGATGTCAGGCTCAGCTGTGACTCACCAAGCAAACGACTGGACCATCTAACTACCTGATCCAAGGATTTCTTCTGTTTCAGTTTTATCTGAACAAACCATGACACTAAAGAAAAGGATAAAACAGATTCAATAAAAGCCCGATAAAACATTGTCATTATGGTTCGGTCAATTTGGAAGCGTGCAAGTTTTCTCAAGCAATGCAAATGTTGCTGACCCTTTTTGCACACCCTTTCACAGTTCTCTTCAAAGTTTAAATTACTATCAATAATTGTCCCAAGATATTTGTAGGATTGTACACATTCGGTGGTCTGGCCTTTTAGTACGGTGACTTGTCTTGTCTCTCTTTTCATCGCTGTGTCCATGAAAATCTCTTAAAATAAAGTCCGGCAGTTGCGGCACAGACTCAAACACAGATGCTGCATTATCCACGTTTAAATGCAGTAACATTTCTCTGGAATACTGTATTCTTCCCGGCGAGATAGCGATCGTGCTTACCTCCAAGACAAAGAGCCGGAAAAAAAGAAACGACAGTGCAAAAACAAGAAGGAAATCCATACTGATGGAACCAGGGAGCTCTTCGTTATATAGTCCACAAACATTCAAGGACAAAAACGGCACAGAGAATTTCGTTAAAACATACTAAAGTGCATAAAAACAGAGACACAGACATCAAACTTTTTTCACCCGCTGCCGGTTGCTGCGTGTGCATGCACCCCATGGCCCCAGAACATAACGGCAGATCTGCTGTCATGAGGAGGTCACCATCCTGGTGAATGGCGACTACATCCAGAGATAGTCGAGCAGATCTGGCTTCGGTTTGGTCAGGTGGAAGCAGACCTGTTTGCAACTGCAGAGAACACCCACTGCGTTCTCTGGGTCTCGATGCACGGCCCGCCAGGGCCGCTAGGTACAGATGCTTTGAGCATTACCTGGCCTCCAGTGAAACTGTTTGCCTTTCCGCGACTGCCTCTTCTGCCGGCTTTCCTTGCGAAGGTGAGGCGACTGTCTGTTCAAGTAATTTTGATAGCCCCAAACTGGCCACAGAGACCATGGATGGCGGAGATCCACGAGATGTTGGAGGGTCATCCTTGGCCTCTCCATGTCAGGTGGGACATGCTCTCACAGGCACAGGGCAGGATTTGGCATCCAAATCCCCAGCTCCTGAGGCTTCACGTATGGCTCTTGAATGGGAGCAATTGTATAAGCTTGGGTTGGAGAAGGAGGTTGTAGACACTGTGCAGGCTTCATGAGCCCCGTCTACCCAGCTGCAATACAGTGGGAAGTGGAGAGTGTTTTCGAACTGGTCTCGGACCAAGGGGGAGAATCCCTTGACATGCCATGTCTCTGTCATCTTATCTTTCCTCCAGTACCTCTTTGCCCTTGGTCAGGCAGAGTCAACTATCAGGTGTAGCAATATTTAATTTATAATTATGATCAGGTATAAAGATTATTTTATTCAGATTTAAAAGTGTATGTATGTGGGGACAGACGTTTGATCCGTCACCGCAAACACTCATACATAGAGAGTAATGCACTCGTTTGGGGGCACCAGCTCAATAAATGTGAGCAATTTATTAATTAATTCCACTTTGTACCTGTTTAATCATCAATTAATTGATTAATAATCAGTCTCAAGTTAGTGAATTTGATACTGGGGCTTCGAAGACAGGCTCAGAATGGAATAAATTCCTCAACAACTTCTTTCATTTTACAGATTTATTTAAATGAAATGATTAAATGACATTACCTTCAAATGCTTATAAGCAGGTGAAATGATCAACATTAAGCCATCACATTAAATTTGTAACTGAGGATAGAGTAACAATGTGAGCACATGTATAAAACCATGGACTTTAGCATGAATTTGGAAGAGTTGAAATGAAAAATTATGAATAATATTGGATGCAAATTTATGGAGAAAAATAACTAATTATATGAAAAATTCTGGGCTACATCTTAAGAAAGTAAGAACGTAATTTTAATGAAAAGAGAATATTAATCCTCTTTAATTCTCCATCTGATCAGATTTTGAATTATTTCCAAACTTTGGATAAGTCATTCAGCAGATGGAACAAGGAATATGGCTCACGTGAATCCGGGTTGAAGTCCTGTTGTGGAGGCTCCTCCTGAAGCTTTATTTTCAGATGGCACCAAAACCAGAATACCTTGCCAGCAGATATTCGGACAAGGTACAGCAGCTTTCAAAGTCCACAGTCACAAGATGAGATTTTGACTGCGATAATAGTTGGAGCTTAGGTCAAAACACAGATGGCAATGGTAGTTTCTTGAGTGGCGCAGTAATGGCGAGATGAGGCTTCTTCTTCTCCTTCATCCTTGGCAAGTGGTTTTCTTCCAGGGTCAGGATAAACTTGGAATATAATGAAATAGTCTGATCTGATTAGCAGAATTTTAGAGAGATCAGATAAAACTTGAGCAACAAAGACACACGTAGAGTTGGCTGAAATAGCTTCCAGTGTGAATGAATGGTCAGTCCTTTGAAAACCACACGGTGGATTTAAAGAAAGTTTAAAAGGATAAAAAGTTAGAAAACAGAAATGTCTAGAAACATGAAGTTTGACTTCATTTGGAAGGATTTTGAGCTCAAAAGAAATAATTAATTCCCATATGTTGAAAGAAAAACCTTAAAACATACAGAGACTTTCTCAAGACAATAGCAATACTGAACGGACAAAAAGTCTCATACTGCTCTCCTCCGAAGGAGGGCGTCTCCCCTCTTTATAACTCCGACAGCTTTCGCGCCGTTAGGGTGATTGACATAAGCCCAAGCCAATAGTCTTCCTTCGTAGGTGAGTTTTATGAACTTTAGTCCAATGAACAAACAGTCCTTTGTAACAACCAATAATATTGAGAGAGCTGTTGCTAAGCAGAGGTTAATACTGAAAATTTATTAATATACTTATGTATAAAATGTAACCTACTTCAGTGATTCATGCAATTTTATAACTAGCGCTTTTAAATTAACATGCAAGAATAAACATTCATTTAAACATTTTAACATGCACATTTATTTATCTTTTGTTCTTATTAAAGACAAGAATAGAAAGGAGATGTATTTACCTTCTTAACATGTTTCAACTGTACACTGCAGCCTTCGTCAGAAGAGTCAGCTGATTGCTGCCAGGTGACATTTATCAGCTGATTTTCGTAGGCGAGAAGAAAGGGGGGAAAAAAGAGAAGAAGAAAAAGCATTAAACTCACTCAAGACAGATAAAACAATCACAATCCTCCCATCAGATAAAGGCAGAACGACAGTAATATTGGACACGGAAGCATATGAAAAACAGGTGGAAACCATGTTGGCAGATGAAAGCACATACAAAATCATTAAAACAAACCCCACAGAAGAAAAGAAAAAAATGCTAAAAGCCCTTCTCAAACCCCTATTAGAAAGTAAAAAAATCACAAAGGACTCATATAATCACCTGATACCCACAGCCAACATTACCCCCCGGATCTATGGAACCCCAAAAATACACAAAAAGGATATCCCACTGCGGCCAATAATAGACAGCATTGGATCAGTCACGTACAATTTATCAAAAGCCCTGGTTGAAATCATCAAACCTCTCCTTGGACTGTCAGATTTCCACTGCAAAAACTCAAAAGAACTGGCACAAGAACTCAAAAATATGAAAATAGAATCGGACAAGATCCTCATTTCACATGACATCATTTCATTATTCACAAAGACACCTGTTGATGTCACACTACATATAGTGCAAGAACGCCTCAATAATGACCGTACCCTTAAAAGACGCACCAATCTCACAGTTCATGACATATCTGAACTATTACAATTTTTTGCAAAATCCACCTATTTTCAATACAGAGGAAAAATTTACAGACAAAAAGAAGGATTTGCAATGGGAGACCCACTATCAGCCATTATGAGCAGCTTTTTCTTGGAGGATCTGGAAAACAAAGCCATCAACACAGCACCTATACAATGTAAACCCACCCTTTGGAAGAGATACATGGATGACATTCTGGAAAAAATAAGGAAAGGACACACACAAGAACTCACTGACCATCTGAACAGCACGGACAGCACTGGAAATATAAAATTCACACATGAAGAGGAGAAAAATGGCACCATAGCCTTTTTGGACATGAAAATCCACCACAACAATGACAGCAGCATAAAAATCACAGTCTACAGGAAACCAACCCACACAGATCAATACCTACTATGGACATCGGAACACCCCACAGCACACAAGCTGTCGGTTGTTAGGACGTTATATGAACGGGCCACCATCATCACAGACCAAGAAGACAGACAGGAGGAGGAAAACCATATAAACCATGCACTTATATGCTGCCAATATCCAGTATGGGCCATAAACAAAGGGAAACAGCAAGTCAAAAACAAAGAAAACAAACAGAAAAGACAGAACAAAAGTTGTTAGGACGTTATATGAATGGGCCACCATCATCACAGACCAAGAAGACAGACAGGAGGAGGAAAACCATATAAACCATGCACTTATATGCTGCCAATATCCAGTATGGGCCATAAACAAAGGGAAACAGCAAGTCAAAAACAAAGAAAACAAACAG
This sequence comes from Pholidichthys leucotaenia, assembly GCA_020510985.1. Classification (NCBI taxonomy): domain Eukaryota; kingdom Metazoa; phylum Chordata; class Actinopteri; order Cichliformes; family Pholidichthyidae; genus Pholidichthys; species Pholidichthys leucotaenia. The sequence goes on along the minus strand of CM035841.1, from coordinate 38,439,448 downwards.
GAAATAAGACACAGAACAAAAGCCAAAATCAAAAACAAGGACACCATAACCATACCATACATACGAGGGATCACGGAACCAATTCAAAGGATCATGAAAAAATACAAAATAAACACAGCAGTAAAATCACACAAAAATAAAATAATAAAATAAAATAAAAAAATTAAGACAGTTATTAGTACACTTCAAGGACAGAATAGAACAAGACAAAAAAATGCAATGTAATATATGAAATATCATGCAGATCATGCAACAAAACCTACATTGGAGAAACTGGAAGATCATTCACCACAAGAAAAAAAGAACACCAGAAGGAATGTGAGAAGGAAACACAAGGACGACTCACAAGATCACAAAAAGAAAAGGCAGAACAAGAAACATTAAAATCAGCACTATCAGATCACTGCAAAAGAAATAATCATATCATGGACTGGGACAACACAAAAATTATTGGATCAGAGAGCAACAGACACAAACGCTGGATCAAGGAGGCCATAGAAATCAGGAAGCGGGGAAAAGACACCATGAACCAAGATGAGGGGGCCTTTATGCTTTCCCACACCTGAGATCACATTCTCCAGAGACCATCTGACGGCGGAAGGTGGGGCCGGCTCGGTGGATCTGACAGACCTGCTGAGCTGGCCCCGCCTACGAAAATCAGCTGAAGGTAAATACATCTCCTTTCTATTCTTGTCTTTAATAAGAACAAAAGATAAATAATTAAAAGAAGACAAAATGAACCTACTTGAGCTATTAACATGCACATATTTAAAATCAAGGATAAATAAGCATTTCAAACCCAAATGATTGTCCACACCGAACATCCAGACACATTTGCTTTTCCATGGTGTCCTGAAAAAGAGAATAATCTGAAAATTGAGGGTTTTGTAAAAAAAAAAAAAAAAAAAAAAAAAAGGCAGCCATTAGGGAATAAAGTTTAGCTGGTTAACTCCAATATGTCCCTGAGTTGCCGGAGGAGGGCAGTGTTGAGCTGTGGATATTTTCTAGTGACCATATGATGCACTCAAAAATGTCTGTTCTTTGTCACACGGGTTTAGAAGATGTCAAACCGTTTTATTCGCCAATAAAATGGTCTGGAGTAAGGAAGTTTCCAGTTTATTTATGATTTGAACTAATCCGTTCCTTGCACGAGATGGAATCCTTGTCTCTCGTACCTCTTTACAAAGGAATGTGTTCTCCACAGTGGTCCTGAGATGAAAAGGCAATTCTTGACGAGCCTTTTCCTGGGTGAAATAATGTCTTTAAGATGCAAAGTCTATTTTATTGATGAACCAAGGCAAGATGACGCTACACAGGGGCTATCTGGTGGTGGTGTCAGCTGTCCATGAGAAATGTGATGGCTTGTCTCCTGGGGTGCATCCCCTGGCTAAGCAGTTTTTGAGAGGCATGAAACAGAGCCGTCCATTTCGGCATCCGTTGCTGCCCACTTGGGATCTCCAGACAGTTCCTAGAGCTCTATGCTTACTCCCTTTTGAGCCACTGCCCAGTGCTGACCTTTGTCTGCTCTCTTGGAAGACTGCTTTTCTCTTGGCAATTGTCTCAGCTAAGAGGGTCGGTGAGCTGAATCCGCTTTCTGTGGATGCAGCATGCCTTAGGTTTGATGGTGATCAGGTGGTTCACCTGCGGCCCAACCCAGCTTTTCAGTCCAAGGTGCTGGCTAGTGGGTTTGTTTTCCGCTCTCTTGTGCTTGAGGTCTTCTACCTCCTCTGCACACCTCTTCAGAGGCTTAGAGGCTTCACAGTCTGTTCCCAGTAAGGGCCGTTAAGCTTTATGTTGACTGTACAAGGTCTGTCCATTTTTCAGACAAGCTGTTTGTGTCCTCTGGGGAATCCACAATAGGCAGGCCTCTCTCTAAGCAGCGCCTGTTCCATTGGATAGTTGACCTGATTGCTTTTGCACATGTACAAGTTGGAGCGGAACCACCAGATAGGCTGGCGGCTCACTGGACTTGGGAAATGGCCACTACGTGGGTGTTGTTTAGGGGTGCACCCCTGGAGGATGTATGGGCAGCCGCTGGCTGGGCTTCTTCCTCAACGTTCACCCATTTCTATAGGCTCAATCTGACTTCATCAGTCATCCCCTCATCTGTTCTGGGGGTCGCAGCAGATTCTTAAGTTGTGTCTTTGTTTTTTCCTCGTTTGAGCTGGCAGGTGTGCCTTGTGCTCAAAAAGGTTTTTTTTTTTTCAGCTCTGGTTGCCTGGGGGAACTGGCTTAACTTGTATGTATTTAGTTAAATACAATAAAGGAGTCAAACTCATTTGATTGTGTTTGTGCTTAATGTCATATTGGGGCATTGTGCTCCTTCAACCTGTGGGCGACCCCCTCCATTCTCCTCAGGACTCATTTGATATACAGTTGCCATATGGTTTCAGGTTCACTGACATGAAATAAAACGTGCGTTTACAGATGTAAACGCGGTTTTATGAATGAAAGTGAACCTGTAACCATTCATTGTCTTTTCTTGTCAGTGGAGGCACGCTCCTCCCAGTCGTTAGAAAGAGGAAGAGTGGGTGGATGCAGGGGGTATATATAAGGTGTGTATCTACAGGTGTGATTAATTTGGTATAATGCTCCTGCCTCGAGGATTGGATTGTCACGTGGTTACAGGTTCACTTTCATTTATAAAACCACGTTTACATCCGTAAACGCACGTCCCCCGTCCTCCCCCCACCCCCCCAAAAAATATATATTGCCACCGCACCAAGATGTTTAAGCTAGAGAAAACACTGGTAGACTTTGGCCTTGCTGTCATGAACCCCAGATTATCAATTCCAGCTGATTGCAGTGTTTCATAGCACACTAATATAGACCATCATTTATCAAACGTGCATAAGACGTGCACTTTAGCATATACACTTTGTACAGTTTCATTGCAGTTGATTGGTTTGTGTGTTTTTGTGACCCGCCGGGGGACCACAGATGCAAATTAGCAGTATTGCTAAATCTGGCATACTTACATTTGTATTTTACATTTGTATTAATGTTCATTCTTATGTAATCATCTTCTTTCGACTGCTCCCTTTAGGGGTTGCCACAGCAGATCATCTACTTCCATCTCACCCTATCCCTTGACTCTTTCTCTGTGACACCAACCCTCTCCATGTCCTCCACCACATCCATGAATCTTCTCTGTGGTCTTTCTCTTTCCCTCCTGCCTGGCAGCTCCATCTTCAACATCCTTTGTCCAATATCTCTACTATCCCTCCTCTGCATATGTCCAAACCATCTCAGCTTTGACTCTCTTACTTTGTCTCCAAACTGCTCAACCTGAACTGTCCCTCTGATATACTCATTTCTGATCTTGTCCCTCCTAGTCACTCCCAGTGAAAATCTTAACATCTTCAACTCTGGCACCTCCAGCCCCATCTCCTGTCTTTTTGTCAGTGCGACCATCTCCAAACCATACATCATAGGAGGTCTCTCTACCGTCTTGTAAATCTTCCTTTTTACTCTAGCTGCTACATCTCCATACCTCCACAGGTATGTCATCTGGACCAACCGCCTTTCCATTCTTCATCCTCTTCAAAGCTGCCCTCACTTGTGCCTTGCCAATCCTCAGGATTTCCTTCTTCACCATCTTTCCTTCATCCATCCTCCGCTCTCTCTCTCCTTTTCTTTATTCATCAGCTCTTCAAAGTACTTCCACTTTCTCAACACGCTCGTCATTTATTAGTACACATTTCTGTCCTTAATCAGCCTAACCTGCTGTACATCCTTTCCGGCTCGATCTCTCTGTCTAGTCAATTGATACAAGTTCTTTTCTCCTTCTTTAGTGTTTAGCCTTTCATACAACTCAATATATTCCTTTGCCTTTGCCACCTCTCTCTTTGCCATGTGCCTAGATTCCGAATACTCCTGTCTACTTTCTTCATCTCCCTGACTTTCCCACTTTTTTCCTTGCTAACCTCTTCCTTTGGATACGTTCCTGTACCTCCTCATTCCACCACCATGTCTCCTTGTCTTCTTTCCTCTGTCCACTGGATACACCACATACCTTTCTACCCGTTTCCCTCAATAATTTTGTTGTACTTTCCCAATCATCTGGTAATTCTTCCCTACCACCCAGGGCCTGTATCAACTCCTTCCTGAACTCTGTGTGACCTTCTTCCTTCTGTAACTTTCTCCACTTAATCTTTGGCTCTGACCTCACTCACTTCCTCTTCTTGCTTTCCAAAGTCATCCTACAGACTACCATCCGATGCTGTCTAGCTACATTTTCCCCTGCCACCACCTCGCAGTCTCTTATCTCTTTCAGATTTCTCCTTCTGCATAGGCTGTAGTCCACCTGTGTGTGCCTTCGTCCACTCTTGTAAGTCAGTCTATGTTCCTGTCTCTTCTTGAAGTACAGTATGTGTTCACCACAGCCATTTCCATCCTTTTAGCAAAATCCACCACCATCTGTCCTTCCACATTTCTCTCCTTAAGACCATACCTACCCAGGACCTCCTCATTACATCTGTTCCCTTCACCTACATGCCAATTAAAGTCCGCTCCCATCGCCTCTCTCTCCTCCCGGGAACACTCTCTACCACTTCGTCCAACTTATTCCAGAATTCCTCTTTCTCTTCTACCTGACATCCAGCTTGTGGGGCATACGCACTGACAACATTCAACATCACACCTTTGACTTCTAGCTTCAAACTCATGATTCTGTCAGACTCCCTCTTTACCTCCTGAACACTCTTCACATACTCTTCCTTCAAGATTACTCCTACTCCATTTCTCTTCCTATCTACACCATGGTAGAACAGTTTAAATCCACCTCCAATGCTCCTAGCCTTGTTTGCCTTCCATCTGGTTTCTTGAACACACAGTATATCTACCTTTTTTCTCTCCATCATATCAGCCAACTCTCTGCCATTTACTAGTCATAGTCCCTACATTTTAACATCCCTACTCTCACCTCCACACTTCTACCTTTCCTTTTCTCTCTCACCCTTCTAACATGCCTTCACTCTCTCCTCCTCGATCTTCGACCAACAGTAGCCCAATTTCCACCGGCATCCTGTCGGTTAACAGCACTGGTGGCGGTCGTCGTTAACTCGGGCCTCGACTGATCCGGTATGAAAGTTTCATTCGTCGTGAGCCTCATGTTTGATTTGGCAAAGGTTTTACATTGGATGCCCTTCCTGGCACAACTCTCCCCATTTACCCGGGCTTGGGACTTGCACTAGGAGTACACTGGCTTGTGCACCCCCTGTGGCTGGTTTGTTCATTAGCATGTAATGTATCTTTCAAATAAACATTGAACTAAACTAAGACAGAAAAGTGGTTGTACAATCACTTCCATTTGCAGATCGATATTTATCAATCTGAACATGATTGTACAGTGCGCTCAAATCGCACATCAGCTCTGGGTTTGGGTACCTAATTTTCAAGTGGCTGTAGACTCCCGTGGAGCAGAGAAACCTGCTGTGTGGGAGAATGAACATATCAAATTATAATGAGCAGTTCAACCTTTCAGGTGATGCGTTTGCCTTCTATTATATTTAGATGAGAGATTTGATGATTTACTTGAAAAACTGAAGAGGCTGATGTTAGTAATCATAAATGTTTTATCCATATTTATGTTACTGCAGCCAATATTCAAATGGATTTAAGCAGAAATTTAAAAAAAACTAGTTATTTAATGGAATGTATAAAACTGAATTTAGTTTCTGAAATATTTTTTAACGTTGCAGTTGAGCTGCAGGGTTTTTCAGTCATCGTTTTATTACTGTATTTATAGATCTGTACGGAGTCTCCTGTGTGAGCACTGTGTTAAAATAATATTCTAAAAAGTTTTCTGTTATGGTGTACAGTATCTCATAATATTTATCACTTATAAATTATCCATTAACTAAACCACCAGCTTTACGTACAGAAGTGCCCGGTCGAGGTGATCCACTGCAGCCAATGCACACAGCTGCACTTGGACAGCTGCTCTGTATATGGGACGGATTTCTGCAGTTCTGAATAGTAAGGAATAAATTCTCATGTTTGACCAGTATGCTTTAAAATGACAAAATGAACAACATTTAGTCAAGCAGTCATCAAAGTCAATATAATCCTCAGATGAAGATCAGCTGATCACACCAACGGTGCTACACACCACCAGTCTCCCCCTTAATGTGGTTCTTTTGCATTTAAAGTGAGTTTTGAGGTTAAAAGGCTATACTATATAATTATTTTTCACTTTTTGTATAATATAGTCAATTTCTACTTTGGAAAAGTTTCTCTTTTTGCCATCTCATGTGTCGTAAATTCTGGGGGTGAGACGTTGACGTGCAGTTCAATGACGCTCAGATCCATCCCTGAGATTTATCAGTGAGTGAACAATCGTACAATGTGATTGATCAGATATGCACAGTTTCATTACGCCCAAATGTGCGCCAATTTCTATGCACTTTTAATAAATGAGGGCCATTGTGTTTCCACTAGAGGTGCAGTGGGTCTCTGCTACTGAAGACACTTTTAGAGGCTTCATAGGATGAACCTCATCTCTCACATTCCAACACCTTTCTTGTGTCTTGTTGTCCCTCCAGATGTCCCACAGCAAAATGACTTTAACCAGGAGGAGGTTCTGGATGAACAGCAGCTTCTTCACCAGGAGAGAAACTTTATTGTTGTTCAGGTGGGAGCAGATTGTTCTCATATTAAAGAGGAACAGGAGGACGTCTGCATCAGTCAGGAGGAAGAGCAGTTTGGACTGAAGCAGGAGACCCAAACCTTTGATGAAGGTCAGTGCAGGTCAAGGTTCCACTCAGTGATTGATGAGACAGAAGAAGTGAACTGAAAAATGACATGAGAGCAGTCCACATGAAGAAAGACAAAGTAGTTGTAGATCAGAAAGTTCTAAGAAGAAAGACAAAAAATGATTTGGTGAAATAGAATTGAAACTCTGTAGACTTAAAGTAAATGACACAGAAATGATGAATGAATGAATCTTTTATTTTGGATAGATTGAAAGTAAAGATTAAAAGAAAGGAACAGAATAATATAACAAAGGCGAAAAAAAATCCAACAAGGTCAAATTAAACAATAACTCCTCTGATTATACAGTTCAACATAAGTTATCCGAAATGGGTGATGGCTGAAGCCGCAGCTTATATTGCCCACCCATATTCCATCCAAGAATTCAAAAGAAAAACAAGAGCGATTACAATTCAGAACAAAACTAAGATAAAACGTGACTAAAAAAACCCAAAAAACTAAGCAACAGCACAACACAGCACAGCACAACAAGTTTTACCCTCAGCCGGGGGATCGCGGGGATCATGAGATCGTGGGTTCGATCCCTGCCGGCCAACAGTGATCTGTGTGGAGTTTGCATGTTCTCCCCGTGTTGCGTGGGTTTACTCCGGGATTTCTCCGGTTTCCTCCCACATGCTAAAAACATGCAGGTTAGGGATACGGGGCGCTTGCGCACGCAGCGACCGGCAGCTGGTGGCTTGTCACCAGACTGCAAAACAAATCTACCTACGGGTACAAAATAAGTACAAAAAAAACCAAAACACGGGCAGCACGGTGGCAGAGTGGTTATCACTGTGGCAGCACAGTAACTCACCCTTGGCCGTGGGATCCTGGGTTCGATCCCAGCCCCCGACCAACAGTGATCTGTGTGGAGTTTGCATGTTCTCCCCGTGTCTGCGTGGGTTTACTCCAGGATTTCACCGGTTTCCTCCCACATGCCAAAAACATGCAAGTTAGGTTAATTGGCATCAAACTGGGGATTCTAAATTGTCCTTAGGTATGAATGTGAGAGTGAATGGTTGTCTCTCTGTGTTGGCCCTGCGATGGACTGGCGATCTGTCCAGGGTGTACCCTGCCTCTCGCCCAAAGATGCTGGGATAGGCTCCAGCCCCCCGCCACCTCAAAAGGATTAAGCAGAAGAAGATGGATGGAACAGCACAACACAGACTGAATATGATAATTCTTATGTGATTTTACATGTCATCTTGTATATATGTTTGGAGTATTTCTTCCTTTAGTTTTTGTTTAAATTGTCCAAGCGTTGTACATGATTTTAATTCAGGTGCAAAACTGTTCCACAATCTGACTCCTTGCACTGAGACACAGTGTTGCTTGGTGGTAGCTTTCACAGAAGGTTTTTGAAATATACATGTTCCTCTGAAATGATATTGTTTCTCCCTTATTTGGAACAACTTTTGGATATTTGCGGGCAGTGATAGATTCTTCACTTTAAACGTTATTACTGCAGTTTTAAAGTCAAACAGATCTTTCAACTTGAGAGCTTTTAGTTTAAGAAAAAGTGGGTTTGTTGGTTCCCTGTAAGCAGCTTTGTTTATTATTCTAATATCTCTCTTCTGATGCATAAAGACTGGATATATGTTTGTTTTATATGTATTTCCCCACACTTCAGTACAATATGTCATGTATGGGAGTATTACAAAGTATATAGTGTAGGTTGATTCAGCAAATATTTCACTCTGTAGTATTGCAATTGATTTGGATATTTTACCTTTAATATAATTAATATGTGACTTCCAACACAGTTTATTATCAATTATTACTCCAAGAAATTTAATTTCGGATACCCTTTCAATCTCTACACCATTTACACTGAGTTTAGCTACTAAGTTGTTGTGATGGTTCTTAAAAATTATAAATTTTGTCTTATTTAAATTGAGCATTAATTTGTTTGAATCAAACCACAGTTTAAGTTTTCCTAATTCCTTTCCGAGTGTATCCAAAAGTTGTTCCAAATTGCTTCCACTGCATAATAAATTAGTGCCATCCATCCATCCATCCATCCATCTTCTACTGCTTTTCCGGAGGTCCGGGTCGCGGAGGCAGCAGTTCAAGCAGAGAAGCCCAGACTTCCCTCTCCCCAGCCACCTGCTCCAGCTCTTCAGAGGGGATACCAAGGCGTTCCCAGACCAGCTGGGAGACATAGTCTCTCCACCGAGTCCTGGGTCTGCCCCGTGGTCTCCTCCCAGTGGGACGTGCCTGAAACACCTCAAGTGGGAGGCGTCCAGGAGACATCCTAATCAGATGCCCGTACCACCTCAACTGACTCCTTTCAATGTAGAGAAGCAGCGGTTCTACTCTGAGCCTCTCCCGGATGACTGAGCTCCTCACCCTATCTCTGAGGGTGAGTCCAGCAATCCTACGGAGAAAGCTCATTTCAGCCGCTTGTATCCGCGATCTCGTTCTTTCGGTCATTACCCAAAGCTCGTGACCATAGGGTGAGAGTAGGAACGTAGATTGACTGGTAAATCGACAGCTTTGCCTTAGAACTAAGCTCCCTCTTCACCACAACAGACCGGTACAGCGTCCGCATCACTGCAGATGCTGCTCCAATCCGTCTGTCGATCTCTCGCTCCATTCTCCCCTCACTCGTGAACAAGACCCCAAGATACTTAAACTCCTCCACTTGGGGCAGGAGCCTGTCCCCAACCCGGAGAGGACAATCCACCTTTTTCCGGCTGAGGACCATGGACTCAGACTTGGAGGTGCTGATTCTCATCCCAGCCGCTTCACACTCAGCGGCAAACCGTCCCAGCAAGAGCTGTAGGTCATTGCTGGATGAAGCCAACAGGACAACATCATCTGCAAACAACAGAGATGAGATCCTGTGGTCACCAAGCATGACACCCTCCATTCCCTGGCTGCGCCTAGAAATCCTGTCCATAAAAATTATGAACAGGATCGGTGACAAAGGGCAGCCCTGGCGGAGTCCAACTCTCACTGGGAATGACTCCGACCGAGTGTTGGCAATACGAACCAAACTCTCACAACGGTCGTACAGAGACCGAATAGCTCGTAACAACAAGCCCGATACCCCATACTCCCGAAGCACCCCCCACAAAAATCCACGAGGGACGCGGTCAAATGCCTTCTCCAAGTCCACAAAACACATGTAAACTGGTTGGGCAAACTCCCACGAACCCTCGAGAATTCTCGAGAGGGTAAAGAGCTGGTCCGATGTGCCACGGCCAGGACGAAAACCACATTGCTCCTCCTGAATCCGAGGTTCAACCAACGGCCGGACTCTCCTCTCCAGTACCTTGGCATAGACCTTCCCAGGGAGGCTGAGGAGTGTGATCCCTCTAAAGTTGGAGCACACCCTCCGGTCCCCTTTTTTAAAGAGAGGAACCACCACCCCGGTTTGCCATGCCAAAGGCACTGCCCCCAACCTCCACGCAATGTTGCAGAGGCGTGTCAACCATGACAACCCAACAACATCTAGGGCCTTGAGGTACTCAGGGCGAATCTCATCCACCCCCGGGGCCCGGCCACCAAGGAGATTTTTAACCACCTTGGCGACCTCAGCCCCTGTGATAGGCGAGTCATCCCCCTCGTCCCCAAACCCTGCTTCCACTGTGGAAGGCGTATCAGTGGGATTGAGGAGATCCTCGAAGTATTCCTTCCACCGCCCGACGATGTCCCCAGTTGAAGTCAACAGTGTCCCATCCGCACCATACACAGTGTGGACGGGGAGCTGCTTTCCCCTCCTGAGCCGCCGGACAGTTTGCCAGAATCTCTTTGAGGCCGACCGAAAGTCTTGTTCCATGGCCTCACCGAACTCCTCCCATACCCGGGTTTTTGCTTCAGCAACCACCCGAACTGCACTCCGCTTGGCCTGCCGGTACACCTCAGCTGCTTCGGGAGTCCCACAAGCCAACCAAGCTTGATAGGACTCCTTCTTCAGCTTAATGGCCCCCCTCACCACTGGTGTCCACCACTTGGTTCGGGGATTGCCACCACGAGATGAACCGACCACCTTGCGGCCGCAGCTCTGGGCCGCCGCTTCAACAACAGAGGTGGAGAACATGGCCCATTCAGACTCCATGTCTCCAGACTCCCTCGGAATGTGGTTGAAGTTCTTCCGGAGGTGGGAGTTGAAGACCTCCCGGACAGGGGCCTCAGCCAGATCTTCCCAGCACACCCTCACTATACGTTTGGGTCTACCAGGTCTGAATGGCTTCCTCCCCTGCCATCGGATCCAACTCACCACCAGGTGGTGATCAGTTGACAGCTCTGCACCTCTCTTTACTCGGGTGTCCAAGACATACGGTCACAGGTCTGATGATACGATAACAAAATCGATCATCGACCTGCGACCTAGGGTGTCCTGGTGCCAGGTGCACATATGGACACCCTTATGCTTGAACATGGTGTTCGTTATGGACAGACTGTGGTTAGCACAGAAGCTAAACTGGACCAGTTCTGCAAAATCTGGCGCCTAAAACCAAGCCCAGCAAAAACCGTCTCCAGTGTATTTCATCTCCACAATGCAAAAGCTGCCAGAGAACTAAACATCCACCTGAGCGGACTCAAGCTTAAGCATGCCCCAAATCCAACTTATCTTGGAGTGACCCTTGATAGGACCTTATCCTTCAAGGAACATCTAAAGGGGACGGCTGCTAAGGTGAAAGTACGAAACAACCTGCTCTGCAAGCTCACTGGTGCAAAATGGGGGGCGGCAGTCTCCACCCTGCGCACCTCAGCACTGGCCCTTTCATACTCTGTAGCAGAATATTGTGCCCCTGTCTGGTCCAGGTCATCTTACACACACCATGTAGACACCCAGCTCAACTCAACCATGAGAACTATAACTGGAACAATCCGCTCAACACCACTTCCCTGGCTCTCTGTACTGTCAAACATAGCCCCTCCACACATCCGGCGAGCAGCATTAACTCAAAGGATGCTCCAAAAAGTTAAAGATTTTCCTCACTTACCAATCCATGCAGATATCTACACCCCACCCACTGCCCGACTTTCATCCAGACGGCCGATTTGGAAAAACCCTCCCCCAGCTGACTTTACCATCCAGACAGCTTGGCAAGAGGAATGGGAGACCAAGGAGGTCCCAAACAAACAGCTGGTGATAAACCCCAACCAACAGGTCCCAGGCACCAACCTCCCAAGGAGACAGTGGTCTACACTCAGTCGCTTCAGGACTGGACATGGCCCCTGCTTGGCCAGCCTTCACAGATGGGGCAGTAGCCCTAGCCCACTGCGCGCATGTGGAGAGGAGCAAACAATGGAACACATCATAGAGGCTTGCCCGCTCCAAAGACTGGAAGGAGGATTACACACCCTCCATACAGCAAACCAGGAGGCAACTGCTTGGCTTAAGGACTTTGCATTCGCTAAATAAATAAATAAATAAATAAAGCACAGAAGTCCAATAACTGAACACCACTCGGGTTCAGATCGGGCAGGCCATTCCTCCCAATCACCCCCCTCCAGGTTTCACTGTCGTTGCCCACGTGCGCATTGAAGTCCCCCAGTAGGACAATGGAGTCTCCAAGAGGAGTACCCTCCAGCACCCCAGTTCCAGACTCCAAAAAGGGTGGGTACTTTGAAACATCATTTGGTACATAGGCACAAATGATGGTCAGGACCCGTTTCCCAACCCGAAGGCGCAGGGAAGCAACCCTTTCGTCCACCGGGGAAAACTCCAATATAGAGGCAGCAAGGTGGGGCGATACAAGAATACCCACCCCTGCTCGTCGCCTCTCGCCCGGGGCAACTCCAGAAAAGGCCAAGCTCCAGCCCCTCTCCAGGAGACTGGTTCCGGAACCGGAGCTGTGTGTTGAAGTGAGGCTGACTATATCTAGCCGGTATCTCTCAACCTCGTACACCAGCTCAGGCTCCTTCCCCACCAGAGAGGTGACATTCCACGTACCAAAAGCCAGTTTAGAAAGCTTGGGATCAGTCCGCCAAGGTCTCCGCCTTTGACCGCCACCTGATCCACATAGCACCGGACCCCCATGATCACTCCTGCAGGTGGTGAGCCCACTGGAGGGCGGACCCATGTAACTCCTTCGGGCTGAGCCCGGCCGGGTCCCATGGGTGGAAACCCGGCCACCAGACGCTAGCCTTCGAGCCCCTCCCCCAGGCCTGGCTCCAGGGTGGGGCCCCGGTAACCCCATACCGGGCGGGGTACACTAAATCATTGATATACAATTCATGAGAGTCTGTTGGATCATTCTTAGTCTGGCCCTTCACCCAGGACCAGTTTGTCTTGGGAGACCGCAACCCCCCCCACCACGATAAGGTGACGATCCATGAGGGGGAAGGTGACGATCCATGAGGGGGTGCCATCTGCAAACAATATTAAATCATTTTTTTCCAAAACTTTACAGATATCATTTATATATATTGAATAGCAATGGCCCCAAAACTGAACCCTGTGGGACTCCACAAGTAACCTTCAGTAACTGTGAGTTTTTGCTACCAGCACGTACATACTGATATCTGTTCTTTAAGTAACTGCATAACCAGGACAGTGCTACTACCCCCCTAATACCATAATTTTGTAGTTTCTTTAATAATAAATTGTGATCCACTGTATCAAATGCTTTTTTTAAGATCCAGGAATACCCCAACTGAATACTCTTTATTTTCAACGGCAGTTGATATTTTTTCTATAAATTCCATTAGAGCAAATGCAGTTGTCCTCTTGTGTTTGAACCCATATTGCTGCTCACACAATAAATTATTCTTCATTATGGAGTTGTCAATTCTCTCACAGAATATTTTTTCAAGTATTTTGGAAAATTGCAGCAATAGTGAAATAGGTCTGTAGTTTGAAAATTCCCCTCTGTCACCCATCTTGTATATCAGAATTACTTTTGCTATTTTCATTGCATTGGGAAAATATACCTGTTTGGAGAGACAGGTTACAAATATACGTCAGTGGCTTCACTAAGCATTCAATGATACTTTTGACTATAAGCATGTCAGTACCATCACAATCCGTAGATGTTTTACTTTTAAACGATTTAACAATTTCAATGACCTCTCTCTCGTCTGTGTTCTTTATGAAAATGGAGTCTTTTATAGCAATGTTTTTGCTTACTGTATCACCTGTAGGTGCCGTAATGGGTATTTCTCGAGCCAAATTAGGACCAATGTTAACAAAAAATTATTAAATTCATCGGCAGGTGAGACTGCATTCACAGAGTCTTTTTTTTTTTTTGAAAGATTGGTTGGGTAGCTTGTATTTCTGTTTTTATTTCCAAGAATATTGTTAAGTATTGTCCATATATTTTTAATATTATCTCTGTTTTTCTCCAGTTCTTTACTATAATAGTCTCTCTTACTACATCACATTATATATATTAACTTATTTTTGTATGTTTTATACCGCTGCTCTGCTTCTTTTGTCCTTTTCTTTAGAAAAGCTTTATATAATGAATTTTTCTTTTTACACACTTTTTGTAATCCTTTGGTTAACCATGGCGTCGACAAATTTCTGTTTAAGCTTTTTCTTTACTAATGGACAATTTTTTTTCGTAAAGAGTGGTTACAATGTTCATGAATGTGTCATAGGCTTCATGTACATCTGATACATAGACTTTTGTCCAGTCTTGCTTCAGCAGGTCTTCTTTAAAAGAACTGATTCCATTTTGTGATTTGTATCTGAAAGATTTTAAAGTTTTTTTTTCTGTATTGGCCCCCGTGTGGCCATGGATAAGTGCAAAGACTGGCAAATGGTCACTTGTGTCATTTATCAATAATCCACTTTCTATTTTCTTATGAATAATATTAACAAACAGGTTATCAATAAGTGTAGCAGTGTGAACTGTGATTCTACTGGGTTATTGTTATTGGGTTATGTGTTATTGTGGGATATAAACTCATACTGTACATAGAATTCATGAACTCTGTAATTACATTTTGTTGAAATGGATTTAGTAAATCAATATTGAAGTCTCCACAGATTACAACCATTTTCTTACTAGTTATTTTATTGTACAGCTCGACTAATTTATCTCTGAATGTCTCAACGCAAGTTCCCGCATTCTATATATACAACTTATAATTAGATTTTTTTGTTTTATCTTGGTCAATCTCAACAGTAACACATTCCAGAATCCCTAATAGTGCAAAGGACATTCCATTTACAAGTTTACACCTATACAGGTCATCAATATACAGTGCAACATCACCACCCTTTTTTTGAGATCTATTAATATAAAGCATCTGATATCCCTCTATTGCCATCAGAGAAGCCTGCTCTTCATTGAGCCACGTTTCTGAGACTGTGATAGCTGTAAATTTTCTGTCTAGCTGTTTTAAATAGTCCTGAATCTGTGGAAAGTTTTTAAGACTTCTACTGTTGAAGTGTATTATTGATAGTTTACCATCTAATTGCACTTGACTTTTGAATTGCTTTTCAGTATAATATTCACAGTGATTATGAATATTATTGAAGAAGTGTTTATCAGGATCAATATCATTCTCCATCTCTTGCAGTTTATGTTCAGCATAATGGCATATTTTCAGAGTTTGAATTTCCTCACTCTGTGTCAGATGACTTCCTCCAACTGGGGATGATTGATGTCTACTAAAGTCAGTCATAAGGTTTTTGTTTTGTTTTGTTTTTTAAAGTACATTGACATGATATGTCACAAAAGAACTGTTCTTGCTGTGTGTGTGGATGTGGGTTATCATAGTCTCTTAATTTTCTTAATCAGTGTTCATCTATATTTATTTAAGTCAGTGAGATCTCTTATTATTATGGCCTTTGCTTCCTTGGGTGTTCCATTTAGTTAGATCCAAACCCTACAGTTTCTTGTCCATGTTGCTTGTATCTTGTTTTGTCTTTTCAGCATCCGTGCTTGCCGTGCTATTTCAGCATTAGTCTTTGTTAAATGTTCATTTAGGTAAACTTCTGTTCCCCGTAGCTTTCTGGCCTGCCTCAGTATGTCATTCTTTACCTTTCTGTTCACAAAGCGCATCACAATTGATTTCTTTGTTTAATTATCCTTTCTGGGTAAAGTATGACAGGCTGAAATTGCATTTACTTCAATCTTTATATTTCTGCTTTCAAGGAACTGAAGCACCTGGTTTTCCAGGAAGATTGATTCACTTAGGGGAGCCTCGTCACCTCTCATTCCTGCTGTAGCATTGGCATATGATTGCTATTTAATGTCTAGTCCACTAATAATTAAATCATCCATACAAGAATATTGTTCAAGATCCTTGATGTGTTGCTCCAAGTCTGCAGTTTTTTTGTCTCTTTCCTTAATTGTTCATTTCAATTCTCGGACTTCCTCCATTAGCCCTAATAGTTTAGACTGTTGATTGGCCACTTCGGTCAGTTCTTGTGACATGAAGTTCAGAGATTTTTTAATCTCTTCCATTTCTTCCTTCTTTGGTGGCATTTTTTCCTGACCTGATGATAATAAAACAGTCTCTGCTGGTGTCGCTGGTATCCGATCCAGCCAACCTCGAATCTAGCTGGGGCCTCAGCTAGCCCCCTTCGCTGCTAGTCCCGCTGCTTACCGCCGCCGTAATTGAGCTCCTGATCCGGCTCCTGTCCAGCCGGGGTGCCGGCAGCTCCTCCACTGAGCCCCGCCACCCACCGCCACTGTAGTTGAGCTCCGATCTGGCTCCTGTCCAGCAGGGGTCCCGGTAGCTCCTTCACTGAGCCCTGCCGCCTACCGCCGTCTTCCTCAGTAGTTCCTCTGCCGAGCCCCGCCGCTGTAATTGCGCTCCGATCCGGCTCCTATCCAGCTGGGGCCCCGGCAACTCCTCCACTGATCCCTGTCTCCTACCGCCGCTGTAGTTGAGCTCTGATCTGGCTCCTGTCCAGCTGTTGCCTCGGTTAGTTCCTCCGCCGAGCCCCAATCACAAGATTCTAAGAATCTGTGCGGGAGGCTCAGCCATCATCTACCGGGCCGATGCCGGGTCAGTGAGACAAACCGGGGACAGAGTCGCTCCTTTGTATCGGTGTTAACTATGACTAGCTATGGCATTAGCTATAGCAATAGCGTTAGCTTAGCACATTAGCTTAGCACATCCCACGGCTCCTTCCGTTCGTCCTTCTCTCCAGTAGACCGACAAAGCTCCAGTGAGTTTGGAGGCTCAGCCGTCATCTACTGGGCCGATGCCGGGTCAGTGGGACGAACCGGGGACAGAGTCGCTCCTTTGTATTGGTGTTGGCTATGACTAGCTATGGCATTAGCTATAGTGATAGCATTAGCTTAGCACGTTAGCTTAGCACATCCCACGGCTCCTTCCGTTCGTCCTTCTCTCCAGTAGACCGACAAAGCTCCAGTGAGTTTGGAGGCTCAGCCGTCATCTACTGGGCTGATGCTGGGTCAGTGGGACGAACCGGGGACAGAGTCGCTCCTTTGTATTGGTGTTGGCTATGACTAGCTATGGCATTAGCTATAGTGATAGCATTAGCTTAGCACGTTAGCTTAGCACATCCCACGGCTCCTTCCGTTCGTCCTTCTCTCCAGTAGACCGACAAAGCTCCAGTGAGTTTGGAGGCTCAGCCGTCATCTACTGGGCCGATGCCGGGTCAGTGGGACGAACCGGGGACAGAGTTGCTCCTTTGTATCGGTGCTAGCTACGACTAGCTGTAGCATTAGCTTAGCACGTTAGTTTAACACAAAATGATACAAATGAATATGTAATATAAGAAAAATGTCTAAAATATCCAATATTCCAATGATGTCCCATAAATCCAGCCTGGATTGAAGAGATCAATATAAAGGAGTCCAACCCACTAGCACAACTTAAACAAGGTTTATTAGAAAAAAGATAAAGGTGTTGAACAGCAGTTCTGCAGTCATGGCTTCCATGCTGAAAAGAGACAGAGAGGTGGAACCTAAGCAGGCCCTTATCAGTGGCCAAAGATGACATGATCCCACAGGTGTCCCCAGGTTTCCTGAAAAAGTGAAAAGAAATAAGATGAGGAGGGAGAATCTCAGCTGCAATCAGTGAAGAAATGAATATATCTGTCTTAAACACTGACACTATTTTTTCAACGAGGAAAAGTGCCCCGGGGGAGGTAGTTTGCCCCGCAGGAACAGCGGCTGCGGGCTATTTGAGGGACACAAGTAATTGGAAACTCTTGTGCCTGTCTGATCTCTCTATCAAAAATGTCGAAGATTTATACATCTTCGTAGCAATGGTCATCGGGATCCTTCTGATTGGATCTGGGATTGTCCTGGTGTACCGTAAATTGATGAAGATGGACGTAGCCTATCAAAATGCTGGCCAGGCGAGGCTTAACCATCAAATTGAACAATTGGGGAGGACTCTGACAGCAGCTAATGGAGAACTGTCTAGGAAAATGGATTACATCATGATCACGCTGAGAGCCGCCCAATCAAGAATTCAACATCCAGCACTGAAGGATTAAAGTACTGAATCTGTAAGAGAATATAAAGTTTTTTTCTCTGGGAACAGTACTATTCGACTAATCTGACCTGCCCCTCACACAAGTCCTCCAGATTATCTGCAGTTTTTTGTTTCCAAAACATTTGAGCTGCATTGACTCTTATGGACAGCCAGCTGCCTGGCTCAAAGACAATGTGCCAGCCGCTAGACAAAACATCTCCTGCTGAAGAGACTTTGTTGTTCTTAACTGATATAAACACCTCCACTCAACACTACACCCACACTGACTCAATAAACTGATGAGAAGATCATTCACTCACTGCTCCCTTTGTGTCTTGTGTACATTCTATGTCTGCTAATTGTGCATTGAGGGCTTTTTTTCTTGTAATCATAATATTGATCATTTAATGACCGGTATTCTGACAATCAATGCTTTTTTGCTCTCTCCTATTGTGTTATCCTTTTCTTCCCTATGCTTCCTGTTCCCGTCTGATGACAGGCGCGTTATCGACGCTGCCGCGTCACCGGAAATGCAGGTCGTTTTCAGTGTCAAGTCAAATCCCTCGTATGTTATCAGTTGTTTACTGTTAATGTACTTGGCAATAAATCCTTTTCTGAGTTCTGAGTAAAAGTGCTACAAATATTGGACTATTAGCTTTAAATCGTGACTCCTGGTCGGCCAGGAAAATCTTTTGTCGGGGGCAGTCCTAGTCTTTCTTGTGGTTCTTCATCCCTCCTCCCTCTGTTCTCTATAGAGAAGCAGTTAGAAATTTAGTGAGGGCTCCATCAGGTCATTCCTTCTGACTGTATGACCAGAGTGGTGGCCTAGAGGTAGAGTATCCGCCCCACGACCGGGAGGTCAATCTTCAAGTCCCGGCTGGGTCATGCCAAAGACCATTTAAAAATGGAACTTACTGCTGTCCAGCATGGTGCTCAGCAAAAATGGAACGGAGGAGGGAAATGTGGGCAGCAGTGGCTCAGGAGATAGCACAGGTTGTCTAACAACCGGAGGGTTGGCAGTTCGAATCCCGCTCTCCCCAGCCTTCCTGCTGTTGTGTCCAATGGGCAAGACACTTTACCCACCTTGCCTCCAGTGTCCATGACACTGGGTATGGATGTGTATAAATGTTCGGTAGTGGTCAGAGATGCTGTTAACATGGATTGGCAGCCACGTTTCCGTTAGTCTGCCCCAGGGCAGCTGTGGCTACAGTAGTAGCTTACCACTATCAATGTCTGTGGAGTGAATGAATCATGGAGTCACTGTAAGTGCTTTGAGATGTCACTTGACATGTAAAGTGCCATATAAATTTAATCCATTATTATTATGTACTAGTGCATACCTGTGCATGCCCATAGAAAGCAGGTGTAAGCAAGGGTGTAAGCAATCATGTCAAAACTTGTTGTGATTCCTGCCTTTGATCTTTGATGTTGTTATTGTGAGTCCTATGATCTTTGACGACGCCATAGCGAGTCCTATGATCGTGATGACTGCCTTTGATCTTTGATGATGTCATAGTGAATCCTATGATCTTTGATGATGTCATAGTGAGTCCTATGATCTTTGATGATGTCATAGTGAGTCCTATGATCGTGAGTGATGCCTGTGTTTGATTTTTGATGATGTCATAGCGAGTCCTGTGATCCTGAGGGATGCCTGCCTTTGATCACACACAGACACACACACACAGATTTTCTTGAATCACTCTCTACTATGGTGTCTATATGACATCATATAGACATCATGCAGCGATTATAGGCACATCATAGGTGATTCTATGATCTTTTAGTGAGTCCTATGGTCGTGACGGACACACACAGAGATTTCTTGAATTATATATAGTGATGATTGTTTTTGAAATCAAATGAAAAAAACAATGATATTTGTGACCTGGAATGTAAGAATACCAATGGACAAAGAAAATGACAACCAGCAAACCAACATTGACACAAGTAACTGTTCAAAAAGACCTGAACAAAGAACCACAATAATAGGACTTGAGCTTGAAAAACATCATGTTGACATTGCAGCCCTGAGTGAAACTCATACACCAGACGACAGAAACGTCAAAGAATCCAATTAGTCCTTTTATTGGAAAGGGAAACCCAAGGATGGCCATCAAATCCATGGGGTAGGTATTGCGATCCAGAATAAGCTGTTACCCAGAATTATGGAATTTCTAACTGGCATAAACGAACGGCTCATGACACTCTGATTGAAACTTCTCAGCAAAAAACAAGCCAACATCATCAGTGCTTATGCACCAACATTAGATGCCAAAGATCACACCAAAGAGACCTTTTATCAAGACCTGGACAAAAATCATGTGACAGATCAATCCATCAGACAGGATTATTCTGCTTGGAGATTTTAACGCACGTTTTGGGACTGACCAACATATTTGGAATAGCACAATTGAAAGAAATGGAGTAGGAAGCATGATTGACAATGGACTATTTCCACTTACAAAATGCATTGAACATCAACTCACGGTCACAAACACCCTCCTCAGGCTCAAAAATCATCTCAAAACAACCTGGAAGCACCCAAGATCCAATCTTCAGCATCTGCTAGACTACATACAGTAATTGTATGCAGACATGATATCAAAGATATGCATATCACAAAAGCAATTCCGAGCTCTGAAGAATGTTGGACTGATCACTGCCTCATCATCTCAAAAATGAACTTGTACCGAGCTCAAAGACAACACTTGGGAAGGAACAACAAACCCCTGAAGATCAATGCAGCAACCCTTAAGAATCCCAAAATTAGACGTGAGTTTGTAACGTCTCTAAACTCCAAACTACTACATTAAACAACTGGCTTAAATCCTGCAGAAACATGGGACGGCATCAAAACAGCAGTTCAAACCACTGTTGCTGAAACCATCGGTTGCACAACTCAAACATTAGGATTGGTTTGACTCAAATGACCTGGAAATAAGAGATATCCTTCAAAGGAAAAACCAGGCCTTCGGGAACGCTTTAACTGCCTCAAAGAAAGATAAAAAACAGAAACTTAAGTCCATCAAAGCTGAAGTCCAAAAGAAGATTTGTGCCTTAAAAAATAACTAGTATCAAGAAAAGGCAAAAGAATGCCAAGCTTTCACAGTCCAACACGACTGAGGAAATTTCTTTCAATCAGTGAAGGCATTCTATGGTCTTCAGCAACATGAATCAGTCCCTTTAAGATCTACAGATGGTACAGTGTTCCTTAAGGATGAACAATCAATCCTAAACTGTTGGAAAGAACATTATCAGAAACTCCTGAACAGACACAGTGATGTCCCAATTTCAACATTCAAAGACATTCTTCAGTGGCTAACACAAGAAAGTCTGTCAGACATACCAACTGTTACAGAAGCCCAGAATGCAATTGGCAAACTTAAGCTAAACAAAGCTTTTGGATTAGAACAAATTCCAGCTGAGGTTTTCAAATTTGGAGGACCCCTCCTACAAGCAAAGGTCCATCGATTCATCTCCCAGATCTGGACAAAGGAAACCATCCCACCAGACCTCAAGGATGCCAGTATCATCTCAGGGGGGTGACAAATCAATCTGCAATAATTATCGGACCATGTCACTTTTATCATCGCAGGAAAGATCATTGCAAGAATCCATTCAACTAGGCTGATCAATTTATCAGAAGCAATCATCCCATTAATTGCAAAGTGGTTTTAGAAGTACAAGAGGAACAACTGACATGATATTTGTTGCAAGACAAATACAGGAAAAACCTTGACAGCGGAACCAGGACTTGTTTATGGCCGTCATTGACCTATCTAAGGCCTTTGATTCTCTAAATCATGAGGCACTCTGGACTATTCTGCAGAGAATTGGCTGTTCCACAAAGTTCATCACCACCCTGAGACTTCTACACGACGATATGACAGCAGTTGTCAAACACAGCAACTCATGGTCAGAAGCATTTCCACTTCAAACAACAGCTTCAAGAAACTTGGTCTTAATCAAATCAAATCAAATCAAACTTTGTCATATTGCTGTACATACAACTGTAGTGCAGGCAAGATGAAATTGCGTTTTCTCGGCATCCATATAAATAGAAGCAGCATGATTTAAGACACACTCACACATAGCTTCACCCCCCACCCCCACCCCCCCATCCATTCACACATTATTAATCTTAACGTCTCTAAAACCAATGTCCTTGTTCAACCTCGGCCAGGAAAGAACATTAGCTCATTGACTATGAATCCAGTGACTGTAGATGGAGAACCGCTTGTTCTCAAAGTCAAACAATGCTCATGCTAACGTCAAAGAAAGTCAAAGTATCATGCTAAAAGTCAAAGAATCATGCTAATGTTTCGGCCTGTTAGCCTTCATCAGAGCATGAATCAAAACAGCTTTGTTTGACTTTTATAGCTTGACACAACAAGTGATTGGTTAAAATGGTCACATGACCTTTCACTTCCCCTGGTCACAAAAACCCAAACATGTTAAATAAATAAAAATGTAAGATAAATTTAAAAAAAAAAAAAAAAAAAAAGTAAAATAAGTTAAAATTTCCCAGTGAGAGTTGGACTCTGCCAGGGCTGCCCTTTGTCATCGATCCCGTTCATAATTTTTATGGACAGGATTTCTAGGCACAGCCAGGGAACGGAGGGTGTCATGCTTGATGACCACAGGATCTCATCTCTGCTGTTTGCAGATAATGTTGGCCTACTGGCTTCATCCAGCAATGACCTACAGGTCTTACTGGGATGGTTTGCTGCTGAGTGTGAAGCGGCTGGGATGAGAATCAGCACAAATAAGTCCGAATCCATGGTCCTCAGCCGGAAAAAGGTGGATTGTCCTCACCAGGTTGAGGACAAGCTCCTTCCCTATGTGGAGGAGTTTAAGTATCTTGGGGTCTTATTCACGAGTGAGGAGATAATGGAGCGTGAATATGACAGACGAATCGGCGCAGCCTCTGCAGTGATGTGGACATTGTACCAGTCTGTTGTGGTGAAGAGGGAGCTGAGCTCTAAGGCAAAGATGTCAATTTACCGGTCAATCTACGTTCCTACCCTCACCTATCAGGGTTCCCTCTGGTAACATTTCCGTGTGGCAAGCAGCCACCCTTGGAAATTACTACCTCTTGAGTTGGTACTGCAGAAGACCCGAGATCAAAATGTAGCCAATGCCTGTAGCTAGCCAGTGGCTAGTAGCTAGCATGCTAGCGATTTGGCACACTTCTCTCGCTTTTCTTTGCATTTTGAGATGAAACAGAGTCCATAACCACAAAAGTATTGTGGTTTGTTACTCGAGACAATAAATCCAACTCTAGTACTGCCTATTCTTTTTAAATACATGTGAAATAGCTTCACAATGTTTATACAAGCACAGACAACTGAATAAAGCTTTTTTCAAAAGGGTGGGACTTTCAGGTCAGGTAAGAAATCTTTTCAAACAGCGCCTCACTGTGGAAATTAAGGTATTCATCAACACAATATTGCAATTGTCGCTGAGAGTTAGTTGACAATAGTGTTAGTAATCAATGGTTACATGAACACCTTTGAAGTGGAGTGATACATATCCAGTGAAATGTTGCAGTGGAATTATCATGGATTTTAGTAACTCCATGAATCCCTATTGTTCAATCAAATTGCTTGGTCGAAACTACTTGCTTGCTACTCCTGTGTGGTGAGGGCTGGGTGGCCATCACCATGTGTAGAGCCAATCAGGTTAACCAGTGCGTCCCAACATTGCCGGTTTTGGGCCAGCTCCTCTGCGTTGTCAACAGTGACTCTGAGATGTTGGCCCTCAGAACCATCGAGAACATCAGGTGGCTCCAGTGCACCTCTAATGACATGTTTCGAGCCCGCACACATCAGCCTGCAGCATCCCACCTTATTACACAGTGGCACATCCTCTGGTTTGACCATGTCCTCCACCTCCCATCAGAACATCGGACAAAAGCCATCCTCACGTTCGACCCCAGGGCCTCAGGGTGGAAAAGACCATGGGCCAAGCCACGCACCAGATGGTTCAATGTGGTGGAGAGAGACCTCCAGCAGCTCGGAGTCACTGTTGACGACGGTCGGAACTAACTGTTGTATAATAATAAACAGTACATTTTATATTACTGTTGATGTGCTGGGCTCAACAGCTCACCTGTCTTCACAAGTGAAAACCTGACAACGCAAGCGCATGAGTACTTGTTAGACATGCCTTAAATTTCAGTTGTTCCAAGTAAAAGATGGAACCATCATGTCACAACTGGTGTGACAAATCAGAAATGTTCACTGAAGGAGACCTAGTGAGATCATGGTGGACCCTAACAAGTGAAAGGTTGTGTTTTTTTATAGCCACTCCAGATTGACAAATTCATGTGTAAAAACACTGAAAAGTTTTCATCCTGTGTTCCCTTTTATACCTCAGGGAACCATGTTAGCATGTGGAAAAATAATTTTTTTTCCCTTTAAAAAGCTTGTTGAATCTGAAACGGATTCATCACATACGAGTCTCCCACATGTTTACATTAACTTTACATGTATTCACACCACGCATTCACATTGGGTCTGACTGCACCTGAAGAACTACTGGTTACCAGGTGGTTACTTTTTTGGCCAGTCAGTGTATTTATTTTCTATAGTCCATGTCTCCATGTCTGGAGACATGGATTCTGAGTGGGCCATGTTCTCCACCTCCATTGTTGAAGCGGCTGCCTGGAGCTGTGGCCACAAGGTTGTCCATGTACATCTCGTGGTGGCAACCCCCGAACCAAGTGGTGGACACCAGTGGTCAGGGGGGCCATTAAGCTGAAGAAGGAATCCTATTGAGCTTGGTTGGCTTGTGGGACTTCCAAAGCAGCTGAGGTGTACTGGCAGGCCAAGCAGAGTGCAGCTCGGGTGGTTGCTGAAGCAAAAACTTGGGTGTGGGAGGAGTTCGGTGAGGCCATGGAACAAGACTTTCGGTCGGCGTTGAAGAGATTCTGGCAAACTGGCTAAGTAGGGGGATGCAACTCCCTGTCCACACTGTGTATGGTGTGGATGGGGTGCTGCTGACTTCGATTGGGGATATCGTCAGGCGGTGGAAGAAATACTTCAAGGATCTACTCATCCCACTGACATGCCTTCCACAGAGGAAGCAGGGCTTGTGGACGAGGGGAACTACTCGCCTATCACAGGGGCTGAGGTCGCCAAGGTGGTTAAAAACTCCTTGGTGGCCGGGCCCCAGGGGTGGACGAGATTCGCCCCAAGTACCTCAAGGCCCTGGATGTTGTAGGGCTGTTATGGTTGACATGCTTCTACAACTTTGCATGGAGGTCGGGGACAGTGCCTTTGGCATGGCAAACTGGGGTGGTAGTTCCTTTCTTCAAGAAAGGGGACTGGAGAGTGTGCTCCAAATTTAGAGGGATCACACTTCTCAGTCTCCCTGGGAAAGTCGATGCCGAGATGCTGGATAGGAGAGTCCGGCCGCTGATCGAACCTCAGATTCAGGAGGAGCATTGTGGTTTTTGTCCTGGCCGTGGCACATCGGACTGACTCTTTACCCTCTCGAGAATCCTCGAGGGTTCGTGGGAGTTTGCCCAACCAGTTAACATATGTTTTGTGGACTTGGAGAAGGCATTCGACCGCGTCCCTTGTGGTTTTTTGTGGGGAGTGCTGCGGGAGAATGGGGTGTCAGGCTTGTTGTTATGAGCTATCCGGTCCCTATACAACCGTTGTGAGAGTTTGGTTCATATTGCCAACACTCGGCTGGACTCATTCCCAGTGAGAGTTGGACTCTGCCAGGGCTGCCCTTTATCACCGATCCTGTTCATAATTTTTATGGACAGGATTTTTAGGCGCAGCCAAGGATTGGAGGGTGTCATGCTTGGTGACCACAGGATTTCATCTCTGTTGTTTGCAGATAATGTTGTCCTGTTGGCTTCATCCAGCAATGACCTACAGGTCTTACTGGGACGGTTTGCCGCTGAGTGTGAAACGGCTGGGATGAAAATCAGAACCTCCATTTCTGAGTCCATGGTCCTCAGCCGGAAAAAGGTGGATTGTCCTCTCCGGGTTGGGGACAAGCTCCTGCCCCAAGTGTAGGAGTTTAAGTATCTCGGGGTCTTATTTACAAGTGAGGGGAGAATGGAGCGAGAGACTGACAGACGGATCGGAGCAGCATCTGCAGTGATGCGGATGTTGTACTGGCCTGTTGTGGTGAAGAGGGAGCTAAGCTGTAAGGCAAAGCTGTCAATTTACCAGTCAGTCTATGTTCCTACCCTCACCTATGGTCACAAGCTTTGGGCAATGACCGAAAGAATGATATTGCGGATACAAGCGGCTGGAATGAGCTTTCTTTGTAGGATTGCTGAACTCACCCTTAGAGAGAGGGTGAGGAGCTCAGTCATCCGGCAGAGGATCAGAGTAGAACCACTGCTCCTCCACATTGAAAGGAGCCAGTTGAGGTGGTATGGGCATCTGATCAGGATGCCTCCTGGACGCCTCCCACTTGAGGTGTTTCGGCACATCCCATTGGAAGGAGATCCCGGGGCAGACCCAGGACTCACTGTAGAGACTACATCTCCCAGTTGGTCTGGGAATGCCTTGGTATCCTCTCTGAAGAGCTGGAGCAGGTGGCTGGGGAGAGGGAAGTCTGGGCTTCTCTTCTTGTACTGCTGCCTCTATGACTTGGACCTCTGGAAAAGTGGTAGAAGATGGATGGATGGATGGATGGATATATGGTTTTTCTATTATGAGCATTTTCTGTGTCTCCGTCTCTCCAGAATCTCCACAGCTACATGACTGGAAGGAGGAGGAGGTTCTCACTGTCCAGCAGCTCTGTAACCAGGAGAGGAACTCCAGTCTGGACCAGGAGGAACAAGATGCTGCACAGGTTAAAGAAGAAGAACTCTTTAGCAGTCAGGAGGAAGAAGACTTTGGACTGAAACAAGAGGCTGATACCTTCATGGTGACTCCTATTGATGAGGACAATGACAAGAGTGAAACTGAACCTAACAGTGAGCAGCTCCTCTGTCACAACTCTCCTGGCACTGAGAGCCAAGACCAAGGAGCAGGTAAGAATGTAAAGCCAGGATCAAGTAAACATGAAGAGCCAAAGCCAAAGAAGAGACTTCACAGAAACAGAAGTGACCATAACAATGTAGACAACGCCTCACTGTCAGAGAATCAGTTTGATACTGACACAGGTGAAAAGTCTGTAAAATGTTCTGATAATGACAAAGACTGTAAAAATGAGTCCCAGAAGATGAAACATTACACAGTTAAGTCACATATTTGCAAGATGTGTGGGAAAAGATTCAGGAGGAAGAGTCATTTATCATGTCATGAGAGGATTCACACAGGTGAGAAGCCATTTTCTTGTGAAACATGTGGGCAAAGATTTAATCAACATGGTAGTTTGAAAACTCACATGAGAATTCACACAGGTGAAAAACCATTTTCTTGTAAAACATGTGGACAGAGTTTTAATCGACTTGATAGTTTAAAAACTCACCTAAGAATACACATGGGCGAGAAGCCCTTTTCTTGTGAAACATGTGGGCAAAAATTTACTACACGTGGTTATTTGAAAATTCACATAAGAATTCACACAGGTGAGAAGCCATTTTCTTGTGAAACATGTGCACAAAAATTTATTACACGTAATGATTTGAAAACTCACAGGAGAAGTCATACAGGTGAAAAACTATTTTCTTGTAAAACATGTGGGCAGAGTTTTAATCAACTTGATAGTTTGAAAACTCACATGAAAATTCACCCAGGTAAGAAGCTATTTTCTTGTGAAACATGTGGGAAGAGTTGTTATTATCATAGTGATTTCAAAATTCACATGAGGATTCACACAGGCGAGAAGCCATTTTCTTGTGAAACATGTGGACATAAATGTACTACACGTGGTAATTTGAAAAGTCACATGAGAATTCACACAGGTGAGAAACCATTTTCTTGTGAAACATGTGGGCAGAGTTGTTGTGATTTGAAAAGTCACATGAGAATTCACACAGGTGAGAAGCCATTTTCTTGTGAAACGTGTGGGAAAAAATGTACAACACGTGGTAATTTGAAAATTCACATGAGAATTCACACAGGTGAGAAGCCATTTACTTGTGAAACATGTGGGCAGAGTTTTAATCAACGCGATAGTTTGAAAACGCACATGAGAATTCACACAGGTGAGAAGCCATTTTCTTGTGAAACATGTGGGCAGAGTTTTAATTACTGTGGTTATTTGAAAACTCACATGAGAATTCACACAGGTGAGAAGCCATTTTCTTGTAAAACATGTGGGCAGAGTTTTAATCGACTTGATCATTTGAAAACACACATGAGAATTCACACAGGTGAGAAGCCATTTTCTTGTGAAATATGTGGGCAAAAATGTACTACACGTCATTATTTGAAAATTCACATGAGAATTCACACAGGTGAGAAGCCATTTTCTTGTGAAACATGTGGGCAAAGTTTTAATCGGCTTGATCGTTTGAAAATGCACATGAGAATTCACACAGGTGAGAAGCCATTTTGTTGTGAAACATGTGGGCAGCGATTTAAGCGACATCATTCTTTGAAACGACACAAGAATTCACACAATTGAGAAGCTGTAGTCCTGTAAAATATGTGGGAAACACTTCATTCAGTGTTTTGGTTTGTTACATGAGCCCTCACAGTTGAGGTGCTGTAGTCCAGTAACGTCTGTAGATCTTTACTTTCAGTGTAAAGTTTCTTTTTTGTGAATGAATTGTTCTTTAAATATCTGAGGCTTTAATGTAAATATAAATTTTGTAAAAGAAAAAAAGTCTGATCAGATCATCTGCTTATTCACTGCTTTGGACCCTCAGACCTCTAATCTTTAATGTGCTGGATGCATGGACATCATGAGCATTTTTGATGAGGGAACCATTGTTGTCAGGGTCTGGAGTGTCCTCTCCAACATAAAAATTAAATGGAGTTGATGCCATTTCCTGCAATTGTGTATTTTAGTAGCTCATTAATTGATTGAATACTTTATTTTGAACATATGAATAATTAATAAAATTGCAAACAACAAAAGTGTATTGTGAACTGATGAACAAAGGAAAAAAGACACTGAAATGCCTTTCATACGTACATACAGTAAATGTGTGCTTGTATCAAATTTTCTTTTAGCTCAATAAGTTTTTTAGGTCCAGAAAAAGGTGCAGCTATAAATGTCTTTTTATCTATGGAATTAGTGATTTTTTTTTTTCTTTAAGTTTTGTTAATGCTAATGATGTAGACCAGTTTGCTCTAAATCCATATTGACTGTCAGAGAGTAGTTTGTGTTGGTATATGAACTTTTCTAATCCGTTACTGAAGAGTTTTTCTAGAATTTTTGACAACTGTCAGAAGAGAAATCTTTGAAGTGTTCCTTGTCACCAGAGTTCTAGAATGGAATGACGTTTGCAGTTTCAATTTTGTTAAGAAATTGTCCCATTTGGAATGATAAGTTGAAGATGTGAGTTAGTGGTTTGGAAATTCCCTCAATGACCTATTTCACTGTTTTTATATCTGTGTCATCACAATCACTTGATGTTTTAACATTTATTAACAACATCTCTATATTGTTGTTCTTCAGTTGTTTTAATAAAGATTGAACTAAGATTTGTTTAGATAAAATCAGTGTCATTATCTGTGGATTTTTTACCAAGTTTCCACCAACACTTACAGTATTTGTAAAACTTTCTGTCACATTCACTTGTTAATGCTATTATAATTACCTCTGCTCACCAGGTTTTGTTTTCAGGGTTGTCAGTTTGTTTGTTTGTCTGTTGTTAGCAGGATTATACAAAAACTATTGTACAGATTTTCACCAGAGGTAGCCCTTGAGCCAAGGATGAACCCATTAAATTTTGGTGGTGGTCTGAGAGTGCATACCTCCGCCAAGGACCTTGTTTGTATTTGTGCACCAGGATTACACAAAAACTACTGGATGGATCTGGATGAAGTCTTTACCAGAGATGGTCCTTGGGCTTTTATATATATATATATACAGTCATCGGTTTGATCCGGGATGATGATGAGTCTGCATACAGGCGGGAGGTGGAGCAGCTGATCCTCTGGTGCAGCCAGAACCATCTTGAACTTAAACCCAGCCAAAACGGTGGAGATGACTGTGGATTTCAGGCGACACCCTCCTTCATTCCCCCCACTCACCATCCTCAACAGCACAGTGTCCACTGTGGACTCCTTCAAGTTTCTGGGTACCACAATCTCCCGGAACCTGAAGTGGTCCTCCCATATAGACACTGTCCGGAAAAAGGCCCAGCAGAGGTTGTTTTTTCTGCGTCAGCTCAAGAAGTTTGATTTGCCTCAGGAGCTGCTGGTTGTCTTCTACACCGCCATCATCCAATCTGTCCTCTGCTTTTCCATCACTGTCTGGTTTGGATCTGCCACTAAACAGGACAAGACCAGACTGCAGCGGATCGTTAAGTCTGCAGAGAGGATCATTGGTACCGACCTACCCTCCATTGAGAACTTATATCGGTCCATAACCAGGAAACGGGCAGGAAACATCTGTGCTGACCCATCACACCCCGGCCACAAACTGTTTGAACTTCTATCTTCTGGTCGTTGTTACAGATCACTGAAGGTCAAAACCACCCGTCACAGGAACAGTTTCTTTCCTCAAGCCATCACTCTGATGAACTCCTAACATTCACCTAGTCCTACCTGTTGCTGTACTCATGACTTTTCATCCATTATTACATTGCACATAACTCTCACACTATTTCTGCAAGTGTGGTTAGTCTGAGTAAATAACTGCATATATTCCTGTATATATTTGCATCCTTTTATAGAAACGTGGACAGACTGTAATTTACTGTACATACTCTGTTGTCATTGAATCCTTTTTTAAATACTCCACCTGAACAACGAGAGCAAGTTTTTAGCCAAAGTCAAATTCCTTGTATGTGTTGTGCATACTTGGCCAATAAAGCTGATTCTGATAATATGGTCTTTGGCATGACCCAGCCAGTAATCCATTCACTTTATTACTGTCTAAACTGTAGATATATGTCCAATTAATGTTTCACAGTGAGAGATAATGTGACTGGGTACATGGCATCAAGGAGGCAAAACGACAGTACAGCAAGAAAATATCCAAACACTTCAGCAACACCAGAGATGCATGTTCTCTCTGGCGTGGCACACAGACCCTCACCAACTACAAACCTCCACCTCAGACCTGTGCAAGTGACATCACACTGTTGAACAAATTAAATGATTTTGAAGCACAACATGGCACATCAGCACAGAAGACCACTCCTCCCCAAGCTGAGCAGGCTATGAATATGCATCTGGCTAGCGTGAAGGGAGCCCTCTTCAGGATCAACCCATGCAAAGCAACTGGACCAGACAAAATACTGGTTCGTATTCTAAAGGACTGTGGGGAGGACCTCAAGAATGTCCTGGCTGACATCTTCAACATCTCGACTCAAGCTATTGTCCCCATCCTCATCATAGCAGCCTGTTGGGGGCGACAATGCCAGGATGTCCAGTCTCACCCTGTGTAACTGGGAGTGGTCCACCACAGACCTGTGACAGATATTGTTTTTAGTTCTGCCAGGATGCCCAGTTTCACCCTCCACACCCTTGGAAGGGCATGGTTGCTGGTTGAGTCGCCAATGGCCCGACCCATGAGACAGGTAGTACCAGTTTTCATGGTTATCCAGTAGCAAGCAAACCAGGCATTGTACCCACATGTTTCAAAACTACCACCATCATACCAGTCCCAAAGAAGCCTGTCCCATCCAGCTACAATGATTACCAGCCTGTAGCACTGACCTCCATCATAATGAAATGCTTTGAGCGGCTGGTCATGCAGAACATCAAGTTCATCCTCCCACGACCCATCTCAGTTTGCATAAAGGTCAATCCGATCCATAGATGACGCCATCTCAGCTGCTGTCCATCCAGCCCTCACGCACCAAGTGCTGTTCTTGGACTTCAGCATTCAACACAATCGTCCCCCAGCACCTCATACAAAAACTCAGACACTTGGGACTCAAAACCTCTCTATGTAACTGGGTGCTGGACTTTCTCACAGGGAGGCCACAGAACATGCAAATTTGCAGCAACACCTCCAAAACCATCACACTAAGCACAGGGGCCCCACAAGTGTGTGTGCTCAGCCTGCTGCTAGTCCCCCTGTTGATCCATGTGTACCAGCCTACAGCACCAACCACATCATCAAGTTTGCAGACAACATGATGGTGGTGGGCCTCATCACCAACAACGAGGAGGTAAACTACAGAAATGAGGTTAGCCAACTGGTCCATTGGTGTAAAGACAATAATCTCTTCCTGAATGTGGGAAAAACCAAGGAGACTGTGGTCAACTTCAGGAGGGGAAACACTCAACATTCCCCTCTGATCATCGAAGGAACAGCTGTGGAGAGGGTGATCAGCACCAAGTTCCTGGGGGTGCGCATCTCTGAGTACCTCTCCTGGTCCAACAACTCCACATCACTGGCCAAGAAGGCTGAAACTTGCCTCCATTTCCTCCACAAACTGAGGAGAGCACAAGTCCCAGCCCCCATCATGTGCTCATTCTACCAAGAGCAACATGCAAATTGGCAGCAACACCTCCAAGACCATCACACTAAGCACAGGGGCCCCACAAGTGTGTGTGCTCAGCCTGCTGCTATTCCCCCTGTTGATCCCTGTGTACCAGCCTACAGCACCAACCACATCATCAAGTTTGCAGACAACATGATGGTGGTGGGCCTCATCACCAACAACGAGGAGGTAAACTACAGAAATGAGGTTAGCCAACTGGTCCATTGGTGTAAAGCCAATAATCTCTTCCTGAACGTGGAAAAAACCAAGGAGACTGTGGTCAACTTCAGGAGGGGAAACACTCAACATTCCCCTCTGATCATCGAAGGAACAGCTGTGGAGAGGGTGATCAGCACCAAGTTCCTGGGGGTGCGCATCTCTGAGTACCTCTCCTGGTCCAACAACACCACATCACTGGCCAAGAAGGCTGAAACTTGCCTCCATTTCCTCCACAAACTGAGGAGAGCACAAGTCCCATCCCCCATCATGTGTTCATTCTACCAAGAGCATCCTCACCAGATGCATCACTCTGTGGTGCGGAAGCTGCACCACCTCCTGCCAGAAGACTACAACGCACAGTGAAAACTGCCAGCAAGATCATCGGTGCCCCTCTGCCCTCTTTCTTGGACATCTACCTCACCCGCCTCACCTGCAGAGCCATCAACATTGCAGACAACACCTCCCACCCCTCACACTCCCTCTTCAGCTGCCTGCCCTCAGGGAAAAGGTACCAGAGCCTCCAGGTTAGCTGCATAAGACTGCTAAACAGCTTTGTTCACCAGGCCATCAGGACCCTGAACTCTGTCTACTTCCTCCCTCACCCCCACCCTGGGACTGTAACGCACTCACCCACACAATAACTACCTCAACTGTTGGCACAGGAAAAACTGACACACCAACAGTAATGAATCTGCTGCTGTATGTCTCTGCACCTTACTGCAACCATATGCACAAATGCCATATCTGCTGCTGTTTGTTATTGCAATATTGATCATGTGAAGTCCAATCTGTCACTGTCTGCACCTACACTACTGCATGAAACTTGCAACTATGAGTATGACTACGCTACCTTTTCTGTATATAAGATTGTTGGGTTTTATCGTTTATCTTTATTTGCACTATTGTAAGGATCTTGTCTGCTCTGTTGTGTTTGTCTCCTTCTCCCCCTGCTGATTAGTGTCCTCTTTGCAGCACTGATAATCACCTGTTGCTAATTAAGAGGAGCCTTTTATAAGGGACACTCTCCCACCATTCTGCCTGGTCACGTCAGACTCTGCATCCATCTGTACCCTTGCCCTACCAAGAATTATTGTATTCTGTCTTGCCTGTCGTGTTTGACCTCTGTTTACCCTAGACCATGGTGATTTTGGGGAGTGGCCAGGGGTGGCCACCCCTGAAATCTGATTGGCCACCCTTGAGTTGATAGGCAGTTTTGCACATTTGTCAAACCAAAAGGAAACACCTATCAACCAATCATGACAGCTCAGGTGATTTGCTGATTTGGGGCCAGTTTAGCTCAAAGCTACATGCAAATTGAAGCTGTCAGAGCTGATTTCTAGTCAGTTGGATGCATGGTTTATGGGTCTTGTGGGACCTGAGGAATAAGGCACCTGCATTGGTGTTTCATCATCCTCCGTTGATTGCCTCCAGCCAGTGACCAGGAGAGGATGCTTGTTGCTACGCTGTCTGTTTAAGACAAAGTCTGTCCTCTGACAGGTATGATCAGTGTCATACTTCCATCTGCATGTGTGAAACTTTTTTTCTTTTTCCAGTACGCAAATGTGTTTGTTTTTAAACTGGGCCTGTGAATCTGAATAAAGATTGTAGATACAAACACTTGCTTAGCTTGCTTCATCATAAAGCTTTGCACTAGCATTAGCACGAAACATTTATGAAAATCAGCTAGCGTTTTGTTTGTTTCTGTTTCTCATGATTAGGTATTACCTTGAAATATGAACATTTATTTTCTAAAATAATGACAAAAGGTGTATAAAAATCATACACAATACAGATGCATTTGTTCAGTAAGGCTAACATTATGGCTAAACAGGGTGTGAATTTAAAACAGAGCCAAGTCAGCAGAGTAATCAGAAATTGCAATCAAGTAAAGGTAAACTGCTGATACGCTTTACTCATCTGTAAGTAAGAGCAGTCATAAAAATATTAAGAGGAAATTAATCTAAAAAAGTAAAATGTAGTAACAATTGTCAAAATGTAATTTCCCCCCCTCAACTATCCCCCTCAACAACTATTTTCTCATAACTTTGTGTTTTGTTTTGTTTTTTGCTCTAAATTTGTGGCCTTCATAAATTTTCAACTTTTTCTTTTAATTACAAATTTTTACTATTAAATCTGCAAGTCTTGTTCTAAATGTACAAATTTTTGCCACAAAATGCGACTTTTTTCCTTGCACCGTTCTGAGGTTTTTTCATTGATTTGAAACATTTTTCTAGCAAACTTTTAACTTATTTAATTGTGACTTCTAAGCAAAAATGTAACTTTTCTGCCATAAATTCACCATTTATTTGTAAACCTTGCTACGTTTCCTTGTACATTTGTTATATTTGTGACTTTTAACCAGTTTGGAGAGTTCTTACGTGTTAGTCTCGGGAAAACTGAGCAACATATCCACATGTACCACATCAAACCAAATTAGATAAAGAAAAAGCAGACAAAAATTAATATTTACTGATCCTTGATTTAACTTGTGATTTTACTGAACTAAAATTAAAAATTCACTCACATTACTAAGGATGGAGTCATTTCTGGTAAGAACAATTTGTTGCAGTATAAACAAGAACATGTCTAACCTGTTTACAAATCAGTGAAATGAAGTTACTCAGAGTATCACTAAATGTACTGAAGGACAGTTTTTTCTTCATAAATGTAATCAAGCAAGAGTAAAAAATATTCTACAATAAAATTAACAAAAGCCTCTTCTGCCTCAGGTGTCCACTCAATTTTGTCCACCTGAGCCATGAGTTTTTTGTAAATGAGATCAGATAAGGGTTGTACTTCAAATGAGTAATTTGCAAACCAAGAGTGACAATACTTTAAAGTACTCAGAAATGACATCATGTCTCTTTTTGGGATGGGTCCATAAATATTTGACTTCTTTTTCCACAACTCTGTTTCCTTGTTTACTGTAAAACTTTCTGTTCTGAAAAGTGTGTTCAAAAATTGGACAGTTAGCACAAAGCCATTTAAAATACTCCAGTGTAGCAGAGACAAAATGCATATTATAGAGACTTGGGTGAGTCAGCAGACAGCGTCTCAGTCAGGATGCAGTGGTTAAACATAGGAGGACAATAGTCAGGGACATCACGGGGAGTTGGCAGGAAGAAGGAGCCGGGGGGGGGGGGGGGGGTTAAGGGGAATGTATTGTGTTGTTAAATGTCATGCAGTGTGATGTAAAATGTCATGCAGATGTGAGATGAGCTGTTGGGTTTATAAGGAGAAACCGTGCTTGGCTGTATCATGCTTTTTCTGTGCAGAACTGTTTTTTTTCTCAGCCACTGCGGCTGCCCGGGGAATTTTTGCCAGATAATCCCGCGCCGGACAACTGCCCGTCTCAGCATTTGCAGCATAGTGCAGACACAGGCACGCTGCCCAGCCCGGCCCACCACTGTTTTCCACATGCTTTCGTGCCAAAAACTTTAAAGAACGCAGAGTTCGTGTTCGTCAGACACGATGCCCACCGCCCTCCATTGCGCCCACCCTATGATGGCCCGTTCAGAGTGCTGGAAACAGGGGACAAGCATTTTTTGTTAGACTTGGGGAGTCGTCGGGAGAAAATATGCATAGACAGACTTAAGCCTGCCTTTGTAGTGGCGGACGAGCAAGTGCTGCTGGCTCGGGCCCCTCGGCGTGGAAGACCCCCACTGAGAACTCCCCAGGCAAACGATTCACCAGGACAGTCACACGGGCAAAGCGGATCCCCCCCCCCTCGCCATGGCCCACCCACTGTCAGACACACGTCCAGCAGCGCCCCCGCCAGCACAGAGACCCCCATTACAGCAGATATGGGAGGGGACTGAAGCCCAAAAGACGTGAGGACTGAAACTCTGTCGGGGGGGGGGGGGGGGTAGTGTAGCAGAGACAAAATGCATATTATAGAGACTTGGATGAGTCATCAGACAGCGTCTCAGTCAGGATGCAGTGGTTAAACATAGGAGGACAATAGTCAGGGACATCACGGGGAGTTGGCAGGAAGAAGGAGCCGGGGGGGGGGGGGGGTTAAGGGGAATGTATTGTGTTGTTAAATGTCATGCAGTGTGATGTAAAATGTCATGCAGATGTGAGATGAGCTGTTGGGTTTATAAGGAGAAACCGTGCTTGGCTGTATCATGCTTTTTCTGTGTATGACTGATGAGAGAGTGTAATAAACTTCATCTGTTCGTAAACCTGCCTCCTCATTTCCCACACTCTCCACACCAGAGGATTAAAAATCACATGAGAAGTACTATTTCTCAACTTATCTGTTTATTGAAGCATGCAGAGAATATCACAGCTGTGAGGTCTTCGTCCCAGCACAACCTGATAGAGAAGACCCCGAAAAACAAAAGCATAAGGTATATTCAATTCAATTCAGCTTTTGTGGAGATTGTGTGGAAAGACGAGGCTGAGTTTATTACTCAAAATCAGTTTTATTCACAACACATTCTCCAACATCCAAAAACAGAAGAGAGAGACATGCCCCCACAGCTGCCCCTTTATACCCCAGGACATCAAAGTCAACAGTCGCATTGTCTTTACATCCCAAATCACAACGCGCCCCCCTTCAGGTCTCCTGTCTCCACCTGAAGTCCTGGTGGTCTCCTCTTGAGGTCCTGGTGGTCAGGAAATCCTTCATGGCCGTCTCCCTGCATACAAAAGGCCAGACTTCACATCCTCCTGCAACCCCTAGGAGGTTCAGACCTTTTGTTCCTCTGAGACGTGCAGTAAACAATAAGCATACAGTAACAAGCATGTGAAGCATATGGAAACCACATATGTGCCCACATGACCCCCCCAAACGTCTAAGATGGAACAACATCACCACAGATTGCATGGCATAATAAAATCACTATATATCAGTCCAAATGCTGCTTAGGTCTCAACCTTCTCCTATATCTGCTAAAAGCAGGCTGTATCACTTCCACGGCATCTTCCTGCTGTGGATCTGTTGCCTGGGGATAAGAACTGTTAGTCAACCTCTGTGGGTGTTCTGGGGAATGCTCTCTAGGGGGTCTGCCACGCCGAGGAGCCTTCGCCAACTGCACAACTTCGTCAGCTAACACAAAAGCGGGTTTGAGCCTGTTAATGCCAATCCTTTCTTTTCTACCCCTCAAATCTAGCAAAAAATGCTTATCCCGTTTCCAGCACTCTATATGGCCCGTCATAAGGTGGGCGCAAGGGCGGACGATGGGCATCATGTCTGACAAAAACAAACTCCGCATTTTTTAAAGCCTTAGGCACAAAAACACACGGAAAACTGTGATGAACGGGGCCAGGTAGCATGCTCGGGCCCGTGCTATTCTGTAACCGCTGAACCAGGGAGCACTCTGGCGCTGGATTATCTGGGAGAAATTCCCCGGGCAGCCGCAGTGGCTGTGCGAACACTAGCTCAGCTGGGGAGGCTTCTAAATCCTCTTTAGGTGCAGAACGCAACCCCAATAAAACCCATGGTAGCTTGTCCACCCAATTTGTATCCGTAAGCGACGCTCTGAGGGCCGCCTTCAGTGACCTGTGAAAACGTTCGCACAACCCGTTAGCCTGCGGGTTGTACGCGGTAGTGCGGTGGATCGTTGCCCCCAGGCTGCGGGACATCGCTGACCAAAGTTCGGAAACAAATTGCAGGCCTCTGTCAGACGTAATGTCCGACGGGACCCCAAAACGCGCTACCCATGCTGTTAAAAACGTGCGCGCCACCTCCTCAGCTGTGGTTGACGACAGCGGGACCACTTCTGGCCAGCGCATGGTGCGGTCAACCATTGTCAGAAGATGTGTGCACCCTTGTGAGGGCGGGAGGGGGCCTACGAGGTCCACGTGGACATGATCAAACCTTTTAGCCAGGATGTGAAACGGCTACAAAGGAGCTCTCGTGTGTCTATGAACCTTGGCCCGCTGGCAGGCTGTGCAGGATGCCGCCCACTCTCTAACTTGTTTGCGCAGGCTCGGCCACACAAATTTGTCTCCTACCATTTTGACCGACGCGCGCGCTCCCGGGTGCGCCAGAGAATGGATCGAGTCAAAAACGCGGTGGCGCCACGCAGCTGGAACCACCGGATGCGGCCGCCCCGTGGAGACATCGCAGATTAGGGGGGGGGGCATACCTTCTTGCAGCACCCTGCTCTCCAGCCTTAACCCTGTTGGTCCAGACTGGAGCGCGCGCACATCTGCGTCGCTACCCTGCTCCGCGGCCATGGCTACATAATCTATCCCCACGCGGACTGGGGCCGCGCGCACTTCCGCGTCGCTAACCTGCTCCGCGGCCATGGCTGCAGGATCTACCTCTGCACGTGCGGGAGCCCCCACGGCGCGTGAGAGGCAGTCCGCCACTACATTAAGTTTACCCGCCACATGCTGGATATCGGTAGTAAACTACGATATCGCGGCCAGCTGTCTCTGCTGTCAGCCCGACCAAGGTTCTGAAATCTTGGCCATCGCAAAAGTCAGCGGCTTGTGGTCAATGAACGCGGTGAAACGGCGTCCTTCCAGCCAGAACTGGAAGTGGTGAATAGCCAAGTGGAGAGCTAACAACTCCCTGTCAAATGCGCTGTATTTTCGCTCGCTGTCGCGCAGGGTCTTACTGAAAAAGGCCAGCGGTTGCCAGGCTCCAGCTACAAACTGTTCCACGACCGCCCCTATGGCCACATCTGACGCGTCAGTAGTGAGCGCCATGCGGGCCGCTGGGACTGGATGTGCTAACAACGCAGCGTTTGCCAGAGCTGTTTTGACTTCGGAAAATGCGCGCTCTCGCTCCGGAGACCATTCGACTTTATTTGTGGGTTTTTGTTTTTTTAGTGCAGCATACAATGGTTGCATGAGCTGCACTGTGCGGGGGAGGAAACGGTTATAAAAATTTACCATTCCCAAAAACTCCTGTAACGCTTTGACCGTTTGTGGCTGGGAAAAATTTGTTACTGCGTGCACTTTGTCAGGCAGAGGGACCGCTCCCTCTGGGGAGACGCGATGGCCCAAAAAATCAATCTGCGTCACCCCGAGCTGACACTTCGCCGGGTTAATTATTAACCCGTGCTCTGCCAACCTCCGGAAAACTGCTGTGAGATGGTTTTCGTGTTCGTCTTCGGACGCGCTGGCTACCAATATGTCGTCCAGGTAGACGAACACGAAAGGGAGATTGCGCAGAACAGCGTCCATCATGCGTTGGAACGTCTGCGCAGCGCTCTTAAGCCCAAACGGCATGCGCAAAAATTCGAAAAGCCCAAAGGGAGTTATTACTGCTGTTTTGGGTATGTCCTCAGCGCACACTGGGACCTGGTGATAACCGCGTACCAAGTCTATTTTAGAAAAAACGCGCGCCCCCGCCAAATGAACTGAAAAATCTTGGATGTGCGGGATCGGGTAGTGGTCGTGCGCTGTAGCATTGTTCAGCCTGCGGAAATCACCACAAGGCCGCCACGAGCCATCAGCTTTCGGGACCATGCGAAGCGGTGAAGCTCAAGGGCTCTTCGAACGCCTGATGATGCCCAACCTCTCCAGGTTGGCGAACTCCTCGTGCGCTATGGTCAGTTTAGCTGAATCCAAGTGCCGAGCTTTTGCGAAAACGGGCGGTCCAGTGGTAGTAATAAAATGTTCCACCCCGTGTTTAGCCACTGTCACCGAAAATGTTGGGACCGTGAGTGCTGGGAACTGAGTGAGGAGTGTGTGGAACTTACCACCTGCAGCTGTGACGTTGGCTTGTGCTGTTGGCGGGGCCACTCGAGCTGTACAGGGAATAGAAGCAAAAGAGAGTGCATTAACCAGGCGTCTGTTAGCAAGATCGACCAACAAACTATGTGAGCACAAAAAATCAGCCCCTAATATGTTGAAATTGACTGCCGCTATGACGAAAGTCCATTCGAAAGTGCGGCCGTGTAAAGACAGAAGCAGAGTCCTCTCACCGAAGGTCTTAATCGCCGAGCCGTTCGCTGCTGACACCCGGGGACCGCTGGAAGGCGCCAGTTGGTCAGCGTAGGAGGGTGTGATGAAACTCAGCTGGGAGCCCGTGTCCACGAGGAAGTGCCTCCCCGAGCGCGCATCCTTCAAGTAGAGCAGCTTGTTCTCCTCTCCGAGGGCCGCAGCCACTACCGACCCCCGGTCTTGGCATTTCCCGAGCGCTTGAAGTGGCACGGTGGAATGCACTTGCGTGCCCTTTCTGCGAAACGGCGATGATAGAAGCAAAGGACGTCGTCTGCTCTGTGTCTCCTGGCCCTTGCCGCTGCCGTCGTCGGTGTGTCTGGTGCTGCAGCCTCTGGCCCCCTGCCGTCTCCGGACGTTGCGCCTGGCCCCGCTGCCGCAGCCGCAGCCGCGCGTCGTTTACTGGGGTCGACGAGTCGCTGCACCTCCTGGCCCAGCTCGTGGTAGTCTCGTCGGGCCAGCAGTGGTGAACTGGCCAGGGTCACTCTCACCTCTGACGGCAGGGTTCTGAGGAAGAGGTGGGTGAAAATGAAGTTATCATCTTCAGAGTCTCACAAACTCAACATCTTCCCCATGAGGTCTGCAGGTCTGTCGCCCTCAAATTCAGTCAGCGCTAGGAGCCTCTTTGCTCGCTCCTGCACCGAAGGCGTGAAGTAGTGAATGAGCGCAGCCTTCAACGTGCTGTACTTGTCGCTGTCCGGCGGATGGTTGATCAGGTTCGCCACCCGCTGGGCTGTGTGGTTGTCCAGCTTTGCAACCACATGGTAGAACTTTGTGTCATCCACCGAAATCCTCCGGAGGTGGAACTGTGCCTCGACTGCGCTAAACCAGGAGTGCGGATTGTTCGGCCAGAAGTCCGGTAGGTGGACTGTGGCTGCACTCGTCTGGCTGGCTCCTGGCGAGTTTGGCTCGGGAGATTCGTCTCCGCTCATTATACGTCGTAGGGTCACCAGTGTGGAGATTGTGTGGAAAGACGAGGCTGAGTTTATTACTCAAAATCAGTTTTATTCACAACACATTCTCCAACATCCAAAAACAGAAGAGAGAGACATGCTCCCACAGCTGCCCCTTTATACCCCAGGACATCAAAGTCAACAGTCGCATTGTCTTTACATCCCAAATCATAACGCGCCCCCCTTCAGGTCTCCTGTCTCCACCTGAAGTCCTGGTGGTCTCCTCTTGCAGTCCTGGTGGTCAGGAAATCTTTCATGGCCGTCTCCCTGCATACAAAAGGCCAGACTTCACATCCTCCTGCAACCCCTAGGAGGTTCAGACCTTTTGTTCCTCTGAGACGTGCAGTAAACAATAAGCATACAGTAACAAGCATGTGAAGCATATGGAAACCACGTATGTGCCCAAACTTTATTTATATAGCACCATTTCACAACAACAGTCATCTCATAGCACTTTCAACTGTAGGGGGAACCCCCACAGTTGCAGAAAGACCCCAGCAATCAGGCAATCCCCTGTGAGCAAGCGCTTGGCGATGGTGGAGAGGAAAAACTCACTTTTAACAGGAAGAAACCTCCAGCAGAACCAGGCTCAGGGAGGGGCAGTCATCTGCTGTGACTGGCTGGGGG
Organism: Pholidichthys leucotaenia; assembly: GCA_020510985.1. Classification (NCBI taxonomy): domain Eukaryota; kingdom Metazoa; phylum Chordata; class Actinopteri; order Cichliformes; family Pholidichthyidae; genus Pholidichthys; species Pholidichthys leucotaenia. Next base: position 38,397,100 of record CM035841.1, on the reverse strand, counting down.
GTGAGGGGATAGAGAAGATGAAAAGAACAGACATGTAGAGAGCTCTCTACATGTCTGTAGAGCTACTATGACATGTACATGTCATAGTAGCTGTGCAAAAATAACTATATAAAATATATTGCTTTTACAATTAAGCCATTGGTGCTGTAAATAAACTAGATGGCAACAACAAGCAGATACGGGGAAAAAAAACCCAATATTAATGAGGATTTATATAATGTACTGTGGAGATGTGAGAATGACGAGGCAGAGTTCTCTCTCAAGTCAGCTTTATTCACATCACCATCATCTCAAAGCAGAAAAAGAGGTCCACACAGTAAACTCTGGTCCTTAAATCTCTGGACTCTTACAGTTCACAGGTCATATGTGTCACAGACCACCTTGCATTATAAAGACAGTCACAATGCATCCTCTCCCCATGATATCACTTCCACTGTCTACAATGCATCCCTTCTTTAATCCTATAATTAAACCCCCCAATGTCTCAAGCCTTGCATACCAAAGCTAAGATTCTTGCAGCTTCCTGTAATCACCAAGGAAGCTGCTCTGCCTTTGTTCTGACCTAAAATGTGAGTTACAAAACAGGTCCCGTATGTGTGTCCACCACACAAAGCCCCCCCAACATTTTAGAACAAACAGAACAAACAAGAGAATAACCACATGCATGCCGTGATAGTATCAATACACATCAGTCCACATGCTGTATAGGTTTCAGTCTCCTACCGTATCTGCTGTAGCTGGGATTCAACGTCTCTGCGGCGCTGTCACGCTGGGGGTTTGCCGTCTGGGGGTGGAAACCTTTTGTCAGCACCTGTGGGTGTTCTGGGGAAACATTACTCTGTGAAGCCCCCCGCTGTGGTCTACCTCGCCGCGGGGCCCTCGCCAACAGCACCTGCTCATCTGCCACCACAAAAGCGGGTTTGAGTCCGTTTATGCCAACTTTCTCTTTCCTACCCCCCAAATCTAGCAAAAACTGCTTGTCCCCTGTTTCTAGCACTCTGAACGGTCCGTCATAAGGCGGACGCAGCGGGGTTCAATGCGCATCGTGTCTAACAAACACAAACTCTGCGTTCTTCAAAGTTTTAGGCGCAAAAACGTGCGGAACACTGTGGTGCGCGGGGTCAGGCAGCGTGCTTGATTCTATGTTACTCCGCAACAGCTGAGATCGGGAGGCGTCTGGCGCAGGGTTATCTAGGAGAAACTCCCCAGGCAGCCGGAGTGGCTGCGCAAACACGAGCTCAGCTGGGGAGGCTTCTAAGTCCTCTTTAGGCGCAGAACGCAACCCCAATAACACCCACGGTAACTTGTCAACCCAATTTGCATCCGTCAGTGACGCTCTGAGAGCCACTTTCAATGACCTATGAAAACGTTCGCATAACCCGTTAGCCTGCGGATTGTACGCGGTTGTGTGGTGAATTGTGACACCCAGGCTGCGGGCCATTGTCAACCAAAGCTCGGACACAAATTGAGGGCCTCTGTCGGACGCAATGTCCGACGGAACGCCGATGCGCGCCACCCAAGCTGTTAAAAACGCGCGCGCAACCTCCTCGGCCGTGGTTGATGCCAGCGGGACCACTTCAGGCCAGCGCGTGGTGCGGTCCACCATTGTGAGAAGGTGTGTGCACCCTTGTGACGGCGGGAGGGGGCCCACAAGGTCCACATGAACGTGATCGAACCTCTTGGCCGGAATGTGAAACGGCTCCAAAGGAGCCTTCGTGTGCCTGTGTACTTTGGCTCGTTGACACGCCGTACAGGCTGCTGCCCACTCCTTAACTTGCCTGCGGAGGCTCGGCCACACAAATTTCTCTCCTACCATTTTGACCGACACGCGCACTCCAGGGTGCGCCAAGGAATGAACCAAGTCAAAAACGCGGCGGCGCCACGCGGCCGGTACTACTGGACGCAGCCGTCCAGTGGAGACATCGCAGATTAGGGGGGGCATGCCGTCTTGCAGCACCCTGCTCTCCAGCTTTAACCCTGTTGGTCCAGACTGAAGCACGCACACATCTGCGTCACCAACCTGCTCCGCGGCCATGGCTGCATAATCTACCCCTACGCTGACTGGGGCCGCCACGGCGCGCGAGAGGCAATCTGCCACTACATTGAGTTTGCCCGCCACATGCTGAATATCAGTGGTAAACTCTAATATCGCGGCCAGCTGTCTCTGCTGCCGGCCTGACCACGGTTCAGAAACCTTGGCCATCGCGAATGTTAGCGGTCTGTGGTCAACAAACGTGGTGAAAGAGCGTCCTTCTAGCCAGAACTGAAAGTGGCGGATGGCCAAATGGAGAGCCAGCAGCTCCCTGTCGAACGCGCTGTATTTACATTCGCTATCGTGCAAGGTCCTGCTGAAAAATGCGAGGGGCTGCCAAACCCCGGCTACATGTTGCTCCATGACCGCCCCTATGGCCACCTCTGATGCGTCAGTGGTGAGCGCTATGCGGGCCGTTGGGTCTGGGTGTGCCAACAACGCAGCCTTTGCCAAGGCTGCTTTCACCTCCGAGCACGCTTGGTCCCACTCCGGGGACCACTCGACCTTATCCGCGGGTTTCTTTTTTTTGAGCGCGGCATACAGCGGCTGCATGAGTTGCACCGCGCGGGGGAGAAAACGGTTATAAAAATTCACCATTCCCAAAAACTCCTGCAACGCCCTGACCGTCTGCGGCCTGGGGAAATCTGCCACCGCACGCATTTTGTCAGGCAGCGGAACTGCTCCTTCGGGGGGGGCGCGGTGTCCTAAAAAATTGATCTGTGCCACCCCGAACTGACACTTCGCTGGGTTGATTATTAACCCGTGATCTCCCAACCTTGGGAAAACTGTGGCCAGGTGTTTTTCGTGTTCGTCTTCGGACGCGCTGGCTACTAAAATATCGTCCAAGTAGACGAACATGAAAGGGAGATCGCGAAGCACCGCATCCATCATGCGTTGGAACATCTGAGCAGCCCCTTTAAGTCCGAATGGCATGCGTAAAAACTCGAATAGGCCAAACGGAGTTATTACCGCTGTTTTGGGTACGTCCTCAGTGCGCACTGGGACTTGGTGGTAACCGCGGACCAAGTCTATTTTAGAAAAAACGCATGCCCCTGCCAAATGAACGGAAAAATCTTGGATATGCGGGATTGGGTAGCGGTCGTGCGCTGTAGCGTTGTTTAACCTGCGGAAATCCCCGCAAGGTCGCCATGATCCGTCAGCTTTCGGGACCATGTGTAGCGGGGAAGCCCACGGACTTTTTGAACGTCTGATGATGCCCAACCTCTCCAGGTTGGCGAACTCCTCGCGCGCTATGGCCAGCTTAACTGCGTCCAAGCGCCGAGCTTTTGCAAAAACGGGCGGTCTGGTAGTGGTAATAAAATGCTCCACTCCGTGCTTAGCGACTGTTGCCGAAAATGTGGGGACCGTGAGTGCTGGGAACTGAGTGAGCAGTGTGTGGAACTTACTGCTTGCAGCTGTGACGTTGGCTTGTGCTGTTGGCGGGGCCACTCGCGCTGTACAGGGGATAGAATCAAAAGAAAGTGCATTAACCAGGCACCTGTTAGCGAGATCAACCAACAAACCATGTGAGCACAAAAAATCAGCTCCCAACATATTGAAATTTACTGCTGCTACAACAAAAATCCAGTCAAATGTACGGCGGTGTAGAGACAGAAGCAGAGTCTTCTCACCAAAGGTCTTAATCTCCGAGCCGTTCGCTGCTGTCACCCGGGGACCTCCGGAACCAGCTAGTCTGTCCGCATAGGAAGGTGTGATGAAACTCAACTGGGAGCCTGTGTCGACGAGGAACTGCCTCCCCGAGCGTGCGTCAGGCAAGTAGAGCAGCTTGTTCTCCTCCTCGAGGGCCGCGGCTGCTACCGACCCCCGGTCTTGGCGTTTCCCGAACGCCTGAACTGGCACGGTGGTACACATTTGCGTGCCCTCTCTGCGAAACGGCGATGATAGAAACAAAGGACGTCCGATCCACGTTCCCTGGCCCCTGCCACCGCCATCGTCAGTGAGTCTGGCACCGCTGCCTCTGGCCCCCTGTCGTCTCCGGTCGTTGCGCCGAGTCCCGCTGCAGCGGCCATGGCTGTGCGCCGCTTGGTGGCGTTGACAATCCGCTGCGCCTCTCGGCCCAGCGCGCAGTAGTCTTGTTGGACCAACAGTGGCGAACTGGCCAGTGTCGCTCTCGCTGCTGACGGTAGAGTCCTGAGGAAAAGGTGGGTGAAAATGAAGTGATCGTTGTCAGAGTCTTTCAACCTCAACAACTTCTCCATCAGGCTCACGGGCATGTCATTTTCCAACTCTGTCAGCGCCAGGAGCCTCTCTGCTTGCTCCTCCGCCGAGGGGGTGAATTGCTGGATGAGTGCAGCCTTCAGCGTGCCGTATTTGTCGCTGTCCGGTGGCTGGTCGATCAGGCTCTCCACATGCTGGGCTGTGTTGTTGTCCAGCTTTGCGACTACGTGGTAGAATTTTGTGACGTCCACCGATATCCCCCGGAGGTTGAACTGCGCCTCAACCGCGTTGAACCAGGAGCGCGGATTGTTCTGCCAGAAGTCCGGTAGCTGGACTGTGGCGGCATTCGCTTGGCTGGGGGCTCCTGACGAGGCTGGCCCGGGGGAATTCTCCTCTTGCATGATACGTCTCGGGTCACCAGTGTGGAGATGTGAGAATGACGAGGCAGAGTTCTCTCTCAAGTCAGCTTTATTCACATCACCATCATCTCAAAGCAGAAAAAGAGGTCCACACAGTAAACTCTCGTCCTTAAATCTCTGGACTCTTACAGTTCACAGGTCACATGTATCACAGACCACCTTGCATTATAAAGACAGTCACAATGCATCCTCTCCCCATGATATCACTTCCACTGTCTACAATGCATCCCTTCTTTAATCTTATAATTAAACCCCCCACAGTCTCAAGCCTTGCATACCAAAGCTAAGATTCTTGCAGCTTCCTGTAATCACCAAGGAAGCTGCTCTGCCTTTGTTCTGACCTAAAATGTGAGTTACAAAACAGGTCCCGTATGTGTGTCCACCACAATACAAACATATTTAACAAATGTTTTTAAACCTTTAACCCCATCTGAACAACATTGTGCCTAACGTTAAATACACAAGTTTGAACGTGTCAGTACACTTAACATAGACCTTCACATAAAAAAGAAAAAGTACATACAGCATTTATAAAGTCTTCTGGTCCGGGGGCGTACCCCTGCCACCCCCATAATGGTTATCTTCTCGTTGAGCTGGTAAGGACTGCTGACTCCATCAGATGCCCCCTCCTCTGGAACGCTCTCTGGCAGATGTTTTCCTGTTGATATTCCCCTGTCTTCTTCCAGTTCCACTGCCTCCTTTCGGTTCCTTATATCGCAACCCTCAACCCAAGTTTATCTTTCTATTTTTCTATATGTAAGCAGACGCAAGTACTTCATTGCTAGGCAATAGAGGGTGTTTGTGTGCAGAGCGAAAAAACCCACATCCTGTTATGTGTGCAGCAGTGCAAGAGACTTCACGCAGCAAAAAGCACATTGTGTTCCTCTTTTATCTAATTAACACATTCTAAAATAAAACATTCTTATCTAACTGAAATATTCTATCACAGAATCCCTCTTTTGGTTCCATTCTATGGAGCCAAAACCTAAAGCAGGCACATTAACACACAGACCCTGGATATGCTTTATTCACTGATTATGGAACGAGAGAAAAACCTGTTGGCAGAATATATGTCATTGAGCAATCATATTTATGTGTTTCTTTTATTCATGGATGCATATTTACAGGCAAAAATTCTCATGCCAGCCCCTCTGCCTGGCGGCCTTTGACAGAACTTATCAATGAAATAAAACACAGCAAAATAGATAAATGATAAATGAGTGAAGCAAAACATTTCAAGTCAGAAGATATTTCTGTCCATGTATGCTGTATCCGGGCCTCAAGACCTGCTGTACAACAGAGCTTTAAACCGTCACATCTATTCTTACTACATGACTGCAAATACCATGTTTTGATGATACCTGTAAAAAAACCACAAGAAATAAGAAAGGACCAGAGGTTACAAGCACATGGCCCACCGCAGGATGGTGCTTTCAGCACATCCCCTTTTCATGTAGATTCATATGTATGAGTGCGATGTTGAATGTTTGTACAGTGGACAGAACAGTGGATAGCAGAAAGGCATAATATATACATTTCAAACAATGGCCATTCCTTCATCACTGTCATTCCCAGATTCACAATGGTCATTATCATGAAGGAGAGACTTAGACTCCACTGGGGAGTGGATTTGAGCCATCATCCCTTGGGCTGGCTGTTTGGACAGGGTTGTAACTATACATTTTTCCAGCAGCGTTCCCAGATATGGGATGCAGCAGCAGCCCACTAAGAGTATCACTGCTAGTGAGATGACTATAATCAGAAATACTGAGCGTACCACACCTGCCCAAATTCAAAATATTGACTGCAACCATGCAGTAAAAGCATCAGGCTCATAACCAGTATTTGGGCATCAGGTTCCACTGGGGTGGCGTCTCCTTGTGTGTCCTTGTTGAGAATGTCCAGAACCTGTTGCAAGAGCTTCAGACATCTTCTTTAGACTCCTGATGTACTGTAACAGTTCTACAGCTTGACTATTTCTAGGAGTCAAAGGTGAATTTACAAATGATCCTGGCATCTTTCTCCCTATTAGCAGCTCACGGGGAGTCAGGCAGAGCGTCGTGTTGGGGGTAGATCGCAGTGCCATCAGCGTTAATGGCAATGCATCAACCCATGTCATGCCTGTCCCCATGCATTGTTTGACTAGCATTCTTTTCAGTGTACCATTTGCTCTCTCAACTAGCCCTTGGGAGGATGGATGCACCACAGAACTAAACTTATGCCTTAAGCCTAAGGCACATTCAACTTCCTTCAAATGTTTATTTGCAAAATGCCTGCCATTGTCTGATCTGATCACTCTTGGGAACCCATGCCTAGGAATTACTTCCTCTGTCAGCCATTTAATCACTTCCTTTGCACTTTCTGTTTTACATGCTTTAGCCTCAACCCATCTTCAAAATGTCCACACACACCAACAGATATCTGTAGCCTCTGCATCTGTTTTCTGGGCCCATGTCTGTAAAATCAATCACAATGTCTTTCCATAGAAGCCTCCCATAGAAGCCTTTAACATGCGTTTGGGACTGAACTTCTGGCATGCTTCACATTCAGAGACAACTAGTTCTGCAATCTCAACCAAATGTGTATGCCACCAATGTGCTTCAGTTAAAGCAGAGATTTTTGTTTTTGAGACATGGCCTTTCAAGTATGCTTCTCTACACAACACCACCACCACCTTAGCTGGGGCTACTAGCCTTCCATCAACTGATCTCCACAAACCTTCTTCATCCTTCTTTGCTCCTTTCTCTATCCACCTTCTCTTTTCTTCAGGACTTGCCTTCTCTTGTAGCTTCTTGATTTCCTCCTTACCCAATTCCATGTACTTCTGATCTTCTTTCTGTACTGATAGAATAATTTTGAACATAATTATTCTAAGTCAAAGATCAGGCGAAATATTCGATTTAAGTATATTTATTATAACAAATAAAAGAAGAAAAGAATACCCGATGGCCATTTGGGGGAGAGATTACAGAGTGTGGCCTTTAGCACACACACACACACACTGAATCTCTGAACATACATTTTCTAAGCCTGGTATTTATAGCTGCTCTTCAGAATAGATAAACAGAGGGGGAGATGTCAGAGACATCTCAGAGACAGACAGAGTGTCTCTAATCTATACAAACTAAAAGTTTTGCACATTCCTCGGACACAGAAACTTAGCAGGGCATGTCAAAGAGATTATTAATGCAGCTTAGGTCATCTTTTATGCTTGAACTGACATACAGTCTCAGCACTCGCACGCACATCCTCTGAAGGCCACAGTTAAACAATAATTGCTCACAGACATGAAAGAATAATATAAAGGAATATATGAACTTATTCTACATGGAATGCACATATAAACATCAGACATGAAATAATAATAATAATAATAATAATGTGGATAATATGGAATTTTTCTATCATATTCCCCCTTGATGCTTACTAAAGCATCATGATTAAAAGAAAAATAATCAAAGTGGTAGTAAAATAAAGTGAATGAAATAATATAAAGATATATGTGTAAGAATTTACATGTTATGTGTCTTTGCAGACTAGCAGCAATCTTATGAGGTGGTTTAAAATGTGTAGAATATGTCATTAAAAGTGAATGTGTACACCCTGTTGTCTAATATATGTAGATAAAAAATTGACAAAGGAATCAGGTAGATGGCAATTTCAGCATAAATGGCTTCAGGATGAGGAATTTGTCAAGTATATAGAAAAACAGATAGACGAGTTCTTTGACATCAATACTACACAAACATCAGCATGTGTAAAGTGGGAGGCTTTCAAAGCTTTTATTAGGGGACATATTATTAGTTATACAGGATCAAAATCTAAGAAGACTCGAGAGGAGAGAGCTAAATTGGAACATAAAATAAAAAATCTTCAGGAAAAAGTGTATGCAGGAAGTGACCCAAGGTTGGAGAATGAATTACTGATTTTGAGAGCTGAATACGACAAAAAATCAGCGAATAGAGCTGCCTCGAGTCTTCTAAGATTGAAACAATCTTTTTATGAACAAGGTGAAAAATCAGGAAAATTATTAGCATGGCAGATTAAACAATTGGAAATTAAAACACCAATTACCAGTATTATAAGTAAAGGACAGGTAGTTATAGATCCTTTAGAAATTAATAGAGCCTTTAGAGATTACTATGAAAAATTATATGATACCAAAAATGAACCTGATTTAACAAAACTAAATGGGTTTTTGAACGAACTATCTATACCGTGTATTCCAAATGAAAACAGGGAGATATTGGATTCTAAAATTAGTCAAGAAGAAGTTGGGCTAGCCATTGATAATATGAAATCAGGAAAAAGTGCAGGACCAGATGGTCTTCCAGTTGACCTTTATAAAAAATTTAAGAATAAATTAATAAAACCTTTTTTGGAAATGGTTTTAGAAGCATTTCAAAATAATAATTTACCATCATACATAAATAATGCCTTAATTATACTGCTGCCAAAACCAGGTAAGCCCTCTAATAAATGTGAAAATATGAGACCAATAAGCCTATTAAACGCCGACCTTAAGATAATCTGTAAAATTTTAGCAAGACGAATACAAGAAATTTTACCAAATATTATTAATCGAGATCAGAATGGCTTTATAAAGGGTAGACAAGGCTTCCATAATGTAAGAAGACTATTTAATATTATTTATTTTAATAAAGAAGCACCGGATACAGCTCTCCTATCATTGGACGCCGAAAAGGCCTTTGATAGAGTTGAATGGCCCTTTCTTTTTGAAGTCCTACAAAGGTTTGGACTTGGAAATAATTTCATAAAATGGGTTCAAATAATATACAATAATGCTACAGCAGAAATCCTAACAAATAACAATATTTCAAAACCAATAAAAATCAATAGAGGATGTCGACAAGGCTGTCCACTTTCACCTTTACTGTTTACTATGGCAATTGAACCTTTAGCTATAGCGATACGTTTACATTCACAAATATATGGAATTAAAGTTGGACCAACAGAACATAAAATCTCCCTGTACGCCGATGACATAATTTTGTTTATGTCGAATCTAAAAAAATCAATTCCAACCTTGTTGAATTTAATAAAGAATTTTGGGGAAATATCAGGATATAAAATAAATAAAACTAAATCTTCAATATTAATGCTAAATGAGACCCAGAGAAATTACCCAGCCCCTGAGGTAAATCAATTCAATGTTGTAAATCAGTTTAAATATTTAGGAATCCAAATTATGCCTAAGCTAGAATCAGTCGCCAGCGTCAACTATGAAGCCTTAATGTCAGATATCAATGAGTTAACTCAGAGATGGATGTCACTACCAATGTCGATGATCGGGAGAATCAATATACTTAAAAGTAATATTTTACCTAAAATAATTTATTTATTTCAATACATTCCCTTATCACCACCTTTAGATCTATTCTCAAGAATAAAAAAAAAGTTAGTGGAATTTATATGGAACAACAGGAGGGCTAGATTACGTTTGTCTTTATTATATTTACCATTTGATCGTGGAGGTCTGAAATGTCCAAATTTTATGTTGTATTATTGGTCGGCACAACTGAGGTCTATGACATATTATTTTTCATCAAATGATCTCCCTCACTGGACTGAAATGGAATCATACAATTTACCTTTACCTCTTCCCATATTCATATACTCAGATTCGGCAAAAAAATTACAAAAACAAGTTAAAAATCCATTTGTAAAGCATATGATCAAAATATGGTGTGAAGCTAAAAACTATTTAAAAGAACCACAGTTATTGTCACAATTTAGTCCAATATGGGGTAATCAATATTTTAAACCAGGGAGAGCGGACGCTGTATTTAAAGTATGGAATTTAAAAGGGATACAAAAGATTCAGGATTTATATTTGCCATGTGCAGACAACATAATGTCTTTTGAAGAGCTGAGGATCAAATTTAATCTCAATAGAACACATTTTTTTAAATATCTTCAACTTAGAAACTTTATTCGATCAAATCAAAATAAAGCTCTCACTCGACCTATTTATTCATCCTTGGAAAAAATGATGATGAAAGATAGTAAAAGAAAGGGTATTATTTCAGAGTTTTATAACTCACTGACACTATCTTCAAGTGAAAATTCACTGAAAAGATTAAACTACTGGAAAGAAGATCTGCAAATTGAAATTTCAGAGGAACAATGGGAATTGGCTTGTACAGAAGCTCAAACCAAATCAATAAATGCACGCCTTAAATTGATACATTTCAAATGGTTAATGCGGATGTATGTTACACCGGAGGAGTTAAATAGATATAACAAAAATATACCAGATACATGCACAAAATGCATGGAAAGTAAAGGAACCCTATTTCATTGTTTATGGGAATGTAGATTAATAAGAATGTTTTGGGAAGAGGTGAGGGTAACAATTGAAAAAATAATCTCAAAACAAATCATATTGAATCCTAAACTGTTTTTGTTGGGTCTGTACCCAGAAAAGCATAATTTTAATAAAAGTGAAAGAACATTCATAGACCTCAGTTTGCTTAATGCCAAAAAATGTATTGCACTATTATGGAAAAAGACTCATAGACCAGATGTGACTCAGTGGTTAAGACAGATGTTAACAAACCTTCCATTAGAAAGAATAACATATATACTAAAATCAAAGGAAATTGTGTTTGAGAATATATGGAGACCTTTTATTGATTATGTAAAAAATTTAAACATAACTCTTGAAGAAGAAGGTGAATGATGTGTGTGGACCTTGTAAATTCCAAACTGGTGAACATAATATGTATACTTATGTATTGGATTGTCTAGACTAAACAGAGGAGCATTGTTGAAGACTTGATTTTGTTGGTGGTTGTTGGTGTTTTTAGTGCATTTTTTTTTTTTTTGTAGTACTTTAGTGTTAGTGTTTGATTGTTTGTATCATGTTTGTTAAAAAAAAAAAAAAAAGGTTCAATAAAGATATTGTGGAAAAAAAAAAGTGAATGTGTAATCAAAATTAATCTTAGACTGTGTCAAATAAGAATGTAGAAAATGATATGGAGATACTCAAAATAGACTTCAATTATATTGCAACCTTCATACTCCTTAGGCTAGTATCGCCCCTTTCACCATCCTTATCATCTGCAGCAGTTGTATGAAGACATATCACTAAGTTTACAATAACCAGCCTCATCATCATATTGAGGACTCACACAGGAAAAGTCCAAAGTTATCACTACAAAAATCATTACCAAGTTCATGATGAGACTTCTCCATGAAGAGAATCACTAACTTCATCAGTTTTGTTATCATTGCCTGCAAAGCAATGAGGCTGTGTGTACCCGAAGTATTAATATGACCATTTGCATTATTTTCATGGACAGAAGTACAATAACCTCCTATAACAGGGCATACACCCCTACGGGTGGCAATTAGTTGACCAAGAACCATTCTATTCTATGTTATAATTTTACAAGTAATTGTAGCCTATAATTAAGTGTTTTAATCCCTAAGGTGTTCTTACCCACTCTCACTCAAGGAAACAGTGAACGAAAGACCCTCACTCCTGTTCTTTCCATCTGAAATTGCATTCATGCCCCAAAATGGCATCATGTGGTGGAAAAGCATCTCTCTCCACCCTGCCCACCTGCCCTGCCGACATGATAAGGGTATGGTCAGTTACCAAAACGGGGTACACAACCCTGCCCAGTTTCCGGGCCAGGTGTGGGTACGTCCAATGACCCAATGACCACCCCTTTTGACAATGTAGATCCTTAGTATAATACTTGCTCGCTTCGTTGGTCAAGTAGGGTAGCAGTACAGGGGAGAGACGCACTGCAAGCTGTTGCACACTTAGAGAGTGTTAAGCTGCTGAAAGGGACATCACCGCTTCAGAAAACAGGAGTTCCTTGATGAAATTAACCTTGCCTTCACAGAGTAAGGAGTGTCATCATGTTTCTGATCAGTGGAGTGATAAGTGTTGTGACAGGTGTGATTCAAAGTGATGTTTGCTGTGTTATTTCTGTATATAGCCTCTCTTAAGAAACCAAACAACCTGTAGTAGCTGCATTATTTTAGCAGTAGCAGATAATTTGTCCAGTTGTTAGTGGCATTAAGGAACAAACATAATTCTCTACAGTGTATAGGCAGTGGAACAACTTAAAAACAACCAACACCAAGTGTTACTACGAGGATGATGAGGATGATAAGGCAACAACACTAACCACACTTTTCTTTCCCTTGTATTTTTGCCTTGTCATGATAAACAAACAGCCTGCTTCTCTATGCAAAAGCCATTTGCTGGACGCCAGGGAGCGCCATCAGCTGACACTTCTATAGAGAAACAGTTAAACAGTCACTTCTTGTTTTTTTTTTTTTAAATGAGCATGCAATGTGTATTAAACAGTCTCTTGACATTGACATTGACTTTATTTGAACATTGTTAAAGAAAGAAAGAAGAGAGTTCAAAACACAAAAAAAAAACAAAAAAAACCCCCCAAAAATAAAATGTTCAAAAGGAGTGGGAAGAAGCAAACACTTATACAGTCCCACCCCTTCTCCACACCAAACAAATTACAGTATTACTCATAATCATCATTATCCCACAACCACATTCACCATAATACACCCATAGTCAAATTATACAACAAAAATGACACAACAATGACAGTCCATATCCAACAATATTATGACAACAATAAACATACACTTCTGGCATGTTCAGTGCAAACACAAACAACACCATCACCTTCACAATCACCATAACACACAACAACCTTCCCTCACTGAAGACACAATGTAACATCACTGCCCTTCATTCTCATACTGCTCAAAAATCATTTCTTTATATGTTGATTTAAATATATGGATGTTTGGACATTGCCTGTGTTTCTCCCCCAACCCATTCCACAATTTTACCCCACACACAGACACACAAAAACTCTTCCTTGTAGATCTTACTAAGTGCATTTTAAATTTTGTATTCCCCCGTAAATTATATTTCCCTTCTCTCTCCCTGAATAGATTCTGTATATTGTGTGGCAAGAGGTTTTTACTAACTTTAAACATTAATTGTGCTGTGTAATAATGAACCAGATCCCATAATTTCAATGACTTCGAATGTAAAAACAATAAATTAGTAAGTTCGAGGTACCCGACTTTGTGTATAACACGGACTGCCCTTTTTTGTAATATTAACAATGAATTAAGTTTACTTTTATAACTGTTACCCCAAACCTCTATACAATAAGTCAAGTATGGGAGTACTAATGAACAATACAAAATATGAAGTGATTTATAATCTAGGACCTGCTTAATTTTATTTATAATTGCAATATTTTTTGCAACTTTATTTTGTATGTATCTGACATGTGGTTTCCAACTAATTTTATCATCCAGTACTACACCCAAAAACTTGATCTCCTTAACTTTTTCAATAACTACATTATCTATATGAATGTGTATATCTTCTTTATTTTTATAATTACCAAATATAGTTTTATCTATATTTAGTGATAGTTTATTACAATCCATCCATTTTTTTAGCTTATTTAATTCATTATTTAGAGTATGGATTATACCCTCTTGCTGAGGGTTTCAAGTGGGGCAAAACATTAGATGCACCCAAGTGCCACATCCTTCATTTTCCACAGCTGTTGGGGTCGCCAGGATAACCTTTGTGCTGTCCTTGCCAGGGAATTTTGGTCCAGTTTCCTTTGATGACCAGATTCGTTGGTCTGGCCAAAAGATGGGTGCACCTCCCACGGTTCCTTCATCACATGGTCCCACCTGGGAAGGGCAGTATGGATAACATCGCTGTCAGTTGTCATTCTTTGCATGTAATCAACCAGAAACCCTTCCTCATCACCTAAGTTAAATGGCTTCAATAGTAGGGTTTGCCGTTCTCAATTTCCCTATTTTTCTTATTTTCTTAATTCATCTTTCATAATCCTATTTGTGCATTATGCTGATCCTGTAGATTGTTGATGGTAAGCTAAATGGTTTCCTAGGTAGATGTTGGATACTAACAATTATGATCTGCGTTTTTCCACTTTTCCTCTGGTGCACAATTTGGGCTTCTCATGTCTCATCCTTTCATTCCTTCACAATACATACATATATATTGTAACACCTCTGGAGAATCTACTGGATATTTTGGACAGTTTTTACGTTTTTCCTCCGTACTTCAATTTGAATACCTTCATTAGTAAAGGACATTCCAAGGTAAAACAGCTGTGTTTTATATTAAATTATTTTCCTTCCTGAAATACTTTTAACTTTGGAGTTATGTGTGTTTGAAAGTTGCTTGTTTGCAATGACTCGCTGCCATCCGTTTCAAAGTGAAACGCCAGTTCCACGTTGTCAATGCCATGAAGGGCTTAAATGACACTAACAGCCAGTTTAACCTCTGGATTATCTTAGCGACTTTGAGCCTTTTGTGGTTTACTGACTTGGCCGTTTTATACAAAGCTGGACTCTTAAACACTTGAGACTTTTAACTGGAACAGCAAGCTCTTAAAGAAGAAGCCAAAGCAAAATTTTTAACATTTTGTATGGAATCTGGTCCGTCTCATGAGTGGTAATTGGAATGTGTGAGTGCAGGTAATCTGCAGGCAGAACTTCATTAAGGAATCCAAAGATTTTTATTCTTAAACGCTCCCAGCTATATTCAGATTGATTGTTTTTGTTCAAGTTTTAATTAAGTTGGTTGCAAATACTCTGCTTGTTTGAATTAAGATCTAAATGTGATCAAATGAAATTGTATGTTAAATGGCATTTTGTATGATATAGTGTAGTTAGAAATGTACTTTAAGTCAGTTAGCATTATTCTTAAAATGATGTTTTAAAAACTCAAAGCAATCAGAAAGTGGCCATAAGGACTAGAAGAGAAGCGGGATAAAAAGAAAAGAAAAATCAGCAAAATTTAAAACCATGTGCCATGGGTTTAAGTTTCCCCTGAAGTTTGTTTCCTGAAATTGTGACTTAGATTAACCATTATAATTCAATAAGTGACTCCATGAAACACTCATGGCTGCTCTGTTCATTCACAGACCAGAAAATTCATGCTGTTATCCTATTTATATATGTACATATTTATTCCATCTAGCTACAATGCTCCACACTGTGTGTTTATATATATATATATATATTTACTCTATCTAGCAACAATGCTCCACACTTTGTGTTTATATATTTACATATTTATTCCATCTAGCTACAATGCTCCACACTGTGTGTTTATATATCTACATATTCCATCTAGCTACAATGCTCCGCACTGTGTTTATATATTCATATATCTATTCCATCTAGCTACAATGCTCCGCACTGTGTGTTTATATATCTATATATTATTCCATCTAGCTACAATGCTCCGTACTGTGTGTGTTTATATATTTACATATTTATTCCATCTAGCTACAATGCTCCGCACTGTGTTTATATATTTATATATCTATCCCATCTAGCTACAATGCTCCGCACTGTGTGTCTATATGTGTGTGTGTGTGTGTGTGTGTGTGTGTGTGTGTGTGTGTGTGTGTGTACACTTGCTGCTCTTGTTTTTTTCTCTTGCCTTCTGATTGTTGCTCTGAGTGTTGCTATCCCTGTGCTGTTGCAATCCTGGAATTTCCCCATTGTGCGACTAATAAAGGCTTATCTTATCTTATCTTATCTTAAATCAAAGGAAATCTTTGTTCTTTTCCATGTCCTTTTGTTGTTAAAATTGTGTTGACAGGTCTGAGGAGTTATTAGTTCCTGTCCAGCAGGTCAGTTGGGGGGGTGGGGGGATTAGTGCTGCTGATAAAGCCACGTCACCCTTTAACCCTTTGGTTTCCATCTAAGCAGCAGCTCTGTTTAATTGTCCTCAGAAGGGAACATGTAAATCGACAGAGGTATGAAGTTTGGTCCAGCTGTTCCCACTGATGTCATGGGGGGGTGATCTGTTGGGTGTCATGGGGTGTCATGTGTTTACTCTCCCTGAGTTAACTGGATTATTTCTGCTGCTGGGGATCACCTATTCCTCTTCTCCTTTTCCCTGCTGATTAATGCAGATCTGCAGGATTTAACACCTCCTTCCACCTCCTTGAGTTCCTCCTCATGGCTGTCTTTTAAAAAAAAAATGTCCAACACACGCCAATTTATCACATCCTTTTTCCATGTAAATTAGAAACATTCTTTTGTAAATGTGAAAATTTTTCTCATAAATTTGCAGGATTTTCCTGCAGACTTAGAACCATTTTACTCAGAAATGTGCCGCTTCTTACTTGAAAATTTACAGCTTTTTATTATTCATAATTTTGCAGCTTTTTCCTCATGAATTTAGAACTTTTCTTACTCTTGAATTTGCTGTTTTAAAAAAAAAAGCCTAAACTTGCAGCATTTTACTCAAATCTTATATCAACAGCATTTTTAGGTTGTAAACAGTGAGAAGTTTACACCTTTTTTTGGTCTTTTCGCTAAAGTTGCAGCTTTTTACCCATAAAATTCCCCTTTTTTGGGGTCAGAAATTGGCAGCTTTTAACTGGGACTTGCATCCCCTTTTTGTGTCAGGTCAGGCATTAGCTTGCTTGCTACCGGATAACCATGAAAACCAGTACTACCTGTCTCATGGGTCGGGCTGTCGGCGACTCAACCGGCATCCCCACCCTTCTGAGGGTGTGGAGGGTGAAACAGGGCATCCTGGCAAAACTAAAAACAATATCTGCCACAGGTCTGTGGTGGACCACTCCCAGTTACACAGGGTGAGACTGGACATCCTGGCAGATAAACATATCTGTCACAAGGTCTGTGGACTGTGCCAGTCGGTGCATTGTGACATGCACTACACAAAGAGCAGAGATAAACAAACCTATCATCTGGTCAGTCACTGCAACAGATACTGGAGTCAGTTTGTCTTGGCTTGTCCTTGCCACTGATATTACCATTATCTGCCAAGAATGTGCTGCTAGTCCAGCAAAAGCTAGCAGTACTCAAATACTTTGCAAGCAGTTTCATGAAATGGTCGATCAGAAAGCAACTCATACCGGCTTGGACGCTGCCCGGGCTTACAAGGTCCGCGCTGATCTGTTCACACTCCGACAGGCAGTGAAAAGTAAGCTAGGAGCAGGAAGACAAAAGAAGAGGAAAACAGCAACCTTGTGTGTAGCAAAATGGAATGTACGCACTCTGCTGGACAGAACAACATCACAGCGCCCAGAAAGACAGACCGCGCTTGTGGCCCTGGAAATGAACAGGTACAATGTAGACATAGCTGCACTTAGTGAAACAAGATTGCCTGGATATGACAGCTTGGAAGACCATGGGTGCATCTTCTTTTGGAGTGGGAGATCAACTCAAGAAAGGAGAGAAGCGGGAGTAGGCTTTGCAGTTAGAAAGGAGATAGCAGCAATGCTTGATGAGGAACCGGTGCCAATCAACGACAGGATAATGGCTATGAGACTTCCACTACAGCGGAAGATGTATGCCACACTCATCAGTGTATATGCCCCAACAATGACCAACACAGTGGAGGTGAAGGAAAAGTTCTACAGTGATTTACGTGAGACTATCAGGCGTGTACCGACTGATGACAGGCTGATACTTGTTGGAGATTTTAATGCCAGAGTTGGTTCGGACACCGAGAAATGGAAAGGAGTGCTAGGCAGTCATGGAGTAGGCAAGTGCAATGCTAATGGAGAACTTCTACTTGCACTATGTTCAGAGTACAACCTTATGATAACCAACACTCTATTTAAGTGTAACGGATGCCAACTAGTACTGTTCGGCGTAGAACGTTAGTAAAACCTCCCTCCCAAAGCCTCATACAGTATCGGTAGCGCTGAGCTATCGGTCGGACCTTTAGCTCAGCGCGATCGTGCTGTGTCTCCCATGCTCGAACTGTGTAGTTGACTGAGAGGTCGCGGGTTCGTGTCCCGTGTGGGGCGAACTGCGCAGGATGATCTCTGTCACACTGGTGCCGTGAACCCGGCATGGGAGTGAGGTTTAAGGGGGAGAGTGTAACGGATGCCAACTAGTACTGTTCGGCGTAGAACGTTAGTAAAACCTCCCTCCCAAAGCCTCATACAGTATCGGTAGCGCTGAGCTATCGGTCGGACCTTTAGCTCAGCGCGATCGTGCTGTGTCTCCCATGCTCGAACTGTGTAGTTGACTGAGAGGTCGCGGGTTTGTGTCCCGTGTGGGGCGAACTGCGCAGGATGATCTCTGTCACATAAGCACAAGGACACACACAAGAAGACATGGATGCACCCAAGATCTAAGCACTGGCACTTATCAGACTACATCATAGTCAGGCAGAGAGACAGAAGGGATGTATTGGACACCAGAGCAATGAGAGGCGCGGACTGTGGCACTGATCATGTTATGCTGAGATCTAGATTAAGGATTTGGAAAAGAAAACAGCACTGCAGGACGGGTGCGAAGCCACCACGGAAGCTAAACACTAGTGCACTGAAAGGCCAAAAGAAGCAGGAAGAACTTATACAGAAAATGGATGACAACTTGAAAGACTGGGACAGCAACAACTCAGAGAATGACATAGAAGAGAAATGGGCAACATTGAAGGATACGGTGTATCAGACTGCGAGTGATGTATTAGGCTACCCTGAGAGGAAACATCAAGATTGGTTTGATGAGCATGATGAACACCTGAAGAAACTACTAGAAGTGAGGAATACAGCTAGGCAGAAAACCTACAGTGTAACACAAGGTCGAAGAAGAAGAAATACTCAAAGGCTCAGAGTGAGCTACAGAAGTACACCAGAGAGATGAAGTCCAACTGGTGGGATGAAAAAGCGGAGGAACTTCAAACTGCAGCAGACAGGAAGGACATGAAAACATTCTTCACAGGTTTGAGAGAACTCTACAGCCCTAAACCAAGAGGATTGATCCAACTAAAGGCTATGGATGGTGAAACAGTTTTGCAGGAGAAAGACAAGATCCTGGACAGATTTGCAGACCACTTTTGACCAACTACTAAACAACCCTGGAGATCTCACTGAAGAGGCTAAAGAAGCTCTAGTGCAGCGACCAGCTGTATCAAGTCTGGATCCATCCATCCATCTTCTACCGCTTTTCCGGAGGTCCGGGTCGCGGAGGCAGCAGTTCAAGCAGAGAAGCCCAGACTTCCCTCTCCCCAGCCACCTGCTCCAGCTCTTCAGAGGGGATACCAAGGCGTTCCCAGACTAGCTGGGAGACATAGTCTCTCCACCGAGTCCTGGGTCTGCCCCGGGGTCTCCTCCCAGTGGGACGTGCCTGAAACACCTCAAGTGGGAGGCGTCCAGGAGGCATCCTAATCAGATGCCCATACCACCTCAACTGACTCCTTTCAATGTGGAGGAGCAGCGGTTCTACTCTGAGCCTCTCCCGGATGACTGAGCTCCTCACCCTAACTCTGAGGGTGAGTCCAGCAATCCTACGGAGAAAGCTCATTTCAGCCGCTTGTATCCGCGATCTCGTTCTTTCGGTCATTACCCAAAGCTCGTGACCATAGGTGAGAGTAGGAACGTAGATTGACTGGTAAATCGACAGCTTTGCCTTAGAACTAAGCTCCCTCTTCACCACAACAGACCGGTACAACGTCCGCATCACTGCAGATGCTGCTCCAATCCGTCTGTCGATCTCTCGCTCCATTTTCCCCTCACTCGTGAACAAGACCCCAAGATACTTAAACTCCTCCACTTGGGGCAGGAGCCTGTCCCCAACCCGGAGAGGACAATCCACCTTTTTCCGGCTGAGGACCATGGACTCGGACTTGGAGGTGCTGATTCTCATCCCAGCCGCTTCACACTCAGCGGCAAACCGTCCCAGCAAGAGCTGTAGGTCATTGCTGGATGAAGCCAACAGGACAACATCATCTGCAAACAACAGAGATGAGATCCTGTGGTCACCAAGCATGACACCCTCCATTCCCTGGCTGCGCCTAGAAATCCTGTCCATAAAAATTATGAACAGGACCGGTGACAAAGGGCAGCCCTGGCGGAGTCCAACTCTCACTGGGAATGACTCCGACCGAGTGTTGGCAATGCGAACTAAACTCTCACAACGGTCGTACAGAGACCGAATAGCTCGTAACAACAAGCCCGATACCCCATACTCCCGAAGCACCCCCCACAAAAATCCACGAGGGACGCGGTCAAATGCCTTCTCCAAGTCCACAAAACACATGTAAACTGGTTGGGCAAACTCCCACGAACCCTCAAGAATTCTCGAGAGGGTAAAGAGCTGGTCCGATGTGCCACGGCCAGGACGAAAACCACATTGCTCCTCCTGAATCCGAGGTTCGACCAACGGCCGGACTCTCCTCTCCAGTACCTTGGCATAGACCTTCCCAGGGAGGCTGAGGAGTGTGATCCCTCTAAAGTTGGAGCACACCCTCCGGTCCCCTTTTTTGAAGAGAGGAACCACCACCCCGGTTTGCCATGCCAAAGGCACTGCCCCCGACCTCCACGCAATGTTGCAGAGGCGTGTCAACCATGACAACCCAACAACATCCAGGGCCTTGAGGTACTCGGGGCGAATCTCGTCCACCCCCGGGGCCCGGCCACCAAGGAGATTTTTAACCACCTTGGCGACCTCAGCCCCTGTGATAGGCGAGTCATCCCCCTCGTCCCCAAACCCTGCTTCCTCTGTGGAAGGCGTATCAGTGGGATTGAGGAGATCCTCGAAGTATTCCTTCCACCGCCCGACGATATCCCCAGTTGAAGTCAACAGTGTCCCATCCGCACCATACACAGTGTGGACGGGGAGCTGCTTTCCCCTCCTGAGCCGCCGAACAGTTTGCCAGAATCTCTTTGAAGCCGACCGAAAGTCTTGTTCCATGGCCTCACCGAACTCCTCCCATACCCGGGTTTTTGCTTCAGCAACCACCCGAGCTGCACTCCGCTTGGCCTGCCGGTACACCTCAGCTGCTTCGGGAGTCCCACAAGCCAACCAAGCTTGATAGGACTCCTTCTTCAGCTTAATGGCCCCCCTCACCACTGGTGTCCACCACTTGGTTCGGGGGTTGCCACCACGAGATGCACCGACCACCTTGCGGCCGCAAGGTGGTCGGTGGTCGGTGGTCGGTGGTAGAAAGCTTGGGATCAGTCCGCCAAGGTCTCCGCCTTTGACTGCCACCTAATCCACATAGCACCGGACTTCCATGATCCCTCCTGCAGGTGGTGAACCTACTGGAGGGCGGACCCATGTAACTCCTTCGGGCTGAGCCCGGCCGGGTCCCATGGGTGGAAACCCGGCCACCAGACGCTAGCCTTCGAGCCCCTCCCCCAGGCCTGGCTCCAGGGTGGGGCCCCGGTAACCCCATACCGGGCGGGGTACACTGAATCCTTGATATACAATTTATCATGAGAGTCTGTTGGATCGTTCTTCGTCTGGCCCTTCACCCAGGACCAGTTTGTCTTGGGAGACCCTATCAGAGGCAAATTGCCCCGGACAACATAGCTCCTGGGATCACTGGGGCACGCAAACCCCCCCACCACGATAAGGTGACGATCCATGAGGGGGTCAAGTCTGGATGAACCACCAAATTTTGATGAACTAATGGCAGCTATCAGGACAACACGGGATGGTAAAGCTCCAGGAAGGGATGGAAGTCCAGCAGAAGTGTGGAAATTTGGTGGTGTTCAGCTGACGAACTGCCTGCACAAGCTCATCCAAGAGATATGGGATGCCCAGAAAGTACCTCATGACTGGAAGGATGCAAGCATTGTGCCTTTGTTCAAGAAAGGTGACAGGAAGGATTGTGGAAATTACCGAGGTATATCACTACTAGCCACTGTTGGTAAGATTCTCTCACGTGAAGGTGGAAGGAGGATTTAACACCTCCTTCCACCTCCTTGAGTTCCTCCTCATGGCTGTCTTTTAAAAAAATGGCCAACACACGCCAATTTATCACATCCTTTTTCCATGTAAATTAGAAACATTCTTTTGTAAATGTGATAATTTTTCTCATAAATTTGCAGGATTTTCCTGCAGACTTAGAGCCATTTTACTCAGAAATGTGTCACTTCTTACTTGAAAATTTACAGCTTTTTATTATTCATAATTTTGCAGCTTTTTCCTCATGAATTTAGAACTTTTCTTACTCTTGAATTTGCTGTTTAAAAAAAAAGCCTAAACTTGCAGCATTTTACTCAAATCTTATATCTACAGCATTTTTAGGTTGTAAACAGTGAGAAGTTTACACTTTTTTTTTGTCTTTTCGCTAAAGTTGCAGCTTTTTACCCATAAAATTCCCCCCTTTTTTTGGTCAGAAATTGGCAGCTTTTAACTGGGACTTGCATCCCCTTTTTTGTGTCAGGTCAGGCATTAGCTTGTTTGCTACCGGATAACCATGAAAACCGGTACTACCCGTCTCATGGGTCGGGCCGTCGGCGACTCAACCGGCATCCCCACCCTTCTGAGGGTGTGGAGGGTGAAACAGGGCATCCTGGCAGAACTAAAAACAATATCTGCCACAGGTCTGTGGTGGACCACTCCCAGTTACACAGGGTGAGACTGGACATCCTGGCAGAAAAACACATCTGTCACAAGGTCTGTGGACTGTGCCAGACAGTGCATTGTGACATGCACTACACAAAGAGCAGAGATAAACAAACCTATCATCTGGTCAGTCACTGCAACAGATACTGGAGTCAGTTTGTCTCGGCTTGTCCTTGCCACTGATATTACCATTATCTGCCAAGAATGTGCTGCTAGTCCAGCAAAAGCTAGCAGTACTCAAATACTTTGCAAGCAGTTTCATGAAATGGTTGAAGAACATTACTTATAACGAGAAAAAAATCTTACTTCGGAATGTGTCTTCCGATCACTAATTGCTGTAATCGGGGCTGATTGTGATGAACTTTGATTGACAGGCATCTGAATTTGACCGTGTCCATCGATCGTTTTGAATGCAGCACGAGCGAGTAGTTCGATCTCCTTGTAGCCACAATTTTGAGATGTTTCTGTTTTGAACAGTGTTCAACTATGGCAACACAACCACGAGATCCATAACTCAAGAAATCGTTGCAATAAACACACTGGGCTTTCCCTGGTACTTCGAATTTCACTATGAAGTCGGCCATTTTTTCAACCACAACTTCTGTATTTTTACTGATCTTTACAGTCACTGACACAGTTTTTTCAAGTCATTCCCAACGAAACTTGTTCCTTATGCCTTTGTCGATTTCTAAAATTCTTGCTTTGTTGTCTTTCGTGAGTTTTAGGTTCACCATTTTCACGAAATCGGGAAAACTCGGTTGATCGAACTGTCCGCCATTTGCATTTCGCTCCGCGTGTTCGCTCCGCGTGACTCGAACTAAAATCCAGTAAAAATGCATTTATTACTGAGTGGTTCCATTTAACCGTGATACTTTTCCTGACAGGACTCGAACCCACTGGTACTAAATTCTATGTGTAATCCCACAACCGGACTGGAACCAACCGCGCCAGATGCCTGAACCATTAATAAACATTATTTAATAAGTATTAATATTAATAAATAATTACATTTACTCACTTCAATCCACCTCAGTTCTGCTCCATCACCCTCTTTGCCTTGCTGCTCCAGACCGCCTCTGCTGTCGCCTCACTTCAGACAAATCGCTCCAATTGAGTTGCGGGCGGGAGATCTTATCAGCAGCCCGTATACTGACTGTGAGACCGGTCCAAAGCACCGCAGGTGTGGAGAAAGATTTCTGGAGTCCCTGTTTGGTGTGTCAAATATGTTGGAAAAATTCTCTTCAATCAGTAGTCAAAGAATCAGGCAGGATTAAAGTTTCAGTAAAGTTAATTTGCACTGATCAGTGGAGAACAATAAGTGATATACTCAGAGTCACCTCCGGAAATTGTTCTGAATCATATACACAACTTTCAGTCTTTAAGCATCCTGTTATCTCAAAACTGTCCATGAGAGAACATCTGGTCCAGGCTGGTTCTTCCAAATTGTCTCCCTCCTCAGATAAAATCACAACAGTACAGAACGTTCACATGAGAACAACAAAATAAATGTCCAGCTGGTCGACCTTGTATACATTTCACCCAGACTCTGAGGTACCAAAGATAAAGAATACAAAATTATTTTATCAGTTGCAACATTCAAACAACATCATCCCACAGTTCAACTGGGTAATGAATTTTTTGTCCCTGATCTGCACTCGACCGAGAACTTTAATAGTTTCAACAGTCTCTTCAACATCTGCGATGTTGGTATCTTCAGGTAGCTGGATTCACTCCTTCAGTATACCACTTCTCAAGTTAAGCTACTAGCTGAGGATCTAAAGAATGAGCCATTACTCTGTTTTTAACAATGTTGTTTTGCAAAAAGCAAAAGAAAACATAAAAAGAAAAAAAAAATCACAGCTTAAGGAACCCCAGTGGTGCCTCCAGTTATGTAACACTGTTCTGCCCCTCAGGTCTTATGAGCAGTGCCCTAGCTTCATTATTTGTTAAGAATACACTGTGGGACACATATGCACATGGTTATATCACTTTAGACTTCACATCTCAGATTGAACAAAGGACTGAGTCTCCTTGGAGATAACAGGAGGATGTGGAAGTTTAGTCTTTGGTATGCAAAGAGACGTCCTTGGGGGATTTCCTGGCTGCCAGAGACTTTAAGTGGAGGTGATAAGATCTAAGAGAGGATGCATTGTTACTTGGGATTAGATGCATTGTGACTGTGGGAGAGGATGCATTGTTACTTGGGATTAAATGCATTGTGACTGTGAGCTTTGAAGGTCCTGGGTATTTAAAGGACAAAGGTCTGGGTTTTTTCCTCTTTTTTGTTTTGCTGATGTTGGAAGATGTGAATAAACCTGACTCGTGAGATAAACTCTGCCTCGTCATTTTCACACTTCCACACTGGTGACCCTAAGACGTATCATGAGTGAAAGAAATTCCCCCGAGCCAGCCGGGTCAGGAGCTCCCAGCCAAGCGTATGCCGCTACCGTCCAGCTACCGGACTTTTGGTGAGACAACCCGCGCTCCTGGTTCCACTTGGTCAAAGCACAGTTTGCCCTCCGGGGGATAACGGTAGATGACACGAAGTTCTACCATGTAATTGCCAAGCTCGACAACCGCACGGCTCGGCATGTGCAGAGCCTTTTGAAGCAGCCACCGGCCGACGACAAATACGGCGGGTTGAAGGCTGCGCTCATCCAGCGCTTCACTCTCTCAGTCCAGGAGAGAGCGGAGAGGCTCCTGGATCTGAACGACTTGGGAGATAGCACGCCCATTGACCTGATGGAGGACATGCTGAGGTTGAGGGGCTCAGACGACGACTTCATCTTCACCCACATTTTCCTCAGGACCCTACCGTCGGCCACAAGAGCGACCCTGGCCAGTTCGCCGTTGTTGGCCCAGCGGGACTTCCGCGCGCTGGCCCAGGAGGCGCACTGGATTCTCAACGCCAGCAAACAGCGCGCGGCCACAGCGGCAGCGACGGAGTTCGGCGCGACAGCCGGAGATGGCGGGGGGCCAGAGACGGCGGTAACAGACCCACTGACGATGGCGGCAGTGGGGGCCAAGGATCACGGAGGAGACACCCTCTGTTTCTACCATCGCCGCTTCGCAGAGAAGGCACGCAAATGTATACCACCGTGCCAGTTCAAGCGCTCGGGAAACGCCAAGACCGGGGGTCAGTAGCAGCTGCGGCCCTCGGTGAAGAGAACAAGCTGCTCTACTTGACGGATGTGCGCTCGGGGAGGCAATTCCTCGTGGACACAGGCTCCCAAGTGAGTTTCATCACGCCTTCCTCCGCTGACCGTCTGGCGGGTCCCAGAGGTCACGGGGCGTCAGCAGCGAACGGCTCAGAGATTAAGACCTTTGGTGAGAGGACTTTGCTTCTGTCCCTACACGGCCGTACATTTGAGTGGACTTTTGTCAAAGCTGCAGTGAATTTCAATATGTTGGGGGCTGATTTTCTGTGGTCACATGGTTTGTTGGTTGATCTTGCTAACACGCGCCTGGTTAAAGGGTACCTGTGGTGGTCGTCTAAACGCATTCAACTTGAAAACATTAGGCAAAGTATTCGTTATTTGGTTAATTAATTATTGCCAGCCATATACCACCAGAGAAATATGCAAATACGACCGCAGGCATGGCCAGCCAATGAAAACTCTGCATGCAGCCATTTATTTATTTAGCGAATGCAAAGTCCTTAAGCCAAGCAGTTGCCTCCTGGTTTGCTGTATGGAGGGTGTGTAATCCTCCTTCCAGTCTTTGGAGCGGGCAAGCCTCTATGATGTGTTCCATTGTTTGCTCCTCTCCACATGCGCACAGTGGGCTAGGGCTACTGCCCCATCTGTAAAGGCTGGCCAAGCAGGGGCCATGTCCAGTCCTGAAGCGATTGAGTGTAGACCACTGTCTCCTTGGGAGGTTGGTGCCCGGGACATGCAGCCATGACACATGCGGATGTGACGTCACTACGTTGCTACTGAACAGTCAATACTCCCCCTGTATGAGAGACTAGGGTGCTTTTGTGAGTGTTTTTATTCTATTATGGCTGAATTGTCGGACTCTGAGGAAGAATTCGTCCAACATGGCTACAGGTTTGAGCCAGAAAGGTCTTCTGAGGGTGAAAGTGACGAAGTAGTCCTCACACACAACGCAATTTCGTCTGAAAGGACACGTCTGTGCCCTGTTCCGAGATCACTTTTCCGCTACGATCTTCTGACAAGGTGAGCTGGGTTTGGGTACACAAAATAAGTGTTTAGCTTTGTTTTTTCGCTTATTATTGAGACATCCAAAGGCTTTACATTCCGCCATGTTGCGATATGCATATCGCATTGTATGTTTTTGTTGTTACAAGAGCGCCGAGTGTCTGCTGCTCTGTATATAGTATCATCGGCCGTCTGGCGGCCGTTACGACCTCAGATCAGACGAGACGACCCGCTGAATTTAAGCATTTATTTATTTATTTTCTACTCGTTTTAGTTCTGCATTTAATATGAACCCTGAGTTTGAAATAAACGTTTGAATTTGAATATCCTGAAAGCCACTGCTCATCCAGGCACTCCAGGCTCAGCCAATATTGATCCAGATCGCGGTATCCACGACACTACGTCACAGGAAGCGTCCTGGCAGGCCATGTAGCTGCCAGTATGGCTGCTCGCATGTTTTGCTGACATAGCTGAACCAGCACATCAGCAATGGATTTATATCACATTTGCTTTGAACTTGAACTTGAACTTAAACTTGAACTAGAACGTGAGACAGGGGCTCAATATAATATCTTTTTTTTTTCACGACCACCACAGGTACGCTTTAATGCACTTTCTTTTTATTCTATTCCCTGTGCAGCCCGAGTGACCCCGCCCACAGCACAAGCCAACGTCTCAACGGCAAGCGATAAGTTCCACACACTGCTCACTCAGTTCCCAGCACTCACGGTTCCTATATTTTCAGCAGCCGTCGCTAAACACGGAGTGGAACATTTTATTACTACCACCGGACTGCACGTTTTTGCAAAAGCTCGGCGCTTGGATTCAGCTAAACTGACCATAGCGTGCGAGGAGTTCGCCAACCTGGAAAAGTTGGGCATCATCAGGCGTTCGAACAGCCCATGGGCTTCCCCGCTTCACATGGTCCCGAAAGCTGATGGCTCGTGGCGACCTTGCGGAGATTTCCGCAGGTTGAACAACGCCACAGCGCACGACCGCTACCCAATCCCGCATATCCAAGATTTTTCCGTTCATTTGGCGGGGGCACGCGTTTTTTCTAAGATAGACTTGGTCCGCGGTTACCACCAAGTCCCAGTGCGCGCTGAGGACATACCCAAAACAGCGGTAGTAACTCCGTTTGGCCTATTCGAGTTTTTGCGCATGCCGTTTGGGCTTAAAGGCGCTGCGCAGACGTTCCAACGCATGATGGTTGCGGTGTTGCACGATCTCCCCTTCGTATTCGTCTACCTGGACGACATCTTGGTAGCCAGCGTGTCCGAAGACGAACACGAAAACCGCCTCACGGCAGTTTTCCAGAGGTTGGGAGAGCACGGGTTAATAATCAACCCAGCGAAGTGTCAGTTCGGGGTGACGCAGATTGATTTTTTGGGGCATTGCGTCTCTCCAGAAGGAGCGGTTCCTCTGCCTGACAAAGTGCGCGCGGTAACAAATTTTCCCCAGCCACAAACGGTCAAGGCGTTACAGGAGTTTTTGGGAATGGTGAATTTTTATAATTGTTTCCTCCCCCACGCAGCGCAGCTCATGCAACCATTGTATGCCGCACTAAAAAAACAAAAACCCACAAATAAAATCGAATGGTCTTCAGAGCGAGAGCGAGCATTCTCGGAGGTCAAAACAGCCCTGGCAAACGCTGCATTGTTAACACATCCAGACCCAACGGCCCGCATAGTGCTCACTACTGACGCGTCAGATGTGGCCATAGGGGCGGTTGTGGAGCAGCATGTAGCCGGGGCTTGGCAACTGCTCGCCTTTTTCAGCAGGACTTTGCGCGATAGTGAACGAAAATACAGCGCATTCGACAGGGAGTTGTTAGCTCTCCACTTGGCCATTCGCCACTTCCAGTTCTGGCTGGTGGGACGCCGTTTCACCACGTTTGTTGACCACAAGCCGCTGACATTCGCGATGGCCAAGGTTTCAGAACCGTAGTCAGGCTGGCAACAGAGGCACCTGGCCGCCATCTCAGAGTTTACTACCGATATTCAGCATGTGGCGGGTAAACTGAATGTAGTGGCAGACTGTCTCTCGCGCGCCGTGGCAGCCCCGGTCCGCATAGGGATAGATTATGCAGCCATGGCTGCGGATCAGGTTAGTGACGCAGACGTGCACGCGCTCCAGTCTGGACAAACAGGGTTAAGGCTGGAGAACAGGGTGCTGCAAGACGGTATGCCCCCCCAATCTGCGATGTCTCCACTGGGCGACCGCGTCCTGTGGTACCGGCCGCGTGGCGCCGCCGTGTTTTTGACTCGATTCATTCTCTGGCGCACCCGGGAGTGCGCGCGTCGGTCAAAATGGTGGGAGAGAAATTTGTATGGCCGAGCCTGCGCAAACAAGTTAAGGAGTGGGCGGCAGCCTGCATGGCTTGTCAACGAGCCAAGGTACACAAACACACGAGAGCTCCCTTGGAGCCGTTTCACATCCCGGCTAAGAGGTTCGATCATGTCCACGTGGACCTCGTAGGCCCCCTTCCGCCATCACAGGGGTGCACAAACCTTCTGACAATGGTAGACCGCACCACACGCTGGCCGGAAGTGGTCCCACTGGCGTCAACTACAGCTGAGGAGGTGGCGCGCGCGTTTTTAACAGCATGGGTAGCACGCTTTGGAGTCCCGTCGGACATTACGTCCGACAGAGGCCCTCATTTGGTTTCTGAACTTTGGTCAGCAATGGCCCGCAGCCTGGAGGTAACGATCCACCGCACAACCGCATACAATCCGCAGGCTAATGGGTTATGCGAACGTTTTCATAGGTCATTGAAAGCAGCTCTCAGAGCGTCGCTTACGGATGCAACTTGGGTAGACAGGCTACCGTGGGTTTTATTGGGGTTGCATTCTGCACCTAAAGAGGATTTAGAAGCCTCCCCGGCTGAGCTAGTTTGGGGAATTTCTCCCAGATAATCCTACGCCAGAATGCTCCCCGGCTCAGCAGTTGCAACGTGGCACGGAATCAGGCACGCTGCCTGGCCCCGTTCACCACAGTTTTCCGCGCGTTTTTGTACCTAAGGCTTTAAAAAACGCGGAGTTTGTTTTTGTCAGACACGATTCCCATCACCCGCTGCTACGACCACCTTATGATGGACCATTTAGAGTGCTGGAAACAGGGGATAAGCATTTTTTGCTAGATTTGGGGGGCAGGAAAGAAAAGATTGGCATAAACGGGCTCAAACCCGCCTTTGTGGTGGCGGACGAGGATGTGCTGTTGGCCAGGGCTCCTCAGCGCGGCAGACCCCCTAGGGGACATTCCCCAGAACACCCACAGGGATTGACTAACAGTTCTCACCCTCAGACAGCAGCCCCCCAGCAGGATGGCGCCGCGGAAGTGGTGAAGCCCGCTTACAGCAGATACGGGAGGAGACTGAGGCCCAAGCAGCACGTGGACTGATGTGTAATGATTTTATCATGACATGCAGACTGTTATTCCGTTGTTCCATCTTAGACGTTTGGGGGGGTCATGTGGGACACATATGCACATGGTTATATCACTTTAGACTTCACATCTCAGATTGAACAAAGGACTGAGTCTCCTTGGAGATAACAGGAGGATGTATATATATATATATATATATATATACACCATAACCAAGATCCAAGATGGCGCCACGGATGGCAGCCACTGGCTTCTGCTCTCTGATGTTTTTGATAATTTTGTGTGTTTTTTTGGACTTCTGCTCTTCCGTCCGAGTCACCTATTCAAGGGAGGAACTACTTTCACTCAGACTATCTCCCAATGCAACTTCTCCGCCAGTTTCTGCTGCTGATCTGAAGTTTTTTCAGTCGATCTTAGCTGTGGGAGCAGCGGCTATTGGCACTGGCAGGAAACGAAGGCGGCGTGGTAAACGTGCCGGTGCGCTAGTCAGGCTGAAGAAACAAGGATATCGCACGCCGCTCCCATCGATCCATCTGAGCAATGTCCGCTCTTTGGCGAGCAAAATGGATGAACTGCTGCTCCTGACTCACAAAAACCTGGATTTTAGCAGATCTGGCGCCCTGTGTTTCACGGAGTCCTGGCTGAGTGAACACATCCCGGACAGCGCGGTTCGTCTGGACGGATTCCAACTGTTTCGCGCTGATCGCAGCCGAGAATTCTCTGGAAAGACTAAAGGTGGTGGAATCTGCTTCTACATAAACGAAGGTTGGTGTACTGATGTCACAGTGTTGAAGAAGTCTTGCAGCCCTAACCTAGAGTCACTGTTCATAAACTGTAAACCCTTTTATTCACCGCGAGAGTTCTCCTCGTTTATTCTGGTCGGAATTTATATCCCGCCTGTTGCTTGTACAACGGAGGCACTGCAGCACCTCGCTGACCAGACAGCAGACGTGGAGGAAAAACATCCAGACTCTCTGCTTATCGTTCTGGGTGATTTCAATAGAGCTAATCTCACAAATGAGCTTCCTAAATACAGACAGCATATTAAATGTCCCACCAGGGACACAAATACACTCAACCACTGTTACACAGTTTTAAGAAACACCTATCATGCCGTCCCCCGTGCAGCTCTGGGTTTTTCTGACCACTGTCTGCTCCATCTTATTCCAACACACAGACAGAAACTAAAAACTTCCAAGTCTGTTGTAAGGACTGTGAAGAAATGGACTGAGGAATCAAAGCTGGAGTTACAAGCCTGCTTTGACTGCACAGACTGGAGTGTTTTTGAAGATGCAGCC
Organism: Pholidichthys leucotaenia; assembly: GCA_020510985.1. NCBI lineage: Eukaryota > Metazoa > Chordata > Actinopteri > Cichliformes > Pholidichthyidae > Pholidichthys > Pholidichthys leucotaenia. Next base: position 38,365,209 of record CM035841.1, on the reverse strand, counting down.
ATTAACCTATATGAACTCACTGACACTGTGACATCATACATCAGTTTTTGTGAGGACATGTGTGTGCAGACCAAGACCTGCACATACAACAACAATAAACCCTGGTTCACTCCTAAACTGAAGCAGCTACGTCAGACCAAGGAGGAGGCCTACAGGACTGGTGACTGGACTCTGTACAAGCGGGCCAGAAACATGCTGACGAAGGAGATCAGGCTTGCTAAGAGGAGCTACAGTGAGAAGTTACAAAAAAACTTCTCAGCCAACAACTCTGCTTCTGTATGGAGAGGCCTGCAGAATATCACCAACTACAGGAGACCATCCCCCCACCCTGTGGAAAACCTCCAGCTGGCTAACGACCTAAACAGCTTTTACTGTAGGTTTGAAAAGAACCCACAGTTCTCACCTCCCACCTACACAAAAGGATTATCTGCAGCCCCAGGAACTCCATCCCTCCTCCACTCTGACCTCCCACCAGCACTAACGATCTGTGAAGAGTTGGTGCGCCGGGTCTTTCAGAGACAAAAGATCAAGAAGGCTGCAGGACCTGATGGTGTGTCTCCGTCCTGCCTGAGAGTCTGCTCCAACGAGTTGGCCCCCATCTTCACCCGGATCTTTAATAGATCACTGGAGCTGTGTGATGTGCCTTCCTGCTTCAAACGCTCCATCATCATTCCAGTTCCCAAGAAACCCTCTGTTACAGGATTAAACGACTACAGACCTGTTGCCCTGACCTCTGTGGTCATGAAATCCTTGGAGAGATTGGTGCTGAACCACCTGAAGGTCGTCACAGGCCCTGATGGACCCACTGCAGTTTGCCTACCGGTCAAACAGGTCAGTGGATGATGCAGTGAATATGGGACTACATTACATCCTGCAACACCTCGACTCCCCAGGGACGTACGCCAGGATCCTGTTTGTCGACTTCAGCTCAGCGTTCAACACCATCATCCCAGGCATTCTTCATCAGAAACTCCTCCAGCTCAAGGTGCCCCCCTCCACCTGCCAGTGGATCTCCAGCTTTCTGACTGACAGGTGGCAACAGGTGAAGCTAGGGAAATTTACATCCAGCTCCCGAAAAATTAGTACTGGCGCCCCCCCAAGGATTTGTCCTTTCCCCACTGCTCTTCTCCCTCTACTCCAACGACTGCACCTCAGAGGACCCTTCGGTGAAGCTCCTGAAGTTTGCGGACGACACCACAGTCATCGGTTTGATCCGGGATGGTGATGAGTCTGCATACAGGCGGGAGGTGGAGCAGCTGATCCTCTGGTGCGGCCAGAACCATCTTGAACTTAACCCAGCCAAAACGGTGGAGATGACTGTGGATTTCAGGCGACACCCTCCTTCATTCCCCCCACTCACTATCCTCAACAGCACAGTGTCCACTGTGGACTCATTCAAGTTTCTGGGTACCACAATCTCCCAGAACCTGAAGTGGTCCTCCCATATAGATACTGTCCGGAAAAAGGCCCAGCAGAGGTTGTTTTTTCTGCGTCAGCTCAAGAAGTTTGATTTGCCTCAGGAGCTGCTGGTTGTCTTCTACACCGCCATCATCCAATCTGTCCTCTGCTTTTCCATCACTGTCTGATTTGGATCTGCCACTAAACAGGACAAGACCAGACTGCAGCGGATCATTAAGTCTGCAGAGAGGATCATTGGTACCGACCTACCCTCCATTGAGAACTTATATCGGTCCATAACCAGGAAACGGGCGGGAAACATCTGTGCTGACCCGTCACACCCCGGCCACAAACTGTTTGAACTTCTATCTTCTGGTCGTCGTTACAGATCACTGAAGGTCAAAACCACCCGTCACAGGAACAGTTTCTTTCCTCAAGCCATCACTCTGATGAACTCCTAACATTCACCTAGTCCTACCTGTTGCTGTACTCATGACTTTTCATCCATTCTTACATTGCACATAACTCTCACACTGCTTTTTACTTCATTCACATTATATCACTGAATCTGAGTTCACATTGAAATACTGTATGACTGTATATTTTTTTCATATATTTCTGCAAAGTGTGGATAGTCTGAGTAAATAACTGCATATATTCCTGTATATATTTGCATCCTTTTATAGAAACGTGGACAGACTGTAATTTACTGTACATACTCTGTTGTCATTGAATCCTTATTTAAATCTTATTTAACTCCTCCACCTGAACAACGAGAGCAAGTTTTTAGCCAAAGTCAAATTCCTTGTATGTGTTGTGCATACTTGGCCAATAAAGCTGATTCTGATTCTGATGTGGAAGTTTAGTCTTTGGTATGCAAAGAGACGGCCTTGGGGGATTTCTTGGCTGCCAGAGACTTTAGGTGGAGGTGATAAGATCTAAGAGAGGATGCATCGTTACTTGGGATTAAATGCATTGTGACTGTGAGCTTTGAAGGTCCCGGGTATTTAAAGGACGAAGGTCTGGGTTTTTTCCTCTTTTCTGTTTTACTGATGTTGGAAGATGTGAATAAACCTGACTCATGAGATAAACTGCCTCGTCATTTTCACACTTCCACAACACTACAAATAAACACAACTTGTTAGCAAAACAGAATATATCCCTGTGTGACTTTCAAATTGAAAAAAGAAATGACTCTCTTACAGTAAAAGTTCAACTTGGATTGCTGCTTTAATTTGCAATCACTATGGTCATGCACAGCCAGTCTGTCAAATGACGTTACAAATGCAGCCATTTTCCAAATGCAACATTTCTGCATTTGATATTGATGAAAATGATGCAATAAAACCTCAAAATATTTACAGACACATTGTAGATGAGTGTAGTTTCATGTGTTTTATGGAGACGTGGTTACACTCACAGATCCCGGATGTAAACGTAGCGATACCTGGCTTCAGGACTATACGGGGGGACAGAGACGTGTAAAACAGCAGGAAAAAGAGAGGAGGAGGAGTGGCACTTCTTGTTAATGAACGATGGTGTCATCCCAGGCACATTTATGTATGTGAAGGAAAAGTGCTGCAGCCCGGACATTGAACTGCTGGCTATCAGTATGAGACCTTATTATATGCCGCGAGAAATGAAGTGCGCTTTAATTGTTATCGTCTATGTCCCTCCGTCAGCTGATGCAGCGGTGGCCTGTGACATCATCAGCTCCACTGCGGCCACATTACTGGAGAAGCACCCGGATGCATTCATGGCCATCACAGGTGATTTTAACGCATGTCTCAGTGGAAAAAACTACCAAACTTTCACCAGTTTGTCGACTGTCCCACCAGAGAGAACAAAACACTGGATTTACTGTATGCCAATGTCAGGGATGCATATAGTGCCACAGCTCTACCCCCCATTGGCAAATCAGATCACTGCATGGTCATGTTAACACCCAAGTACGTCCCCCTTGTGCAAAGGCAGCCTGCTTATACATGGACTGTGAGGAGGTGGACACAGAAGGCTGCTGATGCACTTCAGGACTGCTTCGAGACGACAGACTGGAGCGTACTCTGTGAACCACATGGGGTGGACATAGACAATATGACCGACTGCATCACAGAATACATTAGATTCTGTGAAGACATGACCATGCCAGCTCAGACTGTACACTGCTTCTCCAACAACAGACCATGGGTCACCAGTGACCTGAAAGCACTTCTGAACAAAAAGAAGAGAGATTTTAGGGCTGGAGACAAGGAGAAGCTGAGGGGAGTGCAGCATGAGCTGAGAGAGATGCTGAGGAGGTGCAAGGACAATTATAGGAGGAAGTTGGAAGAGAAACTCAGGCAAAACAACACTAAAGATGTGTGGGAGGGAATGAAACAAATAACTGGGTACAAGGGAAGAGTCAGGCAGCCATCTGGGAGCCAGGAGAGAGCTGAGGAACTGAATCTGTTTATTAATAGGTTCAACTCACAGTCTGTCACCCCAGCAACACAACCAGACCCCCACGCACCCCTCCCCACTCACGCTCCCGTGCAGAACCTCTCTCCATCTCCCCCCTCCTCCTCCTCCTCCTCCTCCTCAGGGGGCACCAGGACGCTCCCTCACTTCACGGTGACTACAGATCAGGTGGAGAAACAGCTGGAGAGACTCCGTCAGTGGAAGGCTTTGGGCCCTGACGGCATCTCCGCAAGGACCCTGAGGACCTGTGCCAACCATCTAGCTCCAGTACTGAAACACCTGTACAACCTGAGCCTGAGTCTGGAGAGAGTACCAGTGCTGTGGAAGACATCCTGCCTGGTTCCTGTCCACAAGAAGTCATCTCCATCGGATTTGAATGACTACCGACCAGTTGCCCTCACATCTCATGTGATGAAGGTCCTGGAGAGACTGGTCTTAGCTCACCTGAGGCTGCAGGTGAAGACGTGGCTGGACCCTCTGCAGTTTGCCTATCAGCCCCATTTAGGAGTTGAAGATGCTGTCATCTACCTGCTGCAACGAACCCATCTGCACCTGGATGGTGGAGGAGATACTGTGAGAATCACTTTTTTTGATTTCTCCAGTGCCTTTAACACCATCCAGCCACTGCTGCTGGGTGAGAAGCTGCGGGGGATGGGGGTTGACAGCTCTGTGATCTCCTGGATTACTGACTACTTGAGAGGCAGACCACAGTTTGTCAGGCTGGGCAGTGTCTTGTCTGGAGTGGTGGCTAGTGATACGGGAGCGCCACAGGGGACTGTGCTCTCTCCTTTTCTTTTTACTTTATATACGACTGACTTTCAGTACAACACTGAGTCATGCCACCTGCAAAAATTCTCTGATGACTCAGCTGTTGTGGGGTGTATAAGAGGAGGAGAGGAGGGGGAGTACAGGGCACTGGTAGACAGATTTGTGGAGTGGGCAGAGCAGAATCACCTGAGGTTAAATGTCAGCAAGACCAGAGAGACGGTGATTGACTTCAGGAAGAGGAAGGCTCCTTCTCAGCCACTGCAGATTAGGGGGGGAGGATGTGGGAGTGGTTGAGGACTACAAATATCTGGGTGTCAGGATCAGCAGCGGGTTGGACTGGAGATCCAACACCGATGCTGCGTACAAGAAGGGGATGAGCAGACTCTACTTCCTGAGAAAGCTGAGATCCTTCAACATGTGCAGCAGGATGCTGGAGCTTTTCTACCAGACTGTTGTCGCCAGTGCCATCTTCTTTGCTGCGGTCTGTTGGGGTAGCAGTATCAGGGCTAGAGATAACAACAGACTTGACAAGATTATCAAGAAGGCTGGCTCTGTAATTGGTCTCAGACCAGAGACCTTTGAGACAATGATGGAGAGGAGAACACTAAATAAACTGTGATCCATCATGGACAATCCTGATCACCCCCTCCACCACACACTAGATAGACAGCAAAGCACTTTCTCCAGTAGACTACTACAGCTTCGTTGTCGAACAGCCAGGTACAGGAAATCTTTCCTGCCACATGCAATTTCACTGTACAATAACTCACTATGATATTGTATTCTGGCATAGCTATGCTGCCACACTGCATCTTACAGACTAACTGGTACATCACTTTTCACTCTGCTCCTGATAGTCCTTCTCTGTGCAATGGGATGATTGATGTGTTTATACGGGTCATCATATATTAAGCTATGATGTATATAGGTTTTATAGTCGTGTTAGTTTTTACTTTCCATGGGTAATCCCTTTGTCTGTCGTGTGTGTTTCTGTTGTTTGGTTGTCAACTGTCATGCTGCTGTTACACTGTAATTTCCCAGTTTGGGATCAATGAAGTACATCTATCTCTCTATCTATCTATCTAGATGGACTAAGACCAGACAGTACAGTTTTAACAAGCAGGCAGTCCCGGCTCCTGCAGCCGGTGATCACTTTTTGGCAGCTGATCGCGCCACCCTCAATCACTTTTTGGCACGACACCAGCAAAAACATTACCTCCTCCTCTTGGCGGAGGTAATAAAAATTAAACATTGTCCAGTGCTGTGTGTTTACATACATGCCTCGCAAGACATCTTTAGCTTGTCTGTCAGTACTCTGTTCCCCATGCCATTAAACACCTTTCCTGAAAATACAATATGATCAAAATCTGTTCATAAACTGCACCGTTTGCTTGTTTTTTCTTGGCGTGTTCAGATGAAATAATCTCAACCATCACACACTATTATGTGTATAGGTACGGCGGTGAATGCAACTCCGTGGACACGTCTTAAAGGGGTGGAGAGGTCTTAAAGGGGAAGGTCAATATTATCCCCACTCAAAAAAAAAAAAAAAAATTTCTGCATTCAAATCATGATGCGGATCACCACCAAAATATGATCATCTGTTCTCCGTGCCATTACACAACTTTACTGAAAATGTCATCAAAATCTGTTCAGAACTTTTTGAGTAATGTTGAGTGAAGTTTTACAAATATTGTGTAAGTGTTGGTGGAAACTGGACTAGAAAAGATTATAGACCAACACAAACTACTCTCTGACAGTCAATATGGATTTAGAGCAAACTGGTTTACATCATTAACATTAACAGAACTTAGAGAAGAAATCACTAATTCCATAGATAAAAAGACATTTACAGTTGGAGTATTTCTTGATTTAAAAAAACTTACTGATCTAAAACAAAATTTGATACAAGCACACATTTACTGTATGTACATATGAAAGGCATTTCAGTGTCTCTTTTCCTTTGTTCATCAGTTCACAATGCACTTTTGTTGTTTGTCATTTTAATGGATTATTCACATCTTCAAAATAAAGTATTCCATCAATTAATGAGCTACTAAAATACACAAAGGGAGGAAATGGCATCTACTCCATTTAATTTTTATGGTGGTGAGGACACTCCAGACCCTGACAACAATGGTCCCCTCATCAAAAAATGCTTAGGATGTCCATACACCCAGCATATTGAAGATTAGAGGTCTGAGGGTCCAAAACAGAGACAATAAGCAGATGATCTGAATTTTTTTTTTTTTTTTTTTTTACAAAATTTATATTTACATTTAAGCCTCAGAAATTTAAAGAACAATTCCTTCACACAAAAGAGACTTCATCCTGAAAATAAAGATCTACAGACGTTACTGCACTACAGCACCTCAACTGTGAGTTCTCATGTGATAAACCAAAACACTTAATTTTAGCATTTCCCACATATTTTACAAGACTACAGCTTCTCCCTTGTGTGAATTCTCATGTGACTGTTCAAATTATGACATTGATGAAAACTACCCACAAGTTTCACAAGAAAATGGGCTCTCATTTGTGTGAATTCTCATGTGTCTTTTCAAATTATGCCCTTGAGAAAATCTTTGCCCACACATTTCACAAGAAAATGGCTTCTCACCTGTGTGAATTTTCCTGTGAGATTTCAAAGCATCATGTCGATTAAAACACTGCCCACATGTTTCACAAGAAAATGGCTTTTCACCTGTATGAATTCTCATGTGACTTTTCAAATTACCACGTTGATTAAAACTCCGCCCACATGTTCCACAAGAAAATGGCTTTTCACCTGTATGAATTCTCATGTGTTTTCTCAAACTATGAAGTTGATTAAAACTCAGCCCACATGTTTTACAAGAAAATGGCTTCACATCTGTGTGAATTTTCCTGTGAGATTTCAAAGTATCATGTCGATTAAAACTCTGCCCACATGTTTCACAAGAAAATGGCTTCTCACCTGTATGAATTCTCATGTGTTTTTTCAAACTATGAAGTTGATTAAAACTCTGCCCACATGTTTTACAAGAAAATGGCTTCTCACCTGAATGAATTCTCATGTGAGTTTTCAAATTACTACACTGACGAAATCTTTGCCCACATATTTCACAAGAAAATGGCTTCTCACCTGTGTGAATTCTCATGTGAGTTTCCAAACTACTATATACAGTAAATCTCTGCCCACATGTTTCACAGGAAAATGGCTTCTCACCTGTGTGAATTCTCTCATGAACTGATAATTTACTCTTACAATTGAATCTTTTCCCACACATGTTGCAAACATGTGACTTAACTGTGTGATGTTTCTTTTTCTGGCACTCATTTTTCCAGTCTTTGTCATTATCAGAACTTTTTACAGACTTTTCACCTGTGTCAGTATCACACTGATTCTCTGACAGTGAGGCATTGTCTACATTGTTACAGTCACTTCTGTTTCTGTGAAGTCTCTTCTTTGGCTTTGGCTCTTCATGTTTACTTGATCCTGGCTTTACATTCTTACCTGCTCCCTGGTCTTGGCTCTCAGTGTCAGGAGAGTTGTGAGAGAGGAGGTGCTCACTGTTTGGTTCAGTTTCACTCTTGTCCTCATCAGTAGGAGTCACCATGAAGATATCAGTCTCTTGTTTCAGTCCAAAGTCTTCTTCCTCCTGACTGCTACAGTGTTCTTCTTCTTCCTCTTTAACCTGTGCAGCATCTTGTTCCTCCTGGTCCAGACTGGAGTTCCTCTCCCAGTTACAGAGCTGCTGGACAATGAGAGCCTCCTCCTTACAGTCTGTAAGGAGCTGTGGAGCATCTGGATGGACAAAAAAAATGCAAGAACAAAAGGGAAAAAAGCACCCAGAGTAAATTTATTGTCGCTTTAAAATCTGAACAGAGCTCTGCTGTGTGAACACGTCAATCACATATTTATGTCAAATTTTAATTGTACAAATGTAAAAAGGACTTTTTCTATGTGATCATAATCTTGCTCACTTGAGCTCTATTTTGGTAACTATGCTTTTTTCTCTTTGCCCAATGTGTCACCCCCTCCCCCTCTTTACCCCCACTGTATGAGGCGCCTTCAGCTGCCGCGTCATTGGGGAGCACTTAATATGAGCGCACCTTAATGTCAAGTAAAATTCCTTGTATGTGCAAAAGCATGCTTGGCAATAAAGTTCATTCTGATTCTGATTCTGATGCAGCAGTGTGATGGACTTTTTAGTCTGGACTAGTTATCAGTTTCTACTGTTACCACATCAAAATCCGCAACATTTAGTGTTGACTGTACATGTAAGTACATTATATGAAATGTAACCCAGATCTGTGATCAGGATCCTACACACCAACAAACTACCAGTAGACAGTGATACCGTTCTGCAGTGGGAGGATTAGAGTAATTTCAAAGAAGTATGGCGGCACACAATCTAATGTGCATTACTATTATAGTGCATTCCATGAGAATCTTCTTTGGATCAGGAAAAAGGAGGTCCATCGTCAGAAGTGCATTGTCATTTCATCACGGATTTATTAGGCATTAATGTGTTTATTTTTAAGGGAATAAATGTATGAACAAGGAGTGTGCAGCGTTTTACTTTTCACTAACTCCCCAGAGAGACAGGAGATGCGTCCAATTCTGCCTCGGCCGTGCGCCCTTCCAGCCCCTGCAGAGAGCGGGCTCGCTTCGTGACGGGGGCTGGCAGTGGACGGGAAGCCGCACCAGATCGCCTCCTCCCTTCTACCCAGGAGGGATAGGGGAAGACCCTCAGCCAGCGAAAGCAACAGGAGAGGGAGCACTCCATCTCTCCACAGCCAGGAGCCACTTCCATGTCATCGTTAATGAAAGTTTATGAAAGTCTGCACAGGCATCACCCTCTTTTCCTTAAGTGTCAAAGCCATTCATGTCTGTGTGCTACATCCGTATGCACGATATTAAACCATTCAGCTGATTGTTCAACTCAACATTGTTCCCCGTTTGTTCTTTCTAACATAACTAACTAGGCATCAACTGTGATTGATGTCTTCCTTACTACCAAGCAGCATTACTATCGCATGCATTTTGGCTGAAACACACACGGACTTTGGTCAGCGCAAAACCCGTCTTAAACTGTCATGATCACAATTCACTTTAATGTGCCTCTGTGCATTAAAGGAACTGGATTGGATTATCCAAAACACACCTCTGAATGATTAGACCAGCCTTTTTGTGTCATGTGCTGGCAGAAAGTTTGTTTTTACACCGTTGTGATAACAAAATAAACTTGGACACGCCCATAAACGCGTTCTGCATCAGTGACAACTGATCAACCAGCCCTGTCGTTGTAATACGGCCCTTTATCCATTTCATTCTCACAATGAGTCTTTGTTTTCAGAGTGTTTACCTTCATGGTGACTTCCTGTTTTCAGTCGTCTCTTCTTTGGTTTGGGTTCTTCTTCTTCTTCTTCAGTGGATCCTGAGTCTACATGCCAGCTTCCTTCCTCATCTTGGATCTCAGTTCCAGCAGAGCTGTGAGAGAGGAGCTGTTCACTGTTTGGTTCTGCTTCACTCTGCTGCTTTTCCTCACAAACAAGAGTCCCCATGAAGGGATCAGCCTCCAGCTTCACTACCAGCTGTTCTCCCTCCTGACTGATGCACAGTTCCTCCTGTTCCTCTTTAACTTGTGGAGGTTCTGGTTCTTTATGTTCCTGTTGAACCTGTGGAGGTTCTAGTTCCTCCTGTTCCATGTTAACATGAGGAGGTTCTGGTTCTTTATGTTCCTGTTTAACCTGTGAAAGCTCTGGTTCTTCCTGTTCCTGTTTAACCTGTGGAGATTCTGGTTCTTCCTCTTCATATTTCATCTGTGGAGGGTCTAGTTCCTCCTGTTCCTCTTTAACCTGTGGAGGTTCTAGTTCTTCCTCTTCCAAACATGAGTTCTCCTCTTGGTTCCAGAGCTGCTGGTCAGGAGAAAACTTGGCCTCACAGACATGTTGCTCTGGGAAGTCTAGAGGGAAAACAGATCAAAGAAACCACTCATTAATGCGACTGAAGCAGAACAAGGATCACACATAAGTGAAGAACTGTTTCTGAAACTTTGGCTCATTCCAAGCCAAAACATCCAGATACTGAGAAATTTCCTAGATGACCTCCCTCAGAATGCTCTGAAAAAAAAAAAAAAAACCAAATCCAATGCTGTAACTGGTTTTTAACATTAGCTTGACACAAAATAATGTCTGAGGCCTTTCAACGTGCTGCACCGAAAATAAACATCAGTGACAAGTGCTCACCGACATAAAAACAGCAGCAATTTTGAAGGATTCGGTATGAGCTACAGTCAGCATCACCAGCCACTGTGCTGATGTTAGCGTAACGGAAACAGAAATAAATTCACATTTTCTCCAGTCTGTGTCCATGGCAACCAGTTTATCCACCAGAGTTACGCCCTTAAACTTCTTTCTGTGGGACTCACAGACCACATCTCTGCCTTTGTCAGTCCAGAACAGATCTAAGTTGAGCAACGTGTTACCACACTGTCAGAGTGAATGGACGAACTACAGAGATACCTCCAGCTGTGGAAGTTCAAGTCCTGGCCGGGTCATACCAAAGACCATATAAAGATGGTACTTCCCACCTTCTAGCTTGGTGCTCAGCATAATAGAATGGGGGAAGGAGAAGTTGTTTGTGGCGGCGCTTTGCATGGCAGCGACCCCTCTGATCCTACATGTGATCAACATTGTAGATAGGAGAAACGTAATTTCGTTCTACTGTACATGATTGCCTATATGGACTGAATGACAACAGAAATGGCTTCTTCTTGTTGTCACTGGTCTCCGTCACAGTAGCTGTGGCCCACATGGGAGGAAAAAGAACCTGGTTGCTAACAATGAGCACTCTAACCTATTCCATCTCTGTGGTTCTGCTAAAGCTAAAAGCTAGTTACCCGTGTGCTCACTCAGGCCTCTAATAAAGGACCATCCACACCAAGTACGAGAAAAACAAATCCACACTTCAGTGATCACTGTACTGGACTGTCATCTACTGTCATGAACCTCTGTGCGCCATTACACGGCGCACCAGGGAGAGAATGAAAACCCAATCGCAGGAGTAGAGAGTGCCGTGCTTATTAAAGTTCACCAAACAACCAGTTCATAAATCACCAATGCAGTTCAGTCTACCACACAATATATGGAAGGATGTAATGACAGTATTGGCCACAAAACATACAGGGTGCCTGCCGAAATGCTCAACAGCCTGGTGCATACAAAGCCTGGTGCTGCAGGGCTGCGTTACGCATAAAACAGGAAAGGCGAGCCGCCTAATGCTGCAGGGCTGCTAGCATGGGAGAGAAGGCTAAGGCACACTTACAGGGCTGGAGCCAATTCGGGCACATCGTGCAGTCACGAGGCAGAGACAGAAGAGTGGACCAGCCGTAACACCAAGGTATGGATCGTCTTGAAGTGTCCGGCTGGGTAAAACGCTGGGAGTGAATGAACATACGCAGAGGAACACGCTGCCGCGTATGAAGGAGAATGTCCTGACAATCTCCTTTCTCAGCGGTTGCCAACAAATACTCCAACGTTAATGAGGAAAGAGATTGCCGGTGTGAATGCGTGGGCAGAACTGATTGGGAACAGGCGTGTGAGAGCGCATGTGAATGAGAGTGAATGGAGCGTGGGTATGTGTGTGTGTGTGTGTGCGCGTGACCCAGTGAGTACAGCTGACGGCGCTTGGCAGGAGGAGGGGGCGTGCCCGAGCTGTCAGGAGGAAACTAGGTTAAAGCATAACCATGAGTCAGAATCGGATTGGCCTCCAACCCGGATTCATGACAATCTACAGTATCTTACAAAAGTGAGTACACCCCTCACACTTTTATAAATATTTTGTTATATCTTTTCATGGGACAACACTGAAGATATGATACTTTGGCTACGTTCACACTGCAGGTTTTAATACTCAATTCTGATTTTTTTGCACAAATGTGACCCATATCTGATTTTTTTTAATGACAGTCTGAACAGCACATATCCGATTTTTTTCACACCAGACCCAGGCCACTTTCACATGTGGTCCTAATTCGGATACGTATCTGATATTTTCCAAAGCAACCTCAGTCTGAATGGTCATGTCGCATTTCATCCAACTTTTTCCTCATTGAAGTGAGACAGACGCTACAATTCTGCTGTGGAGGATGCAGCAAGCATGGCAGACACAGCTGATCTGTGCTCTCTTTTTAAACAACCTTCTTCCCTTTATCACTGGATTGCAATTTTGTCGGCTCCAACTGCACAATAACTTCAAAATTTCGGGGAGAGGGAGATTCGGGGCTGAAACCGTTACAGGCGCACAGTAACGGCACATTTAAGCCTGCTTCATGATACACCTCTGCTGTCTGCGTACATGTAACCAGAAACCTTGTGTGACGAAATTTACGTCATCGTCTCCACTCCACTAGTGTCCGCAGTACTCGACCGCGGACGACCGTGTGCAGCCCAAATTTTGTGACCGCACCGCCTGCCCACGACCTGAACACGTTGACAGCGCACGCGCATGACTGAACATCCCATTCGTGAGGTGGCGATATCGACACAGCATACATCAGTAGATGAAGAAGACAACAAGGAGACAGAAAACGAGAATAAAAACATACATGAATCATACATACATAGTATTTTCTTTCACAGCGGCAGAAGTATCTTCGTGGAAAAGGAGTGAAAACTGGGAAGTCAAACAGCAGAAATGGACTCTATATTTGAAGAGAAACTTTGTGAAGAAGTCCGCCGTTTCTTTGTTGGTGAAAATCTTGGCGCATCAGTGCCTTGGCGCTACCTATCAGGCGGGAGTGAAACTACAAATGATGGTTGTGTGCATGCGTCAACCGCTTGGCCTTGGTAGATGAAAAAAGTGAGCAGGAGCAGCGCTGCGTGCGTTCCGGGGTCATCCAAAGCGTACACAGAACACAGCAGACTAGAGGGAAATGGAGCAAGAAGCAGGCTTTGCTGGACACTGCAAATTCCTTTTTCCTTGTAAACAGCTCACCATGAGTCCTGGCTGCTGTAATATCTAAAATGTAAAGTTAATATTGACACGACTGTGGAGTGGAATAGCCAGATAGGGGGACACAGGAAAGGGGAGTCTCTGGCGGCTCCTCCTTCCTGTGTGGGACCAGTGTTACACCGCTGGTACGAGCCATGCAGTCTATTAGGGCAAGAGCCACTGACAACGTCAGTGGGTGAGAGCCCTATTGTAATCGCTAGGATTATTTATTATTAACCTCATTTATACAGGTAATCCCACTGAGATATGAGGTCTCATTTTAAAGAGAGCTGTTTAATCGATCAGTTCTGTTAAAGCAGAGTTGACCACAGCGGTCATCTGGCATGTAGAGGAATGAAGCTGGTCTCATATTTATGATTTTAACATTTTATTTTGCTGCGCTGTATCGGGGTGAAGAAGTTCTGTCCCCCCTCAATTGTTCTGGGCTTATATTTACTTCTGTAAAAGCAACACTGTATCTGACATTACGTTTTCTTCTGCACATGTGGGTCACTTCATAGCTGTAGACTGTTCACACTGGAGTCTGATGGGGGTTACATTTAAGTTATAATGTGAACGCCCACACAAAAAAATTGGATCTCCGCAAAAAAACGGAATTGAGCATTAAGACCTGCAGTGTGACTGTACCCTTTGATGCAATGTAAAGTAGTCAGTGTGGCAGCATTGCTGCAGAGACTGAAGAGGTGGGGGATCAGCCTGTCAGTGCTCAGACCATACGCTGCACACTGCATCAAATTGGTCTGCATAGTTGTCGTCCTAGAAGAAAGCCCCTTTTAAAGATGATTCACAAGAAAGCCTGCAAACAGTTTGCTGAAGACAAGCAAACTAAGGACATGGATTACTGGAACCATGTCCTGTGGTTTGATGCAACCAAGATAAACTTATTTGGTTCAGATGGTGTCAAGCGTGTGTGGCGGCAACCAGGTGAGGAGTACAAAGACAAGTGTGTCTTGCCTACAGTCAAGCATGGTGGTGGGAGTGTCATGGTTTGGGGCTGCATGAGTGCTGCCGGCACTGGGGAGCTACAGTTCACTGAGGGAACCATGAATGCCAACATGTACTGTGACATACTGAAGCACAGCATGATCTCCTCCCTTCGGAAACTGGGCTGCAAGGCAGTATTCCAACATGATAACAACCCCAAACATACCACCAAGACGGCCACCACTTTGCTAAAGAAACTGAGGGTAAAGGTGATGGACTGGCCAAGCATGTCTCCAGACATGAGTGAAATACCGTATTTCTCCTAACTGCGCACAGAAACCAGTTTTGACTGGTTTCAGAATTTTGGGTAGGGATGTTTCTAGCTGCCAACTGGACTGGTTTTAACTGCCTAAAGTGCCCTACTGTGGTTCAGCACTATGAACCTTGTTATATGTATTCAAAACCGCATTACATATACATGTACAAAGCTAAATATATTTCTTGATCATAACAAGTTGATTTCACAAAAGGGGGACAGATGGACTGACGGACCCATAACATAATCCCCCTTCGGATGTCGCTTAAAGGGCTCTTCAACCCTTTCAGGCTTCATCCAGTGGAGGATAAAAAAGAGAAAATGGGAGGAAAAATGAGAGAATAAAAAACAGAAGTCATGTCGGTAATGAATATTTCTGGCTATATTTTACTGTTGTAGCAGGTTAGTTATTTTATTTATTTATTTTTATTACATCCATCCATCCATTTTCTACCGCTTTTCCGGAGGTCCGGGTCGTGGAGGCAGCAGTTCAAGTAGAGAAGCCCAGACTTCCCTCTCCCCGGCCACCTGCTCCAGCTCTTCAGAGAGGATACCAAGGCGTTCCCAGACCAACTGGGAGACATAGTCTCTCCAGCGAGTCCTGGGTCTGCCCCGGTTTCTCCTCCCAGTGGGACGTGCCCAAAACATATCAAGTGGGAGGCGTCCAGGAGGCATCCTGATCAGATGCCCAAACCACCTTAACTGGCTCCTTTCAATGTGGAGGAGCAGCGGTTCTAGTCTGAGTCTCTCCCGGATGACTGAGCTCCTCACCCTATCTCTAAGGGTGAGTCCAGCAATCCTACAAAGAAAGCTCATTTTTGCCACTTGTATCCGCGATCTCATTCTTTCAGTCATTTCCGGTTCTGGCCTCCCATAGAGTTTAGAATTAAGTTTAAAACCCTTCTTCTTACTTACAAAGCTCTAAACAATCAGGCTCCTTTTTATTTAAAAGATCTGATACTACCGTATTATCCTAACAGAGCACTGCGCTCCCAAAATGCAGGATTACTTGTAATACCTAGAATCTCCAAAAGTACAATGGGAGGCAGAGCCTTCAGTTATCAAGCTCCTCTCCTGTGGAATCAGCTGCCAATCTGATTTCGGGAGTCAGACTCGATCTCTGTTTTTAAGAATAGGGCTAAAACCTACCTTTTTGATATAGCCTACAATTAGGGAGGGATCATGTATTTCTGAACCCTCCCTTAGTTATGCTGCTAATAGGTTTAGTCAGCCGGGGGACCTCCAGTAATGCACTGGGCCTCACTCCTTTCCTCACTCTCAATGAAATTTTTTTTTTTTTTTTTTTGCTGGTCATTAACATCTGTTTGTTCTCTCCCATAGATTGAGTCCCCATCGTGCTGTTTGCTCTCTACATGTCTGTTCTTTTCTTCTTCTCTATCCCCTCACCCCCCAGCCAGTTGCAGCAGATGACTGCCCCTCCCTGAGCCTGGTTCTGCTGGAGGTTTCTTCCTGTTAAAAGGGAGTTTTTCCTCTCCACCGTCGCCAAGTGCTTGCTCACAGGGGATCGCCTGATTGCTGGGGTCTTTCTGCAACTGTGGGGGTTCCCCCTTCAGTTGATAGTGCTATGAGATGACTGTTGTTGTGAAATGGCGCTATATAAATAAAGCTGAATTGAATTGAATTGAATTATCCAAAGCTCGTGAACGGATGAGACTGTTGCAATTTAAACTTACGCATGTGTTTATTGACATAACTACTGTACACACGGAGTCAATCGGGGCTTGGTAGAATGCAGTGAAACTCTAGTTTAATCAGCAAAAAAAAAAGAAAGTCACTTACTCAACTGGGAAATCCCCGATGGGTCTGCTAGCTCCCTCTGGAATGCCTGTTTGCAGAAACCTCATTGTCACTACCTGCACTGGGACGGGCAGCGCACTGCTTTTTGCCGTGTCGCGCTCCAAGAGCGGCCGTAGCTCTAAGCACAGTTCCACAAGGACTGCCCGTGGAAACCTAAACTGGATGACAAGCCAGTCATCATCCCAAGCCAGACAATCCTCGTTTCTAAAATACCCTTTCTCTTCTCACTGCGCAATTTGCAACATCCTCTAATCCTCTATTGTTAGAGGCATTTTCTGCACTTCTTCAAGCTTGCTTTTATATCCACTTATCTAATTGCACACACTTGAATGTTTGTTCATCATGTCTCTGGTGTGTACAATAACTTTCACATCATTATCAGTCTCCTAACATCATCTCTAAGTGTAGCCAACAGACCAATAAAAGCAGAAACGTGCATATGCCAGCCATGAAGTTGCCGTGGGGCTGCGCATATTTCCACAGTCATTTCATTCCTGATACAGCCAACGCTGAAACCAGGAGTTTTAGCTAACTATAGACCAATCTCTAATCTCCCTTTCATTTCAAAAATCTTAGAAGAGTTGTTGCTACACAATTATTTGACCACTTGCAGGGAAATGGTTTATTTGAAGAGTTTCAATCTGGGTTTAGAATCCATCATAGTACTGAAACAGCCTTAGTGAAGGTCACTAATGACCTCCTGATCGCATCTGATAATGGACTTGTTTCTGTACTTGTCCTTTTAGACCTTAGTGCAGCTTTTGATACTATCGATCATAATATTCTACTTGATAGATTAGAACACTATGTTGGACTTAATGGAACTTTGTTGCAGTGGTTTAGATCTTATTTATCTGATAGGTTCCAGTTTGTTCATGCCAATAATGCATTTTCTTTCAACTCAAAGCTCAGTCATGGAGTTCCACAGGGATCTGTGCTAGGCCCTACTCTTTTTAGTTTATATATGCTTCCGTTAGGCAACATTATTAGAAAGCACTGTATACACTTTCATTGTTATGCAGATGACACACAATTATACAGTACCTGTCAATGAAGCCAGATGATAGTAATCAATTACCCAAGTTAGAAGCCTGTCTTAAGGAAATCAAAGCTTGGATGATTTGTAATTTCCTGCTATTAAATTCAGATAAGACTGAAGTCATTCTTGTTGGTCCAAAAAACCTTAGAAATACCTTTCCAAATCAAACTTTTAGTTTGGCTGCAGTTACTCTTTCTCTTAATAGCTCTGTGAGGAACCTTGGAGTTATTTTTGATCAAGATCTGTTTTTCAATTCACATATTAAATTAATTTCTAAGACTGCCTTCTATCATTTGCGTAATATTGCCAAGATTAGGAGCATCTTCTCTCAGAGTGTTGCTGAGAAACTGATCCACGCTTTTGTTTGCTCTAGATTAGATTATTGTAACTCTTTATTATCAGGTTGTCCTAAAACATCTCTAAAAAGTCTTCAGTTGATCCAAAATGCTGCAGCAAGAGTTTTAACAGGTACTAGAAAGAGAGATCATATCTCTCCGGTTCTGGCCTCCCTTCACTGGCTTCCCATAGAGTTTAAAATTAAGTTTAAAATCTTTCTTCTCACTTTCAAAGCTCTAAACAATCAGGCCCCTTTTTATTTAAAAGATCTGATATTACCCTATTATCCTAACAGAGCACTACACTCCCAAAATGCTGAATTACTTGTAATACCTAGAGTCTTCAAAAGTACAATGGGGAGCAGAGCCTTCAGTTATCAAGCTCCTCTCTTGTGGAACCAGCTGCCAATCTGGATTCGGGAGTCAGACTCGATCTCTGTTTTTAAGAATAAGGTTAAAACCTTCCTTTTTGATATAGCCTATGTAACCCAGTGTTTAAAACGTGGATGGAATTATGAATGTCGATACCGCTTTAAGAAGAAGGGGGGACATTCATTTCACAATGGGAGTAGATAGTTTAACGTGAATTAAATTATAAATATTGATACCGCTTTTAGAAAAGAAAAATACCCATTTCACAATGGGAACACATAATTTGAATATGAATATTTAAATAAATATATATTCATAAATGGTTGGGAGCATTTTCTAGAAGGTTCTGATAAAGTTCCTAGTATTGTGTGTTGGTATTTTGAGTAACCAATGGCTGTGCCATTGCTGGATCACGCCACCCATTGGGTTAAGTGCTCTCTCCCTGGGTCTGGGATGACTTGCATTTTTGGCTCAGTCACGCCAGACACCGAAAGACACAGACCAGAGAGAGAGACGGTCCTTGGTGATATGGCGACGCTAACATGCTAATAGCAGCCTTTGCCTGGATAAAACCCTTGAAATTGATTGGGATCCAAAGGCTGTGAACTCACATTGAGTGCGGGAACCCCATTGACGCACAAGCCACTTAGCATGGTCAGGCTCTTATTTTTTTCTTCCTTTGGACTGGTTTGACCAGAGCATGGATTCTCCAAATCTGGATGGTGAGCCGAAGCCCGAACCCTAGAAACTGCTAGAGGTGACCCCACTGGTCACCTGGAACTGATACAACAAGAACTGTGAATATTGTAAATTAATTTGAGTTTATGAATTGTATTTTCTTTTATCGCGCTGTGTATGACCTCTGTCTTCTGAAATTAACGTTCAAATGTTTCCATAAATCAGCACCCGAGCCACTTGCTGGTTTCGTCCAAAGACAGGACAGCAGCAGAGCCACCAGGAGTTCTGTTAACAATAACTGTAAAATATTCCACCGCAGAACCACATTTGGACAAACAGCTTTCTCTATAAAGGGCAGTCACATCTGGAACACAATGCCAAATGTAATTAAAATAATAACGGACTTTAAAACATTCACTAAAAAGGTTAAAAACTGGCTGAAAAATAAACAAGAATGTACTCATGTATGAATTGATTGTCTGCAAAGTGAGAGTGAATGAAGGGAAGGAATGAATGTGTTTGTTTATAATGAGTGACGAAGGGAGGGAGGCCTGAAATAGGCAAATGTGAATCAGGTTGTTATATTTGTGTATTTATAATATTTATAATATTTACAATTGTGTATTTATAATCTTTTTGCATTGATGTATGTGGTTATTGTGTATTTTCTTTTTCTTTTTTTTACTTAATTCTCTTTTCTAAAGCCCATCCAGGGACAAGAGTTGCAAATTAGCTAATAGCTATACACTCTATGTGCAACACATCAGATTGATTGTCATTGATTAATTGTCTATGTTTATTGCACTGTCCCTGTCAAATAAACTAATCTATCTATTTATTTTTGTGTACCTATTTGTAAATAATATACATAGTTGCAAGTTCCATACACCGTGTGTGTGTGTCCCAGGCTCCGACGAACCCAGAGTCGGTCTGACCTGGCCCAATTATCTCTCTGCTCAGGTAGTAAAGTTAAGGTAACTACACTGCCATAACACAATACTACCAAAAAGGGTACTACACCTAACGTGAGTAGGGTGAGTGGGTGTTAGTAAGGGTTACACACAAAAATCTGGCGAGCGCAGGTGTTAGTGGGTGTTACCCAATTATCCAGTGATATTATACCCCAATTTATTTATTTATTTAGCGAATGCAAAGTCCTTAAGCCAAGCAGTTGCCTCCTGGTTTGCTGTATGGAGGGTGTGTAATCCTCCTTCCAGTCTTTGGAGCGGGCAAGCCTCTATGATGTGTTCCATTGTTTGCTCCTCTCCACATGCGCACAGTGGGCTAGGGCTACTGCCCCATCTGTGAAGGCTGGCCAAGCAGGGGCCATGTCCAGTCCTGAAGCGATTGAGTGTAGACCACTGTCTCCTTGGGAGGTTGGTGCCCGGGACCTGTTGGTTGGGGTTTATCACCAGCTGTTTGTTTGGGACCTCCTTGGTCTCCCATTCCTCTTGCCAAGCTGTCTGGATGGTAAAGTCAGCTGGGGGAGGGTTTTTCCAAATCGGCCGTCTGGATGAAAGCCGGGCAGTGGGTGGGGTGTAGATATCTGCATGGATTGGTAAGTGAGGAGAATCTTTAACTTTTTGGAGCATCCTTTGAGTTAATGCTGCTCGCCGGATGTGTGGAGGGGCTATGTTTGACAGTACAGAGAGCCAGGGGAGTGGTGTTGAGCGGATTGTTCCAGTTATAGTTCTCATGGTTGAGTTGAGCTGGGTGTCTACATGGTGTGTGTAAGATGACCTGGACCAGACAGGGGCACAATATTCTGCTACAGAGTATGAAAGGGCCCCAATTGGGGGTACTGCAATCCCACGAGGCTACCGACCCCTCTATGTCCCATGTTTGGACGGAGAGAGTGCTGCCCTCCTACAATCCTATCAAACATCAGGGGACCCAGAGATAGCAGACCATCTCATTGAATCGCTAAATACAGCCCGGCAAAAGAAATGGGAGGAGACAGTTGCTGACCGGAGCTTTACCCACTCTAGCAGGAAATGTTGGAGCCTCATCCGTCGCCTAGGAGCTGCACAGAAGCCCCCTAGCCAAAGCCGAGCATCCGTCACACCCAACCAAGTTGCATCCCACCTACTGACTATCGCCAAAGCACCCCAAGACAAAGACACCAGAAGAGCAGTTACAACTGAGCTAAAAAAAACACCAAAAAATGCCTGTAGAGGAAACGAACCCTGAACCCTTCGAGGCTGCTGAACTGGAGAAAGTCCTACAGGGCCTGAAATGTGGAAAGGCAGCAGGATACGATAACATCTTCCCAGAATTCATGAAAAATCTTGGCCCCCGAGCCCTAACCTGGTTGACACAATTCTACACAAGGATCACACAAACAAACTCGATCCCAAAGAAATGGCGGACAGCAAAGGTCATTGCCATCCCAAAACCTGGCAAAGACCACAAACTACCAGCAAGCTACCGCCCAATCTCCCTACTCAGCGTTCCTTACAAAATCTTGGAGCGCCTAATACTGCAACGCATTTCCCCAGAAATAGAGGATATTCTAAGTGTGGATCAAGCAGGTTTCCGCAAGGACCGCAGTACAGGAGAACAAGTACTGGCCCTAACCACCTTCATCGAAAATGGCTTCAAGAGCAGACTGAAGACAGGGGCTGTGTTTCTCGATCTTACAGCCGCCTATGATACGGTCTGGCACAAAGGCCTCCTCCTGAAACTTATAAAGGCGATCCCTGCTTGGGCAACAGCAATTATAAAAACCCTGCTGACCAACCGAAGGTTCAGAGTCCACCTCAGTCAGAACACAAGTGCATGGAGAATGCAGAAAAACGGACTCCCACAAGGCTCAGTTCTAGCTCCAACTCTGTTCAACCTCTACATAAACGACCTGCCTACTACAAAATCCCGCAAATTCATCTATGCAGACGACATCTGTTTGGCATTCCAAGCACCAGACTTTGAACCACTGGAACGGGTGCTCACGGAAGATCTTGCCAAACTGGACCAGTTCTGCAAAATCTGGCGCCTAAAACCAAGCCCAGCAAAAACCGTCTCCAGTGTATTCCATCTCCACAATGCAAAAGCTGCCAGAGAACTAAACATCCACCTGAGCGGACTCAAGCTTAAGCATGCCCCAAATCCAACTTATCTTGGAGTGACCCTTGATAGGACCTTATCCTTCAAGGAACATCTAAAGGGCCAATACCCCAATTACCCATTGTATTACAGTGGTATATTGTTACAAAATTTGGCGAGACAAGTAAGTGTCACAGGGTTACACCTACAATTAGGGAGGGATCATGTGTTTCTGAACCCTCCCTTAGTTATGCTGCTATTAGGTTTAGACAGCCGGGGGGGACCTCCAGTAATTGCACTGGGCTTCACTCCTTTCTTCACTCTCAATGAATTTTTTTTTTTGCTGGTCATTAACATCTGTTTGTTCTCTCCCATACATTGAGTCCCCACCGTGCTGTTTGCTCTCTGCAAGTCTGTTCTTTTCATCTTCTCTATCCCCTCACCCCCAGCCAGTCGCAGCAGATGACTGCCCTTCCCTGAGCCTGGTTCTGCTGGAGGTTTCTTCCTGTTAAAAGGGAGTTCTTCCTCTCCACCATCACCAAGTGCTTGCTCACAGGGGATCGCCTGATTGCTGGGGTCTTTCTGCAATTGTGGGGGTTTCTCCTACAGTTGAAAGTGCTATGAGATGACTGTTGTTGTGAAATGGTGCTATATAAATAAAGTTGAATTGAATTGAACATCTGAAATTTTCCGTGGAAAAAGACGTACGCCATGTTTTTGTGCATAAATACCCTTTGTACACGAGGCCCCAGGAGACTGGTTCCAGAACAAGAGCTGTGTGTTGAGGTGAGGCCGACTATATCTAGCCGGTATCTCTCAACCTCATGCACCAGCTCAGACTCCCCACCCCCAGAGAGTTAACATTCCACGTTCCAGAAGCCAGTTTAGGAAGCCTGGGATCAGACCGCCAAGGTCTCTGCCTTCGATTGCCACCTGATCCACATAGCACCGGACCCCATGGTCCCTCCTGCAGGTGGTGAGCCCACTGGAGGGTGGACCCATGTAACTCCTTTGGGCTGAGCCCGGCTGGGTCCCATGAGCAGAAACCCAGCCACCAGGTGCTAGCCATCGAGCCCCTCCCCCAGGCCTGGCTCCAGGGTGGGGCCCCAGTAATCCCATACCGGGCGGAGTACACTGAATCCTTGTTCTAACATTCATCATGAGAGTCTGTTAAATATCAAACATGGCACCCATCGAGGCAGACGTGTTTGCTTGCTCCGTTCTCGAATGCCGACTTTTCCTTATTCTTTGCATGTTTGCTGCTCTTTCTGTAATGCATAAATGTCATGCACTGCTAACATACGACCAACAGACACTGCTGGACATCGCCAAAAAAAGCAGTTATATGGAATTTACTGGCTTTATACCACCTGAGCTTCAATGCATTGTCCGTCCTAGCAGCGGTCAACACCACCCCCGGGAAGGCCCAAAAGAACTGAGCCCGCAGACTGACCCCAAGGAAGCGCATCGGAAGTGGCACGTAAGCGAGGCAAGAGAGGGGGGCTACATGCTAGGCTAAAAGCTCACACTAGCTGCCCACCGCTACCTAGCCTCCTGTTAGCCAATGTTTGGTCTCTGGAAAACAAGCTGGATGAAGTAAGAGCAAAGATTG
This sequence comes from Pholidichthys leucotaenia, assembly GCA_020510985.1. Lineage (NCBI taxonomy): Eukaryota > Metazoa > Chordata > Actinopteri > Cichliformes > Pholidichthyidae > Pholidichthys > Pholidichthys leucotaenia. The sequence goes on along the minus strand of CM035841.1, from coordinate 38,341,449 downwards.
AAGACCAGCGGGAGATAAGAGAGTGGTGTGTGTGAATTTTCTGCAAAACCTGACTCTAAGACAGAGTCCCTGAGTGTGCCATTCAACTACAGACTCACTCCATACACCGGGGAGAGCCACAGGTAAGTGTGTGTGTGTGTGTGGGGGGGGGGGGGTGCGTGTGTTTATAAACAACTCGTGGTGTGGAGATATACAGACTGTTTACAAGCACTGTTCGCCTGATGTGGACTTTTTACTGCTAAAATGCTGCTCCTATTATCTACCGAGGGAATTCACTGCTGTGTTTTTGGCCACTGTTTACATCTGCCTGCGAAGCAACTACGCAGCAGCACTACGCAAACTCCATGACGTCATCAGCGCAGTAGAGACGACCCATCCCGATGCTGTTTTTGTTGTTGCTGGTGACTTTAACCAGTGCAATTTACAGACTGTACTCCCCACATACTATAAGCATATGGACATTCCCACCCACGATAAGAACACACTGGATCATGTTTACACAAACATACGCGGTGCATACAGAGCGGCACCCCGCCCCCACTCCGGACAGTCAAATCACATCTCCCTGTTTATGTACCCAGCCTACAGACAAAAACTGAAACAAACAAACCCTGTTATTAAACAAATAATAATAATAAGGGTTATTTTCCAAATAAGGGTTGGAAAAACCCTCCCCCAGCTGACTTTACCATCCAGACAGCTTGGCAAGAGGAATGGGAGACCAAGGAGGTCCCAAACAAACAGCTGGTGATAAACCCCAACCAACAGGTCCCGGGCACCAACCTCCCAAGGAGACAGTGGTCTACACTCAATCGCTTCAGGACTGGACATGGCCCCTGCTTGGCCAGCCTTCACAGATGGGGCAGTAGCCCTAGCCCACTGTGCGCATGTGGAGAGGAGCAAACAATGGAACACATCATAGAGGCTTGCCCGCTCCAAAGACTGGAAGGAGGATTACACACCCTCCGTACAGCAAACCAGGAGGCAACTGCTTGGCTTAAGGACTTTGCATTCGCTAAATAATTAAACAAATTAAGTGCTGGACTCCAGAGGCTGAGAGCACCCTGCAAGACTGTTTTGCCTGTACAGACTGGGATGTGTTTAAAGCTGCAGCCACCTGGGAGGACTCTTCTGTAAACATACAGGACTATGCTGACTATGTGACTGGGTACATCAGTACATGTGTTGATACCATCGTACCCACCATACAAGTCAGGAAGTTCCCCAACCAGAAGCCCTGGATCAACAGTCAGGTACACCAGATGCTGCATGCTCGCTCTCGCATTTAAATCGGGCAATGAGGTCGAGTACAAAGCTGCAAAGTATGGACTGAGGAAGGCTATAACAACAGCCAAGAAGCAGTACAGAGAAAAGCTGGACAGCCTCTACTCCACTCCTGACCCGGGGCGCATGTGGCAAGGCCTGCAGCACATCACAGACTACAAGAGGACAAACAGCAACACCACCAGCTCCACAGACAGCCTGCCGGATGATCTCAACACCTTTTACACCTGATTTGAGACAACCAGATACAGTGCATAGAGGAGACACACACACACACACACACACACACACACACACGCACCCTCCCCCTCCACTGACAGTCTCATCAGGCCAGGTAAACAGAGCACTGAGGAATATCAACCCCTTCAAGGCAGCAGAACCAGACAACATCCCTGGGTGGGCTCTCAGAGCATGTGCTGCCAAGCTGACTGATGTTCTCACATCCATCTTTAACCTCTCCCTCAACCAGAACATAGTCCCCTCCTGCTTCAAAACCACAACCATCGTCCTCCTCCCCAAAAAGAGCCCGCTGGCCTGCCTGAATGATTACAGGCTGGTAGCACTCACTTCAATCATCATTAAGTGCTTCAAGTGAGTGGTGCTGCCCCTCATTCAGGACTGCATACCAGATACCCTGGACCCCCTGCAGTACACCTACCGGCCCAACAGATCCACCTCAAATGCTATTGCTGCAGCACTCAATTATTCTCTCTCCCACCTGGAAGATAAAGACTCCTACATCAGAATGCTCATTGTTGACTATAGCTCCGCCTTCAACACGGTCATCCCCCACAAACTCACCGACAAACTGTCTTCACTTGGTCTGCACCCCACCCTCTGTGACTGGCTACTGGACTTTCTGACTGGCAGGCCCCAGTCTGTCAGGATAGGTAACAGCACCTCAGCCAGCATCATCACAAACACAGGTGTCCCACAGGGTTGTGTTCTCAGCCCCATCCTCTACGGCCTCTTCACCCATGACTGTGTTGCCTCCCACAAGGTCAGTATCATCTTAAAGTTCGCAGATGACACAGCAGTGATAGAACGCATCACTGGTGATGGAGACCCCATCAGCCACTGTTCATCCGGGAGCTTGAGGTGGAGAGGGTGAGCAGCTTTAAATACCTGGGCATCCACATCAGCGAGGACCTTACACGGGCACTTATCACCACAGAGCTGGTTAAGAGAGCTCAACAGCGACTGTACTTTCTGAGGAGGTTGAAGAAGTTTGGCATGTCCCCCAAGATCCTCAACAATTTCAACAGCTGCATCATCGAGAGCATCTTGACCAACTGCATCACTGCATGGTACGGCAGCACTACTGCCCTGGACCGCAAATGCCTGCAGAGCGTGGTGAAGACAGTGGAGAAGATCATCAGGACCCCACTCCCCTCTTTGCAGAGCATCTACCATCCAGGGATGGCAACAGGAAATTCTGATTTCAGCTGAAATCTAATTTGGTTGATTGACTTATGGGGGGGCGCAGCCCCCCTGAAGCTGAGAGGTTTTCAGTAAAACAGAAGTAATTTAGACTGAAAAAAATGATTAAAAAAAAAATGAAATATTAGACTTAGATAAATCATTAAATTTAATGAAAAGTTAACTTACTTTTTCTTCAATGTTGTCTCACTGTCTTTAGTCCAACATATTTAACAGTTCTATAAGATTTTATTACACTATTTACACTGGTCACCAAGTCACTTCTAATGTGAAACTTTTTTCCTTTTGGCAGCAAGCTGTGTCAGTCTCTGAACTTTGAACTTCATCTCCTTTTCTGGTTTCTTCAGAAATTGTCCGAGTGTTTGTTACCTCGTCGAACTTTGAGCCAATTTTCACCTTTACCGTCACTTTTCTCTCAAGCCAATTCCATCGGAACTTATTTTTGACACTTTTGTCTATTTCTAGCACTGATGACTCCTGATCCTTCGATAAAAATCTCATAATTCCGCTGAAAACGATACAGAAAGCTCAGAATTCCAACACAAACCAGGGATGTGATTTGGGATTGGGGAAATTATCTGAAAATTTAGCAGGGGGTCTGGGGGACATAGTCCCCCAGCGGGGCCCGGGGCAGAGCCCCGTTGGGGGGGACGAAGCCCCCCGAAGCTCCTGGGTTTTTATGATTTTTAAGTACCAGAACTGTGCTTAAATGACATAAAACAAACAGCTGAATGCCACTTATTACTATATTGACTTCTGTTCCAAGAAGATAGCATTCCTAAAATATTCCAACAAGCATTATCCATCACATGCTTTATCACTTGATCAAATCAAAATCAGTTAATTTTATCTATTCCATAATAGAAATAAAATTCATTCATACCATTACTTTTTATAATTTCAGCATTCATTTCAGATCACCAGTTTCAATCTCCATTGAGTCTTGAGCTGTTCATTTTGCACAATCACTGATGTAGCCAAGTTTTAGAAATATTCAAAAGTTATGAGTCAATGTCCACTGTGCACTGTCAATTTCAAACTGTTTGGAATCATAAAAGTAATCTAACTAAATTGTTTTGCTATTTTTTTTCTCCTCAACATCAATGTCAGGGCGCTGCGGGAGTTTTGCGGGATGGTTAACTTTTATAACCGTTTCCTCCCCCGCGCAGCCCAGCTCATACAGCCGTTGTACGCCGCACTCAAGAAACAGAAACCGGCGGACAGACTCGACTGGACTCCTGAGTGGGAGCAGGTGTTCTCTAAGGTTAAAACAGCTCCGGCAAACGCTGCACTACTGGTGCACCCAGACCCGGTGGCTCGGATAGCGCTCACCACCGACGCTTTGGACATGGCCATGGGGCCGTCGTGGAGCAATGCGTTGCTGGTTCTTGGCAGCCGCTCACCTTTTTTAGCAGGTCTTTGCACGACAGTGAGCGTAAATACAGTGTGTTCGACAGAGAGTTAATGGCTCTCCACCTGGCCATACGCCACTTCCAGTTCTGCCTGAAAGGGCGCACCTTCACTGCGTTCATGGACCACAAGCCGCTAACGTACTTAACGTACTTTATCTTCCTGGAAGATAAAAAAAAGCGGAATTCTGCAAATTAGCGGAAAAATCACATCCCTGACAAACACGCCGCCATGAATTTTTGACAAAGCATACAACGAGCCATTTGATTGGTCCAATCGTTTGCAACTATCCAATCGCAGGGCTGTTTACAATACAGCAGTAGCTTGAGTACAAAACATCTGGGTTATCGTGGGAGACTTGACCCGGGGAAGCGCCGAGCGCTTATGTAATCGTGTTGATTTTCGCTAAAATCGGTAACAATAAGGTACCTTACCCCCCCACCCCTAAAATTTTCTCAACGGATTTAGACGATTCACAGAAATGATCAATTTGAAAATAAATTGGCGGAAATCCGCGGCTCGGCGGAAAATTGCCATCCCTGATCATCGCAGAGTCCAAAGAAGAGCTGCCGCTATCCTCCAGGACACCACCCACCCCCAGCACAGAATGTTCACACTCCTACCCTCAGACTGGAGGTACAGAAGTGTGAGATGCAGGACATCCAGTCTAAAAAACTCCTTTCCCACTGCCATCAAACTCCTGAATAACTAAACTCCAGCCACAGCTTTGCAACAAGAATTCACATTTGTTGCTAAATTTGCACATTGCTCACTTGTACAGTGTACATAGTCTCACCCCGTCTCGTGTCCATATCATCTCTACTGCCAAATTATCAGTGTACAGTCTACTGATAATTCCCTTCATTGGCTTCCTTGTAATACCTAGAATCTCCAAAAGTACAATGGGAGGCAGAGCCTTCAGTTATCAAGCTCCTCTCCTGTGGAACCAGCTGCCAATCTGGATTCGGGAGTCAGACTCGATCTCTGTTTTTAAGAATAGGGCTAAAACCTACCTTTTTGATATAGCCTACAATTAGGGAGGGATCATGTGTTTCTGAACCCTCCCTTAGTTATGCTGCTATAGGTTTAGTCAGCCGGGGGACCTCCAGTAATGCACTGGGCCTCACTCCTTTCCTCACTCTCAATGAAATATTTTTTTTTTTTTTTGCTGGTCATTAACATCTGTTTGTTCTCTCCCATAGATTCAGTCCCCATCGTGCTGTTTGCTCTCTACATGTCTGTTCTTTTCATCTTCTCTATCCCCTCACCCCCCAGCCAGTCGCAGCAGATGACTGCCCCTCCCTGAGCCTGGTTCTGCTGGAGGTTTCTTCCTGTTAAAAGGGAGTTTTTCCTCTCCATCATCGCCAAGTGCTTGCTCACAGGGGATCGCCTGATTGCTGGGGTCCTTCTGCAACTGTGGGGGTTCCCCCTACAGTTGATAGTGCTATGAGATGACTGTTGTTGTGAAATGGCGCTATATAAATAAAGTTGAATTGAATTGAATTGAGTATTAGCATTACAGAGAAATTCTCACACTGGGTGCTAAGTTGTACATTGCTCATTTGCACACGGCTCATTTGCACATTATACAGAGGCTTATGCCATCTCAGGTTCATATCGTCTCTGATATTAATATACTATTGTCCACTATAGTCATCCAGTGAATATTCAGTTTTTCTTCTTCTTGTTCCCCCGAGTTTAACTGCTTTAACTGTCCTAATTGGCATTAGCTTTAACTGTCCTAATTGGTATGTGTGCTATTAGTGTTCATGAGTATTAGTGTTTAGTATTAGTATCTAGTATTGGATGTGGGGGGGTGGGGGTGGTTGAGGACTACAAATATCTGGGTGTCAGGATCAGCAACGGGTTGGACTGGAGATCCAACACCGATGCTGCGCACAAGAAAGGGATGAGCAGATTCTATTTCCTGAGGAAGCTGAGATCCTTCAATGTGTGTAGCAGGATGCTGGAGCTTTTCTATCAGACCGTTGCTGCCAGCGCCATCTTCTTTGCTGCTGTCTTTTCTCTTTGATAAGGCCTTTAGTTAGAAATGTTAACCCTGTCAGGCCTTCGCTCGCATGTGCAGCCTGGCCAGGCTTGGTACTGGACTGTTTTGGCTTTGAATGTTGTATTTGTATATTTGTTTTGAATGTAGCTACTCAACCCAGCCGGTCGAGGCAGATGGCCGTCCTCTATGAGCTATGGTTCTGCCCGAGGTTTCTGCCCGTTAAAGGGAAGTTTTTCCTCACCTGTGTCACCGCAGTGCTTGCTCTTAGGGGTCTCTGCTGGGTTCTATAAACTGAGTGTGGCCTAAACCCACTCTTTTCTGTAAAGTGCCTTGAAACGACCTGTGTTGTGATTTGGTGGTATATAAATAAAACTGAACTGAAAACTGAATTGAACTGTCTGATGGGGTAGCAGAATCACGGTCAGCGACACCAACAGATTTGACAAGATTATCAAGAGGGCGGGCTCTGTAATTGGTCTCAGACCTGAGACCTTTGAGACAGTGGTGGAGAGGAGAACACTAAATAAACTGTGATCTATCATGGACAATCCTGATCACCCCCTCCACCACACACTGGACAGACAGCAGAGCACTTTCTCCAGTAGACTGCTACAGCTTCGCTGTCGTACGGCCAGGTAAATCTTTCCTGCCGCATGCCATTTCACTGTACAATAACTCACTCTAATGTTGAATTCTGGTCATAACTATGCTGCCATACTGCACCTTACAGTTTAACTGGCACCTCACATTTCACTGTGCTCCTGATAGTCCTGCATTGTGCAGCGGGTATAATTCATGTGTCTATATGGGTCATCACACTGTATATTATACTGGTCAACACCAAATTTATTGTCGAAGCTTTTTTTAGCTGATTTAGGACAATTTTGATGTGCTGAATCCAAAAAATCACATTGGTTTTGCTCAATCAGGTCAACTTTTTGAATAATAGCCACATGTTGTTTTATAGGTTTTTGTTTACATGTACGAGTATTTTCGCTTTATATGATGCAAAATTATTTTATATGTCTTGAAATTCTCTTGAATTTTGACCAATGATGATGTAACATTCAATTTACATGTACTTACCTTTATATAAAGGTAAGTACATGTGAAGTGTACATGTACTTACACATGTACTTACCTTTATATAAAGGTAAGTACATGCACAGTACTAAGTAAGTACTAAGTACAGGTTTTTACTTAGCACCTGATCGAGAGAAACGGATGTCATTTTTGGATTCAGCGGTGCAAAATTGACTTAAATCAGTTGAAAAAACACAGACAACTTACAAAAAAATTATTTTTGTAACCCTGTGTTATGCTATGATGTACAGGCGTGGACAAAATTGTTGGTACCCCTCTGTTAATAAAAGAAAAACCCACAATGGTCACAGAAATAACTTGAATCTGACAAAAGTGGTAATAAATAAAAATTCTATGAAAATTAACCAATGAAAATCAGACAATGCTTTTGAATTGTGGTTCAACAGAATTATTTTAAAAAACAAACTCATGAAACAGGCCTGGACAAAAATGATGGTACCCCTAGAAAAGATTGAAAATAATGTGACCATAGGGACATGTTCAACCAAGATGTGTCCTCTAATTAACATCACAGGTGTCTACAAACTTGTAATCAGTCAGTCGGCCTATTTAAAGGGTGACAAGTATTCACTGTGCTGTTTGGTGACATGGTGTGTATCACACTAAACATGGACCAGAGGAAGCAAAGGAGAGAGTTGTCTCAGGAGATTAGAAAGAAAATTATAGACAAGCATGTTAAAGTAAAGGCTATAAGACCATCTCCAAGCAGCTTGATGTTCCTGTGGCTACAGTTGCACATATTATTCAGAAATTTAAGATCCACGGGACTGTAGCCAACCTCCCTGGACGTGGCCGCAGGGGGAGACGGATAATACGAATGGTAACAAAAGAGCCCAGAACAACCTCTAAACACATTCATGGTGAACTCCAAGGTCAAGGTACATCAGTGTCAGATCGCACCATCCGTCGTTGTTTGAGCCAAAGTGGACTTCATGGAAGGTCGACCAAGGAGGACACCACTGTTGAAAACGAATCCTAAAAAATCCAGACTGAAATTTGCCAAACTGCATGTTGACAAGCCACAAAGCTTCTGGGAGAATGTCCTATGGACAAACGAGACAAAACTGCAACTTTTTGACAAGGCACATCAGCTCTATGTTCACAGACACAAAAATGAAGCATACCAAGAAAAGAACACTGTCCCTACTGTGAAACATGGAGGAGGTTCTGTTATGTTGTGGGGCTGCTTTGCTGCATCTGGCACAGGGTGTCTTGAATCTGTGCAGGGTACAATGAAATCTCAAGACTATCAAGGTATTCTAGAGAGAAATGTGCTGCCCAGTGTCAGACAGCTTGGTCTCAGTCGCAGGTCATGGGTCTTGCAACAGGATAATGACCCAAAACACACAGCTAAAAACACCCAAGAATGGCTATGAGCAAAACATTGGACTATTCTAAAGTGGCCTTCTATGAGCCCTGATCTAAATCCTATTGAACATCTGTGGAAGGAGCTGAAACATGCCATCTGGAGAAGGCACCCTTCAAACCTGAGACAACTGGAGCAGTTTGCTCATGAGGAGTGGGCCAAAATACCTGCTGAGAGGTGCAGAAGTCTCACTGACAGTTACAGAAATCATTTGATTGCAGTGACTGCCTCAAAAGGTTGTGCAACAAAATATTAAGTTAAGGGTACCATCATTTTTGTCCAGGTCTGTTTCATGAGTTTGTTTGTTTTTTTAAATACAATTCAAAAGCACTGTCTGATTTTCATTGGTTAATTTTCATAGAATTTTTATTTATTACCATTTTTGTCAGATTCAAGTTATTTCTGTGACCATTGTGGGTTTTTCTTTCATTAACAGAGGGGTACCAACAATTTTGTCCACGTCTGTACATAGGTTTTTATAGTAGTGTTAGTTTTACTTTAAATGGGTAATCCCTTTGTCTGTCATGCATGTGTTTTCTGTCATTTGGTTGTCTACTGTTATGCTGCTGTTACACTGTAATTTCCCAGTTTGGGATCAATAAAGTACATCTATCTATCTATTAGTATTCAGTATTAAGGTGTGTTTAATGTGTCCTAATTGCCTCATGTGTGTTATTAGTGTGTGTTATTAGTATTCATTAGTATTAGGTGTGTTACCTTATTAATATTGATGTGTATCTATCACCTTTGTATCTATTACCTTGGCATTCATTCAGAGAACAGAGTAAGAATTTCATTGCTCAGAAAATGCTGCATTACTTAACTGTGCACATAATAATAAAGCCTTTGAATCTTGAATCTGTTGGACTGTTCTTAGTCTGGCCCTTCACCCAGGACCAGTTCATCTTGGGTGACCCTACCAGAGGCAAATCGCCCTGAACAACATAGCTCCTGGGATCACTAGGGCACGCAAACCCCCCATCACGAAAAAGTGGCAATATTTTGATTTAATTTTGTTTTTATTTATTTTCATTCTAATTTGTAGAAAAGGAGATTTACAAATAAAGTTTGATAGATTGATACTACATGGATAAAGTTCTCTAACTGCATTAACTTAGGTGAAGTAAACATCAAAGATGCTTTGCTACAAGCAGAAACTGCAGAAGCAAAATAGATGAAACACTGGTTTCTCCTCTTAATAGTCCTGGTGGCCGGGTGGTCAGAGTTTCATTAGAGGATCCCTTCTGCATTATCAGCAGGTGCCTCAAGGTCATAGGCATTTTGCCCCTGAACCTGTACGCCTTGTCTGAGTGGGGCAGCAAAGATTAATCTTCACTTGCAGAAGGGTTCCAACTATGGTCTCTTGTGAGCCACAACCACCTTGAACTAGCCTCGGCCACTGAAGCTATGTCCCCAATGGCTTTCCGTAGATGTTAAGGTTCCAGATCCATCTTGCGTAGAAAGCAGTGCAAAGATGAGGCTGGGAACCCACAACAACCAACTTCGACAGGGTATAAAGTAGTGTGCCACCCTTTGATACAAGCCTCATCAACTAGGTCCTGGTATTTTCCTTTCTTGATCTTGTGCGATATGGCCAGCCTCTCCTCCCAAGGCACTGTAAGCTCAGCTGTTACAATGGATTTTGCCCTCTGAGAGAAAAGAATCATGTCCGGGTGGAGTGTGGTTGTTGCTACTTCTTCTGGCAAGACAAGCTTCTTTTTTAAGTCAACGCGCATCTCCCAGTCTGATGCTTTATACAAAATAGAGAAGCAAGTTCTGGCAGTTGTTTTTGCCTTTGGAGACTTATTTCCTGGCCTTTGAAAGCTGATGAGCCAAGAGCCGAGATTGTGGTGCCTGATGGTTATTGGCTCTAATCTTTTGGAATTCTGTCCATTTTGCAATTTCTGTAAGGACTTTATCGTTTCTCCACCGGTAACACCCCTCTCCAAGTACTACAGAGCACCCAGTCAAAATGTGGTTCAAAGTGCAAGGGATCATGCCGCACAACTTACAAGATGGATCCTCATCTTTGTATCAAAGTTTCAAGTTGCTTGGCATTGGTACAAGGTCAGTCACTGCACAGAGAAGAAAAGTCAACTTGCCCTGGTCCATGCCCCAAATATCATTCCAGGACAGTGATTGTTCGAGTGCCTGGTTCCACTGCACGCACTGCAGAGGCGAGCCCTGCAGCTTTAACACAGCAGGCCTCTTCCATTGCCTCTCTGATCCTCTGTAGTTACAAGTCTTCTCCTGCTTTTGGTGTCAGTTTTGCTCCACCTTTTGGCGTTGTAATTTCTAAGTCCGAGTTATCCCTGACAAACTACACCGCCATTTTGTCATGTCTCCAGTATGCTTCAGCTTCCCTGACAGCTTCCTGAGGTCTCCATTTCCTATCGCATTTAATGACTGTGTTGGAATGTCTGACTTTCTTGTCGTCAGAATAGAGCAAAGAACAGACAGATCCTGCCTTAGTGGCCTTGAACTCCTCCACCACTGATGAGATTGGTAAGTGAAGCTTGAAAGCCTTGCTGTAGAGGTTGACTGAAGCGAAGGATGGAGGAACTCCTAGCCATCTACGGATAAATTTGCTACAGAGTCTCTCCATTGCTTCTACTTTGGTGACAGTAAAATCGTATAGCAGGAATGGCCACTGCAGTCTGGGTATGATACCATACTGAAAGCACCATACCTTAAACCTCCCGAGCAAGTGGCCTCTGTCAATTGTCTTAAGCCAGCTACACAAACTAGCCATGGTCTACTTTAAGTTCCCTCTATCATTTAAGGTACAATCATAGCACTTTCCCGGGCATCGTACTCCCTGTTCTTGAATTGATGGGATTACAGGCCCTTCGATGCTGAAGGTGTTTTCTATCAGTTTTCCTTTCCTAATGCTCAGACTCCTAGATTTTCCTGGATTAAACTGCATTCGTGACCAAGCTGCCATTTTCTCCAATGAGCTTAGGATCAAACGCATTCCTTGTATTGATGAGGTCATTATGGTTATGTCATCCATAAAGGCTCTACAAGTTGGACACCTAGTGCCATCATCTGTTTTTGGGCCTCTGCATTGCATTCCTCCTACCTTCGATAACAACAGCCACGAACAAAGCCAAAGATATTGTGCACCCTGCCATGATGCCTTTTTCGAGTCTCTGCCATTTGGTGGTGAAATCTCCAACAGTGAACCTCATCCTCAGGAAATCCATATGGGACATCACAATCTTGATCACCTCTGATGGTACTTGGTAGTATTCCAATGCTCTGCAGATCAGTTGGTGGGGTACACTTGGGTAAGCTTTGGCAAGGTCTAGCCAGAAAACAGAGAGGGTGGTGTTGTTCTTTTCTGACTCTATAATGACTTGGCTAATCACTGAGATATGCTCCAAACAACCAGAGTATCCGGGATGCCTCCTTTTTGGACACTTGTGTCAACAAACTTGTTGATAAGTAAATATGATGTGACCCGCTTAGCAATGATGGACTAGAATATCTTCCCTTCAACATCTAGGAGGGAAATCTCTCAAAACTGGTCAAGTCCAGATGAGTGTAATTCTTTAGGGACAAAGCAACCCTCAGCAAGTGTCCAAATCCAGGGCTCTTGTTTCTTCTTCCAAAGAACTCGTAAAAGTTTTGCCAGCCTTCTCAGCAAACGGGGACAGTTTTTATAGATTTATTTATATCTGACATTCATTAGGAAACTTTTTCAACACTACTCACATATTTGAGGAATAATTTTCTAAATCATTTTCACAATTGTAACTTTTTTTTTTTTTTTTTTTTTTTTGTTACTTATTTGTACCCGTAGGTAGACTTGGTTTGCAGTCTGGTGACAAGCCACCGGCTGCTGGTCGCTGCGTGCGCGAGCGCCCTAAACCTACATGTTTTTGGTATGCGGGAGGAAACCGGAGAAATCCCGGAGTAAACCCGCGCAACACGGGGAGAACATGCAAACTCCACACAGCTCACTGCACTAACGTACATTTTCTTTAAGTCCGCAGCACCAACTTTACTCTCATCCACTTGGGACTTTTTTCTCCTAAATTGGTGTGTTTTCTCTCTCTCTTTTTAAAACTTTTTTTTTTGTAAATGTATTTGTATATATATTCTTTTAATGTCCGTTTTTCCACTTAAGTGGGTTGGACGAGTCGCTACGGCAGATATCAATGTATCTGTCATAGCCTTATAGTTTTTGAAGCAGAGTTTTTACGCTGGATGCCCTGTCTGATGCAACCCTACCCATTTTATCCGGGCTTGGGACTGGCACAGGGAGTACACTTGGCTTGTGCACCCTCTGTGGCTGGGTAACCAACATTTCCCTCCTCTGTTCCATTATTGCTGAGCACCAGGTCGGATGGCAGGAAATTCCACTTTTATATGGTCTTTGGCATGACCCAGCCGGAATCTGAACCCCGGCCTCCCAGGTGTGGGGTGGGTGCTCTACCAATTAGGCCACCACTCCAGTCCAGTAGGGCTGTGCGATATGACGATATATATCGGATGATGATATAGAAACATCTATCGCTTCATAGAATGCTCTATTGTTTACATTGCAATTAAAATGCCCATACCCCTGTTTATTCAGTAAAGCTCCTCACCACTACTTGTCAGCGTACTAAGTAACCTTAACACCATGTCTAATTATAAAATGGTAAATGATCGTCATTTAAGCTAAGTTGTGCTAACTGAAAACTGTAGCAGACCATCTTTTTTTTGGGGGGGGGGGGGGGTAAATTACTGCTGAGTTTCTTATTTTTCTCTGAAAAATTTTTATTAAAGCTGCAAAAGTGTATGGTGGTGGCACATACACGCAAGATAAATAATAAATAAATTAAAAGTCAAGTAGTGATAATGAATAACATTTAAGTGATGACATGTATTTTATTACATTATCTTTGTGCCTTTGATTTTCAGATCATGACCAATTTGAAATATTTTTACTAAGAAGCAAACAGGTTAAATCAGGCCAGAATGGCAGGCTGCAGATCTGCACTTAAATTTTCATTGATTTAAACTATCAGCTAATTTATATCTTTAGGTGACAGCCATGGGTAATTTTCTCATTTTCAGACATTTTTTTTATGTTATTATTATTTTTTTGCTCTTCTCCTCTGGCTTAGGAAATATTTAACTTATTGACATTTACTTTTTATTCATATATGATTTTGAAGAAAAACCTGAAATTTATGAGAATCATGTCACAATAAAAAATATTTTATAACACTGAAAATTATGAGGGGAAAATGGTACATGTAAAAAAAGAGATGGTCCTTTTTATATGATTATCTAAACTGTAGAATTTACAGAAAACGTATATCGTGATATACATCATTATTGTGATATAAGATGACTTATATCGTGATATGATTTTTTTTTCCCATATCACACAGCCCTACGGGCTGGTATAATTTTTTATAACAAATTTATGAACTTTTTATGCAGATTTGCAACTTTTTTCTCTTGTTTAACGAAACTTGTAGGTCAGCAGTGGATGTGCCCTTTTAGAGACAGACAGATGTACTTTATTGATCCCAAACTGGGAAATTACAGTGTAACAGCAGCATGACAGTAGACAACCAAAATGACAGAAACACACACAGCATAATAGGAAAAGGAACTACCCAGGGAAAGATAGATAGTTTATTTCGAACACAAAAAACTATAACAAAAAACAAGCAAATAGCAAATGCAATAAAGTTACAGTATACACTGTTCGAAAGGGAGAAGGAAGAAGTGAACACTTATTAATTCCAACTCCTCTTTTCCATCGATACACCCATGTGAATTTTATACAAATTACCACCTTTAAGACCCCAAGTAAACAATTTACTGTATTTTTAACAGATCAACATTAACACCCGTCCATTCTAACATACAATGAAGTCCATATATCAAAACCAGTCTCAAACGACACAGATACACACAGTGCTGTCCCACTCATCATTCCATAGTGTCCCATAATGTCCCAGAGTGAACATAATGAATCGTACATATAAATTCTACCCTTCTAACATATATCCTTTCAACAAATGGTGCTTATACCTCTTTTTAAATTGATTTCTGTTTGTACATAGTTTCAGTTCCGGCTCCAGACTGTTCCACAAATCCACCCCACAGACAGATATGCACATACTTTTCTTGGTTGTACGTATCTTGGGTTTTGTAAAGTTTAAGTCTCCTCTCAAATTATGATCATTGTCTCTTTTTTTAAATATTTTTTATACATTAGTTGGGAGTTGATTGTTAATCGCCCTGTACATTACTTGTGCTATCTTAAATTTAACTAAATCGATGAACTTTATGACATGTGACTTCAAGAACAACAAATTGGTATGGTCTCTATATCCTGCATTGTTAATTATCCTTATAGCTCTTTTTTGTGATGTGCATATTGCTTGTAGGTTGGTCTTGTAGGTGTTTCCCCAGACTTCTACACAGTAGTTAAGATAAGGTAAAAACAGTGAATTGTACAATAAGACCAATGATTTATAGTCCAAGATGTGTCTTGTCTTCCCCAGTATGCCTATACATTTAGCTAATTTAGCCCGGGTGTGACTGATGTGAGGTTTCCAGCAGATTTTACTGTCTAGCGTCACCCCCAGAAACTTATTTTCCTGTACTGTTTGCATTCTGGTATCATCTATCGTGACCATTATTTCATGATTTATTTTATAATTTCCAAACAACATAATCTTTGTTTTTTTTAGATTTAGAGATAATTTATTTTTGTTGAACCACTGCATTAATTTTTCCATTTCAGTTGCGACCACCTCTAAAACCTGCTGCAAATTCTCACCAGTGCAAAGGATATTTGTGTCATTCGCAAACAAAATAAATTTCAGAATTTTTGATACTTGGCATATGTCATTTATATACAAGATAAAGAGTTTGGGTCCCAAAACTGACCCCTGGGGCACACCACAAGTGATGTCCATGCAGGGTGATTTGTGCTCTTCAATTTGTACAAATTGTTGTCTGTTACTTAAATAACTTTCCACCCAACTCAGTCCTACCCCTCTTATCCCATACCTTTCCAGTTTCCTTAGTAGTATTCTGTGGTCAATGGTGTCAAAAGCTTTCTTTAAGTCTATAAATACTCCTGCAGCAACCTTTTTTTTGTCTATACAACTAGTAATTTCTTCTATAAGTTCGATCAGTGCCAAAGATGTAGATTTATCTGCTCTAAAACCATACTGGCTATCTGTAAGGAGGTTGTGTTTTTCAATGAAATCATCCAGTCTCTTGGTGAAGATTTTTTCAAGTATTTTGGAGAATTGTGAGAGTAAAGAGACTGGCCTGTCATTTGTGAAGCGATGACTGTCTCCTGTTTTGTAAAGAGGTGTTACTTTTGCTATTTTCATTTTGTCTGGAAATGTACCAGTTTGAAATGACAGGTTACAGATGTGGGTGAGTGGCTTAACAATTCCCTCAATTACTTTTTTCACTATTGTCATGTCAATTTCATTCCAGTCCGTTGATTTTTTGTTCTTAAATTTACTCACAGTCTCGATAATTTCCTTTTTAGTAACTGCACCCAAAAAGATAGTGTTTGGGTTTCTATCCTCTATTTCATTCACAGACCCACTGTGGTTTGTTTCTGGAGTCACTATTGATTTTGCTAATTCAGGACCAACGTTTACAAAAAATTTATTGAAACCACTGACCACATCTTCCATATTATTAATCAAACTGTCGTTTTCGATAAAATATTCTGGATAATTTGCATACTTAGGACGATTACTAATAATCCCCTTGAGTACTTGCCATGTTCCTCTTATGTTATTTTTGTTATCCTCTAGTATTCTGTTGTAATATTCTTTCTTACAGGTCCTCATTATAGTGGTAAGCTTATTTTTATATCTTTTATATTTGACCTCAGCTTCCACTGTTCTGCATTTAATGAATTGTTTATATAATGTATTCTTTTTACATGCATTTATTAACCCCTTGGTGATCCAAGGAATATTTTTTTTTGCTGTCTGTCACTGTATTGTTTTATAGGACAGTATTTATTGTACAATGATTGAAATATTTGTAAGAATTTATCATATGCTCTATTTATGTCATTTTCATCATAAACTATCTTCCAATCTTTTATTAATAATTCCTTTGTCAGTAAATACATTGATTCTTCGGTTCTTGTTCTTTTATATTTAATATTTTTGGTATACTTTTTCTTCCTATAATCACATTGATAGACAACAAAAATCGGCAGGTGGTCGCTGATATCATTCAATAAAAGCCCACTCCTGATATTATTTTCCATAATGTTTGTGAAAATGTTATCTATTAGTGTGGCACTGTGCGACGTGATTCTGCTAGGTCCTGTAATTGTTGGATGTAAGCCCATGCTGTACATTGTGTTGATAAATTCTTCTGTCAAACTATGTTGTTTTGAGTTCATCAGATCTATATTGAAATCCCCACAGATGAACATAACTTTATGAGTTAGTGTTGCGTACATTTTTTCCATTCAGTCCTTAAATAAGTCAATGTTTGATCCAGGTGTTCTATATACAGTACATAGCTCACTACTACATTCTTCACATTGTCCAGACAGATTTCTATTGTAATACATTCAAATAAATCATCCACAGTTACTGACAGACTTTCAACAACCTTGTATTTCAAGCTCTTGTCAACATAAATTGCAACTCCTCCTCCTTTTTTCACTTTTCTATTTATATAATTTAATTCATAGCCATCCATGGTAAAATCCACTCCTTTCTCTTCACTGAGCCACGTCTCTGATATTGCCACAATATTGAATGGCTCTTTAAACTGATGTAAATAATCTTTAATGTTATTAAAGTTTGCATAGAGACTCCTGCTGTTGAAGTGGATCATAGAAATATTGAAATCAGTTGTGATCATTGTGTTGAACTGTTCATCTGTGTAATAATTACAGTCATTATTGATTGTGTTAAAAAGATTATTATCAGGGTCTATGTCATATTCTACGTCCTGTGGGTTGTACTCTGTGTATTCAAAAACTTTCAGTTCCTGTTGTTCCCGTTTGTTGATTTTTTGATTCATGCTGTAGAATGTTTTGTTGCAGATGAGTAAAATCCTTCAGTGTCCTATATTTGTCTGAATTGTTGCTGTGCCTCCAGATCGTATTTGTCCAGTTCCATAATATTACGGATGTTAATGACCTTGGCTTCTTCAGGCGATCCGTTTAATTTGATGAATATTTTACAGTTTGATGTCCAGGTGTTTTGAATTTTTTTCTGCTTTTTCATGTATCTTGCTTTCCTGGCTATTTCTGCATTCTCTTTCGTGAGGTGCTCGTTTATGTAGATGTTGGTTCCTTTCAGCTTCTTACCTTGTTTCATTAGTGCCGTCTTGTGTTTTCTGTTTACAAACCTCATGATCACAGCAGGTTTGTCGCCGTTTTTCCTGGGCAGAGGGTGGCAGGACTCGATGTTGGAGCAGTCCAGCTGGATTCCTTTTGACTGCATGAAGGCCGTCACCTGTTGCTCAGCGGATTCCTCATCCAGCTGACTTCCACTGCTGTCTGCGGCCACTGCTCTCGCGTATGATCGGGGTTTGATGTGGAGCCCCGTGATGATCACGTTGTTTGCCCGAATGTTCTGGTCCATCTCAGCCAATCTGCTTTCCAGATACGCCAGCCTCCTGTCTTTCTCAGCATTCTGGCTGCGCAGCGCTTTAATTTCCTCCACGAGGTCCAGTATACCTCTTTGTTGTGATTTTAGAGCAGACATTTCTTCTGCCAAGAAATCCAGCGCTTTTTTTTATCTCATCTTCATTTGGCAGAGCTCTCTTTGGACCCATTATTCCGGCCGATGATCGCTGATTTGGATAGTTCGAAAAAAAAAAAAACGCACATGGGAGTAATCCCTTTGTTATCCCTGAGCACGAGGTGCGGGGGGGCGGGGGGCGCGGGGCCGCTTCACAAGCTTCACCAGCTACTACTGGCAAATTCCTCTTTACTCCTCACGAGCAGGTTCACTCCCCAGCGGCAGCAACAAAAAAAGCTCAAAACGCCAGCTCCAAACTGCGTTCTAACTGCGTTTAACTGCCTTTTAAACAGTCATGAACAGGGAGCTCTTACCTGTGCGTCCTCACTCATCCTCACCCGGAACCGGAAGTGAAAGTAAAACTATCTAGATAACTTTATATACCACATCACAGATGACGACCCATCTGGATTCATAAATTGTACTTGCTGTAAAATGCAGCACTATCAGGTGCAAGGTGAAATGTGAGGTACTAATTACACTTTAAGGTGCAGTATGGCAGCATAGTTATGACCAGAATTCAATATCAGAGTGAGTTATTGTACAGTGAAATGGTATGTGGGAGGAAAGATTTCCTGTGCCCAACCATTTGGCTGCAAAACTGTAGCAGTGTGCTGGAGAAAGTGCTCTACTATCTGTCCAGTGTGTGGTGGAGGGGGGGTCAGGATTGTCCGTGATGGATAACAGTTTCTTCAGTGTCCTCCTCTCCACCACAGTCTCAAAGGTCTCCAGCCTGAGACCCCAACAGACAGCAGCAAAGAAGATGGTGCTGGCGACAGTCGCCTGGCAGAAAAGCTCCAGCATCCAGTTGCACACATTGAAGGATCTCAGCTGCCTCAGAAAGTAGAGTCTGCTCATCCTCTTCTTGTACACAGCATCGGTGTTAGATTTCCAGTCCAGTCCATTGCTGATCATAACACCCAGGTATTTGTAGTCCTCCACTACCTCCACATCGCCCCCCAATTCACAATGGCTGTGAAGGCGTCCTCTTCTTCCTGAAGTCAATCACCATCTCTCTGGTCTTGCTGACATTCAGCCTCAGGTGATTCTGCTCGGTCCACTCCACAAATCTGTCTACCAGTGCCCTGCACTCCCTCTCCTCTCCGCCTCTTATACACCCAACAACAGCCAAGTCATCAGAGAATTTCTGCAGGTGGCATGACTTGGTGTTGTACTGAAAGTCAGTGATGTATAAAGTGAAGAGAAAAGGAGAAAGCACAGTCCCCTGTGGAGCTCCCATATCACTAACCACCACATACTCACTTAGTACTGTGCATGTACTTACCTTTGTAAGTACATGCACAAGGTAAGTACATGCAAGGTAAGGTAAGTACATGGTAAGTACCATGGTAAGCTAAGTACAAGGTAAGGTAAGTACCTTTATATAAAGGTAAATACATGTAAGTTGAATGTTATGTCATCATTGTTCAACATTCAGCGAATTTCAAGACATAAAAAAGAATTTTGCATCAAATAAAGCGAAAATACCAGTACATGTAAACAAAAACGTATTGATTCCGCCAGTGTTACGTAGTGTCCGTAGAATTGACCAAGTGCATTCTGGGTAGGGTAGGAACCGTTAGTTCGCTGAGATCACGTCAACGTAGGAGACATCGTCACAAAGCAGCTGCATTTTAAACTGTAATAGTCGTTCTCACAACCGCCATGGAGAAAAGGTAAACCACGGAATAGGGTTTTATCGTTTTCCAGCATGGAAGAAGAACAGAACAGCTCACGTTACGGATGTAACTAAGAGGCGACACCTGGCCTGGATTGCAGCAGTCAGAAGAACCAACATAACTTTCAAACACGCACCTGAATCGATGGTGGTGTGCTCAAAGCATTTTCATAAAGGTACGTTATGATTTATTGTGTATGTCTGTTGTTAAAACTTGCTTGTGTTGTGGTTAAGACTTGCTTGATCATAGCTTTTACCCTACATCAACAGTACTAAGCTAAACAGAGCTAAGCTAAAGAAAGACTCCGATATCAGAGTAACTAGAGAAAGTTACCACTCACACACCTGTGTGAGCGGGTTTAATTTGTTCTACACCAAAGTATTTTCTTACCGTTTCCTTTGCTTTAACAGCAGAGCAGCTAATGAAATGCTAGACTGTGATCCTGACTGGGCACCTTCTCTAAACCTTGGGCATGCAGAGCTTCCAGCTGCCACTCCTGACAGGTTTAACCACTTAATGCAGAAGGATGAGATTATGACAAAAAGAATCGGCAGGGCATGCAAGTGACCCCCCAACACAGACCCCCAACATCACTGGCCCCGTGACTGAGATGGATAATGTAGCTCCTTCAGGTAGTCTTTTTTTTTACCTATGTTTTTCTTTCTAAAATGTGTCTTGGGATTCATTTTGATTACAAAATATATTAACTACAGCTGTTTATTGTCCTGATCACCAACAGATGACACCACACCTCTGGCTGAGGTGGAGGAGACGACATCTGATGAAGCAGCACAGATCTGTCAGGCTGATGATGCTCCAGAGGAAAATGCACAAGAACTACAGAACTGCAGCATGTGTCACCTTAGGTTTAAAGAAATTTTACTCTTGCAAGAGGAGAACAGAAAGTTAAAGGAAGAGCTCTCCAGAAAGACCCTGGATGAGAATTTCCTCAAAGATAATGACTCAAAGGTGAAATACTACACTGGGCTTCCATCTTTCAGTTTAATGGCTCTGCTGATGCAATTTTTTCCCAGCCTCCCAAAGACAGAAAAAATTTCCCAATTTCAAATTCTCCTTTTAACTATGATGCGTTTGCAGATTAATTTGCCTCTTGAACATATTGCACACCTTTTTGACAAAAGCAGACAAACCGCATCCATCCTGTTCTGCGACACCATAAATGTACTCCATGCACACCTCAGCCCTTTGGTGTCCTGGCCAAAGAGACATAGTTTGCAGGCTAGCATGTCACATCAGTACATTGAAATGTTTGGCAATAAGGTCACAGTTTTTATTGACTGCTTTGAACTTTTTAGTTTTAGAATGTAGGCCATGACATGTTTTTGGTGTGGTTTAGCCATTTTGACATCATGTCTTTAACTGTATCAATAATATTGAAGCAGTTAAAGCAGCACCTCTTCAATTTTTCTTATTGCTCAAAGATTTTGCTTTCTTTCCTCTTTTTATATATGTAAATCACACTGAGTTGCCCTTGTGTATGAAATGTGCTGTATAAATACACTTGCTTGCTTTGTAACAATTTTTGGAATAAAGTACACAATGGCTTACAAACTCCAGCTCTTTATTTCAAAGATGCAAAACTGTAACCATAACCATGACACAACACAAGAATATAAATTGACATGCATGAACAACATGTATCATTGTTCACACAACGTTATAGCACATAACTGTCTCATGTTACAGCACTACTCTAATGTGCACGTCGCAAAACCATGGCTGCTGTGGGGTTGGTGCTTCAGAGTCCCACACATCCTAAATGGAACCACTGAATTTCACAGTTTTGGTTCTCACAGGCAACCATGCCATCCAGCTCTTCTGGCTGCCTGCAAGTCCACCACACTTCTGCTGTGTTCTGTGCCTGTCTTTTGGGATTGTGTGTGGGACCTGGCTGTAATGCAGTTTGACGTCTTTTGGGCTTCTGGGTGGGTTTATCAGCTGCAGCTTTCCTCTTTTGTGTTGTAGGGTCTCAGAGTCAGTAAAGTGACGGGCAACAAGCTCAGGTAGGAAAACTTTATAAAAAAAAGTTCTGGGCCACTGGTAAAAGTGTTTGCTCCCACAGGTCAGAATCTGGTGTGACGCGTACAACAACACAACTTTTTGTGGTCCACACAACAAAGTCACAGAAATGTGAGCCTGTCACAAATTTGCATTTGTACCTGCTTGTAGTACTTGTGACTGCTTGAGTTCTAGTCTCCCATCAGAGAGTTTCAGGTAAAAATCCTTGTCTGCACAGGCCTGCAGGATGTTGTTGCGGTGCTTATATGGGATTTTATTTCCACACAGCCTTTTTCACAACAGGTGCAGGACACAAGTGCATCAGGGGTTGCACCAACTTCAGGAAAGGAGGGGTTGATTATAAAATATTATAAGCACACTTTCACATGTATATTGGGTGCATAATTCAATTTACGGCATGCACTTATTTCATTTAGTAAATACTTGTAATCAAGACAAGAAATTTAAAAAAAACACCTTTGTGAGCACAACTGTCTTCAAGTCTACCTTGTATATCTACAAGTCATGCACCCATCCGTCTGTGAACTGCACTTCTCCAATTATGAATGAATGAATGAATGAATGAATTTTATTTATTTTGGATAGTACATTACAGGTTAAAAGAAACTGTATAATATAACAACAAGGTCAAATTAGACAAAGACTCCTCCTACTATACAATTCCACGTGAGTTATCCGAAATGGGTGATGGCTGAAGCCGCAGCTTATATTGCCCACCCATATTCCAGCCAAGAATTCAAAGGAGAAAAAAAGAGAAAACAAGACAAGAGCGATTACAATTTAAAACAAGGCTAAGACAAAATGTGACTGAGAGAAAAAGAAAACTGAGCTAGTCTAAGTTAAGCGGTTACTATTCAAAAACAAATCTAAGACATAGTGTCACAGAGAAAAAAAGAAAAACTAAGCTACAACACAACACAGGCTGGAAATGACAATCCTTATGTGAGTTTACATGTCGTCTTGTAAATATGTTTGGAGTATTTCTTCCTTTAGTTTTTGTTTAAATTGTCCAAGCTTTGTACATGATTTTAATTCAGGTCCAAAATCGTTCCATAATCTGACTCCTTGCACTGAAATACAGTGTTGCTTGGTGGTTGTTCTCACTGTAGGCTTTTGAAATATACATGTTCCTCTGAAGTGATATCGTTTCTCCCTTGTTTGGAACAACTTTTGGATATTTGCGGGCAGTGATAGATTCTTCACTTTGAACATTATTATTGCGGTTTTAAAGTCAATCAGATCTTTCAACTTGAGAGTTTTTTGTTTAAGAAAAAGTGGGTTTGTTGGTTCCCTGTAAGCTGCTTTGTTGATTATTCTAATAGCTCTCTTTTGAAGCATAAAGAGTGGATATATGTTTGTTTTATATGTATTTCCCCATACTTCATTACAATATGTCATGTATGGGAGTATTAATGAATGATACAAGGTGTATAGTGTGGGTTGATTCAGCAAATTTTTCACTCTGTGTAATATTGCAATTGATTTGGATACTTTACCTTTTATATAATTAATATGTGGCTTCCAACACAGTTTGTTATCAATTATTACTCCAAGGAATTTAGTTTCGGATACCCTTTCAATCTCTACACCATTTACACTGAGTTTGGGTACTGGGTAGTTGTGATGGTTGTTAAAGACTATAAATTTTGTCTTGCTTAAATTGAGCGTTAATTTGTTTGAATCAAACCACAGTTTCAGCTTTCCTAATTCCTTTCCGAGTGTATCCAGAAGTTGTTCCAAATTGTTTCCACTGCATAGCAGATTAGTGTCATCGGCAAACAATATTAAGTCCATTTTTTCTGAAACTTTACATATATCATTTATATACATATTGAATAATAATGGTCCCAAAACTGAACCCTGTGGGACTCCACAGGTGACCTTCAGTAACTCTGAGTTTTTGCTGTTAACACATGCAAACTGATATCTATTCTTTAAGTAACTACTTAACCAGGACAGTGCTACCCCTCTAATACCACAATTTTGTAGTTTCTTTAATAATAGATTGTGATCTACTGTATCAAATGCTTTTTTAAGATCCAGGAATACTCCAACTGAATACTCTTTATTTTCAATGGCTGTTGATATTTTTTCTGTAAATTCCATTAAGGCATATGCTGTTGTCCTTTTGTGTCTGAACCCATATTGCTGCTCACACAATAAATCATTCTTCAGTATGAAGTTGTCAATTCTCTCATAGAATATTTTTTCAAGTATCTTGGAAAATTGCGGTAATAGTGAAATTGGTCTGTAGTTGGAGAGTTCCCCTCTGTCGCCTGTCTTGTAAATCGGAATTACTTTAGCTATTTTCATTGCATTGGGAAATATACCTGATTGGAGAGACAGGTTACAGATATACGTCAGTGGTTTCACTATGCATTCGATAACAGTTTTGACTAGTAGCATGTCAATACCATCGCAGTCAGTAGATGTTTTACTTTTGAACGATTTAACAATTTCAATGACCTCTCTTTCGTCTGTGTTCTTTATGAAGATGGTGTCTTTTACAGCAGTGTTATTGCATATTGAATCACCTGTTGGCACCGTAGTGGGTATTTCTCGGGCCAGTTTAGGTCCAATGTTAACAAAAAAATTATTAAATTCATCTGCAGGTGAAGCTATATTCACATTCGGAGTCGATTTATTATTTTTTGGAATATTAGTTGGGTAGCTAGTATTTCTGCTTTTATTTCCAAGGATACTGTTGATTATTGTCCATGTATTTTTAATATTGTCTTTGTTTTTTTCCAGTTCTTTACTGTAATAGTCTCTTTTACTGCATCTTATTATATATGTTAACTTATTTTTGTATGTTTTATACCGTTGCTCTGCTTCTTTTGTCCTTTTCTTTATGAAAGCTTTATATAATAAATTTTTCTTTTTACACGCCTTTTGTAGTCCTTTGGTTAACCATGGTTTGTCAGCAAATTTGTGTTTAAGCTTTTTTTTAACTAATGGGCAGTTTTTTTCATAAAGAGTGGTTACAGTGTTTATAAATGTGTCATAGGCTTCATTTACATCTGATACATAGACTTCTGTCCAGTCTTGCTTCAGCAAGTCCTCTTTAAAAGAACTGATTGCGTTTGGTGATTTGTGTCTGAACGATTTTGAGATTTTTTCTGGGTTGGGCCCCGTGTGGCCATGGATAAGTGCAAAGATTGGCAAGTGGTCGCTTATATCATTTATCAATAATCCACTTTCTATTTTCTTGTCGAGAACATTGACAAACAGGTTGTCAATAAGTGTAGCAGAGTGAGCTGTGATTCTACTGGGATGTGTTATTGTGGGATATAGACTCATGCTGTACATAGAGTTCATGAACTCTGTAACTACATTTTGTTGATGTGGATTAAGTAGATCAATATTGAAATCTCCACAAATTGCTACCATTTTCTTACTAGTAATATTATTGTACAGCTCGACTAATTTATCTCTGAATGTCTCAATGCAAGTTCCCGGCGTTCTGTATATGCAGCTTATGATTAGATTTTTTGTTTTGTCTAGGTCAATCTCAACAGTAACACATTCCAAAATCCCTGGTAGTGCTGAGGACATTTCATTTACAAGCTTACATCTATATAGGTCATCAATATACAGTGCAACACCACCACCCTTTTTTTGAGATCTGTTAATGTTAAACATCTGATATCCCTCTATTGCCATAAGGGGAGCCTGGTCTTCATTAAGCCAGGTTTCAGAGACTGCTATAGCTGTGAATTTTCTGTTTAGCTGTTTTAAATAGTCCTGAATCTGTGAGAAGTTTTTGTTAAGACTTCTGCTATTGAAGTGTATTATTGACAGTTTACCATCTAATTGCACTTGACTTTTGAATTGCTTTTCAGTGTAATATTCACAGTGATTATGAATATTATTGAAAAAGTGGTTATCAGGATCAATATCATTCTCCATCTCTTGTGGTTTATGTTCAGCATAGTGGCATATTTTTAGAGTTTGAGTTTCCTCACTCTGTGTTTCATAGTCAGTGTTCATTTGTATTTGTATTATGTATTATGTATTTGTATTATGGCAACATGTGGCCATAATTCAAAAAGTTGACCTGATTGAGCAAAACCAATGTGATTTTTGCATTCAGCACATCAAAACTGTCCTAAATCAGCTAAAAAAAAAAACTTTGACAATAAATTTGATGTTGACCAGTGTAATCTGCCTTTTTGCTACCATTTTCCGGGGGGGGGGGGGGGGGGGTTTCCACAGGGAAATTACCATTAAAAGCACACAGCCGTGATCACTGATATGGAAGTAATACACACACACATTTTCGATATATGTGCAGATTGGATCCTGGGGTCCACTTGGGGTGCTCGCTTGGTCAGGGGTCCACTTAACGTGTATCCCACGCGGACACAGGAGGAGGCTAACGTTAGCTTAGCATCATGGAGTATATAAGGGAGTAACAGGAAGTAAACTTACCTTCTCTCCTTGGATCCATTTCAGATTTTAAATCCACATCAGTCGAGTCTCGGTGTCGGTCCACCTCTGCTCTGTCCACAGAACCGGACTTTGACGGAGATTCTGGATCCTACTGCCGTTCAACGGGATAACCGGAAGTATCATATAGCTAGATATCCGGTAGGAGTTTCAATGTAAAATTCAAAACCGAAAAAAACAAAAAAAACAAAAAACTTGCCTAATAAGATTAGCCTGCGGCGGAATGAAAAATAAGGCAGCGAAGTGAGGGTTTTAAATAGGTTTATTATCATACCGCCGTCACGGAGCTCGCCCCATGGGCGAGCCCGGAGGCTCTCCAGCAAAGTGTGCAGATGAGCAGTTGTCAGAGTGAGAGAGAGAGTGAACATGGATTTCAGCCTGCTTATATACTCAGTTACAGACAATACATGAAAGGCATGGTATCATCAAAGAGACTGCAGACAGGCATGGGACATTTGCATTTGAGAGAGACACATAACAATAATGAGATTGCTGGCCGTAATTCGCCTCCGCTCCGGAGCTGTAGAACAAAAGAGGTTACAAGGCACATCTACATATTGTTATCAGTCGATCACAGTAAGGGCAGGATGCATGAACACAATGCATGAATGGCACATTAACATCACAGTACAGAGCCAGAAAAAGCCAGGAGAAGCGGGGCTGCCTGTTGACATTAATACACACATTTCACTGTTCTGTTAATCGCTCTAGTCGAGCGCTGTGCCTGCCCCAGTCTGTTGTGGGGGTGACGCCACACTCCCCCCCCCAGAGGGCTCGGCAGGCGGCCGAGGCCTCGATAGTCCGGCTTTGGCAGCGAGCAGGGAAAGCTCTGTGCAGGCGGAGGTGGAGGGGGGTGGGGGGTAGTAAATGCTGGCCGGGGACGGTGAAATCGTCTGAGCCACGCAAAAATTGCTTGTGGGTCCGCTATGTTGAGGGGCTGTCCCGTTGAACGTGCGGAGATCCACAAGAAGAAAAATTAGTCACTGACTCCTCTCGCGATTAAGTCCTGCAAGGATTAATAGCGGCCGTGAAGAAAAAGGAAGCGGCGAGGATAAACAGCGGCCATGAAGAAAAACAGGGGCGGCTGTAAGAAAAAAAACAAAAGCAAAGGGACTTGGCGTGTTGACTTTAGGTGCGGGCACAACCTTAAAGCCTTCAGAGACCGCAGACTGCTGAATTCCCGTTGTGCGCCATGGCTAAGACCATAAAATCCAGTGAGCAAGCTGCGTGCATGTCTCAGGTGTACGAGCAAGCCTGAAGGGCCAGTGTGCAGCGGCGAAGGAGGAAGGCGGTCAGTGGAGCCGTATGTGTCCCGTGCGTGGTGCGCCGTCCTCGTAACTCCCCGGTGCGTGTGCCGGGGTTCTGTGCGTGGGTGGGCCTGCTGGAGAGGAAGAGCCAGGGTCAGGGAGCTTAATCATCCCTGTTGTAGTTGTTGTAGATGGGTCATGGTGCGTTCAGGTCCACGTGTTCTCCGTCGGCCGTGGAGGTTGCCGTAGTGGAGAAAGAACGAGGTGTGTGCGCTCTCGTAAGGAGACACAGAATCGTGTGTCAGAAGCTGTGAGAGCGGCCGGTCCAAGCGTGGATGTGCCGATCTAGGCGTGCAGATCTCACCATGAAATGTTCCTCAGCTTTCCCGGTCGTGGGTGGTCTCCGGAGAGTTTCGCCTGGAAACTCTGCGTCGAAATCTCCCTGAAGCAGAAGGGAGGGCAGATCAGTCAGGCTGTCGGAGAATCACCGCCGGGTG
This sequence comes from Pholidichthys leucotaenia, assembly GCA_020510985.1. Taxonomy (NCBI): domain Eukaryota; kingdom Metazoa; phylum Chordata; class Actinopteri; order Cichliformes; family Pholidichthyidae; genus Pholidichthys; species Pholidichthys leucotaenia. The sequence goes on along the minus strand of CM035841.1, from coordinate 38,313,167 downwards.
CTGCGTTCGTTGCCATCAGGACACCAGTGTGGCTGTCCATACCAGAAGGTTGCGTTGCACAAAGCGTGTGCATTCCCGGGGTCACCAGTGCGGCGGATGATAAAATAAGGCAGGGCGAAACTCGCCCCTGCGCTGTGAGTGCGCGCAGGAGCGAGCCCTGTGCCTCTAGTCCGCAAGCAGGTGAAGTGGAAGAGTGAGAGAGGGAGTGAACATGGATTTCAGCCTGCTTATATACTCAGTTACAAACAATACATGAAAGGCATGGTATCATCAAAGAGACTGCAGACAGGCATGGGACATTTGCATTTGAGAGAGACACATAACAATAATGAGATTACTGGCCGTAATTCGCCTCCGCTCCGGAGCTGTAGAACAAAAGAGGTTACAAGGCACATCTACATATTGTTATTAGTCTATAGATCACAGTAAGGGCAGGATGCATGAACACAATGCATGAATGGCACATTAACATCACAGTACAGAGCCGGAAAAAGCCAGGAGAAGCGGGGCTGCCTGTTGACATTAATACACACATTTCACTGTTCTGTTAATCGCTCTAGTCGAGCGCTGTGCCTGCCCCAGTCTGTTGTGGGGGTGATGCCACAAGCCTTTATTAGTCCCACAGTGGGGAAATTCCAGGATTAAAGCAGCACAGCGATGGCAGCACTCAGAGCAATAACTAATAAGATAATAAGAACTGGTTAGCCAAAACAGTAAATAAATATACATATTACAGAGATACAGAGGTACAGAGATACACATAGAGTGTTGTTTTGGAGTTTGAGGCAATTGTTTGTGGTGATGGCTCTGCCTTTCCGGTTCTACCGGTGGGTATATGAGGGCAGCGGGCACAAGGGGTGGTCTCTTGGCCACCTCTCTGCCTGGCAGATGCGCCTGTACTCTGTGAGGTCCCTGTTGATAAGCCTCTGTTCAGTTTTTCACCTTGCCTCGTCCTTTTCTTCAATCTTCAATCAATCTTTATTTTGGATAGATTAAAAGTACAGATTAAAAGAAACAGAATAATATAACAAAGGGGGAAAGAAAATCCAACAAGGTCAAATTAGACAATAACTCCTCTGATTATACAGTTCGACATAAGTTATCCGAAATGGGTGATGGCTGAAGCTGCAGCTTACATTGCCCACCCATATTCCATCCAAGAATTCAAAAGAAAAACAAAACAAGAGCAATTACAATTCAGAACAAAGCTAAGACAAAATATGACAAAAAGAAACTAAGCAACAGCACAACGCAGACTGGATATGACAATCCTTATGTGATTTTATATGTCATTGTAGGAACCATGAAATGAAGAGACTGAATGATTTTTCAGTATTGGTTTATTTCATCTCAAGTCCTACAGCTCCTCTCTCAATCAGGGAATGAAGAGATCGAGCTGTGATAAACCACATACCTTTATACTCTTACATCAGACACAAATCACATTCACATCAAACACAGAATTCCATTCACATTTAATCCTCCCATTGTCCTCTCGGCTTCTCTGTCTGACCCCAGGAGTCAGACAGCCTCTTCAGGTCCACTCTCAGATCTTCTCACTTCTTCTCCAGTCCGCAGGGGGTCCAGACTCAATGTCCGTTTGAGGCGTGATGTCAATACACACTGCGAGCTCAAAGTTCCCTCATGTCTGGGTCTCTGCCAAGGAATATGTGAGCTACATAATGTTACGCCACATCACTCCCCCTGAAACGCCTAAGAACGGACATACACCAACATTACTCTAACTGTTATACACCTTATGTCAATAATGGACAGTCATACACACTATGTCAAGAATGGACACACACACACCGACTTCATGTCAATAATGGGCAGTCATACACATTACACCCTTACATCACCCCCCCCTTTGCAGGATCTACAGCACAATTTACACGGGTTGATCAAAATACACATCGCTCTGCCTGTTGCTTAGGCTTCAATCTCCTCCCGAATCTGCTGAACGCAGGCTTCGCAGCCTGTGTTGTGCCGTCCTGCGGTGCGCCTGTGGAATGAGGGGGAGAAGGGTTATTTACCCCCTGCTGGGGAACTAGGGGCTGTTCCTTGGGAAGCCTGCCGCGTCGAGGCACCCCCGCCGGCCGTACAGGTTCGTCATGTAACACAAAAGCAGGCTTTAATCTGTCAACACTGATTGTCTCTTTCCTGCCCCCCAAGTCCAGCACAAAATATTTCTCCCCGGTTTCCAGCACTCGGAACGGACCATCGTAAGGTGGGCGGAGGCTGTGATGCTGGGCATCGTGCCTGACAAAAACAAACTCTGCGTTTTGTAAAGCCTTGGGAACAAAAACCCGCGGAAAAGTGTGATGAGCGGGGCCTGGGAGCATTTCTGCCCCCGTGCCGCGTAGAGGTCCCCGCACCAGGGGGCGCTCGGGTGCTGCATGGGCTGGCAGGAATTCTCCTGGCAGCCTGAGAGGTTGAGTAAAAACTAATTCAGCAGGTGAGGCATCTAAATCCTCTTTGGGTGCCGAACGCAACCCCAATAAAACCCATGGTAGTTTGTTTACCCAATCTGTATCCGTGAGCGACGCTCTGAGGGCTGCCTTCAACGATCTGTGAAAACGCTCGCATAAACCGTTGGCCTGTGGGTGATAAGCGGTGGTACGATGGGCTGTTGCCCCTAAGCCGCTGGCCATGGCTGACCACAGCTCTGAAACGAACTGCGGACTCCTATCGGACGTAATGTCCGACGGGACTCCGAACCGCGCTACCCAGGCTGTTAAAAAAACGCGAGTCACCTCTGCTGCTGTGGTAGACTGCAATGGGACCACTTCCGGCCAACGTGTGGTCCGGTCCACCATTGTCAGGAGATGTCTCCTGACAATGGTCAGGAGACTTTCTTTTTCTCTCAGTCATATTTTGTCTTAGCCTTGTTTTAAATTGTAATCGCTCTTGTCTTGTTTTCTCTTTTTTCTCCTTTGAATTCTTGGATGGAATATGGGTGGGCAATATAAGCTGCGGCTTCAGCCATCACCCATTTCGGATAACTCACGTGGAATTGTATAGTAGAAGGAGTCTTTGTCTAATTTGACCTTGTTGTTATATTATACAGTTTCTTTTAACCTGTAATGTACTATCCGAAATAAATTCATTCAAATTCAAAATTCATTCAAATGTGTGAACCCCTGCGAGGGCGGCAGGGGTCCCACTAGATCTACGTGTACATGATCAAACCTCTTAGCCGGGATGTGGAAAGGTTCTAAAGGAGCTTTTGTGTGCCTGTGAACTTTGGCCCGCTGGCAGGACATGCAGGCTCTCGCCCACTCTTTCACGTGCTTGCGCAGGCTCGGCCAAACAAACTTCTCCGCTACCATTTTCACCGAAGTGCGTACTCCCGGGTGTGCTAGGGAATGCACCGCGTCAAAAACACGACGGCGCCACGTGGCCGGTACCACTGGGCGAGGTCGCCCGGTGGATACATCGCAAATAAGTGGGGGTGAACCGGTTTGTAAACTTACATTCTCCAGCCTTAACCCTGTTGGTCCAGACAGGAGCGCGCGCACGTCTGTGTCTTCGCCCTGCTCTGCTGCCATGGCCGCGTAATCTATCCCTACGTGCACTGGAGCCGCGTGCGCGTCCGCGCTGTTGCCGCGCTCCGCGTCTGCGGCGCTACAGCCCCCATCCGCGCGGACAGGCGCTGTTACCGCTCGCGAGAGGCAGTCCGCCACCACATTAAATTTACCGGCTACGTGCTGTATATCGGTGGTGAATTCTGAAATTGCGGCCAGCTGCCTCTGCTGTCGGCCTGACCATGGTTCTGAGATTTTGGACATTGCAAAGGTTAGCGGTTTGTGGTCGACAAACGCGGTGAAACGCTGCCCTTCCAACCAGAACTGAAAATAGCGAATGGCCAGGTGGAACGCTAGCAGTTTCCTGTCAAACGCGCTATATTTTCGCTCAGCATCGCGTAGGGACCTGCTAAAAAAAGCGAGTGGCTGCCAAGCCCCGGCGACTTGCTGTTCTACCACGGCTCCTATGGCCACATCTGACGCGTCTGTGGTTAGCGCTATTCGGGCTGCCAGGTCTGGGTGAGCCAGCAGTGCTGCATTCGCTAGTGCTTTCTTAACCTCAGTGAATGTGCGCTCCCGCTCCGGGGGCCACTCAACCGCATTGGAGGGCTTCTGTTTTTTTAGCGCGGCGTACAACGGTTGCATGAGCTGCGCCGCGTGAGGTATGAAACGGTTGTAAAAATTTACCATACCTAAAAATTCTTGCAACGCTTTCACCGTTTGTGGTTGGGGAAACTCAGCCACTGCGTGTACTTTGGAGGGCAGCGGAACTGCACCCTCTGGGGAGACGCGGTGCCCTAAAAAATCGATCTGTGCTGCGCCAAAGAGGCACTTGGCTGGGTTGATTATCAACCCGTGCACTCCCAACCTCTGAAAAACAGTTCTGAGGTGACTTTCGTGTTCCTCCTCAGAGGCGCTGGCGACCAAAATATCATCTAAGTAGACAAAAACAAAAGAGAGGTCGCGCAAAACGGCATCCATCATGCGTTGGAAGGTTTGTGCAGCGCCTTTAAGGCCAAAAGGCATGCGTAAAAATTCAAAAAACCCGAAAGGGGTTATTATCGCTGTCTTGGGAATGTCCTCTGGTCGGACCGGGACCTGATGATAACCACGGACCAGGTCTAATTTAGAAAAAATTCGCGCCTTGGCCAAATGCACCGAAAAATCTTGGATATGCAGAATTGGGTAGCGGTCCTGCGCTGTGGCATTGTTTAACCTGCGATAATCGCCGCACGGTCTCCACGAGTCGTCCGCCTTAGGGACCATGTGGAGGGGGGAAGCCGAAGCGGACTTCGAGCGGCAAATTATGCCCAACCTTTCCAGGTTGGCAAACTCCTCACGCGCAATGGAGAGCTTAGCTGCATCCAAGCGCCGAGCCTTAGCAAAAACTGGTGGGCCACTTGTGGTTATAAAGTGCTCCACTCCGTGCTTCGCCACCTTAGCTGAAAACGTGGGAACTGTGAGTGCTGGGAACTGGTTTAGGAGAGTGTGGAACTTACCTCCTGCTGCGGCGGCGTTGGCCTGTACTGATGATGGGGACACTCGCGCTGCACAGGGAATAGAACAAAAAGAGAGTGCATTAACCAAGCGTCTATTAGCCAGATCTACCAACAAGCCTTGTGAGCACAAAAAGTCGGCGCCTAAAATGTTGAAACTCACCGCCGCTACTATGAAGGTCCATTCATAGATGCAGCCGTGCAAGGACAGGCGCAGAGTTCTTTCGCCAAAAGTCTTGATCGACGAGCCGTTTGCGGCTGTTGCCCCATCTCCGCAGGGACCGGCCACCCGGTCAGCGTAGGTTGCAGTGATGAAACTCCTCTGTGCTCCGGTGTCAACGAGGAATTTCCGTCCGGAGTTCGCGTCTGTCAGGTACAGCATCTTGTTCCGTTCGCCGAGGGTTGAAGCTGCTAACGACCTCCGGTGACCTCCGGCTCTTGCGTTTCCCTGCTTCCTGAAGTTGCATGGCGGGACGCATCTGTGAGCCTTGTGCGCGAAGCGTCGATGGTAGAAACACAGCTCGTCCCCTCCTCTGCTTCGGGACCGCGCTGCCGCTGTTGTCGCTGGGGTCGGCTCTGCTGCCACCGGTTCTCCGTCGCCCTGGGCCGCCGCGCCGAGGTCTGCTGCTGCCGCTGCCGTCTCCTGCTCGCCGCATGCGTCCAGGAGCCGCTCCGCTTCCAAAGCCAGCGCGCGGAAGTCCTGCTGGTCCACACACCTCATGCTGGACAGGGAGCCTCTCATGTGCGCTGGAAGGGTCCTTAAGAAGATGTGTTTAAATAAAAGCGCATCGTTGTCTGCCCCGATCATCTGCAGCATGTCCTCCATGAGGACGGTCGGCCTGCGTCCTCCTCTGTCACGCAGGTCCAGAAGTGTTCTGGCCCTCACCTCGGCCAATGGCACAAAGCTCCGAATGAGGGCGGCTTTCAGGGCGTCGTATCTGCCAGCAGCGGGCGGCTGCTGCACCAGGCTCCGCACACACCGGGCTGTGCGGCTGTCGAGTCTTGCGATGACATTGTGGAACTTAATGTCATCTGCTGATACCCCGTTGAGCACGAACCGCGACTCCACATGTTGGAACCATGAGTGCGGGTCCTCTTGCCAGAACTCGGGGAGTCTAATGGAGTTTACGCCAGTGCGGGCGGTCTCCGGTGAATCAGGTTCGGAGTCGGAGAGACAACCTCCAAGCCTTTCCATACTTCTCACGTGTGGGTCACCAATGTAGGAACCTCGAAATGAAGAGACTGAATGATTTTTCAGTATTGGTTTATTCCATCTCAAGTCCTACAGCTCCTCTCTCAATCAGGGAATGAAGAGATCGAGCTGTGATAAACCACATACCTTTATACTCTTACATCAGACACAAATCACATTCACATCAAACACAGAATTCCATTCACATTTAATCCTCCCATTGTCCTCTCGGCTTCTCTGTCTGACCCCAGGAGTCAGACAGCCTCTTCAGGTCCACTCTCCGATCTTCTCACTTCTTCTCCAGTCCGCAGGGGGTCCAGACTCAATGTCCGTTTGAGGCGTGATGTCAATACACACTGCGAGCTCAAAGTTCCCTCATGTCTGGGTCTCTGCCAAGGAATATGTGAGCTACATAATGTTACGCCACATCATCTTGTATATTCATTTCAATTCAATTCAACTTTATTTATATAGTGTGGAAGATGTGAAAATGACGAGGCAGCGTTCTTTCTCAGAGTCAGCTTTATTCACATCTCCATCATTTTCAAAGCAGAAAAAAGAGAGAGTATGAAACAGTAACTCTCGTCAGGGACTTCACACCTCATAGATCACATGTCCCACAGACCACCTTGCATAATAAAGACAGTCACAATGCATTTCACCACCTGGCATAATAAAGACAGTCACAATGCATTTCCCTCCATGATATCACTTCCACTGTTTCCCACGCATCCTTTAATCAACCCCCCCACAGTCTCCAGCCTTGCATAACAAGGCTAAGCTTCCTGCCTTTGTTCTGACCTAAAATGCGAGTCACAGAACCAGTCCAACAGGTCCATTGAGTGTTCACCACACAAGCCCCCCCAGCATTTTAGAAAAACAGAACAAGAAAATAACCACATGCATGCCGTGATAGCATCAATACACATCAGTCCACATGCTGGACAGGCTTCAGCCTCCTGCCGAATCTGCTGTAGCTGGGGTTCACAATCTCTGCGGCGCTGTCCAGCTGGGGATTTGCCGTCTGGGGGCGGAAACCCTTTGTCAGTCTCTGTGGGTGTTCTGGGGAAACATTACTTTGGAAAACATTACTGTGTGAAACCCTCCGTGGTGGTCTACCTCGCTGCGGGGCCTTTGCCAACAGCACTTCCTCCTCTGCCACCACAAAAGCGGGTTTAAGTCTGTCTATGCCAATTTTCTCTTTCCTACCCCCCAAATCTAGCAAAAACTGCTTGTCCCCTGTTTCTAGCACTCTGAATGATCCGTCATAAGGCGGTCGCAGCGGGGTTCGATGTGCATCGTGTCTGACAAAAACAAACTCTTCGTTCTTCAAAGTTTTAGGCACAAAAATGCACGGAAAACTGTGGTGCGCGGGGCCGGGCAGCGTGCTTGATTCTATGTTACTCCGCAACAGCTGAGACGGGGAGACGTTTGGCGCAGGGTTATCTGGGAGAAACTCCCCAGGCAGCCGGAGTGGCTGCGCAAACACGAGCTCCGCTGGGGAGGCTTCTAGATCCTCTTTAGGTGCAGAACGCAACCCCAATAACACCCATGGTAACTTGTCAACCCAATTTGTATCCGTCAGTGACGCTCTGAGAGCTGCTTTCAATGACCTATGAAAACATTTGCATAACCCATTAGCCTGCGGATTGTACGCGGTTGTGCGGTGAATTGTGACACCCAGGCAGCGGACCATTGTCGACCAAAGCTCGGAAACAAATTAAGGGCCTCTGTCGGACGTAATGTCCGACGGAATGCCGAAGCGCGCCACCCAAGCTGTTAAAAATGCGCATGCCACTTCCTCAGCCGTGGTTGATGCCAGCGGGACCACTTCAGGCCAGCGCGTGGTGCGGTCCACCATTGTCAGAAGATGTGTGCACCCCTGTGACAGCGGGAGGGGTTCAACGAGGTCCACATGAACGTGATCGAACCTCTTGGCCGGAATGTGAAAGGGTTCCAAAGGAGCTCTCGTGTGCCTGTGTACTTTGGCTCGTTGACACGCCGTGCAGGCTGCTGCCCACTCTTTGACCTGTTTGCGGAGGCTCGGCCAAACAAATTTCTCTCCCACCATTTTGACTGAAGCGCGCACTCCAGGGTGCACCAAAGAATGAACCGAGCCAAAAACGCGGCGGCGCCACGCGGCCGGTACCACTGGACGCAGCCGTCCAGTGGAGACATCGCAGATTAGGGGGGGCATACCGTCTTGCAGCACCCTGCTCTCCAGCCTTAACCCTGTTGGTCCAGACTGGAGCGCGCGCACGTCCGCGTCATTAACCTGCTCTGCGGCCATGGCTGCATAATCTAACCTTACGCTGACTGGGGCCGCCACAGCGCGCAAGAGGCAATCTGCCACTACATTAAGTTTGCCCGCCACATGCGGGCACATGATATCAGTGGTAAAATCTGATATCGCAGCCAGCTGTCTCTGCTGCTGGCCTGACCACGGTTCCGAGACCTTGGCCATCGTGAATGTTAGCAGTTTGTGATCAACGAACGTGGTGAAAGCGCATCCTTCCAGCCAGAACTGAAAGTGGCGGATGACCAAATGAAGAGCGAGCAGCTCCCTGTCGAACGCGCTGTATTTACATTCGCTATCGCGCAAGGTCCTGCTGAAAAATGCGAGGGGCTGCCAAATCCCGGCTACATGTTGCTCCACGACCGCCCCTATGGCCACATCTGACGCGTCAGTGGTGAGCGCTATGCGAGCCGTTGGGTCTGGGTGTGCCAACAACGCAGCCTTTGCCAAGGCTGCTTTAACCTCCGAGCACGCTTGGTCCCACTCCGGGGACCACTCGATCTTATCCGTGGGTTTCTTTTTTTTGAGTGCGGCATACAGCAGCTGCATGAGTTGCGCCGCGCGGGGGAGAAAACGGTTATAAAAATTCACCATTCCCAAAAACTCCTGCAACGCCCTGACTGTCTGCGGCCAGGGAAAATCTGCCACAGCGCGCATTTTGTCAGGAAGCGGAACTGCTCCTTCAGGGGAGACACGGTGTCCTAAAAAATCGATCTGCGCCACCCCGAACTGACACTTCGCTGGGTTGATTATTAACCCATGATCTCCCAACCTTTGGAAAACTGTGGCCAGGTGTTTTTCGTGTTCGTCTTCGGACGCGCTGGCTACTAAAATATCGTCCAGGTAGACGAACATGAAAGGGAGATCGCGAAGCACCGCGTCCATCATGCGTTGGAACATCTGAGCAGCCCCTTTAAGTCCGAATGGCATGCGTAAAAACTTGAATAAACCAAACGGAGTTATTACCGCTGTTTTGGGTATGTCCTCAGCGCGCACTGGGACTTGGTGGTAACCGCGGACCAAGTCTATTTTAGGAAAAATGCGCGCCCCTGCCAAATGAACCGAGAAATCTTGGATATGTGGGATTGGGTAGCGGTCGTGCGCTGTAGCGTTGTTTAACCTGCAAAAATCCCCGCAAGGGCGCCATGATCCGTTAGCGTTCGGGACCATATGTAGGGGGGAAGCCCACGGACTGTTTGAACGTCTGATAATGCCCAACTTCTCCAGGATGGCAAACTCCTCGCGCGCTATGGCCAGCTTAACTGCATCCAAGTGCCGAGCTTTTGCAAAAACGGGTGGTCCGGTAGTGATACTAAAATGCTCCACCCCGTGCTTAGCGACTGTTGCCGAAAATGTGGGAACCGTGAGTGCTGGGAACTGAGAGAGCAGTGTGTGGAACTTACCTCCTGCTGTTGTGACGTTGGCTTGTGCTGTAGGCGGGGCCACTCGCGCTGCACAGGGTACAGAATCAAAGAAAATGCATTAACCAGGCGCCTGTTAGCGAGATCAACCAACAACCCATGTGAGCACAAAAAATCAGCCCCCAGCATATTGAAATTTACTGTTGCTACAACAAAAGTCCACTCATATGCACGGCCGTGTAGAGACAGAAGCAGAGTCTTCTCACCAAAGGGCTTAATCTCCGAGCCGTTCGCCGCTGTCACCAGGGGACCTCCGGAACCCGCCAGTCTGTCCGCGTAGGAAGGAGTGATGAAACTCAACTGGGAGCCTGTGTCGACGAGGAACTGCCTCCCGGAGCGTGCGTCCGACAAGTAGAGCAGCTTGTTCTCTTCCCCGAGGGCCGTGGCTGCTACCGACCCCCGGTCCTGGCATTTCCCGAACGCCCGAACTGGCACGGCGGTACACACTTGCATGTCCTCTCTGCGAAGCGGCGATGGTAGAAACAAAAGACATCCGGTCCACGCTCCCTGGCCCTTGCCGCCGCCGTCGTCGGTGAGTCTGGCACCGCTGTCTCTGGCCCCCTGTCGTCTGCGGTCGTCGCGCCAAGTTCCACTGCAGTGGCCGTGGCTACGCGCCGCTTGGTGGCGTTGACAATCCGCTGTGCCTCTTGGCCCAGCGCACGGTAGTCCCGTAGGGCCAACAGTGGCGAACTGGCCAGAGCCGCTCTCGCTGCTGACGGTAGAGTCCTGAGGAAGAGGTGGGTGAAAATGAAGTGATCATCGTCAGAGTCTTTAAACCTCAACAACTTCTCCATCAGGCTCGCGGGCATGTTGTTTTCCCCCTCCGTCAGCGCCAGGAGCCTCTCTGCTCGCTCCTCCGCTGAGGGGGTGAATTGGTGGATGAGTGCAGCCTTCAACGCGCCGTATTTGTCGCTCTCCGGCGGCTGGTCGATCAGGCTCTCCACATCCTGGGCCGTGTTGTTGTCTAGCTTTGCGACTACGTGGTAGAATTTTGTGACATCTACCGATATCCCCTGGAGGTTGAACTGCGCCTCAGCTGCGTTGAACCAGGAGCACGGATTGTTCTGCCAGAAGTCCGGTAGCTGGACTGTAGCAGCATTCGCTTGGCTGGGGGCTCCTGACGCAGCTGTCCCGGGAGAATTTCTTTCTTCCATGATACGTCTCAGGGTCACCAGTGTGGAAGATGTGAAAATGACGAGGCAGCGTTCTTTCTCAGAGTCAGCTTTATTCACATCTCCATCATTTTCAAAGCAGAAAAAAGAGAGAGAATGAAACAGCAACTCTCGTCCTTAAATATCAGGGACTTCACGCCTCATAGATCACATGTCCCAAAGACCACCTTGCATAATAAAGACAGTCACAATGCATTTCCCTCCATGATATCACTTCCACTGTTTCCCACGCATCCTTTAATTGACCCCCCACAGTCTCCAGCCTTGCATAACAAGGCTAAGCTTCCTGCCTTTGTTCTGACCTAAAATGCGAGTCACAGAACTGGTCCCACAGGTCCATTGAGTGTTCACCACAATAGCGCCATTTCACAACAACAGTCATCTCATAGCACTATCAACTGAAGGGGGAACCCCCACAGTTGCAGAAAGACCCCAGCAATCAGGCGATCCCCTGTGAGCAAGCACTTGGCGACGGTGGAGAGGAAAAACTCCCTTTTAACAGGAAGAAACCTCAAGCAGAACCAGGCTCAGGGAGGGGCAGTCATCTGCTGCGACTGGCTGGGGGGTGAGGGGATAGAGAAGAAGAAAAGAACAGACATGTAGAGAGCAAACAGCACGATGGGGACTCAATCTATGGGAGAGAACAAACAGATGTTAATGACCAGCAAAAAAAAAAATATTTCATTGAGAGTGAAGAAAGGAGTGAGGCCCAGTGCATTACTGGAGGTCCCCCGGCTGACTAAACCTTTTAGCAGCATAACTAAGGGAGGGTTCAGAAACACATGATCCCTCCCTAATTGTAGACTATATCAAAAAGGTAGGTTTTCGCCCTATTCTTAAAAACAGATCGAGTCTGACTCCCGAATCCAGATTGGCAGCTGGTTCCACAGGAGAGGAGCTTGATAACTGAAGGCTCTGCCTCCCATTGTACTTTTGGAGATTCTAGGTATTACAAGTAATCCTGCATTTTGGGAGCGTAGTGCTCTGTTAGGATAATACGGTAGTATCAGATCTTTTAAATAAAAAGGAGCCTGATTGTTTAGAGCTTTGTAAGTAAGAAGAATGATTTTAAACTTAATTCTAAACTCTATGGGAAGCCAATAAAGGGAGGCCAGAACCGGAGAGATATGATCTCTCTTTCTAGTACTTGTTAAAACTCTTGCTGCAGCATTTTGGATCAGCTGAAGACTTTTTAAAGATGTTTTAGGACAGCCTGATAATAAAGAATTACAATAATCTAATCTCGAGCTAACAAAAGCGTGGATCAGTTTCTCAGCATCACTCTGAGACAAGATGCTCCTAATCTTGGCAATATTATGCAAATGATAGAAGGCAGTCTTAGAAACAAATTTAATATGTGAATTGAAGGACAGATCTTGATCAAAAATAATTCCAAGGTTCCACACAGAGCTATTAAGAGAAAGAGTAACCGCATCCAAACTGAAAGTTTGATTTGGAAAGGTATTTCTAAGGTTTTTTGGACCAACGAGAATGACTTCAGTCTTATCTGAATTTAATAGCAGGAAATTACAAGTCATCCAAGCTTTGATTTCTGTCACGCGGGGCTCTAGGGAGCCGCGCAATAAGAGCCAAGGGCGAGCCAGTGAGTCGTGATGTTTTATTAAAGGTAAGGGGTGAGGGATGAGGAAAGCACAGATACTCGTACAGAGGTACACTCACGAGTTGCACAGCTCAGGAGCAGGGAGCTCGTACCGGACGTAGGGGTAACAAGGCATACATACTCACAGCGGGTAACAATCACAGGAATGCTGTAAGAGGAGTAGAGACTGACACCAGACGAAGGGGCTTCAGCCTAGCAGTGCTTATGTCGCAGCCCCGAGTGATCGAGGCTGCTCCTATTTATTCTCATTGGCAGCGCCCAGCTGATGAGGATTAATTGGCCCCAGCCGTCCCGTAATGCTGCCAGCTGGGAACCTGCTGAGACGCTGCTCAATGAGAAGCAGGGATGACTGAGCGCCGAGACGGCGTCTCATCCCATGGTGACAGAGTCTCCCCCTCAAGGTCGGGCTCCTGAACGACCAGGAACATCCCAGCCCCCCCCACCACCACCTAGGGTGGGTGGAAGGGAGGCAGGACCGGAGGGGAAGAAGCAAACGGAAGGACAACACCAATGGACCAATGTAGAGTAACAGGGCAGAGAAAAAAAAAACCCAAATACGGTACTCTACATCGCACAAGAAAAAAAAACCAGGGCACAGATGGAGAATACAGAACACGGGTACAGATAACAGCCCACCTAAAAGGATGACAAAAACGGATAAAGCAATTACAGAGTATGGATAACAGAACAAACACTACTCCATAATGCACAGACAAAACTAAGAACAGGACAAGAGTGATAAAAAACGCTGAGTACGGATAATGAAGGGGGGGGAGAAAAAAAAACACAATACACAGCGCCGTATATATATATATATATATATATATATATATATATATATATATATATATATATATATATATATACTGTATATACACACACACTCACCTAGAGGAGTGAAGATGACTGGGACAAACGGACAATTACAGAGTATGGTTTGATGGAAAACAAAACACATAACTCTGTAATGCACAGACAAAGCTACGAACAAGGCACAAAAAGGAAAATGCTTAGTACGGACAATGGAAAACAATACACAGCACTATGAATATATATTCACCAAAAGGATAAAATATTACACCCGAGTGACCTTAATAATAACAAAAGAAAAGCGACACCCGAGGAATATGGCAGGCAGAGTCCAAAATGGCCGAGGTGGCACCGGAGGTCTCCCCGCCCATTGTCCAGTTGGCGAACCGGGGAAAGGGAAATGTTCGGACGGCGAACTCCGGACCCAGATCCCAGGAACCCAGTCCACCGGTAGCCGAGCCAGGCCACCCAGAAGCAAACACAGATCATCGGGGGGTTGGACCAGATCACCGAACCGAAAGTCTTGCGGGTCGGGCCGTCGACCCGCATCACTCAACCACCAGGACCGTTGAGACGGACGAAGGGTCAAAGCGGGTCCCGGTGGAAGAGGCTCAGGGGAGAGCCGATGACGAGGGCGACGAGCGTCAGGCCGCAGGGAAACGGCCACCTCCTCACCGGACCTGGACAACACTGGGGCAGCACCCACGTCGGACCCCGATTGGGCCTCAGGCGAACCCACGTCGGACACCGCTGGAACAGCACCCACGTCGGACCCCGATTGGGTCTCGGGCGAACCCACGTTGGATACCGCACCAGAACCGACCTCCAACGTTGAACCTGGACCCTCCAGCACCACGAGGAACGGCAACTCCTCGCCGGTGACCCTGGAAGAAGGCTCAGGAGAGAAAACAGAACCGGGATCAGGATCACCGGCAGTGCCAGAACCCGGCGAGACGAGCTCGGACGCAGCGGGCGGCTGCACCCGGCACATCTCCCCTAGAGACAGGCTAAAGTGCTCAAAGATATAAAAGGAGAAAAGAAAGGAGAGCACTCGCCTGATCTCAGGTTCTGACGCCGTCCAGGACTGCGAAGATCCAGGATCCATCGTCAGGAGGTCGTTGTCAGGCTCCCATTCAGCTGCGTCGGGCAGCGCAGCCAGCACGATGGTCAGCGCAGCTTGAGGTTCCTCCAGCTCCGGTAACCCCGCCGACGATCCACACGGCGTGAAGCCAGAAGAATCTCGTCCCGCTGGACCGAACTGCTCCTCCGTGGAGACCCGGGGACGCTTAGTCGTCGGCGCAGACTCCACGCAGCAGTCAGTCCTCCTCCTCCGTCCGCAACGTAGCTGCGGAACCGCAGGCCCTCTCCTTATCTCACCACGTTGACCCGGAGCCGGGGATCGCTCGGCGGAGAGAGACACAGAGGATGCAGGATTAGGAACACAGGTTACAGCAGGTGGGGGGAGTTCAGGGAGCTGCGAACCCTGAACTCCTCCTCCAGGAATGTGACAGAGCAAATCATTAAGCAGATGTGAATAAACTATGACTTGCCTGTCTCCTGGAGGTTGGATATCGCCTGCTGTGGTGGACACTGCTTCTTCCTCTCCCTGCCCGGCGATAACGGAGGACCCCCTGGGAAACCATCTGAGGATCGCTCGCGTAGTCTCCAGCAGAGAGCTCACCAGGCTGAGATTCCAGGCACACACAGCAGTCAGGAAGCGCGTCGAGGAGGAGGGGGAAACAGCCGGGATGAGCCAGCCCGAATGTCCTGGAGTGACAGCGGGGGAACGAGGCTCAGGGAACGAGGCTGTGAAATCTCCACACTGACGAGACGAGGAGGTGACAGCTGCGTGGGGGGAAAGGTTCTGGCGGCAGCCCAGAACTGGATCCGGACGGGGTTCGTGCAGAGGTGACTCGGCGATGTGATGACGGCTATTCCCAGGGGACAAAGCGAGGGGGGAACCCAGGAATCGCCGCTCCTGATCAGAGATCGAGGCGAGGAAGGCATCGAGCACGGGAAAGCTTCGTAGCCCTGGAGTCCTCTCCACCAATCTCACTGCCGCTGCCACATGCCCGAAGATGGTGACAGGATGCACAGTGGAGCTCGCGACAGCCGCTCGGCCCCAGACGTAACTGCTGTCAGCTGCGGCTCCTTGGAGGGAATCCCGAGTGATGTGGTGCAGGTCGGGGGAAGCTCTCTGGTTGGCGCGAACTCCCGGGCTGGAATGGCAGCAGGAACGGGATCCCGAAGCGGGGGGCAACGTCATCCACTTCGGCTTCCTGCCGGGATTTCCATCCAACCCGCGGAGCTTCTCTCGCTGTGTACCTGTGGCATCTATCCTGGCACTGTCCTCGAGATGGAACAAAGAATGAGGGTAACAGTCCAGGAGATCCTCAGCACGGCCCGGATGCCAGCGTCTTGAGTTGGAGGCGTCGTGCAGGGTGAAGAGCGTCCTGTCGACAGCCCCCGAGATGGACCTCAGCTCGTCGCCCTGGCGTCGGGAGTGACTCCTGGGAAACGGCATGCTAGCAGCGCTGACACCCGGACAGAAAGGTACAATTCCACAGCGACTCACGGCCGCCGGCAACTCGTCAGGCTGCGACATACTGTCACGCGGGGCTGTAGGGAGCCACGCAATAAGAGCCAAGGGCGAGCCAGTGAGTCATGATGTTTCATTAAAGGTAAGGGGTGAGGGATGAGGAAAGCACAGATACTCGTACAGAGGTACACTCACGAGTTGCACAGCTCAGGAGCAGGGAGCTCGTACCGGACGTAGGGGTAACAAGGCATATATACTCACAGCGGGTAACAATCACAGGAATGCTGTAAGAGGAGTAGAGACTGACACCAGACGAAGGGGCTTCAGCCTAGCAGTGCTTATGTCGCAGCCCCGAGTGATCGAGGCTGCTCCTATTTATTCTCATTGGCAGCGCCCAGCTGATGAGGATTAATTGGCCCCAGCCGTCCCGTAATGCTGCCAGCTGGGAACCTGCTGAGACGCTGCTCAATGAGAAGCAGGGATGAGGAGAAACATGGGCTGAGCGCCGAGACGGCGTCTCATCCCATGGTGACAATTTCCTTAAGACAGGCTTCTAACTTGGCTAACTGATTACTATCAGAATCAGAATCAGAATCAGATTTATTGCCATTGTTCATGTAGTACACAAACTAGGAATTTGTCTCGGTGCAATGCCGTAACATTAAACATGATAAAATAAAAGAAATAAACTATACATGCAATAAAGTGTAGAATAAGAATGAGTAATACTATTCAGCAGTTTAAATATATTAGCGAGCAGCAGATAATGTGGAGAACCATATAGTGCAGTCGGTAATGCAAGAAGAAAACAAAGATGATTGACATGAGTCTGGTTGAGCTGCTGTACATAGTGCACGAGAGTCAATAAGTCACTTAGTGTTCAGCAGTCTGATGGCAGAGAGGAAGAAGCTGTTCATGTGACGGGAGGTTTTAGTCTGAATGGACCGAAGTCTTCTACCTGAGGGGAGAGGGGCAAACAGTACGTGACCAGGGTGTGAAGGATCGGCTATGATCCGGCCAGCACGCCTCCGGGTCCTGGAGATGTACAGATCCTGGAGAGATGGGAGCTTGCAGCCGATCACCTTCTCAGCAGTGCGCACGACGCGCTGCAGCCTTAGTCTGTCCCTGGCAGTGGCTCCTGCGTACCACACGGTTATGGAGGTGGTGAGGATGGACTCGATGATGGCTGTGTAGAACTGCACTAACATCTTGGTGGGTAGCTTGAGCTTCTTCAGCTGCCGCAGGAAGAACATCCTCTGCTGGGCCTTTTTGATGAGGGAGCTGATGGTCGGCTCCCACTTGAGGTCCCTGGTGATGGTGGTGCCTAGGAAGCGGAAGGAATCAGCAGTGGTGATGGGAGAGCTTGTGAGGGTGAGGGGGGGCAGAGGGGTTGTGACTTTCCTGAAGTCCACAATCATCTCCACTGTCTTCAGAGCGTTCAGCTGCAGGTTGTTGTTGTTGCACCAGGACGCCAGCTGGGCCACCTCTCTCCTGTAGGCGGACTCGTCGGCGTTGGAGATGAGCCCGATGAGGGTGGTGTCGTCCGCAAACTTGATCAGCTTGACAGACTGGTGGCTGGAGGTGCAGGAGTTGGTATAAAGGGAGAAGAGTAGGGGGGAAAGTACACACCCCTGGGATGATCCGGTGCTGATGCTAACAGAGTCTGAGACAGTCTTTCCCAGCCGCACATGCTGCCTCCGGTCCGTCAGGAAGTCGGTGATCCACCTGCAGAGGGAGTCAGGCACATTGAGCAGGGACAGCTTGTCCCGGAGCAGAGCGGGGCGGATGGTGTTGAATGTGGAGCTGAAGTCCACAAACAGGATCCTGGCATAGGTTCCCGGGGAGTCCAGGTGCTGCAGGATGGAGTGGAGGGCCAGGTTGACTGCGTCGTCTACAGACCTGTTGGCTCGGGAGGCAAACTGCAGTGGGTCCAGGAGGGGAGTGGTGATGGACTTGAGGTGGGGCAGGACCAGGCGCTCAAAGGACTTCATGACTACAGAGGTGAGTGCTACAGGTCTGTAGTCGTTAAGACCAGTGATCCGTGGCTTCTTGGGGACAGGGATGATGGTGGAGGATTTGAGGCAGGTCAGCACGTGGCATAGTTTAAGGGAGGTGTTAAAAATGTCTGTGAAGACAGGAGCCAGCTCTTTTGCACAGTGTCTCAGGGTGGAGGGAGACACACTATCCGGACCGGGGGCCTTGCGCGGGTTCAGTCATCATCTGGCTTCATTGACTGGTATAATTGTGTGTCATCTGCATAACAATGAAACAACAACATAACAATGAAAATGTATACAGTGCTTTCTAATAATGTTGCCTAACAGAAGCATATATAAACTAAAAAGAGTAGGGCCTAGCACAGATCCCTGTGGAACTCCATGACTAAGCTTTGAGTTGAAAGAAAACTCCTTATTTACATGAACAAACTGGAACCTATCAGATAAATAAGATCTAAACCACTGCAACGAAGTTCTATTAAGTCGAACATAGTGTTTTAATCTATCAAGTAGAATATTATGATCGATAGTATCAAAAGCTGCACTAAGGTCTAAAAGGACAAGTACAGAAACCAGTCCATTATCAGATGCGATGAGGAGGTCGTTAGTGACCTTCGCTAAGGCTGTTTCAGTACTATGATGGATTCTAAACCCAGGTTGAAACTCTTCAAGTAAACCATTTCCCTGCAGGTGGTCAAATAATTGCGTAGCAACAACTCTTTCTAAGATTTTTGAAATGAAAGGGAGATTAGAGATTGGTCTATAGTTAGCTAAAGCTCCTGGATCTAGTGTTGGCTTTTTGAGTAAGGGTTTAATTACAGCAGTTTTAAAAGCCTGCGGTACATGGCCTAAAGTTGATGAAGAATTGATTATATGAAGAATAAAGCTACCAATAAGTGGGAAGACTTCTTTAAATAACTGGTAGGAATAGGGTCTAAAAGACAAGTTGAAGGTTTGGATGAGGAAACTATTTTGTCTAATTCACAAAGGTCGATTGGAGTAAACTCATCAAGACAGACATCAATTGAAGGAGTTGTAGTAGTTACAGTATTTAAGTTAACTGTGGGAAGAATCTGATTGATTTTATCTCTGATGGATGAAATTTTATTATTGAAAAAGTTCATAAAGTCCTGACTAGTAAGCTCTAAGGGAATGCTAGGATTGACAGAGTCCTGACTCTTTGTCAACCTGGCTACAGTGCTGAAAAGAAACCTGGGATTATTCTTGTTCTCTTTTATTGATGCAGAATAATAACTCGATCTAGCTTTTCTAAGAGATTTTTTATAAATTAAAAGATGATTTCTCCAAGCTAAATAGATTTCATCTAAATTAGTGGAGCGCCATTTTCTTTCTAATTGACGAGTCTTCTGTTTTAAGCTACGAGTTTCTGTGTTGAACCAAGGAGTTAGAAATCTCTGATTAGACTTTTTTTTTTTTTTAAGGGGGCCACCAAGTCTAGAGTCTGATGCAGAGAACCTGTAACACTATCCACCATGTTATCAATTACAGAAGGAGCAAGCTGTCTATAGCTTATTTCCGTTGTGTTGACACATGGCATAGAGGAAACGAGATTAGATTATTGTAATCTCGAGATTAGATTATTGTAATTCTTTATTATCAGGCTGTCCTAAAACATCTTTAAAAAGTCTTCAGCTGATCCAAAATGCTGCAGCAAGAGTTTTAACAGGTACTAGAAAGAGAGATCATATCTCTCCGGTTCTGGCCTCCCTTCATTGGCTTCCCATAGAGTTTAGAATTAATTAACATCCTTCTTCTTACTTACAAAGCTCTAAACAATCAGGCTCCTTTTTATTTAAAAGATCTGATACTACCGTATCATCCTAACAGAGCACTACGCTCCCAAAATGCAGGATTACTTGTAATACCTAGAATCTCCAAAAGTACAATGGGTGGCAGAGCCTTCAGTTATCAAGCTCCTCTCCTGTGGAATCAGCTGCCAATCTGGATTCGGGAGTCAGACTCGATCTCTGTTTTTAAGAATAGGGCTAAAACCTACCTTTTTGATATAGCCTACAATTAGGGAGGGATCATGTGTTTCTGAACCCTCCCTTAGTTATGCTGCTAATAGGTTTAGTCAGCCGGGGGACCTCCAGTAATGCACTGGGCCTCACTCCTTTCCTCACTCTCTATGAAATATTTTTTTTTTTTTTTGCTGGTCATTAACATTTGTTTGTTCTCTCCCATAGATTGAGTCCCCATCGTGCTGTTTGCTCTCTACATGTCTGTTCTTTTCTTCTTCTCTATCCCCTCACCCCCCAGCCAGTCGCAGCAGATGACTGCCCCTCCCTGAGCCTGGTTCTGCTTGAGGTTTCTTCCTGTTAAAAGGGAGTTTTTCCTCTCCACCGTCGCCAAGTGCTTGCTCACAGGGGATCGCCTAATTGCTGGGGTCTTTCTGCAACTGTGGGGGTCCCCCCTACAGTTGATAGTGCTATGAGATGACTGTTGTTGTGAAATGGTGCTATATAAATAAAGTTGAATTGAATTGAATTGAATTGAAACAATCTGCATAAATTTGGTAACAGCATCATCTGAGAGGCATCTACTGTAATAATATTTTTCTTTAGGAGCCAAATAGTCAGAAATAGTAAAATCAAAGGTTAACAGACAATGATCTGACAGTACAGGGTTATGAGGAGACACTACAAGATTTTCTATTTCTATGCCATATGTCAAAACAAGGTCCAATGTATGTTGGAGGTAATGAGTAGAATTTCCTACTTTCTGAGAAAACCCAATCGAGTCTAATATTGAATTAAATGCCACATTAAGGCAGTCACTATCTACATCCACATGTATATTAAAGTCTCCTACTATAATTATTCTATCAGATTTCAGCACTAAATTAGCTAAGAAATCAGCAAATTCGGATAAAAATTCTGAGTAGGTTGATGGGGGACGATAAACTATGGCAAATAAAATTGGGTTTAACCTAAAATTGCTAAAGTGCCCAATACTGAGGACCAGGCCCTCAAAGGAATTATAACATGTTTTTTGCTTTACATTAACTAGTAATTTGGAATGGTAAATTGCTGCTACTCCTCCTCCACGACCAGAACTTCTGGGATTTTGACAGTTTAAATAACCAGAGGGAGTTGATTCATTTAAACCAACATAATCCTCTTGTCCTAACCAAGTCTCTGTAAGGGATATTAAATCAATCTGATGATCAATTAACAGATCATGGACTAACAGAGACTTGGGAGTTAGAGACCTAATATTTAATAAACCACATTTAATTTTTAAATTATGAGGAGGAACAGAGGCCAAATCATTCAATTTAGAGGCTTTATGTTTAATTTGAGTTTTACCGATATTTTGCTTTATCACTTTGGGATGCTTATACATTATATTTTTATTTACTTTGGAGGGAGCAGACAACGATTCTCTGATGGGGAAGACGGGGGCTAAGTTGAGGGGTGGCAGATGAAGAGGAGCTGCAGAGAAGCGTGTAAGACTGCGACTCTGCTTCCTGGTCCCAACTCTGAGTTGTCACGGTTTTGGAAATTTGGATAAAAAAGATGCCAGATTGTTAGATAAATGAGAAGCACCATCCAAAGTGGGATGAATGCTGTCTCGTCTCATAAGACCAGGTTTTCCCCAAAATGAGCTCCAATTGTCAATGTAGCCCATGCTATTTGCAGGACACCACACAGACAGACAGCGGTTCAAGGATGACGAGCGGCTAAACATGTCATCACTGGTCAGATTGGGGAGGGGCCCAGAGAATACTACAGTGGCAGACATCGTTTTTGCAAAGTCACACACTGATTCTACATCACACACCGATTCTACACCGATTATATATGTTTGGAGTATTTCTTCCTTTAGTTTTTGTTTGCGTTGTACATGATTTTAATTCAGGTCCAAAAGTGTTCCATAATCTGATTCCTTGCACTGAGACACAGTGTTGCTTGGTGGTAGTTCTCACTGAAGGTTTTTGAAATATACATGTTCCTCTGAAATGATATTGTTTCTCCCTTATTTGGAACAGCTTTTGGATATTTGTGGGCAGTGATAGATTCTTCGCTTTAAACATTATTACTGCAGTTTTAAAGTCAACTAGATCTTTCAACTTGAGAGCTTTTAATTTAAGAAAAAGTGGGTTTGTTGGTTCCCTGTAAGCAGCTTTGTTTATTATTCTAATAGCTCTCTTCTGAAGCATAAAGACTGGATATATGTTTGTTTTATATGTATTTCCCCATACTTCAGTACAATATGTCATGTATGGGAGTATTAATGAATGATACAAGGTATATAGTGTGGGTTGATTCAGCAAATATTTCACTCTGTGTAGTATTGCAATTGATTTGGATATTTTACCTTTAATATAATTAATATGTGACTTCCATCTAGTTTATTATCAATTATTACACCAAGAAATTTAGTTTCGGATACCCTTTCAATCTCTACACAATTTACACTGATTTTAGATACTAAGTTGTTGTGATGGTTGTTAAAAACTAAAAATTTTGTCTTACTTAAATTGTGTTAATTTGTTTGAATCAAACCACAGTTTAAGCTTTCATAATTACTTTCTGAGTGTATCCAAAAGTTGTTCCAAATTGCTTCCACTGCATAATAAATTAGTGTCATCGGCAAACAATATTAAATCCATTTTTTCCAAAACTTTACATATATCATTTATATACATTGTAGCACCTTGGGAGAGTCAGATTTCTAGCATCTCAGACAAGAGACAGTGAATAAGCATGGGAGACAAAAGAGCAGGAGGCTCCTGGTGAGAGAGCGGGAAGGAGTCAAGGATGTAGGGGGTTGAATGCAGTGTGATGCAATGCCACTTTTGCACTAGCCCAGCACACTTCGGTACAGCATGATTTACTTCAACATGGTTCGGTACGCTTTTGTCCGCACTACTGTGACTGAGATCATCCTGCACAGTTCGCCCCACTCGGGACACGAACCCGCGACCTCACAGTCAACTACACACAGTTCGAGCATGGGAGACACAGCACGATCGCGCTGAGCTAAAGGTCCGACCGATAGCTCAGCGCTACCGATACTGTATGAGGCTTTTCGGGAGGGAGGTTTACTAACGTTCTACGCCGAACAGTACTAGTTGGCATCCGTTACACTCTCCCCCTTAAACCTCACTCCCATCCGGGTCACGGCACCATTGTGACTGAGATCATCCTGCGCAGTTCGCCCCACTCGGGACACGAACCCGCGACCTCACAGTCAACTACACACAGTTCGAGCATGGGAGACACAGCACGATCGCGCTGAGCTAAAGGTCCGACCGATAGCTCAGCGCTACTGATACTGTATGAGGCTTTTCGGGAGGGAGGTTTACTAACGTTCTACGCCGAACAGTACTAGTTGGCATCCGTTACACTACAACCGCATTACAACCGTGTTGAGCTTGGGTGGGTGGGATTTCTATAACAGCAGGCGGCGCCACACTCCCGTGATGTAGAACACGTGACCCAACCAAAACATAACACATATAGCTGTACAAGGCGACTCCTCAGTCTGTGGCTTTTTTCACCATAAACGCCAAAAAGGACCGCTAGACAAGGGTACAGACAGCGAGATGAAACACTCTGGAAATAGTTCTGCAGCTTCTGGGACAGCCAAAGGCGTGAGGATACAAACTACGTCATATATGACAGTAAGCTAATTTTGCTAATGCTAGTTTGCTACAAGTACGTCGTACTACACTTTAATGTCTGCAATTTATCACTGTTAGGTACTAAAATATGTATGCTGTGTGTGTTTCAGATGGCTCTGTTGTGGGGAAATTACTGCTTCATTCGCTCTGGGCGAACCTGACCTGTCACAGATGTCATCAGCCTGTCACTATTGTCAGCACAGCTTCACAAACGATCAGTGGTTATAGAGCTTAAGAATGTCTGTAGAAACGTTTATTTCCTGTGCAACAAATTTGCAACAAATTGCTCTGATCTGCTTGAAAATCATGGAGACTGTTGACAGTTTGACACATCATGCACGTACCTGTTTCTGCAGCACTGAGTGAGGCGGTGTCATAGAAAAAAATGATCAGCTGACACAACTTGATCACCATGTTAATAACTATATTAGCCACAAAATATACAGTGGGGCAAAAAAGTATTTAGTCAGCCACCAATTGTGCAAGTTCTCTATTTAAAAGATGAGAGAGGTCTCCAATTTTCATCATAGGTATACCTCAACTATGAGAGACAAAATGAGAAAAAAAAAATCCAGAAAATCACATTGAAGGATTTTTAATGAATTAATTGGTAAATTCCTTGGTAAAATAAGTATTTGGTCACCCACAAACAAGCAAGATTTCTGGCTCTCACAGACCTGTAACTTCTTCTTTAAGAGGCTCCTCTGTCCTCCACTCGTTACCTGTATTGATGGCAACTGTTTGAACTCATTATCAGTATAAAAGACACCTGTCCACAACCTCAAACAGTCAGACTCCAAACTCCACTATGGCCAAGACCAAAGAGCTGTCAAAGGACACCAGAAACAAAATTGTAGACCTGCACCAGGCTGGGAAGACTGAATCTGCAATAGGTAAGCAGCTTGGTGTGAAGAAATCAACTGTGGGAGCAATTATTAGAAAATGGAAGACATACAAGACCACTGATAATCTCCCTCGATCTGGGGCTCCACGCAAGATCTCACCCCGTGAGGTCAAAATGATCAGGAGAACAGTGAGCAAAAATCCCAGAACCACACGGGGGGACCTAGTGAATGACCTGCAGAGAGCTGGGACCAAAGTAACAAAGGCTACATCAGTAACACACTACGCCGCCAGGGACTCAAATCCTGCAGTACCAGACGTGTCCCCCTGCTTAAGCCAGTACATGTCCAGGCCCGTCTGAAGTTTGCTAGAGAGCATTTGGATGATCCAGAAGAGGATTGGGAGAATGTCATATGGTCAGATGAAACCAAAATAGAACTTTTTGGTAAAAACTCAACTTGTTGTGTTTGGAGGAGAAAGAACACCATACCTACTGTGAAGCATGGGGGTGAAAACATTATACTTTGGGGCTGTTTTTCTGCAAAAGGACCAGGACGACTGATCCATGTAAAGGAAACAATGAATGGGGTCATGTATCGTGAGATTTTGAGTGAAAACCTCCTTCCATCAGCAAGGGCGTTGAAGATGAAACGTGGCTGGGTCTTTCAGCATGACAATGATCCCAAACACACTGCCCGGGCAACGAAGGAGTGGCTTCGTAAGAAGCATTTCAAGGTCCTGGAGTGGCCTAGCCAGTCTCCAGATCTCAACCCCATAGAAAATCTTTGGAGAGAGTTGAAAGTCCGTGTTGCCCAGCGACAGCCCCAAAACATCACTGCTCTAGAGGAGATGTGCATGGAGGAATGGGCCAAAATACCAGCAACAGTGTGTGAAAACCTTATGAAGACTTAACAGAAAACGTTTGACCTCTGTCATT
Organism: Pholidichthys leucotaenia; assembly: GCA_020510985.1. Classification (NCBI taxonomy): domain Eukaryota; kingdom Metazoa; phylum Chordata; class Actinopteri; order Cichliformes; family Pholidichthyidae; genus Pholidichthys; species Pholidichthys leucotaenia. The sequence continues at coordinate 38,287,666 of CM035841.1, read as the reverse complement.
GCCAACAAAGAGTATATAACAAAGTATTGAGATGAACTTTTGTTATTGACCAAATACTTATTTTACCGAGGAATTTACCAATTAATTCATTAAAAATCCTTCAATGTGATTTTCTGGATTTTTTTTTCTCATTTTGTCTCTCATAGTTGAGGTATACCTATGATGAAAATTGGAGACCTCTCTCATCTTTTAAGTGGGAGAACTTGCACAATTGGCGGCTGACTAAATACTTTTTTTCCCCACTGTATATTCAAAAAGTAAACTTTACTGAGTTAGGTATAATAAGATATCTTTGACAGTTATCATGCATTTAATGCCAAAACAAACTTGATCTAGGATTAAAAGGAATTAAAATAATGCAGTCACAAGGTTACATGGAAAATACTTACTAGATACATGTACTGTAGAAATATATATTCTCTGCATCAACAATGTACTATACATGCATTCATGTCGTATTGCACTGGGAATTGCACTGACAATAAACCTCTGAAGTTTTTGCAGATGTCTCTTTTTTTATATGTGAAGGTTACCACCATGTGGCATAAATTAAATACTGAAATATTGAAAAAGCTAAGAATAATCCAGCAGTTTGAGAAATCATTTTGGTTTGGTGTAAGTCTGTCAACAGAATTATGAACCATAAAGCAGTTTGTGTTAAAATGTTAAATCCCATTAAACCTAATCCGGGGGCTTCCAATCATGTGTCAGGGGGGGCTAAGACCCTGCAGGTTCTCTCTTCTACCCAATCTCTTCAGCAGGTGTTCTCACTGATCAGTCAGTGGAAGAAGTTCAGTGGAATCTGCTGTTGAAGACACTGGTTGGAGGTAAAGCCTGCAGGGTCTTGGCCCTCCATGGCACATGATTAGACACCCCCGCCCAAACCCATTATGATGAAGAGCAGATGCTAATATGACCCAGAATTCCTCCATATACTGGTACTGTCACTAAAGTATGCAGGGTTTTCTGTACAGTCTTCTAACAATATAGTCTTCAGTTAATATAATTGTTTTGGTTACTTTTTCTTAAAAATGAGCCATTATTTTCAAGGTCACCGATTAATCCTTTGTACAGTTGACTCTTTTCCCACCGGTGTCTTAACAGACAAATTAGAAAATAAAGAGAGAAAATCATGATGCAAACACATAAGTCACTAAATTGTTTATTACAATCAGCAGCAAATTTCAGATTATTCAGAATGTGCAAAATTCAAACTGTAAAAAAAAACAAACTGCAATGGTCACACGCTGCCTCACTGAGAAGCAACTGGATCGGCCCCTGGTCCTGGTCCTGGTTCGACAAATCTACAGCCTGCATCTCTGTAAATAGTGAGGCAAGGTCCAGTAGGGGTGACAGTTTCCCTCTTGCCTAGACAAAAGACAAATGGGTGGTGGTTAATTAAAGCAAGTTTAAAACTTATTTTGGAAATACACTTGTTGCTAAAAGCCAGCGGTGGAATGTGAATTAATGAATGAATCTTTATTTCGGATTGATTAAAAGTAAAGATTAAAAGAAAATAGAATAATATACCAAAGGGGAAAAAATCTAACAAGGTCAAATTAAACAATAACTCCTCTAACCACAATTTTCATGTAGCTGCACTTCAGTAGATTTTACAAGGGCTGCGTTACATTTAAAATCATCTGCTTTTACTTTGGCCTCAGCAATCAGAATGAATTAATGCATTCATGAGTTTATTGATGATAGACTATAAAATACACATATAAAGTAAATTATATTGACGACTGAACATCTCACATTCGCAAAAACATACAGTTATGAACATAACTCACAAAGGATCACACAAGTGATCTGACAAATAAATAAATACATTAACAAGCGGTTTATTTTACAGTTGATGTGCCATATTCACACAATCAAATAAATCTCAGTTCAGTCCCTTTTATATTAAGTGGAAATTGTGCTTTTGACACTTTACCTATAAAAGCAAAGGATTTCAGTACTTTCCACAGTGGCGAGGTAGGTTGTGGGGCGGCTGATTTCGTCTTGCCTAGATGAACGACAGAAATGGATGATGGTTAGTTTCAAGCAAGTTCAATACATATACAGGCACATCTCTAAAATTAGAATACCATGAAAAAATTCAATATTTTTGTCACTCAGTTCAGAAAGTGAAACCCATATATAGATTCATTTCAGGAACAGTGATATATTGAAAGTGTTTATTTTAATATTGATGATTATGGCTACAGCCCATATTAAACAACACCTCAGCGGCCAACATTTCTATTTAAAAAATATTTTTTTAAAGTTAATTTTATGTAAGATTCCAATTTTTTGCAAAAGAGAATTTGGGGTTTTCAGGGCAGTAAGCCGTTATCAGCAAAATTAAAATAAATATATCACTGTCTGTGTAATGAAGCTATACAATATACGGATTTCTCTTTCTGAAATGAGTGAAAAGCACCGCAGGATCCACAGAATAGGTGTGTGGGTCTATTCTGTCGCTTTAGAAAATTATATGAATGACTTTATAAATCACTGGTTTGAAAAAGCAATTTTAATATGATGAGATTTCGGCTCCTGTGGTCCATTTCACCAGTATCCACAATATAAACAGGGAGGCTAACCCTGGCATGTGGAAACACATTCTAGCATTACACAATTTAATGCACAGGACCAAAGTGCAATACAAAACACAAACCAGTGTGACTTCCGGTCTGGACGCCATGGCAACTGCAGCTTAACGCTGAAGCTCTCAGACCCAATCCAAGAAAATACCTTGAAAATCAAACTTAACGGATTTTTGGAGGAGTGAAAATCAAAAGACAAAATCATCATGTCTAAAGGAAAACAGAAGAAACTGAAATTTTCCAGGCCAGGACACGTATCGGCCGGAGAATCTGAACTGGAAGATCTCTGTTCAGAAGACGAGGAACTGGTTGTAGCTAACAAAAAGGTTAGCTTGAAATTGCTATTTGAAGAGCTACGACGATTTCGCCGAGAGGTTACGGCCGAATTTCGGGAATTCAGAGACGAATTGAAAAGGACAAACAGCAGAGTGGACCAGGCCGAGAACCGAATCTTGGAAGCAGAGGAACGAATAAAAGTGCTCGAAGATTCTGTGCTGGACCTACGCAAAAGACAAGTATCTATAGAGGCTAAGCTAACCGACCAAGAAGGAAGACAGAGAAGAGACAATATAAGAATTCATGGTCTGATAGAAGGAGCCGAAAACGATTTTAACTCAATGGCAGAATGCGTGGAATCTTTACTAAGAGAGAAATTGGATATTCCACAAACCACCGACTTGAAGATAGAAAAGGCACATCGTTCATTAGCCGCTAGGCCAGTGGCGGAAGCGCCCCCACATTCGGTGTTGGTAAGATTTTCCAATTTCAAAATAAAACAAGAGGTTGTAAGACTGGCTTGGCAGAAAAAAGGATTTATGCACCAGGAGAGAAAAGTCTTCGTGGAACACGATTACGCCCCGGAGGTCCTTAAAAAGCGCAAGGAATACAATGACGCCAAAAAGGTACTACGTGAGAAGAAACTGCGCTTTCAGACGCCATTTCCTGCGAAGTTAAGGGTCTTCTACGGCGAAGAAACATGTCTCTATAATTCGGCGGAAGAAGCAACAGCTGACATGGCGAGAAGAGGGCTCCCGGTAACGGTATTTAAACCCGCAGCAGACCCGAGTGAGAAGATCAAAACGCAAACATGGACAACACAGAGACCTTCAAAATCCACGGGCCAGCAGCGGGAAACCCAGCGCCAGAGCGTCGCGGATAAACTGTCCGTTTTCAGGTTGGAATAGCGACCATTTTTTTTTTTTTTGAGTCAATCTGCACATCCAACCCCCCTCATACAAGGTAACAAACATTAAAGGAGATGCGTATTCAGCATGTGGTAAAACATTTCATGGAACAGTCATAATATTTGAAACAAATAAGTCTTTTTCAGTCCAGTGAGGGAGATCATTTGATGAAAAATAATATGTCATAGACCTCAGTTGTGCCGACCAATAATACAACATAAAATTTGGACATTTCAGACCTCCACGATCAAATGGTAAATATAATAAAGACAAACGTAATCTAGCCCTCCTGTTGTTCCATATAAATTCCACTAACTTTTTTTTTATTCTTGAGAATAGATCTAAAGGTGGTGATAAGGGAATGTATTGAAATAAATAAAGTATTTTAGGTAAAATATTACTTTTAAGTATATTGATTCTCCCGATCATCGACATTGGTAGTGACATCCATCTCTGAGTTAACTCATTGATATCTGACATTAAGGCTTCATAGTTGACACTGGCGACTGATTCTAGCTTAGGCATAATTTGGATTCCTAAATATTTAAACTGATTTACAACATTGAATTGATTTACCTCAGGGGCTGGGTAATTTCTCTGGGTCTCATTTAGCATTAATATTGAAGATTTAGTTTTATTTATTTTATATCCTGATATTTCCCCAAAATTCTTCATTAAATTCAACAAGGTTGGAATTGATTTTTTTAGATTCGACATAAACAAAATTATGTCATCGGCGTACAGGGAGATTTTATGTTCTGTTGGTCCAACTTTAATTCCATATATTTGTGAATGTAAACGTATCGCTATCGCTAAAGGTTCAATTGCCATAGTAAACAGTAAAGGTGAAAGTGGACAGCCTTGTCGACATCCTCTATTGATTTTTATTGGTTTTGAAATATTGTTATTTGTTAGGATTTCTGCTGTAGCATTATTGTATATTATTTGAACCCATTTTATGAAATTATTTCCAAGTCCAAACCTTTGTAGGACTTCAAAAAGAAAGGGCCATTCAACTCTATCAAAGGCCTTTTCGGCGTCCAATGATAGGAGAGCTGTATCCGGTGCTTCTTTATTAAAATAAATAATATTAAATAGTCTTCTTACATTATGGAAGCCTTGTCTACCCTTTATAAAGCCATTCTGATCTCGATTAATAATATTTGGTAAAATTTCTTGTATTCGTCTTGCTAAAATTTTACAGATTATCTTAAGGTCGACGTTTAATAGGCTTATTGGTCTCATATTTTCACATTTATTAGAGGGCTTACCTGGTTTTGGCAGCAGTATAATTAAGGCATTATTTATGTATGATGGTAAATTATTATTTTGAAATGCTTCTAAAACCATTTCCAAAAAAGGTTTTATTAATTTATTCTTAAATTTTTTATAAAGGTCAACTGGAAGACCATCTGGTCCTGCACTTTTTCCTGATTTCATATTATCAATGGCTAGCCCAACTTCTTCTTGACTAATTTTAGACTCCAATATCTCCCTATTTTCATTTGGAATACACGGTATAGATAGTTCGTTCAAAAACCCATTTAGTTTTGTTAAATCAGGTTCATTTTTGGTATCATATAATTTTTCATAGTAATCTCTAAAGGCTCTATTAATTTCTAAAGGATCTATAACTACCTGTCCGTTACTTATAATACTGGTAATTGGTGTTTTAATTTCCAATTGTTTAATCTGCCATGCTAATAATTTTCCTGATTTTTCACCTTGTTCATAAAAAGATTGTTTCAATCTTAGAAGACTCGAGGCAGCTCTATTCACTGATTTTTTGTCGTATTCAGCTCTCAAAATCAGTAATTCATTCTCCAACCTTGGGTCACTTCCTGCATACACTTTTTCCTGAAGACTTTTTATTTTATGTTCCAATTTAGCTCTCTCCTCTCGAGTCTTCTTAGATTTTGATCCTGTATAACTAATAATATGTCCCCTAATAAAAGCTTTGAAAGCCTCCCACTTTACACATGCTGATGTTTGTGTAGTATTGATGTCAAAGAACTCGTCTATCTGTTTTTCTATATACTTGACAAATTCCTCATCCTGAAGCCATTTATGCTGAAATTGCCATCTACCTGATTCCTTTGTCAATTTTTTATCTACATATATTAGACAACAGGGTGCATGATCAGAGATCACGATGTTATCATAAAAGCAGTTTTGAATCTTGGACCTTAATTCTGTGGAAATCAAAAAATAATCAATACGTGAGAATGTCTTGTAGGTACTGGAATAACAAGAATAGGCTTTAACTTGTGGTTTCATTTCTCTCCATATATCTAACAATCTCAATTCTTTCATAAAATGATTAATAGTCATCCTACATCCAATGTGCGTACAATCCAGTCCTGTTGATCTATCCACACCTGGATTCAATGTACAATTAAAATCCCCTGCTATTATATGTTGCCCTGTAAGTGATGATAAGATGAGAAATAAATTAGCAAAGAACTTCTGATCATCTATATTGGGACCATATAAGTTCACAAGATTTATATTTTCTAATAGCAAAGAACCTTGAATGATTACATATCTTCCAAATTTGTCTCCAATTACATTTTTCACTTGAAAAGGAACTGATTTATGTATGAGAGGCATAACTCCCCTGGCTCGGGATGAAAATGAAGAGGTGAATACACTTCCCTGCCATCTACTCCTAATTCTTTTAACATCCTCCTCTATCAGATGAGTTTCTTGTAAAAACACAATTCTTGAACCCATGTCCTTTATTTTATTCATAACTTGTTTAAGTTTTTTTAAATTTTGTAGACCTCTGCAATTCCATGAAGTTAAATTAAGATTAACACTTTGGTCCATGATCAATAGAGAGTTTGGGATTACCTTGCAGTGTAAACATGCTCATACAGAGAAGCAAAAACATGAGTGGTTGAACATTCATCCTACAAACTACACACAAACAAATTTCCCCTTCCCACACTTGTGGCAAACCCCCCAAAATCAAAAGAAAAATTCTGTCTCCCGATATAGCCATCGACCGTTCCACACCCACGGGGAACAGCCTAAGCCACTCCTTCTTCATCCTCCCAATCACCCTAACTCTACTGCTTTTAATGACGTAACATTAACTCTCCTCTGTAGTTTTCCAACTTAACTCCAAAATTTTTAACAACTTTGTACATCATAGTTTTTTTTTGTTTGTTTGTTTTGTTTTTTGTTTTTTTAATATATAATACAATCTATATTTTGTAAACTTACTATTTACTTCAAGTCAGTCAGATGCCTGTGCAAATGCTTAATTATTCTACCTTATATTTTGTTCATGCTTAGCTCCCACCAGTCTCTTCTTCTTCTTTGATCTTCTTGATGAACTCCTGCGCCTCCTCTGGGGTCTTGAAGATGTGGGTTCTGCCCTCATACGTGGTCAGCAGTCTCGCAGGATAGATTACACCATGACGAATCCCAAGGTTGCGCAGCTCCTTACGTACGGGATCAAACTGCTTCCTCAATTGCTGGATTCCTGTGGCCAAATCTGGGTAGAACCGCACCTGCTGGTCCTGGTGTTTAATCTCTCCTTTAGCACGTGCAGCGTTGAAGATCTTCATCCTGTCTCTGTTGCTAAGAAACTTCATAATTAAGGTCCTCGGCGGTCCCTTATCTCTCCGTGGGCCAATACGATGTGCTTTTTCCAGAACCACTGCTGATTGCAACTCCTCGCTGCCCAGCACCTCCGGAATCCACTTTTCCAGAAAGGAACATACGTCCCGACCTTCTGATTCCTCTGGAAGACCCACCAGCCTCAAATTATTCTGTCTCGACCGAGATTCCAAATCCAAAATATTATCTTCCAGAGATTTTTTTTTTTTTCCAAAGTGCGCACCTTTAATTGAAGACGGGTGACGTCATCTTCAGCACTAGCGAGACGGAGCTCCATCTGCGCCGTTCGTTCTACACAGTCACCCAATTCCTTTCTTATTCCTTCCAACGCTGTCATAATCCCATCAAATCTAGAGGAAAAGTCCGCTCTCATTGAACTCATGGCAGCCATCAGCGCATCTGCGCCATTCCCCGCAGATATCGCACCGTTGCCAGCCTCCTCCGCCATATATGGAGTTTTGTTTGCTGCGTCACAGACCTGAAAGTCCGTTAATTTGGACTGTTTCGGCGGCTCGCTTTTTCCTTTTCCTGGTTTTCCAGCCTTAGGCTTCGCCGACATATCCTCGCCCAAATGCTGGGATACGTTCTGTCCCAAATGAGAGAGTTATTTGCCGATTTTTTTTCTCCAGGAGCAGAGCAGAGCGAGACACGTCCGTCCTACGTGGCAGCCATAACCGGAAGTGAAGTCTTTTTAATAAAAAAAACAAAAAAACAAAACTTGTTAAAATAGAAATGTGACAATAATCCACATGTTCTCCTCACACTAACAAATACTGTTTTTGCGTGAATGTTTGCTGTGATGGGGGTGGGAGGGTGCACACAATTTCACAGGGTATAGGCATAAAGGGAAAAAAAAATCATTACAAGTTCGGATTGGGTTCTGAAACTCACGTTAAAAGCATGGGACAACTTACAGGGGTAAGAGAGGGCCCTCAACACGTAACAGAGTTTGAGGAATTTCCCTCAGAGCCTACACTCCATCAAGGCTCTTCCAGGGTCTTTAAAAAGACCCCAGCTCAGGAAATTCTTTTGACAGTTTTTTGTTTTAAAGTTTTATACACTATGTTCTTAATGTTTTTCTTGTTCTTAATGTTCTTTCAGTTTCTGAGTAGCACAAAAGAGGGCCACCACACAGTTATACTAAACAAAACAACACAATGGAAAAACAGGGTGTCACCAAAATAATTTCATGTAATGTAAAAGGAATCCTGAATCCAGTTAAAAGATCCAAGATTCTAGGCAAAATGAAAAAGACAAAGCAGGAATAATATTTTTACAAGAAACCCACCTAACAGACGTGGAGCACACTAAACTCAGTAGACAAGGGTTTAAAATGATCTCTTCATCTTCATATAAGTCAGGGAGGAGGAGGGGAGTAGCGACATTGATATTAACCAAAATTATATTTGAAAAAAAAAATCAGAACACAAAGATAAAGAAGGGAGATACAGTTTGGTAACTGGGCGGCTAGAGGGAGAAGATATCACCCTGCTGAATGTGTATGCTCCCCCAGGGGCTAACTGGAAATTTTATAAAAATGTATTTGACCTAATGATAACTAAAGCTCAAGGTTTAGTGATATGTGGTGGGGACTTCAATCTTAGACTGAATCCATACTGGGATGCTTCTGGTAATTCTCCACATCAAAATAACACCCAAAGCAGGAAGACTCGGATGCTACTAAAAGAAATGGGAATCTGTGATGTGTGGAGGGAACTCAACCCCAGTGTAAAAGACTATACATTTTACTCAACTCCACATTCATCTTACTCAAGGATTGACTATTTTTTTATGTTTAATAGAGACATTGGAAGAGTAGAAACATGTAAAATAGGACTGATGGATCTCTCTGACCACAGTCCGATCTACATGGACTTAAATATTCAAAAATACACAAATAATACATTTTCTTGGAGATTAAATTCAAATGTCCTGAAAGGACCATTGAAAGATGAATTGGAATCAGATATTCTCAGATATTTGGAAGAAAACGATAATGGAGAAGTATCCCCTTTAATACTGTGGGATGCATGCAAAGCTGTAATAAGAGGAAAGATTATTGCAAAACTGGCAACCCAAAAGAAACTAAGACAAGAAAAACTATCCACATTAGAGTCAGAACTTAAGAACCTAGAAAAAGAACACAAAGGCAACACTCATTCTACTGACTCGCTCAAGATTAAGGAAATTAAAAACCAAATAAATGAGATCTACACAATAGAAATCCAGAAGAAACTTACATTTTTGAAACAAAAATACTATGAAGCAGGCAGTAAATCGGCAAAATTGCTAGCCTATAAATTGAGGAAACAACAAACAGAAAGAGCAATCTACAAAATCAGAGACCCAGTATCAAAGGAAATAAAATTCAGAATTCAGGATATTCTTAAAAGCTTCGAGAATTACTATAAGAACTTATACAGTGGTACCTCTACTTACGAAATTAATTCGTTCCGGAAGTATTCTCGTAACGTGAAAATTCCGTAAGTAGAGGCGCGTTTTACATGTAAATGCCGTAATCCGTTCCAAGCCCCCCAAAATTCGGGCATAAATTTTTTATAAATCATAAAAACGCATCAAAACATGTAACAAATACATGTTACAATTAGATTACTGCACAATAAACATAAAATGAGAGTTTAAAATGAGAGAGAATAATAAAAGAGAATAATAAAAGAGAAAGAATAATAAAAATTATGCTCATTTACCTTTTAACTGCTATCGTCATCGTCACCTTTTGCCTTCTTTGGTTCATGTTCTGTCTCATCAGTGGTTTTTGCCTGACGTTTTGTGAAGAAACGATCCAAGGACGTTTGCTTTTGTCGGCTTGTAAGTGCTTCCTTTTGTTTTAATACCGTGCTGATCGTTGATGTATTACGGCCATATTCTTTGGCGAGATCAACCAAACGCATCCCCTTTTCATACCTTTCGATTATCTCCTTCTTTGTTTGTATGGACAACAAAACTCTCTTCTTCTTTTCTCCTTTTCCACTTATCTCCGTCACTTTCTTGGGGCCCATAGCGAATAAATGTTAATTCTGTACTGTACACACACGTAAAACTTTCACCTTGTTCTTAATAAAGTTTTGGAAAAAAAACAAAAAAAAAACTTCGTGGCCAATGGGATACCAGGAAGATGCTAGGCGATAGCCAATGGCAGAGCAGCTACAGGTATGTTTACGTTCGGTAAACTACGGGAGCTGCGAGGAGTGCGTACTTTTTTGCCTTTCGTATCCTGAAATTTCGTTCGTAACAAGAGGCAATATTTTCCCGTTGAGGCGTGTCGTAACCTGAAAATTCCGTATGTAGAGACGTTCGTAAGTAGAGGTACCACTGTACTCCCACAAAAAACATAAAAACGCATCCGAGGCATTCCTAAACACATTAAACCTTCCCCAACTTACGGAGTCACAAAATAAAACACTACTGTCAGAAATACAACCTAAAGAATTGGAAAAAGCAATTATGAAACTTAAAGCTAACAAATCCCCAGGAGCAGATGGCTATACAGCAGAGTGGTACAAAACCTTTAAACAGCAACTATCTCCTCTCCTCCTGAAAACATTTAATTATGTCCTCCACACAGGGGAAATCCCCCCCTCCTGGAGAGAAGGGGTCATTGCAGTTATACCTAAACCTGAAAAGGATAAACTAGAGTGCTCCAACTACAGACCAATCAGTGTATTAAATCAGGACTATAAGCTTTTTACCATTATCCTTGCCAAAAGGTTAGAAAATATACTGACAGACCTAATTCATTTAGACCAAACAGGCTTTATAAGACAAAGACAGACACGAGACAACATTAGACGCACTTTACACATAATTCCTCATATAAAAAAATATAACTTAAATGCAGTCATACTGGGATTAGATGCTGAAAAAGCATTCGATTCGGTTGACTGGTCTTTTCTATATAGAATCTTATCCAGTTTCAATTTTCATAACAACTTCATTAGAACTATACAGGCATTATATAAAAAACCAACAGCTAAAATAAGGATTAACGGTAATTTATCATCATCTTTTGAACTGGAAAGAGGATGTCGTCAGGGCTGCCCCCTGTCTCCACTGCTCTTTGCAATCTTCATAGAACCTCTGAGCCAATGGATAAGACAAAATCAAAAAATTCAAGGTATTACACTTGGTCAGAAGGAACATAAAATAGCACTCTTTGCTGATGACATTTTAATATACCTAGGGCAGCCGGACACTTCTTTACCAGAACTAACCTCAGTTTTTTCAGAGTATGGAGATTTATCAGGGTACAAATTAAACATGCATAAAACCCAAATTTTAACATTCAACTATGACCCAAATCATTATTCACTAAGCAAACTCAAAACTAACTGGGAGTCGGAATCTATGAAATATTTGGGGGTCAATATCCCGAAACAACTCAACAAAATTATATCACTAAACTATGATCCACTGGTGACAAAAATTAAATCTGACCTAGCAAGATGGAATATGATACCATTCTTGGGTACTGCACAAAGAATTGAAGCAGTCAAAATGAATATACTTCCACGTCTTCTATACCTTTTCCAAACAATACCGGTAGAACCTCCCAAAAACACATGGCAGGAGCTGGACAGAAGAATCTCAAGATTCATATGGCAGGGCAAGAGACCTAGAATCAGATATAGAACCTTACAGCTAAACAAAGACAAAGGTGGGCTTGCGCTGCCAAATATCAGGGACTACTTTAAAGCCGCACAAATTAAAACTTTAGTAGAGATATGTAACCCAGTCTACACTGCACAATGGAAGGAGATGGAATGCCAAATAACAAGTGACATCCCCCTACAGGCGATAATAGGGAACAATGCCTTACCTAAACTTTTGAATAACACTAACCCGTGGATAGAGACCCCACTAAAAATTTGGTTTAAGATAGTCAGAGAGAATCAAACTAAAGAGCCCTATCGACTTCTGCAATGGATTGCCTATGATCAAGACTTTACTCCTAATAAAACAGACACCAGATTTAAAAAGTGGAAGGAGAAAGGGCTGATAAAATATTATGATTTTTTTAAAGGGCAAATTTTAAGAAGTTTTGAAGATTTGAAAAAACAAGGTCTAATAAATAAGATAAGATAAGCCTTTATTAGTCCCACAACGGGGAAATTCCAGGATTGCAACAGCACAGGGATAGCAACACTCAGAGCAACAATCAGAAGGCAAGAAAAAAAAACAAGCAAGCAAGAGCAGCTAATAAACATATGTACGTATTACTATAAAATATATATATATACACACACACACAGACACACAGTGCAGAGCATTGTAGCTGGATGGAATAAATATATGAATATATGAACACACAGTGCAGAGCATTGTAGCTAGATGGAATAAATATGTAAATATATAAACAACCACAGTACGGAGCATTGCAGCTAGGTGGAATAAATATGCAAGTATATAAACACACACAGTGCGGAGCAATGTAGCTAGATGGAATAATATGTAGATATATAAATATATAAACACCCACAGTACGGAGCATTGTAGCTAGATGGAATAAATATGCAAATATATAAACACACACAGTGCAGAGCATTGTTGCTAGATGGAATGAAACAGCATAACCGTCTACTTAGTTATCCTACATGGTATGATTATGTGCCCATACATATTCTCACCCTCCATAGCGACCGGTATGTTCCTAGTTGTATGCCGGAGAGGACCATTGTGTAAGTCTATTGCATCTTTTGCATTCAAAAAACTATTAGTTTGTTACGTCTTTTTGCTATCTCTGCGAGCAGCCCTGCTTAGGTTGTACAGTCTGACAGCCGTTGGTAGGAAGGACCTACGAAACCTCTCGGTTGTGCACCTGGGATGATGTAGTCTGCTGCTAAATGAGCTCCTCAGTGCATTCAGTATGTCCTGCATAGGGTGGAACTCGGACTCCAGCAGAGATGACAGTTTAGCCACCGTCCTTCTCTCTCCTATCTCCTCCATCGGATCAAGGCGCTGCCCCAGGACAGAGCTAGCTTTCTTAATCAGTTTGTTCAGTCTCTTCCTATCGGCTGCAGTAATGCCACTGCCCCAGCAGACCACTCCAAAAGTGATGGCTGATGCCACCACCGTGTCATAGAATGACTTCAGCAGCGCCCCTTGTACACCAAAAGACCTGAGTCTCCTCAGCAGGAACAGCCTGCGCTGTCCCTTCTTGTAGAGTGCATCAGTATTGTGTGACCAGTCTAGTTTATTGTTCAGATGAATACCCAGGTACTTATAGGATGTCACCATCTCGATGTCTGTTCCCTGTATATTTACTGGTACTGTGAGGGGCTGCCCATGCCTGCGGCAGTCCACCACCAGCTCCTTAGTTTTCCTCGCGTTGATCTGGAGGCAGTTCCGATGGCACCAGTCCACGAAGTCCTGGATAAGCCCTCTGTACTCAGCTTCATCTCCATTGGAGATGAGGCCAACGATCGCAGAGTCATCAGAGAACTTCTGTAGATGGCAGTGTGTTGTGTTGTGTGAGAAGTCCGCAGTATAAAGAGTGAACAGGAAGGGAGCCAGCACCGTTCCCTGGGGGGCCCCCGTGCTACTGATGATCGTGTCGGACACACAGTCCCGGGTTCTCACAAACTGAGGCCGGTTCGTGAGGTAGTCCAGGATCCATGATGACAGGTGCTGGTCCACCCCTGCGCGCAGCAGCTTGTCCTTCAGGATCATCGGTTGGATGGTGTTGAAAGCACTGGAGAAGTCAAAGAACATGATCCTCACCATATTCCCGGGCTTCTCCAGGTGGGACAGAGAACGGTGAAGGAGGAAGATCACCGCATCCTCCACCCCAATGCCATGCTGGTAGGCGAACTGGAGTGGATCCATCGCTGGTTCCACCAGGGGGCGGAGGTGAGCAAGGAGCAGTCTCTCCAGGGTCTTCATCAAGTGGGACGTCAAGGCCACCGGTCTGTAGCTGTTCAGGTCTTTGGGGTGGGAAGTTTTTGGTACAGGTACCACACAAGATGTTTTCCACAGCTGTGGTACCCTCCCCAGTTTCAGGCTCATGTTGAAGATATACGTCACAATCCCACACAGTTGGTCTGCACAGGACTTGAGGAGCTTTGCGCTGATGCCGTCCGGTCCCGGCGCCTTCCTCGCCTTGATCTTCCTCAGCTCCGTCCTCACCTGGGTCCTGGTCAGGGTCAGGATGGGGGGCTGTGTGTTGGGAGTGGGGGGGTGTTGGTAGAGTGGGGAGTGGGCAGCAGGACTTGATTTCTTTAGAGGCAGCAGTGGTTGTTGTGCAGTCAGGGGGGAGGGCGGTTGGTCAAATCTATTGAAAAACAGATTCAGGTTGTTCGCCCACTCCCTGCCCCCTGTGGCCTGGGGGGAGGTATTCTGGAGCCCCGAGATGGTTTTGAGGTTTCTCCAGACCCCGCTGATGTCGCTCTGTTGCAGCTTGTCCTCCATCTTCTTCCTGAAGCTGTCCTTGCCTTCTCTGATCTTTCTCCTCAGCTCCCTCTGTACGGACTTCAGCATCTCCCTGTTCCCCGACCTGAAGATCCTCTTCTTCTCTCTCAGAAGTGTTTTTATCTCAGGGTTGATCCAGGGTTTGTTGTTTGAGTGACGCCGTATGGTCTTGGTGGGAACGGATTTGTCCACACAGAAGCTGAGGTAGCCCGTGAAGGTGTGAATGAGGCCATCGATGTCCTCACCATGTGGATCGCAGAGCTGCTTCCAGGCGGTGGCTTCAAAACAGCCCTTTAGGGTGTCCATTGTCTCCTCAGACCATAACTCCACAGTGTGCATGGCCGGAGGTTGTCTGTGCACTAGGGGTTTGTACACCGGCCGGAGATGAACCAAGTTGTGATCCGATCTCCCGAGTGGGGGTAGTTGTGATGAGGTGTACGCCTCCTTAGTGTTTGCGTAGAATAAATCCAGTGTTTTATTGTCTCTAGTGTGGCATGTGACATACTGGGTGAACGTGGGTAGAATGGGAGACAGTGAAACATGGTTGAAATCGCCTGAGATGAGGAGAAGAGCATCTGGGTGTTCTGTCTGCAGCCTGCTGGTTACTGAATGGATGACGTCACGTGCTGTCCCAGCGTTCGCCGTCGGATTTGCATAAACAACAATGCAGATCACGTGTGAGTGTTCTCTCGGGAGATATGTAGGCCTCATGCTAACAGCTAGCAACTCAATGTCTTTGCTGCAGTGTCGTTGTTTAACAGTGATATGTCCCGGTCTGCACCAGTTGTTGTTAACATACATGATCACTCCACCGCCCCTAGCCTTGCCACTGTCTGGTGTTCGGTCAGCTCGTATCATGTGAAAACCCTCCAGCTCAATGTTAGCATCTGCTGCTAGTTCAGTTAGCCACGTCTCAGTAAACAAAAGGAGAGAGCACTCCCGGTATGTGCTATCATAACGGGAGATAGCCGCTAGCTCATCTAACTTTCCCAGTATCGACCGTACATTTCCCATGACAACAGATGGAAGGGAGGGTCTGTACCTTATATTTTTTGTCCTCCGCCTTACTCCAGCCCGGCAGCCGCGGCGTTTTCGCCTCAGTTCACTCGGTATGTCGAGTTTTTCCAATGGGACCGGGTGGCGGTTGAATGCTAGCAGCTGTTCTCTGCTGTATCGTATCCTGCTATAGACAGTGGCTCCGTCCACCGGCTCAGGAGACATTTAGGACGATCTGTGTGTCCGTGATATAAGTGGGGTGAAAAAAAAAAAAAAGACGGATCAAAAGAGAGAGGAAGGGAAAAAGACTCGGAATCGAGCCGCTGTTGCAAAAGGCAGCCGACTCGTGTGGCGCCGAGAGAAAAAAAAAAAAAAAAAAAAAAAAAAAAAAAATCAAGACCTTTACAGGTTCTTCCAGCTTAGACACCACATAAACAATATACTTAAAAAGGAGGATTTGGAAAGGGCCCCGTCAGGTGTTCTGAAGGTCTTCTTAATGGCATATAAAGGGATACCAGGGATCAGATACATTTCTAAAATATACCAAGGTCTTCAAGACTTAAAAGGAGACAACACATCATATATAAAAGAAAGATGGGAAAAAGAGGGGAATTTCACTTTACAACTGGAAATATGGGGAAAGCTAAATAAACAGCAATGGAAAAGTACCTCATCCCTGCAGTGGAGAGAATTTGGATGGAAAAACTTGGTAAGATTTTTCAGAACACCTGCACAAAACAAATTTACCCATAAGGGATTGAACTGTTGGCGCTTGTGTGGTGAAAAGACTGCAAATCATTTTCATGTGTTTTGGTCATGCCCAGTTATCCACCAATATTGGACCAATGTACAGACAATATTGGGGAAAATATTCAAAATAACAGTTCCCTTTTCTTTTGTAACTTTGTATTTGGGTTTACTACCGGACTCACTGGAAAGACGAGGAGATAAATACTTATTCATTGTTTTAATATTGGCAAGTAAAAAAGCTCTAACTAAAAAATGGATGTTGAAGGACTGTCCTACACCTGAAGATTGGATTAACGTGATCCAAGACATTTACTCGATGGAAAAGTTGACATTCGCACTGAGACAGGACATGGATGGGTTCATGAACTTTTGGCAACCCTGGATCGCATATGTGTCTTCCATTAGATCTATTCTTTGACAAATACCATTTCAATAATGGCACCGCTCTTTGTTCCAACGCTACTCAGATGCTCTTTGACCTTTATTTACTTATTTTTTCTTTTTGTTTGTTTTTTGCTGGTTTGTTTGTTTGTTTGTTTTTTATTTTATTCTCTTTAATTTCACTTTTTCTTTCACTTTAAAAAAAAGGGGTGTTGTAATAATTATTCTTCCAATGTTGTCAGATATCAGAAAATAAGGGAACGTGATGAAAATGTAAACAATGCATTGCTGTAACGACCTGTATACCCTTTACAAAAACTTAAATTAAAAAAAACAACAACACACAAACCAGGACTTTAACCAGGATTAACATATTTCATCGTTTTGCTCTCACAAGCGAATATTTAGGAGAAAACAAGTGCAATTCAACAGTTGGTACTAGCTAGCGTTAGCGTTAGCATTTAACTAGCAAAAAAAAACGTTAGCCAGCACAGAACAGCACTGTATGGCTCAAAAAAAGTGAGCTTACCACCAACAGGATAAATAAGCAAACAGATGCACATTATTACAAATCACTCACCATCAATGGTTCTCTCACAATCGTCTTCAGCTTGTCTATAGTCCGGTTGTATGCTGGCCAGCCATCAGGTCACTCCTCAACTGTGCAACTGCCACCAAGCAGAGAAAACTCCGCACCTCTTTGTTGGACCACGGTGTAGAGCTCCGCAAAACCTACAACGCTGTCTGTATTGATATCGTATTTACTTCGTGACCGAGTTAGTCCGTGATTGCAAATGGCGGTCGTACAGATTTCAAGAAGACGGGCGCTTTTGTGACGTTAAGACCTGACCAATCAGCGGCGACCAAAGTTTTTGACGTCAAAACACGGTACAGCTCAGCACGAATGGACCCTGCCCTTGAGCGGGGCTGAGATTCGCTGCTGTTAAACCATGTTGAGGCAAAGACTTACCAAGCATGCTGAGCTGTACCATGACGTGCTAAGTCGGGCTACTGCAAAAGGGCCTTAAATGTCCTGTTGTGTGTGATGTAAGCCATGAAACTATAAGAGGAGAGTCTCTGGGAAAAAGTTCATTCTGTTCTGTGCTCGTGAGATGTGAGTGTGCAATAAATCATTTGAAATGCATCTGCCTGTGATTTCACACACTCCACACTGGTGACCCAAGACGTATTATGGAACACGAGGCAAGATCCCCGGAGCCGGCCCGGTCAGGAAGCTACAGTGAGGCGGCAGCCATCCCACAGACAGCCCGGACTGGAACCTCCAGCCACACATGTGCGGTTTCAGTCAAGCTACCGGATTTCTGGCAGCACAACCCGCGCTCTTGGTTCCACCTCACCGAGGCCCAGTTCACCCTCCGGGGAGTAACGGCAGATGAAACCAGATTCTACTATGTGGTCGCAGCGCTCGACGCCCGCACAGCTCAACAGGTAGTGAGCCTGCTCGATCAACCACCAGCCAGCAACAGATACGACGCGCTCAAAGCTGCGCTCATCCAGCGCTGCACGCTCTCGGACTGTGAGAGAGCGGAGAGGCTCCTGACGTGGACCGAGCTAGGAGAGGATTTGGCCGTAGACCTGATGGAGAAGATGCTGGCGTTAATGGGCACGGACGACGAGCACTTTCTGTTTGCCCACCTCTTCCTCCGGAACCTTCCGACAGTAGCGAGAGCGTTTCTGGCCAATTCGCCGTGGCTGGCCACGCGAGACTACTGTGTGCTAGCCCAGGAGGCAGACCGGATCATCATCACCACCAGGGCAACCACAGTCAATGCGGCAGCGGTGGAGCCCAGCGAGACGACCAGAGGAGGCAAGGAGCCACCGACGGTAGCAGCAGCGGGGACTAAGGAGCGCCAGAGAGACACGCTCTGTTCCTACCACCGCCGCTTCGGAGAGAACGCACGCAGATGTGCGCCACCGTGCCAATTCCAGCGCTCGGGAAAACGCCAAGGCCAGGGGTCGGTAGCAGCAGCGACCCTCAGTGAAGAGAACAAGCTGCTTTACCTAACGGACGCATGCTCGGGGAGGCATTTCCTCGTGGACACCGGAGCCCAGAAGAGCTTCATCCGGCCGACCTACGCTGACCGGCTGGCAGGATCTAGCAGCCCCGGGATGTTGGCAGCAAACGGCTCGGATATTAAGACCTTTGGTGAGAGGACTCTGCTCTTATCTCTACACGGCCGTACATATGAGTGGACTTTTGTCATAGCAGCTCTGAATTACCATATACTGGGGGCTGATTTTCTGTGTGCACATGGTTTATTGGTTGATGTTGCTAACAGGTGCCTGGTTAATGCACTGTCCTTCGATTCTCTCCCCTGTATAGCTCGAGTGACCCGGCCAACAGCACAAGCCAACGTCAAAGCTGCAGGCGGTAAGTTCCACACACTGCTCACTCAGTTCCCAGCACTCACGGTCCCGACGTTTTCCGAGGCCATCGCTAAACACGGGGTGGAGCACTTTATCACCACCACCGGGCCGCCCGTTTTTGCAAGACCTCGGCGCTTGGACGCAGCCAAACTGGCCATAACGCGCTAGGAGTTCGCCAACCTGGAAAGGTTGGGCATCATCAGGCACTCGAACAGCCCATGGGCTTCCCCGCTACACATGGTCCCTAAGGCTGAGGGATCGTGGCGACCGTGCGGTGATTTCCGCAGGTTGAACAACGCCACGGCGCACGACCGCTACCCGATTCCCCACATACAGGATTTTTTCGTTCACCTTGCCGGGGCACGCATTTTTTCCAAAATAGACCTGGTCCGCGGTTACCACCAAGTCCCAGTGTGCGCTGAGGACGTACCCAAAACAGCGGTAATAACTCCGTTTGGTCTATTTGAGTTCCTGCGCATGCCATTCGGGTTAAAAGGAGCGGCACAGATGTTCCAGCGCATGATGGATGCAGTGCTGCGCGATCTCCTGTTCGTGTTCATCTACCTGGACAATATCCTGGTAGCCAGCACGTCCAAAGACGAACACGAAACCCACCTCGCGACGGTTTTCCAGAGGTTGGAGGAGCACGGGTTAATAATCAACCCGGCGAAATGCCAGTTCGGCGTAACGGAGATTGATTTTTTGGGGCACCGCGTCTCTCCAGAAGGAGTGATTCCGCTGCCCGACAAAGTGCGCGCCGTGGCGGATTTTCCCCGGCCCCAAACGGTCAGGGCGCTGCAAGAATTTTTGGGAATGGTGAACTTTTATAACCGTTTCCTTCCCCATGCGGCGCAGCTCATGCAACCATTGTACACCGCACTCAAAAAGCAGAAACCCGCGGATAGGGTCGAATGGACCCCGGAGCGAGAGTGGGCGTTCTCGCAAGTTAAAGCAGCCCTGGCAAACGCCGCACTGCTGGCACATCCAGACCCGACGGCCCGAATGACGCTCACCACCGACGCTTCAGACGTGGCCATAGGGGCTGTCGTGGAGCAGCGCGTCGCCGGGGCTTGGCAGCCGCTTGCCTTTTTCAGCAGAACTTTGCGCGACAGTGAATGTAAATACAGCACGTTCGACAGGGAGTTGCTGGCTCTCCACCTGGCCATTCGCCACTTCCAGTTCTGGCTGGAAGGGCGCAGTTTCACCGAGTTCATGGACCACAAGCCGCTAACATTTGCGATGGCCAAGGTTTCAGAACCGTGGTCGGGCCGGCAGCAGAGACAGCTGGCCGCGAGCTCAGAGTTTACTACCGATATTCAGCATGTGTCTGGTAAACTGAATGTAGTGGCAGACTGCCTCTCGCGCGCCGTGGTGGCCCTGGTCTGCGTGGGGATAGATTATGCAGCCATGGCCGCGGAGCAGATTAGCGATGCAGACGTGCACGCGCTCCAGTCTGGACCAACAGGGTTAAGGCTGGAGAGCAGGGTGCTGCAAGACAGCATGCCCCCCCAATCTGCGATGTCTCCACCGGTTGCCCACGTCCCGTGGTCCCGGCCGCGTGGTGCCACCGCGTGTTTGAGTCGGTTCACACTCTGGCACACCCAGGAGTGCGCGCATTGGTCAAAATGGTGGGTGAGAAGTTTGTGTGGCCGAGCCTACGCAAACAAGTGAAAGAGTGGGCTGCAGCCTGTGTGGCGTGCCAACGAGCCAAGGTACACAGACACACGAAGGCTCCCTTGGAGCCGTTTTGTATTCCGGCTAAGAGGTTCGACCATGTTCACGTGGACCTCGTGGGCCCCCTCCCGCCATCACAGGGATGCACGCACCTCCTGACAATGGTGGACCGCACCACGCGCTGGCCAGAAGCAGTTCCGCTGGCGGCAACCACGTCCGCAGACGTAGCGCGTGCATTTTTAAAAGCATGGGTGGCGCGTTTTGGAGTCCCGTCGGACATTACGTCCAACAGGGGCACTCAATTTGTTTCCAAACTCTGGTCTGCGATGGCCCACAGCCTGGGTGTTACAATTCACCGCAAAACTGCGTACAACCCACAGGCCAATGGGTTATGTGAGCGTTTTCATAGATCACTGAAAGCAGTACTCAGGGCCTCATTGACGGATGCAAATTGGGTAGACAGGCTGCCGTGGGTTTTATTGGGGTTGCGCTCCGCGCCGAAAGAGGATCTAGAAGCTTCCCCAGCAGAGCTCGTTTTTACGCAGCCACTACGGCTGCCCGGGGAATTTCTACCAGATAATCCCGCTCCGGGCAGCTCCTCGTCTCAGCTTTTGCAGTGTAGAGCAAACACAGGCACGCTACCGGGCCCTGCCCACCACAGTTTTCCGTGTGTTTTTGTGCCTAAAACTTTGAAGAGCGCGGAGTTCGTATTTGTCAGACACGATGCCCACCGCCCTCCATTGCGCCCACCCTATGATGGACCGTTCAGAGTGTTGGAAACAGGGGATAAGCATTTTTTGCTAGACTTGGGGGGTAGGAGGGAAAAAAATTGGCATAGACAGACTCAAACCCGCTTTCGTTGTGGCGAACGAGCAAGTGCTGTTGGCTAGGGCCCCTCGGCGTGGAAGACCCCCACGGAGAGCTCCCCAGGGAAACGATTCGCCAGAGCAGCCACACGGACAGACCGAAGTGGCCCCCCTCCCAGCAACCTCCCACCGGCACAACAGCGCCGCGGAGGCGGTAAAACCCAGTTACAGCAGATACGGGAGGAGAAGGAAGCCCAAACAGCATGTGGACTGATGTTCTGTTGTTCTATCACAGCATGTGGACTGTTATTCTATTGTCTTATCTAAGATGCTGGGGGTGGGGGGTATTTGTAGCACCTTGGGAGAGTCAGATTTCTAGCATCTCAGACAAGAGACAGTGAATAAGCATGGGAGACAAAAGAGCAGGAGGCTCCTGGTGAGAGAGCGGGAAGGAGTCAAGGATGTAGGGGGTTGAATACAGCGTGATGCAAATGTCCTGTTGTGTGTGATGTAAACCATGAAACTTAAGAGGAGAGTCTCTGGGAAAAAGTTCATTCTGTTCTGTGCTCATGAGATGTGAGTGTGCAATAAATCATTTGAAATGCATCTGCCTGTGATTTCACACACTCCACAACATATTGAATAACAATGGCCCCAAAACTGAACCCTGTGGGACTCCATAAGTAACCTTCAGTAACTGTGAGTTTTTGTTACCAACACATACATACTGATATCTATTCTTTAAGTAACTACATAACCAGGACAGTGCTACCCCCCTAATACCACAATTTTGTAGTTTCTTTAATAATAAATTATGATCCACTGTATCAAATGCTTTTTTAAGATCCAGGAATACCCCAACTGAATACTCTTTATTTTCAACGGCAGTTGATATTTTTTCTATAAATTCCATTAGAGCAAATGCAGTTGTCCTCTTGTGTCTGAACCCATATTGCTGCTCACACAATAAATTATTCTTCAGTATGAAGTTGTCAATTCTCTCATAGAATATTGTGACGTAAGCAGGGTTCACACAAAGAAAATGGAGCAGATGGTTGTGATCAACGGGATTTATTTTTCACACCCCGACCCCCAACCTAGTTCTGAGCACAGAGAGGAGGGGAGGTCATTCTCCCAGACCTCTGTTTCAATCATGGTTACACACACATGATACATCTTGCCCTAATCCTGCTAAACAGTGCTGGGTCATTATAATGCAGTTATAATGACAGAGCAGTATAACTCAGAAATAACACATTTAACACACATACAGTAACGTTTCAAACTGGCAAAGCATGCTGGGAAATCCCTGCCCCCCTTAACATGGCCCCGACGTTACACTGCCCTCCCCTGGACTGGTTTCTGTCCCCAGAAAATTCAAAGTCCACTTTCAGAAATCCAACGCGAGTCAGCCCGGTGCCGGGGCGGCATGCACGGGCCATCTGAGTCTCGGTCGGAGTATCTGGTTGGGGTAGGGTTTCGGTTTGGCCACCAGCGGGCGGATGGACACATCTGACAGCCTCTGTAGGACCACGCACAGTCCCTTCCCTGGCAGCGGGAGTCCCAAGCCCGCTCCGGCCGACTCCCACAGCTGCCAGGTCTCCCAGGCGGCCGCTGGCCCACGTCCATGCGTCCAGCCCTTACTGCACCTGGAAAATGGCCGCATCTTCGTCCTGCTCGCTCCGCTGCGTCGCTCCTGCGCCGAGGGCCTCCGTGACGTCACCGAAAGGAAAAGCATCGGGTGGCGGTAGGACATGCACAGTTCCTCCTCTGGCAGCGGGAGTCCCATGACTCCCACCGCTGCCAGGACTTCCCAGGCGGCCACTGGTCCGCGTCCCGGCGTCCAGCCCCTGCCGAGCCCGGGAAAAGACCGGATCTGTCCTGCTCGTTCCGCTGCTGCTGCGCTCCAAAGGCCTCTGTGACGTCACCGCCGGGGGAAGCATCTGCAGGAGGCAGCTTTTTCTCCATCCATGCCACCTCGCTCTAATATAACGTCGGCAAGGGGCCAGTTTGTCGTGCGCTGTGTGCGGGGCAGTACCATGTGATGTACCCTGGCTCTGTGCAGCGGAAGCCCCCCTTCCTCGCGTCGCCGCCGCTGTCTCCTTCGTGCACACGCTGCTGTGATCTGCCGTAGCTCCTCCTCCCGCTGGCTTTCAGCGCGGCAGCCAGCTCGACCTGGGACAGGTGGTCATCAAACAGGTTCTCGCCGTTGTAGCGGGGAATCTTGGCCCGCTGCCGGATGGATGGGACGGTCACCTCCCGGTCGATTGCCGCTCCTAATCGCTCTGGAATTGCCAGCCCGTCCTGCCCTGAAAAGGGCGGGAAACGGGCATGGTTTGCTCTGCTCGGCCCGTCGGCTCCACTGCTCTGTCCATCGCGGCGAACCTCTCCGGGGGCCGGTGTCTCAGCTCTACACTCCGTTCCCAGCTGAGCGATGAACCGCTCCGGCCGCTGGACCTCCGCCTGGATCCTCATCTTGCTCCATATCCCACTCCTGACACCAGTGTGACGTAAGCAGGGTTCACACAAAGAAAATGGAGCAGATGGTTGTGATCAACGGGATTTATTTTTCACACCCCGACCCCCAACCTAGTTCTGAGCACAGAGAGGAGGGGAGGTTATTCTCCCAGACCTCTGTTTCAATCATGGTTACACACACATGATACATCTTGCCCTAATCCTGCTAAACAGTGCTGGGTCATTATAATGCAGTTATAATGACACAGCAGTATAACTCAGAAATAACACATTTAACACACATACAGTAACGTTTCAAACTGGCAATGCATGCTGGGAAATCCCTGCCCCCCTTAACATGGCCCCGACGTTACAATATTTTTTCAAGTATCTTGGAAAATTGCGGCAATAGTGAAACTGGTCTATAGTTTGAAAGTTCCCCTCTGTCACCCGTCTTGTATATCGGAATTACTTTAGCTATTTTCATTGCATTGGGAAATATACCTGTTTGGAGAGACAGATTACAGATATACGTCAGTGGTTTCACTAAGCATTCAATAATAGTTTTGACTAAGAGCATGTCAATACCATCACAGTCCATAGATGTTTTACTTTTAAACAATTTAACAATTTCAATGACCTCTCTCTCATCTGTGTTCTTTATGAAAATGGAATCTTTTATAGCAGTGTTTTTGGTTATTGTATCACCTGTGGGTGCCGTAATGGGTATTTCTCAAGCCAAATTAGGACCAATGTTAACAAAAAAGTTATTAAATACATCTGCAGGTGAAGCTGCATTCACACTCTGAGTCATTTTATTATTTTTTGAAAAATTGGTTGGGTAGCTTGTATTTCTGTTTTTATTTCCAATAATATTGTTAAGTATTGTCCATGTATTTTTAATATTGTCTCTGTTTTTCTCCAGTTCTTTACTGTAATAGTCTCTTTTACTACATCTTAATATATATGTTAACTTAATTTTGTATGTTTTATACCGCTGCTCTGCTTCTTTTGTGTCACGACTCGCCGCTCATCATCTGCCTCAGCTGCAAGCACACCTGCGCCTCGTCAGCCGCGGGTTATTTAGCCCACTCAGCCCTGTGCAGCGGTCTGGAGCCGTCTGTTCGCATCGGCACTTCTTTGCGTTTGGATCATCTCCTGATCATCAGTGAAACTACGCTTCAACGTAAGCATTCCTTACCTTTCCCAAGTCTTCTCCCTTGTGCACAGGTGGATTCCCTGGTGGCGGATACCCCGTCATCGCCACCCAATCCTCACCATCGTCAGAGGCTCTGCAGGACGCTGTCTTCCGGGCTTCTCCCTTGGCCAACGCCAGCCACCTGCCACCCACAAGTAAGCAGCACACAGCTCATTATTCCTGTTCAGGTGTGGTGCCCTTTACCCCTGTCTTTTGCTCTCTCCAAAGGGTTGTCCGGCTGTACGGCGCACTGCTCTGCTTCCTGTGCATCAGCGTTCACCCTCATCACATACACATATCTCACACATCCATCCAGACACACCTGCTTGTTGAATAAAGCTGTTAAATCTATCCTGAGCCTGCGTGCGTGTTTCCTGAGCTGGACATTATGTCAGTACGGCTCCAGCTGAGCGGCTCAGCAGACAGCGGGCTCGCACGCCGTCTTTCCACCCTCGAGGCTTGGGTGGATTTAATAGCCCACCAACAGCAGGTGATATTGAACCAGTTGGTAAACATCACTCACCGGTTAGACCGCTTGGATCCTCAGCAGGCGTTCCCCTCGGCTCGTCAGGGAGGGGTAGCTCCTGCCGCTCCGGTGGCCGGCCAGTCTGCCGCGGGAACGCCAACCCGACTCACACCTATCCCAAGCCCCACCCGCTTCAGCGGGAAGCTCGGCGGAGGGCGGGGGTTCATCATGCAGTGTGAGTCGGTGTTTCTGCGCGTTCCTGGGAATTTTCCCTCGGACCACAGCCGAATTGGCTATATTGGTAATCTTCTGGAGGGGCGAGCGCTAACTTGGGCTTACGCTGATATGGCGAAGCCCAGTTACGCAAACCTCTCCTACAGCCAGTTCGTGCAGAGCTTTCTCGAGGTGTTCGACCATTCCTGGCATGATAGCGTCCTCACTGACCGTCTCCTTGGCCTCCAACAGGGAAGCCGGTCAGTGGCAGACTACGCTATCGACTTTTGGGTCGCAGCGGAGGAGGTAGGCTCGGGTGAGGCATCACTCTGTGGCATCTTCCTCCGCAGCCTCAGCTCGGGTCTGAGGGATGAGCTGGCCGGTCGAGACCTTCCAGAGACGCTCTCGGAGCTAATCTCCGTAACTATTAGTTTGGATAACAGGCTGCGTGAACGGTCCACCGAGCGGAAGTTAATCAGCCGCTCTCGTGGAGGCTCCGTCCGCACGCCTCAAGGCCGCCCCCTGGCGTTACCTCCTCCAGAGTCTTCTGAGGAATCGGAGGCGATGGTGGTTGGTCGGTCAAGGCTCCCTCTAGTGGAGAAACAGCGCTGCCGGGAGTTGGGCCTCTGCATGTATTGCGGAGGCAATCAACATACCGTGGAGCATTGCCCGGAGAAGCCAAACGGGGAGGTCCGCGAGTCACTGTAGGGGGCCTCGCGGACTCTAACCGGTCAACTCCCCTCACTAGTCTATCACTGCCCATTCGATTTTGTCACAATGCCACGGGGCACCTCACACACGCACTGGTTGTCACCATGGGGTGAGACGCCGGCTCGGTGCTCAGCCCATGCTCCTTCTCATCCCTGCCTCTCATTGGGTAGCGTCTCAGCTGGCTCCCAGCTGTCAGTGTCACGGGACGGCTGGGGCCAATTAATCCTCATCAGCTGGGGCGCTGCTAATGAGGATAAAGAGGAGCAGCCTCGATCACTCGGGGCTGCAACATAAGCACTACTAGGCTGGAGCCCCTTTGTCTGGTGCCAGCTCCTGCCTCATCTTCAGCATTACTCGTAAGTGTCTTCCCGTGAGGAGTATTGTGCCTTTGTACCACCATGTCTGGTGCTAGCCCGCTACTTGCCTTACTGTATTACTTGGGAGTACCATCTTGTATGAGTGACCTGTGTATTGGAGTCCTTTGCTCAGTGCCAGCTCTCTGGCTGCTTAACCCGTGAGTGTTACCTGCTGTGAGTTCTCATGCTGTTACCCCTATGCCCGGTGCCAACTGTTAACTCTGTTGTTGTACTGCCCATGAGTGTTAATGTGTATGAGCATCTGTGCTTTCCTCATCCCTTACCCCTGTCATCAATAAACATCACAACTTACTGGCTCGCCCTTGGCTCTCATTGTGTGTGGCTCCCTTGAGCCACACGTGACAGTATGTCGCAGCCAGACGAGTTGCCGGCGGCCGTGGGTTTGTGTGGACTCGTACCTTCCTGTCCGGGTGTCAGCGCCGTTAGCAGGCCGTCTCCCAGGAGTCATGTCCGATGCCAGGGCGACGAGCTGAGATCCATCCCGGAGGCTGTCGACAGGACGCTCTTCACCCTGCACGACGCCGCCAACGCGAGACATCCGGACCATGCTGACAGCCTCCTGGACACTCTGCCTCGTCATTTTTACCATCCTGAGGCCAGTGCCAGGAGAGACGCTATGGCCGCACTGCGAGAGGAGCTCTGCGGGTTGGAAGGAAATCCTGGCAGGAAGCCGAAGTGGATGACGTTGCCCCCCGCTTCGACACCCCGTTCCTGCTTCCATTCCAGCCCAGGAGTTCGCGCCACCCAGAGAGCTTCCCCCGTTCTGCACCACGTCACTCGGGATTCCCCTGAAGGAGCTGCAGCTGACAGCAGTTACGTCCGGGGCCGAGTGGCTGTCGCGAGCTCCGCTGTGCATCCATTCACCATCTTCAGGCATGTGGCGGAGGCAGTGAGATTGGTGGAGAGGACTCCAGGGCTACGAAGCTTTCCCGTTTTCTACGCCTTCCTCGCCTCGATCTCTGATCAGGAGCAGCGATTCCTGGGTTCCCCCCTAGCTTCGTCCCCTGGGAAGAGCCGTCATCACAACGCCCAGGCGCCTCAGCACGACCCCCGTCCGGATCCAGTTCCGGGTTGTCGCCAGGACCTTCTCCCCCACGCAGCTGTCACCTCTTTGTCTCGTCAGCGTGGAGATTTCACAGCCCCATTCTCCGAGCCTCTTTCCCCCGCTGTCATCCCAAGGCATTCGGGCTGGCTCATCCCGGCTGTTATCCCCTCCTCCTCAACGTGCTTCCTGACTGCTGTGTGTGCCTGGAATCCTGACCTGGCGAGCCCTCTTCTGGAGACGACATGAGTGATCCCCAGACAACTTCTCAGGGGGTCCTCCGTTATCGCCCAGCGGGGAGATGAAGAAGTGATGTCCACGACAGCAGGCACCACCCAACCTCCAGGAGGCAGGCAAGTCCTAGCTTATTTACATCAGTTTTGTGATTTGCTCTGTTACACTCCTGGAGGTGGAGTTCAGGGTCCGCAGCGCCCTGAACTCCCACCTCCTGCTGTAACCCGTGTCTTAAATCCTGCACCCTCTGTGTCTCTCTCCGCCGAGCGGTCCCTGGCTTCGGGTCCATGTCGCGGGACGAGGAGAGGGCCTGCGGCTCCGCAGCTACGTTGTGGACGGAGGAGGGGGACTGACTGCTACGTGGAGTCTACGCCGACGACCAAGCGTCCCCGGGTCTCCACGGAGGTGCGGTTCGGTCCAGCGGGACGAGGTTCTCCTGTCATCACGCCCCGTGGACCGTCGGCGGGGTTACCAGCGCTGGAGGAACCTCAAGCTGCGCTGACCATCGTGCCGGCTGCGGGGCCCGACGCAGCTGGGTGGGAGCCTGACAACGACCTCCTGACGACGGATCCTGGATCGTCGCAGTCCTGGACGGCGTCAGAACCCGAGATCAGGCGAGTGCTCTCTTTCCCCTTTTCTCTTCATATCTTTGAGCACTTCAGCCTGTCTCTAGGGGAGATAAGCTGGGAGCAGCTGCCCGCTGCGTCCGAATTCGTCTCGCCGGGTTCTGGCGCTGCCGGTGATCCTGATCCCGGTTCTGTTTTCTCTCCTGAGCCTGTTTCCAGGGTCGCCGGCGAGGAATTGCCGTCTCTCGTGGTGCTGGAGGGTCCAGGCTCAACGTTGGAGGTCGGTTCTGGTGCGGTGCCGACCCAGTCGGGGTCCGTCGTGGGTGCTGCTCCAGCGGTGTCCGACGTGGGTTCACCCGAGACCCAATCGGGGTCCGACGTGGGTGCTGTCCCAGCGGTGTCCAACGTGGGTTCGCCTAAGGCCCAATCGGAGTCCGACGCGGGTGCTACGCCAGTATTGTCCAGGTCCGGTGAGGAGGTGGCTGTTTCCCTGCGGCCTGACGCTCATCTACCCCGTCATCGGCTCTCCCCTAAGCCTCTTCCACCGGGGTCCGCTTTGACCCTTCGCCCGTCTCAGCGGTCCTGGTGGTTGAGTGATGCGGGTCGACGGCTCGACCTGCAAGACTTCCCGTTCGGCGATCTGGTCCAACCCCCCCGACGAACTGTATTCGCTTCTGGGTGGCCTGGCACGGCTACCGGTGGACTGGTTTCTTGGGATCTGGGTCTGGAGTTGGCCGTCCGAACTTTTCCTCTTCCCTGGCTCACCAACTGGACAATGGGTGGGGAGATCACCAGAACTATTCGGCCGTTTTGGACTCTGCCTGCCGTTTCCTCGGGTGTCTCTTACCTTTGCTATTATTAAGGTCACTCGGGTGTAGCTTTTTGTCCTTAGGGGAATATATGTTTTTTGTGCTGTGAATTGTGTTTTTTATTATTAACCATGCTCAGTATTTCCCTTCGTTGTTATCCTGTCCCTATTAGGTCACCTTTATTCCTCTGGGTGACTCCCTTTATATATAGCACTGTGTATTGTGTTCCTCTTATTATCCGTACTCAGCGTTTTCATCAGCCTTAGCCTTGTCGGTGCATCATGGAGTATGTGTATGGCTTCCTTTGCGACCGTACTCTGTGATCACCTTATCCCTCCTTGTTATCTTCGTGGGGGGCTTTCCCTAGCCCTGACTTAGACATTGCCTACGTGTTGTTGTATGGAGTATGTGTTTTGTTTTCCACTTTACCGTACTCTGTGTTGGCCTTATTTTGTTTCATATTGCGCTGTGTATTTTCTATTACCTATACTCAGCGTTTTTCATCATCTTTGCCCCGGTTATTATTTTCTGTGGAGTGTTGTATTTGGGGTTTTTTTTGTCTACCTTGTACTCTGTATTTGTTCATGGTCTGTTTTTCTTTTTTTTTTTCTTTTTTCTCTCTGCTTCTCTCCCTCTGGTCCTGCCTCCCTGCCGCCCACCCTAGGTGGTGGTGGTGGTGGTGGGGGGGGGGGGGGGGGGGCTGGGATGTTCCTGGTCGTTCGGAGCCCGACCGTGAGGGGGAGGCTCTGTCACCATGGGGTGAGACGCCGGCTCGGCGCTCAGCCCATGCTCCTTCTCATCCCTGCCTCTCATTGGGCAGCGTCTCAGCTGGCTCCCAGCTGTCAGTGTCACGGGACGGCTGGGGCCAATTAATCCTCATCAGCTGGGGCGCTGCTAATGAGGATAAAGAGGAGCAGCCTCGATCACTCAGGGCTGCGACATAAGCACTACTAGGCTGGAGCCCCTTCGTCTGGTGCCAGCTCCTGCCTCATCTTCAGCATTACTCGTAAGTGTCTTCCCGTAAGGAGTATTGTGCCTTTGTACCCCCATGTCTGGTGCTAGCCCGCTACTTGCCTTACTGTATCACTTGGGAGTACCATCTTGTATGAGTGACCTGTGTATTGGAGTCCTTGGCCCAGTGCCAGCTCTCTGGCTGCTTAACCCGTGAGTGTTACCTGCTGTGAGTTCTCATGCTGTTACCCCTACGCCCAGTGCCAACTGTTAACTCTGTTGCTGTACTGCCCATGAGTGTTAATGTGTATGAGCATCTGTGCTTTCCTCATCCCTTACCCCTGTCGTCAATAAACATCACAACTTACTGGCTCACCCTTGGCTCTCATTGTGTGTGGCTCCCTAGAGCCACACGTGACACTGGTGGACTCAGGAGCAGAGCAGAGCTTTATTTCAAAGAGCCTGGCAACCCAATTGGGCATCTCCTGCCACCCTCTGGCCACTCCTCTCAGCCCGGTCACCCTCTCCCGTGCGCCCCTTGGACAAGTGACTCATCGCACCCAGCCGGTCCTTGTTATTATCTCAGGTAACCACCGGGAGGATCTCACCCTGTACGTTCTGTCCTCCTCTGTGTCGCCTGTCGTCCTAGGGTACCCCTGGTTGTGTCTGCACAACCCTGTGCTGGATTGGCAGACAGGATGAATCGCCGCCTGGAGTTCCTTTTGTATGGGTACCTGCCTACAGTCCGCAGCCTGCGCCCCGTCCTCTCCTCCTCCGGCCAAGGACGCCGCGCCTCCGGATCTCTCTCTGGTGCCCTTGGAGTTCCATGACCTGGGTCTCGTATTTAGTAAGTCCAGGGCGATGTCTCTTCCTCCTCACCGGCCCTACGACTGCGCCATCAACATCCGCCCGGGGGCGCCCCTGCCATCCGGATGCCTCTACAGCCTGTCTGCGCCGGAGCGAGAGGCAATGGATAGTTACATCAAGGAGTCACTCAACGCGGGAATCATCCGTCCCTCCTCGTCTCCGCTCAGCGCAGGGTTCTTCTTCGTGTCTAAGAAGGATGGGTCACTCCGCCCCTGTATCGATTTTCGGGCCCTGAATGACATCACGGAAAAGGACCGTTACACCCTGCCTTTAATGGACACTGCCTTCCACTCCCTCCAGGGGGCGACCTGGTTCACCAAGTTGGATCTCCGCAGTGCATACCACCTCATCCGGATCTGGGAGGGGGATGAGTGGAAGACGGCCTTTCGAATGCCTAGTGGTCACTTCGAGTATCTGGTGATGCTGTTTGGACTGACCAACTCCCCCGCTGTATTTCAACGCCTAATCAACGACGTCCTGCGTGATTTCCTTGGCCTCTTCGTGTTCGTGTACCTGGATGACATCCTCATCTTCTCCAGGTCACGGGAGGAACACCAGGTTCACGTGAGGCGGGTCTTACAACGGCTGCTGGAAAACAGGCTGTACATCAAGGCCGAAAAATGTGAGTTTTACACCAAGACCACCTCCTTTTTAGGATTCGTAATCTCACACAACCAGGTCCTGCCTGACCCCGCGAAGGTCAAAGCGGTGGTTGAGTGGCCCATGCCGACCTCCAGGAAGCAGGTCCAACAGTTTATTGGGTTTGCCAACTTCTACCGCCGTTTTGTGCCCAATTTTGGTGCCATCGTTGCCCCGTTGACCCGTCTCACTTCCCCCAAGAACCCCTTCCGGTGGACCGAAGAGGTCGCAGCAGTGTTCCAGGCATTGAAGACGGAGTTCTCCTCCTCCCGAGTCCTGACCCAGGTTGACCCCGTGCTGCAGTGTTTGGTGGAAGTCGACGCGTCTGATATGGGAGTGGGGGCGGTGCTATCCCAGCGATCACCCACCAACGGGGTCAAGCGACCCTGCACCTTCTTCTCACGGCGTCTGTCTCCGGCCGAGCGGAACTACAACGTCGGGGACAGGGAGCTTCTCACTATCAAGCTCGCCCTGCAGGAGTGGCGCCACTGGCT
This sequence comes from Pholidichthys leucotaenia, assembly GCA_020510985.1. NCBI lineage: Eukaryota > Metazoa > Chordata > Actinopteri > Cichliformes > Pholidichthyidae > Pholidichthys > Pholidichthys leucotaenia. The sequence goes on along the minus strand of CM035841.1, from coordinate 38,254,817 downwards.
GGAGGGGGCTGCGTTGCCGTTCGTGGTGCTGACGGACCACAAGAACCTGGAATACCTTAGATCTGCCAGACGTCTGAATGCCTGCCAGGCGCGCTGGTCCTTGTTCTTCGCCTGGTTCCGCTTCACCATCACCTACCGCCCTGGTTCTGAGAACGGCCTGCCCAATGCCCTGTCCAGGCTGTTCGCCCCCGAGACATCAGAGGAGCTGGGTCATACCATCCTGCCCGGCTCATGTGTGGTAGGGGCGATTTCCTGGTCCATCAGGGACAAGATCCGGAGGGCGCAGGAGACTGAACCGGACCCTGGCGGCGGACCGGAGGGAAAGCTGTTTGTTCCATCTACTGTCCAGAGGGAGGTCATTCATTGGGTTCACACCTCCAAACTCGCCTGTCACCCTGGTGTTTCCCGGCTAGTGGATCTCTTCCAGCGTTCCTTCTGGTGGCCAGGTCTTCAGAGGGACGCCACCAACTACGTCCGGGCGTGCCCTGTGTGTGCCACCGGCAAGTCAGAAAATTCTCCCCCCGCGGGCCTGCTCCAGCCCCTGCCGATCCCGGGCAGGCCCTGGTCCCACATAGCCCTTGACTTCGTCACCGGTCTCCCGACCTCCAAAACCTATGATGCTGTGCTGACCATCGTGGATCGTTTCTCCAAGGCTGCCCACTTCGTGCCACTTCGGGGCCTCCCAACGGCACGGGAGACAGCGGACCTTCTGGTTCAACACGTGGTCAGGCTTCACGGGATACCGGTGGACGTCGTCTCTGATCGGGGGCCCCAGTTTGTCTCAGAGGTATGGAAGTGTTTCTGCAATGCCTTGGAGGCCACAGTAAGCCTCTCCTCCGGCCACCACCCGCAATCCAATGGGCAGTGCGAACGGGCCAACCAGGAGCTGGAAGCTGCCCTACGCTGCATCACTTCCTCCAACCCGTCTTCCTGGAGCATGCACCTGGCCTGGGTAGAGTACGCCCACAACACGGCACGGTCTTCTGCCACAGGGATGTCCCCCTTCAAGGCATCCTTGGGATATGACCCACCATCGTTCCCGGAGCAGGAGGGTGAGCTGGCCGTTCCATCCATCCAGGCGCACCTGAGACGCTGTCGGAGTCTGTGGACCAAGGCACGCGATGCGCTTTTACGCACGGCGACGCGCAACAGCACCACGGCGAATCGCCACAGGAGACCGGCCCCTGCCTACCAGGTGGGTCAACGAGTCTGGTTGGCCTCTCAGGACATTCATCTCAAGGCTGAGAAGAGGAAGTTGGCCCCACGCTTCATTGGTCCCTTCACCATTTCGAAAATTATTAACCCGGTGGCTGTGCGTCTGGCCCTCCCCCCTCCCTCCGCATATGTCCCACCTTCCACGTGTCCAAAATCAAGCCCGTGGTCTCCGAACCCCTCTGTCCCCCGCCCGCGGTGCCGCCCGCGCCTTTGATGATAGACGGCCACCCGGCCTGGAGAGTCGCTTCCATCATGGACTCCCGGCGCCGAGGTCGCGGGCTGCAGTACTTGGTGGACTGGGAGGGATTCGGCCCTGAATGGAGGTCCTGGGTGTGCTCTTCCTTGGTGTTGAACAGGAGTCTCATCACGGAGTTCCACCGGGCGCATCTGGACAAACCAGCGCCAGGAGGCGCTGCTGGGGGGGGAGTACTGTCATGACTCGCCGCTCATCATCTGCCTCAGCTGCGCGCACACCTGTGCCTCGTCAGCCGTGGGTTATTTAGCCCACTCAGCCCTGTGCAGTGGTCTGGAGCCGTCTGTTCGCATCGGCACTTCTTCGCGTTTGGATCATCTCCTGATCATCAGCGAAACTACGCTTCAACATAAGTATTCCTTACCTTTCCCAAGTCTTCTCCCTTGTGCACAGGTGGATTCCCTGGCGGCGGATACCCCGTCATCGCCACCCAATCCTCACCATCGTCAGAGGCTCTGCAGGACGCTGTCTTCCGGGCTTCTCCCTTGGCCAACGCCAGCCACCTGCCACCCACAAGTAAGCAGCACACAGCTCATTATTCCTGTTCAGGTGTGGTGCCCTTTACCCCTGTCCTTTGCTCTCTCCATAGGGTTGTCCGGCTGTACGGCGCACTGCTCTGCTTCCTGTACATCAGCGTTCACCCTCATCACATACACATACCTCACACATCCATCCAGACACACCTGCTTGTTGAATAAAGCTGTTAAATCTATCCTGAGCCTGCGTGCGTGTTTTCTGAGCCAGACATTGTCATTTTGTCCTTTTCTTTAGGAAAGCTTTATATAATAAATTTTTCTTTTTACACGCCTTTTGTAATCCTTTGGTTAACCATGGCTTATCGGCAAATTTATGTTTAAGCTTTTTCTTTACTAATGGACAATTTTTTCATAAAGAGTGGTTACAATGTTTATAAGTGTGTCATAGGCTTCATTTACATCTGATACATAGACTTTTGTCCAGTCTTGCTTCAGCAAGTCTTCTTTAAAAGAACTGATTGCATTTTGTGATTTGTATCTGAACGATTTTAAAATTTTTTCTGTATCGGCCCCCGTGTGGCCATGGATAAGTGCAAAGGTTGGCAAATGGTCACTTATATCATTTATCAATAATCCACTTTCTATTTTCTTATCAATAATATTAACAAACAGGTTGTCAATACGTGTAGCAGTGTGAACTGTGATTCTACTGGGATGTGTTATTGTGGGATATAGACTCATGCTGTACATAGAATTCATGAACTCTGTAATTACATTTTGTTGATATGGATTTAGTAAATCAATATTGAAATCTCCACAAATTACTACCATTTTCTTACTAGTAATATTATTGTACAGCTCAACTAATTTATCTCTGAATGTCTCAATGCAGGTTCCCGGCGTTCTATATATACAACTTATAATTAGATTTTTTGTTTTATCTTGGTCAATCTCAACAGTAACACATTCCAAAATCCCTGGTAGTGCAAAGGATATTCCATTTACAAGCTTACACCTATACAGGTCATCAATATACAGTGCAACACCACCACCCTTTTTTTGAGATCTGTTAATATGAAACATCTGATATCCCTCTATTGCCATCAGGGGAGCCTGCTCTTCATTAAGCCAAGTTTCAGAGACTGCGGTAGCTGTAAATTTTCTGTCTAGCTGTTTTAAATAGTCCTGAATCTGTGGAAAGTTTTTGTTAAGACTTCTGCTGTTGAAGTGTATTATTGATAGTTTACCATCTAGTTGCACTTGACTTTTGAATTGCTTTTCAGTGTAATATTCACAGTGATTATGAATATTATTGAAAAAGTGGTTATCAGGATCAATATCATTTTCCATTTCTTGTAGTTTATGTTCAGCATAATGGCATATTTTCAGAGTTTGAATTTCCTCACTCTGTGTCAAATGACTTCCTCCAACTGGGGATAATTGATGTCTACTCAAGTCAGTCATAAGTTTTTTTGTTTGTTTTGTTTATTTATTTATTTTTTTTTCCTTGGCTCCTATTAGGGACATAACATTTGTCAACAAGGAAAAAAAGCAGGTATGGACGTGTGTGTAACATCTATTCAGCCATTTTTGAAGCTTCCCAGCAAGCCTCCTGTCCCTTGGTCGAGGTGGTTTGCAGTGTTCGTGTTATGACCCGAGCGTCGGTTCTGGTCGCACTCGGGCTAAGCTATGTCTCGCTGCCGGCCTTGACAGCTGCGGGCGGTATTCTGGCCTCTCCGGGCTCTTATTGTGAAAGTGCTCGGTGGGGCTTCCGCCTGTCAATGGCCGGTCAGCTGAGTGTCATTATCGTCATTAGTGCTTCGCCCATTTAAGCCCAGCACTGGCGTCGGTAGGACGCAGCAGTGTCTGTTCACTTTTCTGTTCACTTACTTGTTCACCCTCCGTCATGTTGCGGATGCCTGGACTATCTTCACACCTCGTCTGCTTGGGCTTGACCGTCGTTCCCCGGTACCAGTAAGTGTGCTGTATTAGCCTTATTCCTCCCGGCGTGAATTGATCTGTAAGTCCCTGCCTTAGCAGCCTGAGTGTTATTATTACCAAGCCTGTCTGTGTGTGACCGTCTCCTGCTCTGGACCTATAGTGTGCTGTATAGCCCTATGCCTCCTGTTATGTGAAGACTCTTGTCATTATTCTCAGCAGCTTGTGTTATCACCTTTTCACTGTAATAAAACTCACTGAAAACTCACTGGTGACTCTGTGGCGTCTTATGGTGGCTCGCGAGGGCCACCACATGACAGTACACTGCTGCCAATACAGCGTTTACGGTGACGCCAACCCGAGACGCTATTCACCAGTGGGTTCGAGTTTTGGACGTTGCTTTTTCCTGTCTGGGTCCTGTGTATGTGAGGAATGCCGTCGCCGAAGAGCCACGTGCTGACAGGTGTTTTGGAAGTCGTGGATGAGCTGCTCATCTCCGCTTCCCTGCTGGACTATGACCACGGCATACATTGGTACCTGGACGCCGCCGAAGATGTTCTCTGTCATCTCTCTCCCCGCTACGCCAACCACCCGGAAGTCGACGCGAGGAGGGAGGACATCGCCGCACAACGCGAAATATTCCTGATGATGGAGGAGGAACGCGGCATGAAGCAGGAGAAGAGGCACTCCTGCTCTTTGCCTATGGATCCCGATCCTGCCCTCGATCCGTTTCGGGAGTTCGCACCATCTGGGGGCCGGTGAAGGCGTTGGCATCACGGCCGGGCGCATCTTCGGCAAGCTCCTGCTCCGGATCCAGTTCCGGGCCGCCGGGATGACCCCCTCAACCAGCCAGCTGCTGTGAGTGAGCTGAGTCCTGTGCCGGTGGGCTCCGTCCTTGGATCCTTTTTTACCATCGAGCGAGCGAGGGAAGGAGCAACGTCCGCTACAGCTGACATCATCCTCCCCCCGGGAGACAGGCAAGTCCAAGTTCACTTTCCTATTGATAATAGTGATCTGTCTTGTCTGACTCCTGGGGGTGAGGCTCGGGGTTTGCAGCTCCCTGAGTCACTTTTCCCAGCTGTAGCCACTTGTATTAAACCTGCTGCCTCTGTGTCTCCTCCTGCGGAGCGGTCCTCGGCGTCAGTCCCACGCCGTCGAACGAGGGGGAGGCCTGCAGCTCTGGGAAATATCCCGGCCCTGCAGCCTTGCTTTGGACAGAGAAGAACGGACTGCAGAGAGGAGCCAGAGCCGACGAGAGAGCGTCCCCAGGGTTCCTCAGGGATGCAGCCCGAGTCAGCAGGTCCAGGGTCCTCTGCCCCCACGCCATACGGGTTATTGGCGTGGACGCCAGCGCGTGAGGATCCAGCTGCAGAGACCATCAGGCCGGCTGTGGAACCCGACGCAGCCGAGTGGGAGCCCGACGACGAGCTTCTTCTTGAACCTGGATCGGCGAAGTCCTGGACGGCTTCAGAGCCCGAGTGCAGGCAAGTGCTCTTTCTTGTTTTCCTGTATGGTGTGTTAGAGCATTTTTGCCTGCCTCATGGGGAGGCGAGTGAGGGGCAGCCGTCCGCTGCACCCGAGCTCGTCTCGCTGGGCTCTGGCGCTGCCGGTGGAACTGATCCCGGTCCTCTCCTGTTTTCTGAGCACCTCCACAGCGTTACCGGTCCAGAGCCAGTCAAGGTCACGGGACTGGGGGTTCCAGGTTCGGAGATGGAAGTCGTCGCCGGAGCAGTCCTGACCCAGTCGGGGTCCGACGTGTGGGCTGAGATGACCCAGTCGGGGTCCGACGCGTGGGCCGAGATGACCCAGTCGGGGTCCGGCGTATGGGCCGAGATGACCCAGTCGGGGTCCGACGCATGGGCCGAGGTGACCCAGTCGGGGTCCGACGCGTGGGCCGAAGTGACCCAGTCGGGGGTCCGACGCGTGGGCCGAGGTGACCCAGTCGGGGTCCGACGCGTGGGCCGAGGTGACCCAGTCGGGGTCCGACGTGGGTGCAGCAGTGACCCAGTCGGGGTCCGACGTGGGTGCAGCGATGACCCAATCGGGGTCCGACAAGGTTCAGTGGGGGTCCACCGCAGGTGCGGCTGCGACCCAATCAGGATTCGAGGGGGTCCAAGTTTTTGGTTGTCCCCCTCTCAGGAGCCGCCAGCTGGGGGCCGTTGGAGGATTTTGTTTGGCAGATCGGCGCTCTCCTGTCTTGTCGTTTTCTGGTGAGCGGCTGCATGCAATCCCTCCACGGCCCTGTTGGTTGTGGGATGCGGGTCAGCCACCCGGGGAACTGCTTGGTGCGTTTGGCGTCTTGGGCTGGCCACCCAATAAACTGTGCTTGTTACGGGGTGACCTGGTTCGGCCACCAGAGGACTTGTTTCTGGGGGCCTGGGACTGGGGCAGGCCACCTGATCATGTACTGTGGGACTATCTGTGGGCCCATACGGTGCCAAGTCATGTTAGGTACGTCTAGCAATTTTTTTGTGTTGTTTCACGTAGTCATAGTCATAGTCAAGTCTAAGCAATTTTAGATTGCCTCTTGTTCTTTTTTTGGCCAAGTCATGTTAAGTACGTCTAGCAATTTTTTTGTTGTTTCACGTAGTCATAGTCATAGTCAAGTCTAAGCAATTTTAGATTGCCTCTTGTTCTTTTTTTTTTGTAAGCCACAGTCTTATCATAGTCAAGTTAGGTCAGGGCAATCTGGTTTGCCCCATGTGTTTTGCAGTCCTTAGTCTGGTTTTGTTTTGCTATTGTTCTTTCCTCCCCTCTTCTTTTTGAGGGGCTATGGTCAAGTTTTGTCTTTGTTGTTTTGTTCTCCACTCCTTCTTTGAGGGGCTATAGTATGGGGGTTTTGTTCATAGTTTCCAGGGGTTTACATGTATTTTTGGTTTCGTGTATTTTTGTTTTTTCATAGTCACCGTGTCTAGCACGTATCTTCTTCGTTTCCATAGTTACAGTCATGTATTCTTTTTTTTTTTTAATATATAGTCATGTGTTTCCACAGTTAGTCATGTATTTCTTTCCTTTTTCCAGAGTCATGTGTTTGTATTTATTTCTTGTTTTGTTTCCATAGTTATCGTGTGTTTCCATGTGTTTCTGGTATGTTTTTTTTTGTCTGGTCTTTGCCTTGTTCATGGGTTGGTTTCTCTCCCTCCGCCCCTGTCCCCCAACCTCCCACCCTGGGGGGGCGGGGGGGCAGGGTGGTTCCTTGGGGCGTTTGGAGTCCGCCCGTGGAGGGAGGGTACTGTTATGACCTGAGCGTCGGTTCTGGTCACGCTCGGGCTAAGCTATGTCTCGCTGCTGGCCTTGACAGCTGCGGGCGATATTCTGGCCTCTCCGGGCTCTTATTGTGAAAGTGCTTGGTGGGGCTTCCGCCTGTTAACGGCCGGTCAGCTGAGTGTCATTATCGTCATTAGTGCTTCGCCCATTTAAGCCCAGCACTGGCGTCGGTAGGACGCAGCAGTGTCTGTTCACTTTTCTGTTCACTTACTTGTTCACCCTCCGTCACGTTGCGGATGCCTGGACTATCTTCACACCTCGTCTGCTTGGGCTTGACCGTCGTTCCCCGGTACCAGTAAGTGTGCTGTATTAGCCTTATTCCTCCCGGCGTGAATTGATCTGTAAGTCCCTGCCTTAGCAGCCTGTGTGTTATTATTACCAAGCCTGTCTGTGTGTGACCGTCTCCTGCTCTGGACCTATAGTGTGCTGTATAGCCCTATGCCTCCTGTTATGTGAAGCCTCTTGTCATTATTCTCAGCAGCTTGTGTTATCACCTTTTCACCGTAATAAAACTCACTGAAAACTCACTAGTGACTCTATGGCGTCTTATGGTGGCTCGCGAGGGCCACCACATGACAGTTCCACACATATTTGGTGGCACAGGACCTCGGGAAGCTGGAGAAATTGAGGGCATGTGCTTTGCTGGTTCATAACCTGGGACTGGAGGGACAGCGAATTTTGTGCACGTTAGGTGACTGTGATAGCTTTGAGGAAGTGGTGGAACTAATGGCGCGCCATTTTTGCACCCCGGAAAACATCATTGTCCGTAGGATTCAGTTTCAACAGCGCTGCCAGCGGGCTGGAGAGTTGGTGTAGTAGTTTGTGGCAAACCTGAGGCTACTGGCCAGTGAACTGCCGGTTCAGACCGTTGGAGGAGGAGATGATTCGTGATCAGTTGGCAGAACATACTATCTGCCCTGCTGTCAGGTTGAAACTGCTCACGTTCTCAGGCAAACTGACACTTTTCTGCGGCAATCGATTTGGCTCAGCAGTTGGAGGCAGCTGATAAGCTATCACGGGAGCTAAGCGGAAGTACGCTACATCACCATACTGAATCACAGTCAGCGGCTCAGGCAGTGGACCCGGACAGTGACGATGGTGATTATCGACTTCCGGAGGTCACAGCCTGAACACTCCCTCTCAGTATTGGCGGCCGTTTAGTGGAGAGAGTGGAGAACATCAAGTTCCTTGGAGTGCAGATCTCGCAGGACCTGACCTGGAGCAAGAATTCCTTGGGGATCAGGAAGTGGGCCCAGCAGAGACTGCACTTCTTAAGGAAACTCAAACAGGCCTCTCTCCCCATCTGCATCCTCAGGACCTTCTACAGAGGTGTGGTGGAGAGTGTTCTGACGTACTGCATTGCAACATGGTACTCCAGCTGCTGTATGTCAGACAAAAAAGCCCTGCAGAGGATAGTTAAGGGAGCTGAGAGGGTAACTGGAGTCTCCCTCCCCTCAGTCCAAGAACTTTTTCAAAACCGTTGAAGGAGCAGAGCACTGAACATTGTCAAGGACCATTCTCACCCTCTGCATAAACACTTTGAACTGCTGCCATCTGGCAAACGATTCCGGAGCATCAGAGGCAGAATCACCAGACTGATTAACAGCTTCCTTCAACAAGCTGTTAGGATGCTGAACAGTTGATCCGGAATCTCTCATACATACTACTGCACCTATGGACATTATGTATATTATTTGTATATTATAGTTCTGGTTAGTTTTCAAGTATGTCTCAGGGATGTGTGAATGGCTGTGTTGGGGTGGGGGGGTGAGGGTGTGTGTGAGTGTGTCTTAAATTATGTTCTTTTTACTTATATGGATGCCGAGAGAAAGGCAATTTCATCTTGCCTGCACTACAGTTGTATGTACAGCAATATGACAATAAAGGTTGATTTGATTTGATATGGTGTGGAAGGTGAGGAGAAACACGGCAATGCTGGAAAAATTAGGTCCATGGGTTGTGGGTCCACGAAGCACCACTATAAGGCCAGGGAGTGTCCAGCTAGAGGGAAATGCTGTGGCAAGTGCAGACTTTTGCATCATTTTGCCAGAGCATGCCAGAAGTTTGAGCGGGGGAGTCTGAGATGGAAGGAGGACCCTCCCACCCCCATGGCTGTTCATGCTGTGTCCCCAAGTACCTATGGACGCTCCTACTGTATGGTGGAACTGGACAGGGTGGTGGTGTCATTGCTGACTGACACGGGGGCAATGGGCTCCGTGTTGAATTGGGCGACCGTGAGGACCTTTTTCCCGCATTATAAGATTGGAGGTGATTTTGGCAATATAAGCTGCGGCTTCAGCCATCACCCATTTCGGATAACTTACGTTGAATTGTATAATCAGAGGAGTCATTGTCTAATTTGACCTTGTTGTTATATTATTCAGTTTCTTCTAACCTGTACTGTACTATCCGAAATAAATTCATTCATTCATTCATTCATTTGGCACCGCTTAGCAGTTGTAGTGGAGTAAGACTGGCCACAATGGGCTCGCTGAGACTGACGGCTTGGTACAAGTCTGCGGAGGTGTGCAATCTGAAGTTCACTGTTACTGCCCGTGGCGAAAACATAATGGGATGTGATTTGTTTGATAGTTTGGGCTTCACCATTAAGAACGGTACTAGAGAGGAGTGGTTGGGATGTGGTTTGTGGGACCGGCCTGTCCCATGAATGGAAGACGGAGCTGTGTGGGATGAGAACTTGCCTGGCACTCCAGAGAGTGAGCGGGACCAACACCATCCAGGGCCATCGCAGGAGGGTTCCGGTGCCAGAGCTCAAGTGGCCCTAGATGAGGGGACTGGGCAGCACGGTGAGATGCCTGTGACGACAGTTGGCGCCGAGGGGCTGGCCCCATATGTTCCCTGATTTCGGCTGGAAGGGACCGGAGAACAGAGGGTCACAATGGCATGTGCAAAAGCGGAGACAAAAGCAGTCGGGGCAGGACCGGCTGGCACGGTAAAACGACGTGCCAAACAGAGATACTGTAAGCCGAGTAGGGCTCCTCTGGGGGTCGTGGATGTGGTCCGGACCTGGGAAGAGGCTCAGTCAAGGAGGATTCAGGCCAAGCATCGAATGGACAATCATCAAGGGCGGCTGCAGGTGGTGGCTACTCGGAAGGATGCCTACCTCCAGTTGTCAAATGGCTCATGGAGGCACCCGAATGAGCTGCAGCGCATCCAGGAGACAATTGGTGGGCTTGGGCCTGAGCATGGAGCATCGCTGGTGGTGGATAAAAGGAGGCGCACCAGGGTCGGGTCAGCCAGTGGCGATCCAGGAGGTCAGTCCCCTCCTGGGATGGACTAATGGGAGGACAGTCCAAGAAAGGGGGGGCGGGGAGTTGCATGTATGTATTCATGTGGTTAGTGTGAATTGGTTGTGTTGTTCTATGATGTTATCACACACACACACACACACACACACACATATATATATATATATATATGGTTTATTCGTGTTCATGGGGATTAATTTCATGTTGTGTTTAGGTTAGGACACGGTGGTGTTTTATCTTATATTATTTGGTGTAGAGCATAAGCGACAGAATAATCCACTTTGCCGTGTGGGGTGAGATGGCAGTCTACCCATCCTCCCCTAATTTAGTTATTTTGGAATGACTGTGTTAGACCATTTGTGTTGTGTTTTGTTTTGGTGGGTGTTTCGGGTTCCATATTTGGGTGGGTTCCAATTGTGTGTGTGGTTTGGTTTTTTTTTTTGTGAAGGGGGGGAAGAATGTTGTGCTGGAGTTTGGGGCTCTTGTTTGTGTGGTACGGGTGGTGGCTCCACCTTTCCGGTTCTGCCACTACTTGTGGGTATAAGAGGGCAGCGGGCACGAGGGGCGGTCTCTTGGCCACCTCTCTGCCTGGTGGATGTGCCTGTACTCTGTGAGGTCCCTGTTAATAAACCTGTGTTCAGTCTTACACCTTGCCTCATCCTTGGTTCCTATTACGGACATAACACACAGTGCAGGAGAATTGCAGCTAGATGGAATAAACAGCATTATGGTTTGTTAAATTACACTGCAGAATATGAATATGTACTTGTTATGTATGGAAAATACCTAGGAGAAGTACATTACTTCAGATCTTTTAAATAAAAAGGGGCCTGATTGTTTAGAGCTTTGAAAGTGAGAAGAAGGATTTTAAACTTAATTCTAAACTCTATGGGAAGCCAATGAAGGGAGGCCAGAACCGGAGAGATATGATCTCTCTTTCTAGTACCTGTTAAAACTCTTGCTGCAGCATTTTGGATCAACTGAAGACTTTTTAGAGATGTTTTAGGACAACCTGATAATAAAGAGTTACAATAATCTAATCTAGAGCTAACAAAAGTGTGGATCAGTTTCTCAGCATCACTCTGAGACAAGATGCTCCTAATCTTGTCAATATTGCACAGATGATAGAAGGCAGTCTTAGAAATAAATTTAATATGTGAATTGAAAAACAGATCTTGATCAAAAATAACTCCAAGGTTCCTCACAGAGCTATTAAGAGAAAGAGTAACTGCATCCAAACTAAAAGTTTGATTTGGAAAGGTATTTCTAAGGTTTTTTGGACCAACAAGAATGACTTCAGTCTTATCTGAATTTAATAGCAGGAAATTACAAGTCATCCAAGCTTTGATTTCCTTAAGACAGGCGTCTAACTTGGCTAATTGATTACTATCATCTGGCTTCATTGACAGGTATAATTGTGTGTCATCTGCATAACAATGAAAATGTACACAGTGCTTTCTAATAATGTTGCCTAACGGAAACATATATAAACTAAAAAGAGTAGGGCCTAGCACAGATCCCTGTGGAACTCCATGACTGAGCTTTGAGTTGGAAGAAAACTCATTATTGACATGAACAAACTGGAACCTCTCAGATCAATAAGATCTAAACCACTGCAACGAAGTCCCATTAAGTCCAATACAGTCCCATTAAGTCCAATACAGTGTTCTAATCTATCAAGTAGAATATTATGATCGATAGTATCAAAAACTGCACTAAGGTCTAAAAGGACAAGTACAGAAACAAGTCCATTATCAAATGCGATCAGGAGGTCATTGGTGACCTTCACTAAGGCTGTTTCAGTACTTTGATGGATTCTAAACCCAGATTGAAACTCTTCAAATAAACAATTTCCCTGCAAGTGGTCAAATAATTGCATAGCAACAACTCTTTCTAAGATTTTTGAAATGAAAGGGAGATTAGAGATTGAATGATAGTTAGCTAAAACTCATGGATCCAGCGCTGGCTTTTTGAGTAAGGGTTTAATTACAGCAGTTTTAAAAGCCTGCGGTACATGGCCTAAAGTTAATGAAGAATTGATTATTTGAAGAATAAAGCTACCAATAAATGGGAAGACTTTTTTAAATAACCTAGTAGGAATAGGGTCTAAAAGACAAGTTGAAGGCTTGGATGAGGAAATTATTTTGTCTAACTCTAAAAGGTCAATTGGAGTAAACTGATCCAAACAGATGTCAATTGAAGGAGTTGTAGTAGTTACTGTATTTAAGTTAACTGTGGGAAGAATCTGATTGATTTTATAAGATAAGATAAGATAAGATAAGATAAGCCTTTATTAGTCCCACAACGGGGAAATTCCAGGATTGCAACAGCACAGGGATAGCAACACTCAGAGCAACAATCAGAAGGCAAGAAAAAAACAAGCAAGCAAGAGCAGCTAATATACATATGTACGTATTACTATAAAATATATATATATATACACACACACACAGACACACAGTGCAGAGCATTGTAGCTGGATGGAATAAATATATGAATATATGAACACACAGTGCAGAGCATTGTAGCTAGGTGGAATAAATATGCAAGTATATAAACACACACAGTGCGGAGCAATGTAGCTAGATGGAATAATATGTAGATATATAAATATACTGTATAAACACACCCAGTGCTGAGCATTGTAGCTAGATGGAATAAATATGTAAATATATAAACACACACAGTGCAGAGCATTGTTGCTAGATGGAATGAAACAGCATAACCGTCTACTTAGTTATCCTACATGGTATGATTATGTGCCCATACATATTCTCACCCTCCATAGCGACCGGTATGTTCCTAGTTGTATGCCGGAGGGGACCATTGTGTAAGTCTATTGCATCTTTTGCATTCAAAAAACTATTAGTTTGTTACGTCTTTTTGCTATCTCTGCGAGCAGCCCTGCTTAGGTTGTACAGTCTGACAGCCGTTGGTAGGAAGGACCTACGAAACCTCTCGGTTGTGCACCTGGGATGATGTAGTCTGCTGCTAAATGAGCTCCTCAGTGCATTCAGTATGTCCTGCATAGGGTGGAACTCGGACTCCAGCAGAGATGACAGTTTAGCCACCGTCCTTCTCTCTCCTATCTCCTCCATCGGATCAAGGCGCTGCCCCAGGACAGAGCTAGCTTTCTTAATCAGTTTGTTCAGTCTCTTCCTATCAGCTGCAGTAATGCCACTGCCCCAGCAGACCACTCCAAAAGTGATGGCTGATGCCACCACCGTGTCATAGAATGACTTCAGCAGCGCCCCTTGTACACCAAAAGACTTATCTCTGATAGATGAAATTTTATTATTGAAAAAGTTCATAAAGTCTTGACTAGTAAGCTCTAAGGGAATGCTAGGATTGACAGAGTCCTGACTCTTTGTCAGCCTGGTTACAGTGCTGAAAAGATACCTGGGATTATGCTTGTTCTCTTCTATTAATGCAGAATAATAACTTGTTCTAGCTTTTCTAAGAGATTTTTTTTTAATTAGAAGATGATTCCTCCAAGCTAAATAGATTTCATCTAAATTAGTGGAGCGCCATTTTCTTTCTAACTGACGAGTCTTTTGTTTTAAGCTATGAGTTTCTGTGTTGAACCAAGGAGTTAAAAATCTCTGATTAGACTTTTTCTTTTATAAAGGACCCACCATGTCTAGAGTCTGATGCAGAGAAGCTTTAACACTATCTACCATGCTATCAATTACAGAAGGAGCAAGCTCTCCATAGCTTATTTCCGTTCAATTCAATTCAATTCATCCATCCATCCATCCATCCATCTTCTACCGCTTTTCCGGAGGTCCGGGTCGTGGAGGCAGCAGTTCAAGCAGGAGAAGCCCAGACTTCCCTCTCCCCAGCCACCTGCTCCAGCTCTCCAGGGAGGATACCAAGGTGTTCCCAGACCAGCTGGGAGACATAGTCTCTCCACCGAGTCCTGGGTCTGCCCCAGGGTCTCCTCCCAGTGGGACGTGCCTGAAACACCTCAAGTGGGAGGCGTCCAGGAGGCATCCTAATCAGATGCCCAAACCACCTCACCTGACTCCTTTCAATGTGGAGGAGCAGCGGTTCTACTCTGAGCCTCTCCCGATGACTGAGCTCCTCACCCTATCTCTGAGGGTGAGTCCAGCAATCCTACGGAGAAAGCTCATTTCAGCCGCTTGTATCCGCGATCTTGTTCTTTCGGTCATTACCCAAAGCTCGTGACCATAGGTGAGAGTAGGAACGTAGATTGACTGGTAAATCGACAGCCTTGCTTTAGAACTAAGCTCCCTCTTCACCACAACAGACCGATACAACATCCGCATCACTGCAGATGCTGCTCCGATCCGTCTGTCAATCTCTCGCTCCATTTTCCCCTCACTCGTGAACAAGACCCCAAGATACTTAAACTCCTCCACTTGGGGCAGGAGCCTGTCCCCAACCCAGAGAGGACAACCCACCTTTTTCCGGCTGAGGACCATGGACTTGGACTCGGAGGTGCTGATTCTCATCCCAGCCGCTTCACACTCAGCGGCAAACCGTCCCAGCAAGAGCTGTAGGTCATTGCTGGATGAAGCCAACAGGACAACATCATCTGCAAACAACAGAGATGAGATCCTGTGGTCACCAAGCATGACACCCTCCGTTCCCTGGCTGCGCCTAGAAATCCTGTCCATAAAAATTATGAACAGGATCGGTGACAAAGGGCAGCCCTGGAGTCCAACTCTCACTGGGAATGACTCCCACCGAGTGTTGGCAATACGAACCAAACTCTCACAACGGTCGTACAGAGACCGAATAGCTCGTAACAACAAGCCCGATACCCCATACTCCCGAAGCACTCCCCACAAAAAACCACGAGGGATGCGGTCAAATGCCTTCTCCAAGTCCACAAAACACATGTAAACTGGTTGGGCAAACTCCCACGAACCCTCAAGAATTCTCGAGAGGGTAAAGAGCTGGTCCGATGTGCCACGGCCAGGACGAAAACCACATTGCTCCTCCTGAATCCGAGGTTCGTTTCACACCAACATGCAGGGGATAGTGCAGCACGATGGCAACGTCTCAGAGCCATTCAACATACGCAGCGGAGTGAAACAGGGCTGTGTACTTGCGCCAACCCTCTTTGGGATTTTCTTTGCTATGCTCCTGAGGCATGCCTTCAGCACAGCAACAGAGGGAATCTACCTGCACACAAGATCTGACGGCAGGCTTTTCAACCTCGCCCGCCTGAAAGCCAGAACCAAAGTACGCGAGGCTCTAATCAGAGACATGCTGTTCGCAGACGACGCTGCAGTCGCAACCCACACACAGCAGGAGCTTCAGACCCTGATGGACCGCTTCTCCCAGGCATGCAAGGACTTCGGGCTTACCATCAGCCTGAAGAAGACTAACGTCTTGGTGCAAGGCACGGAAGCACCACCAACCATCACCATCGACGACTACGAGCTGGAGGTTGTGAATCAGTTCACGTACCTGGGGTCCGCGATCAGCAACAACCTCTCCCTTGATACAGAGATCAACAAGAGGATTGGAAAATCAGCCTTCACACTCGCTCGCCTCACCACACGAGTGTGGGAGAATCCCAAACTCTCTGTCAAGACGAAGATGGCAGTGTACAACGCCTGCGTCATCAGCACACTGCTTTATGGGAGTGAGACGTGGACAACATACGCCCGGCAGGAAAAGAGACTGAACTTCTTCCACTTGCGCTGCATTCGCCACATCCTGGACATATCCTGGCAGGACAAAGTGCCCAACACAGAAGTTCTGTCCCGCGCCGGCCTTCCCTCCATGTTCACTCTACTCAGGCAGCGCAGGCTCCGCTGGCTAGGCCACGTTCACCGTATGGAGGATGGCAGAATCCCAAAAGACGTCCTCTCCGGAGAACTGGCAACTGGCAGGAGAGACGTTGGCCGCCCACAGCTGCGCTTTAGAGACGTCTGCAAGAGAGACATGAAGGCCCTGGAGATCAACACAGAGTGCTGGG
Organism: Pholidichthys leucotaenia; assembly: GCA_020510985.1. Lineage (NCBI taxonomy): Eukaryota > Metazoa > Chordata > Actinopteri > Cichliformes > Pholidichthyidae > Pholidichthys > Pholidichthys leucotaenia. The sequence continues at coordinate 38,238,446 of CM035841.1, read as the reverse complement.
AGGACCTTGCAACGGACCGCTCCAAATGGAGAGGCACCTTGACCAGACAGCTCAAGGCGGGTGAAGAGAGACTGACTGCTGCAGCAGATGAAAAAAGGACCCGCAGGAAGAACCGCCACAGACCCAGCAGCACGGAGACCACCCACAAGTGCAACCTGTGTGACAGGGACTGCCATTCGCGCATCGGCCTGTTCAGCCACAGGCGGTGCTGTTCCAGCAGAGTAGACGTTTAGGATTCTCTTCCATGGTCATCATAGACCGACGGAGGCCGATGACGACGACGAATTATGTTGTGTGGACATGATGTTATTCATCATATTGTGGTCACCCAGCACAGTGCAGACTGATACTATTCACGCTCAGCGGAGATTGCATATGGACAGAGAACCCCTGGGGGGACAACCAGAACAATGGACTCTTGTTTATACATCCCCGGATTAAGGAGAAGACATCCAGAAGCCAGTTGATCACGCGACTGATATGTATTGACCGATATGTATATCAATATGCAAATGTGCCATGCATTCTCTCTCTTTGTAAAACATGTATAAAAGAGCTTGCTATACATGCCTCAATAGCACACGCAGCACACACAGCACAACACAGCGCACAGCGCTACAGTGTGTCTCATGATGTTGGAGGAAAATAAAAATCTGCAACCTCTCAGCTCATCGTACCTCGCCTGAACTTATTTTTCCTCCACACTGGTGACCCTTGACGAAGAATGGAACATGAGGCGAACACCCCGGAGATGACCCCGACCGGGAAAGCCCCAGCACGCGTCATGGTGCGCCCCTCGCCTGATCTTTTACCTCCACACTGGTGACCTGACGAGGGAGAATGACCGTCTGCTCCCTCTCACCGCACTGTGAACACAGAGGACCAGAGAACGCCGGCAACCTCTTCATCCTCACCGGAGCATGCGCTCCAGAGCACAGCGGTGGGACCGTGAACAACACGAGCGAATGAAGGAAGCAGCCTGAACAGGGACAATCATCGACGCCGACTGCATTGATTTCCACCGTGCTCCCCGACTCTGACTAAACTCCGGACACCGGACCTCCCGCGCACAGAAGCCCCGCACGCACACCGCAAGATTACGAGGACAGCGCAACTGCCAGTTATGTGGTCATGACGCCAAGCGGACACCACGCACAGAGACGAACCAGCTCCACAGACTGATACATCGTCCTCCGCCGCTGCACATGCCCGAGAAAAACGGCCGATCGCCATCCTCGGAACCTTCAGGGCTGCTCACGCACCTGGAGCAGGCATGCAGCCCGCACACAGGACTTTGTATGGGTTTCTCAGCCACGGCGCACAAGAGGAATTTAGTCAATTGCTTGGTCAAATAGGTTCATTTTACGTCAAATAGGTTCATTTTGTCTTCTACCCTTCTGACGAAGGCTGCAGTGCAGTTGAAACATGGAAAGAAGGTAAAGACATCTTTCTATTTTATTTTTTGTCTTTTATATGAACAAAAGATAAATAGGTTAATTTTGTCTTCTTTTAATTATTTATCTTTTGTTCATATAAAAGACAAAAAATAAAATAGAAAGGAGATGTCTTTACCTTCTTTACATGTTTCTGACGGAGGCTGCAGTGCAGTTGAAACATGTAAAGAAGGTAAAGACATCTCCTTTCTATTTTATTTTTTGTCTTTTATATGAACAAAAGATAAAAAATTAGTCAACTGCTTTCCCCGATGACTTTAGGGCTGGTTCCTGCACCTAAAAGCCAAACCGCCTCACACCCTCACACAGCTGTAGTTGTTTCACAGCCGCTACGCATCCTCGGGGAATTTGGCCGCTCGCCTTCCCCACATCCTCGCTGGATCGAGCCGCGAGAGGAGTCAGATAAAATGTTTTTTTCACAGCTGCTGTGGATCACCGCCAGGTTTAAGAGAAAGTCCCTCACCATCGCGGATCCACACGCAATTTTTGCGCGGCCCAGACACCTTTGACGTCCCGGGCCGGCACTCACTTACTCCCACCCTCCTTCCCCCTCCTCCTCCACAGCGCTCTTCCCGCACCTCACTCCCTAAAGCCGGCCAATCCCCGTCTGGCTCCGTTATGCACAACGCACACCACCCCGTGCGCTCACAATCCACGGCCGTTCAACGTGCTGGAACTTGGAGCGGAGCACACTTTTTTTTCCACCCCTCCCCCATCCCCCCCACGGACTGACATGCCCTCCGACAGTTCTACCAGATCTGGAGCCAAACGACGGGGGGGGGGGGGGGGGGAAGGTCACAGCCCCTTTCGAGCATTCTGGGGGGAGCTGTGTGGTCACCCAGCACAATGCAGATTGATACTATTCACGCTCAGCAGGGATTGCATATGGACAGAGAACCCCTGGGGGGACAACCAGAACAATGGACTATTGTTTATACATCCCCGGATTAAGGAGAAGACATCCGGGCGTCAGTTGGTCACGCGATTGATTTGTATTGACCCATATGTATATCAATATACAAATGTGCCATGCATTCTCTCTCTTTGTATAACATGTATAAAAGAGCTTGCTATACATGCCTCAATTGCACACACAGCACAACACAGCGCTACAGTGTGTCTCATGATGTTGGAGGAAAATAAAAATCTGCAACCTCTCAGCTTGTTGTACCTCACCTGAACTTATTTTTCCTCCACAATATGGTATTTAAGAGGCTGTGACGTTGTTGGACAAATCTGTAGGTTTTTTCAGCATAAATATTTCATTAATTTCTTGTCACACCTCTTGTCACACCTCATGGTTATTAGTAATGTTTATTATGTTGCATGTTCTCCCCGTGTCTGCGTGTGTTTACACTGGGATTTCTCCGGTTTCCTCCCACATGCCAAAAACATGCATGCATGCATGCATGCATCCATCTTCTACCGCTTTTCCGGAGGTCCGGGTCGTGGAGGCAGCAGTTCAAGCAGAGAAGCCCAGACTTCCCTCTCCCCAGCCACCTGCTCCAGCTCTTCAGAGAGGATACCAAGGAGTTCCCAGACCAGCTGGGAGACATAGACTCTCCACCGAGTCCTGGGTCTCCCCGGGGTCTCCTCCCAGTGGGACGTGCCTGAAACACCTCAAGTGGGAGTCGTCCAGGAGGCATCCTAATCAGATGCCCATACCGGTTCCGGCGCCACACGAGTTGGCTGCCTTTTGCAACAGCGGCTCAATTCTGAGTCTTTTTATCTTCCTTCTTCTTTCTGATCCGGTGATAACTTTCTGATCCGGCACACCTTTCACTCTATATATATCACGGACACACAGATCGCCCCAAAGGTCTTCTGAGTCGGCGGATGGAGCCTCTGTTTACAGCAGGAGACGATACAGCAGGGAAGAGCTAGCTAGCACTCAACCGCCACCCGGTGCTAACGGAGAAACTCGACATACCGGGAGAACTGAAGCGAAAATGACGCGGGTGCCGGGCTGGGGTTTAGGTGGCGTGCAAGAAATATAAGACAGAATAATAAAGAGCGATGGCAAGAACCAAGCAGACCGCCCGTAAATCTACTGGAGGAAAAGCCCCCAGGAAGCAGCTGGCCACCAAGGCTACTCGGAAAAGCGCTCCGGCTACCGGCGGAGTGAAGAAGCCTCACCGTTATAGGCCCGGTACCGTGGCTCTGAGAGAGATCCGTCGCTACCAGAAATCCACGGAGCTGCTCATCCGCAAGCTGCCCTTCCAGCGCCTGGTGAGGGAGATCGCTCAGGACTTCAAGACCGACCTGCACTTCCAGAGCTCCGCCGTCATGGCTCTGCAGGAGGCCAGCGAGGCCTACCTGGTGGGTCTCTTCGAGGACACCAACCTGTGCACCATCCATGCCAAGAGGGTCACCATCATGCCCAAAGACATCCAGCTGGCCCGCCGCATCCGCGGAGAGAGAGCTTAGACTTTCTGCTGCACATCCACCAACCACAGTTCTCCGCACTGTGTGTCTATATATACAGTATATATATATATATATATATATATATATTGTGGTGCTGTGAAAATGACAAGACAGAGTTCTCTCTCAAAGTCAACTTCTATTCACAACACCATCATCTCACAGCAGAGAGAAAAAAAAGAGAATGAAACAGTAAACTCTCGTCCTTAAATATCAGGGACTTCACACCTCATACCAAAGCTAATATTCCTGCAGCTTCCTGCCTTTGTTCTGACCTAAAATGTGAGTCACAAAATCTCCATGAGTGTGTCCACCACACAAAGCCCCCCCAGCATTTTAGACAAACAGAACAACAAGAGAATACACATCAGTCCACATGCTGTATAGGCTTCAGCCTCCTGCCGTATCTGCTGAAGTTGGGGTTCAACATCTCTACGGCGCTGTCACGCTGGGGGTTTGCCGTCTGGGGGCGAAAACCCTTTGTCAGTCTCTGCGGGTGTTCTGGGGAAACATTCTTGTGAGAAACATTACTGTGTGAAGCCCCACACAGCACTTGCTCATCTGCCACCACAAAAGCGGGTTTAAGTCTGTTTATGCCAATTTTCTCTTTCCTACCCCTCAAATCTAGCAAAAACTGCTTGTCCCCTGTTTCTAGCACTCTGAATGGTCCGTCATAAGGCGGTCGCAATGGGGTTCGATGCGCATCGTGTCTAACAAAAACAAGCTCTGCGTTCTTCAAAGTTTTAGGCACAAAAACGCGCGGAAAACTGTGGTGCGCAGGGCCGGGCAGCGTGCTTGATTCTATGTTACTCCGCAACAGCTGAGACGGGGAGGCGTTCGGCGCAGGGTTATCTGGGAGAAACTCCCCAGGCAGCCGGAGTGGCTGCGCAAACACAAGCTCCGCTGGGGAGGCTTCTAGATCCTCTTTAGGCGCAGAACGCAACCCCAATAACACCCATGGTAACTTGTCAACCCAATTTGTATCCGTCAGTGCCGCTCTGACAGCCGCTTTCAATGACCTATGAAAACGTTCGCATTGTGGAGATATGAAAATGACGAGGCAGAGTTTGTCTCACGAGTCAGGTTTATTTACATCTTCCAACATCAGCAAAACAGAAAGAGGAAAAAAACGCAGACATTCGTCCTTTATATCAGGACCTTCAGAGATCAAAGTCACATTGCATTTTTTCACAAATAACAATACATTTTTCCTAAAATCTTATAACATCCTCCTCATAGTCTCTGGGAGACTAGGAAATCCCCCAAGGCCGTCTCCTGCATACAAAAGACCAACTTTCACATCCTCCTGTTATCTCAAAGGAGGCCCAGTTCTTTGTTCTCTCTGAGATGTGAAGCTTAAAGTGATACACATGTGGTCCCACAGCATAACCCGTTAACCTGCGGATTGTACACGGTTGTGCGGTGAATTGTGACACCCAGGCTGCGGGCCATTGTCGACCAAAGCTCGGACACAAATTGAGGGCCTCTGTCGGACGTAATGTCCGACGGAACACCAAAGCGCGCCACCCAAGCTGTTAAAAACGCACGCACCACCTCCTCGGCTGTGGTTGATGCCAGCAGGACCACTTCAGGCTAGCGCGTGGTGCGGTCCACCATTGTCAGAAGGTGTGTGTACCCCTGTGACAGCGGGAGGGGTCCAACGAGGTCCACATGAACATGATCGAACCTCTTGGCCGGAATGTGAAACGGTTCCAAAGGAGCCCTCGTGTGCCTGTGTACTTTGGCTCGTTGACACGCTGTGCAGGCTGCTGCCCACTCTTTGACCTGTTTGCGGAGGCTCGGCCACACAAATTTCTCTCCCACCATTTTGACCAACGCGTGCACTCCAGGGTGTGCCAAAGAATGAACCGAGTCAAAAACGCGGCGGTGCCACGCGGCCGGTACTACTGGACGCAGCCGTCCAGTGGAGATGTCGCAGATTAGAGGGGGGGGCATACCGTCTTGCAGCACCCTGCTCTCCAGCCTTAACCCTGTTGGTCCAGACTGGAGCGCGCGCACGTCCGGGTCATCAACCTGCTCCGTGGCCATGGCTGCATAATCTACCCCTACGCTGACTGGGGCCGCCACGGCGCGCGAGAGGCAATCTGCCACTACATTGAGTTTGCCCGCCACATGCTGAATATCAGTGGTAAACTCTGATATGGCGGCCAGCTGTCTCTGCTGCCGGCCTGACCACGGTTCAGAGACCTTGGCCATCGCGAACGTTAGCGGTTTGTGGTCAACAAACGCGGTGAAAGAGCGTCCTTCCAGCCAGAACTGAAAGTGGCGGATGGCCAAATGGAGAGCGAGCAGCTCCCTGTCGAACGCGCTGTATTTACATTCGCTATCGCGCAAGGTCCTGCTGAAAAATGTGAGGGGCTGCCAAACCCCAGCTACATGTTGCTCCACGACCGCCCCTATGGCCACCTCTGATGCGTCAGTGGTGAGCGCTATGCGGGCCGTTGGGTCTGGGTGTGCCAACAACGCAGCCTTTGCCAAGGCTGCTTTCACCTCCGAGAACGCTTGGTCCCGCTCCGGGGGCCACTCGATCTTATCCGCGGGTTTCTTTTTTTTGAGTGCGGCATACAACGGCTGCATGAGTTGCGCCGCGCGGGGGAGAAAACGGTTATAAAAATTCACCATTCCCAAAAACTCCTGCAACGCCCTGACCGTCTGCGGCCGGGGAAAACCTGCCACAGCGCGCACTTTGTCAGGCAGCGGAACTGCTCCTTCAGGGGAGACGCGGTGTCCTAAAAAATCGATCTGCGCCACCCCGAACTGACACTTCGCTGGGTTGATTATTAACCCGTGATCTCCCAACCTTCGGAAAACTGTGGCCAGGTGCTTTTCGTGTTCGTCTTCGGACGCGCTGGCTACTAAAATATCGTCCAGGTAGACGAACACGAAAGGGAGATTGCGAAGCACCACGTCCATCATGCGTTGGAACGTCTGAGCAGCCCCTTTAAGTCTGAATGGCATGCGTAAAAACTCGAAAAGGCCAAACGGAGTTATTACCGCTGTTTTGGGTATGTCCTCAGCGCGCACTGGGACTTGGTGGTAACCGCGGACCAAGTCTATTTTAGAAAAAATGCACGCCCCTGCCAAATGAACGGAAAAATCTTTGATATGTGGGATTGGGTAGCGGTCGTGTGCTGTAGCATTGTTTAACCTGCGGAAATCCCTGCAAGGGCGCCATGATCCGTCAGCTTTCGGGACCATATGTAGGGGGGAAGCCCACGGACTGTTTTGGCGTTGGATAATGCCCAACCTTTCCAGGTTGGCGAACTCCTCGCGCGCTATGGCTAGTTTAACTGCGTCCAAGCGCCGAGCTTTTGCAAAAACAGGCGGTCCGGTAGTGGTAATAAAATGCTCCACCCCGTGCTTAGCGACTGTTGCCGAAAATGTGAGGATCGTGAGTGCTGGGAACTGAGTGAGCAGTGTGTGGAACTTACCGCTTGCTGCTGTGACGTTGGCTTGTGCTGTTGGCGGGGCCACTCGTGCTGTACAGGGGATAGAATCAAAAGAAAGTGCATTAACCAGGCGCCTGTTAGCGAGATCAACCAACAAACCATGTGAGCACAAAAAATCAGCCCCCAACATATTGAAATTTACTGCTGCTACAACAAAAGTCCACTCAAATGTACGGCCGTGTAGAGACAGAAGCAGAGTCTTCTCACCAAAGGTCTTAATCTCCGAGCCGTTCGCTGCCGTCACCTGGGGACCTCCGGAACCAGCTAGTCTGTCCGCGTAGGAAGGTGTGATGAAGCTCAACTGGGAGCCTGTGTCGACGAGGAACTGCCTCCCCGAGCGTGCGTCCAACAAGTAGAGCAGCTTGTTCTCTTCCCCGAGGGCCGCGGCTGCTACCGACCCCCGGTCTTGGCGTTTCCCGAACGCCCGAACTGGCACGGCGGTACACACTTGCATGCCCTCTCTGCGAAACGGCGATGGTAGAAACAAAGGACGTCCGGTCCACGTTCCCTGGCCCCTGCCGCCGCCGTCGTCGGTGAGTCTGGCACCGCTGCCTCTGGCCCCCTGTCGTCTCCGGTCATCGCGCCGAGTTCCGCTGCCGCGGCCACGGCTGCGCACCACTTGGTGGCGTTGACAATCCGCTGCGCCTCTCGGCCCAGCGCGCAGTAGTCCCGTAGGGCCAACAGTGGCGAACTGGCCAGGGTCGCTCTCGCTGCTGACGGTAGAGTCCTGAGGAAGAGGTGGGTGAAAATGAAGTGATCATCGTCAGAGTCTTTCAACCTCAACAACTTCTCCATCAGGCTCGCGGGCATGTCGTTTTCCCCCTCTGTCAGCGCCAGGAGCCTCTCTGCTCGCTCCTCCGCCGAGGGGGTGAATTGCTGGATGAGTGCAGCCTTCAACGTGCCGTATTTGTCGCTATCCGGCAGCTGGTCGATCAGGCTCTCCACATGCTGGGCCGTGTTGTTGTCCAGCTTTGCGACTACGTGGTAGAATTTCGTGGCATCTACCGATATCCCCCGGAGGTTGAACTGCGCCTCAACCGCGTTGAACCAGGAGCGCGGATTGTTCTGCCAGAAGTCCGGTAGCTGGACTGTAGCGGCATTCGCTTGGCTGGGGGCTCCTGACGTGGCTGGCCCGGGGGAATTTTCCTCTTCCATGATACGTCTCGGGTCACCAGTGTGGTGCTGTGAAAATGACGAGACAGAGTTCTCTCTCAAAGTCAACTTTTATTCACAACACCATCATCTCACAGCAGAGAGAAAAAAAAGAGAATGAAACAGTAAATTCTTGTCCTTAAATATCAGGGACTTCACACCTCATAGATCACATGTCACACAGACCACTTTGCATTATAAAGACAGTCATAATGCATTTCTCTCCATGATATCGCTTCCACTGTCTCCAATGCATCCTTCCTTAATCCTTTAATGACTCAGGTCTTGCATACCAAAGCTAATATTCCTGCAGCTTCCTGCCTTCGTTCTGACCTAAAATGTGAGTCACAAAATCTCCATGAGTGTGTCCACCACAATATATATATTTATATTAATATGTACATATGTATATTAGCTGCTCTTGTTTTTTCTTGCCTTCTGATTGTTGCTCTGAGTGTTGCTATCCCTGTGTTGTTGCAATCCTGGAATTTCCCCATTGTGGGACTAATAAAGGCTTATCTTATCTTATCTTATGCCACCTCAACTGACTCCTTTCAATGTGGAGAAGCAGTGGTTCTACTCTGAGCCTCTCGCGGATGACTGAGCTCCTCACCCTATCTCTGAGGGTGAGTCCAGCAATCCTACGGAGATTGATTCCTTTTGATTCCAAAAACATGCAAGTTAGGTTAATTGGCATCAAACTGGGGATTCTAAATTGTCCTTAGGTTTGAATGTGAGAGTGAATGTCTATCTGTCTTTCTGCGTTGGCCCTTCGATGGCCTGGTGATCTGTCCAGGGCGTACCCTGCCTCTCGCCCAGAGATGCTGGGATAGGCTCCAGCCCCCCCCCCCCCACACACACACACCCACCCACCCCACCCCCGCGACCCAAAAAGGATTAAGCAGAAGAAGATGGATGGATGGATGGATGGATGTTGCATCTAAACAGTCAAAAGATTGAATAAATCAACAAACAGAACAAGAAGAAGACAGCAGCTGGGTGCTGCTAGTTACAATTACATCATTTCTACTAACAGATAAACAGTTGATAGTTTTGACTTTTACTTTGAAACTCCTACTGGATGTGACTCTTAACTAGCTATATGCTACTTCCGGTTAGCATGTTGAACGGCAGCAGGATTCAGAATCTCCGTCAGAGTCCGGTTCTGTGGACAGAGCAGAGGTGGATACACCGAGAATCGGCTGATGTGAATTTAAAAGCTGAAATGGAGCCGAGGAGAGAAGGTTAGTTTACTTCCTGTTACCATGAAACCACGAACCGTGATGCTAAGCTAACGTTAGCCTCCTCCAGGGGCATAGCAAGCTTTTCAAAAGTGTGGGTGTTGCGGTTTCGCCGACTCGGGGGTGGGGGTGGGGATACCCATTTTAACAGTTGCATCAGTGCTTTCCATTTGTCAGTAAATATTTAACTGATAATGATTTATTTCGTTTTTGGGCGTTTTTGTGTCCTGTTTGGCCAGGATAGTAGCAAATGTGTGACTTCAGGTGGGCACGGTCATTCTGTATATATACACTCACCGGCCACTTTATTAGGTACACCTGTCCAACTGCTCGTTAACACTTAATTTCTAATCAGCCAATCACATGGCGGCAACTCAGTGCATTTAGGCATGTAGACATGGTCAAGACAATCTCCTGCAGTTCAAACCGAGCATCAGTATGGGGAAGAAAGGTGATTTGAGTGACTTTGAACGTGGCATGGTTGTTGGTGCCAGAAGGGCTGGTCTGAGTATTTCAGAAACTGCTGATCTACTGGGATTTTCACGCACAACCATCTCTAGGGTTTACAGAGAATGGTCCGAAAAAGAAAAAATATCCAGTGAGCGGCAGTTCTGTGGGCGGAAATGCCTTGTTGATGCCAGAGGTCAGAGGAGAATGGCCAGACTGGTTCGAGCTGATAGAAAGGCAACAGTGACTCAAATAACCACCCGTTACAACCAAGGTAGGCAGAAGAGCATCTCTGAATGCACAGTACGTCGAACTTTGAGGCAGATGGGCTACAGCAGCAGAAGACCACGCCGGGTGCCACTCCTTTCAGCTAAGAACAGGAAACTGAGGCTACAATTTGCACAAGCTCATCGAAATTGGACAATAGAAGATTGGAAAAACGTTGCCTGGTGTGATGAGTCTCGATTTCTGCTGCGACATTCGGATGGTAGGGTCAGAATTTGGCGTCAACAACATGAAAGCATGGATCCATCCTGCCTTGTATCAATGGTTCAGGCTGGTGGTGGTGGTGTAATGGTGTGGGGAATATTTTCTTGGCACTCTTTGGGCCCCTTGGTACCAATTGAGCATCGTTGCAACGCTACAGCCTACCTGAGTATTGTTGCTGACCATGTCCATCCCTTTATGACCACAATGTACCCAACTTCTGATGGCTACTTTCAGCAGGATAATGCGCCATGTCATAAAGCTGGAATCATCTCAGACTGGTTTCTTGAACATGACAATGAGTTCACTGTACTCAAATGGCCTCCACAGTCACCAGATCTCAATCCAATAGAGCATCTTTGGGATGTGGTGGAACGGGAGATTCGCATCATGGATGTGCCCGACAAATCTGCGCCAACTGTGTGATGCCATCATGTCAATATGGACCAAACTCTCTGAGGAATGCTTCCAGCACCTTGTTGAATCTATGCCACGAAGAATTGAAGCAGTTCTGAAGGCAAAAGGGGGTCCAACCCGTTACTAGCATGGTGTACCTAATAAAGTGGCCGGTGAGTGTAGTTCTGTGTTCTCTATAAAGAGGTTGGGATAGGGGTTGGGCTCAGCTGACATAATGTTTCACACTCTTGTACAGTGGGTGGCGGTATGCACCTTTCAGTTGTTTGCTATCCACCAGTAACCGAGAGAAGAAGAAGAGAAGAATGAGGTTGGAATAGAGTGAAGTGTGTGGCGGTAATGCACCTGTAAGCTGGTTGCCAACTGCCAATCAAATCTAAAAGAAGAAGACGAAGATAAAGAGGTTGGTTGGCTGCATGACAAGAGAGACTCCGACTCCTTTTCCATGCATAACATTTTGACGCCGATGAGACTGACGCTGAGGACTCTGGGAGAGAGCAGTGACAGCTGGGCATGGAAACGACACAGTGGAGCTCCTGGGACGAGGGTGCTGAGAGCAGCGATGAAGCGTCTGTATTGGAGAGTGACGCCGAGGGGAGTGATGCTGAGAGCCCCGGGAGAGAGCAGCAACAGCCGGGCATGGAGATGGCGCAGTGGAGCGCCTGGGACGAGGGTGCTGGGAGCAGCGGCGAGGTGCCTGGGTCAGTGAGTGACACCGACGGGAGTGACGCTGGGAGTCCCGGGAGAGCGCAGCGACAGCCGTGCGCTACGGAGGTCTGGCAGGACTTCAGTGCCGGAGCTCAATGCGCCCTGGACGAGGGTGCTGGTTGTAATGGCGAGGCGCCCAAGGCAGCGAGCGGCATCGACGAGCGAGCTTCGATTTTCCCCAGAGTGCGGTCACAGGGGGCCGGGATGTGTGGGGCAACGATGGCAGCTGCAGTGGTGTGGAAAGCAGTCGGGATCGGCCCGACGGGCACAGAGGGACGGCGTGCCAGACAGCAGCACTGCGGGTCCGGCAGTGAGGCAGTCGATGGTGAAAAGAGACATTTTCGCAGGAAAGGTCGGTTTTGATCCTGGAGGTGGACGGCGGTCAGGGGCGCACATGTCGTGGGGCTGCCTGGAGTCTCCGAGCCAGTCTTATCTTTGGCGGCCAGGGGCGTGCATGCTTTGGGGCTGCCCTGGGCTCCCGGTCCGGTTTTACCTCTGGCCGCCAGTGGACATTGGTGTTACTGGAATAGTGTTGATGTAAATATGTATACATGTAGTGCTGGTGTGCACGTGAAGGGTTGTTGTGTTATGGGATTATTTTACTTATTTTAGAGACATGGTCTAATTTGAGTTATTTTTGTGGGAATGCGATAGGCTATTTTATTACAGTTCATGGTTCCCTTTTTTCTTAGTGCATGATTCGGGTCCTAAATTGGGGAGGGTCTCGAGTGTGTGTGGTTTTACAGTTTTGTAAGGGGGAGGGGATTGTTGTGTGATGTGTGTGTGTTGCCATACCCACCCCTAACGTGACGCCAGACGAGCATGGTCGTTCTGTATATATAGTTCTGTGTTCCCAATAAAGAGGTTGGTTGGCTGCATGACAAGAGAGTCTCCGACTCCTTTTCCATACATAACAAAATGTACAAGAAAAATCATGAAAATATGAGACAAATTGTTGCAAATTCTATCCACCTTATTCCTGGGGGTGCCGCTGTTGGAATGATTATGGGCAGGACTTCCGGTTTCGGCTGAAGTATTGTTAAATCAGTCAGCAAGAGTTGAGTAGTGGGGCATTTAAAATAGCATTTTTAAAAGTTTTTCAAATTCATTTTAATGTATAGGCCCCATACGTCTTTTGCACTCAAGTGACAGTTAATTTCAGCACTTGTAGTTTTTGTATTTTTTTGAATGCTTTGGTGTAGTTCTGGTACTTGTTGCTGGTGTTTGTAGTTGTGCCATAGACTGTATAAATGGAAGCTTCTCACGGGCAATGCGTAGATCATGCACTGAAAACTAAAAAGGACTGTTGGCTTGATCAGTGGTACAGACGCAACAGCACCAGGTATGTTTTCACTTGTATGAATGTCACAGATCTGACATTTATGTGTCATATATGTCACCAGATGCAAGGCTGCATGAACTAAAATGATAAATAAAAAATAGTAGGGCTGAAACGATTAGTCGACGTTATCGATAACGTTAATTTGTCAACAAACATTTTTATTGTTGACAAATCGTTTAATTATAAAGTTTATATGCATGCCGTGGTTCAGCTGTAACCAGCAGGAGCAAGCTCCATTTAACCGGAACTGCAATGCACGACCAGAACTGCTGAGAGCAGTAGCGCCTCTGTTGTCCGACATGCATGAACAATTTCCAGTGAAGAAGAAGAAGAGCACAGCATGGCGAAGCATGTGTTGTTTTGTTTTCATGGTTGTTACAGAGTTTAAGTGCAAAGCAGCTGTATGTGTCTCTCCAGCGCCGAGAAAGGTGAATAAAGACCCACTGTTGTGATGGTATAAACGTGTGCTCCGTATCTAACTGGCTGCAGAATCTATCTAGAGCAAAGCCTGTTACCAGCCAAAGAGCCAGGCTAAAATACAGACATTTTAGTTTTAATTCACAGGGAGTCCCGGGAGCCACATTACCGTCTGCAAGGGTAGGTTTTAGCTAGTAAAGAACGTTAGCACTGCTTATTTTCAATGGCCAGCTGTTTCAAGCTTTAGAAAAATGACAGCACTGTTAGTATGTCAGAATCAGAATCAGCTTTATTGGCCAAGTATGCACAACACATACGAGGAATTTGACTTTGGCTAAAAACTTGCTCTCGTTGTTCAGGTGGAGGATTTAAATAAGATTTAAATAAGGATTCAATGACAACAGAGTATGTACAGTAAATTACAGTCTGTCCACGTTTCTATAAAAGGATGCAAATATATACAAGAATATATGCAGTTATTTACTCAGACTATCCACACTTTGCAGAAATATATGAAAAAATATACAGTCATACAGTATTTCAGTGCGAACTCAGATTCAGTGATATAATGTGAATGAAGTAAAAAGCAGTGTGAGTTATGTGCAATGTAATAATGGATGAAAAGTCATGAGTACAGCAACAGGTAGGACTAGGTGAATGTTAGGAGTTCATCAGAGTGATGGCTTGAGGAAAGAAACTGTTCCTGTGACGGGTGGTTTTGACCTTCAGTGATCTGTAACGACGACCAGAAGATAGAAGTTCAAACAGTTTGTGGCTGGGGTGTGACAGGTCAGCACAGATGTTTCCCGCCCGTTTCCTGGTTATGGACCGATATAAGTTCTCAATGGAGGGTAGGTCGGTATCAATGATCCTCTCCGCAGACTTAGTGATCCGCTGCAGTCTGGTCTTGTCCTGTTTAGTGGCAGATCCAAACCCGACAGTGATGGAAAAGCAGAGGACAGATTGGATGATGGCGGTGTAGAAGACAACCAGCAGCTCCTGAGGCAAATCAAACTTCTTGAGCTGACGCAGAAAAAACAACCTCTGCTGAGCCTTTTTCCGGACAGTGTCTATATGGGAGGACCACTTCAGGTTCCGGGAGATTGTGGTACCCAGAAACTTGAAGGAGTCCACAGTGGACACTGTGCTGTTGAGGATGGTGAGTGGGGGGAATGAATGAGGGTGTCGCCTGAAATCCACAGTCATCTCCACCGTTTTGGCTGGGTTAAGTTCAAGATGGTTCTGGCCGCACCAGAGGATCAGCTCCTCCACCTCCCGCCTGTATGCAGACTCATCACCATCCCGGATCAAACCGATGACTGTGGTGTTGTCCGCAAACTTCAGGAGCTTCACCGAAGGGTCCTCTGAGGTGCAGTTGTTGGAGTAGAGGGAGAAGGGCAATGGGGAAAGGACACACCCTTGGGGGGCGCCAGTACTAATTTTTCGGGAGCTGGATGTAAATCTCCCTAGCATCACCTGTTGCCACCTGTCAGTCAGAAAGCTGGAGATCCACTGGCAGGTGGAGTGGGGCACCTTGAGCTGGAGGAGTTTCTGATGAAGAATGCCTGGGATGATGTAAGATAAGATAAGATAAGCCTTTATTAGTCCCACAACGGGGAAATTCCAGGATTGCAACAGCACAGGGATAGCAACACTCAGAGCAACAATCAGAAGGCAAGAAAAAAACAAGCAAGCAAGAGCGGCTAATATACATATGTACATATTACTATAAAATAAATATATACACACACACACACACAGACACACAGTGCAGAGCATTGTAGCTGGATGGAATAAATATATGAGTCTATGAACACACAGTGCAGGGAAAAGCCAGTGTGAACACACAGTGCAGAGCATTGTAGCTAGATGGAATAAATATGTAAATATATAAACACCCACAGTACGGAGCATTGCAGCTAGGTGGAATAAATATGCAAGTATATAAACACACACAGTGCGGAGCAATGTAGCTAGATGGAATAATATGTAGATGTATAAAAACACAGTGCGGAGCATTGTAGCTAGATGGAATAAATATGTAAATATATAAACACACACAGTGCAGAGCATTGTTGCTAGATGGAATGAAACAGCATAACCGTCTACTTAGTTATCCTACATGGTATGATTATGTGCCCATACATATTCTCACCCTCCATAGCGACCGGTATGTTCCTAGTTGTATGCCGGAGGGGACCATTGTGTAAGTCTATTGCATCTTTTGCATTCAAAAAACTATTAGTTTGTTACGTCTTTTTGCTATCTCTGCGAGCAGCCCTGCTTAGGTTGTACAGTCTGACAGCCGTTGGTAGGAAGGACCTACGAAACCTCTCGGTTGTGCACCTGGGATGATGTAGTCTGCTGCTAAATGAGCTCCTCAGTGCATCCAGTATGTCCTGCATAGGGTGGAACTCGGACTCCAGCAGAGATGACAGTTTAGCCACCGTCCTTCTCTCTCCTATCTCCTCCATCGGATCAAGGCGCTGCCCCAGGACAGAGCTAGCTTTCTTAATCAGTTTGTTCAGTCTCTTCCTATCGGCTGCAGTAATGCCACTGCCCCAGCAGACCACTCCAAAAGTGATGGCTGATGCCACCACCGTGTCATAGAATGACTTCAGCAGCGCCCCTTGTACACCAAAAGACCTGAGTCTCCTCAGCAGGAACAGCCTGCGCTGTCCCTTCTTGTAGAGTGCGTCAGTATTGTGTGACCAGTCTAGTTTATTGTTCAGATGAATACCCAGGTACTTATAGGATGTCACCATCTCGATGTCTGTTCCCTGTATATTTACTGGTGCTGTGAGGGGCTGCCCATGCCTGCGGCAGTCCACCACCAGCTCCTTAGTTTTCCTCGCGTTGATCTGGAGGCAGTTCCGATGGCACCAGTCCACGAAGTCCTGGATAAGCCCTCTGTACTCAGCTTCATCTCCATTGGAGATGAGGCCAACGATCGCAGAGTCGTCAGAGAACTTCTGTAGATGGCAGTGTGTTGTGTTGTGTGAGAAGTCTGCAGTATAAAGAGTGAACAGGAAGGGAGCCAGCACCGTTCCCTGGGGGGCCCCTGTGCTACTGATGATCGTGTCGGACACATAGTCCCGGGTTCTTACAAACTGAGGCCGGTTCGTGAGGTAGTCCAGGATCCATGATGACAGGTGCTGGTCCACCCCTGCTCGCAGCAGCTTGTCCTTCAGGATCATCGGTTGGATGGTGTTGAAAGCACTGGAGAAGTCAAAGAACATGATCCTCACCATATTCCCGGGCTTCTCCAGGTGGGACAGAGAATGGTGAAGGAGGAAGATCACCGCATCCTCCACCCCAATGCCATGCTGGTAGGCGAACTGGAGTGGATCCATCGCTGGTTCCACCAGGGGGCGGAGGTGAGCAAGGAGCAGTCTCTCCAGGGTCTTCATCAAGTGGGACGTCAAGGCCACCGGTCTGTAGCTGTTCAGGTCTTTGGGGTGGGAAGTTTTTGGTACAGGTACCACACAAGATGTTTTCCACAGCTGTGGTACCCTCCCCAGTTTCAGGCTCATGTTGAAGATATACGTCACAATCCCACACAGCTGGTCTGCACAGGACTTGAGGAGCTTTGCGCTGATGCCGTCCGGTCCCGGCGCCTTCCTCGCTTTGATCTTCCTCAGCTCCGTCCTCACCTGGGTCTCGGTCAGGGTCAGGATGGGGGGCTGTGTGTTGGGAGTGGGGGGGTGTTGGTGGAGTGGGGAGTGGGCAGCAGGACTTGATTTCTTTAGAGGCAGCAGTGGTTGTTGTGCAGACAGGGGGGAGGGCGGTTGGTCAAATCTATTGAAAAACAGATTCAGGTTGTTCGCCCACTCCCTGCCCCCCGTGGCCTGGGGGGAGGTATTCTGGAGCCCCGAGATGGTTTTGAGGTTTCTCCAGACCCCGCTGATGTCGCTCTGTTGCAGCTTGTCCTCCATCTTCTTCCTGAAGCTGTCCTTGTCTTCTCTGGTCTTTCTCCTCAGCTCCCTCTGTACGGACTTCAGCATCTCCCTGTTCCCTGACCTGAAGATCCTCTTCTTCTCTCTCAGAAGTGTTTTTATCTCAGGGTTGATCCAGGGTTTGTTGTTTGAGTGACGCCGTATGGTCTTGGTGGGAACGGATTTGTCCACACAGAAGCTGAGATAGCCCGTGAAGGTGTGAATGAGGCCATCGATGTCCTCACCATGTGGATCGCAGAGCTGCTTCCAGGCGGTGGCTTCAAAACAGCCCTTTAGAGTGTCCATTGTCTCCTCAGACCATAACTCCACAGTGTGCATGGCCGGAGGTTGTCTGTGCACTAGGGGTTTGTACACCGGCCGGAGATGAACCAAGTTGTGATCCGATCTCCCGAGTGGGGGGAGTTGTGATGAGGTGTACGCCTCCTTAGTGTTTGCGTAGAATAAATCCAGTGTTTTATTGTCTCTAGTGTGACATGTGACATACTGGGTGAACGTGGGTAGAATGGGAGATAGTGAAACATGGTTGAAATCGCCTGAGATGAGGAGAAGAGCATCTGGGTGTTCTGTCTGCAGCCTGCTGGTTACTGAATGGATGACGTCACGCGCTGTCCCAGCGTTCGCCGTCGGATTTGCATAAACAACAATGCAGATCACGTGTGAGTGTTCTCTCGGGAGATATGTAGGCCTCATGCTAACAGCTAGCAACTCAGTGTCTTTGCTGCAGTGTCGTTGTTTAACAGTGATATGTCCCGGTCTGCACCAGTTGTTGTTAACATACATTATCACTCCACCGCCCCTAGTTTTGCCACTGTCTGGTGTTCGGTCAGCTCGTATCATGTGAAAACCCTCCAGCTCAATGTTAGCATCTGCTGCTAGTTCAGTTAGCCACGTCTCAGTAAACAAAAGGAGAGAGCACTCCCGGTATGTGCTATCATAACGGGAGATAGCCGCTAGCTCATCTAACTTTCCCAGTATCGACCGTACATTTCCCATGACAACAGATGGAAGGGAGGGTCTGTACCTTATATTTTTTGTCCTCCGCCTTACTCCAGCCCGGCAGCCGCGGTGTTTTCGCCTCAGTTCTCTCGGTATGTCGAGTTTTTCCAATGGGACCGGGTGGCGGTTGAATGCTAGCAGCTCTTCCCTGCTGTATTGTATCCTGCTATAAACAGTGGCTCCGTCCACCGGCTCAGGAGACATTTGGGACGATCTGTGTGTCCGTGATATAAGTGGGGTGAAAAAAAAAGACGAATCAAAAGAGAGAGGAAGGGAAAAAGACTCGGAATCGAGCCGCTGTTGCAAAAGGCAGCCTACTCGTGTGGCGCCGAGAGGAAAAAAAAAAAAAAAAAAAAGCACATTAATGTGCTGTTAATGTTAGCTTTCCTGTTTGACAATAAGCTTTCTGATTGCTGAGGGTTGAGCTGTCATGGCTAACATGTTGAATGCAGTTACTGAATTGCAGGAGTTGCTATTGCTTTTTCATTTTTGTTAATATTAGCCCTCATTCTGAATATTAGTTACACTGTGTCCAGCTGAGACAAAATGGCATTTTAATGACTCCCGCCCACAGGAGACGGAACGTTAAGAGGTATTAAACAGTGGCTGAGGTAAAATATGCAGCACCAACAAGAAGCAGAGATGGTAGACATGAGAAAAATAAATTCGACAAGTTGAAAAAATAGTCGTTGGATTACTAACTAACTAACTAACCTGCACTTATATAGCGCTTTTCTAGTCGATTAGTCGACAACTAAAATAATCTTCAGTTGCCGCCCTAAGAAATAGTAACAGTTTGCTTCCTATGGCTTAAGAAAGATATGAAATAGGTTGTTTTTTTGTTTTTTTTTAATTTAAGTTTTTGTAAAGGGTATACATGTCATTACAGCATTGCATTGTTTACATTTTCATCACGTTCCCTTTTTTTTGTTTTTTGACAACATTGGAAGAATAATTATTACAACACCCTTTTTTAAGTGAAAGAAAAAGAGAAATTAAAGAAAGAACAAAAAACAAACAAAAAAAACACGAGAAAAAAACAAAAACAAAAGAGAAAAAAAAATGAAAGAGTATCTGAGTAATGTTGGAACAAAGAGAGGTGCCATTATTGAAATGGTATTTGTCAAAGATTAGATCTAATGGAAGACACATATGCGTTCCAGGGTTGCCAAAAGTTCAAGAACCCATCCATGTCCTGTCTCGGTGCGAATGCCAACTTTTCCATCGAATAAATGTCTTGAATCACATTAATCCAGTCTTCAGGTGTAGGACAGTCCTTCAACATCCATTTTTTTGTTAGAGCTTTTGTTTGCCAATATTAAAACAGTGAATAAGTATTTTTCTCCTCATCTTTCCAGTGATTCCGGTAGTAAACCCAAATACAAAGTTACAAAAGAAAAGGGAATTGTTATTTTGAATATTTTCCCCAATATTGTCTGTACATTGGTCCAATATTGGTGGATAACTGGGCATGACCAAAACACATGAAAATGATTTGCAGTCTCTTCACCACACAAGCGCCAACAATTCAACCCCTTACGAGTAAATTTGATTTGTGCAGGTGTTCTGAAAAATCTTACCAAATTTTTCCATCCAACTTCTCTCCACTGCAGGGATGAGGTACTTTTCCATTGTTGTTTATTTAGCTTTTCCCATATTTCCAGTTGTAAAGTGAAATTCCCCTCTTTTTCCCATCTCTCTTTTATATATGATGTGTTGTCTCCTTTTAAGTCTTGAAGACCTTGGTATATTTTAGAAATGTATCTGATCCCTGGGATCCCTTTATATGCCATTAAAGGTGAACTGAAGTGAACGGCATTGAACGGCAATGGGTGATAGTACATACAATTATAAAGCTAATTTATCATTGGCACCCCCTCCACCAATCCTGGAATCTTGGAGAAAATCGCGATTTTAAATTTCCCGCCCTGAAAAATCCTACGAATCCGCCGATTATCCGGAAGTGCAGCCGGAGTTCCGCGTGACGTCACGAATGGGACGCAGTCCTCATGTTTACCATTGCGAGCACGTCGACACTGGTTATTTTTGGTGCATTTTGTCGTGATAGTCAACTACAAAACACTTCCAACACCTGGGAAGATCTGTTCAGTGGCCAAGGAAAGCTGTCATGGCGACGAAAGAAAAGAAAGGGGGAGGAAAAGCGACCGGGAAGCGATGCGTTTCTAGATATAGATATTATTTATAAATAGCACAGTCAAATGCAGAGGCCAGTTCTGTTCATGTGTATTGCCACTATAGTCTGTAGAAGTATTGTAATACATAGCCCATGGTCATGGAACCTGTCCTGAATACACGTGTTAACCCTACGCCACGGATGTGTCTATTCAATGCCAAGTTTTTTGGGCTGCACGGTGGCGCAGTGGTTTAGCACTGTGGCAGCACAGTTTATCCTCAGCCGGGGGATCGCGGGGATCATGAGACCGTGGGCTCGATCCCATCCCCCGACCAACAGTGAGCTGTGTGGAGTTTGCATGTTCTCCCCGTGTTGCGTGGGTTTACTCCGGGATTTCTCCGGTTTCCTCCCGCATACCAAAAACATGTAGGTTTAGCTCGCGCACGCAGCGACCAGCAGCCTGTGGCTTGTCACCAGACTGCAAACCAAATCTACCTACGGGTACAAATAAGTGTGTACACGGCCAGGCTATTGTACAGTCCTAGCCCTATGTATAAATAATAAGTTGGAAAAATGCTGATGGTTTTTTTTTTTCTCTCTTTTTATTGTTAATTTTCCTTATCCTGACACCCCAAACATGCCAAAGTAGAGAAGTAAAGACTCACCATTCTGTATTCAATAAGCGACTCTCCTCCCCATCACTGCTGCGGTCTGACTCTGATTCGGTGCCGGAATCCCCCGAAAATTCTGGCTCGAATCTGTACGGTTCGATGCTTCCCTTGCTCTCTTCCTGTTCACTTGACACTCCTGCATCCTCCTCTGTCTCGTCACCGATCCTGAATGCCTCTTCACTCTGAAAACTCTGGTGTTCTTGACTGCTGGAACTGCTATCATCTGCCATTGTTGTTTTGATAAGGGTCACACTCGTGACGTCACACAGCGTCGTCTGCACTACTTCCGGTTTGTTTGGCACTGCCAGCCAGAGGCAAAAGTTTATCGGCTTATAGCTTGGCCATCGCACGGCCTAAAAATTTCTTTTATGTGTTGAAAAATACAATAGGTAATAAGGAATTAATCTGCTATTCTACTTTTTGCGCAAAAAGGTGGTTTCAGTTCACCTTTAAGAAGACCTTCAGAACACCTGACTGGGCCCTTTCCAAATCCTCCTTTTTAAGTATTTTGTTTATGTGGTGTCTAAGCTGAAAGAACCTGTAAAGGTCTTGATTTATTAGACCTTGTTTTTTCAAATCTTCGAAACTTCTTAAAATTTGCCCTTTAAAAAAATCGTAATATTTTATCAGTCCGTTCTCTTTCCACTTTTTAAATCTAGTGTCTGTTTTATTAGGAGTAAAGTCTTGATCATAGGCAATCCATTGCAGTAATCGATAGGGTTCTTTAGTTTGATTCTCTCTGACTGTCTTAAACCAAATTTTTAGCGGGGTCTCTATCCACGGGTTAGTGTTATTCAAAAGTTTAGGTAAGGCATTGTTCCCTATTATCACCTGTAGGGGGATGTCACTTGTTATTTGGCATTCCATCTCCTTCCATTGTGCAGTGTAGACTGGGTTACATATCTGTACTAAAGTTTTAATTTGTGCGGCTTTAAAATAGTCCCTGATATTTGGCAGCGCAAGCCCACCTTTGTCTTTGTTTAGCTGTAGGGTTCTATATCTGATTCTAGGCCTCTTGCCCTGCCATATGAATCTTGAGGTCTTTCCGTCCAGTTCTTGCCATGCTTTTTTGGGAGGTTCTACCGGTATTGTTTGGAAAAGGTATAGAAGACGTGGAAGTATATTCATTTTGACTGCTTCAATTCTTTGTGCGGTACCCAAGAATGGTATCATATTCCATCTTGCTAGATCAGATTTTATTTTTGCCATCAGTGGGTCATAGTTTAGTGTTATAATTTTGTTGAGTTGTTTCGGGATATTGACCCCCAGATATTTCATAGCTTCCATCTCCCAGTTAGTTTTGAGTTTGCTTAGTAAATATTGATTTGGGTCATAGTTGAATGTTAAAACTTGGGTTTTATGCATGTTTAATTCGTACCCCGATAAATCTCCATACTCTGAAAAAACTGAGATTAGTTCTGGAAAAGAGGTGTCCGGCTGCCCCAGGTATATTAAAATGTCATCAGCAAAGAGTGCCATTTTATGTTCCTTCTGACCAAGTGTAATACCTTGAATTTTTTTGATTCTGTCTTATCCATTGGCTCAGAGGTTCTATGAAGATTGCAAAGAGCAGTGGAGACAAGGGGCAGCCCTGACGACATCCTCTTTCCAGTTCAAAAGATGATGATAATTTACCGTTAATCCTTATTTTAGCTGTTGGTTTTTTATATAATGCCTGGATAGTTCTAATGAAGTTGTTATGAAAATGGAAACTGGATAAGATTCTATATAGGAAAGACCAGTCAATCGAATCAAATGCTTTTTCAGCATCTAATCCCAATATGGCTGCATTTAAGTTATATTTTTTTATATGATGAATTATGTGTAAAGTGTGTCTAATGTTGTCTTGTATCTGTCTTTGTTTTATAAAACCTGTTTGGTCTAAATGAATTAAGTCTGTCAGTATATTTTCTAACCTTTTGGCAAGGATAGTGGTAAAAAGCTTATAGTCCTGATTTAACACACTGATTGGTCTGTAGTTGGAGCAGCCTAGTTTATCCTTTTCAGGTTTAGGTATGACTGCAATGACCCCTTCTCTCCAGGAGGGGGGGATTTCCCCTGTGTGGAGGACATAGTTAAATGTTTTCAGGAGGAGAGGAGATAGTTGCTGTTTAAAGGTTTTGTACCACTCTGCTGTATAGCCATCTGCTCCTGGGGATTTGTTAGCTTTAAGTTTCATAATTGCTTTTTCTAATTCTTTAGGTTTTATTTCTGACAGTAGTGTTTTATTTTGTGACTCAGTAAGTTGGGGAAGGTTTAATGTGTTTAGGAATGCTTCGGATGCGTTTTTATGTTTTTTGAGGGAGTACAAGTTCTTGTAGTACTCGAAGCTTTTAAGAATATCCTGAATTCTAAATTTTATTTCCTTTGATACTGGGTCTCTGATTTTGTAGATTGCTCTCTCCGTTTGTTGTTTCCTCAATTTATATGCTAGTAATTTTAACGATTTGCTGCCTGTTTCATAGTATTTTTGTTTCAGAAATTAAGTTTTTTCTGGATTTCTATTGTGTAGATCTCATTTATTTGTTTTTTAATTTCCTTAATTTTGAGCGAGTCATTAGAATGAGTGTTGTCTTTGTGCTCTTTTTCTAGGTTCTTAAGTTCTGACTCTAATGTGATTAGTTTTTCTTGTCTCGGTTTCTTTTGGATTGCCAGTTTTGCGATAATCTTTCCCCTTATTACAGCTTTGCATGCGTCCCACGGTATTAAAGGGGATACTTCTCCATTATCATTTTCTTCCAAATATCTGAGAATATCTGATTCCAATTCATCTTTCAGTGGTCCTTTCAGCACATTTGAATTTAACCTCCAAGAAAATGTATTATTTGTGTAGTTTTGGATACTTAAGTCCATATAGATCGGACTGTGGTCAGAGAGATCCATCAGTCGTATTTTACGTGTTTTTACTCTTCCAATGTCTCTATTAAACATAAAAAAGTCAATCCTTGAGTATGATGAATGTGGTGCTGAGTAAAATGTATAATCTTTTACACTGGGGTTGGATTCCCTCCACACGTCACAGATTCCCATTTCTTTTAGTAGCATCCGAATTTTTCTACTTTGAGTGTTATTTTGATGTGGAGAATTACCTGATGCGTCCCAGTATGGATTCAGTCTTAGACTGAAGTCTCCACCACATATCACTAAACCTTGGGCTTTAGTTATCATTAGGTCAAATACATTTTTATAAAATTTCCAGCTAGCCCCTGGAGGTGCATATACATTCAGCAGGGTGATATATTCTCCCTCTAGCCGCCCAAGTACCATACTGAATCTCCCTTCTTTATCTTTGTGTTCTGATTTTTTTTTTCAAATATAATTTTGGTTGAGATCAATGTCGCTACTCCCCTCCTCCTCCCTGACTTATATGAAGATGAAGAGATCATTTTAAACCCTTGTCTAGTGTGTTTAGTGTGCTCCACTTCTGTTCGGTGGGTTTCCTGTAAAAATATTATTCCTGCTTTGTCTTTTTTCATTTTGCCTAGAATCTTGGATCTTTTAACTGGATTCAGGATCCCTTTTACATTATATGAGATTATTTTGGTTACACCCTGTTTCTCCATTGTGTTGTCTTATTTAGTATAACAGTGTGGTGGCCCTCTTTTATGCTACTCAGAAACTGAAAGAACATTAAGAACATAAAAAACATTAAGAACATAGTATATAAAACTTTAAAACAAAAAACTGACAAAAGATCTTCCTGAGCTGAGGTCTTTTTAGTAACCTTAGAAGAGCCTTGATGGTGTGTTGGCTCTGAGGGAAATTCCTCAGATTCCGTTCCGTGCTGAGGGCCCTCTCTTACCCCTGTAAGTTGTCCCATGTTTTTAACGTGAATTTCAGATCTCAATCCGAACTTGTAATGATTTTTTTTTTTTTTTTTTTTTTATGCCTATACCCTATGAAATTGTGCGCAACCTCCCACCACCATCACAGCAAACAATCACGTTAATACAGTATTTTATAGTGTGGAGAGATCATGTGGTTCATTGTCACATTTCTATTTTAACAAGTTGTTTTTTTTTTTTTTAAGACTTATTTGTTTCTAATATTATGTCTGTTCCATGAAATGTTTTACCACTTGCTGATTCTGCATCTCCTTTAATGTTTGTTACCTTGTAGGAGGAGGGTTGGATGCACAGATTGACTAAAAATATCGTTATTCCCTCCTGTAAACGGCCAGTTTTTCCTTATAGCTCTGGCGCTGGGTTTCCCGCTGCTGGCCCGTGGATTTTGAGGGTCTCTGTGTGGACCACGTTTGAGCCTTGATTCTTTCGATTGGGTCTGCTGCGGGTTTATACACCGTTACCGGGAGTCCTCTTCTCGCCATATCCGTGGTTGCTTCTTCCGCCGAGTTGTAGAGACACGTCTCATCTCCGTAAAACACCCTCAGCTTCGCCGGAAATGGAGTCTGAAAGCGCAGTTTCTTCTCTCGTAGTATCTTTTTAGCGTTGTTGTATTCCCGACGCTTTTTAAGGACCTCCGGGGCGTAGTCGTGTTCCACGAAAACTTTTCTCTCTTGGTGCATAAATCCTTTTTTCTGCCAAGCCAGTCTTACAACCTCTTCTTTTATTCTGGAGTTGGAGAACTTCACCACCACCGATCTTGGTGGCGCTTCCGCCGCCGGCCTAGGGGCTAATGTACGGTGCGCCCTTTCTATCTTTAAGTCGGTGGTTTGGGGAATTTCCAACTTCTCTCTCAGTAAGGATTCCACGCATGCCGCCATTGTGGTGAAACCGTCCTCGACTCCTTCTTTCAGACCATGAATTCTTATGTTGTCTCTTCTTAGTCTTCCTTCTTGGTCGGTTAGCTTAGCCTCCAGTCTTGACTGTCATTTGTGTAGTTTCAGCACGGTATCTTCCAGCCCTTTTATTCTTTCCTCTGCTTCCATGATTCGGTCCTCGGCCTGGTCCACTCTGCTGTTTGTCCTTTTTATTTTGTCTTTGATTTCACGAAATTCGGCCCAACACTCTCGGCGAAATTGTCTTAATTCTTTAAGTACCATTTTTAAGCTAACCTTGTTGCTAGCTTCATTCAGCTCCTTGTCTTCTGAATGGATATCATCCGGATCAGATTCTCCGGCCGATGCGTGTTCTGGCCTGGTGAATGTCAATTTCTTCTGTTTTCCTTTAGATATAATGACTTTGTCTTTTGATTTTCACTCTTCCAAAAATCTGTTAAAACTGATTTTCAAGGTATTTTCCTGGATCGGGTCTGGGAGCTTCAGCGTTAAGCTGCTATCACCATGGTGTCCAGACCGGAAGTCAAAATAGTTTTTTTTTTTTTTTTTTTTGCATTTGTTGCACTGCCTTGGAACCATATGGACTTGATATTAGCAGCTTCAGGATGCATTATTTTTTTAAATTATCAGAAAATATAGGTCAATAACATTTTGAACAATTGTCAGAAAGCATCTGACAATTTTCTGCAACAGTGGGGGTTCCCCCTACAGTTGATAGTGCTATGAGATGACTGTTGTTGTGAAATGGCGCTATATAAATAAAGTTGAATTGAATTGAATTGAATCTGTAGGTGTTAAGTTAACAAGCATTCATGGCATGACAGCAGCATGAGCATTTTAAGTTTGGGGTAAAACGAACAGCTGCAGCTTTCGGTATTTACCATGACACCCAAGCACGGTGTTGTGGTTCTTTGTGGCTCTGACTAGAGTCTACGTCTGCTTTAACATAAATTTGATTATGCCCAACATCTTTTAACCAAACGCATCCCACTTTATTGCGGTGGAGACTTTGATATATCGCAGAGCTTTCATTTGTTTATAGTGTTAGCATCTTAGCAGTGGACCTAACTAACGGAGCTACTGTCTATGAGGCCACTTTTTAAGGTCATCTTCCCATCCCTCGATAGTTGTGGGAAGTGGTGTGATAATACAGTGCATCCACAGATTATCCTTGAGATGTTTCTGCAGCTTAATTGGAGTCCACCTGTGGTAAATTCAGTTGATGGGACATGATTTGGAAAGGCACATACCTGTCTATATAAGGTCCCACAGTTGACAGTGCCTGTCAGAGCACAAACCAAGCATGAAGTCAAAGGAATTGTCTGTAGACCTCCAAGACAGGCTTGTCTCGAGGCACAAATCTGGGGAAGGGTACAGAAAAATTTCTACTGCTTTGAAGGTTCCAGTGAGCACAGTGGCCTCCATCATCCATAAATGAAGAAATTCAGAACCACCAGGACTCTTCCTAGAGCTGTCTGGCCGTCTAAACTGAGCGATTGGGGGAGAAGGGCCTTAGTCAGGGAGGTGACCAAGAACCTGATGGACATTTTGCCAGAGCTCCAGCATTCCTCTGAGGAGAGAGGAGATCTTTCAGGAGGACAGCCATCTCTCCAGCAATCCATCAATCAGGCCTGTATGGTAAAGTGGCCAGACGGAAGCCACTCCTTAGTAAAAGGCACATGGCAGCCCACCTGGAGTTTGCCAAAAGGCACCTGGAGGACTCTCAGACCATGAGAAACAAAATTCTCTGGTCTAATGAGACAAAGCTTGAACTCTTTGGCGTGAATACCAGTCGTCATATTTGGAGGAAACCAGGCACCATTCATAACCAGGTCAATACCATCCTTACAGTGAAGCATGGTGGTGGAAGCGTCATGCTGTGGGGATGTTTTTCAGTGGCAAGAACTGGGAGACTAGTCAGGATCAGAATCAGAATCAGAATCAGAATGAACTTTATTGCCAAGCACGTTTACAAGTAGACATACGAGGAATTTGACTTGACATTGGGCGCGCACGATAGGCGCATCCCAATGACGTGGCAGCCATGACAAGGCGCCTGTCATACAGTGGAGGGTAAAGAGGGGAAGGGGGAGGGAGAACACAATAGGCAGAGAGAAAAAACATAGTTATCAAAATAACGCTTGTATAAGCTCATAAAGTTCGAATGAGCCAAATTGTGATTACACAGAAAAAAACCCTCTATGCACAATTAGCAGACAATGGATCACACATTAACAAACAGCAAGTTGAGAGAGGCAGTGTGAGTGTATGTTAGTCAGTGTATATGTATCAGTCATGTGGTGTTGTGTGCAGTGTGTGTATCAGACTAGTGAACAGCAAAAATCCTCTCTCAGCAACTTTGGATGTTATGTCTTAGTGTCTGAAACTTAGATAGCATGTCCTCCAGAGATCAACTCTCAGTGCATGTCCGATGGAATTTCTAAGCCAGTCACATGGTGCTGTCCTTGAGAGTTCAGATTACTGTACGCCAGGTTGTTTATGTTAGAGAGAAGTCAAGCCAAAACTTTCTACTGCCTTATCTTCATCCAGGAGGAGTGAGAGCTGCAGGGCGCCGAAACAAGGTCAAATAAGCACAGTTCACTCAGAGTAGGAATTTTCATCTCTCGTGCGATTCAGTGCTTCATAATTTCCATGTACATTTCCAGGCTTTAAAATCATTTCCTGGAGAGCTCCTAGCGACATCGAGATGTTACGAATCTTCCTGTTCAGTTCGCCATTAGCCGCTATCAGAGCCCTCCCCAGCTGGTCGAATTGATGAAAGAGCTTCGCTGGGTCAGCATTTTGATTAGCTCTGTCCATCTTCTTTAATTTTCGATACACCAGGACCACACCAAAGCCGATCAGTAGTAGTCCTGAGATCATGATGCCAAACAGGTAGATGTCTTCCACATCTTCGATCGAAAGGTCACACTGACACATAAGTTTCCAATTGTATGTGTCCCTCACATAACCCGCAGCAGCAGTGCCTGCAGGACAGTTGGGCTCCCCCGGGCCCGATTTCCTAGTTGAAAAGACGGTGTCAATTGTATTCAAAGCCCAGCTTAGCAAATCCATAATTTTCCGTTTGGATCAAGAATCAGCCAGTAGAAGAGCGACGCAGACACAGACAGTGAACAGCAAGCTGGGATTCAGTCAGTCAGGGAGGGAGAAGGAGAGGAGAGAAAAAGCGTCTGCTCTCTCTGAAAGCCGGAAGAGAAGCTAGCAGGATACCTACTAACTAACTAACCTGCACTTATATAGCGCTTTTCTAGTCACAAAGACCACTCAAAGCGCTTTCACTAGTACTAACCCTCTATTCTAAGGGCCTATAGGAAACAGATATCTAGGGACAATTTAGAACAGCCAATTAACCTAACATTCATGGCTTTGGATTGTGGGAGGAAACCAGAGCCCCCGGAGTAAACCCACGCAGCACAGGGAGAACATGCAAACTCCACACAGAAAGGTTCTATCCCCTGCCAGCCTGGGGATTCGAACCAGGAACCTTCTAGCTGTAAGGCAACAGTGCTAACCACTGCACCACATAGGGGGAAAGATGAACGCAGGAATGTACAGAGACACCCTGGATGAAAACCTGCTTCAGAGCACTCTCGACCTCAGACTGGGGTGACAGTTCATCTTTCAGCAGGACGACGACCCTAAGCACACAGCCAAGATATCAAAGGAGTGGCTTCAGGACAACTCTGTGAATGTCCTTGAGTGGCCCAGCGGTTTAACCCAGACTTGAATCCAATTGAACATCTCTGGAGAGATCTGAAAATGGCTGTGCACAGATGCATCCCATCCAACCTAATGGAGCTTGAGAGGTACTGCAAAGAGGAATGGGACAAACTACCCACAGATAGGTGTGCCATGCTTGTGGCATCATATTCAAAAAGACTTGAGGCTGTAATTGCTGCCAAAGGTGCGTCAACAAAGGCTGTGAATACATATGTACATGTGATTTCTTAGTTTATTATTTTTAATAAATTTGCAAAAATCTAAAAAAACCCAAAACATTACATTTACATTGAGTGTAGAATTTTGAGGAAAAAATGAATTTAATCCCTTTTTGAATAGGGCTGTAACATAACAAAATGTGGCATGAGTGAAGCGCTTTGTGTACTTTCCGGATGTAATGTATTACTCTTTTTGAGGTGCAAAAGGCCGTGTTCCCGCATTTTTGATGCCAAAGTCATTGTTTTTTAACAAGAAAAAGTGTCCCGTTTCTGTGACAACCACACATTCTAAACTTAAGGCAGAGCCAGCTTTATTGTCATTCAGTCCATACAGCCAATCATGTACAATAGAAGGACATTATGTTTATCTTATCTTCAATGTTAATCACAAGCAGAGCAAGATGGACAAGCAGATGGACAAGCAACAAGCAGATGGAGAGATGGGTGGAACACTACTCCGACCTCTACTCTAGACAGAACACCGTGACACCGTCAGCCCTTGATGCCATCGACTGCCTGCCATCCATGGACGAACTTGACGCCGAGCCAACCATCGACGAACTCAGTAAGGCCATTGATAGCTTGGCCGCTGGCAAGGCACCCGGCAACGACGGCATACCCCCTGACCTGATCAAGCACTGCAAGACCGCCCTACTGCTGCCATTGCATGACGTCCTCTGCCAGTGCTGGAAGGAAGGTGCCGTACCACAGGACATGAGGGACGCCAAGATCATCACCCTCTACAAAAACAAAGGGGAGAGAAGCAACTGCAACAACTACAGGGGCATTTCCCTCCTCAGCGTTGTTGGCAAAGTCTACGCACGAGTTGTTCTCATTCGTCTACAGAAGCTTGCCGAACGTGTCTACCCCGAGTCTCAGTATGGCTTCCGCGCTGAGCGATCGACGGTAGACATGATATTCTCCATCCGCCAACTCCAGGAGAAATGCAGAGAACAGAACATGCCTCTGTACGTCGCCTTCATCGACCTCACCAAAGCGTTCGATCTGGTCAGCAGAGAGGGCCTTTTCAAGATCCTGCCAAAGATAGGATGCCCACCAAAGTTGCAAAGCCTCATCGAATCGTTTCACACCAACATGCAGGGGATAGTGCAGCACGATGGCAACGTCTCAGAGCCATTCAACATACGCAGCGGAGTGAAACAGGGCTGTGTACTTGCGCCAACCCTCTTTGGGATTTTCTTTGCTATGCTCCTGAGGCATGCCTTCAGCACAGCAGCAGAGGGAATCTACCTGCACACAAGATCTGACGGCAGGCTTTTCAACCTCGCCCGCCTGAAAGCCAGAACCAAAGTACGCGAGGCTCTAATCAGAGACATGCTGTTCGCAGACGACGCTGCAGTCGCAACCCACACACAGCAGGAGCTTCAGACCCTGATGGACCGCTTCTCCCAGGCATGCAAGGACTTCGGGCTTACCATCAGCCTGAAGAAGACTAACATCTTGGCGCAAGGCACGGAAGCACCACCAACCATCACCATTGATGACTACAAGCTGGAGGTCGTGAATCAGTTCACGTACCTGGGGTCCACGATCAGCAACAACCTCTCCCTTGATACAGAGATCAACAAGAGGATTGGAAAATCAGCCTTCACACTCGCTCGCCTCACCACACGAGTGTGGGAGAATCCCAAACTCTCTGTCAAGACGAAAATGGCAGTGTACAACGCCTGCGTCATCAGCACACTGCTCTATGGGAGTGAGACGTGGACAACATACGCCCGGCAGGAAAAGAGACTGAACTCCTTCCACTTGCGCTGCATTCGCCACATCCTGGACATATCCTGGCAGGACAAAGTGCCCAACACAGAAGTTCTGTCCCGCGCCGGCCTTCCCTCCATGTTCACTCTACTCAGGCAGCGCAGGCTCCGCTGGCTAGGCCACGTTCACCGTATGGAGGATGGCAGAATCCCCAAAGACGTCCTCTATGGAGAACTGGCAACTGGCAGGAGAGACGTTGGCCGCCCACAGCTGCGCTTTAGAGACGTCTGCAAGAGAGACATGAAGGCCCTGGATATCAACACAGAGCGCTGGGAGGACCTTGCAACGGACCGCTCCAAATGGAGAGGCACCCTGACCAGACAGCTCAAGGCGGGTGAAGAGAGACTGACTGCTGCAGCAGATGAAAAAAGGACCCGCAGGAAGAACCACCACAGACCCAGCAGCACGGAGACCACCCACAAGTGCGACCTGTGTGACAGGGACTGTCATTCGCGCATCGGCCTGTTCAGCCACAGGCGGTGCTGTTCCAGCAGAGTAGACGTTTAGGATTCTCTTCCATGGTCATCATAGACCGACGGAGGCCGACGACGATGTTTCTCTTATCTTCAATGTTAATCACATCTAGAATCAGAGGGGTCGCTGCCATGCAAGGCGCTACTACAAATTTCCCTCCTCTGTTCCATTATTGCTGAGCACCAAGCTGGACGGCAAGAAGTTCCACTTTTATATGGTCTTTGGCATGACCCAGCCGGGAATTGAACCCAGGCCTCCCGGGTGTGGGGCGGATGCTCTACCAACTAGGCTACCATTCCGGTACTAGTACTGGAAATTGCACCCATAATTCACGCATCATGGGGGCTAGGAATAAGGTGGATAGAAAAAAAAGTTACACATTTTATAGAAAAAAGATTCAAATTTATGACTATATTGTTGTAAATCTATGTGGGGGAAAGGTAACAATAGTAACATGGCAAATTTCCATGAAAAAAGTAATAAATTCACTACAAAAATAATAAATTTGCCAGGAAAAAGTTACACATTTATTCCAAAAAAGTTAGAACTTTCCAAGAAAAATGTTTGCAAGAAAAACCTTTTGTAAATGTGGGACTTTATTGTTGTAAATTTATTACTTTTTCTTTGAAATGTTTTTTCTAGTAAATTTGGGAATTCTTAAATTGTAAATTTGCATCTTTTATCATATTTTTGTACCTTCATTCTTGCAAATTTGAACTGAAATTACATTTACACCGCATATTACATTTATGAACCACCCCGTGTTAAAAATAGACCTCTTTCACAAGCTGTAACTAAAAAAAAGTTGCATGTAGTCATTTTTATCCTAAATTTATTTCATTGCTCACCTGTGAAGCCTTCGACTTAACAAAGTCTTCCTACTGACTACCATCCGATGCTGTCTAGCAACATTCTCCCCTGCCACCACCTTGCAGTCTATCTCTTTCAAATTTCTCCTTCTGGATAAGATGTAGTCCACCTGTGTGCACCTTCCTCCACTGTTCTAAGCCACCCTATAATTGTCTCTCTTCTTGAAATATGTGTTCACTACAGCCATTTCCATCCTTTTCGCAAAATCCACAACCATCTGTCCTTCCACATTTCTCTCCTTAAGACCATACCTAGCCAGGACCTCTTCATCACCTCTGTTCCCTTCACCTACATGTCCATTAAAGTCCACTCCAGTCACCACTCTCTCCCCCCTGGGAACACTCTCTACTACTTCATTCAACTGACTCATGAATTCCTCTTTCTCTTCTACCTGACATCCAACTTAAGATAAGATAAGATAAGCCTTTATTAGTCCCACAATGGGGAAATTCCAGGATTGCAACAGCACAGGGATAGCAACACTCAGAGCAATGATTTAGAAGATAAGAAAATGAGAGCAGTGAATATACATATGTACACATAAATATATAATATACTGTATATACACAGTGCGGAGCATTGTAGCTAGATGGAATAAACAGCATAACCATCTATTTAGTTACCCTACATGGTGTGAATATGTACCCATACATACAGTATTGTCACCCTCCGTAGCGACTGATATTGTCCTAGTTGTATACTGGAGGGGACCATTTGTGTAAGTCTGTTGCGTCTTTTGCATTCAGTACTATTAGGTCGTCACATTTTTTTGCTATCTCTGCGAGCAGCCCTGCTTAGGTTATACAGTCTGACAGCTGTAGGTAGGAAGGACCTGCAAAACCTCTCGGTCGCGCATCTAGGATGATGTAGTCTACTGCTAAATGAGCTCCTCAGTGCGTTCAGTATGTCCTGCATAGGTCCCATGCTTGTGGGGCATATGCACTGACAACTTGTAAGGTATCCCTGAATTCAGAAATTAATTGGCTAACCTACATGTCCATCATTTACTTACTCAGATACAATTGGCTCGTTGTGTTCCTGTTAGCCATGAGGCTGGACCTTCATGGACCTTGAACAAATGCTCCAATTTTATGGGCAATTTTCACCGTTGTCATCAAGATGTACAATAAATCTTACTCAGGTGGATCTATTGGGCCGTTTGCAATACAAATGGATGGTATTTGTTGAACTATCATTCATTCGAGGACAGCAGGAAAGCTTCCTGGTGAGTCAATGCTATGTTGCTATGCTACGCTAGCTTGTTTAAAGTCCTATTTAAATCCAGTGCTATGATTTTTTTTTGAAACCTGTTTTAATAACCAAATAGATGAAATTCTCAGCTTTCAAATGATGTAAGGCATGACCATCTACTCTAAACATGTTAACCGCAATTCACTGTGTGGCCACAGAGACATTTAAACGTCCTGCCAAGGGGACGCGGAGCATTAACAGGTTAATGGAACGTATAAAACTGAGTTTTGTTTCTGAAATATTTTTTGCTGTTACAGCTGAGCTGCAGGGTTTTTCAGTTGTTATTTTATTTCTGTATTTATATATCTGTACAGTAAGGAGTCTTCTGTGTGAGTACTGTGTTAAAATAATGGTCTATAAGTATTTCTTTGACTAAGGTTTCTGTTCTGGAGTACAGTATCTCATAATAAGGAAAAAGGTCGCATAGAGTTCAGGAAGGAGTTGATACAGGCTCTGGGTGGTAGGAAAGAATTACCAGATTACTGGGAAAGTACAGCAGAAGTATTGAGGGAAACGGGTAGAAAGGTATGTGGTGTATCCAGTGGACAGAGGAAGGAAGAAAAGGAGACTTGGTGGTAGAATGAGGAGGTACAGGAAAGTATCCAAAGGAAGAGGTTAGCAAAGAAAAAGTGGGATAGTCAGGGAGATGTAGAAAGTAGACAGGAGTATTTGGAATCTAGGCGCAAGGCAAAGAGAGAGGTGGCAAAGGAAAATGCATATAGTGAGTCGTATGAGAGGCTGGACACTATTGGGCCATTTCCATTAGTGTCGCCTTGGCCTTACTTAGTTCTACTCGTTTCACTTTCTCGCTATTTCCACTATACCCAGCACGCTTTAACCGACACTATTTTCGTGCCGGTTAAGAGGCAGGGTATAACCGTGCGAAACCGAGCCGAGATGTGACGTCAATAGACTGCTAGCCACTGATTGGTCAGGGCGTAACGTCACGAAAGCGCCCGTCTTCGTTGAAATCTTTACGACCGCCATTTGCAATCACGGACTAATTCGGTCACGGAGTAAATACGATATTAATACAGACAGCGTTGTAGGTTTTGCGGAACTCTACACCGTGGTCCAATGAAGAGGTGCGGAGTTTTCTCTGCTTGGTGGCAGATACACAGTGAGGAGTGACCCGGACCCGATGGCTGGCCAGCATACAACCGGACTATAGACAAGCTGAAGACGAACGTGAGAGAACCATCGATGGTGAGTGATTTGTAATAATGTGCATCTGTTCGCTTATTTATCCTGTTGGTGGTAAGCTCACTTTTTTTGAGCCATACAGCGCCGTTTTTTGCTGGCTAACTCGTTTTACCTAACGAGTTTTGGCTAGTAGCTAGCTAGTACCAACTGCTGATTCGCGCTTGTTTTCTCCTAAATATTTGCTTGTGAGAGCAAAACGATGAAATATGTTAATCCTGGTTAAAGTCCTGGTTTTTGTTTTGTATTGCACTTTGGTGCTGCGCATTAAATTGTGTGCAATTTAATGCTAGAATGTGTTTCCACATGCCAGGGTTTAGCCTCCCTGTTTATAGTGGATACTGGTGAGACCACAGGAGCCAAAATCTCAACAATATAAAAGTGCTTTTTCAAACCAGTGATTTACAGTGGGGCAAAAAAGTATTTAGTCAGCCACCAATTGTGCAAGTTCTCCCACTTAAAAGATGAGAGAGGTCTCCAATTTTCATCATAGGTATACCTCAACTATGAGAGACAAAATGAGAAAAAAAAAATCCAGAAAATCACATTGAAGGATTTTTAATGAATTAATTGGTAAATTCCTCAGTAAAATAAGTATTTGGTCACCCACAAACAAGCAAGATTTCTGGCTCTCACAGACCTGTAACTTCTTCTTTAAGAGGCTCCTCTGTCCTCCACTCGTTACCTGTATTAATGGCACCTGTTTGAACTCATTATCAGTATAAAAGACACTTGTCCACAACCTCAAACAGTCAGACTCCAAACTCCACTATGGCCAAGACCAAAGAGCTGTCAAAGGACACCAGAAACAAAATTGTAGACCTGCACCAGCCTGGGAAGACTGAATCTGCAATAGGTAAGCAGCTTGGTGTGAAGAAATCAACTGTGGGAGCAATTATTAGAAAATGGAAGACATACAAGACCACTGATAATCTCCCTTGATCTGGGGCTCCACGCAAGATCTCACCCCGTGAGGTCAAAATGATCACGAGAACGGTGAGCAAAAATCCCAGAACCACCCAGGGGGACCTAGTGAATGATCTGCTGAGAGCTGGGACCAAAGTAACAAAGGCTACATCAGTAACACACTACGCCGCCAGGGACTCAAATCCTGCAGTGCCAGACGTGTCCCCCTGCTTAAGCCAGTACATGTCCAGGCCCGTCTGAAGTTTGCTAGAGAGCATCTGGATGATCCAGAAGAGGATTGGGAGAATGTCATATGGTCAGATGAAACCACAATAGAACTTTTTGGTAAAAACTCAACTCGTCGTGTTTGGAGAAGAACACCATACCTACTGTGAAGCATGGGGGTGGAAACCTCATACTTTGGGGCTGTTTTTGTGCAAAGGGACCAGGACGACTGATCCGTGTAAAGGAAAGAATGAATGGGGCCATGTATCATGAGATTTTGAGTGAAAACCTCCTTCCATCAGCAAGGGCATTGAAGATGAAACGTGGCTGGGTCTTTCAGCATGACAATGATCCCAAACACACCGCCCGGGCAATGAAGGAGTGGCTTCGTAAGAAGCATTTCAAGGTCCTGGAGTGGCTTAGCCAGTCTCCAGATCTCAACCCCATAGAAAATCTTTGGAGGGATTTGAAAGTCCGTGCTGCCCAGCGACAGCCCCAAAACATCACTGCTCTAGAGGAGATCTGCATGGAGAAATGGGCCAAAATACCAGCAACAGTGTGTGAAAACCTTGTGAAGACTTACAGAAAATGTTTGACTGCTGTCATTGCCAACAAAGGGTATATAACAAAGTATTGAGATGAACTTTTGTTATTGACCAAATACTTATTTTACCAAGGAATTTACCAATTAATTCATTAAAAATCCTACAGTGGGATTTTCTGGATTTTTTTTTCTCATTTTGCCTCTCATAGTTGAGGTATACCTATGAGGAAAATTGGAGACCTCTGTCATCTTTTAAGTGGGAGAACTTGCACAATTGGTGGCTGACTAAATACTTTTTTCCCCCACTGTATAAAGTCATTCATATAATTTTCTAAAGCGTCAGAAAGAGAAATCCATATGTCGATTCATTACACAGACAGTGATATATTTCAAGCATTTATTTATTTTAATTTGGATGATTATGGCTTACAGCCCCTGAAAACCCCAAATTCAATTTGGCAAAAAATTAGAATATTACATAAACTTTAAAAAATAGTTTTTAAATAGAAATGTTGGCTGCTGAGGTGTTGGTTAATATGGGCTGTAGCCATAATCATCAATATTAAAATAAACACTTTCAATATATCACTGTCCCTGTAATGAATCTATATATGGGTTTCACTTTCTGAAATGAGTGACAAAAATGTTGAACTTTTTCATGATATTCTAATTTTTGAGATGTGCCTGTATAAGTGTTGAACTTGCTTGAAACTAACTACCATCCATTTCTGTCGTTCGTCTAGGGAGGAGGGAATCAGCCGCTCAACAACGGACGTCGCCACTGTGGAAAGTACTGAAATCCTTTGCTTTTATAGGTAAAAGTGTCAGAACCAAAGTAGCACAATTTCCACTTAATATAAAAGGGACTGAACTGAGATTTATTTGATTGTGTGAGTATTAATTACAGAATAATTGAAGACTGGCGCATCAACTGTAAAATAAACCACTTGTTAATATATTTATTTTTTTTGTCAGATCACTTGTGTAATCCTTTGTGAGTTATGTTCATAACTGTATCTTTTGGGGAATGGCAGTTGTTCAGTCATCAATATAATTTAACTACTAACTAACTAACCTGCACTTATATAGCGCTTTTCTAGTCACAAAGACCACTCAAAGCGCTTTCACTAGTACTAACCCTCTATTCTAAGGGCCTATAGGAAACAGATATCTAGGGACAATTTAGAACAGCCAATTAACCTAACATGCATGTCTTTGGATTGTGGGAGGAAACCGGAGCCCCCGGAGTAAACCCACGCAGCACAGGGAGAACATGCAAACTCCACACAGAAAGGTTCCAACCCCTGCCAGCCTGGGGATTCGAACCAGGAACCTTCTAGCTGTAAGGCAACAGTGCTAACCACTGCACCACCGTGCTGCCCACGGTGGTGCCATTTAGTTTATATGTGTAGTTTATACTCTATCATCAATCAATTCATGCAGTAACAGGACACATTACAAATATTTGAGACCCATTGTAGTGCATCCTTTTATATTTTAGCAATAAAAGTACAAAACACCACCCACACTTGAAGCCAGGGCAAGAAGAGACACTTTTACATTCAAGACAAACTTTTATTGATAAAAACTCCATATTTTGACTGAGCGACTCCATACTCTGTGATGCACACCTTCAGTTAAAGTACTATATTCCATTCAAGTGAATGTATTAATTCATTCTGATTGCTGAGGCCACAGTAAAAGCAGATGATTTTAAATGTAACCCAGCCCTTGTAAAATCGACTTTACATCAGTGCAGCTACATGAAAATTGTGGTTAAATACAACAACGAAGTACTTTATTGTCACATTGGAATTGGAATCGCTGCTGTTTTGTTTTTCTTTTGAATTCTTGGATGGAATATGGTGGGCAATATAAGCTGCAGCTTCAGCCATCACCCATTTCAGATAACCTATGTTGAACTGTATAATCAGAGGAGTTATTGTTTAATTCGACCTTATTAGATTTTTTTCCCCTTTGTTATATTATTCTATTTTCTTTTAATCTATCCGAAATAAAGATTCATTCATTCACATTCCACCACTGGCTTTTAGCAACAAGGGTATTTCCCAAATATGTTTTAAACTTCCTTTATTTAACCACCACCCATTTCTGTTTTGTCTAGGCAAGAGGTAAACGATTGATCCACCCCAAACTGGACCTTGCGTCACTATTTACAGAGATGCAGGCCTAAGATCTGCTGATCTGAGACCAGTGTGAGCTGCACATCCCAGCTGCTGAGTGACCCAGTCTTACAATTTGAGTTTTGCACATTCTGAATAATCTGGAATTTGCTGCTGATTGTAATAAACAATTTAGTGACTTATGTGTTTGCATCATGATTTCTATTTTTGTCTGTTAATACACTGGTGGGAAAAGAGTCAATAGTACAAACCATTAATGGGTGACCTTGAAAATAATGGCTCATTTTTAAGAAATTTATGTCACATGGTGGTAACCTTCACATATAAAAAAGAGACATCTGCAAAAACTTCAGAGGTTTGTCAGTGCAATACTACATGAATGCATGTATAGTACATTGTTGATGCAGAGAATATATATTTCTACAGTATATGTATCTAGTAAATCAAGCATTTTCCATGTAACCTTGTGACTGCATTATTTTAATTGCTTTTAATCCTAGATCAAGTTTGTTTTGGCCTAAAATGCATCATAACTGTCAAATACATCTTATTATACCGAACTCAGTACTGTTTACTTTTTGAATATACATTTTGTGGCTAATATAGTTGTTAACCTGGCGATCAAGTTGTGTCAGCTGATCATTTTTTGCTATGACAACGTCTCAGACTTAGTGCAGCTGGAGCAGGTACGTCCATGATGTCTCAACAGTCCATGATTTTCACGCAGATCAGAGCAATTTTTTTTCCCACAATATTTTTATTGAACCTTTTTTTTTTTTTTACAAACAGCACACACAGTCAGACACTAACACAAAAGTAATTTAAAAACTAAAAAGAACAATAACAAAATAACAAAAAAAGGGTAATAAAAACAACAACCATTAACAAAAACAAGTCAACAACAATGCTCCTCTGTTTAGTCTAGGTAATCTATTACATAAGAAAACATAATATACATTCACCAGCTTGGAATTTGCAAGGTCCACACATATCATTCACCTTCTTCTTCAGAAGTTATGTTTAATTTCTTTACATAATCAATGAAAGGTCTCCATATATTCTCAAACACATTTTCCTTTGATTTCAGTATGTATGTTATTCTTTCTAGTGGAAGGTTGTTAACATCTGTCTTAACCACCGAGTCACATCTGGTCTATGAGTTTTTCCACAGTAATGCAATACATTTTTTGGCATTAAGCAAACTGAGGTCTATGAATGTTCTTTCACTCTTATTAAGGTTATGTTTTTCTGGATACAGACCCAACAAAAACAGTTTAGGGTTCAATGTGAATTGTTTTGAAATTATTTTTTCAATTGTTAACCTCACCTCTTCCCAAAACATTCTGATTTTTCTACATTCCCATAAACAGTGAAATAGGTTTCCTTTACTTAGATCAGAGCAATTTTTTGCACAGGAAATAAACCAGACATTCTTAAGCTCTACAACCACTGATCGTTTGTGAAGCTGTGCTGACATCAATGACAGGCTGTATTGACATCAGTTGACAGGCTGTGCATGAACGCCAGACTGACCGTTTGAAGTGGTATTTTTCCCACAACAGAGCCATCTGAAACACACACAGCGTACATATTTTAGTACCTAACAGTGATAACTTGCAGAGATTACAGTGTAGTACAACGTACTTATAGCAAACTAGCATTAGCAACATTAGCTTACCGTCACATATGACCTAGTTTGTATCCTCACGTCTTCGGCTCTCTCCAGAAGCTGCAGAACTATTCCAGAGTGTTTCGTCTCACTGCCTGTACCCTTGTCTGACGGTCATTTTTGGCATTTATGGTGAAAAAAGCCACAGACCGAGGAGTCGCCATGTAAAGCCGCCATGTTGTGTTTGGCTTGGGTTGCGTGTTTTACGTCACGGGAGTGTGGCGCCGCCTTGCTGTAAAAAAAATCCCACCCACCCCAGCTATACACAGCTTTACACGGTTGTAATGGAGGCACAACCGCGGCCGAAACGAGTAGTAACGAAATGAAACGAGGCGAGTCGAACTGGGCTAGTGGAAATGAGACATATGGAAGGAGAAAAGGACTTGTATCGATTGGCTAGACAGAGAGATCAAGCTGGAAAGGATGTACAGCAAGTTAGGTTGATTAAGGACAAAATTGGTAATGTACTAACAGATGAGGAGAGTGTGTTGAGAAGATGGAAGGAGTACTTAGAAGAGCTGATGAATAAAGAAAATGAGAGAGAGAGGAGGATGGATGAAGGAAAGAGTGTGAACAAGGAAGTCTCGAGGATTAGCAAGGCAGAAGTGGGGGCAGCCTTGAAGAGGATGAAGAATGGGAAGGCGGTTGGGTCCAGATGACATACTTGTGGAGGTATGGAGATGTTTAGGAGAGATTTTCACCAGATTGTTTAACACAATCTTGGAGAGTGAGAGGATGCCGGAGGAGTGGAAAAGAAGTGTTTTGGTACCAATTTTCAAGAACAAAGGTGATGCTCAGAGCTGTAGTAACTACAGAGGCATAAAGTTGATCAGCCACACTATAAAGGTATGGGAAAGACAGTCCCTCCAGGATTTCGTGGGATGTTTTGATGATTGTTGCAGCCAAAAAAGCCTGAATTTGCAGGAGCTTTATTTTAAAAAAGTTGTGATGTTTGAAGAGTTTTTTTTGCGCTGAAAGTTGTGGGAAGAATTACAAATTTTGAATCAGATGGTTTTTCCAGTTTACTACAGTGATATTCTATATAAGAAAAGCACAGGATTGTCAAACATTTCCTCTTACAGTGATTTGTAAATTAAGCAGAAACTTCTGCTATACAGAAAAACTCTTTTGTGCAACAGCCAATACAGACTTGAACACAATGTCCATTACAACAGCTAAACTGCATTGAATGCATGTTAAAGAGTAGAGATGTGGAAATTATTTGCAGCGCCTTCATTTGAAAACTCCCTACAGTCCCCAACTACTCAGTACCGAGCTGAAAGGAAAAAATAAATAATTTATTCTGTTAGTCTGTATTGTCTATTGGAGTCTGTGTTGAAAAATCGTTACGTTGTTGTCGGCCTCCGTCGGTCTATGATGACCATGGAAGAGAATCCTAAACATCTACTCTGCTGGAACAGCACCGCCTGTGGCTGAACAGGCCGATGCGCACCGGTGTTCTACCTTCCAGCGTTGGGCGTTGGTAGGATTCAAGCCTGGGCAGGGAGATATGGAGGACAAGATGTTACCCATGCAGCATGTCCCCCCTCTCCACGTCACTGATGAATCCAAAGGAACAGCAGAGCTGCTATAGTTTGGCACCAGCGTCGTCGCAGGAGCTGCCAGAACGATGTTGAGCACAACAGAGAACTGCCTTAGGGGCTCCGACTCCGGATTTTTCCTCAGGGTTGACTCCCGAAGCCTTTCCCGTGACCGGGTGTGCCGCAAGGCAGCGGAGGTTTGAAATCAGGGTTTACCTTCCCCTAGATGGGCTACCTTCCCAGGTTGACGAGCCACCATCTACCCGAAGCATCTGGTTTTAAGGCGCCAGAGATCCGCCCTCGCCCCTTCTCCTATTAGTAAAAGCAGTTCCGCCAGGCTTAGAGACTAAACCACACGGGCAGGCTAGGAGTTGGACTTAGTTGTCAGAGGCTTTTCGAGACGCACGCCGTAAGGAGCATTTTATGAGCACTGGGAGCTTAACCCCAGTGCCGCTCCTGGCTATGACAACTTTGGAACCGTGTTGAAAAAAATGCAGACAATAGCTCCTACCTGTCTGTCTATCTGCTGCACATCTTCACACACACACACACACACACACACACACACACACACACACACACACACACACACACACACACACACACACACACACACACACACTTGCTTGTGGTTGTCCATCGAGTCCGATGATGACATCCACTTCTATCGGTGAGTCCTTTGATGGCTGTGTAGTCCTATCCTGGACCCACATGTCCTGTTGCAGGTAGGGCATGTAAAAGTTGTAGTAGTGGCAGCAGGGGCTGCAGGTGCATTCCTTCTCAGTCTTCTCTCCTGTCTCCTGGCTGTTCTGTCCTCCTCCATCATACGGGTCCCCACAAGGCACTGCTGTCGCCAGGTGTTCCGGTCAGCAGCAGCCTCCTCCAGAGCCTCAGGTCTGATCCTGCACTTCTTTAAGGCCATCTTTAGCTGGTCCTTGTAGCGCTTCTTCTGCCCTCCAGCAGAGCATCGACTATGGTGTAGCTGGCCATATAACACCCTGCAAGGCAGCCGGTTTGGGGGCATCCTCACCACATGTCCCAGCCAGCGTAGCTGGTGCTGGGTGATCGTTGCGTCAATACTCCTACAGCTGGTCTTAAAGAGTATCTCAGAATGAGGCACATGGTCACGCCAGGTGATTCCCAGGATGCGCTGAAGGCAGCGTATATGGAACCGCTCTAGATCCCTAATGTGGCAGCTGTAAGTCACCCAGGATTCACAGCTGTAGAGGAGAGTAGTGACACAGACTGCCTGGTAAACAGAGATCTTCGTTTGGAGATGGAGGTTCTTGTTCTGGAAGACCCGACGCCAGAGTCTCCCAAAAGAAGCTGATGCCTGCCTGATCCTGTTCTGGACCTCACTGTCAATGGTGTTGTCTACAGAGAGGATGCTCCCCAGGTACTTGAAAGATGGAACAACAGACAGCTGTTCACCAGCAACAGTGAAGGTAGGTGGAGTAGATGGGATATTGGTGCTCCATTGGCAGACGACCTCTGTTTTGATGGTGTTCACCCTCAGTCCCATCCTGCTATATGCTCTCACCGCAGCAGTAAGAACAGACTGGAGATCTTGTGGGCTATGAGATACCAGAGCACAGTCATCTGCATACTGTAGCTCAATGACTCTCACCCTTTGCAGTTTGGTGGTTGCCTGGAGCCTCCTTATATTAAAAAGGTTGCCATCTAGACGGAAGTCCACTGTTACACCGCTGCTGTCCTCAATCTCCTTGTGGAGAAGCTGGGTGACACAGAGCAGGAAGATGTTAAAAAGTACTGGTGCTAATACACACCCCTGCCTAACCCC
Source organism: Pholidichthys leucotaenia (assembly GCA_020510985.1). Taxonomy (NCBI): domain Eukaryota; kingdom Metazoa; phylum Chordata; class Actinopteri; order Cichliformes; family Pholidichthyidae; genus Pholidichthys; species Pholidichthys leucotaenia. The sequence goes on along the minus strand of CM035841.1, from coordinate 38,194,033 downwards.
TGTACAAACGGGGAAGGAAGGAGATTCCTGTCCTCCTATAGTCACCCGAGCAGTCATACCATCATGAAATTGGCGGAGGATATTGACAAACTTTCTGGGGCAGCCAAACTTAAGAAGAACTTCCCATAGGAGTTCTCTATGGACAGTGTCGAAAGCTTTGGAGAGATCGACAAAGGCCATGAAAAGGTCCTGGTGTTGCTCCCGACATTTCTCCTGCAGCTGCCGAGCTGTGAAAATCATGTCCACCGAGCTCCTGCCCTTCCGGAAACCGCATTGCGATTCAGGCAGCACTGATTCTGTGATGTTGTTGATCAGCCTGTGAAGCATCACCTTCACCAGGACCTTACCAGCAACAGCAAGGAGCGAAATACCCCTGTTGTTGCTGCAGACAGCCTTGTCACCCTTGTTTTTATAAATGGTGACAATTGTGGCGTCTCTTCATTGTTGTGGGATGTTCTCATTGGCCCAGACCTTGGTGATGTACTTGTGCAAGGTTTTTGTACACAAGTAGCCTCCTTGTTTCAACAGCTTGGCAGGGATGTTGTCATTACCAGGGGACTTGTTGTTTTTGAGAGAGCGGGTAGCTGATAGAACCTCCAGGAAGGTTGGGGGCTGATCCAGGTCTTACATTGGAGGAAGTGTAGGCAAGTCGTCGAGAACAGTGGGGTCTGCATCTGAGTCCTGGTTAAGCAGGGTACTACAGTGTACTACAGCAGTACTACTACTACTCAGCAAGATGTTAGGCTGATCCTTTAGGAGTCTCAGCCCATCTGCTGTTTTCAGGGGAGTGATGCAGCGATTTGTTGGGCCATAAATCTTCTTGACAGCATTATAAAAATTATGCATGTCATTTTTATCAGCAAAGGCCTGGATTTCATGTGCCTTTTTTGTCCACCACTCGTTCTGCATTGTCCGAGTAGCCCTTTGTACATCCCGCCGAGCTCTCTGCCACTGATGCCTGATGATAATGGTTGAGGGGTTCCTTAAGGTTGCCTGATGTGCTCTGTGCTTGTCCTCCAACAAGTTCAGAATCAGAATCAGAATAGCTTTATTGCCAAGCATGTTTACGTAAACATAAACATACGGGGAATTTGACTTGACATTGGGCGCGCTCGATAAGCGCTTCCCAATGTCGCGGCAGCCATGCAAGGCGCCTGTCAACAGTGGAGGGTAAAGAGGGGAATAGGGGGGTGGGGGATGACACAATGGGCAGAGAGAAAAAACATAGTTAATCAAAATAAAGCTCATTATGAGCAAAATTGTGATTACATAGAAAAAAACCCTCTAATGCACAATTAGCAGACAATACAGATCACACAATAACAAAGGAGCAAGAGAGAGACCAGTGTGTGTAGTCAGCATGTAATCAGTATGAATGCAGTGTGGATGTATCAGTTGCTGGTGTACAACAAAGGAGCGCCTCCTGGCAACGGATGGATGTTATGTTCATGTATTCTAAACACAGATAAGCATGTCCACAGAGTCTATCTCTCTTCGTGCATGCCAGATGGCAAAGTTCTGTATTAGACACATGATAATACTGTCCTTGAAGAGTCCAGTTTGCTGAACAACAGCAATTGTTTGTTAATTGTTTGGGTTAAAGAGAAGCAAAGCCAAAAACTCTCTTCTGCCTTATCTTCATCCAGGAGGAGTGTAATCTACAGGGCGCCGAATCAAGGTCTAATAGGCACAGTTCACTCAGAGCATAGAATTTTCATCTCTCGTGCGATTCTGTGCTTCATAATTTCCATATACAGGCTTTAAAAACATTCCCTGGAGAGCACCAGTGACTCCAAGATGTATTCCACCTACTGAATCAGCTACCATTTGCCGCTATCAGTGCACTCCCCAACTGGTCGAATTTGTTGAAGGAGCTTTGCCGGGTCTGCATTTAGATCAGCTCTCCCAACTTCTTTAATTTCTGATACATCAGGAAACTCCAAAGCCAAAATAGAAATCCTGTGATCATAAGCCAAACAGATAGATGTCTTCCGCATCTCCAGTCGAATCCTACAGACACATGAGTTCCCAACTGTCCATGAGTCTCCCCACTTGGGCTCCCCCTGGCCCGATCTTCTTTTAAAGTAGTGTCAATCGCATTTAAAGCCCAGCTTTCCAGATCCATCATTTTCCGTTTGGATTGAGATTCAGCCAGAAGAAGAGCGACACAGACAAGACACAGCAAGCTGGAATCAGAAGGGAGTAGGAGGGAGAGGAGAGAAAAGCGTCTGCTCTCTCTGAAAGCCGGAAGAAGAGTTGTGGATGGTGTCCGAGTTGTCATCAAACCAATCTAGGTGGTTCTTTCTCTTATAGCCAATCGTTTGGGCTGCTGCCTCACAAAGAGCCGAGCTGATAAAGTCCCACTTCTGGTCCATGGTCTTCTCAGGTAGACTCAGGAAATGCTCCACCCCCCCTAGTTTCTCAACCAGGGAGTGCCGAAAGTCATTTCTTACATCCAGATTTGCCAGACGGGAGCAATCAAGTTTCCTCCTTTTGGGCCCTTGTAGTCGCAAGGGGGGGCGCACTTGCATGTGGACCTTGGCCACGATCAGCCGGTGATCTGTCCAGCATTCTGCACCTCTCATGGCACGGGTGATGTGGACATCTCTGATGTCACTACGCCTCACAATGATGTAATCAATCAGGTGCCAGTGTTTAGAGCGAGTGTGCATCCATGATGTTTTGTATTTGGCCTTTTGCTGGAAGATGGTGTTGGTTATGGTCAGGTTATGCTCAGAGCAGAGAGTGAGCAGTCTCACTCCATTTGCGTTAGCCTGGCCAACTCCGTGTCTGCCAAGCACTCAACTCCATATCTAATTGTTCTGACCCACTCTGGCATTAAAATCTCCAAGTAAGAAGATCTTGTCCTTCTTGGGGATCCGGCGAAGAGTTTCGTCCAGTAACTGGTAGAAGGAATCCTTGGCCTCACTCTCCGATAGCAGGGACGGTGCATAGGCACTAAGAAGTGTAGCAAAGTGATTCTTAACCAGGGGGATACGGAGTGTCATCAGTCTCTCACTAATGCCAACAGGTGTTTCACGGAGTCTTGGTAGAAGGGTGTTTTTGATGGCCAGTCCTACACCATGCAGATGTTGTTCTCCTTTGGGCGCATGCGCACGCAGCGACCAGCAGCTTGGTGATATAGTGCGTGTGTGTGTTTTTTGTACTTTTTTACGTTTTTAGAAAATCCTCTGTGTCGTTTCTGCTCTGGAGCGTTTGTGGAATATATGGCGAACAGCTCCCTAGTATCTGCAACATGGATTTCCTCTCATATCTCGCACTGCTGCTTTCTGTGTTCTGGCTCTTTGTCTCTGAGGTAAATGCGTTCGGCTCCATGACGAGCAGAATAGCGGGCAGAATACAATATTCCAGGGACGTGTTGCTGCGCTTTAACACAGCTGGTGCAGAGTCTCTGATTGCGCCCAAATTTCATCTGCCGGACTTTATTTTGAGAGACGGTCACAGCGGTGAAAAAAGAAGCGGCAGGAGGAAGCGTGGAAGACGTGGAGGTGTGAAATTGCGCCTTAGGAGACGTCAGTTTGGTAACATTCCTCTTCCTTCGATCATTTTTGGAAATGCACAGTCTGTGAGAAACAAGGTGGAGGAAATTCAAGGCAATGTATGTTACCAGAAGGATTTTAAGAACTGCTGTGTCATGGCTTTCACTGAATCTTGGCTTACTGCGCATGATCGGGATGCAGACCTGTGGATTGACGGCTTTGGAGCTCCGCTGCGCTCGGATCGGCAGGAAGAGGTAACTGGGAAGCGTCAGGGGGGCGGAGTATGTTTATACATTAATAAGCAGTACTGCACATCTGTCACGGTCAGAGAGCGCATCTGTACACCCCATGTGGAGCTGCTGTCTGTGTCACTACGCCCCTTTTATTTGCCTCGAGAGTTTCCCCAACTTTTCATCACAACTGTGTACATTCATCCGAGGGCAGACGCTGACTCCGCCTCCAGCACCATCTCTGATGTGGTGCAGCGGCTGCAGTCAATTTCTCCAGAGGCGCCAAACTTCATTCTTGGGGATTTTAACCATGTTTCTTTAAAGAAGACACTTAAAAACTTTCATCAGTATGTCTCCTGCCCAACCAGGCGAAAAAAGACATTGGACCTGTGCTATGGATCCATAGAGAGGGCCTATAAATCACTCCCCCTTCCTCCTTTAGGATCATCAGATCACAACTGTGTTCATTTGCTGCCCACATATAAAACTGCTCTCAGAAGAGGCAAAGTGGAGACCAGAGACATTGATGTGTGGACAGAAGATTCAGAGCACAGCCTCCAGGAATGCTTTGACTGTACAGACTGGAAGATGTTCATAATGGCCTGCGGGGATGATTTGGACTCTCTGGCTGAGCTCACATGCTCATACATGGCTCACTGTCAAAATAAGTTTGTTCCACGTAAACGTGTCAAAATATATCCCAACAACAAACCATGGGTTACTAAATCAGTTAAATCCTGCTTACAGAGGAAAGCTCTTGCCTTTAAACAAGGGTCTGTTTCTGCGCTACAGGTTGCCACCAAGGAGCTGAAGGCCGAAATTTTAAGAGCAAAACAGAATTATAAATCAGAGTTGGAAAGCAAGATGGCAGCAAATAAACTTGGTTCGGCCTGGGCCAGTATGAAAACTATTGCAGGCCTTCAGAGCACAGAGCGCAGTAATTGTGTGTTTTTAGATGGTTTTAGTTCAGACACAGAGCTGGCTAATGCTCTTAATTGTTTTTATGGTCGTTTTGACTCCTTTGATTTTAGCACAGAAATCCAAGATTTGAAACAGAAACTCAAAGACAATCAGCACTTTAATATTGAGATGCAGGATGTTAAAAGGGAGTTCCGCGCTGTAAAAGTGAACAAAAGTCAGGGCCCTGATAATATATGTGGACGCCTGGTAAAGTCCTGTGCACATGAACTGAGTCCTATATTTCATTATATTTTCAATAAGTCCTTACAGACACAACATGTGCCTAAGATCTGGAAAGATGCCGTGGTTGTTCCCGTTCCAAAATCCAGCTGTCCTAAAACGGTAAACGACTTTAGACCAGTTGCTTTGACTTCAATTTTAATGAAAATTTTTGAAAAACTGGTCAGACGTGAGGTCCTAAGGCAGACTGAACATGCATTGGATCCTTTGCAGTTTGCCTATAGGCCTCACAGAGGAGTGGAGGATACCACTGTCACTCTGTTTGACATGCTTTTTAAACATCTGGATTTTAATGGGACACAACGCCAGGCTTTTATTTGTGGACTTTTCTTCTGCCTTTAATACAATCCAACCTCATATTTTAGTTGAAAGGCTCCTGCAACAATTTGATTTAAGCAATAATCTGGTGGGTTGGATTCTGGATTTCTTAACCAACAGGACGCAGAGAGTAAGGGTCAATGGCACATTGTCTGACCTAAAGTGCTCTTCTACTGGCTCTCCTCAGGGTTGTGTGTTGTCACCACTACTCTTCATCCTGTACACAAACATGTGTCGGAGCAGACATGACAACAGACACATTATAAAGTATGCTGATGACTCAGTCATTGTCAGTCTTCTCCAGGATGGTGAGAGTGGCCACGGCCCAGTAGTTGATGACTTTGTTCACTGGTGTGAGGATTCCTACCTGCAGCTGAATACAACAAAAACGAAAGATATGATTATTGACTTTAGGAGGAAAACTCCCAGGCACAAAGTCACCATACTAAAAGGCCAGACCACCGAATGTGTACAATCGTACAAATATCTTGGGACAATTATTGATAGTGGATTGAACTTTGAGGTGAACTGTGAAAGGGTGTGCAAAAAGGGTCAGCAAAATTTGCATTGTTTGAGGAAACTTGCACGCTTCCAAATTGACCGAACCATAATGACTATGTTCTATCGGGCTTTTATTGAATCTGTTTTATCCTTTTCTTTAATGTCATGGTTTGGTCAGATAAAACTGAAACAGAGGAAATCCTTGGATCAGGTAGTCAGATGGTCCAGTCGTTTGCTTGGTGAGTCACAGCTGAGCCTGACATCCCTGTACACCAGACAAGTACAGAGGATGGCCGACTCGATTTTAAATGATGACTCCCACCCTTTGCACTGCAACTTTCAGCTTCTTCCCTCCAGACGGAGGTTTGCTGTCCCAAAAAGTAGAACTCAGCGCTACAAAAACAGCTTTGTCCCTGCTGCTGTCAAAGAGTTGAACAAGCTATAAAAATTATATTGTACATATTTTATATTTACCTATTTTGTAAGATGTGTGCCTGTGTTTGTGTCTATGTTGAATGTAATTAGTGGCTTGTAAATATGGATGTCACCAACTGCAAAACAAATCTACCTACGGGTACAAATAAAGTAACCTGAACCTGAACCTGAACCTGAACCTCCTGAGGGGTAACCCTTCCAGAAGAATGTGTAGCCCATCCCTTCCTCTGTTAAAGAGCCCTCATCTAGGAGCCTGGTCTCGCTCAGTTCAGCAATATCAATGTTGTAGCGACTCAGTTCAGCAGCAACCAGAGCTGTTCTCCTATGGGGTCTATCAGAACCTCGATCCAGGAGTGTCCTTACATTCCATGGTGCCAGTTTTAGGTTGCATGTTCTCTTTTTATTGTTTCGACCACCAAGGTGGAATGACCCAACAGGCGCGGTAACATGCTCAGGCGAAAGATGGGTGGGCAATTTTTAGGCCACTTTTTCTAGGCCCCTCCCCAGTTGGGGTGAGCAGTGCTGTCCTGAATAGGGCTGCTCAATCACACAGGGGTCTGCCGAAAACAGCTGCCACCCCAGCTGTTAGCGACCATAATAGCCCTGTACTGCTGACGTGCAGAGTTATAGCTAGGAGCTCCCAGTAACATTCATACCTGCTCCCGTCGCCACACACCCTGTCACCGCCAGACTTCAACCAGATGTCCAGGAAGGTAAGGCCCATGGTCAGAGGTGGACACCTGCGCATTGAATAATTTAGAGTGCCGTAGGGGGCGCGCTACACACACACACCCTTTATCAGACACACATCTTTCATTTACGGGGAGGGGGGGGGGGGTTGTCCATGTTCAGACCAAAGATTCACAGCTTTATAGTTCATTGACAAGATGTAATGATTTTACCTCTAAAGATGTGTGAAATGATCAAACACTAGCTGTAGTGTTAGACTTGCTTGTTTGTTTGTGATTTTATGGAGTCTCTTGTCACATGCGGTTCCAAGGTTATCTTAGCCAGGAACGGCACTGGGGTTAAGCTCCCAGTGCTCATAAAATGCTCCTTATGGCGTGCGTCTCGAAAAGCCTTTGACAACTAAGTCCAACTCCTAGCCTGCCCGTGTGGTTTAGTCTCTAAGCCCGGCGGAACTGCTTTTACTAATAGGAGAAGGGGCGAGGGCGGGTCTCTGGCGCCTTAAAACCAGATGCTTCGGGTAGATGGTGGATTGTCAACCTGGGAAGGTAGCCCATTTAGGGGAAGGTAAACCCTGATTTCAAACCTCCGCTGCCTTGCGGCACACCCGGTCACGGGAAAGGCTTCGGGAGTCAACCCTGAGGAAAAATCCGGAGTCGGAGCCCTAAGGCAGTTCTCTGTTGTGCTCAACATCGTTCTGGCAGCTCCTGCGATGGCGCTGGTGCCAAACTGTAGCAGCCCTGCTGTTCCTTTGGATTCATCAGTGACGTGGAGACGGGGGACATGCTGCATGGGCAAAATCTTGTCCTCCATATCTTCCTGCCCAGGCTTGAATCCTACCAACGCCCAACGCTGGAAGGTAGAACACCGGATCACTGGAGAGGACACTCCAGCTTCGCCTTTGGCGTAGACAAAACACGGGGAATGACAGTTACCGGTTATAAGCCACCACTCAATTGGCGTAGAGCGTGGCGCCAGGGGTTGTTCCCGACAGTGGGAGAGATCATCGGATCTCACTGGACAGCTACCGCCAGCCTCAAGCTGGGCAGCCCCCAGCCAATAAGGTGTTGTCCCGCCACAGCTTGCTTTCCTCATTGGGTGCATGGGGATGAGGAGAAGTCCGAGCAGCAGGCTGAGAATCTTCGCACCAGGCAAGACAAAAAAACAAAAGAGACCAACTCTACAACTGGGAACTTGGAACGTCCGCACTATGATGACAGGACTCGCTGCTAACCTCAAGGACATCAACGACACCAGGAAGACTGCCATCATCAATAATGAGCTGAAGAGACTGGGGAGTGGATATCGCCACTCTACAGGAAACACGGTTGGCTGACGCAGGCACACTGAGAGAGAAGGACTACACGTTCTACTGGCAGGGAAAGGGCAGTGACGAACACAGGGAACATGGAGTGGGCTTCGCAGTGAAGAACACCTTGCTGAAGATGGTGGAACCGGGCAGCAATGGCTCTGCACGACTCCTCACCCTCCGCCTCAACACCACTCAAGGCCCAGTCACCCTTGTCAGTGTGTATGCCCCAACACTGAAAGCCACACCAGAGGCAAAAGACGAGTTCTACGAGAATCTCGCAACAACTGTCAGGATCATCCCCAACTCTGAACAACTCATTCTCCTTGGAGACTTCAATGCCAGAGTGGGTGCTGACCACGACTCCTGGCCCTCCTGTCTTGGACCATTTGGCGTGGGCAGAATGAACGACAACGGACAGCGGCTGCTCGAGTTCTGCACATATCACGATCTGTGCATCACAAACTCGTTCTTCAAGACCAAGCCCCAACACAAGGTTTCCTGGCAACATCCGCGCTCAAAGCACTGGCACCAGCTGGACTTGATCCTGACCAGGCGCACCTCACCGAAGAACATGCTAATCACCCGTTCGTTCCAGAGTGCAGATTGCGACACAGACCATTCATTGGTGTGTTGCAAGGTCAAGCTGCAGCTGAAGAAATTCCATTGTGCTAGACAGCCTGGAAAGACACGGATTGACACCAGCAAGATGGCCCAACCAGAACTTGTTGAGCAGTTTGCCTCCACCTTTGAGAAGGAACTTGGTGTACCACAAGAAGGAGAATCTGCAAAGCAGAAGTGGGAAGAGCTGCGAAACACCATCCACCGCACAGCCTTGGCTACCTTTGGGAGGAAGACCTCGAAGTCACAGGACTGGTTTGAGGCCAAGTTGACCGAGATGACCCCCGTCATTGAAGCCAAGCGCTCAGCACTTGCTGAGTACAAGAAGTACCCAAACGACAAGAATCTCCAGATTCTCAGGGCTGCGAGAAGCAAAGGTCAGCAGACTGCTCGGCGCTGTGCCAACGAGTACTGGACTCAGCTCAGTCAAGACATTCAAACCGCTGCCATAACAGGGAACATCCGTGGTATGTACGATGGCATCAAGAAAGCACTTGGTCCGGCTCAGAGCAAGACGGCCTCCCTCAAATCCTCCACTGGGGAGATGATCACAGAAAAGAACAAGCAGATGGAGAGATGGGTGAAACACTACTCCGACCTCTACTCCAGACAGAACACCGTGACACCGTCAGCCCTTGATGCCATTGACTGCCTGCCATCCATGGACGAACTTGATGCCGAGCCAACTATCGACGAACTCAGCAAGGCCATTGATAGCTTGGCCGCTGGCAAGGCACCCAGCAACGACGGCATACCCCCCGACCTGATCAAGCACTGCAAGACCGCCCTACTGCTGCCATTGCATGACGTCCTCTGCCAGTGCTGGAAGGAAGGTGCCGTACCACAGGACATGAGGGACACCAAGATCATCACCCTCTACAAAAACAAAGGGGAGAGAAGCGACTGCAACAACTACAGGGGCATCTCCCTCCTCAGCGTTGTTGGCAAAGTCTACGCACGAGTTGTTCTCGTTCGTCTACAGAAGCTTGCCGAACGTGTCTACCCCGAGTCTCAGTGTGGCTTCCGCACTGAGCGATCGACGGTAGACATGATATTCTCCATCCGCCAACTCCAGGAGAAATGCAGAGAGCAGAACATGCCCCTGTACGTCGCCTTCATCGACCTCACCAAAGCGTTCGATCTGGTTAGCAGAGAGGGCCTTTTCAAGATCCTGCCAAAGATAGGATGCCCACCAAAGTTGCAAAGCCTCATCGAATCGTTTCACACCAACATGCAGGGGATAGTACAGCATGATGGCAATGTCTCAGAGCCATTCAACATACGCAGCAGAGTGAAACAGGGCTGTGTACTTGTGCCAACCCTCTTTGGGATTTTCTTTGCTATGCTCCTGAGGCATGCCTTCAGCACAGCAACAGAGGGAATCTACCTGCACACAAGATCTGACGGCAGGCTTTTCAACCTCGCCCGCCTGAAAGCCAGAACCAAAGTACGCAAGGCTCTAATCGGAGACATGCTGTTCGCAGACGATGCTGCAGTCGCAACCCACACACAGCAGGAGCTTCAGACCCTGATGGACCGCTTCTCCCAGGCATGCAAAGACTTCGGGCTTACCATCAGCCTGAAGAAGACTAACGTCTTGGCGCAAGGCACGGAAGCACCACCAACCATCACCATCGACGACTACAAGCTGGAGGTCGTGAATCAGTTCACGTACCTGGGGTCCACGATCAGTGACAACCTCTCTCTTGATACAGAGATCGACAAGAGGACTGGAAAATCAGCCTTCACACTTGCTCGCCTCGCCACACGAGTGTGGGAGAATCCCAAACTCTCTGTCAAGACGAAGATGGCAGTGTACAACGCCTGCGTCATCAGCACACTGCTCTATGGGAGTGAGACGTGGACAACATACGCCCGGCAGGAAAAGAGACTGAACTCCTTCCACTTGCGCTGCATTCGCCACATCCTGGACATATCCTGGCAGGACAAAGTGCCCAACACAGAAGTTCTGTCCCGCGCCGGCCTCCCCTCCATGTTCACTCTACTCAGGCAGCCCAGGCTCCGCTGGCTAGGCCCACGTTCACTGTATGGAGGATGGCAGAATCCCCAAAGATGTCCTCTACAGAGAACTGGCGACTGGCAGAGACGTTGGCCGCCCACAGCTGCGCTTTAGAGACGTCTGCAAGAGAGACATGAAGGCCCTGGAGATCAACACAGAGCGCTGGGAGGACCTTGCAACGGACCGCTCCAAATGGAGAGGCACCCTGACCAGACAGCTCAAGGCGGGTGAAGAGAGACTGACTGCTGCAGCAGATGAAAAAAGGACCCGCAGGAAGAACCGCCACAGACCCAGCAGCACGGAGACCACCCACAAGTGTGACCTGTGTGACAGGGACTGCCATTCACGCATCGGCCTGTTCAGCCGCAGGCGGTGCTTTTCCAGCAGAGTAGACGTTTAGGATTCTCTTCCATGGTCATCATAGACCAACGGAGGCCGACGACAATGTCACATGCACTGCTGCAACGGGGTGCTTTTGGGGCAGGCGGACATTTTTCAACACAAACCCAGCACTTCGGACACGCGGTCAGGATGGAGATGTCCACTGGCAGGCTGGGGGACACGGAGGAAGGGATGGTGTTGGAAACCTCGCAAGTGAGTGGTTTTTTTAATCACACACTGTTTTTTGCTGAAGCATTCCGTTAATACTTACTGTAAACACGAAAGTGAACGTGATGTAGCAATGCATTTGATTGGTTAGACTGATCATTTCAGCGCCACTCAGCTGAAATTTGATTGGTAAAATTGGCGGAAGTTGATGAGGATTGGCCAAAATTGCGGGAAAGTTGTGGTGATTGGATAAAGTTGCAAGGTCGAGCAATAGTTACGCTGATTGGATCATTTCACGTGAATTGATGCGATTGCAATATTGCACAATCCTGGAAGGACTGGAAAGAGTTGTTGAAGCCAGGTTAAGAGGAGAGGTGACAATCAGTGAGCAGCAGGATGCCACGAAAGACTACTACAGATGCAGTGTTGGCTCAAAGAGTGCTGATGGAGAAGTACTGTTGTTCGTCTGTCGTTCTCCATGATGACCAAGGACATCACAGGGAAGAGGACTGGGTGCGGTGTGTCCAGCTGTGGCTGATCAGTCCGATGCGGGCACGGAAGGCTCTGCCGCAGGTCGGGCACAGGTGGTCTGCGCGGGCAGAAGATACAGGGGTGGCTCTGGATTTGAGGAGCTCACATTTTCTCTGGGTCTTAGCAATCCTGTTCAGCTCAAGGGAGGCAGCACCTTTGCCGGTACGGCTACGCCAGTCTGGTCAGTTTAACGCTAGGGTCTCCCAGGTGTCAGGACTGATGTCAGAGCTCTTCATGGAGGCCTTAAGAGTGTCTTTGTAGTGCTTCTTCTGACCACCTTGTGAGCACTTGCCCTCTGCTAGTTTGCCATAGAACAGTCTCTTTGGTAGGCGTGAGTCAGGCATACGAAAAAGTGGCCAGCCCACCTAATCTGGGTTCTCTTGAGCAGAGTGTGGATGCTAGGCAGCTCAACTCAGGAGAGGACCTCTGTGTCAGGGATTTTATCCTGCCAGATGATCTTAAGGAGCTTTCTGAGGTAGTTCAGGGGGAAGCGGTTTAGCTTTCTGGCATGGTGCTCATAGATTGTCCAGGTCTCGCAGGCATACAGTAGGGAAGGCAGGACAACTGCCTTGTACACCTTCAGTTTTGTGGTCAGACTGGTGCCTGTCCTTTCCCACACTGCTGCACGTAGCTGTCCGAATGCTGAGCTTGCCTTAGCAATGTGCAAATCGACCTCGTTGTTGATGTTGACAGACCTGGAGAGTGTGCTGCCGAGGTATGTGAACTTGTCAACAGCCTTGAGGGTCTCCCCGTTGACAGTGATGGCTGGTTTCACGTAAGTCTTCTGCAGTGCGGGTTGGTGCAGGACCTCAGTTTTCTTCATACTGTTGATTAGCCCAAAGTTGTCACAAGCAGTGGAGAAGCGGTTCATGCTCTGCTGCATCTGGGCCTCTGTAGTGGCATTGAGTGTGCAGTCATCTGCGAACAGAAAGTCGCGCACTGAGTCCCCTTCCACCTTGGTTTTGGCTTGGAGCCTCTGCAGGTTGAAGAGCCTGCCGTCCATCCTGTACCTGATCCTGATGGCGCTTTCTTCATCGTTGCAGAAGGCATCAGTCAGCATGGCTGGGAATATCATGATGAAAAGTGTGGGCACGAGTACACAGCCCTGCTTGATCCCGTTGGTGACTGGGAAAGCTTCGGAGGAGTCTCCATCTTCCAGTACTCGAGCAAGCATTCCATTGTGGAACTGGTGCACCATGCTGATGAACTCATCCAGGCAGCCGAACTTCGCCATGATTTTCCACAGCCCCTCACGACTGACGTATCATAAGCCTTGGTCAGATCTACAAATGTTGTGTAGAGGTCCCTGTTCTGCTCTTGACATTCCTCCTGAAGTTGGCATGCAGCGAATATTATGTCAGCAGTTCCACAACCCTGTCTGAAGCCACACTGGCTGTCTGGCAGGTGACCGCCTTCCATGTGCTGAGTGAGGCGGTTGAGAAGGACTCTTGCAAGGATCGTGCCGGCAATGGCAAGGAGAGAGATCCCACGGTGGTTGTTGCAGGACTGCCTGTTTCCTTTTCTCTTGTAGAGATGGACAGTGGGGGTGTCCTTGAGCTCCTGGGGGATAACTTCCTGCTGCCACATGGTCTGAACGAGCTCGGTGAGTTTCTGTATTAAAACTGGTCCTCCTGACTTGTAGATTTTCACTGGGATGGAGTCAGAGCCTTGTGTGTTGCCGTTCGAAAGGAGTTTGATCACTTTTTGGACTTCTGATTCCGTTGAAGGTTCTGCTAGAGATGCGTTCACCTCTACTTGGGGCATGTGAGTGATGGCTGCTGCACTGATGGACGAAGGTCTGTTCAGGACACTGCTTAAATATTCTCCCCATCTTTCCAGGATTGCGTTCTTGTCAGTGAGGAGAGTGGACCTGTCAGCACTGAGCAGTGGTGATGTTCCAGAAGACTGAGCCCATAGATGGTCTTACGGGCATCATAGAAGCATTTGGAGTTGTTGCTGTCAGTGTACTGCTGTATTTCATCTGCCTTTTTGCTGAGCCAGAAGTCCTGCATCTCTCTGAGTGTTGCCTGCATCTTTTCTTTGATGGAGTTGAAGGTTGCCTTCTTAGAGGCAGATCTGCTGTCTTGCTGGTACGGTCTGTGGGCTTCACGCTTCTCATCAAGCAGCTTTTGGATGTCCTCATTGTTTTCATCGAACCAGTCTTTGTGTTTGTGCGTGTTCTGACCCAGATGAGTGAGTGAGGTGTTGTACACCATGTCTCTGAAAGCTGCCCAGTCTTCTTCTGCTCTGTACGCCCCGAGCTGACTAATCTTGCTGTTCAGGTCCTCACTGAGGTTCTGTTGCATAGAGTGCTGTTCCAGCTTGCTGACACTGAGTTGCTTGTTTGCCTTTTTCCCCCTGTGGACGCCATTCGGGCTGGATGTGCATGTTGAGCTTTGAGAGAATGAGTCTGTGATCTGTCCAGCAGTCTGCGCCACACATCGCCTTCGTCACTCTAACGTCCTGCCTTTTTCTCCTTCTCGCAATGATGTAATCGATCAGATGTTTGCTGCATTGATGCATCCAGGAGGTCTTGTTGGATTTGGCAAGCAGTAGATGGTATTAGTGATCCGAAGGTCATGAGAGGTGCACGTCTTCAACAGGAGAAGACCGTTGCTGTTGCAGTTACCCACTCCATTTCTTCCAAGGACTCCCTCCCATGTCTGGTAGTCTGTACCAACTCTGGTGTTTAAGTCTCCAAGAACAATGAGTTTGTCCTCCTTCGGTACGTCTTCAATGAGAGTTTCTAAGTCCTCGTAAAACTTGTCTTTGATCTCATCTGGGTTCGTCATGGTGGGGGCATATGCATTGATGAATGTGGCATGGCGTTTTCCTTGGAGGGGAGTCGCAAGGTCATGAGGTGGTCGTTGGCTCCTTTGGGGAGGCTGGTAAGCTTGCTGATCAGATTGGGTCTGATCGCGAAACACACTTCTGCTTCATGGCGTTCTTCGCTGCCTCGGCTGCTCCAGAAAAAGGTGTAGCCGGCTTTGACTTCTGTCAGCTGACCTTCGTCTGTAAACCTGGTCTTGCTCAGAGCTGCGATATTGATGTTGTACCTGCTGAGTTCTCTTGTGACAAGTGCTGTCCGTCTCTCAGGTCTGTGCACTTTGGAGCTGTCCATGAGCGTTTGCACATTCCAAGTGCCAACGGTGAGTGATGTCACCTTAGTTGATTTCTTCTGAGAATTTCGACCGCTAGGGTGGGATCCCCGCCAGTCGCGGCTTGCTGGCTAGGGTGTAGCAAAGCAGGCTATGTTTAGAGCACCTTTTCTATCCCCTTCCTCAGGCCATGGAGGTGAACAGAGCAAATCCTAAAGAGGGCTGCTCAGACACCCAGGGGGCTGCTGAACTCCACTGCTGCTTCGGGCCAGTAGAGAGGGACCCTATGTCCTGAGCCTTCGTGTGTGTGGGATTGTGGCTACAGCTTCCAGTGTAGCCGCACCTCCTGCTTCGTCACTTGCCCATCGCCACAGGACTTGGGGGGGGGGGGATGGGGGGGGATGTCTTCCGCGTGAATTTGATTTAAGTGAGGGAGAGTTGCGCAGGGTTGTCAGCGTCACTCTCTCATCCTGGCCTCTCTGGATCCAGTGGCAAGACGTAGTCAAGATGGCTGGAGATGGGTTAGGATGCAGTGGATGGCCAGCAGTGTCCTACGTGTCTCACTGTGCCCTAGTTCACCCCACAATGCTTTGCTGGGTCTGCCTTCCTGCCTGTTGAACCAATCTGCTGGTTTCCTCCGCACAGTCCGCCGTGTCCAGTCTACGCATGCATAGGTAGACAAGCCCTATCTCACCGAGGGTTTCAAACCCGTCAGCTACCTTCACCTGCTTTCACACACCAGTCGAAGTGGTTTTCCGGGGTATAGCCGCTGTTGCATGCAAACAGCTACTTGGAGCCACAGGTGAGAGTTGAGTGCCAAGTGGGAACCGAAGTGGACCGACCACCTGGAGGTGTGACTGTTGCCCTGTCAGAGGTACTATCCCTCCCTGACACCCCATACACCCCTGGAGAAGTATAGAGAAGGTCAGAAGGAGCTGCACTGTCTTTGTGGACCTAGAGAAAGCAGATGATAGGGTGCCAAGAGAGGAAGTGTGGTACTATATGAGAAAGTCAGGAGTGGCAGAGAAGTATGTGACGGTGGTGCAGGACATGTTTGAGGACAGTGAGACAGTGGTGAGGTGCGCTGTAGGAGTGATGGATGGATTCAAGGTGGGGTTGGGGTTACATCAGGGATTTACAAGATGATAGTGAGACCTGCTATGATGTACGGTTTGGAGATGGTGGTGCTGACATAAAGACAGGAGGTGGAGCTGGAGGTGGCAGAGTTGAAGATGCTAAGATTTTCATTGGGAGTGACTAGAATGGACAAGATTAGAAATGAGTATATCAAAGGGACAGCTCAGGTTGAGCGATTTGGAGACAAAGTAAGAGAGGCAAAGCTGAGATGGTTTGGACATGTGCAGAGGAGGGATAGTGGAGATATTGGACAAAGGATGTTGAATATGGAGCTGCCAGGCAGGATAAAAAGAGAAACACCACAGAGAAGATTCATATATGTAGTGAAGGAGGACATGGAGGGGCTTGATGTTACAGAGGAAGATGAAGGGATAGGGTGAGATGGAGGCAGATGATCCACTGTGGAGACCCCTAAAGGGAGCAGCCGGAAGAAGAAGAAGAAGAAGTACAGTGTCTCATAATACTTATCACTTATAAATTATCCATTAACTAAACCACCAGCTTTATGCACAGAAGTGCCCAGTTGAGGTGATCCACTGCAGCCAATGCACACAGCTGCACATCAGACAGCTGCTCTGTATATGGGACGGATTTCTGCAGTTCTGAATAGTAAGTAATAAATTCTCATGTTTGACCAGTATGCTTTAAAATGACAAAATGGACAACATTTAGTCAAAACAGTCAAAGTCAAATGATATAATCCTCAGATGAAGATCAGCTGATAACACCAACAGTGCTACACACCACCAGTCTCCCCCTTAACATGGGTCTTTTGCATTTAAAGTGAGTTTCGAGGTTAACAGATGATACTATATAATTATCCGGCCTTGGATGCGCTCTGCAGAGCGTGCCCAAATGCCAAGTCACGTTTCGTTACCTTGTATTCATACATGTGTAATGACAATAAAGTTGAATCTCATCTCATATCAGTCCCTCCAGGATGTTGTGGGATGTTTTTATGATTGTTGCAGCCCAGAAAGCCGGAATTAGTGGGAACTTTTTAAAAAAGTTGTGGTAAAAGTTGCAATGTTTTTAGTGTTTTCTGCACTAAAAGTTGTGGGAAGATTTCCAAATTTTAAAGTGGATGCTTTTTTCCAGTTTACTGCAGTGATATTCTATATAACAATACAAGAAAAGCACAGGATTGTCAAAAATTTCCTATTATGGTGATTTGTAAATTAAGCAGAAACTTCTGTTATACAGAAGAACTCTTGTGCAACAGCAAATACAAACATTAACACAATATCCATTTCAACAGCTAAATTACATTGAATGCATGCTAAAGAGTAGAGATGTGGAAATTATTGGCAGCACCTTCATTTGAAAACTCCCTACGGTTCCCAACCATTTGGTACCAAGCGGAGAGGAAAAAAATAAATTATTCTGTTGCTCTGTATTGGCTATTGGAGTCTGTGTTTTTGAAAAAAAAAAAAATACAGAGAATATTCTCTGTCTTTCCATGCCTACCTGTCTACTGCATGTCGGGCTTCACAAACACACACACACACACGCATCTTTCATTTACAACGGGACGGTGGACGGGTAGGTGCATTTGTCTGTCCACAATGGAGATTCAGTTTTAAAGCTCATTGACCAGATGTAGTAAATGATTTTACCTCTAAAGATGTTCAAACACTTGCTGTAATGTAGTGTTCTCTCCTCACGCGCGCTTCCGCAACGGGGTGCTTTTGGGGCAGTCGCATGTTTTTCAACACAAACCCAGCACTTCGCACACGCGGTCAGGATGGAGACGTGGCGAGGCGTCCACGGGCAGGCTGGGGGATACAGAGGAAGGGACGGTGTTGAAAACCTCATTGGTGAGTGTTTTTTTTAAATCACACACTCTGTTTGCAGATGTGTTCCGTTGCTCACTGTAAACTATAAATTCACTACTCACTGTAAACACGGAAGTGAACGCAGTGCAACAATGCATTTGATTGATTAGACTGAGTGTTTCAGCACCAGTTAGACAAATTTGATTGGTGAAATTGGCGAGGATTGGCCAAAATTGCGGAAAAGTCACGGTGATTGGACAAAGTAGCAAGGTCGTACAATAGTTGCGCTGATTGGCTGATTTTGCCTGAATTGGTGCGATTGCAACATTGCAAAATCCTGGAGGGACTGTAATATAGTCAATTTCTGCTTTGGAAAAGTTTCTCTTTTTGCCATCTCATGTGTTGTAAATTCTGGGGTGGAGACATTGGCGTGGAATTCAGTGACACTCAGATCCATCCGTAAGATTTATCAATGAGTGAACAATCGTACAGTGAGATTGATCAGATATGCACAGTTTCATAAATACCATGTAGACCTTTTTGTACTATTGTAGAAGATGTGCTCAAATGACGAGGCTGCGTTTAGTCGTAAACCAGCTTTAAATTAAATTAAAATTAAATCACCCTTTATTGTCATTCAACTGTACAACCAATCATGTACAGTAGAACGAGATTGTGTTTTACCTATCTACTGTGTTAATCACACACACCCCAAGTGTAGAATCAGAGGGCCGCTGCCATGCAAGGCGCCGCCACAAATTTCCCTCCTCCATTCCGTTATTGCTGAGCACCAAGCTGGACGGCAGGAAGTTCCACTTTTTATATGGTCTTCGGCATGACCCGGCCGGGATTTGAACCCCTGCCTCCCGGGTGTGGGGCGGATGCTCTACCAACTGAGCCACCACTCCAGTGCAACTGAGCACCGGAGTGCTTTATTTGTTTATTTGACAGAACACAGCTTCTAGCATTCTCAAAGCAGGAAAGAGAAAGAATCATATCTCAACACCCTTTTATACGTTTCCAGCATCAGAATTCAAGTCACATGGTGTCTTCAGTAAACATACAGTTACAAAGCATCCCTTTGAAGCTTCACCATTGTCTCGCATTTCCTGATGAACCGGAATTCTCTCCGGGGCATCTTCTGTGGGACAAAGAGACAAATCTCACGCTTCCTTGTTATCTTCTGCAGATTCGAGTCCTCTGTCCTTGCAGACGTGACACCCCCCAATACACATGCAGTCCTGTCTCTGTGGCAACGTGAGCCCACAATGTGTGTTGGCCACACTACCCCCCCCAAACGTCTAGTAAGGCAGAACCTGCATGGCATAAAAAAAAGAAAAACACAAAGCACTCCATACATCGCTAATCAATCCACCAACTGCCTAGGTTTTAACTTTCTGCCGAATCTGCTGCAACCTGGCTTGGCTGCACCTGCAACATCTCTCTGCACTTGTGGATTAAAGCTGTTAGCACCTTTCTGTGAAGACTTTGGAGAATGTCCTCTCGGCGGCCTGCCACGGCGGGGGGGGGGGGGGCCTCGCGAGCTGCACTTCCTCATCAGCCAGAACAAAAGCGGGTTTGAGCCTGTTTATGCAAATCAGCTCCCTTCTGCCCCCTAAATGTAGCAGAAAATGCTTCTGCCCGGTCTCCAGCACTCGGAACGGTCCGTCGTAAAACGGCCGCAAACTTGGACGCTGAGCATCATGTTTAACAAAAACAAACTCTGCATTTTTTAAAGCCTTTGGCACAAAAACGTGTGGGAAACTGTGATGGACCGGGCCAGGGAGCGTGTTTGCTCCTGAGCCGCTCTGCCACGGCTGAGCAGGGGGGCCATTAGGTGCGGGATTATCGGGAAGAAATTCCCCCGGCAAACGGAGCGGTTGTGCAAAAACTAATTCAGGCGGGGAAGCATGCAAATCTTCCTTAGGTGCAGAACGCAACCCCAATAAAACCCATGGAAGTTTGTCTGCCCAATTTTTTTTATTTTTTTTTTATTTATTTTTTTTTAATTTTTTTTTTTTTGTTACTTATTTGTACCCGTAGGTAGACTTGGTTTGCAGTGTGGTGACAAGCCACCGGCTGCTGGTCGCTGCGTGCGCGAGCGCCCTAAACCTACATGTTTTTGGTATGCGGGAGGAAACCGGAGAAATCCCGGAGTAAACCCACGCAACACGGGGAGAACATGCAAACTCCACACAGCTCACTGTTGGTCGGGGGCTGGGATCGAACCCATGATCTCATGATCCCTGCGATCCCCCGGCCGAGGGTAAAACTGTGCTGCCACAGTGCTAAACCACTGCGCCACTGTGCAGCAGTGGCGCAGTATCCGTTAGCGACGTATCCGTTAGCGACGCTCTGAGGGCTGCTTTCAATGACCTGTGAAAGCGTTCGCATAAACCATTAGCCTGGGGGTTATACGCGGTGGTGCGATGAATCTTCACCCCCAAGCTGCGGGCCATCGATGACCATAGCTCGGAAATAAATTGGGGACCCCTGTTGGACGTTATGTCCGACGATACACCGAAACGCGCAACCCACGCTGCTAAAAATGCTCGCGCAACTTCTTCCGCTGTGGTTGATGTCAGAGGAATCGCCTCTGGCCAGCGCGTGGTGCGATCCACCATCGTCAAAAGATGTGTGTGCCCGTGTGATAACGGAAGCGGGCCGACCAGGTCAACATGCACATGATCAAAACGCTTAGCGGGGATGTGAAAAGGTTCTAACGGGGCCTTAGTGTGTCTGTGTATTTCGGCTCGCTGACACGCTATGCAGGCTGCCGCCCATTCCTTGACCTGTTTGCGCAACCCGGGCCACACAAATTTCTCCCCCACCAATTTAATCGATGCGCGCACCCCCAGGTGCGCGAGAGAATGAACCAAGTCAAAAACGCGGCGACGTCACGCGGCTGGCACCACGCGGCTGGCACCACGGGGCGGGGCCGTCCCGTGGAGACATCGCAGATTAGTGGGGGCATACCATTTTGTTGCACCCTGTGCTCCAGCCTTAACCCTGTTGGTCCAGACTGGAGCGCGTGCACGTCCACGTCGTTAACCTGCTCTGCAGCCATGGCTGCATAATCTAACCCAACACAGACCGGGGCTGCGCGCGCTTCCGCGTCGCTGCCCGGGCCCGCGGCCACGGCTACAGAGTCTGCCCCTATGGGGCTTGGCGGTGCTACTGCACGTGAGAGGAAGTCTGCCACAACATTGTGTTTACCCGCGACATGCTGAATATCAGTAGTGAACTCCGATATTGCGGCTAGTTGCCTTTGTTGCCGGCCTGACCAGGGTTCTGAAATTTTGGCCATCGCAAACGTTAGCGGTTTATGATCCACAAACGCGGTGAACCGTCGCCCCTCTAACCAGAACTGAAAATGACGGATGGCCAAGTGTAGGGCCAAAAGCTCCCTGCCAAACGCACTGTATTTCCGTTCACTATCGCGCAAAGTCCTGCTGAAAAACGCGAGGGGTTGCCAGGTACCTGCCACAAACTGTTCAACTACCGCCCCCACCGCAACATCGGAAGCATCAGTGGTGAGCGCCATGCGGGCCGTTGGAACTGGGTGCGCTAACAAAACTGCGTTTGCCAGGGCTGATTTGACCTGGGCAAAAGCGCGCTCCCGCTCCGGAGACCATTCAACTTTATTTGCGAGCTTTTGTTTTTTTAACGCGGTGTACAATGGCTGCATGAGTCGTGCTGCGCTTGGGAGGAATCGGTTGTAAAAATTAACCATCCCTAGAAACTCCTGAAGCGCCTTGACCGTTTGAGGTTGCGGAAAATCCGTTATGGCACGCACTTCATTTGGAAGGGGAACCGCTCCCTCTGCCAAAACGCGATGTCCCAAAAAATCAATCTGCGCCACCCCAAACTGGCACTTCGCTGGGTTAACTATTAACCCGTGCTCTGCCAGCCTCCGGAAAACTGCTGTGAGGTGTTTTTCATGTTCGTCTTCGGACGCGCTGGCTACCAAAATATCGTCCAAATAAACGAACACGAAAGGAAGGTCGCGTAAAACTGCATCCATCATGTGTTGGAAAGTCTGCGCGGCCCCCTTGAGGCCAAAAGGCATGCGCAAGAACTCAAAAAGGCCGAAAGGAGTTATGACCGCTGTTTTGGGTACATCTTGCACGTGCACTGGAACCTGGTGGTAACCGCGCACCAAGTCTATTTTAGAAAAAATGCGCGCCCCCGCCAAATGAACAGAAAAATCCTGAATGTGCGGAATCGGGTAGCGATCATGAGCTGAAACGTTGTTCAACCTGCGGAAATCGCCGCAAGGTCGCCACGAGCCGTCAGCCTTTGGGACCATGTGTAACGGCGAAGCCCAAGAGCTCTTGGAGCGTCTAACAATGCCCAGTTTTTCCAGATTAGTGAACTCCTCGCGCGCGATGGCCAGTTTAGCTGGGTCCAAGCGCCGAGCTTTTGCAAAAACGGGAGGGCCAGTGGTTGTTATGAAATGTTCTACCCCATGTTTAGCCACCGTTGCCGAAAACGTGGGGACTGTGAGTGCTGGGAACTGAGCAAGCAATGTGTGAAACTTACCACCCGCAGCTGAGACGCTGGCATGTGCAGTCGGCGGGGCCACCCGAGCTGTGCAGGGAATAGAATGAAAGGACAGTGCATTAATCAGACGTCTATTAGCAAGGTCAACCAATAAACCATGTGAGCACAAAAAATCAGCCCCTAACATGTTGAAACTGACTGCTGCTACAATAAATGTCCACTCAAATGAACGGCCCTGTAAGGACAGAAGCATGGTCCTCTCACCGAATGTTTTAATCGTGGAGCCGTTCGCTGCTGACACTGACACCCAGGGGGCTTTAGAAGGCGTCAGCCGTTCCGCGTAGGTGGGTGTGACGAAACTCAGCTGAGAGCCCGTGTCCACGAGGAACTGTTTCCCCAAGCGTGCATCCGTCAGGTAAAGCAGCCTGTTCTCGTTGCCGAGGGTCGCAGCTGCTACCGGCCCTCGGTCTTGGCGTTTCCCTGGCGCTTAAAGTTGCACGGTGGGACGCACCTGTGCGCTCTCTCTGCAAAACGGCGGTGGTAGAAGCACGGGCCGTCCTCCGCTCCGCGTCGTCTGGCTCCCGTCGCTGCCGCCGTTGGTGCGTCTGGCGCCGCGGCCGCTGGACCTGCGCTGTCTCTGGACGCCGTTCCCGGACTGGCCGCCGTGGCCGAAACCGCGTTCCGCTTGTGGGCGTCGACCAACCGCTGCACCTCTTTGCTCAACCCACGGTAGTCTCCCCTGGCCAATCGGGGCGACTCTGCCAGGGCCACTCTCACTGCTGGTGGCAGGGTTCGAAGGAAAAGGTGGGCGAAAATGAATTCGCCATCCTCAGAGGCTTTGAGCTGCAGCATCTTCACCATCAGGTCCGCAGGTCTATCGTTTTCTGCCTCCGTCAACACCAGGAGCCCCTCTGCTCGTTGTTGGACTGAGGGGGTGAAATGGCTGATCAGCGCGTCCTTCAGTGCGCTGTACTTGTCGCTGTCAGGTGGATGGTTAACCAGATCCTCCACTCTCTGGACCGTGTCGCTGTCCAGCTTCGCTACCACGTGGTAGAATCTTGTGTCGTCGTTGGAGTTTCTCCGGAGGTTGAACTGCGCCTCGACTGCGCTAAACCATGAGCGCGGGCTGTGCTGCCAGAAATCGGGCAGCCGGATCGTGGAGGCGGCCATCAGGCTGGCTTCCGCCGAACCCTGCTCGGGAGAATTCTGTCTGCTCATTTTCCGTCGTAGGTCACCAGTGTAGAAGATGTGCTCAAATGACGAGGCTGCGTTTAGTCGTAAGCCAGCTTTATTTGACAGAACACAGCTTCTAGCATTCTCAAAGCAGGAAAGAGAAAGAATCATATCTCAGCACCCTTTTATACGTTTCCAGCATCAGAATTCAAGTCACATGGTGTCTTCAGTAAACATACAGTTACAAAGCATCCCTTTGAAGCTTCACCATTGTCTCTCATTTCCTGATGAACCGGAATTCTCTCCGGGGCATCTTCTGTGGGACAAAGAGACAAATCTCACGCTTCCTTGTTATCTTCTGCAGATTCGAGTCCTCTGTCCTTGCAGACGTGACACCCCCCAATACACATGCAGTCCTGTCTCTGTGGCAACGTGAGCCCACAATGTGTGTCGGCCACACTATCATATTTATGCCCAAATGTGCATCGATTTCTATGATTATCTTACTTAACTTAATCCTTGCCTGGCCACTTAAATGACCGTTGCAGCCAGTCATCTGAAGGCAGGGCAAACTTGGGCTAGGGCGATGAAGTCAGCCAGAGGTCTTATCATTGCATTCTGGGTCATTCAGGACAGTCTGGGTTGACCTTGGGGCCGATGCTAGCCCTGGGGAAGCGGACGAGCGCTGGCGGAGAGGGCCCGCTTGGCCAGTGTCCCGTCTTCCTGCCTGGCCACGTGACCAAGGACCTGCAGCCTCCCGCTTCTGATGACAGTGGAGATGGGGATAGGACAGCCAGCCCTTCTGTAGACCTCATCATATGTGGTGTAGTGGAACCATCGGATGCCAAGGATGTTACGGAGGCAGGTCTGATGGAATATATCCAGATGGTGGGTGGTTGTGGTAAGAGGGTCCAGGTCTCAGACCCGTAAAGAGGATCACACAGGTGTTAAAGATTCACAATTTTTGTGGTCGTGCACATCTTCCCGCTCTGCCAGACTCTCTGGAGGTGGCCGAAAGCACTGCGAGACAGCTGCAAGTGGCGAATAATCTCTGGGTCTGATGAGCAGGAGCTGGCGATCTTAGATCCGAGGTAGACAAAGTCGTTGACAGTCTCAACCGGCTCGTCTTTGGTGGTGATGACTTGTGGTGGTGGCAAGAAGTCTGACAGTGACTGGATATTTGTCTTTGCCCAGCTGATGGTAAGGCCCAGGGGTGATGGTTCCTCTGCAAGCAGCTCCAGTGCCTCAGCGATTATGTCTGTATGCATGGTAAAAAGTACTGCATCGTCCGCATAGCACAGGTCTGTGAAGTGGAAGTGGAAGTCAACTCTGAGATTGGGGCAGTGTTCCATTGTGTTCTTGACCCAGTGGTCAACCGCAACATTGAAGAGGTTTGAAGTGGTGGCGCATCCCTGCCGTTCTCCAGAGGTGGTGACAAAAGGGTCTGATATATCACCCTCGGCGCGAACCCTGGATGTGGTGTTGGTATAGAGATCCCAGAGAATGTTGATGTACTTGGGCGGGACTCCAATATCACAAAGAAGTTGCCAGAGGGCATTCCTGTGTTGGGAGTCGAAGGCAGCTTTGAGGTCGGCGTAGGCCGCTTAGAGGTTGGCAGTACTCCCTCCTTGCCAGGACACTCAAGGCAACGATGCAGTCCGCTGTGGTTCGGTGAGGGGTGAAGCTGGCCTACTAGTGGCGGCGCTTGGCGAGGAGCAGTAGGCGGATGTGGCTCAGGATGACAGCAGTGATTACCTTGCCAGGGATGGACAGCAGCGTGATGGGACAATAGCTGGCTGTGCTTCGACGGTCACTGTCTATGCACTCAATTTCTATGCACTTTTAATAAATGAGGACCTTTGTGTTTCCACTAGAGGTGCAGTGGGCCTTTGTTGCTGAAGACACTTTTATATTAGAGGCTTCATAGGATTAACTTCATCTCTGTGTCAGAACCATATTCTTACACCTTTCTTGTGTCTCTTTGTCCCTCCAGATGTCCCACAGCAAAAGGACTTTAACCAAGAGGAGGTTCTGGATGAGCAGCAACTTCTAAAGCAAGAGAGAAACTTTATTGTTGTTCAGGTGGGAGCAGATTGTTCCCAGATTAAAGAGGAACAGGAGGACGTCTGCATCAGTCAGGAGGAAGAGCAGTTTGGACTGAAGCAGGAGACTCAAACCTTTGATGAAGGTCAGTGCAGGTCAAGGTTCCACTCAGTGATTGATGAGACAGAAATGAGACAGAAGAAGTGAACTGAAAAATGACATGAGAGCAGTCCACATGAGGAAAGACAAAGTAGTTGTAGATCAGAAAGTTCTCACAAAAAAGACAAAAGATTATGTGGTAAAATAAAATTGAAACTTTGTTGACTTAAAGTGAATGACATGGATAGTTAAATGATAAAAATGAATATGTAATATAAGAAAAATGACTAAAATACCTAAATATTCAATGATTATACCATAAATCCATCCTGGATTGAAGGGATGAATATAAAGGAGTCCAACCCACTAACACAACTTTAACAAGGTTTATTAGAAAAAAGATAAAGGGGTGAACAGCAGTTCTGCGGTCATGGCTTCCATGCTGATAAGAGACAGAGAGGTGGAACCTAACCAACCAATCAATCAATCAAACTTTATTTCTAAAACACTTTAAAAACAACTATAGCTGATACAAAGTGCTGTACATCAGGAATAGATAAAAAGACAATAGAATGCAACTAAAAAAATATAAGAACAAAACAGGTAAAAATGACAATCATATAATAAAGGCAATAAAACAGGTAAAATCAATATCTCATGCTGGGTTTGAAGGCCAAGGAGTAAAAATAAGTTTTAAGATAAGTTTTGAAAATGGACAGTGAAGGTGCCTGTCTAATAGACAAAGGGAGACTGTTCCACAGTTTAGGAGCAGCAACAGAAAAAGCTCTGTCCCCTCTGAGCTTCCTCTTCGATCTCGGTATCTCCAGGAGCAGCTGATCAGCTGACCTGAGAGACCGAGCAGGAGTATAAAAGTGAAGAAGCTCAGAGAGGTAAGGCGGAGCAAGGCCTTTTAATGATTTAAAAACAAAGAATTTTAAAATGAACCCTTAAGTGCATAGGCAGCCAGTGGAGGGAAGCTAAAATTGGTGTAATGTGGTCCCTCTTACGTGTTCCAGTTAAAAGACGTGCAGCAGCATTCTGAACCAACTGGAGACGTGAGAGGAAAGACTGGCTGACTCCAAAATGAAGTGCATTACAGTAATCCAGCCAAGATGTGATGAAGGCATGGATTACTGTTTCAAAATGCTGTTTAGAAAGGATGGGTTTAACCTTTGCCAATTGCCTTAAATGACAAAAGCTGCATTTCACTACTGCAGCAATTTGACGGTCTAGTTTAAAATCACTGTCCATCTTAAAACCCAGATTAGTAACAGTAAGTTGGACAGACCCTGTCAAGGGGCCCAGGTCAACGGGGAGGGAGGGAGGGGGACGCACAGGAGCTACTGAGTCCGAACACAATCACTTGTCTTCTTTTCATTAAAACTTAAGAAGTTCACTGCCATCCAATCTTTAATGTCATTAAGACATTCAAGAAGTGATTTGGCTGAGAAAGCCTCCTTCTGCCATATTGGAACATAAACCTGACAGTCATCAGCATAACAGTGGAAGGAGATGCCATGCTTTCTAAGAATTGAACCCAGTGGAAGTAGATAAGGTGAAAAGAGCAGGGGCCATAAAATTGAGCCCTGTGGGAGCCCACATGACAGGGAAGCAGAGGAGGATTCAGAACCAGCAAGGCTTACACACATGGTTCTATCAGTTAAATAGAACCTGAGCCATTCCAATGCAGTACCAGAAATACCCACAAGATGCTGCAGGTGAGAAATTAAAATGTCATGGTCCACTGTATCAAAAGCAGTGGTTAGGTCTAGCAGAACAAGAACCACATAATCACCGGAATCAGACGTCAAAAGGATGTCATTAAAAACCCTTAATAGTGCTGACTCTGTACTATGTAAGATAAGATAAGATAAGATAAGCCTTTATTAGTCCCACAACGGGGAAATTCCAGGATTGCAACAGCACAGGGATAGCAACACTCAGAGCAACAATCAGAAGGCAAGAAACAAAAAAACAAAAAACAAGCAAGCAAGAGCAGCTAATATACATATGTACATATTACTATAAAATATATATATACACACACACACACAGACACACAGTGCAGAGCATTGTAGCTGGATGGAATAAATATATGAATATATGAACACACAGTGCAGAGCATTGTAGCTAGATGGAATAAATATGTAAATATATAAACACCCACAGTACGGAGCATTGCAGCTAGGTGGAATAAATATGCAAGTATATAAACACACACAGTGCGGAGCAATGTAGCTAGATGGAATAATATGTAGATATATAGGGTTATAACATGTAGATATGTAGGGTTGCAAAACCAGATTGGAACACCTCCAGAATATCATGTTCATCCAAAAAAGCCTTCAACTGGAAATAAAACTATTTTCTCCAATATTTTTAAAATAAAAGGCAGCTTGGAGATTGGCCGAAAATTAGCCAACACATTGTGATCAAGACCAGATTTCTTAATCAGGGGTTTAACTACTGCATGGTTAAAATTTGCAGGAACCACACCAGAAGATAAACAGTTGTTTAAAATGGTTAAAACTGACTGACCTGGACTTCCGGTCTGGACGCCATGGCGACTGCAGCTTAACGCCGAAACTCTCAGACCCAATCCAAGAAAATACCTTGAAAATCAAACTTTAACGGATTTTTGGAGGAGTGAAAATCAAAAGACAAAATCATCATGTCTAAAGGAAAACAGAAGAAACTGAAATTTTCCAGGCCAGGACACGTATCGGCCGGAGAATCTGAACTGGAAGATCTCCGTTCAGAAGACGAGGAACTAGTTGTAGCTAACAAAAAGGTTAGCTTGAAATCGCTATTTGAAGAGCTACGACGATTTCGCCGAGAGGTTACGGCCGAATTTCGGGAATTCAGAGACGAATTGAAAAGGACAAACAGCAGAGTGGACCAGGCCGAGAACCGAATCTTGGAAGCAGAGGAACGAATAAAAGTGCTCGAAGATTCTGTGCTGGACCTACGCAAAGGACAAGCATCTATAGAGGCTAAGCTAACCGACCAAGAAGGAAGACAGAGAAGAGACAATATAAGAATTCATGGTCTGATAGAAGGAGCCGAAAACGGTTTTAACTCAATGGCAGAATGCGTGGAATCTTTACTAAGAGAGAAATTGGATATTCCACAAACCACCGACTTGAAGATAGAAAAGGCACATCGTTCATTAGCCGCTAGGCCAGCGGCGGAAGCGCCCCCACGTTCGGTGTTGGTAAGATTTTCCAATTTCAAAATAAAACAAGAGGTTGTAAGACTGGCTTGGCAGAAAAAAGGATTTATGCACCAGGAGAGAAAAGTCTTCGTGGAACACGATTACGCCCCGGAGGTCCTTAAAAAGCGCAGGGAATACAATGACGCCAAAAAGGTACTACGTGAGAAGAAACTGCACTTTCAGACGCCATTTCCTGCGAAGTTAAGGGTCTTCTACAGCGAAGAAACATGTCTCTATAATTATAAAAGAAGCAACAGCTGACATGGCGAGAAGAGGGCTCCCGGTAACGGTATTTAAACCCGCAGCAGACCCGAGTGAGAAGATCAAAACGCAAACATGGACAACTCAGAGACCTTCAAAATCCACGGGCCAGCAGCGGGAAACCCAGCGCCAGAGCGTCGCAGATAAACTGTTCGTTTTCAGGTTGGAATAGCGACCTTTTTTTTTTTTTTTTTTTTTTTGAGTCAATCTGCACATCCAACCCCCCTCATACAAGGTAACAAACATTAAAGGAGATGCGTATTCAGCATGTGGTAAAACATTTCATGGAACAGTCATAATATTTGAAACAAATAAGTCTTTTTAATAAAAAAAAAAAAAAAAAACTTGTTAAAATAGAAATGTGACAATAATCCACATGTTCTCCTCACACTAACAAATACTGTTTTTGCGTGAATGTTTGCTGTGATGGGGGTGGGAGGGTGCACATAATTTCACAGGGTATAGGCATAAAGGGAAAAAAAAATCATTACAAGTTCGGATTGGGTTCTGAAACTCACGTTAAAAGCATGGGACAACTTACAGGGGTAAGAGAGGGCCCTCAACACGTAACAGAGTTTGAGGAATTTCCCTCAGAGCCTACACTCCATCAAGGCTCTTCCAGGGTCTTTAAAAAGACCCCAGCTCAGAAAGTTCTTTTGACAGTTTTTTGTTTTAAAGTTTTATACACTATGTTCTTAATGTTTTTCTTGTTCTTAATGTTCTTTCAGTTTCTGAGTAGCACAAAAGAGGGCCACCACACTGTTATACTAAACAAAACAACACAATGGAGAAACAGGGTGTAACAAAATAATTTCATATAATGTAAAAGGAATCCTGAATCCAGTTAAAAGATCCAAGATTCTAGGCAAAATGAAAAAAGACAAAGCAGGAATAATATTTTTACAAGAAACCCACCTAACAGACGTGGAGCACACTCAACTCAGTAGACAAGGGTTTAAAATGATCTCTTCATCTTCATATAAGTCAGGGAGGAGGAGGGGAGTAGCGACATTGATCTCAACCAAAATTATATTTGAAAAAAAAAATCAGAACACAAAGATAAAGAAGGGAGATACAGTTTGGTAACTGGGCGGCTAGAGGGAGAAGATATCACCCTGCTGAATGTGTATGCTCCCCCAGGGGCTAACTGGAAATTTTATAAAAATGTATTTGACCTAATGATAACTAAAGCTCAAGGTTTAGTGATATGTGGTGGGGACTTCAATCTTAGACTGAATCCATACTGGGATGCTTCTGGTAATTCTCCACATCAAAATAACACCCAAAGCAGGAAGACTCAGATGCTACTAAAAGAAATGGGAATCTGTGATGTGTGGAGGGAACTCAACCCCAGTGTAAAAGACTATACATTTTACTCAATTCCACATTCATCTTACTCAAGGATTGACTATTTTTTTATGTTTAATAGAGACATTGGAAGAGTAGAAACATGTAAAATAGGACTGATGGATCTCTCTGACCACAGTCCGATCTACATGGACTTAAATATCCAAAAATACACAAATAATGCATTTTCTTGGAGGTTAAATTCAAATGTCCTGAAAGGACCATTGAAAGATGAATTGGAATCAGATATTCTCAGATATTTGGAAGAAAACGATAATGGAGAAGTATCCCCTTTAATACTGTGGGATGCATGCAAAGCTGTAATAAGAGGAAAGATTATTGCAAAACTGGCAACCCAAAAGAAACTAAGACAAGAAAAACTATCCACATTAGAGTCAGAACTTAAGAACCTAGAAAAAGAACACAAAGGCAACACTCATTCTACTGACTCGCTCAAGATTAAGGAAATTAAAAACCAAATAAATGAGATCTACACAATAGAAATCCAGAAGAAACTTACATTTTTGAAACAAAAATACTATGAAGCAGGCAGTAAATCGGCAAAATTGCTAGCCTATAAATTGAGGAAACAACAAACAGAAAGAGCAATCTACAAAATCAGAGACCCAGTATCAAAGGAAATAAAATTCAGAATTCAGGATATTCTTAAAAGCTTTGAGAATTACTATAAGAACTTATACTCCCACAAAAAACATAAAAACGCATCCGAGGCATTCCTAAACACATTAAACCTTCCCCAACTTACGGAGTCACAAAATAAAACACTGCTGTCAGAAATACAACCTAAAGAATTGGAAAAAGCAATTATGAAACTTAAAGCTAACAAATCCCCGGGAGCAGATGGCTATACAGCAGAGTGGTACAAAACCTTTAAACAGCAACTACCTCCTCTCCTCCTGAAAACATTTAATTATGTCCTCCACACAGGGGAAATCCCCCCCTCCTGGAGAGGGGATTGGAGAGACCATTGAAAGATGAATTGGAATCAGATATTCTCAGATATTTGGAAGAAAACGATAATGGAGAAGTATCCCCTTTAATACTGTGGGATGCATGCAAAGCTGTAATAAGAGGAAAGATTATTGCAAAACTGGCAACCCAAAAGAAACTAAGACAAGAAAAACTATCCACATTAGAGTCAGAACTTAAGAACCTAGAAAAAGAACACAAAGGCAACACTCATTCTACTGACTCGCTCAAGATTAAGGAAATTAAAAACCAAATAAATGAGATCTACACAATAGAAATCCAGAAGAAACTTACATTTTTGAAACAAAAATACTATGAAGCAGGCAGTAAATTGGCAAAATTGCTAGCCTATAAATTGAGGAAACAACAAACAGAAAGAGCAATCTACAAAATCAGAGACCCAGTATCAAAGGAAATAAAATTCAGAATTCAGGATATTCTTAAAAGCTTCGAGAATTACTATAAGAACTTATACTCCCACAAAAAACATAAAAACGCATCCGAGGCATTCCTAAACACATTAAACCTTCCCCAACTTACGGAGTCACAAAATAAAACACTACTGTCAGAAATACAACCTAAAGAATTGGAAAAAGCAATTATGAAACTTAAAGCTAACAAATCCCCAGGAGCAGATGGCTATACAGCAGAGTGGTACAAAACCTTTAAACAGCAACTATCTCCTCTCCTCCTGAAAACATTTAATTATGTCCTCCACACAGGGGAAATCCCCCCCTCCTGGAGAGAAGGGGTCATTGCAGTTATACCTAAACCTGAAAAGGATAAACTAGAGTGCTCCAACTACAGACCAATCAGTGTATTAAATCAGGACTATAAGCTTTTTACCATTATCCTTGCCAAAAGGTTAGAAAATATACTGACAGACCTAATTCATTTAGACCAAACAGGCTTTATAAGACAAAGACAGACACGAGACAACATTAGACGCACTTTACACATAATTCATCATATAAAAAAATATAACTTAAATGCAGTCATATTGGGATTAGATGCTGAAAAAGCATTCGATTCAGTTGACTGGTCTTTTCTATATAGAATCTTATCCAGTTTCAATTTTCATAACAACTTCATTAGAACTATACAGGCATTATATAAAAAACCAACAGCTAAAATAAGGATTAACGGTAATTTATCATCATCTTTTAAACTGGAAAGAGGATGTCGTCAGGGCTGCCCCCTGTCTCCACTGCTCTTTGCAATCTTCATAGAACCTCTGAGCCAATGGATAAGACAAAATCAAAAAATTCAAGGTATTACACTTGGTCAGAAGGAACATAAAATAGCACTCTTTGCTGATGACATTTTAATATACCTAGGGCAGCCGGACACTTCTTTACCAGAACTAACCTCAGTTTTTTCAGAGTATGGAGATTTATCGGGGTACAAATTAAACATGCATAAAACCCAAATTTTAACATTCAACTATGACCCAAATCATTATTCACTAAGCAAACTCAAAACTAACTGGGAGTCGGAATCTATGAAATATCTGGGGGTCAATATCCTGAAACAACTCAACAAAATTATATCACTAAACTATGATCCACTGGTGACAAAAATAAAATCTGACCTAGCAAGATGGAATATGATACCATTCTTGGGTACTGCACAAAGAATTGAAGCAGTCAAAATGAATATACTTCCACGTCTTCTATACCTTTTCCAAACAATACCGGTAGAACCTCCCAAAAAAACATGGCAGGAGCTGGACAGAAGGATCTCAAGATTCATATGGCAGGGCAAGAGACCTAGAATCAGATATAGAACCTTACAGCTAAACAAAGACAAAGGTGGGCTCGTGCTGCCAAACATCAGGGACTACTTTAAAGCTGCACAAATTAAAACTTTAATAGAGATGTGTAACCCAGTCTACACTGCACAATGGAAGGAGATCGAATGCCAAATAACAAGTGACATCCCCCTACAGGCGATAATAGTGAACAATGCCTTACCTAAGCTTTTGAATAACACTAACCCGTGGATAGAGACCCCGCTAAAAATTTGGTTTAAGATAGTCAGAGAGAATCAAACTAAAGAGCCCTATCGACTTCTGCAATGGATTGCCTATGATCAAGACTTTACTCCTAATAAAACAGACACCAGATTTAAAAAGTGGAAGGAGAAAGGGCTGATAAAATATTACGATTTTTTTAAAGGGCAAATTTTAAAAAGTTTTGAAGATTTGAAAAAACAAGGTCTAATAAATCAAGACCTTTACAGGTTCTTCCAGCTTTGACACCACATAAACAATATACTTAAAAAGGAGGATTTGGAAAGGGCCCAGTCAGGTGTTCTGAAGGTCTTCTTAATGGCATATAAAGGGATCCCAGGGATCAGATACATTTCTAAAATATACAAAGGTCTTCAAGACTTAAAAGGAGACAACAATTCAATTCAATTCAACTTTATTTATATAGCGCCATTTCACAACAACAGTCATCTCATAGCACTATCAACTGTAGGGGGGAACCCCCACAGTTGCAGAAAGACCCCAGCAATCAGGCGATCCCCTGTGAGCAAGCACTTGGCGACGGTGGAGAGGAAAAACTCCCTTTTAACAGGAAGAAACCTCCAGCAGAACCAGGCTCAGGGAGGGGCAGTCATCTGCTGCGACTGGCTGGGGGGTGAGGGGATAGAGAAGAAGAAAAGAACAGACATGTAGAGAGCAAACAGCACGATGGGGACTCAATCTATGGGAGAGAACAAACAGATGTTAATGACCAGCAAAAAAAATATTTCATAGAGAGTGAGGAAAGGAGTGAGGCCCAGTGCATTACTGGAGGTCCCCCGGCTGACTAAACCTATTAGCAGCATAACTAAGGGAGGGTTCAGAAACACATGATCCCTCCCTAATTGTAGGCTATATCAAAAAGGTAGGTTTTAGCCCTATTCTTAAAAACAGAGATCGAGTCTGACTCCCGAATCCAGATTGGCAGCTGATTCCACAGGAGAGGAGCTTGATAACTGAAGGCTCTGCCTCCCATTGTACTTTTGGAGATTCTAGGTATTACAAGTAATCCTGCATTTTGGGAGCGTAGTGCTCTGTTAGGATAATACGATAGTATCAGATCTTTTAAATAAAAAGGAGCCTGATTGTTTAGAGCTTTGTAAGTAAGAAGAAGGATTTTAAACTTAATTCTAAACTCTATGGGAAGCCAATGAAGGGAGGCCAGAACCGAAGAGATATGATCTCTCTTTCTAGTACCTGTTAAAACTCTTGCTGCAGCATTTTGGATCAGCTGAAGACTTTTTAAAGATGTTTTAGGACAGCCTGATAATAAAGAATTACAATAATCTAATCTCGAGCTAACAAAAGCGTGGATCAGTTTCTCAGCATCACTCTGAGACAAGATGCTCCTAATCTTGGCAATATTACGCAAATGATAGAAGGCAGTCTTAGAAACAAATTTAATATGTGAATTGAAGGACAAATCCTGATCAAAAATAACTCCAAGGTTCCTCACAGAGCTATTAAGAGAAAGAGTAACCGCATCCAAACTGAAAGTTTGATTTGGAAAGGAATTTCTAAGGTTTTTTGGACCAACAAGAATGACTTCAGTCTTATCTGAATTTAATAGCAGGAAATTACAAGTCATCCAAGCTTTGATTTCCTTAAGACAGGCTTCTAACTTGGCTAATTGATTACTATCATCTGGCTTCATTGACAGGTATAATTGTGTGTCATCTGCATAACAATGAAAATGTATACAGTGCTTTCTAATAATGTTGCCTAACGGAAGCATATATAAACTAAAAAGAGTAGGGCCTAGCACAGATCCCTGTGGAACTCCATGACTAAGCTTTGAGTTAAAAGAAAACTCATTATTTACATGAACAAACTGGAACCTATCAGATAAATAAGATCTAAACCATTGCAACGAAGTTCCATTAAGTCCAACATAGTGTTCTAATCTATCAAGTAGAATATTATGATCGATAGTATCAAAAGCTGCACTAAGGTCTAAAAGGACAAGTACAGAAACTAGTCCATTATCAGATGCAATGAGGAGGTCGTTAGTGACCTTCGCTAAGGCTGTTTCAGTACTATGATGGATTCTAAACCCAGATTGAAACTCTTCAAGTAAACCATTTCCCTGCAGGTGGTCAAATAATTGCGGAGCAACAACTCTTTCTAAGATTTTTGAAATGAAAGGGAGGTTAGAGATTGGTCTATAGTTAGCTAAAGCTCCTGGATCTAGCGTTGGCTTTTTGAGTAAGGGTTTAATTACAGCCGTTTTAAAAGCCTGCGGTACATGGCCTAAAGTTAATGAAGAATTTATTATATGAAGAATAAAGCTACCAATAAGTGGTAAGACTTCTTTAAATAACCTGGTAGGAATAGGGTCTAAAAGACAAGTTGAAGGTTTGGATGAGGAAACTATTTTGTCTAACTCACAAAGGTCGATTGGAGTAAACTCATCAAGACAGACATCAATAGAAGGAGTTGTAGTAGTTACAGTATTTAAGTTAACTGTGGGAAGAATCTGATTGATTTTATCTCTGATGGATGAAATTTTATTATTGAAAAAGTTCATAAAGTCCTGACTAGTAAGCTCTAAGGGAATGCTAGGATTGACAGAGTCCTGACTCTTTGTCAACCTGGCTACAGTACTGAAAAGAAACCTGGGATTATTCTTGTTCTCTTCTATTAATGCAGAGTAATAACTCGTTCTAGCTTTTCTAAGAGATTTTTTATAAATTAAAAGATGATTTCTCCAAGCTAAATAGATTTCATCTAAATTAGTAGAGCGCCATTTTCTTTCTAATTGACGAGTCTTCTGTTTTAAGCTACGAGTTTCTGTGTTGAACCAAGGAGTTAGAAATCTCTGATTAGACTTTTTCTTTTTTAAGGGGGCCACCAAGTCTAGAGTCTGATGCAGAGAAGCTGAAACACTATCCACCATGTTATCAATTACAGAAGGAGCAAGCTGTCTATAGCTTATTTCCGTTGTGTTGACACATGGCATAGAGGAAACAATCTGCATAAATTTGGCAACAGCATCATCTGAGAGGCATCTACTGTAATAATATTTTTCTTTAGGAGCCAAATAGTCAGAAATAGTAAAATCAAAGGTTAACAGACAATGGTCTGACAGTACAGGGTTATGAGGAAACACTACAAGATTTTCTATTTCTATGCCATATGTCAAAACAAGGTCCAATGTATGGTGGAGGTAATGAGTAGAATTTCCTACTTTCTGAGAAAACCCAATCGAATCTAATATTGAATTGAATGCCACATTAAGGCAGTCACTATCTACATCCACATGTATATTAAAGTCCCCTACTATAATTATTCTATCAGATTTCAGCACTAAATCAGCTAAGAAATCAGGAAATTCGGATAAAAATTCTGAGTAGGTTGATGGGGGACGATAAACTATGGCAAATAAAATTGGGTTTAACCTAAAATTGCTAAAGTGCCCAATACTGAGGACCAGGCCCTCAAAGGAATTACAACATGTTTTTTGCTTTACATTAACTAGTAATTTGGAATGGTAAATTGTTGCTACTCCTCCTCCACGACCAGAACTTCTGGGATTTTGACAGTTTAAATAACCAGAGGGAGTTGATTCATTTAAACCAACATAATCCTCTTGTCTAAACCAAGTCTCTGTGAGGGAAATTAAATCAATCTGATGATCAATTAACAAATCATGGACTAACAGAGACTTGGGAGTTAGAGACCTAATATTTAATAAACCACATTTAATTTTTAAATTATGAGGAGGAACAGAGGCCAAATCATTCACTTTAGAGGCTTTATGTTTAATTTGAGTTTTACCAATATTTTGCTTTATCACTTTGGGATGCTTATACATTATATTTTTATTCACTTTGGAGGGAGCAGACAACAATTCTCTGATGGGGAAGACAGGGGCTAAGCTGAGGGGTGGCGGATGAAGAGGAGCTGCAGAGAGGTGTGTAAGACTGCGACTCTGCTTCCTGGTCCCAACTCTGAGTAGTCAGGGTTTTGGAAATTTGTATAAAAAAGATGCCAGATTGTTAGATAAATGAGAAGCACCATCCAAAGTGGGATGAATGCTGTCTCGTCTCATAAGACCAGGTTTTCCCCAAAAAGAGCTCCAATTGTCAATGTAGCCCACGTCATTTTTAGGACACCACACAGACAGCCAGCGGTTCAAGGATGACGAGCGGCTAAACATGTCATCACTGGTCAGATTGGGGAGGGGCCCAGAGAATACTACAGTGGCAGACATCGTTTTTGCAAAGTCACACACCGATTCTATATTAAGTTTCGTGACTTCCGACTGCCGGAGACGGATGTCATTAATGCCGGCGTGAATAACAATTGTGGAATATTTACAGTTACTTTTAGCCAGCATTTTCAAATTTGACTCGATGTCGCCTGCTCTGGCCCCAGGAATGCAGTTGACTATGGCCGCTGGAGTCTCTAGGTTCACGTTTCTGACTACAGAGTCGCCAGTGATCAGAGTTTTTTCCTCAGCGGGTGTGTCGCTGAGCGGGGAAAAACGATTAGAAACGTGAACAGGTTGGTGGTGAACCGGGGCTTTGCGACTAGGCTTCCTTCTCACCGTCACCCACCCAGTCTCCTCGCTGCTGAGGAGCGCCGAGGGACCGCTGACAGTGGGACCTAAGCTAGCTAGCTCCGCTGCAGCTAATGGGCGCCCGTCAAGATTAACTGGCGCAGACGGTGTTTCAATGCAGCGGAGCCGGGATTCCAAATCAGACAACCTCGCCTCGAGCGCCTCAAAAAGACAACATTTATTACATTTACCGTTATCGCTAAAAGAG
This sequence comes from Pholidichthys leucotaenia, assembly GCA_020510985.1. NCBI lineage: Eukaryota > Metazoa > Chordata > Actinopteri > Cichliformes > Pholidichthyidae > Pholidichthys > Pholidichthys leucotaenia. Next base: position 38,155,694 of record CM035841.1, on the reverse strand, counting down.
GCAGAGGTGTAGCTAAACATCTGACAGAGAGAGCACACCAGAGGAGGGGAGGAAAGAGAGCTAGTAGCCATAGCTAGTGGCTAGAGAGCAAACCACACAGGCAGACAGCAAAACAGGAAGTGACGATACGTTACCACAAGGAAGTGACGATCTGAAGAAACAACACATCATTTATAAAAGAGAGATGGGAAAAAGAGGGGAATTTCACTTTACAACTGGAAATATGGGAAAAGCTAAATAAACAGCAATGGAAAAGTACCTCATCCCTGCAGTGGAGAGAATTTGGATGGAAAAACTTGGTAAGATTTTTCAGAACACCTGCACAAAACAAATTTACCCATAAGGGATTGAACTGTTGGCGCTTGTGTGGTGAAAAGACTGCAAATCATTTTCATGTGTTTTGGTCATGCCCAGTTATCCACCAATATTGGACCAATGTACAGACAATATTGGGGAAAATATTTAAAATAACAGTTCCCTTTTCTTTTGTAACTTTGTATTTGGGTTTACTACCGGACTCACTGGAAAGATGAGGAGAAAAATACTTATTCAATGTTTTAATATTGGCAAGCAAAAAAGCTCTAACTAAAAAATGGATGTTGAAGGACTGTCCTACACCTGAAGATTGGATTAACGTGATTCAAGACATTTACTCGATGGAAAAGTTGACATTCGCACTGAGACAGGACATGGATGGGTTCTTGAACTTTTGGCAACCCTGGATCGCATATGTGTCTTCCATTAGATCTAATCTTTGACAAATACCATTTCAATAATGGTTCCGCTCTTTTTTCCAACGCTACTCAGATGCTCTTTTACCTTTATTTACTTACTTTTTCTTTTTGTTTGTTTTTTGGTGGTTTGTTTGTTTTTGTTTTTTTTTATTTTATTCTCTTTAATTTCACTTTTTCTTTCACTTTAAAAAAAAAAAGGGGTGTTGTAAGAATTATTCTTCCAATGTTGTCAGATATCAGAAAATAAGGGAACATGTGATGAAAATGTAAACAATGCATTGCTGTAACGACCTGTATACCCTTTACAAAAACTTAAATTAAAAAAAAAACAAAACTGACTGACCTATGCTAGGAAAGACTTCTTTAAAAAAATCGAGAAGAGCACCACAAGGGGAACCTGAGGACTTAAGATGATTTTTTTTTTTTTTTTTTTTTTTTAGATTTTGTATACTTTATTGATCTCCAGAGGGGAAATTGAGAGCATCCACCACCTGGATGGATGAAGCAGCCACGATACGGCGCTATCCCTTAACCATTCACACACACACTCACACCTAGGGCCACTTTAGAGTCTCCAATTAACCTAACCTGCATGTTCTTGGCATGTGGGAGGAAACCGGAGAAATCCCGGAGTAAACCCACACAAACACGGGGAGAACATGCAAACTCCACACAGATCACTGTTGGTCGGGGGCTGGGATTGAACCCACGATCCCCACAATCCCCCGGCCAAGGGTAAACTGTGCTGCCGCAGTGCTAACCACTGCACAACCTAGTCTTTCTTGTGTTTCTTCATCCCTCCTCTCTCTGTAGAGACGCAGATACAAATTCAGTGAGGGCTCCATCAGGTCATTTCTTCTAACTGGATTATTGCTGTTTTTGAAATCAACAGAAAGAACAAACAAGGATCAACCACATCCTGTAATTGTTGCAAGGTCACAGGCTCAAACTGATTAAAAACAGCAGAGCAAGGGACTGACAGAGGGATCAGAGGCAGGAGCTGGGATGAGAGCCCTAATGGTAAGATAAGATAAGATAAGATAAGCCTTTATTAGTCCCACAACGGGGAAATTCCAGGATTGCAACATCACAGGGATAGCAACACTCAGAGCAACAATCAGAAGGCAAGAAAAAAACAAGCAAGCAAGAGCAGCTAATATACATATGTACATATTACTATAAAATATATATATACACACACACACAGACACACAGTGCAGAGCATTGTAGCTGGATGGAATAAATATATGAATATGTAAACACACAGTGCGGAGCAATGTAGCTAGATGGAATAATATGTAGATATATAAACACACAGTGCGGAGCATTGTAGCTAGATGGAATAAATATATAGATATATAAACATAAACACACCCAGTGCGGAGCATTGTAGCTAGATGGAATAAGTATGTAAATATATAAACACACACAGTGCAGAGCATTGTTGCTAGATGGGATGAAACAGCACAACCGTCTACTTAGTTATCCTACATGGTATGATTATGTGCCCATACATATTCTCACTCTCCATAGCGACCGGTATTTTCCTAGTTGTATGCCGGAGGGGACCATTGTGTAAGTCTATTGCATCTTTTGCATTCAAAAAACTATTAGTTTGTTACGTCTTTTTGCTATCTCTGCGAGCAGCCCTGCTTAGGTTGTACAGTCTGACAGCCGTTGGTAGTTGGTGGTGACTTTATCAATAAAAAAAATGTTAAAAGTCATTGCATGTTACAGATGATGCTTCCATACTGACAGACAGTGAGGCATTAAGAACAAAATCAGTAGTTTTAAATAACACACGTGGGTTATGACAGTTTGCTGCAATAATATTAGATAGATGTTCTCTTTTGGCCTCTTTAACACAGTTCTTGTAGTGGAGGTGGTAATCAGGCCCTTATCAGTAGCCAAAGATCACATGATTTCACAGATGTCCCCAGGTTTCCTGAAAAAGTGAAAATAAATAAGATGGAGTGAAAATCTCAGTTGGAATCAGTGAAGAAATGAATATATCTGTCATAAAAGTGTTACAAATATTGAACTATTTGCTTTAAATTGTGACTACTGGTTGACCAGGAAAATCTTTAGTCGGGGGCAGCCCTAGTCTTTCTTGTGGTTCTTCATCCCTCCTCTCTCTGTAGAGATGCAGATACAAATTCAGTGAGGGCTCCATCAGGTCATTTCTTCTAACTGGATTATTGCTGTTTTTGAAATCAACAGAAAGAACAAACAATGATATTTGCTACCTGTAATGTACGAACACTAATGGACAAGGAAAATGACAACCAACAAATCAACATTGACAAAAGTGACTGTTCAACAAGACCTTGACGAAGAACCACAATAGTAGGACTAGAGCTTTAAAAACATCATGTTGACATTGCGGCCCTCAGCGAAACTCATACTGTAGACCAGACTAAGGAAACATCAAAGAATCCAATTGAACCTTCTATTGGAAAGTGAAACCCAAGGATGGCCATCGAATTCATGGAGTAGGCGTTGCAATCCGGAAAAAGCTGTTACCCAGAATTATGGAATTATCAACCGGTATAAACAAACAGCTCTTGACACTCCAATTGAGACTTCTCAACAAAAAACATGCTAACATCATCAGTGCTTATGCACCAACATTAGATGCTGCAGATCACACCAAAGAGACCTTCTATCAAGACCTGGACAATATCTTGTGACAGATAAATCCATCAGACAAGATTATTCTGTTTGGAGATTTTAACGCACGTATTGGGACTGACCAACATATTTGTAATGGGTACAGTTAGAAGAAATGGAGTAGGACACATGATTGACAATGGACTATTTCTCAAAGTTTCCTCTGGTAACATTTCTGGGTGGCGGCCCGCCTCGCCAGAAAATTTACTGCCACGCCAAGAAGGAGATATGAATTTAAGAAAAATATATGAAACAATGACATTACACAAGTGTGCATATGAACAACGTGCATGGCCGTCATCTGCACGGAGTTTAGAAGCACCCCGCCCACGCATGCTTTCCAGTCAGTCAGCAGGCAGTGTCTCGCTAGTGGCAGCAGCATCTTCGTGGAAAAGGAGTGAAAACCGGGAAGTCAAACAGCAGAAATGGACTCTATTTGAAGAGAAACTTTGTGAAGAAGTCCGCCGTTTCTTTGTTGGTGAAAATCCTGGCACATCAGCGCCTTGGCGCTACCTGTCGGACAGGAGTGAAACTATAAATGATGGTTGTGTGCGTGCGTCAACCGCTTGGCCTGGGTAGATGAAAAAAGTGAGCATGTACAGCGCCGCGTGCGTGCTGGGCTCGTCCAAAGCGTACGCGGACCAAGGCGGACTAGAGGGGAAATGCAGCATGAATAAGGTTTGACTGTCCGATAGAAATATGAGTTTATTAAAGTACTTTAAACACGGGAAAAAAAAATCATAAGAGGTATGTAAGCACTGGAGGCATTTATCATGGTTTTCAACCCACTGGAAGCGGGAGCAATAACGGAAGAGTCGCTTAGCTAAGAGATGTGGTTAAAATTCAAATGCAGCCGGCTTCATATGAAGGGAAAGGCAAGGGGGACTGATGAATTGCTGAGGATATATTTCACCAGCCACTACAATATTAAGTTACAGTGGGGCAAAAAAGTATTTAGTCAGCCACCAATTGTGCAAGTTCTCCCACTTAAAAGACGAGAGAGGTCTCCAATTTTCGTCATAGGTATACCTCAACTATGAGAGACAAAATGAGGAGAAAAAAAAATCCAGAAAATCACATTGAAGGATTTTTAATGAATTAATTGGTAAATTCCTTGGTAAAATATTTGGTCAATAACAAAAGTTCATCTCAATACTTTGCCAACAAAGGGTATATAACAATGACAGAGGTCAAACCTTTTCTGTAAGTCTTCACAAGGTTTTCACACACTGTTGCTGGTATTTTGGCCTATTCCTCCATGCAGATCTCCTCTAGAGCAGTGATGTTTTGGGGCTGTCGCTGGGCAACACGGACTTTCAACTCCCTCCAAAGATTTTCTATGGGGTTGAGATCTGGAGACTGGCTAGGGCACTCCAGGCCCTTGAAATGCTTCTTACAAAGCCACTCCTTTGTTGCCCGTGCGGTGTGTTTGGGATCATTGTCATGCTGAAAGACCCAGCCACGTTTCATCTTCAATGCCTTTGCTGATGGAAGGAGGTTTTCACTCAAAATCTCACGATACATGGCCCCATTCATTCTTTCCTTTACACGGATCAGCCGTCCTGGTCCCTTTGCAGAAAAACAGCCCCAAAGCATGATGTTTCCACCCCCATGCTTCACAGTAGGTATGGTGTTCTTTCTCCTCCAAACACGACAAGTTGAGTTTTTACAATAAAGTTCTATTTTGGTTTCATCTGACTATATGACATTCTCCCAATCCTCTTCTGGATCATCCATATGCTCTCTAGCAAACTTCAGACGGGCCTGGACATGTACTGGCTTAAGCAGGGGGACACGTCTGGCACTGCAGGATTTGAGTCCCTGGCGGCGTAGTGTGTTACTGATGGTAGCCTTTGTTACTTTGGTCCCAGCAATCTGCAGGTCATTCACTAGGTTCCCCCGTGTGGTTCTGGGATTTTTGCTCACCGTTCTCGTGATCATTTTGACCCCACGGGGTGAGATCTTGTGTGGAGCCCCAGATCAAGGGAGATTATCAGTGGTCTTGTATGTCTTCCATTTTCTAATAATTGCTCCCACAGTTGATTTCTTCACACCAAGCTGCTTACCTATTGCAGATTCAGTCTTCCCAGGCTGGTGCAGGTCTCCAATTTTGTTTCTGGTGTCCTTTGACAGCTCTTTGCTTTTGGCCATAGTGGAGTTTGGAGTCTGACTGTTTGAGGTTGTGGACAGGTGTCTTTTATACTGATAACGAGTTCAAACAGGTGCCATTAATACAGGTAACGAGTGGAGGACAGAGGAGTAGTAGTAGTAGATTAGTTTATTTGACAGGGACAGTGCAATAAACATAGACAATTAATCAAAGACAATCAATCTGATGTGTTGCACATAGAGTGTATAGCTATTAGCTAATTTGCAACTCTTGTCCCTGGATGGGCTTTAGAAAAAAGAATCAAGATAAAAATATACACAATAACCACATACATCAATGCAGAAAAATTATAAATACACAATTATAAATATTATAAATATTATAAATACACAAATATAACAGCCTGACTCACCTTTAACATAAATATTATAAATACACAAATATAACAGCCTGACTCACATTTAACACATATAACATAACTCACATTTGCCTATTTCAGGCCTTCCTCCCTCCGTCACTCACTATAAACAAACACATTTATTCCTTCCCTTCATTCACTCTCACTTTGCAGACAAATAATTCATACATGAGTACATTCTTGTTTATTTTTCAGCCAGTTTTTAACATTTTTAGTGAATGTTTTAAAGTCCGTTATTATTTTAATTTCATTTGGCATTGTGTTCCAGATGTGACTGCCCTTTATAGAGAAAGCTGTTTGTCCAAATGTGGTTCTGCGGTGGAATATTTTACAGTTATTGTTAACAGAACTCCTGGTGGCTCTGCTGCTGTCCTGTCTTTGGACGAAACCAGCAAGTGGCTCGGGTGCTGATTTATGGAAACATTTGAACGTTAATTTCAGAAGACAGAGGTCAATGAAGCTCTCAAAACTCAATAGGTTGTATTTTTTTAAAACATTACAGTGATGCCACCTAATGGGCTTTTTGTCCAAGATTTTTAGGGTTTGATTATATAATGAACCTATATGTCTTATTGTGGAAGGGGCTGCTTGAGCCCAGACTGTCAAACAGTATGATATATGAGAAAAAACCATAGAATGCATATACAGTGCAGCTGCTTCGTAAGGTATGTAATATCTAATTAATTTAAAGCAGTTCAGATTTTTTTTTACTGTTTTTGAAATTTTCTTTATATGAAGATTAAATTTGAGTTGAGGATCTAGTACAATGCCAAGGTATTTGAATTCTGTAGCTAAACTGATGTCATGATCATGTATATTAACTTTAAAATGTTGCAGGTTACATTTTTTGATTGAAAAACACATTGAGACTGTTTTCTGAAGGTTCAGCAATAGATGGTTCTTGAGGAGCCACTCTTGGACATCAACCATACTTGTAGACAGTACATCTGCAGCCTGTGCTGGAGTCTTGGCAGCTGTGTAAATAACTGCATCATCTGCATAAAGTTGGCATGTTGCAGCTGAGCAGTGTAACGGCAAGTCATTAATAAAAATGCTGAAAAGTAAAGGACCAAGAATGGACCCTTGTGGGATACCCATGCGGTTGTTTAAAAATGAGGATTTATCCTGGTGAACTTTTACACACTGTTCTCTATTCTGGAGATAAGATGCAAACCATTCTAATGTATTTGGGGAGAAGTTAAAAGATACCATTTTGGATAAAAGCAAACTGTGGTTTACAGTATCGAAAGCCTTTTTGAGATCTAGAAAAACAGCTCCTACCACATTACCCCTGTCCAAGGACTGTTTGACGTTTTCAATAAGGCAACAATTTGCTGTTTCTGTTGAGTATCCTGGTCTAAAACCAAATTGATGTGGATGAAGAAGTTGACTGTCTTGTAAGTAGTCTATCAGCTGTGTAGCTACAACTTTTTCAAGAACCTTAGATAGGACTGGTAAGATAGAGATTGGGCGGTAATTGCATATATCGTCTTTACTGCCTGATTTATGAACTGGTATGACGACAGCTTTTTTCCAGCCAGATGGAAATGTACTAGACCTAATGGAGAGATTAATGAGATGAGTCAGTGGTTTGATTAATATTTTGCTGTGCATTTTGAGAAAGGAGGTGCTCATATTGTAGATGTCACTAGTTTTTGAGTTTGACAGTGTTTTAGCAATACCAGCAATTAACTTCTCATTTACCTCATCGATGTGATAAGTATCTGTTGGGAGTATGGAATTTGTGTTGTTGAGCACATTTGGCAGCACAAAAATTTTTGTTAAGTCTTCCACAGAGCCCACAAAGTGTGAATTAAATTCATTTGCCAAAGTAGCCTTGTCACTGACGGTCTTGCCATTGATTCTAAGTTCCTTTACCCCCTTCTGATCGTTTTTTTTATTAGTTAAGTTATTTAAATGCCTCCATAGGGAACTGTTGTTACCCTTTGCATGATCTATCAGTTTATTGTAATAAGATATTTTTGATTTTCGCAGCTCATGTACCACTTTATTTCTTAAACTTTTGTACACAAGGTGATCATTTTGTAGTTTGGAGGTTAGTGATGTTTTCAGTGCATAGTCTCGCCTCTTCATAAGTTTTCTTATTTCATTATTTAACCATGGTAGGCTAATCTTCTGTTGTCTACTTTTAATTTGCTTTGAAAATTTTTCTATAGACTTTGTGATTGTTGCAGTTATAAAATTACAACAATCATCTACTTCACATGTTGCCATGAGCTGCTCCCAATTTTGATTCTCTAAGTAATGTTCAAACTCCTCATTTTTTGATTTGGGGATAATAAAATTTGATTTGTCAATATCGACTCCCCCAAAATACTGTAGTCGCTTTTTAGTAAGTTTCCTGACAGCAAGAACCATGTTATGATCTGAGAGACCAGTTACAAGATTATAGGTTCTGGTTATTCGTTCTGGTTTATTAGTAAATACCATGTCAATAAGTGTTCTGGATTGTTTGGTTATCCTGGTGGGTCCTTTGATGATTTGCTGGTAATTAAATTTAGTCATGAGGCTTTTCAGTTTTTGTTTGTCTTTTTTATCAGACCAGTTGATATTAAAGTCACCATGAATTATTGTTTCTCTGTTCTTCTCAAGTTGTTTAACCAGATCACTTAATTCATTATAAAAGGAAGAGTTGTGTGACGGTGGGTTGTACACTACTGCAATGTTGAAATTCATTACCGGAGAGAGACATACATTAACAGCTAAACATTCAAGTGAAGTATTCAAATCAACCAGTTGACATTTATATTTCTCTTTGATGTAAATTAAAACACCTCCTCCCCTCCCTACCTGCCTGTCTTTTCTAAAACACTGGTAGCCCACAATATCGATCATATTAGTGTCTATGTTACTGTGTAGCCAGCTTTCTGAGAGACAAAGGTAGTCCAGATTTGAGTCCAACAGCAACACCGAAATCTCATCTCTTTTGGGGATTATGCTCCGTATGTTTAAATGACCGCCGAGGATCCCCTTTGGTTTAGCCTTGGCGTCCCAAAGAACTCGTGCATGATTAACAGTTTGGAAAAATAAATGTTGTTTTTGCTTTTGTACAGCTCGGTTTTGTGCTAACCCAGTGGTCTGCTGTTTAATAGTGGCAGGTCCAGGGTTAAGGTGAATATCTCCTGCCAGAAGTAGCAGAACTAACAGAACTTTAATTGTATATCCTCTGCCATATTGTGATTTTTGCTTAACAGCCATGTTTGCCTTAATTTGGAAGTTTTTGCTCAGGGCTTTTAAAGACCACATAGAGTGTAGGGTGAGATGTCCAAGCCCAAATCCATACAGATAAAACTTTTTAACTTCACCTTTGGTTGAGTTTGTCGGAAAATCCTTCTTGTTGCAGGTCCAGACACACAAAGACAAAACGAAGAGGAAGTAGAGAAGTAGAGAAGGCTTATTAGTGGTGCCCATCAGCCCACTTTTTAATCCGGTGGCAGCCATCTTCAGTTCTTCTTGGAAAGAAGGAAAAGGAAAACCTGTGGATAGTAAAATAAATTCTGCTTATATCGCCAGAATCTGATCCGATCGTCCTCGAATCCAGCTGGGCCTCAGCTAGCCAACTAGCCCCTTCCGTTGCTGGTCTCGTTGCTCATAGTCGCCGTAACTGGTCTCCCGTCCCGCTCCTCCAACCGAGTCTCGTCACACACCGCCGCTGCCACCGAGCTCCGCTGAGGTCACGGTAAATCCTCCGCTAGGCACCGCCACCTACCGTCGTCTGCCTGGGTGAAATCTCTGCTGAGCCCCGTCAACAAATAGCCGCTTGCCTGGTAGTATCTCCGCTGGGCCTCGCAGCTGGGCTTCGATTCAGGCTGGTGTAAGGTGGAATGACTGGCGCCAGCATTAAGCTAACTAGTGTTAGCTTAGCAATCGCTTCGGGTAGTCTCGTCGCACACCGCCGCTGCAGTCACGGTAAGTCCTCCGCTGGGCACCGCCGCCTACCGCCGTCTGCCTGGGTGAAATCTCTGCTGAGCCCCGTCAAACAAATAGCCGCCTGCCTGGTAGTATCCCCGCTGGGCCTCGCAGCTGGGCTTTGATTCAGGCTGGTGTTAGGTGGAATGGCTGGCGCCAGCATTAAGCTAACTAGCGTTAGCTTAGCAATCGCTTCAGGTAGGGCACATCAGTGAATCACAAGGAAGCGCTGGAATCGCTGGTCAGTTTACTCACAGTGGCCGGATAAAAGCGATCAAAGGGGTAATCCACCGGAGGTATATCCGATCGCTGTAGGTAGTTATTTAGCCTCTTAGAGAAGAAGTTACAGGTCTGTGAGAGCCAGAAATCTTGCTTGTTTGTGGGTGACCAAATACATATTTTACTGAGGAATTTCAGAATCAAAATCAGAATCAGGTTTATTGCCATTGTTCATGTAGTACACAAACTAGGAATTTGTCTCGGTGCAATGCTGCAACATTAAACATGATAAGATAAAAGAAATAAACTATACATGCAAAAAAGTGTAGAATAAGAGTAAGTGATACTGGTCAGCAGTTAAAAAATATTAGCGAGCAGCAGATACTGTGGAGAACTATATAGTGCAGTCGGTAATGCAGGAAGAAAACAGTGATGATTGACATGAGTCTGGTTGAGCTGCTGTACATAGTGCACGAGAGTCAATAAGTCACTTAGTGTTCAGCAGTCTGATGGCAGAGGGGAAGAAGCTGTTCATGTGACAGGAGGTTTTAGTCTGGATGGACCGAAGTCTTCTACCTGAGGGGAGGGGGGCAAACAGTACGTGACCAGGGTGTGAGGGATCGGCTATGATCCGGCCAGCACGTCTCCGGGTCTTGGAGATGTACAGATCCTGGAGAGATGGGAGCTTGCAGCCGATCACCTTCTCAGCAGTGCGCACGACGCGCTGCAGCCTTAGTCTGTCCCTGGCAGTGGCTCCTGCGTACCATACGGTTATGGAGGTGGTGAGGATGGACTCGATGATGGCTGTGTAGAACTGCACTAACATCTTGGTGGGTAGCTTGAGCTTCCTCAGCTGCCGCAGGAAGAACATCCTCTGCTGGGCTTTTTTGATGAGTGAGCTGATGGTCGGCTCCCATTTGAGGTCCCTGGTGATGGTAGTGCCTAGGAAGCGGAAGGAATCAGCAGTGGTGATGGGAGAGCCTGAGAGGGTGAGGGGGGGCAGAGGGGTAGTGACTTTCCTGAAGTCTACAATCATCTCCACTGTCTTCAGAATTTACCAATTAATTCATTAAAAATCCTTCAGTGTGATTTTCTAGATTTTTTTTTTCTCATTTTGTCTCTCATAGTTGAGGTATATCTATGATGAAAATTGGAGACCTCTCTCATCTTTTAAGTGGGAGAACTTGCACAATTGGTGGCTGACTAAATACTTTTTTGCCCCACTGTATGTTGCCAATAATGTACGTGGCAAGTTAAGATGACCGAAATTAAGTGAGTGACTTTAATCCGTCAGCAGCCTTCAGACAAACTGAATGTGCCAGCATTTGGATTTCAAAATAAGGGAGGTTTTTCTTGGTGGTGAGGAGATTTCTAAAAAAAACAACAACTATAAATTATATAGAAATATTATAACAGAAATAACTGCATCCTTTGTCATTTAAGTTAATTTAAATCATTAAATACAATTTTATTATTTTTTTTTTCTTTGTAATGAGAGTTAAATTATTGTTCTGTTCTGACTGCAAAGTTATGGTCAAAAATATAAACTGTTATAAGGAAAAGTAAAAAAAATAAATTTATTTAAAAAACAGTAATTTTATTTTAAAAAACAGACAAAAATAAGCCATAAAATAATCCACAAATTTATAGTTTCAAATGTACAAGAAAACTCCATTTTACAAGAGGAAATTACAAATTTGAGGAAAATGGTTTCAAATTTAGATAAATTTACAGAGAAAAGTAGAAAACTATAAGAAAATTATCAGTTTTGGAGAAAAACCTCAAACCTTCAAGACTGAAGTCATTACTCAAGTTTTAAGTGGGTGCTCTTTGTACCCTTAACTAGAAATTTTTGGTTGTCTCCTTTAATTTACATGACACTCGATATTTTCTAACCTGTTTGTATACCACCATAGACAGAGACAGAACCTGAATTAGACAGAGCTCAGAGAGGGGAAGATGGGACAGAAGAGATGAGCCAAGGAGAGGAAAATGTTCAGGCAGGGAGAGGTGAGAGCAGAGGAAGGAGAAAAGGATGACACCAGTAAAAAGTCCAAGTACAGGACGTCTGGGTGGGACCCCAACTGGTCCAATATTCCAACATTCAAGCCTTGGTTGTACAGTACTTCAAATTGTAAGTTCCATATGCACGGCAGTGGCTCAGGAGGTAGAGCGGGCCATCCAGTAACTGTATGGTTGGCGGTTCAAATCCCGCTGTTCCCAGATATTCCCAGATCTGTAATTTCCCAGTTTGGGATCAATAAAGTACATCTATCTATCTATCTATCTATGCCAGCGAGGCCTCCGCACCCGCCGCGGCTGCGGACGGCGTTGCGGGGCCTTCCGCCGCTCCTGCTCCGGAGCCTGCCGCTGTGGCTGTGGACAGTAGGCCTGTGGCGCCCACGGCGCGGCCTGCAGCTGGGGGCGTGACTGGCGATGGCGCACAAGCGGTCGATGACGTTGACTCACCATCACGCTGTGTGACATCAGCGGCTGTGCTTCCACAGCCTGCTGCAACTTCAGAGCAGCAGGCGGAAAAACGCCGGTCACCTGATATAGGAGCCGCCCCGGAACACGTGACTGATGAAGGATCAGCTGCACCTGCTGACGTGCCAGCTGAATCTAACAGTCAGCAGAGTGGTGCTGACGAGGGAATGGAGTGTGGAACTGATGCAGAGTCTGCTAGAAATGAGTCTATTGGGGCAAATGGCGATGCCACTGCGCATTTGTATTCACTAGATGAAATAAATGCTTTCCTGGATGGGACCTATAATAATAGGGCCGTTAACGTCGCTGATTACTTCAGTGACACTGACAAATTCATTCGGTCTGTTAATGTACTGAGGAAGGAGGTTGGTGTTGACCTCCTGGATGAAAGAAAACGCTACCGCCTGAAGAAGCACCTCGCAGCCCTGCGGAAATCAGCAGGGGGACAAAAGGCCAAGCGCGCAAAGATGGAATGATTTCCATGGCAAAGCACGGTGCTCCTCACAAATATCGCCATAATGCAGAAAATACAATTAGGGACCTTAAACATCAATGGTGGGAGGGGTAATCATAAGAGGGGATTCATTAGTGACCTGTTCAAACGGAAAAGTCTCAACATCTTGTTTTTGCAGGAAACTCATACCACTTCGGCGGATGAAGTCGACTGGGGCTGGTGGTGGAAAGGCCCATTTTCATTCAGTCACGTCACCAATCTAAGTGCAGGAGTGGCCATTTTGTTTGGGGAATCAGCAAATGCACAAATTTTATCGGTGGTGGAGACAGTGAGGGGCAGGCTGCTTCTCGTTAGGGCGCAAGTGGGGGATTCCGTGTTTTGCCTGGTTAATGTTTACGCGCCAAACCACGGCACGGAAAGGGTTGCCTTTTTCAATACAATGACTACTGAATTGCAGCGCTATCACCAAGAACAACTTGTTGTTGCTGGTGATTTCAACTGTACCTTGGACTTCACTGTAGATCGCACTAATGCAGAACCTCATCTGCAGTCTTCTAGATGCTTGGAAAATTTCACTGTGCAGTTCGACTTAGTGGACACGTAGAGGTCTAAAAATGCAAATGCGAGATGGTATACCTGGGTCAGGGTCACTGACGGTGTTGTCAGTGCTGCTAGATTAGACAGGGTATATGTTTCTAGAACCTGCAGCCCCAGCCTCCTTCACAGTAACATAAGTTCCGTCGGTTTCACGGATCATCACCTGGCTACTGCGGTGTTACTGAACTCACTGGGGAAACGGGCAAAATCATATTGGCACTTCAATAACAAGCTCCTACAGGACAACGCCTTTTGTCAGTATTTTGTGTGCTTCTGGGAACACTGGAGGACCACGAAAGCATGTTTTGGTTCCCTCGACCAGTGGTGGGACGTTGGCAAAGTGCAAATTCGCCTTTTTTGTCAGCGGTACGCTGCGTACTCAACTGCCATCATCAACGCAAAGGTCAGTGAACTAGAGGACGCTGTCAAGAGGCTGGAGGCCAGCTTGGTTACGGGTCGGGATTCTAACGCTGGTCCTTTGCTGCAGGAGAAGAGATTGGCCCTGCGCACATTCATGCAGGGCAGAGTGGAGGGGGCGCTAGTGAGGTCGCGCTTCACTCGCCTGCAGGACATGGATGCACCAACGTCCTTCTTCTTCAATTTGGAAAAGTCTACTGCGGAAAAGAAGTTGATGGCTTGCTTGACACTCCCGGATGGTCGCCTGACTACGGACCCATCCGAGATGCGCCGCTATGCAGTGGATTACTACGGGGCCCTGTTTGCTGTGGGGACGTGTTGCAAAGAATCTCAAAATCAGCTCTTCGAGGCCCTTCCGGTGCTCGGTCAGGACGACAGGGCCGCTCTGGACTGTGCCCTGACTTTGGATGAGTTGACTGTGGCTGTGAATCAGATGGCGCTGGGACGCGCGCCTGGCCTTGATGGCCTTTCTTCAGATTTTTTAAGCATTTTTGGACTGTTATTGGACCGGACTTCTATGACGTTCTGACTGCCTGTTACAGGGAAGGAACGTTACCTGTCTCCTGCCGCCGTGCAGTGCTGTCTCTGTTGCCAAAGCAGGGGGACTTGGCCCTGCTGAAAATCTGGAGGCCTGTGGCTCTTCTTTGCACGGACTACAAGGTGCTTTCCAAGGCCCTGGCAAACAGACTGAACACTGTTTTGGGTTTGATCGTGGATAGGGATCAAACATATTGTATTCCTGACCGGAACATTATGGACAATGTTTTCCTCATACGTGACGTTCTCCAGCTCAGTAAATGTCATGACTTACAGTTTGGAATTGTGTCTTTGGACCAGGAAAAGGCCTTTGATAGGGTTGACCATTCCTATTTGTTTTCTACCCTGAGGGGGTTTGGTTTTGGAAATATGTTTTTTTTTTTTTTTAATTTAAGTTTTTGTAAAGGGTATACAGGTCGTTACAGCAATGCAGTGTTTACATTTTCATCACATGTTCCCTTATTTTCTGATATCTGACAACATTGGAAGATTAATTCTTACAACACCCCTTATTTTTTTTTTTTTTTAAAGTGAAAGAAAAAGTGAAATTAAAGAGAAAAAAAAAAAAACAAAACAAAAAACAAAAAAAAACCAAACAAACCAGTAAAAAACAAACAAAAAGAAAAAGTAAGTAAATAAAGATAAAAGAGCATCTGAGTAGCATTGGAACAAAGAGCAGAACCATTATTGAAATGGTATTTGTCAAAGATTAGATCTAATGGAAGACACATATGCGGTCCAGGGTTGCCAAAAGTTCATGAACCCATCCATGTCCTGTCTCAGTGCGAATGTCAACTTTTCCATCGAGTAAATGTCTTGGATCACGTTAGTCCAATCTTCAGGTGTAGGACAGTCCTTCAACATCCATTTTTTAGTTAGAGCTTTTTTGCTTGCCAATATTAAAACATTGAATAAGTATTTTTCTCCTCGTCTTTCCAGTGAGTCCGGTAGTAAACCCAAATACAAAGTTACAAAAGAAAAGGGAACTGTAATTTTGAATATTTTCCCCAATATTGTCTGTACATTGGTCCAATATTGGTGGATAACTGGGCATGACCAAAACACATGAAAATGATTTGCAGTCTTTTCACCACACAAGCGCCAACAGTTCAATCCCTTATGGGTAAATTTGATTTGTGCAGGTGTTCTGAAAAATCTTGCCAAGTTTTTCCATCCAAATTCTCTCCACTGCAGGGATGAGGTACTTTTCCATTGCTGTTTATTTAGCTTTTCCCATATTTCCAGATGTAAAGTGAAATTCCCCTCTTTTTCCCATCTCTCTTTTATATAAGATGTGTTGTCTCCTTTTAAGTCTTGAAGACCTTGGTATATTTTAGAAATGTATCTGATCCCTGGGATCCCTTTATATGCCATTAAGAAGACCTTCAGAACACCTGACTGGGCCCTTTCCAAAACCTCCTTTTTAAGTATATTGTTTATGTGGTGTCTAAGCTGGAAGAACCTGTAAAGGTCTTGATTTATTAGGCCTTGTTTTTTCAAATCTTCAAAACTTCTTAAGATTTGCCCTTTAAAAAAATCGTAATATTTTATCAGCCCCTTCTCCTTCCACTTTTTAAATCTGGTGTCTGTTTTATTAGGAGTAAAGTCCTGATCATAGGCGATCCATTGCAGAAGTCGATAGGGCTCTTTAGTTTGATTCTCTCTGACTATCTTAAACCAAATTTTTAGCGGGGTCTCTATCCACGGGTTAGTGTTATTCAAAAGCTTAGGTAAGACATTGTTCCCTATTATCGCCTGTAGGGGGATGTCACTTGTTATTTGGCATTCGATCTCCTTCCATTGTGCAGAGTAGACTGGGTTACATATCTCTACTAAAGTTTTAATTTGTGCGGCTTTAAAGTAGTCCCTGATATTTGGCAGCGCGAGCCCACCTTTGTCTTTGTTTAGCTGTAGGGTTCTATATCTGATTCTAGGTCTCTTGCCCTGCCATATGAATCTTGAGATCCTTCTGTCCAGCTCCTGCCATGTTTTTTTGGGAGGTTCTACCGGTATTGTTTGGAAAAGGTATAGAAGACGTGGAAGTATATTCATTTTGACTGCTTCAATTCTTTGTGCAATACCCAAGAATGGTATCATATTCCATCTTGCTAGGTCAGATTTTATTTTTGTCACCAGTGGATCATAGTTTAGTGATATAATTTTGTTGAGTTGTTTCGGGATATTGACCCCCAGATATTTCATAGATTCCGACTCCCAGTTAGTTTTGAGTTTGCTTAGTGAATAATGATTTGGGTCATAGTTGAATGTTAAAACTTGGGTTTTATGCATATTTAATTTGTACCCCGATAAATCTCCATACTCTGAAAAAACTGAGGTTAGTTCTGGTAAAGAAGTGTCCGGCTGCCCTAGGTATATTAAAATGTCATCAGCAAAGAGTGCTATTTTATGTTCCTTCTGACCAAGTGTAATACCTTGAATTTTTTGGTTTTGTCTTATCCATTGGCTCAGAGGTTCTATGAAGATTGCAAAGAGCAGTGGAGACAGGGGGCAGCCCTGACGACATCCTCTTTCCAGTTCAAAAGATGATGATAAATTACCGTTAATCCTTATTTTAGCTGTTGGTTTTTTATATAATGCCTGTATAGTTCTAATGAAGTTGTTATGAAAATTGAAACTGGATAAGATTCTGTATAGAAAAGACCAGTCAACCGAATCGAATGCTTTTTCAGCATCTAATCCTAATATGACTGCATTTAAGTTATATTTTTTTATATGATGAATTATGTGTAAAGTGCGTCGAATGTTGTCTTGTGTCTGTCTTTGTCTTATAAAACCTGTTTGGTCTAAATGAATTAGGTCTGTCAGTATATTCTCTAACCTTTTGGCAAGGATAATGGTAAAAAGCTTATAGTCCTGATTTAGTACACTGATTGGTCTGTAGTTGGAGCACTCTAGTTTATCCTTTTCAGGTTTAGGTATAACTGCAATGACCCCTTCTCTCCAGGAGGGGGGGATTTCCCCTGTGTGGAGGACATAATTAAATGTTTTCAGGAGGAGAGGAGATAGTTGCTGTTTAAAGGTTTTGTACCACTCTGCTGTATAGCCATCAGCTCCTGGGGATTTGTTAGCTTTAAGTTTCATAATTGCTTTTTCCAATTCTTTAGGATGTATTTCTGACAGTAGTGTTTTATTTTGTGACTCCGTAAGTTGGGGAAGGTTTAATGTGTTTAGGAATGCCTCGGATGCGTTTTTATGTTTTTTGTGGGAGTATAAGTTCTTATAGTAATTCTCGAAGTTTTTAAGAATATCCTGAATTCTGAATTTTATTTCCTTTGATACTGGGTCTCTGATTTTGTAGATTGCTCTTTCTGTTTGATGTTTCCTCAATTTATAGGCTAGCAATTTTGCCGATTTACTGCCTGCTTCATAGTATTTTTGTTTCAGAAATGTAAGTTTCTTCTGGATTTCTATTGTGTAGATCTCATTTATTTGGTTTTTAATTTCCTTAATCTTGAGCGAGTCAGTAGAATGAGTGTTGCCTTTGTGTTCTTTTTCTAGGTTCCTAAGTTCTGACTCTAATGTGGATAGTTTTTCTTGTCTTAGTTTCTTTTGGGTTGCCAGTTTTGCAATAATCTTTCCTCTTATTACAGCTTTACATGCATCCCACAGTATTAAAGGGGATACTTCTCCATTATCGTTATCTTCCAAATATCTGAGAATATCTGACTCCAATTCATCTTTCAATGGTCCTTTCAGGACATTTGAATTTAACCTCCAAGAAAATGTATTATTTGTGTATTTTTGGATATTTAAGTCCATGTAGATCGGACTGTGGTCGGAGAGATCCATCAGTCCTATTTTACATGTTTTTACTCTACCAATGTCTCTATTAAACATAAAAAAATAGTCAATCCTTGAGTAAGATGAATGTGGAGTTGAGTAAAATGTATAGTCTTTTACACTGGGGTTGAGTTCCCTCCACACATCACAGATTCCCATTTCTTTTAGTAGCATCCGAGTCTTCCTGTTTTGGGTGTTATTTTGATGTGGGGAATTACCAGAAGCATCCCAGTATGGATTCAGTCTAAGATTGAAGTCCCCACCACATATCACTAAACCTTGAGCTTTAGTTATCATTAGGTCGAATACATTTTTATAAAATTTCCAGTTAGCCCCTGGGGGAGCATACACATTCAGCAGGGTGATATCTTCTCCCTCTAGCCGCCCAGTTACCAAACTGTATCTCCCTTCTTTATCTTTGTGTTCTGATTTTTTTTCAAATGTAATTTTGGTTGATATCAATGTCGCTACTCCCCTCCTCCTCCCTGATTTATATGAAGATGAAGAGATCATTTTAAACCCTTGTCTACTGAGTTTATTGTGTTCCACGTCTGTTAGGTGGGTTTCTTGTAAAAGTATTATTCCTGCTTTGTCTTTTTTCATTTTGCCTAGAATCTTGGATCTTTTAACTGGATTCAGGATCCCTTTTACATTATATGAAATTATTTTGGTTACACCCTGTTTCTCCATTGTGTTGTTTTGTTTAGTATAACTGTGTGGTGGCCCTCTTTTGTGCTACTCAGAAGCTGAAAGAACATTAAAAACAAGAAAAACATTAAGAACATAGTGTAAAAAACTTTAAAACAAAAAACTGTCAAAAGAACTTCCTGAGCTGAGGTCTTTTTAAAGACCCTGTAAGAGCCTTGATGGAGTGAAGGCTCTGAGGGAAATTCCTCAAACTCTGTTACGTGTTGAGGGCCCTCTCGTACCACTGAAAGTAGTCCCATGCTTTTAACGTGAGTTTCAGAACCCAATCCAAACTTGTAATGATTTTTTTTTTTTTTTTTCCTTTTATGCCTAAACCCTGTGAAATTGTGTGCACCCTCCCACCCCCATCACATCAAACATTCACGCAAAAACAGTATTTGTTAGTATGAGCAGAACATGTGGATTATTGTCACATTTCTATTTTAACAAGTTTTTTTTTTTTTATTACAAAGACTTATTTGTTTCAAATAATATGATTGTTCCATGAAATGTTTTACCACATGCTGAATATGCATCTCCTTTAATGTTTGTTACCTTGTATGAGGGGGGTTGGATGTGCGGATTGATTCAAGAGAAAGGAAAAAAAAAAAAAAAAAAAAAAAAAAAAGGTCGCTATTCCAACCTGAAAACGGATAGTTTATCCGCGACGCTCTGGTGCTGGGTTTCCCGCTGCTGGTCCGTGGATTTTGAGGGTCTTTGTGTTGTCCATGTTTGCGCTTTGATCTTCTCACTCAGGTCTGCTGCGGGTTTAAACACCGTTACCGGGAGCCCTCTTCTCGCCATGTCAGCTGTTGCTTCTTCCGCCGAATTATAGAGACACGTTTCATCGCCGTAGAAGACCCTTAACTTCGCAGGAAATGGTGTCTGAAAGCGCAATTTCTTCTCTCTTAACACCTTTTTCGCGTCATTGTATTCCCTGCGCTTTTTAAGGACCTCCGGGGCGTAATCGTGTTCCACGTAGACTTTTCTCTCCTGGTGCATAAATCCTTTTTTCTGCCAGGCCAGTCTTACAACCTCTTGTTTTATTTTGAAATTGGAAAATCTTACCAACACCGAACGTGGGGGCGCTTCCGCCGCCGGCCTAGCGGCTAATGAACGATGTGCCTTTTCTATCTTCAAGTCGGTGGTTTGTGGAATATCCAATTTCTCTCTTAGTAAGGATTCCACGCATTCTGCCATTGAGTTAAAACCATTTTCGGTTCCTTCTATCAGACCATGAATTCTTATGTTGTCTCTTCTTTGTTTTCCTTCTTGGTCGGTTAGCTTAGCCTCTATAGCTGCTTGTCTTTTGCGTAGGTCCAGCACAGAATCTTCGAGCACTTTTATTCGATCCTCTGTTTCCAAGATTCGGTTCTCGGCCTGGTCCACTCTGCTGTTTGTCCTTTTCAATTCTTCTCTGAATTCCCGAAATTCGGCCGTAACATCTCGGCGAAATCGTCGTAGTTCCTCAAATAGTGATTTCAGGCTAACCCTTTTGTTAGCTATCACCAGCTCCTCGTCTTCTGAACGGGGATCTTCCAGTTCAGATTCTCCGGCCGATACGTGTCCTAGCCTGGAGAATTTCAGTTTCTTCTGTTTTCCTTTAGACATGATGATTTTGTCTTTTGATTTTCACTCCTCCAAAAATCCGTTAAGTTTGATTTTCAAGGTGTTATCCTGGATTGAGTCTGAGAGCTTCAGTGTTAAGCTGCAGTCGCCATGGCGTCCAGACCGGAAGTCCCGGAAATATGTTTTTGAGGTGGGTCAATCTGCTATACACTGGAGCTGAGTGTTTGGTGAAGGTGGGGGCGGGCCTGAGTCGGCCGATCCCTGTACACCGGGGAATACGCCAGGGGTGTCCACTCTCGGGTCAGCTGTACAGCTTGGCTATTGAGCCTTTGCTGTGCAGGTTGCGCACTAGGCTGGGTGGTCTGGTTCTGCCGGGGCCATCAAGCTGTGGCCGCCCGATTGTCTTGTCTGCTTATGCGGATGACGTTAACGTTTTCATCACCTCCCACGGGGATGTGCAGCGTCTGGTGGACACTTTGACAGTTTATGAAAGGGCATCCTCTGCCCGGGTTAATTGGGCCAAGAGTGAGGGTCTATTGGTGGGCCACTGGTCACGTCAAGGCGTCCCTCGCCTACCCGGCGGCCTTCAGTGGGGGACGGCCGGTCTCAAAGTGTTGGGGGTTTTTCTGGGTACGGAGGCTTTTGAACGAAAGAACTGGGAGGGTGTTAAGGAAAAGGTGTGTGCTCGTTTTTCTAAATGGAAATGGTTGCTACCACAGCTGTCATATAGGGGCAGGGTTCTGGTCGCAAATAATCTGGTTGCCTCGGCTCTCTGGCATAGGCTGGTGGCTTTGACACTGCCCAGGAGCCTCGTGGAGGAGATTCAGAAGACAATCGTGGACTTCTTTTGGTCTGGTCGCCACTGGGTCCGTGTGCCAGTTCTCTACCTGCCTGTGGCCGAGGGGGGACAGGGCCTGGTGGACATACATTCCAAGATCGCCAGCTTCAGGCTTCGAACTGCACAACGACTCCTTTACAGATGCGGACCCTGCTGGATGGACACTGCTAAGCTGCTTTTGAGGAGAGTTGGTCGCTTGGGCTATGATAAGCAGCTCTTCCTCGTGACATCTGGGGAGGTGGACCTTACTGGACTATCTGCTTTTTACACGTCCGTTTTGCATGCATGGCGAGTCTTCAACGTGGCCCGCTTCCGTGACGAGACGCCGGGCATGTGGCTGTTCGACGAACCACTGTTTTTCAATCGATTCATCGAAGCTGAGGTGCTGCAGTCTGTCAGTCTGTGGAGTTGTTTGCGGGAGGCACGCTGTACCAAGCTTGGTCATCTTATGAGGATGTCGACCACAAAATTACATCTGTCAGACTGCTGCAAAGGGTGGTGGAGGACGTGTGCGCCGCCCTGCCACAACCGCTTGGAGCGTTTGCGACGAACCGCACTCTTTCCAATCAATGGGATGACGACACTGCGTCCACCTTTCCTGCAATTTCCATAACTCCAGCTGTGGGGGAGTGGCAGGGAGGAGAGGATCACCTACTGACCTTCAGGATTCCTCGCCTGGGCAAGTTCCAGTTTGTCGGGACAAGGGCGGTGTATCACATCTGTGTGAAGGTTCTGAATCTGCGCTCTCTGAAGGATGTCACGGAGTCGAGGTGGGCAGGTTGCTTGGGGCCAGGGGTCTCCCCAAAAGGCAGCTGGCGGTGCATGTACAAGCAACCTATTGAGAAACGCACAGCAGATCTCCAGTGGAGGATTGTGCATGGGGCAATAGCCACGGATAAATACAGGGCACACCTTGATCCGACTGTGGGGGGGGAATGTTTGTTTTGTTCCCAAGTTGAGACCCTCGACCATTTGTTTGTCCACTGTTTTCGTTTAGCTGGACTTTTTGACATTTTGCGCGAGTGGTTTCGGGCTTTGGGTGAACGTTTCTCTTTTGGTCTGTTCATTTACGGTCCAAAGTATAAAGTGGCAAGGAAGGCTGCCCACACTTTGATGAACTTCCTATCTGGTACTGCTAAGCTTGCCATCTGGCTGACGAGGAAAAATCGGGCAAACAATGCTGGCAGTGTGGATCCTGTGTCCGCTTTCAAGGTCTTGTTGAAGGTCAGACTCCGGGTGGAGTTCTCTTACTATCAAATGGTGGACAATTTGGAGGCATTCATCGATAGATGGGCTGTAGGGAATGTTTTTGTGTTCAGTGGGTCAGGGGGATGACTTATGTTTGCACTTTTGAGATGTGACACACTTGGACAAGTGATATTGGTCTTTTTGCATTTTCGGAATGTGCAATAAAGCCTTTTTTAAAAGTCAAAAGTCTCTCTCTCTCTCTCTCTCTCTCTCTCTCCTGCCGTTGTGTCCCTGGCCAACACACTATACCCACCTTGCCTCCGGTGTCCATAACACTGGGTATGAATGTGTATAAATGTTCGGTGGTGGCTGGAGAGGCTGTTGGCCCGGATTGGCAGCCACATTTCCGTCAGCCTGCCCCAGGGCAGCTGTGGCTACAGTAGTAGCTTGCCACTACCATTGTCTGTCTGGAGTGAATGAATAATGTATCTGTAAAAAACATCTTTGAGTGTCTATGATAAAGCACTATATAGATCTGATGCATTATTTTTATTATTATATGCAAAGTTACTGTGCAAAATGTAGAAAAAGAAATAAATAGTATAAAATTAACATATTCATACATCTGTGTTTTCTGCCCCCATCCCCCGGAAAAATATGTTGCCACCGCACCAAGGTCTTTAAGCCAGAGGAAACACTGATTTCTACTTAGAAAATGCACTGAACATCAACTCACGATCACCAACACTTCTTTTTTTGAGGCACTGTAAGGAGAGGCAGCCGTATCAGCAGCAGCTCTCTTGTGTCTTTGTGTTTTTATTTGCTTTTTCTTGTATATAGCATCTCTCTTTTCATCAGGGCTCAGTAGAAAGACTCGGACTAATGACTGGACCAAGTTTTTTTTTTTTTCTATTTTAGCACCAGTCTTTCTCTTATTTTTTCTTCCTCGGGGCAATGGAGAACAATAGAGGTGGGAGAAAATGCATTGTTTACACGCGCGACCAGCTGATCGTGATCAGGAGACTAGCGCTGCTGTCCAGAGCAAAGCCTCTCATCCCGCATGAGCTCAGGAGGAAACGCCGCAGACGAAGGGCTGGAGCCAAAGTGAGGATGAGGAAGAGGACGCATGAACCAGCTCAGAATCAGAATCAGACTCAGATTTATTGCCATTGTTCATGTAGTACACAAACTAGGAATGTCTCGGTGCAATGCTGCAACATTAAACATGATAAAATAAAAGAAATAAAAAACTATACATGCAATAAAGTGTAGAATAAGAATGAGTAATACTAGTCAAAGCAGTTTTTAAATATATTAGCGAGCAGCAGATATTGTGGAGTACCACATACAGTCGGTAATGCAAAAAGAAAACAGTGATGATTGACATGAGTCTGGTTGAGCTGCTGTACATAGTGCACGAGAGTCAGTAAGTCACTTAGTGTTCAGCAGTCTGATGGCAGAGGGGAAGAAGCTGTTCATGTGACGGGAGGTTTTAGTCTGAATGGACCGAAGTCTTCTACCTGAGGGGAGGGGGGGGGGGGCAAACAGTACGTGACCAGGGTGTGAAGGATCGGCTATGATCCGGCCAGTACGCCTCCGGGTCCTGGAGATGTACAGGTCCTGAAGAGATGGGAGCTTGCAGCCGATCACCTTCTCAGCAGCGCGCACGATGCGCTGCAGCCTTAGTCTGTCCCTGGCAGTGGTTCCTGCGTACCACACGGTTATGGAGGTGGTGAGGATGGACTCGATGATGGCTGTGTAGAACTGCACTAACATCTTGGTGGGTAGCTTGAGCTTCCTCAGCTGCCGCAGGAAGAACATCCTCTGCTGGGCCTTTTTGATGAGGAAGCTGATGGTCGGCTCCCACTTGAGGTCCCTGGTGATGGTGGTGCCTAGGAAGCGGAAGGAATCTGCAGTGGTGATGGGAGAGCCTGTGAGGGTGAGGGGGGGGGCAGAGGGGTTGTGACTTTCCTGAAGTCCACAATCATCTCCACTGTCTTCAGAGCGTTCAGCTGCAGGTTGTTGTGGCTGCACCAGGACGCCAGCTGGGCCACCTCTCTCCTGTAGGCGGACTCGTCACCATTGGAGATGAGCCCGATGAGGGTGGTGTCGTCCGCAAACTTGATCAGCTTGACAGACTGGTGGCTGGAGGTGCAGGAGTTGGTGTAAAGGGAGAAGAGTAGGGGGGAAAGTACACAGCCCTGGGGTGATCCGGTGCTGATGCTAACAGAGTCTTAGACGGTCTTTCCCAGCCGTACATGCTGATCCACCTGCAGAGGGAGTCAGGCACGTTGAGCAGGGACAGCTTGTCCCGGAGCAGAGCGGGGCGGATGGTGTTGAATGCAGAGCTGAAGTCCACAAACAGGATCCTGGCGTAGGTTCCCAGGGAGTCCAGGTGCTGCAGGATGGAGTGGAGGGCCAGGTTGACTGCGTCGTCTACAGACCTGTTGGCTCGGTAGGCAAACTGCAGCGGGTCCAGGAGGGGAGTGGTGATGGACTTGAGGTGGGGCAGGACCAGGTGCTCAAAGGACTTCATGACTACAGAGGTGAGCGCTACAGGTCTGTAGTCGTTAAGTCCAGTGATCCGTGGCTTCTTGGGGACAGGGATGATGGTGGAGGATTTGAGGCAGGTCGGCACGTGGCATAGCTTAAGGGAGGTGTTAAAAATGTCTGTGAAGACAGGAGTCAGCTCTTTCGCACAGTGTCTCAGGGTGGAGGGAGACACGCCGTCCGGACCGGGGGCCTTGCGCGGGTTCAGTCTGGAGAACTGTCTGTGCACGTCCTGCTCACTGATGACAAGGGCAGGGGGGGGAGGGGGGCCGCCTTTGATGAAGTAGGGACCGTGGAGGCAGTGGAGCTGGGGGGAGGGGGGGAGTTGGACACAGCTGGCGAGGTGTCAAAACGAGCATAGTGTTGTGACAGTCTTTGACAAAGGGCTTTGTCATCCTGACCCTTAGAAGCCTGAGGCCGATAGTTGGTGATTTGCCTCAGTCCTCTCCACACAGAAGCAGAGTCGTTAGCCGTGAACTGCTGCTGGAGTCTCTCAGAATACACAGATTTAGCTCTCCTCAGCTCTCTGTTAAACCGATATTTAACCTCCCTGTAGCAGTCCCTGTCTCCACTTTTCAACGCTGTATCAATGTTCATCACTGGTAACATGAGGTCGCTGGGAAACAAGGCAGATGAGCTCACAGTGCTGGTCAGGATGCAAAGGGAATATCGTGAGTGTAGTATCATGTGTTTTACAGAGACATGATTGCATTCACAGATCCCGGATATCAACATAGCGATACCTGGCTTTAAGACTATCTGGTGGGACAGGAACGTTATAAGTAGTGGGAAAAAGAGGGGATGATGGGCACTTCTTGTGAATGAAAGGTGGTGTAATCCTGGACACATTTATTTGAAGGAATGGCACTGCAGCCCGGACATTGACCTGCTGACTGTATGTGACCCTAGTAGCGCCACCTAGCTTCCACTAGGTGGTGCATGAACATGCAGCGGCCTCTCTTCTCTCTTCATCTTTTTGTGCCACTTAGTGTTGTTTAAATTGTTTAATGTACATATATGATGCTGCGCACAAGCTACAGTCACCACAGCCTTCTGGAGATAAGGAATATGACCAAACATTACGTGCTGGACCAGAGCGTTCCAGAGGATCTCCATGACCCGGGTATTCTCCACCAGTCCTCCACATTCCCAGACTCAATTGCCATGTCTCATCCCAAATGGAGACTCTGTAGATGGTGTGAGCAGAGACAAAAGAGAGGTAAACAGGGAAGTGCGCTTCCCAAAAGCCGAAATCTGACACTCTGGCAGCAGACCAGGCCGAGGTGGCTGATAATATGACGGACCTTAAAACAGTGCTAACGGCGCTAAAGGCCCTTCGCTCTGAATTTGGACTAAAGCTAGATAACATTAATGACTGCCTGGGTGAGATGACCAACTCGATCGGTGCACTAGACAGTCCCTCCAGGATGTTGCGGGATGTTTTTATGATTGTTGCGGGCCAAAAAGCCTGAATTCGTGGGAGCTTTTTAAAAAAGTTTCGGTAAAAGTTGCGATGTTTTTAGAGTGTTTTCTGCACTAAAAGTTGTGGGAAGAATTTAAGGCAGCACGGTGGCGCAGTGGTTTGCACAGTGGCAGCACAGCAAGAAGGTCATGGGATCGAGTCCACCCTTGGCCATCGTGGGTTCGATCCCACGCCCAGACCATCGGTGACCCTTCTGTGTGGAGTTTGCATATTCTCCCCGTGTCTGCGTGGGTTTACTCCGGGTACTCCGGTTTCCTCTCACGTGCCAAAGACATGTAGGTGAGGTTAATTGGCATCAACTGGGGATTCTAAATTGTCCTTCGGTATGGCTGTGAGAGTGAATGGTTTTCTGTCTCTCTGTGTTGGCCCTGCGATGGACTGGCGATCTGTCCAGGGTGTACCCTGCCTCTCACCCAAAGATGCTGGGATAGGCTCCAGCCCCCCTGCAACCTGAAAAGGATTAAGCAGTAGAAGATGGATGGATGCTTTTTTTAAGTTTACTGCAGTGATATTCCATATAACAATACAAGAAAAGCACAGGATTGTCAAAAATTTCCTATTACAGGTACATCTCAAAAAATTAGAATGTCATGAAAAAGTTCAATACTTTTTGTCACTCATTTCAGAAAGTGAAACCCATACAGTGGGGCAAAAAAGTGTTTAGTCAGCCACCAATTGTGCAAGTTCTCCCACTTAAAAGATGAGAGAGGTCTCCAATTTTCATCATAGGTATACCTCAACTATGAGAGACAAAATGAGGAAAAAAAATCCAGAAAATCACACTGTCTGATTTTTAAAGAATTTATTTGCAAACTTTGGTGGAAAATAAGTATTTGGTCAATAACAAAAGTTCATCTCAATACTTTGTTATATACCCTTTGTTGGCAATGACAGTGGTCAAACGTTTTCTGTAAGTCTTCACAAGGTTTTCACACACTGTTGCTGGTATTTTGGCCCATTCCTCCATGCAGATCTCCTCTAGAGCAGTGATGTTTTGGGGCTGTCGCTGGGCAACACAGACTTTCAACTCCCTCCAAAGATTTTCTATGGGGTTGAGATCTGGAGACTGGCTAGGCCACTCCAGGACCTTGAAATGCTTCTTACGAAGCCACTCCTTCGTTGCCCGAGTGGTGTGTTTGGGATCATTGTCATGCTGAAAGACCCAGCCACGTTTCATCTTCAATGCCCTTGCTGATGGAAGGAGGTTTTCACTCAAAATCTCACGATACATGGCCCCATTCATTCTTTCCTTTACACGGATCAGTCATCCTGGTCCCTTTGCAGAAACACAGCCCCAAAGCATGATGTTTCACCCCCTTTGGATGCAACTCAGCATTCTTTCTCCTCCAAACACAACAAGTTGAGTTTTTATCAAAAAGTTCTATTTTGGTTTCATCTGACCATATGACATTCTCCCAATCCTCTTCTGGATCATCTAAATGCTCTCTAGCAAACTTCAGACGGGCCTGGACATGTACTGGCTTAAGCAGGGGGACACGTCTGGCACTGCAGAATTTGAGTCCCTGGCGGCGTAGTGTGTTACTGATGGTAGCCTTTGTTACTTTGGTCCCAGCTCTCTGCAGGTCATTCACTAGCCCCCCCGTGTGGTTCTGGGATTTTTGCTCACCGTTCTCGTGATCATTTTGACCCCACGGGGTGAGATCTTGCATGGAGCCCCAGATTGAGGGAGATTATCAGTGGTCTTGTATGTCTTCCATTTTCTAATAATTGCTCCCACAGTTGACTTCTTAACACCAAGCTGCTTACCTATTGCAGATTCAGTCTTCCCAGCCTGGTGCAGGTCTACAATTTTGTTTCTGGTGTCCTTTGACAGCTCTTTGGTCTTGGTCATAGTGGAGTTTGGAGTCTGACTGTTTGAGGTTGTGGACAGGTGTCTTTTATACTGATAAAGAGTTCAAACAGGTGCCATTAATACAGGTAACGAGTGGAGGACAGAGGAGCCTCTTAGAGAAGAAGTTACAGGTCTGTGAGAGCCAGAAATCTTGCTTGTTTGTAGGTAACCAAATACTTATTTTCCACCATAATTTGCAAATAAATTCTTTAAAAATCAGACAATGTGATTTTCTGGATTTTTTTTTTCTCATTTTGTCTCTCGTAGTTGAGGTATACCTATGATGAAAATTGGAGACCTCTCTCATCTTTTAAGTGGGAGAACTTGCACAATTGGTGACTGACTAAATACTTTTTTGCCCCACTGTATATTATATAGATTCATTACACAGAGAATGAAATATTTCAAGTGCCGTCTCTGTTGCCCCTGCTTGTTATATAAGGAGTTGTTCAGAACTCCTTATAAGAACTCCTTAGACAAGAGATAGAGTGAAGTACGTGGTGGTAATGCACCTGTAATCTGGTTGTCAACTGCCAATCAAATCTAAAGAAGAAAAAGAGAAGTAATCGGGTGGTGAGTATCTCTTCTTTGGTGAGTGGTTTATTTATTTATTTATTTATTTAGGTTACTTTATTTGTACCCGTAGGTAGATTTGTTTTGCAGTCTGGTGACATCCATATTTACAAGCCACAGTTACATAAACACAAACACAGGCACACATGAAGCTGACTATAAACATGATAAAAATACTTAAGGCTCCATCAATGAGGGTATAAAGACAAAGAGATGAGAGAAAAACCAGAGAGAAGAGAGAAGGGTCATATTAAAAAGTTAAAGACTAGTCAAAGAGGTTAAAAACTCAAAGGTCTAAAACCCAATAAAATATTTAGAACCCAAATAAAATCCTACAAAAATAAGTAAATATAAAATGGAGTTAATAAATAGGTACCTAAATTATGTGCAATATATTGTTACAACTTGTTCAACTCTTTGACAGCAGCAGGAACAAAGCTGTTTTTGTAGCGCTGGGTTTTGCTTTTTGGGACAGCAAACCTCTGTCTTGAGGGAAGAAGCTGAAAGTTGCAGTGCAAAGGGTGGGAGTCATCATTTAAAATGGAGGTAGCCATTCTCTGTACTTGTTTGGTGTACAGGGATGTCAGGCTCAGCTGTGACTCACCAAGCAAACGACTGGACCATCTAACTACCTGATCCAAGGATTTCCTCTGTTTCAGTTTTATCTGACCAAACCATGACACTAAAGAAAAGGATAAAACAGATTCAATAAAAGCCTGATAAAACATTGTCATTATGGTTCGGTCAATTTGGAAGCGTGCAAGTTTCCTCAAACAATGCAAATGTTGCTGACCCTTTTTGCACACCCTTTCACAGTTCTCTTCAAAGTTTAAATTACTATCAATAATCGTCCCAAGACATTTGTAGGATTGTACACATTCAGTAGTCTGGCCTTTTAGTACGGTGACTTTGTGCCTGGGAGTTTTCCTCCTAAAGTCAATAATCATGTCTTTAGTTTTTGTCGTATTCAGCTGCAGGTAGGAATCCTCACACCAGTGAACAAAATCATCAACTACTGGGCTGTGGCCACTCTCACCATCCTGGAGGAGACTGACAATAACTGAATCATCAGCATACTTTATAATGTGTCTGTTGTCATGTCTGCTCCGACACATGTTTGTGTATAGGATGAAGAGTAGTGGTGACAACACACACCCCTGAGGAGAGCCAGTAGAAGAGCACTTTAGGTCAGACAATGTACCATTGACCCTTACTCTCTGCGTCCTGTTGGTTAAGAAATCCAGAATCCAACCCACCAGATTATTGCTCAGATCAAATTGTTGCAGGAGCCTTTCAACTAAAATATGAGGTTGGATTGTATTAAAGGCGGAAGAAAAGTCCACAAATAAAAGCCTGGCGTGTCTCCCATTAAAATCCAGATGTTTAAAAAGCATGTTAAACAGAGTGACAGTGGCGTACTCCACTCCTCTGTGAGGCCTATAGGCAAACTGCAGAGGATCCAATGCATGCTCAGTCTGCTTTAGGACCTCACATCTGACCAGTTTTTCAAAAAATTTCATTAAAATTGAAGTCAAAGCAACTGGTCTAAAGTCGTTTACCGTTTTAGGACAGCTGGATTTTGGAACGGGAACAACCACGGCATCTTTCCAGATCTTGGGCACATGTTGTGTCTGTAAGGACTTATTGAAAATGTAATGAAATACAGGACTCAGTTCATGTGCACAGGACTTTACCAAGCGCCCACATATATTATCAGGGCCCTGACTTTTGTTCACTTTTACAGCGCAGAACTCCCTTTTAATATCCTGCACCTCAATATTAAAGTGCTAATTTGTCTTTGAGTTTCTGTTTCAAATCTTGGGTTTCTGTGCTAAAATCAAAGGAGTCAAAACGACCATAAAAACAATTAAGAGCATTAGCCAACTCTGTGTCTGAATTAAAACCATCTAAAAACACATGATTACTGCGCTCTGTGCTCTGAAGGCCTGCAATAGTTTTCATACTGGCCCAGGCTGAACCAAGTTTCTTTGTTGCCATCTTACTTTCCAATTCTGATTTATAATTCTGTTTTGCTCTTAAAATTTCGGCCTTCAGCTCTTTTGTGGCAACCTGTAGCTCAGAAACAGACCCCTGTTTAAAGGCAAGTGCTTTCCTCTGTAAGCAGGATTTAACTGATTT
This sequence comes from Pholidichthys leucotaenia, assembly GCA_020510985.1. NCBI lineage: Eukaryota > Metazoa > Chordata > Actinopteri > Cichliformes > Pholidichthyidae > Pholidichthys > Pholidichthys leucotaenia. Next base: position 38,124,441 of record CM035841.1, on the reverse strand, counting down.
TGTAACCCATGGCTTGTTGTTGGGATATATTTTGACAGCGGGGAGGAGCTAGTGCTAGCTAGCACTTGGCCGCCGCCCGGTGCTAATGGGAAACTCGACATACCGGGAGCTGTAGCGAAAACGATGCGGGTGCCGGGCTGGAGTTTAGGCAGCGTGCAAGAAATATAAGACAGAATAATAAAGAGCGATGGCAAGAACCAAGCAGACCGCCCGTAAAATCTACTGGAGGAAGAAGCCCCCCAGGAGACAGCTAGCCACCAGGGCTGCTCGGAGAGGCGCTCCGGCCACCGGCAGAGTGAAGAGGCCTCGCCGTCACAGGCCCGTGGCTCTGAGAGAGATCCGTCGCTGCCAGAAATCCACGGAGCTGCTCATCCGTAAGCTGCCCGTCCAGCGCCTGGTGAGGGAGATCGCTCAGGACTTCAAGACCGTCCTGCGTTTCCTGAGCTTCGCCGTCATGGCTCTACAGGAGACCAGCGAGGCCCACCTGGTGGTCTCTTCTTCGCTAAGGGGGTCACCATCATGCCCAAAGACTTCCAGCTGGCCCGCCGCATCCGCGGAGAGAGAGCTTAGACTTTCTGCTGCACATTCACCAACCAACCATAATGCTCTGCACTGTGTGTCTATATATATACATTTATAGTAATATGGACATATGTTTACTAGATGTTGTTTTTTCTTGCCTTCTGATTGTTGCTCTGAGTGTTGCTATCCCTGTGCTGTTGCAATCCTGGAATTTCCCCATTGTGGGACTAATAAAGGCTTATCTTATCTTATCTTATGTTTACGTGGAACGATCATATTTTTACAGAAAGCCATGTATGAGCATGTGACGTCCACCAAAGAGTCCAAATCATCCCCGCAGGACAGTGTGAAAACCTCCCAGTCCGTACGGTTAAAGCATTCCTGGAGGCAGTGCACTGAATCCTCTGTCCTCACCTCTATGTCTCTGGTCTCCACCTTGCCTCTTCTGAGAGCAGTTTTATACGTGGGCAGCAAATGTACACAGTTGTGATCTGAGGATCCTAAAGGAGGAAGGGGGAGTGATTTATAGGCCCTCTCAATGGATCCATAGCACAGGTCCAATGTCTTTTTTCGCCTGGTTGGGCAGGAGACATACTGATAAAAGTTTTTAAGTGTCTTCTTTAAAGAAACATGGTTAAAATCCCCAAGAATAAAGTTTGGCGCCTCTGGAGAAATTGACTGCAGCTGCTGCACCACATCAAAGACAGTGCTGGAGGCGGAGTCAGCGTCTGCCCTCGGGTGAATGTACACAGTCGTGATGAAAAGATGGGGGAACTCACGGGGCAGATAAAAGGGGCGTAGCGATACGGACAGGAGCGCCACATCAGGTGTACAGATGCGCTCTCTGACCATGACAGATGTGCAGTACTGTTTATTAATGTATAAACATACGCCGCCCCCCTGACGTTTTCCCGTTACCTCTTCCTGCTGATCTGAGCGGAGTGGGGCTCCAAAGCCATCAATCCACAGGTCCACGTCCTGGTCATGCGCAGTAAGCCAAGACTCCGTGTAAGCAATGACACAGCAGTTCTTAAAGTCCTTCTGGTAGCGTACATTCCCTTGAATTTCATCCCTCTTGTTCCTCAGAGATTGTACGTTCCCAAAAATCATGGAAGGAAGAGAAATGTTACCAAACTGACGTTTCCTCAGGCGGAGTTTCACGCCTCCACGCTTTCCGCGCCTCCTTCTCTTGTCTCTCTTTTCATCGCCGTGTCCATGAACGTTTCTCAAAATAAAGTCCGGCAGTTGCGGCATGGACTCAATCACAGACGCTGCATCATCCGTGTTTAAATGCAGCAACATGTCCCTGGAGTATTGTATTCTCCCCGGCATGATTGCGATCACGCTCACCTCACAGACACAGAGCCGGTGGAAAAGAAGCAGCAGTGCAAAAATGGGGAGGAAATCCATATTGATGGAACCAGGGAGCTCTTCGCCATACAGTCCACAAACATTCCAGGACAGAAACGGCACAGAGAATTTCGTTAAAAACACATTAAAGTGCGTAAAAACAGACACACAGACGACGGACTTTTTTCACCAGCTGCTGGTCGCTGCGTACGCATGCGCCCTTCGCCCCGTGAGTGATGGTCTATATGACAAAGACATCAAGGCAGGCATCACAGGACGTCATGCCTATATCATAGGTAGGCAGTCCTATTGTCTATATGACATCATAGGTAGGCAGTCCTATTGTCTATATGACATCATAGGTAGGCAGTCCTATTGTCTATATGACGGCATGGCGAGTCCTATGTTGCCTGATATCATAGGACATCATGCAGACACCATAGGCCATCCCCTGATGTCCTATGATTGTGACACACAGACAGACACACACAAACTGAGATTTCTTGAATTTATAGAGTGAAGAGTGATTCTGTCTTGCATATTTATTTCTTCATTGATCTTCCTCTTCATTTAAGTTTACCAGCATTATTATTATTGTTATTATTATTGTGATTATCATTCTCATTATTGCCTTGGTCTTGTCTCCCCATGACACATTGTGACAGAGATTTCTTGAATTATTTATAGAGTGAAGTGATATTCCTTGTCTCCAGGGCATGGGTCCCAGCCCATATTATTATCGTCATCATCATTATCATTATTGCCTTGGTCTTGTCTGCCATCTGGTTCCCTGTGTGTGATTATCGTAACCATGCCCTGCTGTCTCTGTTGCTCCTGCTTGTTACTGTTTTGTTGCTTACCTGTGTCTATGTGTATGTCTTTTAGCGAGTCCTGCGGTCTGTATGACGTCATATAGACATCCTTTTGAGATTGTAGGAAAATCAGCCTTACGGTTTCTCTGATGTCTTATAGACTACGGTTTATGTGACGTCATATAGTCATCATGTAGACGGTCCTATGATCGCCGACATCAAGCAGACATCATGGGCTATCCTATGATGTCCTATGATCGTGACACACAGACAGACAAACTGACAAAGATTTCTTGAATTTTGAATGAATGAATGAATGAATTTATTCGGTAATAAAATAAACATACAATACAATAAGAACACACAAAAGAACAACCGAAAGGGTGTAGGCTGAAGCTCGTGCTTATATAGTGCCTCCCCCATTACAATTTTAAAATCAATGACATAAAAATTTAAGTCATACCCAGAATCAACAAAGAAAATCAAATAGAACAAGTAGACAAAAAAACAAACAAAAACCTTTAAGTTATTACAAATTTATCTCCCAGCATTTACAGTGAGATACTGGGAGATTTATAGAGGGATATGTCCAAAGTCTGCTTTTGACTGAAAGTTATGTAATTCAATATAACTGCCGTGGCGTTATGCAAATTAGATGCATAAATTTACTTCTATCTCAAACTTTGGATCACATTCTACATCACTCTATAAAATTCAAGAAATCTCTGTCTGTGTGTGTCTGTGTCACATGCACACACTGTGTTCCGATGATTTCACATGACCACATAAGGAGTTCTGAACAACTCCTCATGTCATATAGACATCATAGGCACATTGTGAGGTCAGAACACTTTCTACGGGCATGCAGAACTGCTTGCTTAACCATGCCAAAGATCAAAGGCAGGCATCACCATGGTTACTGCCATGGTAACAGTAACTTTCGATGGGCAAGCAGAAATACTTGCTTTCACCTGCTTTCTACAGGCATGCAGAAATACTTGCATAGATTTGGTTTCTGCGGGCATGCACGGGTATGCACTAGTTTGCCCCACCCCCACACTGCCAAAAGTATCAAAACCTTGTTTAACCCCTTGCACTCCGGTCAATTTCCCTAAAAACGCCAAAAATTAACGTGCCCAAATTAAATCAAAAGCTGTTCTTCAACCCTTTGCAGCATCTTCATGGGGTTGGTCTCATTTAAAAGAAAGCACTTTGAATTTTTTGGCAAAACAGTCATAATCTCTCTAAGTGCTCCGGCCACTGAGTTACAGTCATCTAAACATACTGAACTTGAAGAAAATAAATTTGGTCTGGGTGTTTTTTTTGGATACAAATGCTTGCAAATAACACACAGCTTCAGATCCGGGCTGGAAAATGCAATAGAAATGTAGAACCTAATGTTATCCAGCTGAGGTCCAAATTTTGTAACAATACCACAAAAAATGAATATATTACACAGCTTTTTCCTCAGGTAGTTCCCAGGCGTTTTGGAACTGTGCCAAATTGTGCCAAATGGCACAGTTTGGAAAAACGTCTGTAACTTTTGAATGCTTCAATGTAGAAGCTTCATTTTGGGCTCTAATGAAAGGTCACACTCAGGGCTGTGTCTGTGTGTGTGGGGGGGTTGTCCCCCCCCCCGCTACAGAGGATGGACATCGGCCATCGCTACACAACGGATTAGCCTCATGTGGCGATGTGGGACAGCAGCGCAGTCACCGCGGCTTCCCCCCCTCGCTGCAGAAGAATAGCGGGGGTGGGGGGGCGGCGTTCACGGTCTGGACGCGGCGAACAACCCCTTGTACCGTGGCGCACGAACTTCAGACTTCGTGCGCCGCACAGTTGTAATTTACCGATCGGTCAAAAGTCATTTTGGATTACAATTTTCAGGAATAAAGAATAATTTAGCTTATAACACCTTACCTCTTCACAGCAGTGTCCTGGCGAACTTCTCTTCCCCATTGTCAGACGAACGCGACGCTGGTCCGCTCGTGGTTCTGGTCTCGCGACCCGATCAAAATATAATTCCATTATTGCGGTTTTGTGCTTCCATGATTGCGGTTTTTGGCGAACGATTTTTCAAAACAAATAACAGTAGTAATTAAAAAAAGACTGGCGAAGGCATGTGTGCCACTCAGCCTTCGTCGTCAGCCTCCGTCGGTCTATGACCATGGAAGAAATCATAACCTCTACTCTGCTGGAACCAAAACAAAATAAGCACCGCCTGTGGCCGAACATGCCGATGCGCGAATGGCACTCCCTGTCACACAGGTTGCATTTGTGGATGGTCTCCGTGCTGCTGGGTCTGTGGGGTTCTTCCTGCGGGTCCTTTTTTGATCCGCTGCAGCAGACAGTCTTCACCCAGCCTTAAAAAAAACAGCTCGCGAACTTCTCTGCTTCAGTTGGCTCACTGCATTCACAGCGTTGGGAGGCGGGTCCTTCTTGCTAGGTTTTCAGTCATTGGTTCTTCAAGGTTTCAGAAACCCAATTCAAGGCTCTTATTAGTCGAATGAGAGGTCAATCAGATGAACTAATCTGTTCGCGGCTGTGTCTGCAGCTTTTATTTTCAGTGCGCACTTGGACGCCATCACCATCTACATCACAATCTCCATCATGCGTCCTAGAGCGCACAAGGGCGCTCTCGTGCGCCCTCGTGCGCTCTAGGACGCAGAGACTTGCCCGTCCGTGGTACAACGGAGTGCAAGAGGTTAATGACCATGGCATCACTGTGCTTGACTGGTCTGCAAACTCTCCTGACCTAAACCCCATAGAGAATCAATGGAGGATTGTCAAGAGGAAGATGAGAGACGCCAGACCCACCAATGCAGACGAGCTGAAGGTCACTATCAAAGCAACCTGGACTTTCATAACACCTCAGCAGTGCCACAGGCTGATCACCTCCATGCCACGCCGCATTGATACAGTAATTAATCCAAAAGGAGCCCCGACCACGTATTGAGTGGTACATGGGCATACTTTTCAGTCGGCCAACATTTCTATTAAAAAACTATTTTTTAAAATTAATTTTATGTAATATTCTAATTTTTTGAGAAACTGAATTTGGGGTTTTCATGGGCTGTAAGCCATAATCATCAAAATTAAAATAAATAAACACTTGAAATAGTTCACTCTCTGTGTAATGAATCTATATAACTAATGCATGCCCGTAGAAACCAAATTAATAAGTTGTACAGTACAACAAAATTGTGGGTACTCCACCAGGCTACTGTGCAATAAAGTAAGAGAGAAGGGTTTTGATAAAGCACAGTTACAGAATACATGATTAAACATACATCTGAAATGAAAATAAAAATAGCCCAAAGGTATATATACACACATATGGTAATGGATTCACGGATGGAGCTATGCACATAAGAGTGCGGAGTGCGGAACACATGATTGAATAAAATGGCCCTTAAGAACTATTTGTTACCAGGTGGTGACTCTTTTGGCCAGTCAGTGTATTTATTCTTTCTAGTTTTTCTACTACTAGCATTTTCTGTGTCTCTTTGTCCCTCCAGATGCTCCCCAGCTACATGACTGTAAGGAGGAGGAGGTTCTCACCGTCCAGCAGCTCTGTAACCAGGAGAGGAACTCCAGTCTGGACCAGGAGGAACAAGATGCTGCACAGGTTAAAGAGGAAGAAGAAGAGCTCTGTTGCAGTCAAGAGGAAGAAGACTTTGGACTGAAACAAGAGACTGATACCTTCATGGTGACTCCTACTGATGAGGACAATGACAAGAGGAAAACTGAACCAAACAGTGAGCAGCTCCTCTCTCACAACTGTCCTGACACTGAGAGCCAAGACCAGGGAGCAGGTAAGAATGTAAAGCCAGGATCAAGTAAACATGAAGACCCAAAGAAGAGACTTCACAGAAACAGAAGTGACTGTAACAATGTAGACAACTCCTCACTGTCAGAGAATCGGTGTGATACTAACACAGGTGAAAAGTCTGTAAAATGTTCTGATAATGACAAAGACTTTAAAAATGAGTCATGGAAGAGGAAAGATCACCCAATTAAGTCATATGTTTGCAACATGTGTGGGAGAAGATTCAGGGATATGAACAATTTATCTCGTCATGAGAGAATTCACACAGGTGAGAAGCCATTTTCTTGTGAAAGATGTGGGCAGAGTTTTAACCGACTTGATCATTTGAAAATTCACATCAGAATTCACACAGGTGAGAAGCCATTTTTTTGTGAAACATGTGGGCAGAGTTTTACTACATGTGGTATTTTGAAAAGACACATGAGAATTCACACAGGTGAGAAACCATTTTCTTGTGAAACATGTGGGCAGAGTTTTAATCGACTTGATCATTTGAAAACTCACATGAGAATTCACACAGCTGAGAAGCCATTTTCTTGTGAAAGATGTGGGCAAAGATTTAATCACCTTCATCATTTGAAAACTCACATGGGAATTCACACAGGTGAGAAGCCATTTTCTTGTGAAATATGTGGGCAGAGATTTAATTTACGTGGTACTTTGAAAACTCACATGAGAATCCACACAGATAAGAAGCCATTTTCTTGTGGATCATGTGGACAAAGTTTTAGGCATTGTTATCAGATGAAAATGCACATGAGAATTCATGCTGGTGAGAAGCAGTAGTCTTGTAAAATAAGTTGTAAATGCTTCAGTCAGTGTTCTAGCTTAAATAATGCAGTAAAACTCAGATAAGCTGCTGTAGTCCAGCAACATCTGTAGATTTTTATTTTCTGGTTTCAGTCTCTTTTGTGTGAACCAAATATTCTTTAAATTGTTGAAGCTGTAATGTAAATGTAAATCAAAGTCATTATCCTACCCCTTTTACTGCTAATAAAGCTATTCAGTCCATATTTGTGTACATACAGTACATACTGCACATATGCTGTATGCATACATAACCATCCACACACCCTTACAGTGGGGAAAATAAGTATTGAACATGTCAACATTTTTCTCATTAAACATATTTCTGATGGAGCCATTGACCTGAGATTTTCACCAGATACCAGTAACAACCTCAGCAATCCATACATAGAAAGAAATCAAGGCAACTGTGGTCACAAAACAAGTTATATGTAAAGGGTATTTGTAGTGAATTTTAATCAAAAGCTATTTCAAAGGATCAAATATGATACTAGTGGTTCCGTCCAGTAATTTTGGTCATGATTCCTTCTCAAATACGCACGAGTTTCAAGTCAATGCTCTCTCTGTCAGTCATGGTCAGCGACATCTTGCCTCCTCCATGGCCAGTTTCAGCACGGTAGTGACGCACAGTCGTTGCTTTGCGATTGACTGGGCTGCAGTATAGCAGTCAGCAAAGTTTCAACATCAGAATTTTATGTAATTTTTTTTACAACCATGGACAAGCAAATCTACCCGCATATAATTTAATGAAATAAAATCCTAGTGTAAAACTCCCATGTTTTACACTAGGATAAGACCTACACTAGGATAAGGACCTTACACTAGGATAAGACCTACAGCTCTTGCTGGGACGGTTTGCCGCTGAGTGTGAAGCAGCTGGGATGAGAATCAACACCTCCAAGTCCGAGTCCATGGTCCTCAGCCGAAAAAAGGTGGATTGTCCTCTCTGGGTTGGGGACAGGCTCCTGCCCCAAGTGAAGGAGTTTAAGTATCTTGGGGTCTTATTCACGAGTGAGGGGAAAATGGAGCGAGAGATTGACAGACGGATCGGAGCAGCATCTGCAGTGATGCGGACGTTGTACTGGTCTGTTGTGGTGAAGAGGGTGCTAAGTTCTAAGGCAAAGCTGTCGATTTACCAGTCAATCTACGTTCCTACTCTCACCTATGGTCACGAGCTTTGGGTAATGACCAGAAGAACGAGATCGCGGATACAAGCGGCTGAAATGAGCTTTCTCCGTATGATTGCTGGACTCACGCTTAGAGATAGGGTGAGGAGCTCAGTCATCCGGGAGAGACTCAGAGTAGAACTGCTGCTCCTCCACATTGAAAGGAGCCAGTTGAGGTGGTATGGGCATCTGATTAGGATGCCTCCTGGACGCCTCCCACTTGAGGTGTTTTGGGCACGTCCCACTGGGAGGAGACCCCGGGGCAGACCCAGGACTCGGTGGAGAGACTATGTCTCCCAGCTGGTCTGGGAACGCCTTGGTATCCTCTCTGAAGAGCTGGAGCAGGTGGCTGGGGAGAGGGAAGTCTGGGCTTCTATTCAATTCAACTTTATTTATATAGCGCCATTTCACAACAACAGTCATCTCATAGCACTATCAACTGTAGGGGGAACCCCCACAGTTGCAGAAAGACCCCAGCAATCAGGCGATCCCCTGTGAGCAAGCACTTGGCGACGGTGGAGAGGAAAAACTCCTTTTTAACAGGAAGAAACCTCCAGCAGAACCAGGCTCAGGGAGGGGCAGTCATCTGCTGTGACTGGCTGGGGGGTGAGGGGATAGAGAAGAAGAAAAGAACAGACATGTAGAGAGCAAACAGCACAATGGGGACTCAATCTATGGGAGAGAACAAACAAATGTTAATGACCAGCAAAAAAAATATTTCATTGAGAGTGAGAAAAGGAGTGAGGCCCAGTGCATTACTGGAGGTCCCCTGGCTGACTAAACCTATTAGCAGCTTAAGGCTAAACTTGCAGACCCACTAGTGACTAAGGGACTCACTGTAGTTGCACAATTGCAGATAAAAAGTTTGACCTTATTGAAACCTCGAAGCTCCCCCCTCAAAAAAAAAAATTGTATGATGTTCTCTTATGAAGAAATTAATAATTTTTTAATTAACTTTTAAACTCAGAATATTTTAAGCTCTAGAAATTGTGTTTACACGCTTGACATCAGTCATAAGAACTTAAGGATGAGTGGCTTGAGATGATGTGAAGTGTGTGGCAACAGTAGAGCTAATTTTATCTTCTCAGACTTTGGATTATGCCGAGGACCTGTCGATGACTGAGCCTGCATCATTGGCTTCCAAAGAGGTCTGTCCCTGTCCCACCAAGAAAAGCAAAGCAAAGGGAACTCCTTCACCGGAGCTGATGACGTACCAGCAGCATGTCCTCGATACACTTAAAAAAAACTCCAGATGAGGATGAACACGTCCTTTTGTCTCTAGTCCCAACATTTAAGAGGCTGGCAAATTTCAAGAAAGCTCAGGCCCGAATTAAAATCCAGCAAATACTGATGGATGTAGAGTTTGGGCCTGATGGTTGAAATTCTACTTTGTGACCAACCAGAAGCGTAGTTTTGATGTCTGTTTTTAAAGCATGTGTTTTAAAATGTTACTGAAGTGTGGGGGAAAATTCTCACATTCTAGTTATGCAAAAGTTAATGTATTATGTGAACAGATCCAAATAAGAAAGTAACAGCTGCTCCATGAACTATGGGTCTGAATGAGGGTAACAAAATATGGAAATTCTAGGAAACATTAATTCTTGTATGCTTTTCTAAAGGTACAAATACAATATGAATAGCTCCAGGTACTTATATACAATGAAAATACAACTTACAGTACAATACAACTATGACTGTAGATTATGTGGCCCACACAATAATGCGGATTTGACACCCTGATTGTGGTTGGTTAACAAGGTCAGGAGTTCCTGGCAGCGGAAGGCGAATTACAGAGCTACGTGGAGGAATCTGATCAGACCTAAATGAAACAGTCATTGTCGCCCTCGACAGACTGCTATGATGATGATGATGATGATGATGTGAGCAGTGGGTGTGTGGATCTTGAGGTGGTTGTGTTTATTATAGCAGGACTCTGTCCTGCCACGGCACCCGGCCTTCTGGGGAGGAGAAGTAGCTTGTGAAGGTGTTTCTCACAGCTGCTGCTTCTCTTGAGGTGTTGTTGCTGCCGACTCTGGGGATGTTCTGCACTGCGTCCTGGGGTTCTGCTGCTGTAGATGGTGTGTGGGGGACATCAAGGACTTCAGAGTCCCAGTAGAGGAAATTGTGTAGTACAAAGGTAGTACAAAGGTGGCCTTTACAACACACTCTGCTACTGTTGGTGACACTCCCAGAACCCACCTGTAAAGCCTCCACTGACTTGAGAGAATCCCAAACCAGCATTCTACCATACGCCTGGCATGAGAAAGACGGTAGTTTAACACCCTTTTGTCGTCTGGGAGATGATGTCCAGGATGAGGTCTCATGATGTTTCAGCACTGAGGAAAGGCCTCCTCAGCCACAAAAACATGTGACTGGGGGCCAAGATGGTCTGCTCCAGGCAAAGGACAATCCTGAGGGAGGTTGAGGGTTCTAAGCTGCAGAGCTGTGCCGAAGGCTGAAGTTGCCAGGATGCCACCATCACTACTCTGTCCATAGGCTCCTATGTCCACTACAGAAAATCTGTAGTGAGCATCCACTACAGCCAGAAGCACAATTGAAGTCAAATCAAATCAAATCAAATCAAACTTTATTGTCATATTGCTGTACATACAACTGTAGTGCAGGCAAGATGAAATTGCGTTTCTCTCGGCATCCATATAAGAAGCAGCATGATTTAAGACACACTCCCACATAGCTCCACCCCCCACTTCCAACCCCCATCCATTCACACATCCCTGAGACATACTTGGGGAAAAAGAATAACTAACTATAATATACAAAATGTCCGTAGGTGCAGTAGTGTGTATGAGAGATTCCGGGTCAGCTGTTCAGCATCCTGACAGCTTGTGGAAGGAAGCTGTTGATCAGTCTGGTGGTTCTGCCTCTGATGCTCCGGAATCGTTTACCGGATGGAAGAAGTTCAAAGTGTTTATGCAGAGGGTGAGAACGGTCCTTGACAATGTTCAGTGCCCTGCTCCTACAACGGTTCTGAAAAAGTTCTTGGACAGAGGGGAGGGAGACTCCAATTACCCTCTCCGCCCCCTTGACTATCCTCTGCAGGGCTTTTTTGTCTGACATACTGCAGCTGGAGTACCATGTAGCAATGCAGTACGTCAGAACACTCTCCACCACACCTCTGTAGAAGGTCCTGAGGATGCAGATGAGGAGAGAGGCCTGTTTGAGTTTCCTCAAGAAGTGTAGTCTCTGCTGAGCCCGCTTCCTGATCCCCAAGAAATTCTTGCTCCAGGTCAGGTCCTGCAAGATCTGCACTCCAAGGAACTTGATGTTCTCTACTCTCTCCGCTAAACGGCCGCCGATGCTGAGGGGGACGTGCTCAGGCTGTGACCGCCGGAAGTCGATAATCATCTCCTTCGTTTTGTCCACGTTGAGCACCAGATTGTTCTCCCTGCATCAGCCCTCCAGGTCTCTCACTTCTTCCCTGTACATTGATTCCTCATCCCTCTGAATAAGTCCCACCACCGTGGTGTCATCTGCAAACTTAATAATCTGGTTCCCCTCGTGTCTGGATGCACAGTCATGTGTTAGAAGTGTAAACAACAGTGGACTGAGTACACAGCCTTGAGGGGATCCGGTACTCAGCGTGACAGAGTTGGAGATGTTGTTTCCAACCCGGACAGACTGAGGTCTCTCAGTCAGGAAATCCAGGATCCAGAGACATGTGGCGGTGTTCAGACCTACCCTTGTAGTTCCAGTACTGGCTGCCACTGGAGGCGGGGGCTTGGATCGTCATGTGTTTCCCATCCATGACGCCTACACAGTTTGGGAATGCCCACAGCCTCTGAAATTCATTTGCTATTTTTTCCAGGCTTCTCCGTCAGGAACAGGCATGTACTCCTTCACCATGGAAGTCCAAATTGCCTCACACACCCTTCGCACAATTCTTGCCACTGTGCAGAACCCAACTCTGTAACTAAAGGCAATGGTGTGAAAAGAGTCTCCTGTTGATAGATATCTGTAAAAATAAATAATTTTTTTTTTCCAAGCTTGAATTCCTGGGTTTCACATACAAAGACTGAACTTTCTCTAATTTTAGTCTCACCAAGTACTGTAGAAAATTGTTTGGTTTAAAATTACACATTTTTTTATTTAAGAAAAAAGTTATGGAGTCCATATTACAGTAAAATATTAATAATGTTGTTTTAGTTGAAAATTCAGAAGAAATAGTTTCCTTTACAAAAAGTTATTTTACTAGGTTTGTTAGAAATAGTAATATAATACAGTTATTTAAACCCCTTTCAGAAACAAAACTTTGTAATCAAACATTTTTTTCTAAAATGGGTATTCATGATTGCATTGCATTTTAAGTTAGAATAACAAATGGATGTATTTACATATATAGAGGTTAAATACTGTAAATTTGCTCCAAAATGTCACAAAATAAATTTAGCAAAGCAGTAGCCTTATTTAACTGGCCAACTTTACATCAAAATTGTAAATGACAGTTAAATTAAATTTCCCCAGTGTGGGACTAATAAAGGCTTAGCTTATCTGATCTTATAATAACTTTCCCATTTATTTTAATAAAACATAGCACATTGTTATTTCAATAAAGTTGTAGCAAAATGTGACCATATAATGGCAGTCATTTATGAGTATAAGAAACCGTGTGTTGTGCCGTGAGTTTGATGAAAATGGATGCAAATTTAACAAAACTTTGACCATAGACAACCCGCCTCAGACAAATGCAGAGCCTTTGTGAAGGGCAGGTGGGTTCTCTGTAATTAGTCTGCATCCAATAAATTGATGGGCCAATCTTCTCCAAAACCACTTCAAACTGACTCCTGGTCAATCTAAAATACTGTTTGAAACGGGCACCAACGAGGTGCAACTCCTGCACAAGACGGTGGTATTCTCCAAGCTGATTCCTCGACCTGTTGATGTCATGTATCCAGACTCTGCATTTCTTTTCTGTTTCATCAAATGTGTCATCCAGAGCTGCCGCCAGTGCAAGAATGTGTTTCCTGTCCATTGTTATTTAGAGACTGTTGATACTGCTATTAAAAAAGTCTTGATGGGCAAAGCGGAAGTGCTGAGCTGAGGGTGACAAGCTGTTGCTGGGATACGGGGCACAGACTTTTTTTCCGGAGCACAGTGCATAAACGCTGAAAAAAAAACAAAAAAAAAAAACGCTCAGGGCGGTCGGGTGATAAAAAACGCATTTGGTGGACACGCAGCCTTAAGGCCATTTCCAAGGACGGTTTGTGCATCATATATCTGCAGATTTTGTGCCATTTTCAACTCAGATCTCAACCCACTGAGCAGCTGCTGAATGTGAATGAATGAATGAATGAATGAATCTTTATTTCGGATAGATTAAAAGTAGAGATTAAAAGAAACAGAATAATGTAACAAAGGGGAAAAAAGAAAAAAATCCAACAAGGTCAAATTAAACAATAACTCCTCTGATTATACAGTTCAACATAAGTTATCCGAAATGGGTGATGGCTGAAGCCGCAGCTTATATTGCCCACCCATATTCCATCCAGAATTCAAAAGAAAAAACAAAACAAGAGTGATTACAATTCGGAACAAAGCTAAGACAAAATGTGTCAAAAAAAACTAAGCAACAACACAACACAGACTGGATATGACAATCCTTATGTGATTTTACATGTCATCTTGTATATATGTTTGGAGTATTTCTTCCTTTAGTTTTTGTTTAAATTGTCCAAGCGTTGTACATGATTTTAATTCAGGTCCAAAATCGTTCCATAATCTGACTCCTTGCACTGAAACACAGTGTTGCTTGGTGGTAGTTCTCACTGAAGGTTTTTGAAATATACATGTTCCTCTGAAATGATATTGTTTCTCCCTTATATGGAACAACTTTTGGATATTTGCGGGCAGTGATAGATTCTTCACTTTAAACATTATTACTGCAGTTTTAAAGTCAACCAGATCTTTCAACTTGAGAGCTTTTAATTTAAGAAAAAGTGGGTTTGTTGGTTCCCTGTAAGCAACTTTATTATTCCAATAGCTCTCTTCTGAAGCATAAAGACTGGATATTTGTTTGTTTTATATGTATTTCCCCATACTTCAGTACAATATGTCATGTATGGGAGTATTAATGAATAATACCGAGTATATAGTGTGGGTTGATTCAGCAAATATTTCACTCTGTGTAGTATTGCAATTGATTTAGATATTTTACCTTTAATATAATTAATATGTGACTTCCAACACAGTTTATTATCAATTATTATTCCAAGAAATTTAGTTTCGGATACCCTTTCAATCTCCACACCATTTACACTGAGTTTTGATACTAAGTTGTTGTGATGGTTGTTAAAAACTGTAAATTTTGTCTTACTTAAATTGAGCGTTAATTTGTTTGAATCAAACCACAGTTTAAGCTTTCCTAATTCCTTTCTGTGTGTATCCAAAAGTTGTTCCAAATTGCTTCCACTGCATAATAGATTAGTGTCATCGGCAAACAATATTAAATCCATTTTTTCCAAAACTTTACATATATCATTTATACACAGTACATATTGAATAACAGTGGCCCCAAAACTGAACCCTGTGGGACTCCACAAGTAACCTTCAGTAACTGTGAGTTTTTGTTAACAACATATACATACTGATATTTATTCTATTCTATTTAATCTTTATATGGATGAGTTGTCAAAACAACTGAATGCCTGTAAAACTGGGTGTTTAATAGGGAATAAGTTAGTGAATCATTTTATGTATGCTGATGATCTAGTTATTCTCAGTCCAAGTAGTGCTGGTCTTCAGGAGTTATTAAGAGTGTGTACTGCTTATGGAGAGGAAAATGACATAAAATATAATACAAATAAGAGTTGTGTGCTGATTTGCCGCACTAGAGAAGATTTGTTAATGAAATTCCCTGTCTTTGATTTGGCAGGCAGGGAATTAATTGTCAGGGATAAAATTAAATATCTGGGACATTTTATTAATGATAGAATGACTGATAATGATGATATTTTCAGACAACTCTGCAAAATCTACATGCAAGCAAATATTCTTGCACGCAGGTTTGGCTTTTGTTCAGATGAGGTGAAGCTGGTTCTTTTTAAAACCTATTGTACACCTTTATACACTGCTCATTTATGGATAAATTATAGGAAACAAAGTATGCAGAAATTACAGGTTGCTTACAATGATGCTTTAAGAATTTTACTTAAAAAGCCTCGATGGTGCAGTGCTTCCGAGTTATTTGTCTCATCACGTGTAAATACACTACATGCAGAAATAAGGAATCTTATGTATAAATTCATCTGTCGGCTTGATGCTAGAAATGAAATCATTCAAGTCATGTCTAGCATTAAGCTCAGTTCTATTCGCTGTCAGTCACAGTTTAGAAGGCACTGGTACAGTAGTCTTTTTAAGTCTTTTTAAAGTCTGTACTGTTTTTGCACTTCTTTTAGTAGTTGTTTCTTATTGTTTTGTAACTTTTTTTTTTTTTTTTTTATTTAAGTTTTTGTAAAGGGTATACAGGTCGTTACAGCAATGCATTGTTTACATTTTCATCACATGTTCCCTTATTTTCTGATATCTGACAACATTGGAAGATTAATTCTTACAACACCCCTTTTTTTTTTTAAAGTGAAAGAAAAAGTGAAATTAAAGAGAAAAAAAAACAAAAAACAAATAAAAAAAACAAACAAACCAGTAAAAAACAAACAAAAAGAAAAAGTAAGTAAATAAAGATAAAAGAGCATCTGAGTAGCATTGGAACAAAGAGTGGAACCATTATTGAAATGGTATTTGTCAAAGATTAGATCTAATGGAAGACACATATGCGGTCCAGGGTTGCCAAAAGTTCATGAATCCATCCATGTCCTGTCTCAGTGCAAATGTCAACTTTTCCATCGAGTAAATGTCTTGGATCACGTTAGTCCAATCTTCAGGTGTAGGACAGTCCTTCAACATCCATTTTTTAGTTAGAGCTTTTTTGCTTGCCAATATTAAAACATTGAATAAGTATTTTTCTCCTCGTCTTTCCAGTGAGTCCGGTAGTAAACCCAAATACAAAGTTACAAAAGAAAAGGGAACTGTAATTTTGAATATTTTCCCCAATATTGTCTGTACCTTGGTCCAATATTGGTGGATAACTGGGCATGACCAAAACACATGAAAATGATTTGCAGTCTTTTCACCACACGAGCGCCAACAGTTCAATCCCTTATGGGTAAATTTGTTTTGTGCAGGTGTTCTGAAAAATCTTGCCAAGTTTTTCCATCCAAATTCTCTCCACTGCAGGGATGAGGTACTTTTCCATTGCTGTTTATTTAGCTTTTCCCATATTTCCAGTTGTAAAGTGAAATTCCCCTCTTTTTCCCATCTCTCTTTTATATAAGATGTGTTGTCTCCTTTTAAGTCTTGAAGACCTTGGTATATTTTAGAAATGTATCTGATCCCTGGGATCCCTTTATATGCCATTAAGAAGACCTTCAGAACACCTGACTGGGCCCTTTCCAAAACCTCCTTTTTAAGTATATTGTTTATGTGGTGTCTAAGCTGGAAGAACCTGTAAAGGTCTTGATTTATTAGGCCTTGTTTTTTCAAATCTTCAAAACTTCTTAAGATTTGCCCTTTAAAAAAATCGTAATATTTTATCAGCCCTTTCTCCTTCCACTTTTTAAATCTGGTGTCTGTTTTATTAGGAGTAAAGTCCTGATCATAGGCAATCCATTGCAGAAGTCGATAGGGCTCTTTAGTTTGATTCTCTCTGACTATCTTAAACCAAATTTTTAGCGGGGTCTCTATCCACAGGTTAGTGTTATTCAAAAGCTTAGGTAAGGCATTGTTCCCTATTATCGCCTGTAGGGGGATGTCACTTGTTATTTGGCATTCGATCTCCTTCCATTGTGCCGTGTAGACTGGGTTACATATCTCTACTAAAGTTTTAATTTGTGCGGCTTTAAAGTAGTCCCTGATATTTGGCAGCGCGAGCCCACCTTTGTCTTTGTTTAGCTGTAGGGTTCTATATCTGATTCTAGGTCTCTTGCCCTGCCATATGAATCTTGAGATCCTTCTGTCCAGCTCCTGCCATGTTTTTTTGGGAGGTTCTACCGGTATTGTTTGGAAAAGGTATAGAAGACGTGGAAGTATATTCATTTTGACTGCTTCAATTCTTTGTGCAGTACCCAAGAATGGTATCATATTCCATCTTGCTAGGTCAGATTTTATTTTTGTCACCAGTGGATCATAGTTTAGTGATATAATTTTGTTGAGTTGTTTCGGGATATTGACCCCCAGATATTTCATAGATTCCGACTCCCAGTTAGTTTTGAGTTTGCTTAGTGAATAATGATTTGGGTCATAGTTGAATGTTAAAACTTGGGTTTTATGCATGTTTAATTTGTACCCTGATAAATCTCCATACTCTAAAAACTGAGGTTAGTTCTGGTAAAGAAGTGTTCGGCTGCCCTAGGTATATTAAAATGTCATCAGCAAAGAGTGCTATTTTATGTTCCTTCTGACCAAGTGTAATACCTTGAATTTTTTGGTTTTGTCTTATCCATTGGCTCAGAGGTTCTATGAAGATTGCAAAGAGCAGTGGAGACAGGGGGCAGCCCTGACGACATCCTCTTTCCAGTTCAAAAGAAGATGATAAAATACCATTAATCCTTATTTTAGCTGTTGGTTTTTTATATAATGCCTGTATAGTTCTAATGAAGTTGTTATGGAAATTGAAACTGGATAAGATTCTATATAGAAAAGACCAGTCAACCGAATCGAATGCTTTTTCAGCATCTAATCCCAATATGACTGCATTTAAGTTATATTTTTTTATATGATGAATTATGTGTAAAGTGCGTCGAATGTTGTCTTGTGTCTGTCTTTGTCTTATAAAACCTGTTTGGTCTAAATGAATTAGGTCTGTCAGTATATTTTCTAACCTTTTGGCAAGGATAATGGTAAAAAGCTTATAGTCCTGATTTAGTACACTGATTGGTCTGTAGTTGGAGCACTCTAGTTTATCCTTTTCAGGTTTAGGTATAACTGCAATGAGCCCTTCTCTCCAGGAGGGGGGGATTTCCCCTGTGTGGAGGACATAATTAAATGTTTTCAGGAGGAGAGGAGATAGTTGCTGTTTAAAGGTTTTGTACCACTCTGCTGTATAGCCATCAGCTCCTGGGGATTTGTTAGCTTTAAGTTTCATAATTGCTTTTTCCAATTCTTTAGGATGTATTTCTGACAGTAGTGTTTTATTTTGTGACTCCGTAAGTTGGGGAAGGTTTAATGTGTTTAGGAATGCCTCGGATGCGTTTTTATGTTTTTTGTGGGAGTATAAGTTCTTATAGTAATTCTCGAAGTTTTTAAGAATATCCTGAATTCTGAATTTTATTTCCTTTGATACTGGGTCTCTGATTTTGTAGATTGCTCTTTCTGTTTGATGTTTCCTCAATTTATAGGCTAGCAATTTTGCCGATTTACTGCCTGCTTCATAGTATTTTTGTTTCAGAAATGTAAGTTTCTTCTGGATTTCTATTGTTTAGATCTCATTTATTTGGTTTTTAATTTCCTTAATCTTGAGCGAGTCAGTAGAATGAGTGTTGCCTTTGTGTTCTTTTTCTAGGTTCCTAAGTTCTGACTCTAATGTGGATAGTTTTTCTTGTCTTAGTTTCTTTTGGGTTGCCAGTTTTGCAATAATCTTTCCTCTTATTACAGCTTTGCATGCATCCCACAGTATTAAAGGGGATACTTCTCCATTATCGTTATCTTCCAAATATCTGAGAATATCTGATTCCAATTCATCTTTCAATGGTCCTTTCAGGACATTTGAATTTAACCTCCAAGAAAATGTATTATTTGTGTATTTTTGGATATTTAAGTCCATGTAGATCGGACTGTGGTCGGAGAGATCCATCAGTCCTATTTTACATGTTTTTACTCTTCCAATGTCTCTATTAAACATAAAAAAATAGTCAATCCTTGAGTAAGATGAATGTGGAGTTGAGTAAAATGTATAGTCTTTTACACTGGGGTTGAGTTCCCTCCACACGTCACAGATTCCCAATTCTTTTAGTAGCATCCGAGTCTTCCTGTTTTGGGTGTTATTTTGATGTGGGGAATTACCAGAAGCATCCCAGTATGGATTCAGTCTAAGATTGAAGTCCCCACCACATATCACTAAACCTTGAGCTTTAGTTATCATTAGGTCGAATACATTTTTATAAAATTTCCAGTTAGCCCCTGGGGGAGCATACACATTCAGCAGGGTGATATCTTCTCCCTCTAGCCGCCCAGTTACCAAACTGTATCTCCCTTCTTTATCTTTGTGTTCTGATTTTTTTTCAAATGTAATTTTGGTTGATATCAATGTCGCTACTCCCCTCCTCCTCCCTGATTTATATGAAGATGAAGAGATCATTTTAAACCCTTGTCTACTGAGTTTATTGTGTTCCACATCTGTTAGGTGGGTTTCTTGTAAAAATATTATTCCTGCTTTGTCTTTTTTCATTTTGCCTAGAATCCTGGATCTTTTAACTGGATTCAGGATTCCTTTTACATTATATGAAATTATTTTGGTTACACCCTGTTTCTCCATTGTGTTGTTTTGTTTAGTATAACTGTGTGGTGGCCCTCTTTTGTGCTACTCAGAAACTGAAAGAACATTAAAAACAAGAAAAACATTAAGAACATAGTGTAAAAAACTTTAAAACAAAAAGCTGTCATAAGAACTTCCTGAGCTGAGGTCTTTTTAAAGACCCTGTAAGAGCCTTGATGGAGTGAAGGCTCTGAGGGAAATTCCTCAAACTCTGTTACGTGTTGAGGGCCCTCTCTTACCACTGAAAGTAGTCCCATGCTTTTAACGTGAGTTTCAGAACCCAATCCAAACTTGTAATGATTTTTTTTTTCCTTTTATGCCTAAACCCTGTGAAATTGTGTGCACCCTCCCACCCCCATCACATCAAACATTCACGCAAAAACAGTATTTGTTAGTATGAGGAGAACATGTGGATTATTGTCACATTTCTATTTTAACAAGTTTTTTTTTTTTTTTTTTATTACAAAGACTTATTTGTTTCAAATAATATGATTGTTCCATGAAATGTTTTACCACATGCTGAATATGCATCTCCTTTAATGTTTGTTACCTTGTATGAGGGGGGTTGGATGTGCGGATTGATTCAAGAGAAAGGAAGAAAAAAAAAAAAAAAGGTCGCTATTCCAACCTGAAAACGGATAGTTTATCCGCGACGCTCTGGTGCTGGGTTTCCCGCTGCTGGTCCGTGGATTTTGAGGGTCTTTGTGTTGTCCATGTTTGCGCTTTGATCTTCTCACTCGGGTCTGCTGCGGGTTTAAATACCGTTACCGGGAGCCCTCTTTTCGCCATGTCAGCTGTTGCTTCTTCCGCCGAATTATAGAGACACGTTTCATCGCCGTAGAAGACCCTTAACTTCGCAGGAAATGGAGTCTGAAAGCGCAATTTCTTCTCTCTTAACACCTTTTTCGCGTCATTGTATTCCCTGCGCTTTTTAAGGACCTCCGGGGCGTAATCGTGTTCCACGTAGACTTTTCTCTCCTGGTGCATAAATCCTTTTTTCTGCCAGGCCAGTCTTACAACCTCTTGTTTTATTTTGAAATTGGAAAATCTTACCAACACCGAACGTGGGGGCGCTTCCGCCGCCGGCCTAGCGGCTAATGAACGATGTGCCTTTTCTATCTTCAAGTCGGTGGTTTGTGGAATATCCAATTTCTCTCTTAGTAAGGATTCCACGCATTCTGCCATTGAGTTAAAACCATTTTCGGTTCCTTCTATCAGACCATGAATTCTTATGTTGTCTCTTCTTTGTTTTCCTTCTTGGTCGGTTAGCTTAGCCTCTATAGCTGCTTGTCTTTTGCGTAGGTCCAGCACAGAATCTTCGAGCACTTTTATTCGATCCTCTGTTTCCAAGATTCGGTTCTCGGCCTGGTCCACTCTGCTGTTTGTCCTTTTCAATTCTTCTCTGAATTCCCGAAATTCGGCCGTAACTTCTCGGCGAAATCGTCGTAGCTCCTCAAATAGTGATTTCAGGCTAACCCTTTTGTTAGCTATCACCAGTTCCTCGTCTTCTGAACGGAGATCTTCCAGTTCAGATTCTCCGGCCGATACGTGTCCTGGCCTGGAGAATTTCAGTTTCTTCTGTTTTCCTTTAGACATGATGATTTTGTCTTTTGATTTTCACTCCTCCAAAAATCCGTTAAGTTTGATTTTCAAGGTGTTATCCTGGATTGGGTCTGAGAGCTTCAGTGTTAAGCTGCAGTCGCCATGGCGTCCAGACCGGAAGTCGTTTTGTAACTTTTTGATTGTTTTTCTTATTAACTGTTTCAACTGTCTTGTTTATTTTATTTTATTTTATTTTTGATGGACCATGAGTCTGGAATAAAGTTTTTGATTGATTGATTGATATTCTTTAAGTAACTATATAACCAGGACAGTGCTACCCCCTTAATACCACAATTTTGTAGTTTCTTTAATAATAAATTATGATCCACTGTATCAAATGCTTTTTTAAGATCCAGGAATACCCCAACTGAGTACTCTTTATTTTCAACGGCAGTTGATATTTTTTCTATAAATTCCATTAGAGCAAATGCAGTTGTCCTCTTGTGTCTGAACCCATATTGCTGCTCACACAATAAATTATTCTTCAGTATGAAGTTGTCAATTCTCTCACAGAATATTTTTTCAAGTATCTTGGAAAATTGCGGCAATAGTGAAATTGGTCTATAGTTTGAAAGTTCCCCTCTGTCACCCGTCTTGTATATCGGAATTACTTTAGCTATTTTCATTGCATTGGGAAATATACCTGTTTGGAGAGACAGGTTACAGATATACGTCAGTGGTTTCACTGAGCATTCAATAATAGTTTTGACTAAGAGCATGTCAATACCATCACAGTCCGTAGATGTTTTACTTTTAAACGATTTAACAATTTCAATGGCCTCTCTCTCATCTGTGTTCTTTATGAAAATGGAGTCTTTTATAGCAGTGTTTTTGCTTATTGTATCACCCGTAGGTGCCGTAATGGGTATTTCTTGAGCCAAATTAGGACCAATGTTAACAAAAAAGTTATTAAATTCATCTGCAGGTGAAACTGCATTCACACTCTGAATCGTTTTAGTATTTTTTGAAAAATTGGTTGGGTAGCTTGTATTTCTGTTTTTATTTCCAAGAATATTGTTAAGTATTGTCCATGTATTTTTAATATCGTCTCTGTTTTTCTCCAGTTCTTTACTGTAATAGTCTCTTTTACTACATCTTATTGTGTATGTTAACTTGTTTTTGTATGTTTTATACCGCTGCTCTGCTTCTTTTGTCCTTTTCTTGTGGACAGTGTGTTTACTCACTGTGGCCCAGCTGGCGTCCTGGTGCAGCAATAACAACCTGCAGCTGAACGCTCTGAAGACAGTGGAGATGATTGTAGACTTCAGGAAAGTCACTACTCCTCTGCCCCCCCTCACCCTCTCAGGCTCTCCCATCACCACTGCTGATTCCTTCCGCTTCCTAGGCACTACCATCACCAGGGACCTCAAATGGGAGCTGACCATCAGCTCACTCATCAAAAAAGCCCAGCAGAGGATGTTCTTCCTGCGGCAGCTGAGGAAGCTCAAGCTACCCACCAAGATGTTAGTGCAGTTCTACACAGCCATCATCGAGTCCATCCTCACCACCTCCATAACCGTGTGGTACGCAGGAGCCACTGCCAGGGACAGACTAAGGCTGCAGCGCGTCGTGCGCACTGCTGAGAAGGTGATCGGCTGCAAGCTCCCATCTCTCCAGGATCTGTACATCTCCAGGACCCGGAGGCGTGCTGGCCGGATCATAGCCGATCCCTCACACCCTGGTCACGTACTGTTTGCCCCCCTCCCCTCTGGTAGAAGACTTCGGTCCATCCAGACTAAAACCTCCCGTCACATGAACAGCTTCTTCCCCTCTGCCATTAGACTGCTGAACACTAAGTGACTCTCGTGCACCATGTACAGCAGCTCAACCAGACTCATGTCAATCATCACTGTTTTCTTCCTGCATTACCGACTGCACTATATAGTTCTCCACAGTATCTGCTGCTGGCTAATATATATTTTAACTGTTGACCAGTATCACTTAATCTTATCCTACACTTTATTACATGTATAGTTTATTTCTCTTATCTTATCATGTTTAATGTTGCAGCATTGTACCGAGACAAATTCCTAGTTTGTGTACTACATGAACAATGGCAATAAACCTGATTCTGATTCTGATTCTACTCGTCTGCGGTAAACATGTTACTCTTCCGCGGTAAAGCTGGAAACAACGACTGTATGTCACTTCTGGCCGGCAATGGCTGTTTCCCATTGGTTTTGACCGAGCGGTATTCATGGGATAAAATTATTCAGTATGTTGACTCTAGGGGGTTATTTTTACTGAATAAACACATTTTTCATTTATAAGTAATACCTAAAGCAGGATTAATGTTGTTATAAGATAAGATAAACCTTTATTAGTCCCACAATGGGGAAATTCCAGGATTGCAACACAGAGCAATAATTAAGAAGATACGGAAAATATAAATAAGAGCAATGGATATACATACATACACATAAATATATAAATATATATACAAAGTGCAGAGCATTGTAGCAAGATGGAATAAACAGCATAACCATATTATAATGACCAGTACAGGTTTCCTTTAATAAAGTAGAATGACACAGGGAATAAGTACTGAACACATGAAGAAAAAGCAGTGCAATAAGGCATAGAAAGTCAAGAAACCAGCTGAAATCCATCAGAATTTGGGAAGCTATTGCATCCCCCATCAATGCAATTTAATTTTGGCTACTTAAGTCCTGACTGATAGTCTTTGAAAAGGTCTGAATATCAGATTGTCACACTACAAAGAACTCATGATGGGTAGAAGCAAAGAACTTTCTCTAGCTCTTCACAACCTTACTCAAAAAGCCAACGCTGGATCCAGGAGTTTTAGCTAACTATAGACCAATCTCTAATCTGCCTTTCATTTCAAAAATCTTAGAAAGAGTTGTTGCTATGCAATTATTTGACCACTTGCAGGGAAATGGTTTATTTGAAGAGCTTCAATCTGGGTTTAGAATCCATCATAGTACTGAAACAGCCTTAGTGAAGGTCACTAATGACCTCCTCATCGCATCTGATAATGGACTTGTTTCTGTACTTGTCCTTTTAGACCTTAGTGCAGCTTTTGATACTATCGATCATAATATTCTACTTGATAGATTAGAACACTATGTTGGACTTTATGGAACTTTGTTGCAGTGGTTTAGATCTTATTTATCTGATAGGTTCCAATTTGTTCATGTCAATAATGTGTTTTCTTTCAACTCAAAGCTCAGTCATGGAGTTCCACAGGGATCTGTGCTAGGCCCTACTCTTTTTAGTTTATATATGCTTCCGTTAGGTGACATTATTAGAAAGCACTGTATACATTTTCATTGTTATGCAGATGACACACAGTTATACCTGTCAATGAAGCCAGATGATAGTAATCAATTAGCCAAGTTAGAAGCCTGTCTTAAAATCAAAGCTTGGATGACTTGTAATTTCCTGCTATTAAAGTCAGATAAGACTGAAGTCATTCTTGTTGGTCCAATAAACCTTTGAAATACCTTTCCAAATCAAACTTTTAGTTTGGATGTGGTTACTCTTTCTCTTGTTAGCTCTGTGAGGAACCTTGAAGTTATTTTTGATCAAGATCTGTTTTTCAATTCACATATTAAATTCGTTTCTAAGACTGCCTTCTATCATTTGCGTAATATTGCCAAGATTAGGAGCATCTTGTCTCAGAGTGATGCTGAGAAACTGATCCATGCTTTTGTTAGCTCTAGATTAGATTATTGTAACTCTTTATTATCAGGTTGTCCTAAAACATCTTTAAAAAGTCTTCAGTTGATCCAAAATGCTACAGCAAGAGTTTTAGCAGGTACTAGAAATTCAATTCAATTCAACTTTATTTATATAGCGCCATTTCACAACAACAGTCATCTCATAGCACTATCAACTGAAGGGGGAACCCCCACAGTTGCAGAAAGACCCCAGCAATCAGGCGATCCCCTGTGAGCAAGCACTTGGCGACGGTGGAGAGGAAAAACTCCCTTTTAACAGGAAGAAACCTCCAGCAGAACCAGGCTCAGGGAGGGGCAGTCATCTGCTGCGACTGGCTGGGGGGTGAGGGGATAGAGAAGAAGAAAAGAACAGACATGTAGAGAGCAAACAGCACGATAGAGACTCAATCTATGGGAGAAAACAAACAAATGTTAATGACCAGCAAAAAAAATATTTCATTGAGAGTGAGAAAAGGAGTGAGGCCCAGTGCATTACTGAAGGTCCCCCGGCTGACTAAACCTATTAGCAGCATAACTAAGGGAGGGTTCAGAAACACATGATCCCTCCCTAATTGTAGGCTATATCAAAAAGGTAGGTTTTAGCCCTATTCTTAAAAACAGAGATCGAGTCTGACTCCCGAATCCAGATTGGCAGCTGATTCCACAGGAGAGGAGCTTGATAACTGAAGGCTCTGCCTCCCATTGTACTTTTGGAGATTCTAGGTATTACAGGTAATCCTGCATTTTGGGAGCGTAGTGCTCTGTTAGGATAATACGGTAGTATCAGATCTTTTAAATAAAAAGGAGCCTGATTGTTTAGAGCTTTGTAAGTAAGAAGAAGGATTTTAAACTTAATTCTAAACTCTATGGGAAGCCAATGAAGGGAGGCCAGAACCGGAGAGATATGATCTCTCTTTCTAGTAGCTGTTAAAACTCTTGCTGCAGCATTTTGGATCAGCTGAAGACTTTTTAAAGATGTTTTAGGACAGCCTGATAATAAAGAATTACAATAATCTAATCTCGAGCTAACAAAAGCGTGGATCAGTTTCTCAGCATCACTCTGAGACAAGATGCTCCTAATCTTGGCAATATTACGCAAATGATAGAAGGCAGTCTTAGAAACAAATTTAATATGTGAATTGAAGGACAAATCCTGATCAAAAATAACTCCAAGGTTCCTCACAGAGCTATTAAGAGAAAGAGTAACCGCATCCAAACTGAAAGTTTGATTTGGAAAGGAATTTCTAAGGTTTTTTTGGACCAACAAGAATGACTTCAGTCTTATCTGAATTTAATAGCAGGAAATTACAAGTCATCCAAGCTTTGATTTCCTTAAGACAGGCTTCTAACTTGGCTAAATGATTACTATCATCTGGCTTCATTGACAGGTATAATTGTGTGTCATCTGCATAACAATGAAAATGTATACAGTGCTTTCTAATAATGTTGCCTAACGGAAGCATATATAAACTAAAAAGAGTAGGGCCTAGCACAGATCCCTGTGGAACTCCATGACTAAGCTTTGAGTTAAAAGAAAACTCATTATTTACATGAACAAACTGGAACCTATCAGATAAATAAGATCTAAACCACTGCAACGAAGTTCCATTAAGTCCAACATAGTGTTCTAATCTATCAAGTAGAATATTATGATCGATAGTATCAAAAGCTGCACTAAGGTCTAAAAGGACAAGTACAGAAACTAGTCCATTATCAGATACAATGAGGAGGTCGTTAGTGACCTTCGCTAAGGCTGTTTCAGTACTATGATGGATTCTAAACCCAGATTGAAACTCTTCAAGTAAACCATTTCCCTGCAGGTGGTCAAATAATTGTGAAGCAACAACTCTTTCTAAGATTTTTGAAATGAAAGGGAGATTAGAGATTGGTCTATAGTTAGCTAAAGCTCCTGGATCTAGCGTTGGCTTTTTGAGTAAGGGTTTAATTACAGCCGTTTTAAAAGCCTGCGGTACATGGCCTAAAGTTAATGAAGAATTGATTATATGAAGAATAAAGCTACCAATAAGTGGGAAGACTTCTTTAAATAACCTGGTAGGAATAGGGTCTAAAAGACAAGTTGAAGGTTTGGATGAGGAAACTATTTTGTCTAACTCACAAAGGTCGATTGGAGTAAACTCATCAAGACAGACATCAATAGAAGGAGTTGTAGTAGTTACAGTATTTAAGTTAACTGTGGGAAGAATCTGATTGATTTTATCTCTGATGGATGAAATTTTATTATTGAAAAAGTTCATAAAGTCCTGACTAGTAAGCTCTAAGGGAATGCTAGGATTGACAGAGTCCTGACTCTTTGTCAACCTGGCTACAGTACTGAAAAGAAACCTGGGATTATTCTTGTTCTCTTCTATTAATGCAGAGTAATAACTCGTTCTAGCTTTTCTAGGAGATTTTTTATAAATTAAAAGATGATTTCTCCAAGCTAAATGGATTTCATCTAAATTAGTGGAGCGCCATTTTCTTTCTAATTGACGAGTCTTCTGTTTTAAGCTACGAGTTTCTGTGTTGAACCAAGGAGTTAAAAATCTCTGATTAGACTTTTTCTTTTTTAAGGGGGCCACCAAGTCTAGAGTCTGATGCAGAGAAGCTGAAACACTAATCCACCATGTTATCAATTACAGAAGGAGCAAGCTGTCTATAGCTTATTTCCGTTATGTTGACACATGGCATAGAGGAAACAATCTGCATAAATTTGGCAACAGCATCATCTGAGAGGCATCTACTGTAATAATATTTTTCTTTAGGAGCCAAATAGTCAGAAATAGTAAAATCAAAGGTTAACAGACAATGGTCTGACAGTACAGGGTTATGAGGAGACACTACAAGATTTTCTATTTCTATGCCATATGTCAGAACAAGGTCCAATGTATGGTGGAGGTAATGAGTAGAATTTCCTACTTTCTGAGAAAACCCAGTCGAGTCTAATATTGAATTAAATGCCACATTAAGGCAGTCACTATCTACATCCACATGTATATTAAAGTCTCCTACTATAATTATTCTATCAGATTTCAGCACTAAATCAGCTAAGAAATCAGCAAATTCGGATAAAAATTCTGAGTAGGTTGATGGGGGACGATAAACTATGGCAAATAAAATTGGGTTTAACCTAAAATTGCTAAAGTGCCCAATACTGAGGACCAGGCCCTCAAAGGAATTACAACATGTTTTTTGCTTTACATTAACTAGTAATTTGGAATGGTAAATTGTTGCTACTCTTCCTCCACGACCAGAACTTCTGGGATTTTGACAGTTTAAATAACCAGAGGGAGTTGATTCATTTAAACCAACATAATCCTCTTGCCCTAACCAAGTCTCTGTAAGGGATATTAAATCAATCTGATGACCAATTAACAGATCATGGACTAACAGAGACTTGGGAGTTAGAGACCTAATATTTAATAAACCACATTTAATTTTTAAATTATGAGGAGGAACAGAGGCCAAATCATTCAATTCAGAGGCTTTATGTTTAATTTGAGTTTTACCAATATTTTGCTTTATCACTTTGGGATGCTTATACATTATATTTTTATTTACTTTGGAGGGAGCAGACAACGATTCTCTGATGGGGAAGACAGGGGCTAAGTTGAGGGGTGGCGGATGAAGAGGAGCTGCAGAGAGGCGTGTAAGACTGCGACTCTGCTTCCTGGTCCCAACTCTGAGTAGTCAGGGTTTTGGAAATTTGTATAAAAAAGATGCCAGATTGTTAGATAAATGAGAAGCACCATCCAAAGTGGGATGAATGCTGTCTCGTCTCATAAGACCAGGTTTTCCCCAAAAAGAGCTCCAATTGTCAATGTAGCCCACATCATTGTTAGGACACCACACAGACAGCCAGCGGTTCAAGGATGACGAGCGGCTAAACATGTCATCACTGGTCAGATTGGGGAGGGGCCCAGAGAATACTACAGTGGCAGACATCGTTTTTGCAAAGTCACACACCGATTCTATATTAAGTTTCGTGACATCCGACTGCCGGAGACGGATGTCATTAATGCCAGCGTGAATAACAATTGTGGAATATTTACAGTTACTTTTAGCCAGCATTTTCAGATTTGACTCGATGTCGCCTGCTCTGGCCCCAGGAATGCATTTGACTATGGCCGCTGGAGTCTCTAGGTTCACGTTTCTGACTACAGAGTCGCCAAAGATCAGAGTTTTTTCCTCAGCGGGTGTGTCGCTGAGCGGGGAAAAACGATTAGAAACGTGAACAGGTTGGTGGTGTACCGGGGCTTTGCGACTAGGCTTCCTTCTCACCGTCACCCACCCAGTCTCCTCGCTGCTGAGGATCGCCGGGGGACCGCTAAAGGGGTTAGCTAAGCTAGCTAGCGCCGCTGCAGCTAATGGGCGTCCGTCAAGGCTAACTGGCGCAGACGGTGTTTCAATGCAGCGGAGCCGGGATTCCAAATCAGACAACCTCGCCTCGAGCGCCTCAAAAAGACAACATTTATTACATTTACCGTTATCACTAAAAGAGGCAGAGGTGTAGCTAAACATCTGACAGAGAGAGCACACCAGAGGAGGAGAGGAAAGAGAGCTAGTAGCCATAGCTAGTGGCTGGAGAGCAAACCACACAGGTAGACAGCAAAACAGGAAGTGACGATACCACAAGGAACCCAGATCCCACAAGGAACCCAGAGAGATCATATCTCTCCGCTTCTGGCCTCCCTTCATTGGCTTCCCATAGAGTTTAGAATTAAGTTTAAAATCCTTCTTCTCACTTTCAAAGCTCTAAACAATCAGGCCCCTTTTTATTTAAAAGATCTGATACTACCCTATTATCCTAACAGAGCACTACGCTTCCAAAATGCAGGATTACTTGTAATACCTAGAATCTCCAAAAGTACAATGGGAGGCAGAGCCTTCAGCTATCAAGCTCCTCTCCTGTGGAACCAGCTGCCAATCTGGATTTGGGAGTCAGACTCGATCTCTGTTTTTAAGAATAGGGCTAAAACCTACCTTTTTGATATAGCCTGTAGGGAGCTTGAAATGAAGAAGCGATGTGATTTTATAAATCAAGTTTTATTATCAGCTTCCAGTCCCTAACATGTCTCATCTCGATGCAGAAGCAGAATGAAGAGGTCGAGCGCAGTCAGACCTTCATACTTATACCCACACTCAACAAAAGACATTGCATATCAAAGCTGACATCCTGCATTAGCGTAATCCCTCTCCATTTTCCTCTCTCTCCTCCACCTGACCCTGGGTGGTCAGGGAGTTCGATCAGGTCTCCACCGCTGCGACTCCGTCTGCTCCTTGATCTTCGCCGGTGGTCGAGACCTCTTGTCCTGCTCTGAGACGTGAGGTCATTCTACATATGCAATCTCTAAACATTCCACTTATGTCTATACATATGTAGGTATGGATATATGAATAATATAAGCCACAGCCCCCCCCCCAAACGTCTAAGAAAAGGACAATCAAATTAAGTTTACAGCTTAAGATAACATCCATGACATATTATACTGTTATACATCTCAAGAGGAAAAAGGAAAAATATCTTCAGCAGTCATGTTAACCTTCAAGTTATGCAGCATGATCCTGTTACAAATTCAGTGGTAACAACAACAGTATAATTAATGTCACAAGTCAGCCTTAAAACTGCAACGGCACAATCCGACAACATAGTTAACAACTCTGTCAATTTTCCATCAGTCTATGTGTCGTCTGGGTTTTAATCTTCTCCCGAATCTGCTGTAGGCCCGCTTTGGCGTCCTGGCGGGACCGTCCTGTAAGGGATCTGCAGCTTGGGGAGGAGAGTGGTTATTTGTTCCCTGCAGGGGGGCTGAGTCTTTTCTCTTGGGGGGGTCTACCCCGCCGAGGTGCTCTCACCACCCGTGCAGGCTCGTCACTCAACAAGAAAGCAGGTTTAAGTCTGTCAATGCTGACTGTTTCTTTTCTGTCCCCTAAATCAAGCACAAAATGCTTATCACCAGGTTCCAGCACTCTGTATGGTCCGTCGTATGGAGGGCGGAGGGTTGGTTTTAAAGCTTCGTGCCTAACAAAAACAAACTCGGCGTTTTTCAAAGCTTGGGGGACAAAAACCCGTGGAAAAGAGTGATGTACGGGTCCGGGGAGCGTGTCTGGTCCTGTGCTGCTTAGGGGCCTCAAGGCTGGTAGGTGCCCGGGCTCTGGATGTTCTGGTAAGAACTCACCTGGGAGCCTGAGAGGTTGTGCAAAAACTAATTCTGCTGGGGAGGCGTCTAGATCCTCCTTAGGCGCAGAACGCAACCCTAATAAAACCCAGGGAAGTTTATTCACCCAATCTGTATCCGTTAGTGAGGCCCTGAGGGCGGCCTTTAAAGACCTATGAAAACGCTCACATAACCCATTAGCCTGAGGGTGATACGCGGTGGTGCGATGAATTGTCGCCCCTAAGCTGCTGGCCATGGCTGACCACAGCTCTGAGACAAATTGAGGCCCCCTATCGGACGTGATGTCCGATGGGACGCCGAAACGCGCCACCCAGTTTGTTAAAAAAATGCGAGCGACTTCCACGGCTGTGGTTGACGCCAGCGGGACCGCCTCCGGCCAGGGCGTGGTACAGTCTACCATTGTTAACAGGTGTGTGAACCCTTGCGACGACGGTAGTGGGCCCACGAGGTCGACGTGTACGTGGTCAAACCTCCTGGCTGGAATTCGGAAAGGTTCTAGAGGAGCTTTTGTGTGTTTGTGTATTTTGGCGCGTTGGCAAGACATGCAAGTCCTTGCCCATTCCTTTACATTTTTACGCAGGCCCGGCCAAACAAACTTCTCCGCGACCGTTTTAACCAAGGCGCGCACCCCTGGGTGCGCGAGGGAGTGAACCAAGTCAAAAATGCGGCGGCGCCATGCGGCTGGAACCACCGGGCGAGGCCGGCCGGTTGACACGTCGCAGATTAGGGGGGGAACACCGTCACGCAAACCCCTTTCCTCCAGTCTTAACCCTGTTGGTCCAGACTGGAGCGCGCGCATGTCCGCGTCACTGCTTTGTTCCGCTGCCATGGCCGCGTAATCTATCCCTACGTGGATTGGGGCCGCGTACGCGTACGCGTTGGCCATGAGTTCTGCAGCTGCGGTAGTATAATCTGTTTCCTCGCGCTCTGACGATGTCACAGCACGGGAGAGGCAGTCTGCTACCACATTAAGCTTGCCTGCCACATGTCGAATATCTGTGGTGAACTCTGAAATTGCAGCTAGTTGTCTTTGTTGCCTGCCTGACCATGGTTCTGAAATTTTAGCCATCGCAAAAGTGAGTGGTTTGTGGTCTACAAAAGCCGTGAAACGCCGCCCTTCCAGCCAGAACTGGAAGTGGCGGATGGATAAATGAAGCGCTAGCAGCTCCCTGTCAAAAGTGCTGTATTTGCGCTCGGTTTGGTTTAAAGATTTACTAAAAAATGCTAACGGTTGCCAGGTTCCGCCAACATGCTGTTCTACGACTGCCCCTATGGCCAGGTCTGAAGCGTCTGTGGTTAACGCTGTGCGGGCCGAGGGATCGGGGTGAACTAACAATGTGGCATTCGCTAGTGCACTTTTTACTTCCGCGAAGGCGCATTCCCGCTCCGGGGTCCATTCGACCGCGTTGGAGGACTTTTGTTTTCTGAGCGTGGCATATAGGGGCTGCATGAGTTGAGCTGCGCGGGGGAGGAAACGGTTGTAAAAATTCACCATTCCTAAAAATTCTTGTAGTGATCTGACCGTTTGTGGTCGTGGGAAATTAGCTACCGCACGCACTTTGTCCGGCAATGGAACTGCCCCCTCTGGTGAAACTCTGTGTCCCAAAAAATCAATTTGTGACACGCCGAATCGGCATTTGGCTGGGTTGATTATTAACCCGTGCTCTTCTAGTCTCTGAAAAACTGTAGTGAGGTGTTGTTCGTGTTCTTCCTCTGACGAGCTGGCTACCAGAATATCGTCGAGGTAGACGAACACGAAGGGGAGGTCGCATAACACCGAGTCCATCATATGCTGAAAAGTTTGAGCAGCGCCTTTGAGGCCAAACGGCATTTGCAAAAATTCAAAAAGACCAAAAGGGGTTATTACAGCCATTTTGGGAACGTCCTACGGTCGAACCGGAACTTGGTGGTAGCTGCGGACCAGGTCTATTTTAGAGAAAATGTGCGCACACGCCAGATGTAGTGAAAAATCTTGGATGTGAGGGATTGGGTAGCGGTCATGCGCTGTCGCATTGTTTAATCTGCGGTAATCACCGCAAGGTCTCCAAGAACCGTCGGTTTTCGGGACCATATGTAGTGGTGATGCCCAAGGGCTTTTCGAGCGCCGAATAATGCCCAATTTTTCTAGGCTGGCAAACTCGTTGCGTGCTATGGCAAGCTTGGTCGCGTCTAAGCGCCGAGCTTTGGCAAAAACAGGTAGGCCCGTTGTGGGGATGAAGTGTTCAACCCCGTGTTTCGCTACTGTCGCTGAAAATTTGGGAACTGTGAGTGCTGGAAATTGGGTGAGGAGTTGGTCAAACTTACCTCCTGCTGTGGTGACGCTGGCCTGCACCGGTGGTGGAGAGACTCGAGCTGAGCAGGGGATAGAAGAAAATGATAGTGCATTAACCAAGCGTCTATTTGCAAGATCAACTAACAACCCATGTGCACACAAGAAATCTGCGCCCAACAAGTTAAAACTCACCGCCGCTATAATAAATGTCCACCTATAGTTGCGGCCGTGAATGGACAGAGGAAGGTTTTTTTCACCAAAGGTGTCGATGATCGAGCCGTTAGCTGCCATCGCTCCGTTTCCACGGGGTCCCATTGCTCGGTCTGCGTTGGACGGGGTGATGAAGCTCACCTGAGCTCCAGTGTCGATGAGGAACTGTCTCCCAGAGCGTCCGTCAGTCACGTAGAGCAGCTTGTTTGTCTCGCTGAGAGCCGTAGCTGCTAACGGTTCCCGGCTTTGTTGTTTCCCGAGCTCTTGAAATTGCAGGGGGGCACGCATTTGTACGCCCTCTCGGCGAAACGTTGATGATAATAGCAGAGGTCGTTCCGCTTGCTGCGCCTTGGTCGCGTTGCTGCCATGGTGGGCGGGCTCAGCTCTGTTGTCTGCGGATCTCCGCTGCTCTGGGCTTCCGCACCGAGATCTGCAGATGCTGCTGTGGCCATCTGTTCGCCACAGGAGTTGATGAGTCGCTACGCTTCTCGGGCCAGCGCGCGGAAGTCCCGCTGGATGCTGCACCGCATGTTGGCCAGGGTCCCTCTCATGTGCGACGGCAGAGTGCTGAGGAAGATATGTTGGAAGAGGAAGTTGTCATTGTCTGCCTCCCTCAGCTGCAGCATGTCCTCCATGTGGGCCATCGGTCTGTGTCCTCTGTGGCCGTAAATCGCCAGAATCCTCCCTGCTCTTTCCTCGGCCGAGGGGACGAAGCTCTCGATGAGGGTCGCCTTCAGTTCTTTGTACTTGTCGTGGGCGGGCGGTTGTTGTATCACGCTCCGCGCGCATCTTGATGTGGCGGCATCGAGTCTGGCGACGATGTGGTAGAATTTTGTTTCATCCGCCGTTATTCCCGCCAGTGCAAACTGAGCCTCAGCTTGCTGAAACCACGAGCTCGGGTCGTTTTGCCAGAACTCTGGGAATTTGACGGTGACGCTGCTTGTCTGGGCCGTCTCTGATGTGTCTGCTGGGCGAGAATGCCTTTCTTCCATTCTCGCGGCGGGGCTGGGGACGGTGCTCAGTTGAGCCCTCTCTGATGATTCTGCTGTGGGGGAACGTCTTCCATCCGTTCCCCTGTCTGCGTTGGCGACGGCGTTTGCCTGGGTCGCCTCTGATGAGCTTGTAGCGGGAGAACGTCTTTGGTCCATCCTCACGTCTGGTCACCAATGTAGGGAGCTTGAAATGAAGAAGCGATGTGATTTTATAAATCAAGTTTTATTATCAGCTTCCAGTCCCTAACATGTCTCATCTCGATGCAGAAGCAGAATGAAGAGGTCGAGCGCAGTCGGACCTTCATACTTATACCCACACTCAACAAAAGACATTGCATATCAAAGCTGACATCCTGCATTAGCGTAATCCCTCTCCATTGTCCTCTCTCTCCTCCACCTGACCCTGGGTGGTCAGGGAGTTCGATCAGGTCTCCACCGCTGCGACTCCGTCTGCTCCTTGATCTTCGCCGGTGGTCGAGACCTCTTGTCCTGCTCTGAGACGTGAGGTTATTCTACATATGCAATCTCTAAACATTCCACTTATGTCTATACATATGTAGGTATGGATATATGAATAATATAAGCCACAGCCCCCCCAAACGTCTCTGAACCCTCCCTTAGTTATGCTGCTGATAGGTTTAGACAGCCGGGGGACCTCCAATAATTGCACTGGGCTTCACTCCTTTCTTCACTCTCAATGAAATATGTTTTTTGCTGGTCATTAACATCTGTTTGTTCTCTCCCTCAGATTGAGTCCCCATTGTGCTGTTTGCTCTCTACATGTCTATTCTTTTCTTCTTCTCTATCCCCTCACCCCCCAGCCAGTCGCAGCAGATGACTGCCCCTCCTTGAGCCTGGTCCTGCTGGAGGTTCCTTCCTGTTAAAAGGGAGTTTTTCCTGTCCACTGTCGCCAAGCGCTTGCTCACAGGGATCACCTGATTGCTGGGGTCTTTCTGCAATTGTGGGGGTTTCCCCTACAGTTTAAAGTGCTATGAGATGACTGTTGTTGTGAAATGGTGCTATATAAATAAAGTTGAATTGAATTGAACCTTGTTGCAAAACATAATAATGGCATTGGTTACAGGTGCATTTCTAAACTGCTGAATGTTCCAGTGAGCACTGTTACAGCCATCATTCGGAAGAACATCACTTTACCATAAACCGGCCATGACCAGGAGCACTTCGCAAGATTCCTGACAGAGGAGTCAAAAGAATTATTAGAAGAGTTATCCAAGACCTGGAGTTAACAGGTACTGCTGTTTCAAAGAAAACAATAAGTAATGCACTCAACTGACATGGGCTCTATGCCCGCTCACCTCGCAAGACTCCATTGCTGAAGAAAAATCCTGTTGAAGCTCATTTTAAGTTTGCTGCACATCATTTGAGCAAGCCAGTAAAATACTGGGAGAATATAGTCTGGTCAGATGAGACAAAATTGAACTTTTTGGATCCCACAACTCACAGCATGTTTGGAAGAGAAATGGCACTGCACGTCAGCCCAAAAACACCAAACCAACATTGAAGTTTGGAGGTCGGAGCATCATGGTGTGGGGGTGTTTTTCAGCACATGGTACAAGCAGACTTTATATAATTGAAGGAATGATGAATTGACAAATGTACAGAGACATTCTTGATAAAAACCTGTTGCCATCTGCCAAGATGCTGAAGATGAAATGAAGGTGGACATTTCAGCAAGACAGTGATCCCAAACAGACAGCCAAGGCAACTCTCAACTGGCTCCAGAGAAGGAAAATAAAGCTGCTAGAAAGGCCCAGTCAGTCACCTGACCTGAACCCAACTGAAAATTATGGAACAAACTGAAGATCAGGGTTCACAGAAGACACCCATGGAAACTTGTAGCAACCAATAATGTGATATCTGCTAATAACATAATACCTACCAATAACGTAATAATTTTGGCCATTTTAAATGTAATAAAGCCAATAACGTAATAAGTTGCCAATAATATAATAAAACGTTTGAGCCAATAACGTAATAACATTTTGCCAACAATGTAATGTTATGGGGCTTCCGGTGCAGCTTCCGGTGCAGCTGTGATGCCTGAAACGAGCTGAGAATTTAAGTAAAACCGTTAAAAATAAGGACTTTTGTTGGCCACCAACAAATGTGGGGAATTTTCGTACGATAACAGCGCTGACCCAGTGAAGGTTCTGGCGGCTCTGGCCCCGTTTCTGCTTTCTAAAGACTGCTCTTCGTCTCCGCTGCTATCCCAGATAAACAGCTGCAGTGAGAAGGTAACCACTAAGATGGGCGAATGGACATTTGCGTGAGATGAAGTAGATACTGGTGTCGTCTACCGTTATTCCCCGGAGGGCGAACTGAGCCGCAGTGAGGTGGAACCAAGAGCGCGTGTATATTAACACACACAAGAGCGTAATTATAGACTCTATCACGCTAACGCTAAGCTAACGCTAACACTAAGCTAACGTTAGCCCCGCCAATCTAATGGTCAGCCTCGCTGAACGTTACTCCTGTTGGGCTTCAAAGCTATCTCGCTAAACTTATGTTGGTGAGCTAACTACATGTCAGCATCTTGTTAGATAACTGTCAGAAATGTCTTCTGGACTAAATGGACTAACGCCAGATATGGCTGGTGACAACCATGGTGACGACCCTCCCCTGCATGGGCCAACTACAGCATTCCCACGTCAGATGTCCGTCTGTGAGTTGCTGTGCTTTATGCAGAACAAGATGGATAATGTCTCGATGGACTATCTTATGAAATGGGTTGGCGACTTCTACGATGAGAACCAGGTTGAAGGAGCAAAGAAGTTGCTGTTCGAGCAGTGTCCAGAGGGAACATCGCGGACGAAGAAGAGGATTGGCCACAACCGGAAGAGAGACAACATTCCGACATATACCACAAGCTGAATGAGGTTGGTCAGCAGGCGCCACAATACGTTGCCCAGAACCTCAGGAATTTGCCACCAGCTTCGTTGGAGTCATTTGACCTTGCCAGGCTGTCTAATGATGTGTGCCGTGTGATGACCCTTGGAGAGAGCATTGCTACTGTGTTCAACACGATATCTGCCATCCAGGACGACGTGGCGGCAATAAAGTCCAAACTCGGCGACCCACACCCTCCAGCTGACGTCCTGGTCGAGGAAAGTGAGGATGAGGCTGGCAGTACTCAGAGTGTTGTCAACATCACCAGCGATAAGGAGATCGTGGTAGCAGCTGTCGACCACGCCTCGGTCTCCAGTGCAGCCCGTGGTCCTCCACCTACTGCCACGGCCGACGGTGAGAATGCGGACATGGCCACCAACTCTACAGAGGCCTGTACTGATGACGCTGTCAACAGCAGCCCTTCTGGGGTTACCAAAGTTGCCAAAGTTGCTGTAATTGCCGAAGAACGCGAGTTCGAATTTGAGGAAGTTGAGAGTCGCCATTCCAAGAAGAAGAAGAGGTCCTACGCCAATGCGCTCCAATCGTCTGACAACCAATCGACTGCCAAGCAGACCACGGACCACCTACAGGTTGTCAACAAGACACGCCCCCACTCACAATTACGCGTTGTACCGAAGTCTGGTAGGAGGTCTGGCGGACATCAGGGTCAAGGTCAAGGTCATAAGAAGCACAAAGTCTTCATCAGTCGA
Organism: Pholidichthys leucotaenia; assembly: GCA_020510985.1. Classification (NCBI taxonomy): domain Eukaryota; kingdom Metazoa; phylum Chordata; class Actinopteri; order Cichliformes; family Pholidichthyidae; genus Pholidichthys; species Pholidichthys leucotaenia. The sequence goes on along the minus strand of CM035841.1, from coordinate 38,085,864 downwards.
CTCGACCCCACCACCAGACCCCATCATGTGCGCTCCTATATCAAAACTCATGTTAAATTAAATGACAATCTCAAGATTGAGCAACTAGAAACCAAGTATGATGGTTATGCCTCTTTTAAGATTACATGCCCTGCCAGTTGCAGCAAGAAGTTGCTTGAAAAAAATGTGTGGCCATCTGGTTTATACCTTCGACAGCTTTTTGAGAGGAAATGATCTACATGTGATTGTCATTATCGTGTCTGTCATTATATTCATTCAGTAGTAGGACCAACCTTAGAATATGTTCATTCAACTGCCAGAATGTAAAAACCTCATCTAATGAGATCTCCAGTTTATGTGATAACCATGACATTGTGTTGTTGCAGGAACACTGGCTGTTCGAACACGAATTGTCTATTCTGAGCAGATTACATGGTGACTTTATAGGACAAGGTGTTTCTTTTATGGATACGGAAGAACGTGTTATCTTAGGTCACCCCTATGGCGGCGTTGGTATCCTATGGTGGAAGTCACCTGCGAACAGTTGTGTTGTGAAAACTTACGAGTGCGTAAGAGTTACAGGTATTGAAGTCAACCTGGGTGACTTTCACTGTCTTATATTGTGTGTATATTTCCCCTGTGACAGTGTTGAAAACTTGGATGAATACTTGCACTGCCTGAGTCTTGTTAAACGTATCACTGAGGATTTTCCAACTCCATATGTGTATACAGTTGGTGACTTCAACGCTAATACAGCACGTTCAAGTTATTTTGGAAATGAACTGGTGTCTTTTTGTGAGAGTTACTCTTTACACATCTCGGACAGGATTATCTTACCAGGTGATACCTTTACTCATGTTAGCATGGCTCATGGCTCTACATCATGGCTTGATCACTGTGTGACTACATCCTCAGGCCATGATAACGTGTCCAATATCAAAGTTATGTATGATTATGTGAGTTCCCATCATGTACCTTTATCTATGGATATTGAGGTATCTAGTGCTGTAAGTGGCCCCCGGGGAGCTCCCTCAGCCACAACGGGCAGTAGGACATACAAATGGCGTGATGCCACAGCGTCAGACCTGTCCAGATATAAGAAACTTACTCGTAGGAAACTCTGTAACATCCGTGCTCCTAGGGACGCCATCAGGTGTCACGACCGTAATTGTGCGGCACACAGGGATGATATCGACAGGTTTTACAGTGATATTGTTGATGCTTTAAATTATTGTGTGAGTGAATGCATTCCTAGTCCCAGTGTGGCCACCCAATATAACGTCCCAGGCTGGAATGATGTTGTTAGCGAGGCTCACACAGCTGCTCGGGATGCTTTTTTGTGGTGGAGGAGTAATAGCAAACCACGTTCTGGTCAATATTTGATAACATGAAAAGTTGTAGGGCTAGGTTCAAATATGCTCTACGAGCATGTAGGCGCAATGAAGAAAGTATCAAATGTGACCAGTTAGCTAGTCACATGAGTGAACCGAACATGGTAGAATTCTGGAAACAAATGAAGGCTATGAGCTCCCACCGGTCTGTTAGATCAAACACTATTGATGGTGTGACTGGTGATGTTAATATTGCTGAAAAGTGGAAATGTCAATATGAAGCTATTTTCAACTCAGTCAAGAATGTTGCAATGAAGGATTCTGTTATGCACGATATTTGCCTGTGTAACGACATGTTTGATGCCTCCGATATTTCTGCTGTTACTCCTGTTGAAGTTGCTTCACTGATCAAAGTTCTCAAGAAAGGCAAATCAGCTGGCCCTGACTGTCTCACCAGTGAATGCCTCATCAATGCTGATTTCAATTTGTGTATTCTGTTGTCATTGTGTTTTAACTGTATGTTTGTTCATGGTTACATGCCAGATATGTTGATGGACTCTGTTATTATTCCCTTGGTGAAAAACAAGTGTGCCAGTCTGTCTGATATGAACAACTACAGACCTATAGCTACTGCAAATGTTATATCTAAATTGTTAGAGGGTTTAATCCTGAACAGAATTGAGGATTATCTGTGGACAAACTACAATCAGTATGGTTTCAAGTCAGCTCTTTCAACTGACAAGGCTGTTTACCTACTCCATGAATTTGTTGACTACTTCAGAAGCCAATCCACTAGTGTCTATGCTACGTTCCTAGACGCTAGCAAAGCTTTTGACAGGATTAACCACTGGTGTTTGTTTAGAAAACTGATCGATCGAGGTATTTCTATTTACATTGTTAGCATCCTGTTATACTGGTACAGAAGGCAGTCTATGGTTGTTAGGTGGGGCAATGTCACCTCATCCAAATTTCATGTGACCAACGGTGTTAAACAAGGTGGTATACTGTCACCCTTGTTGTTTAATGTCTATGTTGATGATCTCAGTGTACTGTTGAACAATACTAATGTGGGCGGCTCCTTTAACGGTGCACTGTTAAATCACATTTTCTATGCTGATGATCTCTGTTTGTTAAGTTTGTCTACTGCAGCGATGCAACATCTCCTTTCGGTATGTGAAAAATTTGGTGAAAAAAATTACATCTTGTTCAACTGTACTAAATCTATGTGTATGGCTTTCAAACCAAAGGGTGTCAATACGTTGAATCCTGTTATGCCACTTTGTGGTAATAGCTCGGACTTTGTTGAAAAAGTCAAATACCTAGGTGTGTGGATTGAATCTGATAAGACCAATGTTGATTGTAACAGGCAACTCAGGAAACTCTATGCTCAAACAAATTTACTGTTGCGAAATTTCCATAGATGTTCTCCTGATGTCAAATGTATGTTGTTCAAGACCTTCTGTATCTCAATGTACTGCTCGCCTTTATGGTTTAATAGCAATGTTGCTGTTAGGAACAAAATCCGCATTGCATATAATAACTCCCTAAAAAGGTTGTTAGATATACCACGAAGGTCGAGTGCAAGCAAGATGTTTGTGTCCGTGAACATTCCGTCTTTTGGCGAGTTGATACGAAAGAATGTTTACAGTTTTATGAGAAGGTTGCTGGCATGTAACAATCATCTTATATCAGCAATTGTCAACTCGTCACTCACACTTCATTCCAGCATTTGGAAGTGGTGGCGTTCCATTTTATACTGAGTCCAATATTGTATGTTATTGTTGTTACAAGAGCGCCGAGTGTCTGCTGATCTGCATATACTTTTATTTATTTATTTATTTATTTATTTATTTATTTATTTTCTACTCATTTTAGTTCTGCATTTAATATGAACCTTGAGTTTGAAATAAACGTTTGAATTTGAATTTGAATTACATTATTGGCTGGTTACTACATTATTAGCCTAGCATTAAAAATGATTTGAAAATGTAATAACTGCAGCCAACAACATAAAAATATATGTATAATTTTTAAAATTACTCTTCTCTGTCATGTGTGGAGCCGGTGTTTCAGCTCCACTCATGATTTGTGGCTGTAGCTTCTGATTTGTTGCTAATTGGTTCCAGCTGGCGATTGAGCCCTGAGTTTTTGGACCTCACCAGTTACAGTCACACCCCTCCCTCTGCCAGGCACTCACCGGCTGTCAGGTATCACCACATGCACACACATGCACACTTATGCACGCACGCACGCTCGCACACACCCTCACATATGCACACACATACACACACATATTCCAATCAGTCACGCACTGGCTTGCCACACGGCTGTGTCTGCTTGCCTTTGTTAGGGATTTGTATACTTATGGGAGGCAGCGTGATCAGTCAGTGTGGCAGCTTAAGTCAATCTTGGACATCCTGGCTTGTGACTGTTGGCTTTTCCCTGGACTGAACCGTGTTGTTACCTCAGAGCCTTTCCGCTCCAACATGTTTGTAAGTCGTCCCTAATTATGCCTTCCTCTCCGCTCTTGCTCAGCCTGGAGTGCGCTTGGCATTTTCTCTACGCCAACTCAGCTTGTAGCCGGTTGTCTCATCACGACTGATTGTGGATTGTATATGGATGTTTTGTTCATTTTTTCTCTTCTGTTAATAAACATGCTACATAACTGCATGTTGGGCTCGTATTCATTCATATGTTCGCTGCAAGTTAAGCAGCGAACTTGACAGTAAACTGCCACCACAAAGAGCCCAAGCAGTGAGGAGTGTGTTGCTTTCATTTTTTGTGTGCTTTTTTCCACTTACCTGTTTGGAGCATGATGTCCTCGTTGAGCTGTTCCCACACCGGCAGAAGTGGATGGGCAGTAGGACATCCCAGTGCGGAGGAGCAGGAGGCAGCCTGGCTGATCTGGGAGTTGCTGGAGGACGCTCATTATGCCTTTGGTCCCAGAGAATGGTTGGCCTGCCTCGCCGGTGCGTTATGGATCCTGGGGGCTCATCGAGGCCTCTGGAATTACTTCCAATATGTCGAACTACTGTCCTCCGTCTACATGCTTGAACAGACTTTTCCCGACCTGAAGAGAAGGGCTTTCCAGATCAAGCCGAAGCAGAAACACTCTTCTCCCCTCGGTGGCCATCTTTCCCTCCGCTCCATCTCCTGCTCCAAGATGGCCGCCACCAGGTCGGCAGCATCGACGTCATCCAGCCCCAGTTCACCGGAGAAGGCCCATCTCCTCCTCGCCAGCAGCCCATTCCTCATCCATCGAGACAATTCTCGCGGCAGTCTTCTCTTCCAGTTCGCTTCCGCCGGCTGTCACGTCAACCTATTCTTCCTCTCCAGCTGCTGTGCAGTCCGACTCCTCGATGGCTCCTTTTGCTGCTCGGAGGCTCTCCGTATCATCTCCGGAAGTTCCTGTTTCCATGACGTCAGGGGTGGTCCCTACTCCTCCCATGATGGGGTCCAAGCTCTCCGGAGTCAGGTAGAGGGATGATTTTGATGCATTTTTTCCCTTCTGTTAATAAATATGCTACATAACTGCATGTTGGGCTCGTATTCATTCATATGTTTGCTGCAAGTTATGCATGATATTCTCTGGATAGAAAGTGACACACACAGACACACACCCTTAAATCTTGTATACAGGATGGCTTAGAGGACCAATGATAAGTTGATTGGGTTTTATTTTCTGTGGAGATGTAGAAATGTTGCATGCACACAGGGAAATATTTTCTTTTGCAGAACCTGCATTTGACCACTGAAATAGAATCTAATATAATAGGCTTTATTGTCTTTGTACTGCACAATAAAGTAAGAGAGAAGGATTTGAATAAAACAGTTACAGAATACACGATTTAACATGCGACTGAAATAAAAATAAAAATAGCCCATAGGTATATACACAGGTACGGCAGTGGCTTCACGGCTGGAACTACGTACATAAGAGCGCAACATGCAGAAAACACAATTGAATAAAATGGCCCAAAGATTATGGAAAATATACACAGGTTTGGTAGGGATTTCACGGATGGGTCAATATACATGAAAGTGCGGAGTGCAAAGACAGTTGTGTTATTATGATAATTAAAAAGGTCCTCAGTTCTGTGCATGTGAGCGTTCGGAGGGAGGGAGTGGGGTCTCTGACTGTTTGCAGTTCAGATGGCCCAGGGAAGAAACTGTTTGTCAGTCTGGAGACGTGGGACTTGGTTAATCTGAACCATCGTCCAGTGGGAAGCAGGCCAAACAGGTGGTGGGCAGGATGTGAGGGGTCTCCTGTAATGGCCTTAATCTTTCTGAGACAGGAGGAGATGTCTTCCAGGGACCACAGAGGGCTGCCAATGATTTTTTGGGGCAGTGTTGATGACCCTCTGCACAGCCTTCCTGTTTTTGGCCATGGACCCAGCGTACCACACACCCAGACAATAGGTGAGCACGCTCTCCACTGAGCAGTGATAGAAGGCCAGCAGCAGCTTCTAATCCAGGTTGTTCTTTCTCAGGACATAAAGGAAGTGCAGCTGCTGCTGGGCTTTCTTCACCAGGGCCTTGGTGTTGACAGTCCAGGAGAGGTCAGAGGAGATGTGGGTCCCCAGGAACCTGAAGGTGGGGATGGTTTCCATGTGGTCACCATTTATGAGGAGGGGGGTAGTCCTGTCTGTTCTTCCTGAAGTCCAGTATTGGGTTTTTTTGGACATTCAGTTTCAAGTTGTTTGCTTGGCACCACAGCAGCAGATTCTCTACCTATGCCCTGTATGCCTTCTCATCGTCACTGGTGATGAGCCAAACCAAGGTGGTATCATCCACATACTTCACGATGACGGTGGTTGGGTGAATTGGAATACAGTCAAAGATGTACAGGGAGTACAGTAGTGGGCTTAGCACACAGCCCTGGGGGGAGCCAGTGCTGAGAGACAGTGTGGAGGAGTGGTGGGGGCCAAGTCTGACTGTTTGTGGGTGGTTGGTGAGAAAGTTTTTTATCCAAGAGCAGGTGGTGGTGGGGGGGTGCGGGTCTGGAGGGGGTGCAGTTGATTGATCAGGATTTCTGGGATGATTGTGTTAAAAGCTGAGCTGTAGTCCACAAAGAGCATCCTCACGTAGCTCCTTTGGTTCTCCAGGTGGCTCAGTGCTCTGTGGAGTGTGGTGGCGATGGTGCCTTCCATAGACCGGTCTTCTCTGTAGGCGAACTGGTGGGGGTCAAAGGAGGGGGGAAGACAGTCCCTGATATGCTAGGACATCAGTTGCTCAAAACACTTCATGACTACAGATGTGAGTGCTATGGGTCTGTTGTCATTCAGGCTGTCAATTGTGGACTTTTTGGGGATGGGGATGATGGTGAAGGCCTTGAGGCAGGAGGGGATGGCGGTGTGTGTCAGGGAGAGGTTGAAAGCTTGGTGAGGATTCCTGCTAGCTGGGCTGCACATGCTTTGACCACCACTCCTGGGATGCCGTCAGGACCAGCAGCTCTGCTGGGGTTCACTGCTCTTAGTTGCCTCCACACCTCATGCACCTGTAGAGAGGAAGGAGGGGGGAAGGGTTGGGGGGGAGGCGTGGTCAAACCAGGCAAGGAAGCTATTAAGCTCCTCTGCCAGTGTGAAGCTGCTGTCTGATGTTGGTGGGCACTGGCCCCTGTAGTTGGTGAGGGCTTGGATGTCTCTCCACATTTGTCGGGGGTTGCTGTCTGGGAAGAAGCCCTCCACCTTCCTCCAGTAGGCATTCTTTTTTTTTTTTTTTGTAACTTTGATTTTTATTCATTTTTCATCATGCATATTACATTCAGATCACAGTCTCTATATTTAAAGAAAGGAGCTAGAGGAAGAAAAAAAAAAGAAAAAGGGGGGGGACAAATGTTGGAGCATCAAGTTTTTAGTTTCCATCTCTTAATTCTTCTGGTTTTTCCAGTGTCTTTGGCTATTCTTTCAATTTCTAGTCTCGTTGTTGCACTTTGTAGTGTGTCCATTTCCACCATTTTTTTTTTCATATTGTCCTTCTTGCATTCTTTGTCGATATGTTAGTTTTTCCATTAAACGTACACTACCGTTCAAAAGTTTGGGGTCACCCAGACAATTATTTTGTGTTTTCCATGAAAAGTCACACTTATTTACCACCATGAGTTGTAAAATGAATAGAAAATATAGTCAAGACATTGACAAGGTTAGAAATAATGATTTGTATTTGAAATAATAATTTTTTCCTATAAACTTTGCTTTCGTCAAAGACTCTTCCATTTGCAGCAATTACAGCATTGCAGACCTAACATGATTGCACAAGGGTTTTCTAATCATCCATTAGCCTTCTGACGCAATGAGCAAACACATTGTACCATTAGAACACTGGAGTGATAGTTGCTGGAAATGGGCCTCTATAGGAGTATTCACCGTGACGTCACGCGAGTATGTCACGTGATGTTAACACAGCGCTGGTGGGCAAGACGCCAAGCACGTGTCGCATGTTGAGCAGACGCTTCTGCCGATTCGGAGACGTTTTGCGGCAAAATGCCAGTCTTGTGTTGTTAAAGACTGTACCAACAGGTGGGAGAAGGGGGGGAAATTGTCCTGGAATAGGATTCCTGCAGATCCAGAGCGCAGGCGAGTGTGGCTGGCAGCATTGAACCGCAAAGACTGGGTCCCAGGGGAGGATGTCCGCGTGTGTGATTTTAATAAACTAATTCATCTGCACAACAGTTCTATGGTATAATAAATAATTATGGTCATAATTATAGTGGTACCCTCTTTATATGTCACCATCTTACTAGGGCCAAAGAATTATAACATTTAGACTGTCATCTCTCATTGAGGTGACAAATACACTGATTGTAAAAACCTAGTGCCAAATTTACAAAGTCAATCACATTATACAAGCAACTTAGTATTACTGGTAAGACAGAACCCACCGTGTACTGTAAAACCCTTTTCTTTGCCCTTTATTTCACAAATATTGCGAGGCCTGTGTAGATTAACAAAATTTAAGAAGAGTGCAAAATTCGTGCTCTGCTAGAGAACAGTGAAAATGTAAGGTGCTCATTTACACGTACATACAGATTATAAAACAGAAGTTGCAGCAAAATTTAACAGTTTAACAGTATAGACCAAGCACTAGAAATACAGGATCAGTCATATAAGATGGGGACCACTGTGACTGTATAGAGTAAATGTAATCATTAATCTAGAGAACAACAATACATGCATTTTGAATGCTAAACATTAGTGGTGGCCATTTTGCAAAAAGGTCCATCCTGAGTCGAGATCCATCCAATCACATAACAATAAATTTAGTATTCTGAGGTCATGAACATAGTGCACTGTAATTATTTTTTTTGCTGCATGTATTGGCAACAGTTGATCACGGAAACCTGCTATGATTAGGAATTAAAGTACATGCACATCATAAATAACTGGCATTAAGTATCCAAGATAAATTTACTATCCAGCAAAATAGCATTAAAAGTGTGTTGCAAAGTCTTGGTGTCCAGGTTTACTTCAAAAATCCACAGCAGAGTCAATTGTCTGGGGCATGCTGCCACAGTAGCCTATCCAGCAAGAACTAGACTCCAGCCAGTTAAATGTCATACACTGCTGAATTAAATTAATTCAGCCTAGTTTAAAATGGACTGATACTATTTTAAAGTGGAAAAGCAAAGAGGTGGTTTCCTGGGTGTCAAAAACACTGGCATGAACACTTAGAAACTGGCTGAGTTGAGAGACAAGGCACAAAGGAGAAGACCAGGAAAATCACAGCTGACACTGACAGCACCAGTGTGTGTCTGTAACAACTGCTTGTGACACAGAGGAAGTCACTCAGAACATTTCTTATGCCGTTAATTAATCATCAGAACTGGAAGCTTTACATCCTGGACAAACCCAGTGACCCCTTGGTTTCCGCCTGACGTTAACACAAGAATAGTGAAACCATGTTATGTCACAGAATTGATTAGAATTGACTAGATGACTCACTGTCACTGACACTGACACAGTGACAGTGAGCGTGACTGTCAGGCCAGAGATGGAAACGTGCAGGCAGGTCAGTTTCATCCTTTTTCAGAGAGTGAACCACAGGACTCAGGCATTGACAACGAACCTCTGCGATGCCACGATATCTCATAATCTTTGTACAATAAATGCCAGTGTCTTATTTTGTTAACATAAGATATTGAGCAAAATATGAGCGTTTCTGTGGATTGTTTCGCTCACCAAACATGGCGCGGAGATCACGTCAAAAGAGCGAAACAATACACTGAAGTACAGCGGATGCGTCCAGTCCACGCAAAAGGCGTTGCAACGCTGCAATGTTTTCTTGCCCACCAGCTGACTGCGCATGCGCTAGAATTACGCTTTGTTTACCAACAATGAACACTGCAATATACCTATCTAGATATTGCACCAAAAACCAGACATTTGCAGCTAAAATAGTCATTTACCACATTAGCAATGTATAGAGTGTATTTCTGATTAGTTTAAAGTTATCTTCGTTGAAAAAAAGTGCTTTTCTTTCAAAAATAAGGAAATTTCTAAGTGACCCCAAACTTTTGAACGGTAGTGTATATCCTCAACAATGTCTGTCCATTGCTCTTGGTCAGGAAGAACTTCTGATCGCCATTTTCTTGTGATTGTTTTTTTACATGCAATCAGCAAGATTTTAACTAGATATCTGTCCTCAGCCTGTATTACATTGTCTCTTTTAAGATCACATAAATACATCAGGTTACAGTTCATTGGTAGATTATATCCTAATATCCTCTGTATTGTCACATGTATAGATTTCCAGAATGATGAGATTTTGCAGCATTTCCAAAACATATGTGAGTGGTCTGCATTTTGAGCCCCACAGCCCCTCCAGCATAAAGATTGGGTATTTGTATATTTTCTTTGAATCTGTAGTGTAATGAAATAGCGAATCAGGTTTTTCCATCCAAATTCCCTCCATGTCCTTGAACTTGTTGATGTGTGTTGTGTTTTCCATATTTCTTGCCAGTTTTCTTCTGTTATGTTTAAATTTAGCTCTTTCTCCCATTTCTCCTTTATATAGTTACTTGAATGTTTGTTTGCCGTAAGTTTCTGATATAGCTTTGAAATAATTCTTATTTTATTTCCTGCATACGAGCTTAAAATGAATTGTATAATCTCGCTCACATCTGTGTGGAGGTTATGCCTAATCTTCCTCATATAATAATCTCTCATCTGCAGATATCTGAAGAATTCAGATTTTTCTAGTTTAAATTTTCTTCTCATGTTTACAAAATTCCTGAAATCTTTTTTTCCCATATTGCCCGACGCTGTGATTCCCTTGTTCACCAGATTTCTGTACCCCCTATCTTGCTTTGCCGGTTCAAACTGACCGTCAAATGCTACCCATTTCAATAGTTTTATGTCCTCCTTTATATTATACTTTTGTACTATTTTATACCACTGTTCCAAAGTAAATTTAGTGATTGGGTCTATTTGTTTGATTTGCTTATATGCATCCTTATCTCCTATTATGTTTTGTACTGGGAGTCCCTCAATTTCCTTTTCCATTTCTTTCCATTTTGCCTCATATCCTCCGTCGCACCAACATATGATATATCTTATTTGTGCTGAGTAGTAATATTCCTTTAGACTCGGTAGACTCATGCCTCCTTTCTCTTTTGGTAATTGGAGAGTTTTATATTTCACTCTTGGCTTTTTACCTTCCCAAACAAATCTCGATATCATCCTGTCCCACTTTGAGAACTGGGCACCAGGAATCTCTGTTGGTAGAGCTTGGAAGAGGTAAAGCAGTCTAGGTTGTATGCTGATTTTGACTGTCTTAATTTTTGAATTCAGATCCATATTTAAGATTGACCATCTATCAATATCTTTTTTTATTTCTTGTTCTAACCTATCATAGTTTGCTTTATAGAATTTGCTTAAATCTTTAGGTATGCTCACTCCAAGGTATTTTATTTCTTTTTGTTTCCAATTTAGTTTGATCTTATCAGTTATCTGGTTTAAAGGGTTATAGTGGAATGTCAGTATTTGTGTTTTTGTTATGTTTATCTTGTATCCTGATAATTTTCCAAAATTTTCTATCAAGTCCATCATTTCCATTATTGATTCATCTGGTTGTTCAAGGTAAACTATAATATCGTCTGCAAATAGCCCAATCTTGTGTTCCACTCCCTTTATTGTTACACCTTTTAATTTCTTATTTTGTCGCATTGCTTGAGCCAGTGGCTCTACGAACAGAGCAAACAAGGTGGGTGATAGGCAGCATCCCTGCCTAGTTGATCTTTGTATATTTACTTTGTCTGTTAAGCTACCGTTTATCTTGATTCTTGCCACAGGTTTTTGATACAGTGTCTTTATGCATTGCACTGATTTTTCGTTAAATCCAAAGCGTTCCAGCACATTATATAGGAACATCCAATTAACTCTATCAAATGCTTTTTCTGTGTCTAAACTCATTATTACTGCGCTTTTCTTTTCTTTATGTATTTGATTAATTATGTGTATTGTTCTCCTGATATTATCATGTGTTTGGCGTCCCTCTATGAAACCAGTTTGATCATCCTCTATCAATTCCGTCAAGAATGTCTTTATTCGTTTACAGATAATTGTTGTATATATTTTATAATCCACATTTAATAAAGAGATTGGCCTATAGTTTCCGCATTGTTCCCTATCTTTCCCTTGCTTTAAAATAACTGAAATAATGGATCGTTCCATGATGGAGGTATTTTGTTGTTGTTTAATGTCCAATTAAATGGCTTTAGGAGCTGTGGCATGAGTTCTTCTATAAACAGTTTATAAAACTCAGATGGGTATCCATCACTACCTGGTGATTTACCATTTTTTAGTGACTTAATCACATCTTTAATCTCTTGTGTTATTTCTGCTGTTAGCTTTTCATTTTGTTGGTTTCCTATTGATGGCAAGTCCAATGTGCATAGAAATTTTTTTAATATCCTTAACATTTGTCTCTTCAGGTTGCGAGTATAGTTCTTGATAGAATTTATGGAATATTTCTTCGATGTTTTCTGGGGTAACTGTGGTTTTATTTGTGATGGGGTCCTTAATCTTATATACATTATTCACTGTTTGTTGTTTTCTTAATCGTTTTGCCAGCAGTTTTGTGGCCTTTGGCCCCGTTTCATAATATTTTTGTTTTAAATATCTATTTTTCCTTTCAGTTTCATCTATTTGTATTTCTTTTATCTTTATTTTTTCTTCCTTAATTTCTTGATATATTTTTGGGTCATTTGTGTTTTGATGTTTACGTTCTAATTCCCTCAGTCTCTCACATCTTTGTTCATATGATTCCAGTTTAGACTTTTTTGCTTTTCCTGATTCAACAATTAATTTACCTCTTAACACGGCTTTTAGTGTGTCCCATAGTATTGTTGGGTCCACTTCTCCATTATCATTCTCCTCGATATACTCATTTATGTTTAACTTTATTCTTTCTTTCATTTTCTCATCATTTAATAGTCCTACATTAAGTTTCCATGTTGTTTGTTGTTTTCTATTGTTTAAATATATTTCCATGTATATAGGATTATGATCTGATATTTCTGCCCCTCCAATCCGACAATTTCTCACCCTGTGTCTGTCACCTTCATTCATAAGGAAGTAATCTATTCTAGAGTGTACTTTATGGACTGCTGAATAATGTGTATAGTCTTTTTCGAGTGGGTGCAGGTCCCTCCATATGTCTGCCATACCCATTTCTGCCAGTGAGGTTCTTATGAACTTTGTTACATGTTTTTTTGTCTTCTTAACACTTGTTGTGTCAACTTCATGATCCATGACGGCATTTAAGTCTCCTCCACAAATTAGGACTCCTTCACTGTGTGCTGCTATGAGATCAAACAGTTGCTGAAAAAAACCCTTATCACTTTCTGGTGGGTCATAGATGTTCACTAATGTGATCTGCATACCATCTATTCTTCCCTTTATTATTACATATCTGCCTTCTTTATCCTGGATTTCTTGTTCACATTCAAATTGTATTTTATTTGAAATTAGTATCATAACCCCCCTTTTAGTTCCTCCCTTAAATGAACTGTAGTAGGAGTTCTTATAGCTAAATCTCTTTAGTTTCTCATGTTCTGTCTTGTTCAAATGTGTCTCTTGCATAAATATAATTTCGGCTTTTTCCTTCTTGAATTTTCTTATTATTCTTTCCCTTTTAACAGATGAGTTCAGACCATTCACGTTTAATGTCATTAAGATTTTTAACCATATTCATGTTTTTCCATTTTTTTAACTTGTGCTCTTAACCCCTTTAACAACAAAACTAACACATATATGAACAAAAACACATTAACGAATCTCGACCTCCGTACTTTGGGCCTTTCTTCTGCCCACTGGTCCCTGTTGGTGGGTGGAGGGAATGTCCTCACCGAGTGAGGGGCCCTCCCTAGACCTGTAGTTACTATCCAAATAATAGTCATTAGTCTAGAAATGTCCAACAAAAATCACTTTAACCTCTCCTAGCCGTTTGTTTCTCTTTTACCTTGTCTTCTTGGCCTTCATTTCTTCTGTGTCCTTCTTAATCTTTGTTATAATCTAGGCTTTCCATTGAAAGCCTTGCAGTTTTTCTTGGTCCCGGTGCGCCACGTCTGTCTCCCGCCCTCTGCCGCTCACTCGCCTCCATTCCGGCTGTCTTGATGCGCTTCGTGTCACCGCTGCTCCAGCCGCTTCCTCCGGTACGCTCACCATAAAGCCTCGCTCCGTCATGTCCCGCGCTGCCTCTCTGGCCATGTTGTAGGTTTTCACGCCGTCCTCCCAATGAATTCTCATCTTCGTTAGCGGCGTTTGGAATCTAATTTTTTTCTCTTTCAGCATTTTTTTAATGTTGGCATATTTCTTTCGCTGCTGCACAATTTCTGTCGGGTAGTCATGGTCAAAGAATATCTGTTTGTCGCCGACTCGTATCTTTTTTTTCCACGCTTGTGTCAGGATTCTTTCCTTTACGTCGTATTTTAAAAAGTTTACCACAACTGACCTGGGTGCAGAGTTTGAGTTCAGGTTCTGTGCCAAGGCTCTGTGCGCTCGTTGGATCTGCAGGTCTGTTTCATCGGGCAGCTCAAGCTCTTTTTTTAAGAATTGATCTATGAATTTCGTCATCGAGTTGCCTTCAGTGCCCTCCGGAATCCCAAAGATGCGTATATTGCTCCGCCTGGACCTGCTCTCCAGGTCGGGTATTTTTTCCTGCATCCTCTGTGTTTGTGCCGTCAGGGTCTGCAGCCGCTCGCTTGCCTCGGTCTTCCAGTCTTCCAAATCTGATATTCGAGCCTGTGCTTCTGCCATACACGCCCGTTGAGTGCGCAGTTCCTCCATGGTTTCTGCTAGCTTGCGTTCCATTTCTTTTCGGAGACCCATAATTTCCTCCTTCATCTCTTTTTTCAGTTCTTCCTTAAGAGCCGTTAAATCCTGTTGGAGTTGTCGCTTGAAGTCTTTTATGTCCTTATTTATATTGGCGAAGCCAGTGTTCATAACATCGAGGTTGGCGTCCTCCATTTTCTCTGTTGTAGTCACCTCGTTTTTTTGGGCCTCGTGTTCAGTGATTTCTCCAGTGTTGTTGAAGAGGGATTCTTTAGTTTTACCCTGCTTTTGTCCATGTGCCTGGCTTCTTCGTGTTTTCATCCCTTGGTTTATTGATCCATTTATGTCGAGTTGGCCATTTACCAAAGATTTTTAATCTGACTAGGGAGAGCTCTCTGTTTAAGCGTTATGCCTCTCCGCCATCTTCCCAGTAGGCATTCTTAGCAAGTTTTATGCCTCTCCTTATGTTGGCTCTGGCAGTGCTGTACAGAGAGCTGTCCCTTAGTTGTGGGCTCTGATCAGAGCCTGGATCTCATTGGTTATCCAGGGTTTCCGGTTTGGAAAGACCCGGTTGGAAGACCCTCTAGATGGGAATGGAGTAGCTAATACATGTCAAGCAAAGGCATGTCTGATTGACTGATTAGACTTTGGTTGTCTGCAGACTTCCATAATTCAAAGATGTTGAAGGTTAAATAATTCTCTGATTTACTGCAGCTAACACCCTTAATTTTGTGGTATCCTTGTTAGTACATTTTTATGTAACTGAGAAACATAAAACTTAACCAATAGCTAGTCAAATCACAAGAAAACTGCTAGCATGACGCATACACAGTTGTATAGTTATAGATTTATAACTCAGTATTGTTGCAGTAGCAATCTTTTATATCCATCCATCCATCCATCCATCCATCTTCTTCCACTTAATCCTTCTCGGGTCGTGGGGGGGCTGGAGCCTATCCCAGCATCTTTTGGGCGAGAGGCAGGTTACACCCTGGGCAGATCGCCAGTCCATCACAGGGCCAACACAGAGAGACAGACAACCATTCACTCTCACAATCATACCTAAGGACAATTTAGAATCCCCAGTTTGATGCCAATTAACCTAACTTGCATATTTTTGACATGTGGAAGGAAACCGGAGAAATCCCGGAGTAAACCCATGCAGACACGGGGAGAACATGCAAACTCCACACAGATCACTGTTGGTTGGGGGCTGGTGTTAAAAAGTGTTTGCCCCCTTCCTGATTTCTCATTTTTTTATATGTTTGTCACACTTAAATGTTTGAGATCATTAAACAAACTTAAATATTAGACAAAGATAGCACAAGTTAACACAAAATACAGTTTTTAAATGAAGGTGTTTATTATGAAGGGGGAAAAAAAATCCAAACCTACATGGCTCTGTGTGGAAAAAGTGACTGCCCCTAAACCTAATAACTGGGGGTGAGTGGCATCCGCCCCTACCATCAGATCCAACTCACCAGCAGGTAGTGATCAGTTGACAGCTCTGCACCTCTCTTTACCCGAGTGTCCAAGACATACGGTCGCAGGTCTGCTGACACAATAACAAAATTGATTATCGACCTGTGACCTCGGGTGTTGTGGTGCCAGGTGCACATATGGACACCCTTATCCTTGAGCATGGTGTTTGTTATGGACAAACTGTGGTTAGCACAGAAGTCGAATAGCTGAACACCACTCTGGTTTGGATCGGGCAGGCTATTCCTCCCAATCGCACCCCTCCAGGTTTCACTGTCATTGCCCACATGTGCACTGAAGTCCCCCAGTAGGGCAATGGCATCTCCAAGAGGAGCATTCTCCAGCACCCTAGTCAGAGACTCCAAAAAGGGTGGGAACTCTGAACCATCATTTGGTGCATAGGCACAAATGATGGTCAGGACCCATTTCCCAACCTGAAGGCGCAGGAAAACTACCCTTTCATCCAGCGGGGAAAACTCCAATGTCGAAGAAGCAATGTGGGAAAATAAAAGAATACCCACCCCTGCCTGTCGCCTCTCACCCGGGGCAACTCCAGAGTAGGCCAAGCTCCAGCCTCTCTCTAGGAAACTGGTTCCAGAACTGGAGCTGTGCAGTGAGGTGAACCCAACTATATCTCGCCGGTATCTCTCAACCTCTTGCACCAGCTCCAGCTTCTTCCCCACCAGAGAAGCGACGTTCCATGTCCCAAAAGCCAATTTCGAAAGCTGGGGATCAGACTGTGAAGATCTCTGCCTTCACCTGCTACCTGATTCACAAGTAATTAATAAATTAATTAATTAGTCAATCAATCAATCTGCTGTCAATTACATTCGATGGAAAATTGGTACTCAGAAAGTCAATTTTCCCTGCAGTTGTAAATAAGGCTCTTTCATCAAGAGTTTTATTTACAGGTGGTGGTGGACTGCTGCAGGCAAGGACAACCCCCCACAGCACCAGTGAACATACAGGGAACAGACATTGGGATGGTGACATCCTACAAGTACCTGGGTGTTCACCTGAACAATAAACTGGACTGGTCACAAAACACTAACGCGCTCGACAAGAAGGGACAGCGCAGGCTGTTCCTTCTGAGGAGGCTCAGGTCTTTTGGAGTGCAAGAGGCACTCCTGAAGACCTTCTATGATTCAGTGGTGGCATCAGTCAACACATTTGGAGTGGTCTGCTGGGGCAGCAGCATCATGGCAGCCAACAGGAAGAGACTGAACAGAGTGATAAAAAAAAGCTAGCTCTGTTCTGGGGCGGTGCCTCAACCCAGTGGAGGAGATGGGAGAGAGGGGGATGGTGGCTAAGTTGTCATCTCTGCTGGAGCCCGAGTCCTACCCCATGCAGGACACGCTGAACGCACTGAGGAGCTCATTTAGCAATAGGCTGTACCATCCTAGGTGCACGACTGAGAGGCTCCGCAGGTCCTTCCTACCTACAGCTGTCAGATTTTATAACCTAACCAGGGCTGCTCGTAGAGTTCGTATGGAATGTACAGATTGTAACAACATTGCACGATAAATGGTCTCCATTATACATCCAGGCAATATCAATCATTACTGAGGGTGACAACATGGCTGATTCAAATATGAAATATACTGTACGGGTACATATTCAAATTCTGCGGGGTAACTTAATAGACTGTTATGCTGTCTAGACCATCTAGCTACAATGCTCCCGCACTGTGTACATATTTGTGTACAAATGTATATTCATTTGTTCTTATTATCTTATCTTTTTAATTATTGCTCTGAGTGCTGCTATCCCTTGTGCTACAGCAATCCTGAAATTTCCCCATTGTGGGACTAATAAAGGCTTATCTTCTCTTTTCTCTTATCTTACAACAATTCTGCAAAGATGAGTGGGCCAAAATTCCTCCACAGTGCTGTAAAAGACTCATTGCCAGTGTAGGGGAAATTGGTTATAAAGTACAAAGATTATTTAATTTATACCTATAGGTTTGTGTGGAAATGAAGGTTTGCTTTGGGTCCACGCACACACAACAAAAAAACTTGTTTTGGGGGCACCAGTCCAAAACCTGGACAATTTATTAATAACTATTCTTTATACTTTCAATCAATCAGTCTCAAATATTCATGAATTCTCCTGGGTGACTTCAGAGCAGACACAAGAAAAAGAAATCAACAGAAACTTCCATATACCATTTACAGTTTTAATGATTAGACATAGATTAAATGACATTACATTCAACGGACTTGTTGGTAAGGTGAAATGATCAAGTATCAAGCATCACATTCAACTTGTAACTGATTATTGAGCAAAAAGAGTGTAGCATCAACTCTCCCTTGGCTCTCATCTATAAAACTATTCTTCATCTTAAGGAACTTGTTTCATCCAAAAGGTTAGTCTGTGGGGAGAATAACGAAACCGAATTGTCTTTAATTCCAGTTTATTTCAACTAACCATTCCACTGTCTGCTCTCATTCCTGAGCAGCGAACAAAGAGGGTGAACACACCAAAGTTCTCCCTTTTAAACATTCTCACATCAAACCATTTCCCTCGCAGGGGAAATCACACATCTATATCAAAATCCCTTTATTCACATTCATTAACCTTTTATTTACATAACTCCCCCTTCTCTCCTCTCGAGCCTCAGCGGTCAGGAAGTCTTCTGTCCCCTGTCCTCTGCAGGGGGTCCAGGTTCTGCGGCTCCGCACCGCAGGGGGCTGCAGCTCCGTGTCTCTCCTTCATCGTGAGGTTAAATCACATATGCAGTGTCCAACATATACATGTCTAACAACACAGCCATATAACCCCCCCAAACGATGAAGAACAGACTAATTCCTAAAATTTAATAGCACCTTACTCACTACTGAATAATCAACACCAACATTCAGTCTGTGCGCCGCTTGGGCTTCAGCCGTCTGCCGAATCTGCTGTGAGTTGGCCCCGCCTTGCCTGCGGCGCCTTTCTGCTTCGGCTCTGTTGACTGAGGAAGAGAGTGATTATTTGCCCTTTGCGGGGGCCTGCCTCATTGAGGCGCCACTGCGACCGGTACAGACACGTCCTTCATGACAAAAGCAGGTTTTAGTCTGTCAATACTGACTGTCTCTTTTCTGTCTCCAAAATCTAGCACAAATTGCTTATCACCTGCCTCCAGCACTCGAAATGGCCCTTCGTAAGGTGGTTGAAGCGTTGCTTTTAGTGCTTCGCGCTTGACAAAAACGAAGTCGGCATTTTTCAAAGCCTTGGGGACGAAAACTCGTGGAAAAGCGTGATGAACCGGACCCGGGAGCGTGTCTGCTCCCGTGCCGACTAACGGTCCCAGAGCAGAGAGAGGTGGGGGCTCTGGGGGCTCTGGTAAAAACTCGCCCGGCAGCCTCAGAGTTTGTGCGAATACCAGCTCCGCTGGGGAGGCGTCTAAGTCCTCTTTAGGCGCAGAACGCAACCCTAATAAAACCCATGGCAGTTTATTTACCTAATCTGCATCCGTGAGCGACGCTCTGAGTGCTGCCTTCAAAGACCTATGAAAACGCTCGCATAAACCATTAGCCTGAGGGTGGTAAGCCGTAGTGCGGTGAATTTTGGCTCCTAAGCCGTTGGCCATCGCTGACCACAGCTCAGAGATGAATTGCGGTCCTCTATCGGACGTAATGTCCGACAGAACCCCGAAGCGCGCCACCCAAGCCGTTAAAAAAACGCGAGCCACCTCCGCGGCCGTGGTCGTCGCAAGTGGGACCACTTCCGGCCAACGTGTGGTGCGGTCCACCATTGTCAAAAGATGCGTGAACCCCTGTGATGCCGGTAGGGGGCCCACCAGGTCGACGTGCACATGGTCGAACCTTCTGGCCGGAATGCGGAACGGTTCTAACGGGGCTCTTGTGTGCTTGTGAATTTTGGCCCGTTGACAGGAAATGCAGGTTTTTGCCCATTCCTTCACGTGCTTGCGCAGGCACGGCCAAACAAACTTTTCCGCCACTAGTTTCACCGACGCGCGCACCCCCGGGTGCGCCAGTGAGTGGACCGAGTCAAAAACACGGCGGCGCCACGTGGCCGGAACCACCGGACGCGGGCGCCCCGTCGACATGTCGCAGATCAGGGGGGGCATACCGGTTTGTAAACACTTGCTCTCCAGCCTCAACCCTGTTGGTCCAGACTGGAGCGCGCGCACGTCTGCGTCCGCCCCCGGTCTGCTGCCATGGCTGCGTAATCTATACCCACGTGCACCGGGGCTGCGCGCGCCACCATGCCGCTCTCCTGCGGCGCAGTCATGGTGGCCCGTTCTGCCTCTGCGCGTGTTGGAGTCGTGAACGCGCGTGAGAGACAATCTGCTACTACATTGAATTTGCCCACGACGTGCCTAATGTCAATGGTAAATTCCGAGATTGCGGCCAGCTGCCTCTGCTGCCTGCCGGACCACGGATCTGAAATTTTGGCCATGGCGTATGTGAGCGGCTTGTGGTCCACATAAGCGGTGAAGCACCGTCCTTCCAGCCAGAACTGGAAATGACGAATAGCCAAATGCAGCGCCAACAGTTCTCTGTCGAATGCGCTGTATTTTCATTCAGCCGCGCTTAAAGATTTGCTAAAGAAAGCCAAAGGCTGCCAAACTCCGGCTACCTGTTGCTCAATAACGGCCCCTATGGCTAAATCTGAAGCGTCTGTCGTCAGCGCGATACGTGCTGCAGGGTCTGGGTGGGCCAGGAGCGCAGCGTCAGCCAAGGCTTTTTTAACCTCTGTGAACGCGCGCTCCCGCTCCGGGGACCATTCGACCGCCTGGGTCGGTTTTTGTTTTTTGAGCGCGGCATATAACGGTTGCATGATTTGAGCTGCGTGGGGCAGGAATCGGTTATAAAAATTCACCATCCCCAAGAATTCCTGTAGTAATTTGACCGTTTGTGGACGGGGAAAATCCGCTACCGCGCGTACTTTATCTGGTAACGGAACCGCTCCCTCCGGGGAGACGCGGTGACCCAAAAAATCGATCTGCTCGACGCCGAACTGGCACTTGGCTGGGTTAACTATTAAGCCGTGCTCTCCCAGCCTCCTAAAAACTGCTGTGAGGTGCGTTTCGTGTTCGTCCTCTGAAGTACTCGCGACCAAAATGTCGTCGAGGTACACAAACACGAAAGGGAGATCGCGTAACACGGCATCCATCATCCGCTGAAATGTTTGCACCGCCCCTTTGAGACCAAACGGCATGCATAAAAATTCGAAAAGTCCGAACGGGGTTATTACCGCTGTTTTAGGAATGTCCTCCGGTTGGACTGGGACTTGGTGATAGCCGCGAACTAGATCAATCTTTGAAAAAATGCGCGCCCCCGCCAGGTGCACCGAAAAGTCTTGAATGTGCGGGATGGGATAACGATCGTGCGCCGTAGCGTTGTTTAGCCTGCGGTAATCTCCGCACGGTCTCCAGGAGCCATCGGCTTTCGGTACCATGTGCAGCGGCGAAGCCCACGGGCTCTTCGACCTACGACGATGCCTAGCCTCTCCAGGCTGGCGAACTCCTCGCGCGCAATGGCGAGCTTAACTGCATCCAAGCGCCGAGCTTTTGCAAACACGGGAGGACCAGACGTGGGGATAAAGTGTTTCACCCCGTGCTTCGCGACCGTCGCTGAAAAAGTGGGCACAGTGAGGGCTGGAAATTGGGTGAGGAGTGTGTGAAACTTACCACCTGCTGTAGCGACGTGGGTCTGTACTGGTGGCGGGGACACTCGAGCTGAACAGGGGAGAGAGTAAAAAGAGAGTGCATTTACCAGCCGTCTATTAGCAAGATCAACTAACAGATTGTGTGAACACAAAAAATCCACGCCCAACATGTTGAAACTCACCGCCGCTATTACAAAAGTCCATTCATATGTGCGGCCATGTAAGCACAAAGGCAAGGTCCTTCTCCCGTAGGTGTTGATGTTCGAGCCATTTGCCGCCGTAGCTCCGCTACCGTGGGGTCCAGCCACCCGGTCCGCGTATGTTGGGGTGATGAAGCTCACTTGTGCTCCGGTGTCGATGAGGAACTCTCGTCCGGAGCGCGCATCCGTGATGTAGAGCAGCTTGCTGCGTTCTCCGAGGGTCGAAGCTGCTAGCGACCCCCGGTCTTGCCGTTTCCCGAACTCCTGAAGTTGCAGGGGGGCACACACCTGCGTGCCTTCTCTGCGAACCTCCGATGGTAAAAGCAGAGATCTTCTCCTCCGCTGTGTCATGTCCGCGCCTCTGCCGCCGGGCCATTGGCTCCACCTCGTCGCGGCCGTGCTGCCGCCGTCGTCGGCCAATCTGGGTCTGCCGCCTCTGGCTCCCCGCTGTCTCGGGTCGCCGCTGTGGTTGCTTGCCCGCCGCAGGCGTCCAGGATCCCATCTGCTTCCTGGGCCAGCTCTCGGAACTCCTCCAGGGTGTGACACTTTTTGCCGGCCAGCGTGCTTCTCGCATGCGCCGGGAGGTTGGAGAGGAAGATGAACTGAAAAATGAAATCATCGTTGTCCAACCCTCTCAGCTGTATCATCTCCTCCATCAGGGCGCTCGGCCTGTGTCCTCCTTGGTCTAGCAAAGACAGGATCCTCCTCGCCCTCACTTCAGCCGAGGGGGTGAAAAACTTGATGAGGGTGGATTTCAGCTTGCCGTACCTGTCGGTCGCAGGTGGCTGCTCCACCAAGCTCTGCACGCACCGAGCTGTGCTGTTGTCCAGTTTAGCGATGACATGGTGGAACTTAGTGTCATCCACCGTTACTCCTGCGAGCGCGAACTGCGACTCTGCTTGCAGAAACCACGACCGTGGGTTATCCTGCCAAAAATCAGGCAGCTTAACGGCCACTGCGTTTGCCAGCTCTGAGCGCTGTGAGTCTGGGACCCTGAGACCTTCTTCGTTCATTCTCAACGTCGTCAGTCACCAATGTGGGGAGACTTGAATAACGAAACCGAATTGTCTTTAATTCCAGTTTATTTCAAGTAACCATTCCACTGTCTGCTCTCATTCCTGAGCAGCGAACAAAGAGGGTGAACACACCAAAGTTCTCCCTTTTAAACATTCTCACATCAAACCATTTCCCTCGCAGGGGAAATCACACATCTATATCAAAATCCCTTTATTCACATTCATTAACCTTTTATTTACATAACTCCCCCTTCTCTCCTCTCGAGCCTCAGCGGTCAGGAAGTCTTCTGTCCCCTGTCCTCTGCAGGGGGTCCAGGTTCTGCAGCTCCGCACCGCAGGGGGCTGCAGCTCCGTGGCTCTCCTTCATCGTGAGGTTAAATCACATATGCAGTGTCCAACATATACATGTGTAACAACACAGCCATAAGTCAAGAATTGCTTTTTCATCTCACGACCACTGTGGAAAACAGCATTCCTTTGTCAAGAAGCATAATAAGGATTCATTTTAACGGATTAGTTCACATCATAAATAAAGGAAAATTCCTTCCTCAAGACCGTTTTACTGGTTAATGATCCTTTTGACATCTTCTAAAGTGCCCTGTGAGATATAGCAGAGTCTGTGACTGTCTTTCATAAGGCTCTAGGATTCTCCACAGCTCAACACTACCCCCTGGTGGACGTCTCTGGAATATATTCACCTTTGACTGTACACTGATGAACTGAAATTAATGACTGAAATGACTTCCTGTGTTACAAAACTCTCAATTCTCAGTTTATTGTCTTTTTAAGGACACCCTAGGAAATCAAGCAGGACTCTGACTTACCATTCTGTGCTGGGCAATCACTCAGGTTTGAAATGTTTATTAGTCACTGATTTTTAAAATGTGTGTATGTTTGAAAATGTATAAATGAATTTATTCCACTGCATGCACTTTTCGAAGGACCAGTAAAAGTGCATGAATCACTGATGTTATCTTAGTTTTATATATATAAGCATAAAGTAAAGTTTCATATTAATAACGATGTGTTTCTCATGTTGGAAAGTCTACTCAAGTCATTTGCTGGGCAACGGTTCTTTCATTTTTATTGGATGGTTACAAACAAAGGACTGGTTTCTTATTGGGCTAGAGTTGATAAAACTCACCCACGACGTAAGACTATTGGTTCCTGGTCATGTCAGTCAGAGGAACTGCATGAAATTCTGGTCAGTATTTAAGAGGGGAGATGCCCTTGTTCAGATCAGAACATATTTGTTTGCCTTTGTGTAAAGTCTGTGTCCTACCTTTAATGTTTTCCTTAAAACGTCTGGGAAATGCTTTTTCTTTCTTGAGCTCAAACCTTCTATTTTATATGGAGTAAGACTCCATGTCTCAGACGTTTATTATCTGTGTTCTGCTAAACTTTGCTAGACTTTTTCTTTAAATCCACCATGTTTTGAGAGGAGACAGACCATCCTCACACTGGAAGCTGTTGGGTTCGCCAGACCCACGAAGTCAGCACCCGGATTTTGTGGCTCGAGTTTTATCTTATCTCTCTAAATTCTGTGATCCTGGTCAGATTTTTAATTATTCTAAATTTATCTGGACCCTAGAGGGAATCAGCGGCCAGCGGAGAAGAGGAAGCAGCTAGCCACCACGGCGGCCCAAAGGAGAAGACGAGGACGCATCATCATTGCAGTGAAATCTCAGCCTGTGAATTTGGAGGTTGGGAAACATATCTGGGGGCAGATATAATCCCATATCATCCAAGAAATCTCAGCTCCATAATCCAGCTGAAGAGGACAACAAACTTCAATGCAAGGAGAGTCATGCAAGCCATATTCTCTTTGCTCCATCTGCTGAATGAAAGTCTAAGATTTGGAAATAATTCATAAATCTGATCAGATATAGAATTAGAGAGAATTAATATTCATTTTTTTCATTAACCTTTAAGCTGTGTGATTTCTTGTGCCCCTAGTGGCAGAGCACGGCACTGCACCTTTCAACTGAAAATAACATGCCAAACACTTCCCAGCTGGACTGAGGATTTGTACTGATCATGCCAGTTCACAAGATGGCAGGCATGCGTTGGAGGACTCATGGATGACACGTAAAACACCAAAGAGGAAGAAATTCTTCTTCTTCTTTGTCTTTGAGCTAACAAAACAAAATGGCACCCATCGTTGTGGACATATGCGAGGAGGAGCAAATTCGGAGGATTTGGTCCCAAATTTGCCAACTATGATTCTAAAAAGATTATTTAGCTTATGAAGGTAGATGTTTACATGTTCTTATAACACAGGGAGCGCGAAGCTCGTTGATTTCACCTGGCGGTGCCCCGATCGCCATGTGACTGTAGCACAATCGTCGGTTGCATGTCGTCATATAAGAGAAATTGCCGTGGAATAAAAGTGAAATTAAGGTGGATTAATCAATAGCAGTTTGTGGATGTAGGAGAGAAAGCTAAAATGACAGGGAGAGGACAAAATAGCGACCAGAATGCTGCAAAAGGACCCCACCTTGCCAGCGGTAAGTGACGAATGTCGTTGTTTGTTTATATGCAAATTAGATGCGTAAATTTACTCCTGTCTGAAACTTTGGATCATATTCTACATCTTACTAATTGAAAGTAAGCCATTATCTCTTACCACTTTCAGGTTATAGCCTTGGAAAGTTGTGACATCTGATCTGAATGTTTTCTTGAAAAAGTCTTTACCACTGTTGACCACTAGGGGTTATGTCGCAGTTTGGCGACATACACAGTCAATGGGTTAAGATTCCGTTTTATTTTAGAGTAATTTAGAAGTCCTTTTTCCACATATTTAGTTTTATAACTTTCTTCATAAACTGGCATACAATTTTCCTTATATTTTTGGTCAGTTATTTCACAGTCTAAATTCTATCAAACTCATACAAAGTTTTCCATGGTTCTGCAGATGTGTTTACATTCTATTACCCAATAATCAGTTATATAAGTTTAATGTGATTCTCAATACCCGGTAATTCTACTTTGCTTTCAAATCATTTGAATGTAATGTCATTTAATCTGAACCAAATTAATAAATCTGTTAAATTGTATGTGAGAAGTTGCCAGTGAATTTCTTTCCCGTGTCATGTTCTAAGTCCCCAGTATCGAATTCATGAATAATTTAAGACTGATTAATGAAAGGTATAAAGATTAATTATTAAGTTGTTCACTGTCAAGAGCTCTGTTGGAGAAGCGCACAGAGAAGGAGAAAGGACGAGGACTTAAATGCTGGGTTACACCACACACATGTTTATTAACACATACAAACACAGAATAGCTTGGATACACGTTGGATTACTCAAGGTTGCCCAACACACACACACTGGAGGAATTCAGCGATGGACAGCGCACAGACAGATACAGTGCGAGGGCAGGCCGAGTAGTCACAACGAAATCAACAAACGCGCACAGAGACAGTCCTTAACGACGTGACGGTTAGATGGTGAAGCACAGTCATCCAACACATACAATAATCCAGCGACGTCTGTATAGCGAAGAGCTCCTTTAATACAGACACTGCTGGCGTGACAAATAGGAATCACCTGGGCGAGGCACGGACAGATAATTACCGGGGACTGGAAACAGCTGATGCCCCAGAAGGAGAGCGAGGGGGCGTGGCTAGGCCGGCAGCCTGTCAGCAGCATGAGAGAAAGGTGATGACAGATGCTGACTAACAGCTGCCGGTCAGGGAGTGGCTAGAGGCATGGCATAAGTTCAAGAATACATCAAAACACTCATAACCAGCAAAGCCAACCCCACAAAGAGACAGAGACTGAGCCGGGGAAAGCCAAGCTGGCTCGGCACGTGACAGTTCACAATAGTGAACTGTCACATGCCGTTGGGGTCCGTCCCAATTCTCATTTCTACCCCGTCCCCTTGGCCCTTGAAATCAAGGGCCCTTGTCCTCTTCAGAAAAAAGAAGAAAAAGAAAACCGATGAGAAAAAAAGATTCATCTTACAGAGAAAAATGTCTCAGATTTACACAAACTATTCTAATCAGTAGAATGTCAGAAATTTACTAGAAATAAAGCTGTAAATTCACAGAGAAAATTTTGGACCCCCTGTGGGTCATTTTTGGCCCACAGGCCGTATGTTTAACACCCCTGGACCAGCCCATTAAAAATACATATTTAGAGGATTTTCTTCCATGAAATATATTGCAACAGCATGCAAATGAAAAAGTTAAAATAGGGGCAGCACGGTGGCGGAGTGGTTAGCACTGCGGCAGCACAGCAACTCACCCTTGGCCGGGGGATCCTGGGTTCAATCCCAGCCCCCGACCAACAGTGATCTGTGTGGAGTTTGCATGTTCTCCCCATGTCTGCATAGGTTTACTCCGGGATTTCTCCAGTTTCCTCCCACATGCCAAAAACATGCAAGTTAGTTTAATTGGCATCAAACTGGGGATTCTAAATTGTCCTTAGGTATGACTGTGAGAGTGAATGGTTGTCTGTCTCTCTGTGTTGGCCCTGCGATGGACTGGCGATCTGTCTAGGGTGTACCCTGCCTCTCGCCCAAAAGATGCTGGGATAGGCTCCAGCCCCCCCGCAACCCGAAAAGGATTAAGCGGAAGAAGATGGATGAAAATAAAAGCACAGATAAATGAAAGTTCACCTTAGAAGAAGCTTCATTTGTTCTTTACACCAACAAATCACGGTCACTTTTTCTCTGTGCTGTAAGAAAACTTAAATTTACACAACTGTTGACATTAAATGCGAGCTTCTTGCTCTAAAAATACTCATGTTTAACCACAGAGGTAGGATTTCATGTTGGGGGTTCCTCACCACTCGGACAACAGGTGAAAAGGGCTTGATATGAGAAGCTGTCACGGCATTTCTTCCCACCGGGTTGTGGGAGGAGTGTCATGATTGGTATTAATTGACAGCTCACGTGCAGGGAGTGACAACAGAAATCACACTGTGACACAGAGAAGCAAATTTGACTTGAATTTTATTAATGCAAAAAGGAAAGCTCCGCAAGGGAAATCGCCACTCGCCAGAGGAACACCCAGCCTTTAGAGAGAGACAAGAGCAAGTTAGATTAGGAGGGAGACTGAGGTAGGGAAAAATAGGACAACACTCACGTGGGAGGATAAGAGAGCCGAGCAGAAGAACCCAGCACTTACAGCGAACCAGGAGGAGTTGCTGGAAGACAGAAGTGGAGCTGGGTGAGGTGTCTCACCGGGTGAAGATGGTTGCTGACGTGGTGATGGTGATGAGGCAGGTGAGCGCACAACAACCCCGGAGACGCACCACGAAAGAGGTAGCAACCTGTGGAGGAGTAAACAAAGGATTAGAAGGTTTTTTCTTATAAGAGGAAAACCAGAACTTACTGCTGAAACTGGTAGTATACACAACGAGCCAGCGCCGAGGTGTTGAAGAGAAGGTCTATTTAAGCGCTGACGAGTCAGAGGTAACAGGTGTGTCTCATCACGCAGGTGAAGATGATTGCCCACGGAGTAGGGGAAAGTTGAACAGGACGGGCAGGGAAGAGTGCACTCACCAGATCATGTCGAGGAGTTGTGGGTCATGGGAGGAGGAGGAGACTGACGGCTGTGCCAGCTATGGTAGGGTCAGTTTATATTTATTTGCGCTAAAAATAGCTATCCATATTAATAAAACAAGTAACGCGAGTCACACATCTGATCAAATTTCAGTAACTGTAACACATTACTGAATTTTTAAACAGTATTTTCGTTACACAGCACGTTACTGAAAAAGCAGTGGCATTATTTTGCAACGCGTTACTCCCAACATTGCTCCTGAACAATGCCTGCAGCTAGTTTCTCCATACAGGAGGTGTCTGGAAGTTGTTAATACCAACAAAGGCTTTTCTTTATATAAGCCAGAAAGAGAGGGAGTAATGTGTATGCCCAAATAAACAAAACCTGATGGAGACCAGCGGAAGGGGGTAGAGCACAGTGGAGACCAAGATACCTGAGGGGTAAGGGGCATGGCTTCAGATTTAGAGTAGTTAATCTTATAACCTGAAAAATGACCAAAAGAATTAATTATTTCAACAACTCTTGTAATAGAAGATTCTGGGTTACTTAGATAGAGGAGGACATCATCACAATAAAGGGAAATTTTATGATTTGTGAGACCCACATCTATACCTGCTACCAAGGAATCACATCTAATGGCCTCCGTTAAGGGCCCCATAGCGAGGGCAAACAGAATTGGTGAGACCAGGCAGCCCTGTCTAGAACCACATCTCACTGTAAATGTGGAGGGCCTCAGGCCATTTGTAATAACAGAGGCATGGGGGGCAGCATATAGCAAGGATATCCACCTAATGAAGTTGTCACCAAGACTGAATTTTGAAAGGACACCTAGAAGATAAGGCCATTCAATCCTATCAAAGGCCTTTTCTGCATCAAGGGAGACAACAAGAGATTTGACCTTTGACCTTGATCCATTCTGAATAAGATTTAATAGTCTCCTTACATTATGAAGGGAATTACGACCCAATATCAATCCAGTTTGGTCTGTTGAAATTAAATCTGGCATGACACCTTCAAGTCTCTTCGCCAATATTTTAGCCAATAATTTTCGTTCAACGTTCAGCAAGGCAATCGGCCTGTAGGATGTGCATTCGTCTGCAGGTTTGCCCTTCTTTAGGATTAGAGAAATATTTGCATCCATCATAGTGTCAGGAAGAGCCCCAGAGTCAAAGGAGTAAGACAGCATATTGAGAAGGGGCTCAATTAGCAAATCCTTAAAAGCCTTATAAAATTCTGAAGTCAGACCATCAGGCCCCGGAGCCTTATTATTTTGTAAGCTATTAATCGCCTCTATAACTTCTTCACAGTAAATAGCCTTATTCAACAGCTCTTTTTGTGTATTGGATGCTTGAGGTAGTTTGACTAATGATAAAAAATTATGCATCAAAGTCTCCGAAGTTGTGATTTGACTCATAAGTGTATAAGCCTTCATAGAAGGAAAGGAAAGAGTTGTTAATATCTTTGTTGTTATAAACTCTTTTACCAGAACTATCCTTTATGCCTGGACTAGCCTGGGAGCCAGTATTACCTTTTATTAAATTTACCAGATACTTGCTTGGCTTATTGCCGAATTCATACAACTTATGCTTACCAAGCAGTATAGATCTCTGAGCTTCTTTAGCTAAAAGTGCATCTAGAGCTGCTGTGGTGGCATCAGTTTGAGATCTCAGGTTATCTGAAGGTTTAAGGTTAAATTCACGTTGTAGTTCACTTAATTTACCTTCAAGAAACTGTTGCTCTGTCCTCTGTTTTTTCTTAAGATTTGCCAAGAATGATTTAGTAAAGCCTCAAATAACAGCTTTACCAGTTTCCCAGAGTAAATTAGGTGATACATCAGAAATATTATTTTCAGCAATAAAATGATTAAACTGTTCTTATAGATATGTTTTGAAATTGGGATTTTTAAGAAGGTAATTTGGAAAGCGCCATTGCCCCCTAGTGCTTTGAGTCTTGATGGACATGACCAAAAATATGGGTGAGTGATCACTGATAATAATATTGCCAACGGAGCAAGAGAGTACTCTTTGAAGGGCATATTTAGGAGTAAAAAAAAATAATCAATTCTAGAAGATGTTTTATGCACTTTTGAGTAAAATGTATACTGCCGATCAGTGGGGTGAAGGGTCCTCCAAGTATCAATGAAGTGAATATCAGCACAACAACCAAGTAAAGAGCGAGCTTGTCCAACAATAGACTCTGCTGTTTTTGAGGACCTATCTAGAAGTGGATATAGACAACAGTTGAAATCGCCCGCTATCACAGAGGATTCAACAGTCCACTCAGAAAACAGAGAGAATACCTTAGTATAAAAATCAGTTGAACAAATCGGGGGGGCATACACATTTAAATAGGACACAGGGTCCCCAAAGAGTGCCCCTCTAATCATGACATACCTTCCTGCAGTATCGGCCTTAATCTCCACCCCTGTCAAAGGAAGGGATTTATAAACCAAAATGGCTACCCCTCTCAGAATCAGAATCAGAATCAGCTTTATTGCCAAGTATATTTACAAGTAAACACACAAGGAATTTGACTTGACATTGGGCGCGCACGTTAGGCGCATCCAGTGACGCGGCAGCCATGAAGGCGCCTGTCATGCAGTGAGGGTAAAGAGGGGAAGGGGGGGGGGGAACACAATAGGCAGAGAGAAAAAACATAGTTATCAGAATAACGCTCGTATAAGCTCATATAAGCTCAATGAGCCAAATTTTGATTACACAGAAAAAAACCTTCTATGCACATTAGCAGACAATAGATACAATCACACAGCAGAGGGAGGGAGAGCAGTGTGTGTATATTTGCATGTCATTGTGTAGTGTAAATGTAACAGTTGTTAGTGAGCAGCAGAGGGCGCCTCCTGGCAGTGGATAGATGTTATAATCATGTGACTTATAAACAAGTCCAGAGTTCAGAGTCTATCTCTCTTTTTCTCTTGCTTGCAGAAGGCACATGGGCATTGTCCTTGAGAGTCCAATCCGCTGACGACAACAACTGATTGTTGATTGTATGGGTAGACATAAGAGCCGGTTCTTCCGCTAAACTCAGTCAGGAGGAATGTAAACACGGGGCAAACAAGGTCAAATCAAATCAAATCAGCACAGTGCACTCAGAGAGCAGAATTTTGTCCTCACCCGTGTAATTCTGTGCTTCCATTATATATGCAGGCTTAAACTGTTTTTCCATAGAGAGCACAGGGCTTCAGATGTAATCCTTCACTGAAACACTGTCATTCAGTTCACTGTTTGCCGCTACTCGTGCCCTCTCCAACTGGTCGAATTTGATGAAGGAGCTGGCTGGGTCCGCTTGATCCGCTCTCTCACCTTCCTTCAATTTCTGATGCATCAGGGAACTCCACAGCCAAAAATAGAAGTCCTGAGATCATAGCCAATAATATTTCCATAGACGCATGGATTCCAATGTTCATGAGTCTCTCGTAGGTTCCAATTCTTGGGCTCCCCCTTGGCCCAATTCTTGTTGAAAAATAGTGACAATAGCACATTTAAGCCGCTTCCAAATCCATAATTTCCGTTTAGATTAAGATTCAGCAGAAGAAGAGCGACTAAACACAGACAAAAACGCAACATTGCAAAAGCTGGGAATAGGTCAGGAAGGCAGGGGAGGAGGGAAGAAAAATGCGACTGCTCTCTCTCAAGGCAAGAAGAATCTGCTGTTAGTAGTGAAGGAGGAATAGTAGATCTGGCCCACCCATTCCCTTCTTAACTTTAGGTGTTCATCGTTGTTTAGATGGGTCTCTTGGAGGAATGAACAAAGGCTTTTCTACTAAATATTAAATGAATTTCACCAAATGTGTTCAATTGTGGAAGTTGTGTTCAATGACGAGACTTGAGTGTATTCCTCAGGTTCGGCTTTATTGCAGAACACAATCATCCAACATTCTCAAATAGCAAGAAGAGGCAGAATCACGTTACATCACACTCTTATACCTCCGGGGGATTAAGAACTCAAGTCACATGGTACTTCTGCAAACATTTAAGATAAGATAAGATAAGATAAGCCTTTATTAGTCCCACAACGGGGAAATTCCAGGATTGCAACAGCACAGGGATAGCAACACTCAGAGCAACAATCAGAAGGCAAGAAAAAAAGCAAGCAAGCAAGAGCAGCTAATATACATATGTACATATTACTATAAAATATATATATATACACACACACAGTGCAGAGCATTGTAGCTAGATGGAATAAATATGTAAATATATAAACACCCACAGTACGGAGCATTGCAGCTATGTGGAATAAATATGTAAATATATAAACACACACAGTGTGGACCATTGCAGCTATGTGGAATAAATATGTAAATATATAAACACCCACAGTACGGAGCATTGCAGCTATGTGGAATAAATATGTAAATATATAAACACCCACAGTACGGAGCATTGCAGCTATGTGGAATAAATATGTAAATATATAAACACACACAGTGTGGAGCAATGTAGCTAGATGGAATAATATGTAGATATATAAACACACAGTGCGGAGCATTGTAGCTAGATGGAATAAATATGTAAATATATAAACACACACAGTGCAGAGCATTGTTGCTAGATGGGATGAAACAGCACAACCGTCTACTTAGTTATCCTACATGGTATGATTATGT
The DNA here is from genome assembly GCA_020510985.1 of Pholidichthys leucotaenia. Taxonomy (NCBI): domain Eukaryota; kingdom Metazoa; phylum Chordata; class Actinopteri; order Cichliformes; family Pholidichthyidae; genus Pholidichthys; species Pholidichthys leucotaenia. The sequence goes on along the minus strand of CM035841.1, from coordinate 38,052,836 downwards.
GCCCATACATATTCTCACCCTCCATAGCGACCGGTATTTTCCTAGTTGTATGCCGGAGGGGACCATAGTGTAAGTATATTGCATCTTTTGCATTCAAAAAACTATTAGTTTGTTACGTCTTTTTGCTATCTCTGCGAGCAGCCCTGCTTAGGTTGTACAGTCTGACAGCCGTTGGTAGGAAGGACCTGCGAAACCTCTCGGTTGTGCACCTGGGATGATGTAGTCTGCTGCTAAATGAGCTTCTCAGTGCATTCAGTATGTCCTGCATAGGGTGGAACTCGGACTCCAGCAGAGATGACAGTTTAGCCACCGTCCTTCTCTCTCCTATCTCCTCCACCGGATCAAGGCGCTGCCCCAGGACAGAGCTAGCTTTCTTGATCAGTTTGTTCAGTCTCTTCCTATCGGCTGCAGTAATGCCACTGCCCCAGCAGACCACTCCAAAAGTGATGGCTGATGCCACCACCGTGTCATAGAATGTCTTCAGCAGCGCCCCTTGTACACCAAAAGACCTGAGTCTCCTCAGCAGGAACAGCCTGCGCTGTCCCTTCTTGTAGAGTGCGTCAGTATTGTGTGACCAGTCTAGTTTATTGTTCAGATGAACACCCAGGTACTTGTAGGATGTCACCATCTCGATGTCTGTTCCCTGTATATTTACTGGTGCTGTGAGGGGCTGCCCATGCCTGCGGCAGTCCACCACCAGCTCCTTAGTTTTCCTCGCGTTGATCTGGAGGCAGTTCCGATGGCACCAATCCACGAAGTCCTGGATAAGCCCTCTGTACTCAGCTTCATCTCCATTGGAGATGAGGCCAACGATCGCAGAGTCATCAGAGAACTTCTGTAGATGGCAGTGTGTTGTGTTGTGTGAGAAGTCCGCAGTATAAAGAGTGAGCAGGAAGGGAGCCAGCACCGTTTCCTGGGGGGCCCCCGTGCTACCAATGATCGTGTCAGACACACAGTCCCGGGTTCTCACAAACTGAGTCCGGTTCGTGAGGTAGTCCAGGATCCATGATGACAGGTGCTGGTCCACCCCTGCGTGCAGCAGCTTGTCCTTCAGGATCATTGGTTGGATGGTGTTGAAAGCACTGGAGAAGTCAAAGAACATGATCCTCACCATATTCCCGGGCTTCTCCAGGTGGGATAGAGAACGGTGAAGGAGAAGGATCACCGCATCCTCCACCCCAATGCCATGCTGGTAGGCGAACTGGAGTGGATCCATCACTGGTTCCACCAGGGGGCGGAGGTGAGCAAGGAGCAGTCTCTCCAGGGTCTTCATCAAGTGGGACGTCAAGGCTACCGGTCTGTAGCTGTTCAGGTCTTTGGGGTGGGAAGTTTTTGGTACAGGTACCACACAAGATGTTTTCCACAGCCGTGGTACCCTCCCCAGCTTCAGGCTCAGGTTGAAGATGTACGTCACAATCCCACACAGCTGGTCTGCACAGGACTTGAGGAGCTTTGCGCTGATGCCATCCGGTCCCGACGCCTTCCTCGCCTTGATCTTCCTCAGCTCCGTCCTCACCTGGGTCCTGGTCAGGGTCAGGATGGGGGGCTGTGTGTTGGGAGTGGCGGGGTGTTGGTGGAGTGGGGAGTGGGCAGCAGGACTTGATTTCTTTAGAGGCAGCAGTGGTTGTTGTGCAGACAGGGGGGAGGGCGGTTGGTCAAACCTATTGAAAAACAGATTCAGGTTGTTCGCCCACTCCCTGCCCCCCCCCCCCCCCGTGGCCTGGGGGGAGGTATTCTGGAGCCCAGAGATGGTTTTTGAGGTTTCTCCAGACCCCGCTGATGTCGCTCTGTTGCAGCTTGTCCTCCATCTTCTTCCTGAAGCTGTCCTTGCCTTCTCTGATCTTTCTCCTCAGCTCCCTCTGTACGGACTTCAGCATCTCCCTATTCCCCGACCTGAAGATCCTCTTCTTCTCTCTCAGAAGTGTTTTTATCTCAGGGTTGATCCAGGGTTTGTTGTTTGAGCAACACCGTATGGTCTTGGTGGGAACGGATTTGTCCACACAGAAGCTGAGGTAGTCCGTGAAGGTGTGAGTGAGGCCATCAATGTCCTCACCATGTGGATCGCAGAGCTGCTTCCAGGTGGTGGCTTCAAAACAGCCCTTTAGAGTGTCCATTGTCTCCTCAGACCATAACTCCACTGTGCGCATGGCCGGAGGTTGTCTGTGCACTAGGGGTTTGTACATCAGCCGGAGATGAACCAAGCTGTGATCCGATCTCCCGAGTGGGGGGAGTTGTGATGAGGTGTACGCCTCCTTAGTGTTTGCGTAGAATAAGTCCACTGTTTTATTGTCTCTAGTGTGGCATGTGACATACTGGGTGAACGTGGGTAGAATGGGAGATAGTGAAATATGGTTGAAATCGCCTGAGATGAGGAGAAGAGCATCTGGGTGTTCTGTCTGCAGCCTGCTGGTTACTGAATGGATGACGTCACGTGCTGTCCCAGCGTTCGCCGTCGGATTTGCATAAACAACAATGCAGATCACGTGTGAGTGTTCTCTCGGGAGATATGTAGGCCGCATGCTAACAGCTAGCAACTCAATGTCTTTGCTGCAGTGTCGTTGTTTAACAGTGATATGTCCCGGTCTGCACCAGTTGTTGTTAACATACATTATCACTCCACCGCCCCTTGCTTTGCCACTGTCTGGTGTTCGGTCTGCCCGTATCATGTGAAAACCCTCCAGCTCAATGTTAGCATCTGCTGCTAGTTCAGTTAGCCACGTCTCAGAAAATAAAAGGAGAGAGCACTCCCGATATGTGCTATCGTAACGGCAGATAGCCGCTAGCTCATCTACCTTTCCCAGTAACGACCGTACATTTCCCATGACAATAGATGGAAGGGAGGGTCTGTACCTTATATTTTTTGTCCTCCGCCTTACTCCAGCCCCGCAGCCGCGGCGTTTTCGCCTCAGTTCTCTCGGTATGTTGAGTTTTTCCAATGGGACCGGGTGGCGGTTGAATGCTAGCAGCTCTTCCCTGCTGTATTGTATCCTGCTATAAACAGTGGCTCCGTCCACCGGCTCAGGAGACATTTGGGACGATCTGTGTGTCCATGATATAAGTGGAGTGAAAAAAAGACGGATCAAAAAGAGAGAGGAAGGGAAAAAGACTCGGAATCGAGCCACTGTTGCAAAGGGTGGCCGACTCGTGTGGCGCCGGGAAAAAAAAAAAAAATTTAAAAAAAATTTAATCACAATGCAAGTCTCTGAAGATTCACCATTGTCTCTTATTCTCTGGTGTTCCGGGAATCCCCCTAGGGCCTCCTCTCTGAGACAAGGGTCCGACTTCACACCTCCTCAACATCTCCTGTCGGCCCCCGTTGATCCAGACTCTTTGTTCTTCCAGACGTGAAGCCCCAATCCACATAAGCCATACATTTGTGGGAGATATGAACCAGACATATGTGCCACACTCTTGTGGGAAATATGAACCAAACATATGTGCCACATGACCCCCCCCCCCAAACGTCTGCATGGGACAAACATACTCGTAAATGCATAACATAAAAGACATTACCACATAACCAACAATCAATCCCCCAACCTCTTAGGTCTTAATTTCCTGCCGAATCTGCTGTAGGCCGGCTTCGCTGCGTCTGCAGCGTTTCCTCGCACCTGGGGATTAGATTTGTTAGCACATCTCTGTGGGAGCTCTGGAGCATGCCTTCTTGGTGGCCTGCCCCAGCGGGGGGCTTTCGCCAACTGCACGTGTTCATCAGCCAGGACAAAAGCGGGCTTGAGTCTGTTTATGCAAATTAGCTCCCTTCTGCCCCCCAAATCTAGCAAGAAATGCTTCTCATTTTTATCCAGCACCCTGAACGGTCCATCATAAGGCGGACGCAGCCCTGGGCGTTGTGCATCATGTCTAACAAAAACAAACTCTGCGTTTTTTAAAGCCTCTGGCACAAAAACGCGTGGAAAACTGTGATGCACTGGGCCAGGCAGCGTGTTTGATCCTGTGCCGCTCTGCAACAGCTGAGCGGGGGGGCAATTTGGTGCAGGATTTTCCGGAAGAAATTCCCCCAGCAAACGGAGAGGTTGTGCGAAAACTAACTCCGCTGGGGAGGCCTGCAAATCCTCCTTAGGTGCAGAACGCAACCCCAATAAAACCCATGGCAGTTTGTCCACCCAATTTGTATCCGTGAGCGATGCTCTGATGGCTGCTTTCAATGACCTATGAAAACGTTCACATAAACCGTTGGCCTGCGGGTTATACGCGGTAGTGTGGTGTATCTTCACCCCTAAGCTGCGGGCCATAGACGACCACAGTTCGGAAACAAATTTAGGGCCTCTGTCGGACGTTATGTCTGACGGAACTCCAAAACGCGCGACCCAAGCTGTTAAAAACGCGCGTGCAACCTCTTCCGCCGTTGTTGACGCCAGAGGTACCGCTTCCGGCCAACGCGTGGTGCGGTCCACCATCGTCAAAAGGTGTGTGTGCCCTTGAGACGAGGGAAGCGGGCCCACCAGATCAACATGCACATGATCGAACCGCTTAGCCGGGATGTGAAAAGGCTCCAAAGGGGCCCTCGTGTGCTTGTGTATCTTAGCCCTCTGGCACGCTACACAAGCTGCTGCCCATTCCTTGACCTGTTTGCGCAACCCCGGCCAGACAAATTTCTCCCCCACCATCTTGATCGATGCGCGCACCCCCGGGTGCGCCAGCGAATGGACCGAGTCAAAAACGCAGCGGCGCCACGCGGCTGGAACCACGGGATGAGGCCGTCCCGTGGAGACATCGCATATTAAGGGGGGCATACCTATTTGCTGCACCCTGTGCTCCAGCCTTAACCCTGTTGGTCCAGACTGGAGCGCGCGCACATCCGCGTCACCAACCTGCTCCGCAGCCATGTCTGCATAATCCAAACCTACGTGGACCGGGGCTGCGCGCGCTCCCGCGTCACTGCTCTGGCCCACAGCCACCGAGTCTGCCCCCATGTGGCCTGGCGTTGCCACATTACGTGAGAGACAGTCTGCCACTACATTGTGTTTGCCTGCGACATGCTGGATATCGGTGGTGAACTCCGATATTGCGGCTAGCTGTCTTTGCTGTCGGCCTGACCAAGGTTCTGAGATCTTGGCCATCGCAAAAGTTAACGGTTTGTGGTCCACGAAAGCAGTGAAATGACGCCCTTCCAGCCAGAACTGGAAATGGCGGATGGCCAAGTGTAGGGCTAAAAGCTCCCTGTCAAACGCGCTGTATTTACGCTCGTTATCGCGCAAGGATTTGCTAAAGAATGCAAGCGGCTGCCAGGTCCCTGCCACACACTGTTCAATGACTGCCCCCACCACTAGGTCAGAAGCGTCGGTGGTGAGCGCCAAACGGGCTGTTGGAACCGGGTGCGCTAACAAAACGGCACTTGCAAGGGCTGATATGACCTGGGAGAAAGCGCGCTCCCGCTCCGGAGACCATTCGACCTTATTCGTGGGTTTTTGTTTTGTTAGTGCCGTGTACAGTGGCTGCATGAGCCGCGCTGCGCTCGGAAGGAACCGGTTGTAAAAATTAACCATTCCTAGAAACTCCTGCAGCGCTTTTATCGTTTGAGGTCGGGGGAAATCTGTTATTGCGCGCACTTTCTCAGGCAGGGGAACCGCTCCTTCTGGCGAAACGCGATGCCCCAAAAAATCGATTTGCACCACCCCGAACTGGCACTTCGCTGGGTTAATTATCAACCCGTGCTCTGCCAGTCTCCGAAAAACCGCTGTGAGGTGGGTTTCGTGTTCGTCCTCGGACATGCTGGCTACCAATATGTCGTCTAAATAGACGAACACGAAAGGCAGGTCGCGTAAAACTGCATCCATCATGCGTTGGAAAGTTTGCGCGGCGCCCTTTAACCCAAACGGCATGCGCAAAAACTCAAAAAGCCCAAACGGAGTTATTACCGCGGTTTTGGGAATATCCTGCGCGTGCACGGGGACTTGATGGTAGCCGCGCACCAAGTCTATTTTAGAAAAAATGCGCGCCCCCGCCAAATGAACTGAGAAATCCTGGATGTGCGGAATCGGGTAGCGGTCGTGTGCCGAGACGTTGTTCAACCTGCGGAAATCGCCACAAGGTCGCCACGAGCCATCAGCCTTTGGGACCATGTGTAACGGGGAAGCCCAGGGGCTGTTCGAGCGTCTAATTATGCCCAGTTTTTCCAGGTTGGCAAATTCCTCGCGCGCTATTGCCAGTTTAGCTGAGTCCAAGTGCCGGGCTTTTGCAAAAACGGGCGGCCCAGTGGTGGTGATAAAACGCTCCACCCCGTGTTTGGCCACTGTCGCCGAAAACTTTGGGACTGTGAGTGCTGGAAAGTGAGTGAGCAGAGCATGAAAGTTACCACCCGCAGCTGTGACGTTGGCGTGTGCAGTCGGCGGGGCCACCCGAGCTGTGCAGGGGATAGAATGAAAAGACAGTGCATTAACCAGACGTCTATTAGCAAGATCAACCAATAAACCATGTGAGCACAAAAAATCAGCCCCTAACATGTTAAAACTGACTGCCGCTACAATAAAGGTCCACTCGAATGAACGGCCCTGTAAGGACAGAAGCATGGTCCTCTCACCGAAGGTCTTAATCGCTGAGCCATTCGCTGCTGATACTGACACCCAGGGAGCTTTAGACGGCATCAGCCGTTCCGCGTAGGTAGGCGTGACGAAACTCAGCTGGGAGCCCGTGTCCACGAGGAATTGTTTCCCCGAGTGTGCATCTGTCAGGTAAAGCAGCTTATTTTCTTCTCCGAGGGATGCAGCTGCTACCGGCCCCCGGTCTTGGCGTTTCCCTGACGCTTGAAGCGGCACGGTGGGAGACATCTGTGTGCCCTCTCCGCAAAACGGCGGTGGTAGAAACACAGGCCGTCTTCAGCTCCGCGTCGCCTGACGCCTGTCGCCGCCGTCGTCGGTTCGTCTGGCGCCGCCACCACTGGCTCCAAACCATCTCCGGGCGCCGTCCTCTGCTCAGCTGCCACGGCCAAAACAGCACTCCGCTTGTGGGCGTCGACGAGTCGCTGCGCCTCCTTGCTGAGCCCATGGTAGTCCCACTTGGCCAATCGGGGTGAGTCTGCCAGGGTCACTCTCACTGCTGGCGGCAGAGTCCGGAGGAAAAGGTGGGCGAAAATAAATTCGCCATCCTTGGAGTCTTTCAGTCTCAGCATCTTCACCATCAGGTCTGCCGGTCTGTCGTTCTCCGACTCCGTCAACGCTAGGAGCCCCTCTGCTCGCTGTTGCACCGAGGGGGTGAAATGGCTGATCAGCGCCTCCTTCAATGCGTCGTACTTGTCGGTGTCCGGTGGGTGGTTAACCAGGTCTTCCACCCTCTGGACCGTGTGACTGTCCAGCTTCGCTACCACATGGTAGAACCTCATTTCATCCTTTGAGATTCTCCGGAGGTTGAACTGCGCCTCGACCGCGCTAAACCAGGAGCGCGGGCTGTGCTGCCAGAAATCGGGCAGCCGGAGCGTGGAGGCAGCCATCAGGCTGGCCTCTGATGAGCTCCGCTCGGGAGAATTCTCTCTGCTCATTCTTTGTCGTGGGTCACCAGTGTGGAAGTTGTGTTCAATGACGAGACTTGAGTGTATTCCTCAGGTTCGGCTTTATTGCAGAACACAATCATCCAACATTCTCAAATAGCAAGAAGAGGCAGAATCATGTCACATCACACTCTTATACCTCCGGGGGATTAAGAACTCAAGTCACATGGTGCTTCTGCAAACATTTAATCACAATGCAAGTCTCTGAAGATTCACCATTGTCTCTTATTCTCTGGTGTTCCGGGAATCCCCCCAGGGCCTCCTCTCTGAGACAAGGGTCTGACTTCACACCTCCTCGACATCTCCTGTCGGCCCCCGTCGATCCAGACTCTTTGTTCCTCCAGACGTGAAGCCCCAATCCACATAAGCCATACATTTGTGGGAGATATGAACTAGACATATGTGCCACACTCTTGTGGGAAATATGAACCAAACATATGTGCCACACAATACTTATTCCCTTTGTCATCCCACTTTATTAAATATATGTTGTTTTGTGAACACAGCTGCCTTGATTTCTTTGTATGTATGGATTACTTGGGTTATTAAGGTGCGTTCACACCAAATGCGAATAGGTGAATTTTTCGCACGGCACAATTATATTATAACTCAATGTAAACACGCCAACAGACATGAATAGTGAGATGCAGACAGGTGAAGCTGTCTTTTAAACTTTTGCAGCTGTGTTCAACTTGCTGTGGAAATTCCAAAAATAACATCATGTTTAGGTTTACATTATCCGATGGGGGGCTCACCTGAAAATGTCGTCTCAAGCCTGCAAAGCTTCACAGATGATGGGTGTTTACGTTGCTAGCTTGCTAGGACGTCCGTGGCCGGAAACCATGGGTAAATAACTCCAAAATCCCGATGCAGCTGAAGAGTTCCCTGTCCTCCTGTCTCCTGGTGAGTGAGTTTCATTTTCTAATTAGTTTACTCTGCAATGGTGACAGCAGAATCTCCGAATCTCAAAGCTAGCAGCTAGCTAGCTAGCTAGCAGACACGAACGCATGATGACACAAATTTGCACGTACTCGTGTCTTCCCATACATTGTCAAGGACCGTTCTCACCCTCTGCATAAACACTTTGAACTTCTTCCATCTGGTAAACGATTCTGGAGCATCAGAGGCAGAACCACCAGACTGATCAACAGCTTCCTTCCACAAGCTGTCAGGATGCTGAACAGTTGACCCGGAATTTCTCATACACACTACTGCACCTACGGACATTTTGTATATTATTTGTATATTATAGTTAGTTAGTTTTTTTTTTTTTTCCCCAAGTATGTCTCAGGGATGTGTGAATGGATGGGGGGTGGGGGGTGGAGCTATGTGGGAGTGTGTCTTAAATCATGCTGCTTCTATTTATATGGATAAGATAAGATAAGATAAGATAAGCCTTTATTAGTCCCACAACGGGGAAATTCCAGGATTGCAACAGCACAGGGATAGCAACACTCAGAGCAACAATCAGAAGGCAAGAAAAAACAAGCAAGCAAGAGCAGCTAATATACATATGTACATATTACTATAAAATATATATATACACACACACACACACACACAGACACACAGTGCAGAGCATTGTAGCTGGATGGAATAAATATATGAATATATGAACACACAGTGCAGAGCATTGTAGCTAGATGGAATAAATATGTAAATATATAAACACCCACAGTACGGAGCATTGCAGCTAGGTGGAATAAATATGCAAGTATATAAACACACACAGTGCGGAGCAATGTAGCTAGATGGAATAATATGTAGATATATAAAAACACAGTGCGGAGCATTGTAGCTAGATGGAATAAATATATAGATATATAAATATAAACACACCCAGTGCTGAGCATTGTAGCTAGATGGAATAAATATGTAAATATATAAACACACACAGTGCAGAGCATTGTTGCTAGGTGGGATGAAACAGCATAACCGTCTATTTAGTTATCCTACATGGTATGATTATGTGCCCATACATATTCTCACCCTCCATAGCGACCGGTATGTTCCTAGTTGTATGCCGGAGAGGACCATTGTGTAAGTCTATTGCATCTTTTGCATTCCAAAAAAAAAAAAAAAAAAAAAAACTATTAGTTTGTTACGTCTTTTTGCTATCTCTGCGAGCAGCCCTGCTTAGGTTGTACAGTCTGACAGCCGTTGGTAGGAAGGACCTACGAAACCTCTCGGTTGTGCACCTGGGATGATGTAGTCTGCTGCTAAATGAGCTCCTCAGTGCATCCAGTATGTCCTGCATAGGGTGGAACTCGGACTCCAGCAGAGATGACAGTTTAGCCACCGTCCTTCTCTCTCCTATCTCCTCCATCGGATCAAGGCGTTGCCCCAGGACAGAGCTAGCTTTCTTAATCAGTTTGTTCAGTCTCTTCCTATCGGCTGTAGTAATGCCACTGCCCCAGCAGACCACTCCAAAAGTGATGGCTGATGCCACCACCGTGTCATAGAATGACTTCAGCAGCGCCCCTTGTACACCAAAAGACCTGAGTCTCCTCAGCAGGAACAGCCTGCGCTGTCCCTTCTTGTAGAGTGCGTCAGTATTGTGTGACCAGTCTAGTTTATTGTTCAGATGAATACCCAGGTACTTGTAGGATGTCACCATCTCGATGTCTGTTCCCTGTATATTTACTGGTGCTGTGAGGGGCTGCCCATGCCTGCGGCAGTCCACCACCAGCTCCTTAGTTTTCCTCGCGTTGATCTGGAGGCAGTTCCGATGGCACCAGTCCACAAAGTCCTGGATAAGCCCTCTGTACTCAGCTTCATCTCCGCTGGAGATGAGACCAACGATCGCAGAGTCATCAGAGAACTTCTGTAGATGGCAATGTGTTGTGTTGTGTGAGAAGTCCGCAGTATAAAGAGTGAACAAGAAGGGAGCCAGCACCGTTCCCTGGGGGGCCCCCGTGCTACTGATGATCGTGTCGGAAACACAGTCCCGGGTTCTCACAAACTGAGGCCGGTTCGTGAGGTAGTCCAGGATCCATGATGACAGGTGCTGGTCCACCCCTGCGCGCAGCAGCTTGTCCTTCAGGATCATCGGTTGGATGGTGTTGAAAGCACTGGAGAAGTCAAAGAACATGATCCTCACCATATTCCCGGGCTTCTCCAGGTGGGACAGAGAACGGTGAAGGAGGAAGATCACCGCATCCTCCACCCCAATGCCATGCTGGTAGGCGAACTGGAGTGGATCCATCGCTGGTTCCACCAGGGGGCGGAGATGAGCAAGGAGCAGTCTCTCCAGGGTCTTCATCAAGTGGGACGTCAAGGCCACCGGTCTGAAGCTGTTCAGGTCTTTGGGGTGGGAAGTTTTTGGTACAGGTACCAAGGATGCCGAGAGAAACGCAATTTCATCTTCAATTCAATTCAATTCAATTCAACTTTATTTATATAGCGCCATTTCACAACAACAGTCATCTCATAGCACTATCAACTGTAGGGAGGACCCCCACAGTTGCAGAAAGACCCCAGCAATCAGGCGATCCCCTGTGAGCAAGCACTTGGCGACGGTGGAGATGAAAAACTCCCTTTTAACAGGAAGAAACCTCCAGCAGAACCAGGCTCAGGGAGGGGCAGTCATCTGCTGCGACTGGCTGGGGGGTGAGGGGATAGAGAAGAAGAAAAGAACAGACATGTAGAGAGCAAACAGCATGATGGGGACTCAATCTATGGGAGAGAACAAACAAATGTTAATGACCAGCAAAAAAAAAAAAATATTTCATAGAGAGTGAGGAAAGGAGTGAGGCCCAGTGCATTACTGGAGGTCCCCCGGCTGACTAAACCTATTAGCAGCATAACTAAGGGAGGGTTCAGAAAACACATGATCCCTCCCTAATTGTAGGCTATATCAAAAAGGTAGGTTTTAGCCCTATTCTTAAAAACAGAGATCGAGTCTGACTCCCGAATCCAGATTGGCAGCTGATTCCACAGGAGAGGAGCTTGATAACTAAAGGCTCTGCCTCCCATTGTACTTTTGGAGATTCTAGGTATTACAAGTAAACCTGCATTTTGGGAGCGTAGTGCTCTGTTAGGATGATACGGTAGTATCAGATCTTTTAAATAAAAAGGAGCCTGATTGTTTAGAGCTTTGTAAGTAAGAAGAAGGATTTTAAACTTAATTCTAAACTCTATGGGAAGCCAATGAAGGGAGGCCAGAACCGGAGAGATATGATCTCTCTTTCTAGTACCTGTTAAAACTCTTGCTGCAGCATTTTGGATCAGCTGAAGACTTTTTAAAGATGTTTTAGGACAACCTGATAATAAAGAATTACAATAATCTAATCTCGAGCTAACAAAAGCGTGGATCAGCTTCTCAGCATCACTCTGAGACAAGATGCTCCTAATCTTGGCAATATTACGCAAATGATAGAAGGCAGTCTTAGAAACAAATTTAATATGTGAATTGAAGGACAAATCCTGATCAAAAATAACTCCAAGGTTCCTCACAGAGCTATTAAGAGAAAGAGTAACTGCATCCAAACTGAAAGTTTGATTTGGAAAGGAATTTCTAAGGTTTTTTGGACCAACAAGAATGACTTCAGTCTTATCTGAATTTAATAGCAGGAAATTACAAGTCATCCAAACTTTGATTTCCTTAAGACAGGCTTCTAACTTGGCTAATTGATTAGTATCATCTGGCTTCATTGACAGGTATAATTGTGTGTCATCTGCATAACAGTGAAAATGTATACAGTGCTTTCTAATAATGTTGCCTAACGGAAGCATATATAAACTAAAAAGAGTAGGGCCAAGCACAGATCCCTGTGGAACTCCATGACTAAGCTTTGAGCTGAGAGAAAACTCATCATTTACATGAACAAACTGGAACCTATCAGATAAATAAGATCTAAACCACTGCAACGAAGTTCCATTAAGTCCAACATAGTGTTCTAATCTATCAAGTAGAATATTATGATCAATAGTATCAAAAGCTGCACTAAGATCTAAAAGGACAAGTACAGAAACTAGTCCATTATCAGATGCAATGAGGAGGTCGTTAGTGACCTTCGCTAAGGCTGTTTCAGTGCTATGATGGATTCTAAACCCAGATTGAAACTCCTCAAATAAACCATTTCCCTGCAGGTGGTCAAATAATTGCATAGCAACAACTCTTTCTAAGATTTTTGAAATGAAAGGGAGATTAGAGATTGGTCTATAGTTAGCTAAAGCTCCTGGATCTAGCGTTGGCTTTTTGAGTAAGGGTTTAATTACAGCCGTTTTAAAAGCCTGCGGTACATGGCCTAAAGTTAATGAAGAATTGATTATATGAAGAATAAAGCTACCAATAAGTGGGAAGACTTCTTTAAATAACCTGGTAGGAATAGGGTCTAAAAGACAAGTTGAAGGTTTGGATGAGGAAACTATTTTGTCTAACTCACAAAGGTCGATTGGAGTAAACTCATCAAGACAGACATCAATAGAAGGAGTTGTAGTAGTTACAGTATTTAAGTTAACTGTGGGAAGAATCTGATTGATTTTATCTCTGATATCTCTGATTTTATCTTGCCTGCACTACAGTTGTATGTACAGCAATATGACAATAAAGTTTGATTTGATTTTACACTTTGTATAGATTCGTGCTGCCCGTTCGCATTTGGCGTGAGCACATCTTTACTGATATCAGGTGAAAATCTCAGGTCAATGGCTCCATCAGAAATATGTTTGAGAAAAATGTTGATGTACTTATTTTCCCCGCTGTATGTATGATTTACAGCATGCCTGAGGACTGTTAATAAAAATGGCACAGAGAAAGGTAGAATGCAGTCAAAACAGAGGCAAGCAATGTAACTGCTATGTCTTCCCAGTGAGCAAACTACAGCCATGTGATGTAGCGCTTCCATGCAGCCGCTTTCCACAGTCAGAGCAGCTCCATAGGCATAACGTTGCTGTGCTGTTGGGGATTGGTTTCTGTGTCACAACTGTAACTGCTGCCTCCAAGTCTTTTGGCAGCGTGGTGGTGCAGTGGTTAGCACTGTTGCCTAACAGCTAGAAGGTTCCAGGTTCGAATCCCCAGGCTGGCAGGGGCAGGAACCTTTCTGTGTGGAGTTTGCATGTTCTCCCGGTGCTGCGTGGGTTTACTCTGGGGGCTCCGTTTTCCTCCCACAATCCAAAGACATGCATGTTAGGTTCAGACATGCATGTTGTTCTAAATTGTCCCTAGATATCTGTCTCCTATAGGCCCATAGAATAGAGGGTTAGTACTAGTGAAGCACTTTGAGTAGCCTTTCAGACCAGAAAAAGCACTGTATAGGTACAGGTCCTTATCCCTTTCTGGAGCGCTTTCTCAGTTGTCCCTAGCTCTTGGGTTATTCTTCTGACTCCCTGGTCAGATATCTTGTGAGGAGCTCCTGTACATGGCCGGTTGATGGTAGAGTGATGTTCCTTCCACTTGTGGATCATGGCCCCAGTGGTGCTCACTGGAAGATTCAGAAGTTCTGATACGTCTGTAACCAAATCCATCAATGTGTTCTGCAATAATCAGGTTGTGAAGGTCTTGTTCGAGCTCTTGGCATCATGAGATGTTTCTTGTATGACACCTTGGTAACATTTTACAACCACTCATGAAGTACCTACCTGGCTGATATTAATTTCCACGGAGAGGAGGGAGAACTACTTTCTACCAACTTCTGGATTTCAGCTGATTCCCTGCCTGACTGTGCCCTGGGATACTGCTTTTTCTGATGTGTTTACCACTTTTTCTCTTTTCCATTCCACTTTATCAAACAGAATTTTAAATTCATGGATTTAAATGTTTTGATTTCTTTCTATGCATGTATAACTTGAGTTAATACCAAAGTCTGGTGAAACTGTCATGTGAGTAGCCTCAGAAATATATGTATTGGCAAAACTGCTGACAAGTTCAATACTTATTTCCTCCATTGTTTCTTTTGTGGGTTTCATGTTATATTAATGTTGTTTTTAAAAAAATATTTAAATGGTTCCTGCTGGTCACAGTTATGTCAACATTAAATAAATGATTATCACCATCAGTTATTTATCAGTACCTATATGTGTTCATCCCTGTATCAGAGGCTATGGTCTTGTACCGTAACAGGTTCACTTTCTGTTGATTCTGTTTTAAACCTTATCTGTGTTATTGACAAATATCACGGCCATAATGCTAGAGTGCTGTAAGTTGAATCTAAAATTCACGTGTTCTGTACTGAACTTTAGTATCTACTGTATCTCACAAAAGTGAGTACACCCCTCACATTTTTGTAAATATTTTATTAAATCTTTTCATAAAACAACACTGAAGATATGACACTTTGATACAGTGTAAAGTAGTCAGTGTACAGCTTGTATAACAGTGTAAATTTGCTGTCCCCTCAAAATAACTCAACACACAGCCATTAATGTCTAAACTGCTGGCAACAAAAGTGAGTACACCCCTAAGTGAAAATGTCCAAATTGTTCTCAAATAGCCATTTTCCCTCCCCAGTGTCATGTGACTGTTAGTGTTACAAGGTCTCAGGTGTGAATGGGGAGCCAGTGTGTTAAATTTGGTTTTCTCGCTCTCACACTCTCTCATACTGGTCACTGGAAGTTCAACATGGCACCTCATGGCAAAGAACTCTCTGAGGATCTGAAAAAAACAATTGTTGTTCTCCATAAAGATGGCCTAGGCTATAAGAAGATTGACAACACCCTGAAACTGAGCTGCAGCACAGTGGCCAAGACCATACAGCGGTTTAACAGGACAGGTTCCACTCAGAACAGGCCTCGCCATGGTCAACCAAAGAAGTTGAGTGCACATGCTCAGCGTCATATCCAGAGGTTGGTTTTTGAAAACAGACATATAAGTGCTGCCAGCATTGCTACAGAGATTGAAGGGGTGGGAGGATCAGCCTGTCAGTGCTCAGCCCATACACCATACACTATGTCAAATTGGTCTGCATGGCTGTCGTCCCAGAAGGAAGACCCTTATAAAGATGATGCACAAGAAAACCCACAAACAGTTGGCTGAAGACAAGCTGACTAAGACATGGATTACTGGAACCATGTCCTGTGGTCTGATGAGACCAAGATAAACTTATTTGGTTCAGATGGTGTCAAGCGTGTGTGGCAGCAACCAGGTGAAAAGTACAAAAACAAGTGTGTCTTGCCTACAGTCAAGCATGGTGGTGGAAGTGTCATGGTTTGGGGCTGCATGAGTGCTTCCGGCACTGGGGAGCTACAGTTCATTGAGGGAACCATGAATGCCAACATGTACTGTGACATACTGAAGCAGAGCATGATCCTTTCCCTTTGGAAACTGGGCCGCAGGGCAGTATTCCAACATGATCACAACCCCAAACACACTTCCAAGATGACCACTGCCTTGCTAAAGAAACTGAGGGTAAAGGTGATGGAGTGGCTAAGCATGTCTCCAGACCTAAACCCTATTGAGCAGCTGTGGGGCATCCTCAGATGGAAGGTCGAGGAGCGCAAGGTCTCTAACACCATGATGTCGTCATGGAGGAGTGGAAGAGGATTCCAGTGGCAACCTGTGAAGCTCTCATGAACTCCATGCCCAAGAAAGTTAAGGCAGTGCTGAAAAATAATGGTGGCCACACAAAATATTGACAGTTCGAGCACAATTTGGGCATTTTCACTAGAGGTATATTCACTTTTGTTGCCAGCAGTTTAGACATTAATGGCTGTGTGTTGAGTTATTTTGAGGGGACAGCAAATTTACTCTGTTATGCAAGCTGTACTCTGACTACATTATCAAAGTGTCATATCTTCAGTGTTGTCCCATGGAATGATATATTACAATGTTTACAAAAATGTGAGGGGTGTACTCACTTGTGAGATACTGTATATGACTATATCAAAGATCACAACAAACAAGAAAGTGTTTCATCCCTTTTCTCTATTGACAAGTCATACATTCATATGTGTTCTCTTTGTTTTAATTCTTTAATCTTTATTCATGTTGTCATTGTATTCTTATTACAGTGTTTACACATTTCTGTGTTTCTCTGCAGTTGAGAATTTTTTCTGGTGTTTTGGGATTAATAAAGGCTTAATTATGTTGTGTGAACATGATGTTTTTCGTTATATGGTATTTAAGAGGCTGTGACGTTGTTGGAAAAATCTGTGGGTTTTTTCAGCATAAATGTTTCATTAATTTCTTGTCACACCTCATGGTTATTTTAATGTTTATTATGTTACATCTAAACAGTCAAAAGACTGAAAAAATCAACAAAAAGAGGAAGAAGAAGACAGCCGCTAGGTGCTGCTAATTCCACTTACATTATTTCTACTGACAAACATTTTTATGATTTTGACTTTTACTTTGAAACTCCTACCGGATGTGACTCTTAGTACTATATGATACTTCCGGTTAGCTTGTTGAACGGCAGCCTGTCCAGAATCCGCGTTAGAGTCCGGTTCTGTGGACAGAGCAGAGCTGGACCGACACCGAGAATCAGATCATGTGGATTTAAAAGTCTGAAACGGAGCCGAGGAGAGAAGGTTAGTTTACTTCCTGTTACCAACCATGATGCTAAGCTAACGTTAGCCTCCTCCTGTGTCCACGGATCTTTCAAAAAGACTTGATGTGTTTGTCAGCAGATTAATGGCTCACCAGGCTAGCGCATGTCCTTAATAGCGTTTTGTTTTGTTTTTGTTTTTTTAATTGATGCCATCGGGACGGAGTTACTTACAGCCTCCCAGGAAGACTAACCAGTGGAGCTTTGAGGCCTGAACAGAGACTTGCTGGTAAAACTGTTAAAAAAGATCCTTGTTGGTCACCAGCAAATGTAAGAAATATTGGTGAGACAACTAAGCTTCTTGCCTGGATCGCCACCTTATCCCTCCATAGATGAGGCTGGATGACCGGACGGACGTACGGAGCTTTTCTCTCGACTTTATCATCCTATCACCTCCCTGCATGCGGCTTTGGAAGTTAGTGGCTAGTCTGGATGGTTTTTGCTGGCAGATTTTAAAGGGGAAAGTAAAGAAGAAGAAATATTTATGTATAAAGTGACTGTGTTTTACAGTTGTTTCCTCTTCCCTTGTGCTGGTAGATCGGACGGGGAGTGGGTAGTCGGGATTGTCGGCAGACGGCCTGTATAGGGCCGCTATGACGGCATTCCTGCACCACTTCTAGCTCGGAAACTAGGCATATGGTAGGGGATCAGCTTATGGGGCATTCTGTAACTGTGTTAGACTTGCTGCTTTTTTGATAACTGCAGATTTATCTGTTAATTCACGTCTATAAAGTTGTTGAGCTTTGCTAGTAATTGGCTACAAGCTGAATTAGCTTAGCCTTGTACTGGGGACCCCGGGATAGACCTGGAGGTCTGGTTTGTGTGTGAACTCGCTCCTTAAAAACCAGGAAGCCACGTCCAAAGGCTAGTGTCCCAAGCCATTTTAACATTTAATAGCTAGCCTGGATATGTATTGTAGGTATCAATAATTCAGTTTTTCCTAGTAAAAATGAACATTTCAGATATCCATAATGAAATTCTTCCTCCATTATGATCTTTTCAGGTATCTATGACATTGTGGAGGAATAATATCAGGTGAGATGCGACGAGCTGGAAGGTTGCAGAGTTTTATTTTCCTCCAACATGATGGACTGGCAATCTGTCCAGGGTGTACCCTGCTGCCTCCCGCCCAAAGATGCTGGGATAGACTCCAGCCCCCCCCCCCCCCCCCCCAGCGACCCAAAAATGATTAAGCGGAAGAAGATATTTTTTTTTTTTAGATTTAGTATACTTTATTGATCCCCAGAGGGGAAATTGAGGGTCATCCACCACCTGGATGGATGAAGCAGCCACGATACAGCGCTATCCTTTAACCATTCACACACACATTCACACCTAGGGCCACTTTAGAGTCTCCAATTAACCTAACCTGCATGTTTTTGGCATGTGGGAGGAAACCGGAGAAATCCCGGGGTAAACCCACGCATACACGGGGAGAACATGCAAACTCTACACAGATCACTGTTGGTCGGGGGCTGGGATCGAACCCACGATCCCCCGGCCAAGGGTAAACTGTGCTGCCTCAGTGCTAACCACTGCGCCACCGTGCAGATGACACACTTGTAGCGCTGTGCGCTACTGTGTTCCTGAGACATGTCACACAAGCTCTTTCATCAGGGATACAAGAAGAGAGAATGCATGGCACATTAGCATAACAGTCAATACACATGATTAGCATGACATTGTTTGGCTCGAGGACACATGCACACAGTCCTGTCTGACTGCCTCCTGTGGCTCTTTGTCTGTCTGTGCATTGTCCTCTGTATACAAATTGTCTTCCGTTTCCTCCAGCCCTGCTGAGT
This sequence comes from Pholidichthys leucotaenia, assembly GCA_020510985.1. NCBI lineage: Eukaryota > Metazoa > Chordata > Actinopteri > Cichliformes > Pholidichthyidae > Pholidichthys > Pholidichthys leucotaenia. The sequence continues at coordinate 38,034,045 of CM035841.1, read as the reverse complement.
GTGAAGAATGCTCGTGTAGATTGTGTTGGGTCACCACAGGGCTCCCCCCCCCCCCCACCAGAACACTCAGAAGGGGCTGTGCCCCCCCCCCCCCCCATCATTTGGGCTCCAGCTCCGGTAGAACTGTCCTGCTGTAGAGGACTGTTGGAAGGCATCAGTCTGTGTGTGTGTGGGGGGGGGGGGGGGGGGGGGGGGGTTGGAAAGGACAGTGTGCTCTGCTCCAAGTTCCAGCATGTTGAACGGCCGTGGATCGTGGGTGCCGGGGCCAGTGCACGTTGTGCGTAATCAATCAACTTTATTTATAAAGCACTTTAAAAGCAACACTCGCTACACAAAGTGCTGTACAGCAAGAGAACATAAAAGCAGGGTGCTAACACAAGAACCACAGTAAAAAAAAAAAGTAAAATAAATAAAAATCCATTTCATTCAATAAAATCAATGTCTCATACTGGGTCGAAGGCCAGGGAGTAAAAATGTGTTTTAAGACGTGTTTTAAAAATGGACAGTGAAGGTGCTTGTCTATTGTCCAGGGGTAAATCATTCCATAACCTGGGGGCCATGATCGAAAAGGCTCTGTCGCCTCTGAGCTTGCGCCTCGCCCGTCCTGGGTATGACGTTAAACTGCATCCGGGCGAGGGGGTCTGTTGGACTAGGAGGATGATGGAGTGCCTCTTAACCCTCGCTGATACTCCCAGGTGTCCCTTGGGCAAGGACTAGTACCTGTTAGCCTCCCTTACCAGGGTTACGGTATCTCCCCAACAACGTTGTGTGTTATAATTCCCTAAGGGGACCAAGGGTTAAAGTGGTTGCGAGCACCCCCTTGCTGATCATATGAGGTGACAAATGGGACAACTTGTTTGCCGTGAGTTGCGACCCATGTCGGTGGAGGAAGAGATCCTGGTTCTTGAGGAATGTGTCTTGCTGCGGCTTTCACAAGTCCAACACAGTGCTTTGGCTCCTACTTCACTTAGACGGGAGGTTGGAAGGGCCCGGTCCAATCAATCGGCTTGTCAAGGTCTACTCTGGGATGTCTTTTGGCAGCATAACATCTCCTAATCCCAGAAGCCTATGGCGGAGGGTCAATTGAGTAAGTTGCACTTTGGTGCTTTATTGCTCGAGTATACCATCCCTGTATCCCTGGTGCATAACCTGCAGGAAGTCCGCGGCTCTGTGCATCCCCATGTAGGGCTCCGAGGAGGGTGGGGAGCAGGGATGATGAATCATACTCTATAAAATATGGCTACTAAACAAACCCCTAAAAAAACGAATGTTGGAAGACGATGTGGATGACCCAGGAATTAGCAGGATGGCTCTTTCAAATGGTGATAATTGGCCGAGGCTTATTGTTTTAGAGTCGCTCTCATCAGATATGCCTCTTTCTAAGCTGTCCCCTTTTGCTGTACAGAAGGGAATTTCAGGTATTGCGGGGTCAGTTAAAGGTGTTAAAAAACTGAGGTCTGGCCAGATTTTGGTGGAATGCTTGAAGAAATCCCATTCTGAAAATCTGTTGCGGTGTAATGTGCTGGCTGGTGTTCCAGTGAAGGCTTTTCCTCACCCTTCTCTAAACAGCTGCAAAGGAGTAATTCGTACTCGAGAACTCCACGATATGGAAGAGGATGAAATAGCCTCAGAACTGCAACAACAAGGAGTAACACATGTGAAGAGGATAACCATTAAAAAAGATGACCAAACAGTAAAAACTGGCACTTACATTCTGACATTCAACTGGCATCAGCTTCCAGAAAGAATCCAAATAGGATATCTGAGTGTAACTGTCGATACCTTTATTCCAAACCCGTTGAGATGTTTTAACTGCCAAAAGTTTGGCCATGGCTCTGCAGGATGTAGGAATAAACCAGTCTGCTGCAGATGTGGAGAGGAAAGGCATGAGTTGGCCTGCACAACACCTCCCAAATGTAACTGTTTAGGCAATCATGCAGCATCATCGAAGGAATGTCCTTGTTGGATCAAGGAAAAAAATTCAAACTGTCAAATGTACTAAGAAAATTAGCTACCCTGAGGCACGTAAGCTGGTAGAAGGTTTCCCGAAGTACAAATTCCAGCAGACTTTCTCCGCTGTTGTGAAACCTAAGATGCAGCCTGCTGAGTGCCAGACAGATCTGACCTGGTTAACTAAAGATAAGCCCTCATTATTAAGTAGTATTAAAAATTCCAGAGTCCCAGTTAAAAGTAAAACGAGCACTCAAAGCCTGACTACAATAAGTCAACCCTTAGGTCAAAGTCTAAGCAAGTCCACAGAACAAAACCAATTATCAAAAGAAAAGAAAAAATCCAGCTCCTCTACTCAGGCAAAATCAAGCCAAGAAAATAAATTGCAAAAGATTGGGAATCCAGAAGATGCAGAAATGTCTGAAGTCACGACTTGCCGTAGTCGCAGCCCCGCCCCTAAAAGCAAGCATAAGGAGCGTGCTTTTGTTTTACCTACCTGATGGTGGGTAGCCACATCATTCAGTGGAACTGTCGTGGCTTTAAGGCCAACTTCTCTGAAGTGCAGCGTCTAGCTGCTAGTTTTAATCCCCTTGCTTTCTGCCTTCAAGAAACTCTTCTGCAATCAACCAACCCCATGTCTCTGAAACATTGTACTATGTATAATACATATGGTCCAAATGTGCATCGTCCATCTGGTGGTTCAACAATTTTAGTAAGGAATGACCTAATTCACAGCCACTTGGTTTTAATCTCCAACCTACAAGCAGTGGCAGTTCGTCTAACTTTGCATAAAGCAATAACCTTATGCTCTGTCTATATACTACCAGATATGATTGTGACACTGGAAAATCTCGATGACCTTCATAATCAGTTGCCATCCCCATACATCCTTATGGGTGATTTTAATGGACATAATCCTCTGTGGGGAGGAATTCGCTCAAATGCAAAAGGCAAGATACTGGGGGATTTTATTGCTTAAAATGATCTATGTTTTTGGAACGATGGGTCTCACACATACCTCCACCCAGGACATGGAACCTATACTGCAATTGACCTATCTATATGTGATCCTGAGCTAGTGCTGGAATTCTCGTGGCGGGTCTTGGATGATCTTTGTGGAAGTGACCACTTTCCACTAATATTGACGTCTACGGAAGTGGATGTGCAATCCAGAACTCCGCGATGGCAACTTAAAAAAGCAAACTGGCCTTCCTTTGTCTCTCTGTGCAAAGTAAATTCAGGCAAAAACCCCAACCACACTGTCACTCTGTTCATAGCTTTACCCAAACTTTAATTACAATTGCAGATAAGACTGTCCCAAAAACATCAGCAAAGCCACATCGTAGTTCCAACCCATGGTTCAACAATGATTGCAAAAAGGCCATTGAGGCAAGGAAAAAAGCAGAGAGGGCGATGAATAAACATCCAACAGCAGAAAACCTGACCAGATTTAAAATCTGTCGAGCTAAAGCACGCAGGATCATTAATGAAGCAAAGAGACAGAGCTGGAGGGAATTTGTATCAAGCCTCACATCCAACACATCTACCAAAAAGATCTGGGATTTAATTAGAAAGATGAAGGGTAAGGAGAATGGACTTCAGATACAGCATATTAATCATCAGGGTAATCTGCTGACGACAAAATATGAAATAGCTAATCAACTAGCAAAATCATTTGAGAAGAATTCATCTATTGGAAACTACCGTCCTGAGTTCCAAATCATACTAGCACAAGAAGAGCAAAAAGAAATAAACTTTTCTTCAGATAACTCAGAACCATACAACCAAGATTTCACTATGGAAGAACTTTTGCTGTCAATAAGGAACTCTCATGACACTGCTGTGGGGCCAGATAAAATTCATTATCAGTTTTTAAAACGCTTACCCCCCGGTGCACTAGCCATTCTCTTGATGGTTTTCAACAACATCTGGAAGTCAGGCAGTATTCCTGAAAGCTGGAAAGAAGCAGTAGTTATACCCGTTCCAAAACCTGGGAAAGATCATACTGATACCAATAACTACCGTCCAATAGCTCTGACAAGTTGCCTCTGTAAAACCATGGAAAGAATGGTAAACAATCGCCTTGTGTGGGTGCTTGAGTCTGAAGGCCTTTTAACTGATTACCAGTGTGGCTTCAGACGTGGTAAAAGCACTTTAGACCACCTTATCAGATTAGAGGCCTATATACGTGATGGTTTTATTAGAAAAGAACATGTAGTTGCTGTATTTTTTGATTTACAAAAAGCATATGACACAACATGGAAATATGGTATTTTAATAGACCTACATGGCATGGGTTTTAGGGGACATTTGCCTTTTTTCATTTCAAACTTTTTGTCCAATAGACACTTCAGAGTCCGAGTAGGAGATACCCTTTCAGAGCCCCATGTGCAAGAACAAGGAGTCCCCCAGGGAAGCATCCTCTCGGTTACTCTTTTTAGCATTAAGATTAATAATGTAGTTGGTGCTCTTAGACCAAATACCTTTTGTAGTCTTTATGTAGATGACCTCTGTATTTGCTACAGGGGGAAAGACATGAGCACAATCGAAAAGCAACTACAGCTGTGCATAAACAAGATTAATAGGTGGTCAGTCAATAATGGTTTTAAATTTTCAAAAACAAAAACTGTCTGCATGCACTTTTGCCTGCTGCGGTCCCTTCACCTCGACCCTGAGCTTTTCATAGATGGAGAAGCTGTCAAGGTGGTAAAAGAAACCAAATTCCTTGGACTTATTTTTGATAATAAGCTGTCTTTCATTCCACATATAAAATTTTTACGAATCAGATGTTTTAAAGCCCTTGATATTATTAAAGTTTTGGCTAAAACTAAATGGGGTGCGGACTCTACTGTGCTGCTGCATCTCTATAGAGCACTTGTAAGATCTCGGTTAGAGTATGGGAGCATAGTTTATGGATCAGCAAGGAAAACGTACATCAGGACGCTAGAAACTGTCCATCACCAGGGGCTAAGGCTTGCCTTGGGGGCTTTCAGAACCTCTCCTCTTAAAAGTTTGTATGTTGAAGCAAACGAGCCTTCACTTCACAACAGGCGCCTGAAACTGGCTCTCCAGTATATGGTTAAACTTAAAGCAAACTATAGAAATCCAGCCTACTCTGCAGTTTTTCACCCTCGATTTTTGCATTTGTATAAGGTCAGACCTAAGAGCATCACTCCTTTTGGACTCCGTATAGAACCTCACCTGGTAAAACTAAACCCTGATATAAGCAAGGTAGCACAGACACAGTTTTGTCCCATTCCACCATGGAGTTTAAGGAAACCCAATATAATTCTGGATCTGAGCCAGAACAAAAAGAAAGACACTCACCCAAATGTGTACCAGCAGCAGATCTTGGACATAAAATGCCGCTTTCCTCACCATTTTTCCATATACTCGGATGGATCTAAAGTAGATGGCTCAGTCTCTGCTGCAATTGTCACCAGGCACAATCAGTATGGTTTGCGGATTCCCAAACAGTGTTCAATTTTTACAGCAGAGGCTCGTGCTTTGCTTCTAACATTGGAACACATTGAGAGAACCAAACAACAGAGCTCCTTGATTTTTGCTGACTCCAGATCCTGTCTTCAGGCACTTGGGTTTTTAAAGACTGATCACCCTATTATTATCCAGATTTTAGAGAAACTAGGTTTTTTACAGAAACATAATGTTAATATCATCTTTTGTTGGATCCCCAGCCATGTTGGCCTGTCAGGTAACGAGCAGGCAGACAATGCTGCCAAGAGAGCCCTTACCCAAGAAGTCACTCAATGCCAGATCCCAGCCTCAGACCTCAGGCCTCTAATAACCTCCTATGTTTTAAAGAAGTGGCAGACTGAATGGGACACATGTACTGCAAATAAATTGCATGATATTAAACTTACCATAAGCCATAGACATTTGCATCACTTTCAGAATCGACATGATGAGGTAGTGTACACTAGATGCCGTATTGGCCACTCTAGGCTTACGCACAGCTTTTTATTAAAAGGTGAAGCACCACCATCTTGTCAGTTTTGCGGAGGTTTTTTATCAATAAAGCACATTTTACTTGACTGTCCTGCTCCCATGACAGCAAGACAACGTTTTTATACCCAAAAGTCACTGAAGGATATTTTTAATATGGCACCACCAAAGAAAATTTTAGGGTTTTTAGCACATGTGCATCTGAAGCATCTTATTTAATTTTTCTACTTTATTGTATGTACATATGTATCTCACTGTATTTATTGATTCTTTCATTTATCATACTGTCTCTATATAATTAACTCAATTTTCTTGTTGGTTCTAATTTTGCCATGAAATAGCCATAGATGCTGACATGGCACTAAACAAGAACACTCACTCACTCACCAGCTTGCGCCTCGCCTTTGGTACCTCCAAAAGCAGCTGTTCAGCTGACCTAAGGGACCGGGTGGGAGCGTAGGGATGCAGAAGCTCAGAGAGGTAAGGTGAAGCAAGACCATTCAAGGATTTAAAAACAAAAGAATTTTAAAATTAACTCTAAAATACATGGGCAGCCAGTGGAGTGAAGTTAAGATGGGTGTGATGTGATCTCTTCCACGTGTACCTGTTAAAAGATGAGCAGCGGCGTTTTGAACCAGCTGCAGACGGGAAAGAGATGACTGGCTGACACCGGCGTAAAGTGCATTACAGTATTCCAGCCGAGATGAAATAAAAGCATGGATTACTGTTTCCAAGTGTGGTCTAGAGAGAATGGGTTTTACTTTTGCTAAACGCCTTAGATGAAAGAAGCTGGATTTTACCACAACGAATCTGCGTGTCTAATTTAAAATCATTGTCCATGATAAAACCAAGGTTCCTAGCTGTGGATTTAACATAAGGAGTAAGGGGCCCCAAGTATACAGGAAGGGACTCACAGGAGCGACTAGGTCCAAACACCATCACTTCGGTCTTCTTATCATTAAAATTTAGGAAGTTTAGGGCCATCCAAGACTTTATGTCTTCAATGCACGCCAGGAGTGAGTTTACTGATGAGGCAGCTTTTTGTTTTAGAGGGACATAAATCTGACAGTCATCAGCATACAGGTGGAAAGAGATATCATGCTTTTTTAAAAATGGAACCCAGTGGAAGTATGTACAGAGAAAAAAGCATGGGCCCTAGAATTGACCCCTGTGGGACCCCGTAAGGCAGAGGAGCAGGAGAAGATTCAAACCCAGACATGCTAACTTTAAAAGTCCTGTCTGACAGATAGGATCTAAACCAGTTGAGAGCAGTCCCACAAATGCCCACTAGGTGCTGCAAACGGGAAATTAAAACATGATGGTCCACTGTGTCAAAGGCAGCAGTTAAATCAAGCAGCACAAGAACAGCATATTCACCTAAATCACATGCCAAGAGAATATTGTTAAAAACTCTTTACAAGGCTGTCTTTGTGCTATGAAGAGCTTTGAAACCAGATTGAAAAATCTCCAAAATACCGTGTTCATCCAGAAAACATTTCAGCTGCATATAGACAATTTTCTCTAAAATTTTTGAGAGAAATGGCAGCTTGGAAATAGGCCTAAAATTTGCCAACATGGTATGATCGAGACCAGATTTCTTAATCAGGGGCTGTACTACTGCATGTTTAAAATTTGCAGGAACCACACCAGATGACAGGCTGCTGTTCAAGATGGCGAGAACTGACTGGCCTATACTGGGAAGCACCTCTTTAAAAAGTCTAGGAGGGACAGCATCACAGGGAGACCCTGAGGGCTTAATGTGACCAACCACATCCTCTAAAAACGACAGAGTCACAGGTTCAAACTGATCAAAAACAGCAGAACAAGGGACAGAGACAGAGGGATCAGAGGCAGGAGCTGAGATGAGAGCCCTGGTGGTGGCCACCTTATCAATAAAAAAGTTCATAAAATCATTGCATAACTCAGAGGAGGCTCCAAACAGTCAGTCTGTGGGGTGTTAAGAACAGAGTCAATAGTGTTAAATAAAACACGTTGATTATGACAATGAGATAAAACAATATTAGCAAAATATCTGCATTTTTCCTGCTTGACAGTATTTTGATACTGACGCCAGCAGTCTTTTAAAATCTGCAGTGACACCTGCAGTTTGTCCTTCCATCTGCGTTCAGCTCTGCGCCACTCCTGTCTGACGAGTTCTGTCATTGAACCATGGCTCAGGTTTAGATTGAGGCTGCTTGGTTTTCAGTGGAGCCACAGAGTCCAAGATGGTTTGGCAGGAGGAGTGAAACCAGGAGCTGAGTTCCTCCACAGATGAGATGGAACCAGGAGGGACACAGAGCTGGTCAAAGGCAGCGGAGAACCGACTGGCAGTGGAAGGGTTAAAAATCCGGCAGCGCTGAGCTGGAGCGCAAGTTTTAGCTGCAGTGCGTGACAGATCAGCCTCAAATAATACAGGCATATGGTCAGACAATACAGTGTCACAGATTTCTAAATTAAAAACAGACAGGCCATACGAGAGGACAAGATCTAACGTGTGTCCGTGCTCGTGAGTAGCGCCACCAGTCACAGACTGCACCAGATTTAGAGAATCAGTGAGATTTAAAAAGTCTTTCACCAGCGGCTTATCAGGACAACACACATGTATGTTAAAATCTCCAACAATATGAACACGATCATAATTTGTAACAATACCAGCCAAGAAAATGGCAAAGTCATTTAAAAAGTCCTTATTATATTCGGGTGGTCTGTATATGACAGCACACAGTAAAGGGTTTATTCGGCCCACCTCAAAGAAAGTCAGTTCAAAGCTGGAGAATGGAGAAGGTAAAAAGCGCTGCTGACATTTAGTCATTTTTGTAAACAGCTGCTGTTCCTCCTCCTCGTCCTGTTGTCCGCGGGGAATTAAAATAACAATAACCTGGGGGTAAAACAAGACAGCGGAACAAGTAATGGAACAAGATGGCGATCGGCCGGCTGTGGGGAGTAGGGTGCGGGAAGAGTGCTGTGGAGGAGGAGGGGGAGGGGGTGGGAGTAAGTGAGTGCCGGCCCGGGATGTCAAAGGTGTCTGGGCCGCTCAAAAATTGCGTGTGGATCCGCGATGGTGAGGAACTTTCCCGGTAAACCTGGGGCAGTGATCCGCAGCGGCTGTGGGAAAAAAAAAAAAAAAAATAAGTCTCTGACTCCTCTCGCGGCTCGGTCCAGCGAGGATGTGGGGAAGGTGATGGCCAAATTCCCCGAGGATGCGTAGCGGCTATGAAACAACTGCAGCTGTGTGAGGGACTTGGCGGTGTGGCTTTAGGGGCGGACGCAGCCCTAAAGCCCTCGGGGCAGCAATTGGGTAGGCTCCCGTTGTGCGCCGTGGCTGAGAAACCCATACAAAGTCCTGTGTGCGGGCTGCATGTCTGCTTCAGGTGCATGAGCAGCCCTGAAGGTTCCGAGGGTGGCGATCAGCCATGTTTCTCGGGCATGTACAGCGGCAGAGGACGCTGTATCAGTCTGTGGAGCCAGTTTGTCCCTGCGCGTGGTGCGCGCTTGGAGCAGTGACCACATAGCTGGCAGTTGCGCTGCCCTTGTAATCCTGCAGTGTGCGTGCGGGGCTTCTGTGCGCGGGAGGTCCACTGTCATGAGTTGAGTCAGATTCAGGGAGCTTGGTGGAAATCAACGCAGTCGGCACAGATGTTCTTCTCTGTTCAAGCTGCTTCCTTTGGCTCGCTCGTGTCGCCGTTCATGGTGCGTGTCGGTCCTAGCGCTGCTCACTCCGGAGGGCGTGCTCCTTTGTGGATGAAGTGGTTGCAGGCGTTCTCTGGTACTCTGGGGTCCACAGCATGGTGAGAGGGAGCACGCGGTCATTCTCTCTCGTCAGGTCACCAGTGTTGAGGGAAAAGATCAGGCGAGGGGCGCACCATGACACGTTGGGTCACCAGTGTGGAGGAATAAGATCAGGCGAGATGCGACGAGCTGGAAGGTTGCAGAGTTTTATTTTCCTCCAACATAATGAGATGCACTTGTAGCGCTGTGCGCTACTGTGCTTCTGAGACATTTCACACAAGCTCTTTTATCAGTGATACAGGAAGAGAGAATGCATGGCACATTAGCATAACAGTCAATACACATGATTAGCATGACATTGGTTGGCTCGAGGACACATGCACACAGTCCCGTCTGACTGCCTCCTGTGGCTCTTTGTCCGTCTGTGCATTGTCCTCTGTATACAAATTGTCTTCCGTTTCCTCCAGCCCTGCTGAGTTTGAAGAATGCTCTTGTAGATTGTGGTGGGTTACCACAACATCATTCTTCCTTAGAGAAAGACATCACTTTTCCCCATTCATGTGTATTGGGTTTTCGCTTCCAGATATCTACAATTACATTCTTCATATTTAGACTGAACATTCTGGATATCTGAAATAGAATTCTTACTAGGAGAAACTCTTCTTTCAGATATCTGCAGTCCAATTGTTACTAGTCATAATTTTCATTTTGAATATTTCATTGTGGATAAACATTCTAGATATCTATAATGTAATTTTGGACATCCAAAATTACATTGTAGATATCTGAAATAAGAGTTTCTTCTAGTAAGAATTCTATTTCAGACAGTGAAAACCCAATACACATAAATGGGGAAAAAGTGACGCCTTTCTTTCTTTTTCTATTGATATCTACAATACATATCCAGACTAGCTTTTAAATGTTAAAACGGCTTGCCATAGGCTAGTGGGCATAAGGTTAGTGATGTTGTGCTCGATACCGCCCACTCAAGACTGAGTCGAGCAATATAACACGGAAGTGTCGCAAGCAGATTGTCGGGCACTGTGTCAATATGGTCACGTGACCGTAGTGAACGAGGCCTTGTTGTCGCATCACGTGATTTGAGACCTGGTGAGAAATTTGACAGGGTTGGGCGTTGCATACATTCCCGTGAGCCCTCAAGTCACGTGATGTGACCGACATGACGAGGCCTCGCTTGCTACGGTGACGTGACCGTGGGCGTGCTGAAACTGCGCTCGATGCACTGCTCATGGTGCAAAAAAAATTGCGAGACATTGGACAGCTCCTATTACTATAATAAAAAAAAAAAAGACTGTCAGAGAATTGTTGTGCTCTCTGTCTTTCTCTTTCTTTTAATATCCACCTTATTCCTGAAGGTGCCACTGTAGGAACGATTATGGACAGAACTTCCAGTTTTGGCTAACCAAGTGTTAAATCAGTCAGTTTCAGTGGAGTAGCAGGGACATTTAAAATAGTGGTTTTAAAAGTTTTTCAAATTCATTTTTTTTTTCCACAATATCTTTATTGAACCTTTTTTTTTTTTTTTAACAAACATGATACAAACAATCAAACACTAACACTAAAGTACTACAAAAAAAAAAAAAAAAATGCACTAAAAACACCAACAACCACCAACAAAATCAAGTCTTCAACAATGCTCCTCTGTTTAGTCTAGACAATCCAATACATAAGTATACATATTATGTTCACCAGTTTGGAATTTACAAGGTCCACACACATCATTCACCTTCTTCTTCAAGAGTTATGTTTAAATTTTTTACATAATCAATAAAAGGTCTCCATATATTCTCAAACACAATTTCCTTTGATTTCAGTATATATGTTATTCTTTCTAATGGAAGGTTTGTTAACATCTGTCTTAACCACTGAGTCACATCTGGTCTATGAGTCTTTTTCCATAATAGTGCAATACATTTTTTAGCATTAAGCAAACTGAGGTCTATGAATGTTCTTTCACTTTTATTGAAATTATGCTTTTCTGGGTACAGACCCAACAAAACCAGTTTAGGATTCAATATGATTTGTTTTGAGATTATTTTTTCAATTGTTACCCTCACCTCTTCCCAAAACATTCTTATTAATCTACATTCCCATAAACAATGAAATAGGGTTCCTTTACTTTCCATGCATTTTGTGCATGTATCTGGTATATTTTTGTTATATCTATTTAACTCCTCCGGTGTAACATACATCCGCATTAACCATTTGAAATGTATCAATTTAAGGCGTGCATTTATTGATTTGGTTTGAGCTTCTGTACAAGCCAATTCCCATTGTTCCTCTGAAATTTCAATTTGCAGATCTTCTTTCCAGTAGTTTAATCTTTTCAGTGAATTTTCACTTGAAGATAGTGTCAATGAGTTATAAAACTCTGAAATAATACCCTTTCTTTTACTATCTTTCATCATCATTTTTTCCAAGGATGAATAAATAGGTCGAGTGAGAGCTTTATTTTGATTTGATCGAATAAAGTTTCTAAGTTGAAGATATTTAAAAAAATGTGTTCTATTGAGATTAAATTTGATCCTCAGCTCTTCAAAAGACATTATGTTGTCTGCACATGGCAAATATAAATCCTGAATCTTTTGTATCCCTTTTAAATTCCATACTTTAAATACAGCGTCCGCTCTCCCTGGTTTAAAATATTGATTACCCCATATTGGACTAAATTGTGACAATAACTGTGGTTCTTTTAAATAGTTTTTAGCTTCACACCATATTTTGATCATATGCTTTACAAATGGATTTTTAACTTGTTTTTGTAATTTTTTTGCCGAATCTGAGTATATGAATATGGGAAGAGGTAAAGGTAAATTGTATGATTCCATTTCAGTCCAGTGAGGGAGATCATTTGATGAAAAATAATATGTCATAGACCTCAGTTGTGCCGACCAATAATACAACATAAAATTTGGACATTTCAGACCTCCACGATCAAATGGTAAATATAATAAAGACAGACGTAATCTAGCCCTCCTGTTGTTCCATATAAATTCCACTAACTTTTTTTTTATTCTTGAGAATAGATCTAAAGGTGGTGATAAGGGAATGTATTGAAATAAATAAAGTATTTTAGGTAAAATATTACTTTTAAGTATATTGATTCTCCCGATCATCGACATTGGTAGTGACATCCATCTCTGAGTTAACTCACTGATATCTGACATTAAGGCTTCATAGTTGACACTGGCGACTGATTCTAGCTTAGGCATAATTTGGATTCCTAAATATTTAAACTGATTTACAACATTGAATTGATTTACCTCAGGGGCTGGGTAATTTCTCTGGGTCTCATTTAGCATTAATATTGAAGATTTAGTTTTATTTATTTTATATCCTGATATTTCCCCAAAATTCTTTATTAAATTCAACAAGGTTGGAATTGATTTTTTTAGATTCGACATAAACAAAATTATATCATCGGCGTACAGGGAGATTTTATGTTCTGTTGGTCCAACTTTAATTCCATATATTTGTGAATGTAAACGTATCGCTATCGCTAAAGGTTCAATTGCCATAGTAAACAGTAAAGGTGAAAGTGGACAGCCTTGTCGACATCCTCTATTGATTTTTATTGGTTTTGAAATATTGTTATTTGTTAGGATTTCTGCTGTAGCATTATTGTATATTATTTGAACCCATTTTATGAAATTATTTCCAAGTCCAAACCTTTGTAGGACTTCAAAAAGAAAGGGCCATTCAACTCTATCAAAGGCCTTTTCGGCGTCCAATGATAGGAGAGCTGTATCCGGTGCTTCTTTATTAAAATAAATAATATTAAATAGTCTTCTTACATTATGGAAGCCTTGTCTACCCTTTATAAAGCCATTCTGATCTCGATTAATAATATTTGGTAAAATTTCTTGTATTCGTCTTGCTAAAATTTTACAGATTATCTTAAGGTCGGCGTTTAATAGGCTTATTGGTCTCATATTTTCACATTTATTAGAGGGCTTACCTGGTTTTGGCAGCAGTATAATTAAGGCATTATTTATGTATGATGGTAAATTATTATTTTGAAATGCTTCTAAAACCATTTCCAAAAAAGGTTTTATTAATTTATTCTTAAATTTTTTATAAAGGTCAACTGGAAGACCATCTGGTCCTGCACTTTTTCCTGATTTCATATTATCAATGGCTAGCCCAACTTCTTCTTGACTAATTTTAGACTCCAATATCTCCCTATTTTCATTTGGAATACACGGTATAGATAGTTCGTTCAAAAACCCATTTAGTTTTGTTAAATCAGGTTCATTTTTGGTATCATATAATTTTTCATAGTAATCTCTAAAGGCTCTATTAATTTCTAAAGGATCTATAACTACCTGTCCGTTACTTATAATACTGGTAATTGGTGTTTTAATTTCCAATTGTTTAATCTGCCATGCTAATAATTTTCCTGATTTTTCACCTTGTTCATAAAAAGATTGTTTCAATCTTAGAAGACTCGAGGCAGCTCTATTCACTGATTTTTTGTCGTATTCAGCTCTCAAAATCAGTAATTCATTCTCCAACCTTGGGTCACTTCCTGCATACACTTTTTCCTGAAGACTTTTTATTTTATGTTCCAATTTAGCTCTCTCCTCTCGAGTCTTCTTAGATTTTGATCCTGTATAACTAATAATATGTCCCCTAATAAAAGCTTTGAAAGCCTCCCACTTTACACATGCTGATGTTTGTGTAGTATTGATGTCAAAGAACTCGTCTATCTGTTTTTCTATATACTTGACAAATTCCTCATCCTGAAGCCATTTATGCTGAAATTGCCATCTACCTGATTCCTTTGTCAATTTTTTATCTACATATATTAGACAACAGGGTGCATGATCAGAGATCACGATGTTATCATAAAAGCAGTTTTGAATCTTGGACCTTAATTCTGTGGAAATCAAAAAATAATCAATACGTGAGAATGTCTTGTAGGTACTGGAATAACAAGAATAGGCTTTAACTTGTGGTTTCATTTCTCTCCATATATCTAACAATCTCAATTCTTTCATAAAATGATTAATAGTCATCCTACATCCAATGTGCGTACAATCCAGTCCTGTTGATCTATCCACACCTGGATTCAATGTACAATTAAAATCCCCTGCTATTATATGTTGCCCTGTAAGTGATGATAAGATGAGAAATAAATTAGCAAAGAACTTCTGATCATCTATATTGGGACCATATAAGTTCACAAGATTTATATTTTCTAATAGCAAAGAACCTTGAATGATTACATATCTTCCAAATTTGTCTCCAATTACATTTTTCACTTGAAAAGGAACTGATTTATGTATGAGAGGCATAACTCCCCTGGCTCGGGATGAAAATGAAGAGGTGAATACACTTCCCTGCCATCTACTCCTAATTCTTTTAACATCCTCCTCTATCAGATGAGTTTCTTGTAAAAACACAATTCTTGAACCCATGTCCTTTATTTTATTCATAACTTGTTTAAGTTTTTTTAAATTTTGTAGACCTCTGCAATTCCATGAAGTTAAATTAAGATTAACACTTTGGTCCATGATCAATAGAGAGTTTGGGATTACCTTGCAGTGTAAACATGCTCATACAGAGAAGCAAAAACATGAGTGGTTGAACATTCATCCTACAAACTACACACAAACAAATTTCCCCTTCCCACACTTGTGGCAAACCCCCCAAAATCAAAAGAAAAATTCTGTCTCCCGATATAGCCATCGACCGTTCCACACCCACGGGGAACAGCCTAAGCCACTCCTTCTTCATCCTCCCAATCACCCTAACTCTACTGCTTTTAATGACGTAACATTAACTCTCCTCTGTAGTTTTCCAACTTAACTCCAAAATTTTTAACAACTTTGTACATCATAGTTTTTTTTTTTTGTTTGTTTTTTGTTTTGTTTTTTTTAATATATAATACAATCTATATTTTGTAAACTTACTATTTACTTCAAGTCAGTCAGATGCCTGTGCAAATGCTTAATTATTCTACCTTATATTTTGTTCATGCTTAGCTCCCACCAGTCTCTTCTTCTTCTTTGATCTTCTTGATGAACTCCTGCGCCTCCTCTGGGGTCTTGAAGATGTGGGTTCTGCCCTCATACGTGGTCAGCAGTCTCGCAGGATAGATTACACCATGACGAATCCCAAGGTTGCGCAGCTCCTTACGTACGGGATCAAACTGCTTCCTCAATTGCTGGATTCCTGTGGCCAAATCTGGGTAGAACCGCACCTGCTGGTCCTGGTGTTTAATCTCTCCTTTTTTAGCTCGTGCAGCGTTGAAGATCTTCATCCTGTCTCTGCTGTTAAGAAACTTCATAATTAAGGTCCTCGGCGGTCCCTTATCTCTCCGTGGGCCAATGCGATGTGCTTTTTCCAGAACCACTGCTGATTGCAACTCCTTGCTGCCCAGCACCTCCGGAATCCACTTTTCCAGAAAGGAACATACGTCCCGACCTTCTGATTCCTCTGGAAGACCCACCAGCCTCAAATTATTCTGTCTCGACCGAGATTCCAAATCCAAAATATTATCTTCCAGAGATTTATTTTTTTTTTCCAAAGTGCGCACCTTTAATTGAAGACGGGTGACGTCATCTTCAGCACTAGCGAGACGGAGCTCCATCTGCGCCGTTCGTTCTACACAGTCACCCAATTCCTTTCTTATTCCTTCCAACGCTGTCATAATCCCATCAAATCTAGAGGAAAAGTCCGCTCTCATTGAACTCATGGCAGCCATCAGCGCATCTGCGCCATTCCCCGCAGAAATCGCAGCGTTGCCAGCCTCCTCCGCCATATATGGAGCCCTGTTTGCTGCGTCACAGACCTGAAAGTCCGTTAATTTGGACTGTTTCGGCGGCTCGCTTTTTCCTTTTCCTGGTTTTCCAGCCTTAGGCTTCGCCGACATATCCTCGCCCAAACGCTGGGATACGTTCTGTCCCAAATGAGAGAGTTATATGCCGATTTTTTTTCTCCAGGAGCAGAGCAGAGCGAGACACGTCCGTCCTACGTGGCAGCCATAACCGGAAGTCCTTCAAATTCATTTTAATGTACAGTTCACATATGTGTTTTGCACTCAAGTGGCAGCAAATTTCAGCTCTTCTAGTTTTTGTATTTTTTGAATGTTTTTGCGTAGTTCTGGTACTTGCTGCTGTTCGTGGTTTTGCCAATAGACTGGATAAATGGAGGCTTCTTTGTGGCTCTGACTAGATTCTACATCTGCTCTGAGGTAAATCTGATTATGTACAACATATTTTAACAAAATGCAGCCAGCTTTATTGTGGTGGAGACATTGATATTGTGACCCGTGCTGGCAAAATGAGTCAGACTGTGCACTGCGTCATTATGAGTACAGGCAACGAGAAGTTATAAATCATGGCTCTTTCTTTGCTTGGTAGCAGCAAAGTCCCAGGAAACCCCCCATGAGTGTTTGGTATCATTTTAAAGCTTAGAAATAGTACTTTCTAAAAATACCTATGGTTTTGCGGAAGACATAACTCCCGACCAATCGAACGCGAGTTTTCAACCTAGCTAAAATATAAACAAATTGTCTTTTTCTGGGTCAGTTTTTGCACACTACCTACAAATCAAATATCATTTTGAAGGTCTTTCAACACAGAATATGGAAATAACATTACATCAGTTTTGAAAATGTCCTCAAAGTGACTCATTTTGCAAGCACAGGTCGTTTGTTTCTAGCGTTAGCATCTTAACAGCGGCACTAACTAACAGAGCTACTGTCTGAGGCTATTTTTTAAGGTCGTCTTTCCATCCCTCGATAGTCGTGTGATGTGGTATGATTATGTTACTGTTTTGAGATGCAAGAGGCTGTGTTCTCGCATTTCTGATGCAGAAGTCATTGTTTTTTTAACAAGGAAAAGTGTCCTGTTTCAGTGACAACCATACGTTCTAAATTTGTACCGGAAGTTGCTACCATAATTCACGCAAGGCATCATGGGGCCTAGGAATAAGGTGGTATCTTTCTTCTTGTTAATTGGAATGTGAAGTTTGACTGATTGCATATTTTTTGTGAAAGTTCTGATTTTGTAACTCTTTGTAATCTTTATCCTCATCCAGAGTTTGTATGTTGTATTTTAGTCTATTAAATTAAAAAAAAAAAAACCTGCTCATGACGCTTCCGCTTTATATTGCGTTAATCATTGAGTGGGCGGTGTCGAGCGCGTAGCTGTTACCGGCCACTGTTGAAATTCACCTGCCGTTGGCCAGTGTTAATGTCAGGCCCTGCATTCTCTGTCTGTCTGTCTGTCTCAGACATTTCATTCACTGAAAATTGTCCTTCCACAGAATTTTTCCAGCAATGACTACAAATTCTGAAAGCTGTCTATCATTTGACAGATTATATGGTGGGTGATCTAATTAAAGTCAATTACAATGATAGATAACTGACAGAATTTTTGCAAGCCTGTCTGAGAAAATGACATTACAAAAAGTGTAGTGCAACCTGTGATATAGAGTATTGCCCTTTTTCAATAAACTCAGATGCAGTTCTGACAGTCAGTCACCAGATGGCAGTCTTTCTTAGATGTTTCATAACACTGTGTTGCTCATGAAGCAGTTGTCTCAAAGTTGCTCATTGCTTCATGAGGTCTCGGTTTTAACATCACTAGATAAGATTGGTGGCTCAAGTAAAAATAATCGAGATGGTAAGGGAAGCTCTGCAACAAGAGTGTCAGAAAATGGGGAGGACTCTGGCAGGTGCAGTATGGTACTTCCTGATGAAGCACAATGCCTTTCTTGTGAACGCTGCAGTGGATGGTTTTGTGTAAAGTGCCTTGAACTGTCTCCAGCTGAATTTTGTCTACTTGAAAAACAAAAGGACCTACATTGGTTCTGCGATGAATGTGATATTAGAGCACTGCAAGTTATAAAGATTGATCAAGAAGTAGAGGGGAGATGCAACCACTTCATGAACAGTATTCTAGTGAGACTTGAAAAAGCAGGGAAGAGACAGCCATGGCATGGAGAGGCGGCAACTCTCTGCTGGAGAAGAGGAAGGCGATTTGACCAGGACACGAATTCATCTAGGAGGAATGGAGGTGGGAATTGAGGAAGAGGAAGTTTGGAGCATGGTGGAGTCTAAAAGTAGACATCAAGAAACTCAATCAAGACCATTATCAAGTGCTGAGGAATCAGAGGATGAACGATCCCAGAATGAACAGAAGGAGTGGAAAATAATCTTAAACTTACTCAGGAAGGGGCATTGTTTCGTGAGTGGAACCCAATCAAGCTCACAAATGCAATTAATGTGTTTCTTGGAGAATTTTTAAATGCAAGGGTTCTTCATAGTGGTTCATTGCTGGTTGCATGTAAAGATAGTGTTCAACAAGGAAAAACAATCAGAGTCACTCAGATGGAGGGGAAAATGTGCAGTGTTCAGTATTGGAAGGAAATAAGGCAATGAGAGGAGTGATATCGGGCATTTCAACTGCTGTCTCAACTGATGAAATAATGAGGAACTTAACTGGAGCAAAAGTGACAGAGGTACGGAGACTGAAAGCTAATAGAATTGGCGAAAAATGTGATAGTCTGTCCGTAATGTTAAAATTTGATGAAACAAGACTGCCAAGTAAGGTGTATATTGGCTACATGAGCTATGAAGTCAGACTTTGCGTTCCTCCTCCACTCAGATGTTTCAAATGTCAAAAATTTAGTCAAGTAGCAGCGATATGCAAAGGTAGACAACGATGTGCCAGATGCTCTGGTAAACATGAATATGGCAAGTGTGAAAGAGGAGCCAAATTAAAGTGCTGTAACTGTGGTGGTGAACATAGCTCTGCATATCGAGGTTGTGAAGCCAGCAAAAGAGCAGCAGAAATTCAGCAGATAAGTCTTCCAGGGATTAACATATGCAGAAGCTGCAAAAAAGGTGCCAGCTAAAAAAGTGGGAGTGGACTTGAACAGGGAAAGTGTGCAGACTTGCAGTGCATGCAGTAGAATTAAGGAGGATACTCTGGTTTTGAAGGAAAATAATTTTCTTATTTGTGGTAGATGTGATAAACTGCACTGCACAGACTTCCAAGAAAACAGAAAAAAATCAAAATTATTGTGAAAGCAACAGAAAAATATCTTTGCATTAAGGGGCTACAGTGGGAAGCAGTTGGAAGACTTGTTAAGTGGGGGATCTTTTAAGTTCACAGACATCATCTGCTGGTGGATCAACTGCCAATGAAGTCGAAAAGAAGAATGATGAGATGAGATGCAGATACAGACTACAGCTAGAAGAAGAATAAAGAGATGAGATGCAGATACGAGATTAAAAAAGAAGACAAATGTCACAAAGCTATGAGGAAAGCATCACAAAGCTATGAGGAAAACGTCATAAAGCTATGAGGAAAACGTCACAGGACGTGATCCAGGGATGGATAATTTTTTTGCACATGGGGAGTGGTTCGGAACTCCTTATAAGAGCTCCTTATACGAAGCCCGTGATAAAAGGAATCCTGAATCTTTGTCATAACATCACAAAGCTATGAGTTTAACGTCACAAAGCGATGAGTTTTACGTCATAAAGCTATGAGGAAAACATCACAAAGCTATAAGGAAATTGTCACAAAGCTATGAGGAAAGCGTCACAAAGCTAAGTATGTGGTGGTAATGCGCCTGTAAGCTGGTTGCCAACCGCCAATCAAATCTAGAAGAAGAAGAAGACTTGAAAAAGCAGAGAATGATCTCAGCAGTCTAAGGCTTAATATGGATGATAACTTAAGAGAAAATAAACACGGATTTTAAATTCACCACACAAGGAATTGGAAATATTAATGGAGAACACAGCAAGATTACAAGTACAGAGCTGCTTAAAGGGTACCTGTGGTGGTCGTCTAAACGCATTCAACTTGAAAACATTAGGCAAAGTATTCGTTATTTGGTTAAATAATTATTGCCAGCCATATACCACCAGAGAAATATGCAAATACGACCGCAGGCATGGCCAGCCAATGAAAACTCTGCGCGCAGCCATGACACATGCGGATGTGACGTCACTACGTTGCCACTGAAAAGTCAATGCTCCGCCTGTATGAGCGACTAGGGTGCTTTTGTGAGTGTTTTTATTCTATTATGGCTGAATTGTCGGACTCTGAGGAAGAATTCGTCCAACATGGCTACAGGTTTGAGCCAGAAAGGTCTTCTGAGGGTGAAAGTGACGGAAGTGGTCCTCATACACAACGCAATTTCGTCTGAAAGGAAACGTCTGCCCTGTTCCGAGATTGCGCAATCACTTTTCCACTACGATCTTCTGACAAGGTGAGCTGGGTTTGGGTACACAAAAGAAGTATTTATCTTTGTTTTTTCGCTTATTATTGAGACATCCAAAAGCTTTACATTCCGCCATGTTGCGATATCCATATCGCATTGTATGTTTTTGTTGTTACAAGAGCGCCGAGTGTCTGCCGCTCTGTATATAGTTTTAGCAGCGAGGGAGGAGCCCAGCCCATCTGGCGCCCGTTACGACCTCAGATCAGACGAGACGACCCGCTGAATTTAAGCATTTATTTATTTATTTTCTACTCGTTTTAGTTCTGCATTTAATATGAACCCTGAGTTTGAAATAAACGTTTGAATTTGAATATCCTGAAAGCCACTGCTCATCCGGGCACTCCAGGCTCAGCCAATATTGATCCAGATCGCGGTAGCCACGACACTACGTCACAGGAAGCGTCCTGGCAGGCCATGTAGCTGCCAGTATGGCTGCTCGCATGTTTTGCTGACATAGCTGAACCAGCACATCAGCAATGGATTTATATCACATTGCTTTGAACTTGAACTTAAACTTGAACTAGGACGTGAGACGGGGGCTCAATATAATATCTTTTTTTTCACGACCACCACAGGTACGCTTTAATAAAGTTTGCAGTAATTTAAAGGATGAAATTAAAGAGTATGATAATGATTTTGTGGTTCAATTATGTAAAAAAACAGCTGGTGTCCCATTGGAAGTAAATGTTAAGAGAACAGGCAAAAGAGTATTGCTCCTGAAAATGAGGGGAAGAGTCGACCCTTGATTATCTTCTTTAATACATCAGATGATAAACGTAAGGTGATGTAGAATCTATATAAACTCAAAAGGCATAGAGGCACCGTTCGGACAAATCAGCATTACACATGACATGGCTTATGAGGAAAGGAATAAAAATAATGAACTAAAATCAGAAGCTAAGCAGTTAAATGGTAAGGATTCAGGTTTTTTTGTACGTGGTAAGGGGTCAACCTTGGGATTGCAAGGTGGTCAAGGTGAAGAGGTCAGTAGAATAAAGAAAAAGGAGACCAATAAGAATCAATATTTTAAAAACGAGGTTTTAGTTGATCAGCAGCATGATTTTAATGTTATCACTGAACCCAGAAATGCAAACATAAGGAATACTACACTCATAAGTAAGTCAGCTGGTAGTAAATAACTTGTATATATATAAGTTATACCGCAACACAGTTTTGCAAATAGGAACTCACGCACCGGTTGCTTATTTGCACATTACTCACTTGTACAGTGTACAGTCTCACCCCGTCTGATGTCCATATCATCTCTGTTGCTAATTATCATGCAGTCTACTGGTATTATTGTTACAGAGAAATTCTCACACTGGGTGCTAATTTGTATACTGCTCATTTGCACACTGTACATAGGCTTATGCCATCTCAGGTTCATATCATCTCCGATATCAATGCACCATTATCCACTATAGTCATCCAGTGAATTTTCAAATGTCATTCTTCTTGTTTTCTCTAGTTTGACTGCTTTAACTGCTTTAGCTGTCCTAATTGCCTAATGTGTTATTAGTATTCATTAGTACTAGTACATACCCATCCATGCCCGTAGAAACCAAATATAAGCAAGTATTTCTGCATGCCCGTTGCTGAAGGGTCTCCTCCTGTGTGAGACGGCTGTGTTGTTCACAGTCATGGGGAACTGCGGCAGCACAGTTTACCCTCGGCCGGGGGATCGCGGGGATCATGAGATTGTTGGTTCGATCCCTGCCCCCGGCCAACAGTGATCTGTGTGGAGTTTGCATGTTCTCCCCGTGTAGCGTGGGTTTACTCCGGGATTTCTCCAGTTTCCTCCCCCATGCCAAAAACATGCAGGTTAGGGATACGGGGCGCTTACGCACGCAGCGACTGGCAGCTGGTGGCTTGTCACCAGACTGCAGAATAAATCTACCTACAGGTACAAAATAAGTACAAAAAAAAAAAAAGTCATGCCGCAGGCATCACTGACAGAGATTTCTTGAATTTATAGAGTGCCTTCTGCCTTACTGAGTGAGATTTCCCGATGTCGTGGTTGGAATGGGTGTGGTTTAAACTAGTGTGTCGTATTCGGTCTCAGCTTGTCTGTGCCTTGCGTGGTGTGCAGTCAGCTGTTTGCCCCGGTAATCATCTTTCCCGCGCTCGCTCAGGTGTTCTTAATTTGCCACGCCAGCGGTGTTTGTACAAAAGCAGCTCTTTGCTAGACAAACGCCGCTGGATTATTGTACGCATTTGATGGTTTCTCTCTGCCGTGGTCACGTCACTAAGGACTATCTTTAGGCCCTTTTCCACTAGCCTCACTTAGCCCTACACCGCACCACTCAGCCCGCTTTAGGCGCTTTTCCATCAGCCCCAGCACCAGTTAGCAGGTACTTTTTTCGTACCTGATCCAGGGCAGGGTCTAACCGAGCTGAGTAGGGCTGAGTATGGCTGTGATATGACTTTAAGAGACTGGTCGCCGCTGATTGGTCAGGTCGTAACGTCACGAAAGCGACTTTTTCTGCTGAATTTACTCCACGACCGCCATTTGTAGTTGTTCAGCCAGTGAACACAGTGCGCCCCTTTAATACAGTATATTATATTAATATACTGTATAATATACTTATATAATAATATACTCCTAATATTATATATTAGGAGGTGCGCAATTTTCTTTCTATATTAGGCGACGATCGCATCCAGCGCGAGTTGGACGGATCTACTTGAAATGCAGGTGTCCGAGCAGATGGGTTCCCAAGGGCACATCCGTACTGCCAAACAGTGTCGGGGGAAGCTGAAAAAGCTGAAAAGCGATTACCGAGCAGTGAAGGACCACATTGCTCGAAGTTCAGCGGATCGGAAGGAGTGGAAGTGGTTCGCTGAGAGACATTGGGCTCGACACGGCCACTGTCACGGTCACGGCCTTGGAAACCGTGGATGGTGAGTGTTGTTTTGATTTTGCTTATCTTTTCGCCACTTGATCCTTTCTGTGCCAAGCTCACTGTTTTTAAGAAATAGGAAGGTTGTTAGATTGTGGGTAATGGTTGTTACTGAGGCTTGCCTATTGTTTTGCAGCCAACTGCAGATTCACGCTTGCTTTGTGTTAAGTATTAGCGCGAACAAAACGCTGAATTACGCTTATTGTATTCCGGTTAAAAACTTGAGAGTGTTGTGTACATGTTGCACTTTGGTGTTAAGTTTTAAATTGCGTGCATTTTCTTTCTAGAATCGCAGTTCATATCACAGGGGTCCACCTCAGCGGACATGATGGACACAGCGGACTCTCCTGGCGCTGCGTCTGCGTGTGCGTCTGCCGGAGCGCCAGCTGGATCGACTCCACATCACCAGCTCCATCTGGATCCCGTTCAAGTGCCGGTAAGGCACAATAACCACGATTTTTTTTTTTTGGTTGAAACAGGTCCAGCAGCGGAAACCAGGGTTGAAAATCCATCCATCCATCCATCTTCTACCGCTTAATCCTTTACAGGTCGTGGGGGGGCTGGAGCCTAACAAGTTATGTCCCAAATTGATTAATGCAATTTCCTGTAGCTGCATATTAATTAATTGAAAATGTCTTTTTAAATGTGCAAAAAGGTTATTCTTTGGTCTTCACTTATCGGTGTTCCACAACCATTTTTAGGTGTGGTGATTGAAGTGCTGTTGTAATTCCTGTTTTATAAAAACAACTAAAGCTCATGAACTGCCGTTGAAATCAACATGCTTCATTGAAATGCTTTGCGTCAGCTGACTGTATTAACCCATTCAGATTTCTGCGGCCACACTACAAGCAACTAGTTTAAACATTACCCATCCATCCATCCATCCATATTCTTAATCTTAATCCTTTTTAGTTTTGCAGGGGGGCTGCAGCCGAAGACAGCACCCTGCGTGTTGCAAAATCTGCTCTACTGAGGGGCAGCAACATAACAGTTCAGCTTATATACAGCAATGAAGCATAATATAATAGTGACATTCCACCACAGACTTTCACCTGTGTAATTCCATAATATATGTAGTGATCCAGCTTTAACGACCATGCCTTTCTGTCTTTCCATCTAGGCAAGACGAAAACAGACAACTCCCATCGCTGACCTTACATTAGCGATGGTCAACATGCATGACGAAGAGATGCGGCTCTTGGAACGGCAACATGACCAGCGGCAAGAATCAGGAGTACATGCAGCATTTGCGACAGGTGGCCGCAGATGTGCGGGCAGATGCGCGTGAAGCCCTGGAGCAGGACGCTGCGTTACGAAGGGAAGAGCTCGCAAAGATGTCATCGCCCAGTCTGTTTTTTTGTTTGTAAATTTTGCTTCTGGAATAAAATTGTATTGTTTGCATCAAAAGTCTGGTTTATCTGTTATGACACCGTATGAGAAAAGCCAATAATTACATACACATTCCATTCTCTGTTCACTCCACATGCTGCTGTTCATCAGGTCAGGTGTATAGCCTTCTAATGGTAATTTAATTTTTAACAACACAACGAAATGTAATGTCTTGGTAGGTTTTTTTTTTTATTTTAAACAAATTTGCTATGCTGAATCCATTTCTCTTGAACGGGTACATTTTTTATGTTATAAGCAGTTGTACAGGTGTGCTTGAACTTGTAGACACTGCTAAAGGTAAGTACGTGTAAGTTGAATGTTGCATCACCAGTCAAAATTTAATAAGAAGGAATCTAGCAAAAATTTGGCACTAATAACAGTAGACAAATCGGACAAGGATACACAACTGTGTTTTTGTTGCACACAACTGTTGTTACCAACAAGTGCAAAATTTATATTCCCTTTTCCCAAAAATTAAAAATCAATTTGTAAGTAAAAGTGGGAGACCTTTACATGGGAAAATATGACATGTATCAGCACATGATTTATAGTTCAATTTGCATTTCCACCTAAGCAAAATTGGCTTGTCGAGCTGGATTTTTGTGAAGATGGCCTGTGCGGTGTTTCTACATGTAATTACATACCTGTCAAGTGATACGGTTTCGCCATATTTTAATACGGGGAAAATGCAATTTTAGCAAATACGGCCATATTGCCATTTCCGTACGCCAAAGAGAAAAATATACGGGAAAAAAAATTGAGAGTGTGGGGAGGAACATGTCGTGTGTGACCCCCACAGCGTACGGGGCTGTCAGAGCGCTCAGCGTGAGCAATTATCACAACAGAAGTGTGGACTCATCATTAGGCTGATGGCTTCGCACCTTCTTAACAGATAAGCGTTATGAACAAGAGGACAGGTAGATGGACCATGCACAACATTTTATTTACAAAAAACATTTTTGAAATATGTATGCACATAAATGTGGACGAAACAGACAAGTATTGCATCACAGCATCTCGTATTATATTGTAACGTGCAGCTCGACATGGCGATGTCCCACCAGGAGGTTCGAACTCACGCCTCCCGCTCCGGAGTCCCGCACTCTACCTGTGTCGCCAATAGGGTCAACCCACTTGGCAAGCCAAGTAGGGTGCTTATATTGAGTTCGCTACAATATCACCACCCTGCTCCTCTGCTCTCTGTGCCGCTGCCACCACTGGTTCATCTACTGCATCATCCAATGTAGTGTCAAACGTCTCTCCATGACTCTCACACAGATTGTGAAGAGCACAAGTCAGCACCATAGATTTAACCAGTTTCATGTCACAGTCATTCCTCTCTCCTTCCTCCTTCCTTCTCTCCTCGTCATCAGCCATTTTGTTTGTTGTGGAGGATTCGGTCGCGCGTTTCACGTCACGAGGGTGTGGCGCCACCTGCTGTTCAACAAATCCCACCCACAGCAGGTGTGCCAGCAGGTGTGCCAGCAGTAGTTGAAAAGCAACTGAGGCTGAACCGAACCGAAGTGAGTAGAGTCGGGTTTTCAATCGGGGCTGGGCTGGGCTAGTGGAAAAGCGCCTTTTGTGTCTTGGATTCTCGCTGTGATGACTCGGTCTGCCCCCCCACTGTGAGTAACTGCCTGTGTGCTGTTCCGCCGCTGTTTATCTCCACTGTGTGTGTTGGGCGGCCTGGAGAACTCTGTGTATCCGAGCTGTCTGTGTGTGCTCATTATTATCGCTGAGACGACTTGGCCTGCCCCTGTACTGTGAGTATCTGCCTCTGCGCTGTCCGCCGCTGTATATCTCCAGTGTGTGTGTTGGGCGGCCTAGAGAACTCTTTAGTGTGCCCGAGCTGTCTTGTCCCGTTATGTTCACTGGTGTGTTAATAAATGAGTGTTTGGTGTAACCCTGCAATTAAATCCTCATCCTTTTTTCCCCTCGCCATGCGCCGTTGGAGAGGCGCACGGAGAGTGCATGACACTATGATCATGACAGACACTATTGCCTATATGACGGCATCGCCTATATGACATCACTGTGAGTCCTATGTACTCTGAGATCATAGGATCATCATAGGACATCCTGCAGACATCATAGGCCGTCCTATGATGTTCTACGGTCGTGACAGACATTTCTTGAATTTATAGAGTAATGAGTACTTAGTATCAAGGTGTGCTTAATGTGTCCTAATTGCCTAACTGTGTGTTAGTTTGTGTTATTAATATCCATTAGCAATAGGTGTTGTGTATCTGTTACCTTAGCATTCGTTTGGAGAGCAAGAGTAAGAATTTCATTGCTCAGGAAATGTATTTCTTAACTGTGCACATGATAATAAAGCCTTTGAGTCTTGACTCTACAAATATTGATGTTTTTACTCGAGAGAAAAAACATGAACTTTTAGCACATCTAGGTCAACTGGATTATATTGTTGACATTATTGCAATAGCTGAAGTTGAACCAAACAACTAAAAATTCGCGGTGACAGTAAATGATTATCTCTTAAATAATTATTATATTGAAGAAAGATATTTGGAATGTAGCCATGGGAGAGGCCTTATTTTATACATACATAATACTCTTCAATATAATATCGATGGTTTTCACGGTTTGGATTTTTCTGAATACTTGGTATGTAATATGAAATTACTGGGAGCGGTCCTGACATTTGGATTGCTGTACAGAAGTCCAAGCTCGAGTGATGAAAATAATTTAAACTTGAACAAATTAATAATAGAAATAGGATCAAGGAAAAATCCTGTGATATTAGTGGGAGATTTTAATTATCCTGCTATCGACTGGAACACCTTCATATGCAACACATCAATTAACAGTTCTGAATTTGCATTTGTTGAAGCTGTGAGAAATAGTGTTATGACCCAGCTGATAAAAGGAGCCAACTAGAGGAAGAGGTAATAATAAATCTTCATTGTTAGATCTGATGTTGACTAATTTGCCAGTTACTTCACTTGCCGTAAATTTAGAATCACCAATTGGGAAGAGTGACCATGCTGTTATACAGACCAGACTCAGCCTGGATTTGAGGAAACCCTGTTTAAATTAATTAAAATTAGTCATTATAATTATAGAAGAGGGATTACAGAAATCCACAGTAATCTCTGGATATTGATTGGCAGCATTCACTTGCCTTATTTGTCAGTGTGAACGAAATGTGGAATTTTATTAGCAATAAAATTAATAATGCAGTAAGGAAAAAAAATGTGCCAGTTATGTCAACAAAGGTAAAGAAATATACATTACTTTTGAATCAAAGTATTCGTTCAAAAATAAATTTAAAGAACAGGCTGTGGAAAAGGTATAAAAACTCTTAACTGTTCTAACAATTTTAAAGAGTACTTTAGAGTGAGGAATTAAGTTAAGACGACTTGCAAGAACAGCCCAGAAGCTGTATGAGCAAGATATTACTTAAAATGTAAAGAGAAATCCCCCAAAATTTTGTAAGTTTGTCAAATTTAGAACCAAATATATCAGTGGTATTCCAGATCTTATTAAGAGCAATGATGATACATTAACAACTGATGATAAGGAGAAGACCGATGCTTTGGCAGACTTTTTTGGTTCAGTCTTTACAGTGAAACCAGTGGGGGAACTGCCTTCATATGGATTTTGAATTGAAAATTACACCAGAAACAGTAAAGGAAAAACTTATCAAATTAAATCCAGCTAAATCCCCCGGGCCGGATGCAATTCATCCATGAGTTTTAAGGGAATTGGGAGACATTCTCAATATACCGTTGAACATATTATTCAGTGCATCATTGGCCACAGGGGAATTACCAGATTTTTGGAAAACGGCAAACATTTCAGCAATATATAAGAAAGGTGATAAAGTTTGCAGGAAATTCTAGATCAGTCAGTTTAACTTGTATTTGTTGTGACATTTTAGAATCATTGAGGGATTCCATTATGGATTATCTCTAGGATAATAAATTGATAGTAAATAATCAGTTTGGATTTATTCCTAAATGCTCGGTAGTGTTACAGCTATTAAAAGTAATGGAAGACTGGACTGAAATACTTGATAAGGGTGGAGAAACTGACATATTTTGTGATTTACTTAAAGCATTTGATAAAGTTTGAGATTAAATAAACTTAGATCTTATAGGATTCTGGATATAGTAATAAATTGGATTAAAGCATTCTTAATAAATAAAAAGCAAAGAGTGGTTATTCAAGGTACGTGCTCAGAGTGGAAAGATGTGTTGAGTGGGATACCTCAAGGGTCAGTGCTTGGACCATTGTTGTTTGTGCTAAATATAAATGATTTAACTGAAGTGGCATTACAGGGATCCTTAGTATACTTATTTGCTGATGATACTAAGCTATACAGACCTATTTATAACAAAGAGGACTGTGTAAAACATTAGGATGATCTGAATTCCATCATAAATTGGACAGATTCATCTTTTTTTAAAATTACACCCAGATAAATGTAACCATATGAGGATAACTAACAAAAAAAATGGAGATTGCAACTGCATTTTGAGTTAGGAAATGTAGGGGAATTTATTAACCAGGTTAGGGAAAAAAAGGATCTTGGAGTAATTATAGATAACGAGTTAAACTTCAGTCAACGCATTAATGAGAAGATTAATAAAGCCAATAAAATGTTAGGTATCATTAGAAGAAATTTCAAATATCTAGATCAGAACAACTTTAAATTATTATATAAAGCATTGGTGAGACCTCATCTGGAATATGCTAATCAAATCTGGGCACCCTATTTAAAGAAACATGTACATGCCATTGAGAATGTTCAGTGGAGAACAACAAAATATGTGCCAGGACTTGAGGATTTGCCTTACTCAGAACGTTTTAAAAAAAAATTGAATTTACCTTCATTGTCTTACCACAGACTATGAGGCAACATGATTGAATTATATAAAGTTTTGACGAGGAAGTATGGCCCTGATGTGGCAGATTTTATCAAACTGAATACACGTAATAGGACAACTTGGGGACATCATCTAAAAATAGAGAGGATCTGGCCAAGGACTGGTTTAAGGCAGAATGCATTTACTGTGTGATCTGCAGATATATGGAATAAACTTCCGGATTATGTTATAAATGCTCCAAGTGCCAATAGTTTTAAGAGCAGGCTGGATAAATACTGGAGTAGGACGTCAATATACAGGTACAGTACATCTTAAAAAATTAGAATATCATGAAAAAGTTCAATATTTTTGGTCACTCATTTCACAAAGTGAAACCCATATATTATATAGATTCATTACACAGTGATATATTTGAAGTGTTTATAATAAATTTTATTATTGGAAAAAGTTCATAAAGTCCTGACTAGTAAGCTCGAGGGGAATGCTAGGATTGACAGAGTCCTGACTCTTTTGTCAGCCTGGCTACAGTGCTGAAAAGAAAACTGGGATTATTCTTGTTCTCTTCCATTAATGCAGAATAATAACTTGTTCTCGCTTTCCTAAGAGATTTTTTATAAACTAGAAGTTGATTTCTCCAAGCTAAATAGATTTCATCTAATTTAGTGAAGCGCCATTTTCTTTCTAATTGACGAGTCTTGTTTTAAGCTACGAGTTTCTGTGTTGAACCAAGGAGTTAGAAATCTCTGATTAGACTTTCTCTTTTTTAAAGGGGCCACGATGTCTAAAGTCCGATGCAGCAAAACTATAACACTATCTACCATGCTATCAATTACAGAAGGAGCAACCTCTCCATAGCTTTTCTCCGTTGTGTTGACACATGGCATAGAGGAAACAATCTGCATAAATTTGGTAACAGCATCACCTGAGAGGCATTTACTGTAGTAACATTTTTCTTTAGGAGCCAAATAGTCAGAAATAGTAAAATCAAAGGTTAACAGACAGTGGTCTGACAGTACAGGATAATGAGGAGACACTACCAGATTTTCTATTTCTGTGCCATATGTCAGCACAAGGTCCAATGTGTGGTGGAGATAATGGGTAGAATTTCCTACTTTCTGAGAAAACCCCAGCAAGTCTAATATTGAATTAAATGTTATATTAAAGTAGAACTGAACTGAACGGCATTGAACGGCACTGGGTGATAGTACATACAATTATAAAGATAATTTATCATTGGCACCCCCTCCACAAATCCTGGAATCTTGGAGAAAATCGCGATTTTGAATTTCCCGCCCTGAAAAATCAGACAAATCCGCCGAAGTGCAGCCGGAGTTCCGCGTGACGTCACGAGTGTGACACAGTCCTCCATGTTTACCATTGCGAGCACGTCGACACTGGTTGTTTTTGGTGCATTTTGTCGTGATAGTCAACTACAAAACACTTCCAACACCTGGGAAGATCTGTTCAGTGGCCAAGGAAAGCTGTCATGGCGACGAAAGAAAAGAAAGGGGGAGGAAAAGCGACCGGGAAGCTCTGTTTTTCTAGATCTAGATATTACAGTGATCCCTCACTTATCGCGTTTAATGGGGACCAGAACCGACGGCGAAAAGTGAAAAACCGCGAAGTAGCGTCACCCCCCCTCCCCCCAAGGGCGTCACAAGCACTATTTTGCACAAAAAGGCACAAGAGAACAGCGAAAAGTGCCACTAAGCAACACGAGCGATAAAGAACAATGAATGCGGTCTTCCTTCGCTGGGTAAAACGTCTCGGCCAATCAGCTTGCGAGGTAAAACGTCTCGGCCAATCAGCTTGCGAGATTCCCGAGCGGTGAAGAGGTGGGCGGAGAGGAGTGGAGCGGTGGTCAGAGAGGTAGATTTTCAGTTGTGCGGGCTCTCCGTGTTGATACCTGATGTTCTAATATAGTCTCCCTGCCTTCTCCCTGCCTTCTACATTAGAACATCAGGTATCAACACGGAGAGCCCGCACAACTGAAAATCTACCTCTCTGACCACCGCTCCACTCCTCTACGCCCACCTCTTCACCGCTCGGGAATCTCGCAAGCTGATTGGCCGAGACGTTTTACCCAGCTTCGCTCCCTGCCGAGCGCCTATACCCAGCGAAGGAAGACCGCATTCATTGTTCTTTATCGCTCGTGTTGCTTAGTGGCACTTTTTGCTGTTCTCTTGTGCCTTTTTGTGCAAAATAGTGCTTGTGACGCCCTTGGGGGGGGGGTGACGCTACTTCACGGTTTTTCACTTTTCGCGGTCAGTTCTGGTCCCCATTAAACGCGATAAGTGAGGGATCACTGTAATAAGTTGGAAAAATGCTGATGTTTTTTGTTTTCCCCTTTCTTTTTTATTGTTAATTTTCCTTATCCTGACACCCCAAACATGCCAAAGTAAAGACTCACCATTCTGTATTCAATAAGCGACTCTCCTCCCCATCACTGCTATGGTCTGAGTCGGTGCCGGAATCCCCCGAAAATTCTGGCTCTAATCTGTACGGTTCGATGCCTCCCTCGCTGTCTTCCTGTTCACTTGACACTCCTGCATCCTCCTCTGTCTTGTCACCGATCCTGAATGCCTCTTCACTCTGAAAACTCTGGTGTTCTTGACTGCTGGAACTGCTATCAGCTGCCATTGTTGTTTTGATAAGGGTCACACTCGTGACGTCACGCAGCATCGTCTGCACTACTTCCGGTTTGTTTGGCACTGCCAGCCAGAGGCAAAAGTTTATCGGCTTATAGCTTGGCCATCGCACGGCCTAAAAATTTCTTTTATGTGTTGAAAAATACAATTGGTAATAAGGAATTAATCTGCTATTCTACTTTTTTGGCAAAAAGGTGAGTTCAGTTCTACTTTAAGGCAATCACTATCTACATCTACATGTATATTAAAGTCCCCTACTATAATTATTCTATCAGATTTCAGCACTAAATCAGCTAAGAATTCGGCAAATTTGGATAAAAACTCTGAGTAGGCTGAGGGAGGACGATAAACTATGGCAAATAAAATTGGGTTTAACCTAAAATTGTTAAAATGCCCAATACTGAGGACCAGGCCCTCAAAGGAATTATAACATGTTTTTTTGCTTTACATTAACTAATAGTTTGGAATGGTAAATTGTTGCTACTCCTCCTTCACGACCAGAACTTCTGGGATTTTGACATTTTAAATAACCAGAGGGTGTTGATTCATTTAAACCAACATAATCCTCTTGCCCTAACCAAGTCTCTGTAAGGGATCTTAAATCAATCTGATGATCAATTAACAGATCATGGACTAGCAGAGACTTGGGAGTTAGAGACCTAATATTTAACAAACCACATTTAATTTTTAAATTATGAGGAGGAACAGAGCCCAAGTCATTAAATTTGGAGGCTTCATGTTTAATTTGAGTTTTACCAACTTTTTGTTTAATCACTTTGGGATGCTTATACATTATATTTTTATTTACTTTGGAGGGAGCAGACAATGATTCTCTGATGGGGAAGACAGGGGCTAAGTTGAGGGGTGGCAGATGAAGAGGAGCTACAGAGAGGCGTGTAAGACTGTGACTCTGCTTCCTGGTCCCAACTCTGAGTCGTCAAGGTTTTGGAAATTTGGATAAAAATGATGCCAGATTGTTAGATAAAAGAGAGACACCATCCAAAGTGGGATGGACACCGTCTCGTCTAATAAGACCAGGTTTTCTCCAAAAGGAGTTCCAATTGTCTATCTAGCCCACATCATTTGCAGGACACCACACAGACAGCCAGCGGTTAATGACATTCGGATAAACATGTCAGATTGGGTAGTGGCTCAGAGAATACTACAGAGGCAGACATTGTTTTGGCAAAGTCACACACCGATTCCAGACTAAGTTTTGTGACTTCCGACTGCCGGAGTTGGATGTTGTTAATGCCGGCGTGGATAACAATTGTGGAGTATTTACATTTACTTTTAGCCAGCATTTTCAAATTTGACTCAATGTCACTTGCTATGGCCCTGGGAATGCATTTGACTATGGCCACTGGAGTCTCTAGGTTTACATTTCTGACTATAGAGTCGCCAATGATCAGAGTTTTTTTCCTCAGTGGGTGTGTCGCTGAGCAGGGAAAAGTGATTAGAAACATGAGCAGGCTTGTGGTGAACCAGGGGCTTGCAACTATGCTTCCTTCTCACCGTCGCCCACCTATTCTCTCCTGGCTGCTCAGGAGAAGTGGAAGCAAGGGGACTGCTCGCAGGCCCTATGCTAGGGAGCTAAGGGGAGTCTGTCATTATTAACTGGCACTGACAGTGTTTCAATGCAGCAGAGCCGCAATTCCAAATCACACAACCTCGCCTCGAGCACCTCAAAAGACATTTATTACATTTACCATTATCACTAAAAGAGGCAGAGATGCAGCTAAACATATGACACAGAGAGCACACCAGAGGAGAAGGGGAAGGAGAGCTAGTAGCCATAGCTAGAGGCCAACCCGAAGCTAACACAAACACCGATGAAAGGTGAACAGAAGACTAAAGAGGTGACACTTGAGTGCACACACAGGTGCAAGAGGCTTGTTAAACAGAAGTGAGAGGTGACGGTAGATGGGGGGAAAAAAGCGATTAAAATACAGTTAAAGGCAGTAATCCTCAGGAGAGTGAGGAGAGCGAACCACAGAGCAAACCACACCAACAGCCAGCAACACAGGAAGTGACGATACATTACCACAGGAAGCGTCCAACCATGGTTTGAAAAAAACCTTCGAACCATGGAACACTGCTGTCAGCTCCTCCGTTGTGGGCAGGGGATATTTGTCGGGGATCACCGCTTTGTTTACCATTCTGAGGTCGATATATGGTTGTAGGCTGCCCGTCTTCTTCTTTGCTACCACCAAGTTTGAGATCCAGTGGGATGCGTTGATCCGTTCGGTGATGCCGGCATCCAACAGCTTCTGCAGCTCTGTCATGATGTTGTCCCATAGTGCAAGGGGTAGCCGGCACAAAGTCTGCATTTTCGGGGGCATTGTTATGTCAGTGAGCGGTCGGTGTTTGAAAGAGGTGGGGCAGCCCAGCGCCGTGGAAAACATTGGCCAACAGTGTTGCCAGGATGAGGTGACCGCCAGAACGGTGGTGCCCATTGAGTCAGTGATGGAGAAACCTAGCTCGCTGATCAGGTCGATGCCCAGTAGATCGGTCCCCTGGCGTGTCACTTGGAAGGTGAACGATGGAACGGCCTTGGAGCTGTATTGTACAGAAAAACTGACTGTCCCTGCCATACCGATTCTGGTGTGGCCATAACTGAATAAGTCCTCTGCATCAGCTGTGATGGTTTTCCAAGGGAACAGCTTCCTGACCGTAGACATGCTCAGAAGGGACCTCGAAGCTGCCGTGTCCAGCAGCAGTGGCACGTCAGTGCTGTCCAGTTTCGCTCTGCACTGCCTGAACTGCGAGTATTTTCTGCCAATTGAGTGAGTGATGGCAGAGCCTGGTAAGTGGGCCGTTGAGTCTGCAAAGGTTAAGTGACAGACCCTGGCAAAATGGTTTAGCTTCCTGCAGCGGTAGCATTTCACCCCTCTGGCTCAGCAGGCAGGTGATTGAGTGTGATGTCTAGATGAACCACAGTCACTGCAGTGCAGACGTTCACCTGCATTGTCCCGTTTCCTACCCCTCTTCTTTCGGTTGTAGCAGGGAGGTGTGGGGCTGGAGTGCTGGGCAGCGGCGGTGACAACCTGTGTTCGTGGGGTTGGTCAAGGCGCTTGTTGGCTAGGCAATGTTAGCTGTGATAATAGCTCATCCTCTGCCTCCATCTGGGATGCCAATTTCACAGTCTTGTCCAGTGTTAGCTTGTCTGCTGTTGAAAACAGCCTACTCTGCAGCCTCATGTCGTTAGTACACGATAAGCTAGGTGAGCGTACTATCTCATCCATCAACTCTCCAAAATCACAGGCGCTTGCTAGGTCCCGGAGGTCTGCTACATAATGCTGGACTGACTCACCCTCATGCTGGTGGTGCCGGATGAAAATCACTCTTCGTGCCGTTACACTGCTTTTGTCAGCGTAAAGTGTGTTCATCACAGCCACACAGTCTTTGTATGTGTCTGTAAGGCCCAGAGTGAAGCATCTGCTGTCCTTTGGCGCTCAGATAGTAGCTTAGCATCCCCTTTAGCTTCTCGTTGTTAGCATCATCTAAGCCAGCAGCAGTGATATAATTCTGGAACCTCTTATGCCAGCGGGGCTAGGGGGTCAGTGGCTCACCTGGCAGAGTGAGGAACGGCTGTGGGGGTGCCAAGCATGCTTTCATGTCAGAGTTATCAGGGTTTATTCTCATGGCCTTTTGTTATGTCTGGGAATGAGGTGTGGGCAGTGGATATGAACTGCGTTCAGCAAAGTATCCTGAGATTGTTTGGAAGGTGGGCCACATCAATGCACTGGCTATATATTTCTAGAATTTTTTAGAATTTTTTATATTTAAATCCTGATGGCAGGTTAAAGATTATTGTACAGTATACTTGTATCCATCAGCACTTTACCTGAGTGGTAAAGTTGTGTATTACCATAAATGCAGATTTATAAGATTATAATTTGAAAACAATAGTCCTAATTTATCTAACAGAAAAATGTTCTTACACCAATTCAATGCCAAGTTTGGTATTTACCAGTCTGAACGTGATCATGGTGCTCAAATCTCATGACAGATCTGATGTAGCACAGAATTGTTTGATCCTATCATGTTATATTGAGCAGTGCATCCTTATGTTGAGGTTATACTGAGCAATATATTCTCAGGTTATATTGAGCAGTGATCAGTTTGCCTTGTTAGATTTAGATGAGTGTTTAACGATTTACTCTAAAGTTTAAAGAGGCAGCTTTTAGTAGTTATAAATGTTCCATACACATTTATATCACTGCAGCCAAAACAGCAGATTTAAGCAGAAAATCTAAAATCTAATTGATCAGATGCAGAAATTTGAATTACACGTTTAGCTTCTGAAATTTTAAATATTTTTCATACAGTTGTGATTGGGCTCAGAACTTTGAAAGAATGCCGTTTTCATCATTTTCTTTTTTGTGCACCGGAATGCAGAGAGTCACCAGATCCAGTGTCAGTACTGTGGTACATTAATTCTACAAAGATAAATTGTGGTAAATTAGCCTATTCTAAGAAGATATTTCTTTGACTAAATTTGGTGTTACAATAATCGGTATCCATCATGGATTTTCTGGTTAACTCCACTGGTAAACTAAGGCATCAGGCTCAGTGGCACAGCGCTCACAGCTCAGCTGCAGTGACTGTAGCAGTCACCATATTAGGTTAAATAAATAAATAACTTGACCTGCATGAATGCTGTACCACAGAACAAGTCATGAAGGTATTTTCGCTCCCACTCTGAACAATATCTCACAGGAGAACTGTGCAGAACAGCTGTGGGCACAGCTGAGAGAAGGGGAGGTGGGGGAAGACATTACTTCATCTCTTCCGTATACTTTTAAAATGACCAGGTAACTCACACTTAAAACACTTTATCACTTATCTCACCAATGCCTGTAACTGAACCGATGAGCTCATTTACATCGTGGCTGTATAAATGTAAATTATTTCCGTCAGCCTGAGTTCACTCCAATGTTGCGCATCATGGATTTTATTCCCACTGTCTGTCTTCTGCCTTTAATGACAGTTTTAATGCCAGCACATACTACTTTATTTTCATTAATCCTCAGATGATGGCCAAACCAGCAGTGTTGTGCAGCACCCGTATCCTCCAAAACATGGTTCTTTAGCATTAAATGTGACTTTTGAGGCTCCCACACATTATTTTTTCCTTCTCTTATTTCTCTGCAACTGCCAGTCTTCTTGTCTGCTGGGAATGCCTAAATATTCACAAATAATATCTAAAAATGAAATATCCACTATAAGCAAGCACAAGCCAACTTCCAGTGCCCCCAAGCATTCCCATACTGCTTTGCTTGTGTCAAAGATGACGGTATTTGTGAAAAGGTCCATGTTATCTTCATGTAAAGACACACATTTGAAATGGTCTTTTTCTCATGTTAGCTGTGTTATTATGAAGCTAACACCTACACTACCGTTCAAAAGTTTGGGGTCACTTAGAAATTTCCTTATTTGTGAAAGAAAAGCACTGTTTTTTTCAATGAAGCTAACTTTAAACTAATCAGAAATACACTCTAATATCTAATATACATTGCTAATGTGGTAAATGACTATTCTAGCTGCAAATGTCTGGTTTTTGGTGCAATATCTAGATAGGTGTATAGAGGCCTATTTCCAGCAACTATCACTCCAGTGTTCTAATGGTACAATGTGTTTGCTCATTGCGTCAGAAGGCTAATGGATGATTAGAAAACCCTTGTGCAATCATGTTAGCACAGCTGAAAACAGTTTAGCTGGTTAGAGAAGCTATAAAACTGACCTTCCTTTGAGCAGGTTGAGTATCTGGAAAAAATTATTATTTCAAATACAAATCATTATTTCTAACCTTGTCAATGTCTTGACTATATTTTCTATTCATTTTACAACTCGTGGTGGTAAATAAGTGTGACTTTTCATGGAAAACACAAAATAATTGTCTGGGTGACCCCAAACTTTTGAACGGTAGTGTATGCTGACAGCATTTTGCTCTCTCTGCATTAACACAGGAATAAACCAGAGTTCAACAAGCCATGTCGGTGTCCAGCTTCTAATTGTGCACCAGAACACAACACATTGTAGTCGGGATATGCAGACCATTCCGGCTACACAAGCACAGATATATTGGTGCAGATAAGAGAAACAAACATGCCATAGAGCCACATACAGTGGTGCGAAAAAGTGTTCTCCCCCTTCCTGATTTTTTATTTTTTGTATGTTTGTCACACTTAACCGTTTGACTGCCTATGGCGCTCCGTTGCACCGTCAGCCCCTAGTGGTCAAGGTTTTTTTCAAGAAAATATTCAGTTCAGATGTCAGAGATTTCCAAAGCTATAACTTGAAAGTGGTAAGAGATAATGGCTTACTGTCAATTAGAAAGATCTAGAATATGATCTAAAGTTTGAGATAGGAGTGAATTTATGCATCTAATTTGCACAATGCCACGGCAGCCATATCAAATTACATAACTTTCAGTCAAAAGCAGACTTTAGACATATTTACACAAAGGATCCATCCATCCATCCATCTTCTACCGCTTTTCTGGAGGTCCGGGTCGCGGAGGCAGCAGTTCAAGCAGAGAAACCCAGACTTCCCTCTCCCCAGCCACCTGCTCCAGCTCTTCAGAGAGATACCAAGGCGTTCCCAGACCAGCTGGGAGACATAGTCTCTCCACCGAGTCCTGGGTCTGCCCCGGGGTCTCCTCCCAGTGGGACGTGCCTGAAACACCTCAAGTGGGAGGCGTCCAGGAGGCATCCTAATCAGATGCCCATACCACCTCAACTGACTCCTTTCAATGTGGAGGAGCAGCGGTTCTACTCTGAGCCTCTCCCGGATGACTGAGCTCCTCACCCTATCTCTGAGGGTGAGTCCAGCAATCCTACGGAGAAAGCTCATTTCAGCCGCTTGTATCCACGATCTTGTTCTTTCGGTCATTACCCAAAGCTCGTGACCATAGGTGAGAGTAGGAACGTAGATTGACTGGTAAATCGACAGCTTTGCCTTAGAACTAAGCTCCCTCTTCACCACAACAGACCGGTACAACATCCACATCACTGCAGATGCTGCTCCAATCCATCTGTCAATCTCTCGCTCCATTTTCCCCTCACTCGTGAACAAGACCCCAAGATACTTAAACTCCTCCACTTGGGGCAGGAGCCTGTCCCCAACCCAGAGAGGACAATCCACCTTTTTCCGGCTGAGGACCATGGACTCGGAGGTGCTGATTCTCATCCCAGCCGCTTCACACTCAGCGGCAAACCGTCCCAGCAAGAGCTGTAGGTCATTGCTGGATGAAGCCAACAGGACAACATCATCTGCAAACAACAGAGATGAGATCCTGTGGTCACCAAGCATGACACCCTCCATTCCCTGGCTGCGCCTAGAAATCCTGTCCATAAAAATTATGAACAGGATCGTGACAAAGGGCAGCCCTGGCGGAGTCCAACTCTCACTGGGAATGACTCCCGACCGAGTGTTGGCAATACGAACCAAACTCTCACAACGGTCGTACAAAGACCGAATAGCTTGTAACAACAAGCCCGATACCCCATACTCCCCATACTGTAGTATGGGGTACACAAAGGATGGTTTTGGTTTTTGTCAGTGTTTGCTGTTTTGGGCATTCTGTTATCTTTAAAGTATATGAACCAGAAAATCAGTTACAATGTAAACAAACAAAGAAATTCGTCACTTACCGCTGGCCAGGCGGTGCACTTCGTCCATTTTCGTCTATCCTGGTCGTTATTTTGTCTTCTGTCGGCCATTTTCGCTTTCTCTCCCACATCCAGAAACTGTTACGATTATTCCACCACAATTTCGCTTTTATTCCGCTGCAATTTATTTCATATGACAGCCGGGAACCGGCTCGATTGTTCTGTCCGGTCACATGGCACTGGGGGTCGATGGCAGGTGCAAATCAACCAGCTTCGCCCACCCTCTGTTATAAGAAAATGTAGATATTTATCTTCATAAGGTAAATAATCTCTTTTTAGAATCATAGTTGGCAAATTTGTGAGCAAATGCCTCCCCCATCTTGCGATCGATCAACATTTGTTTGCAAACTCTTCTTCTCTGGTGTCCAGAAGTGAGGGGGGTATATGGGGGCCATCAGTCCTCCAAGGCAAGAGCAGTGAGTTATACGTGTCTGCCACCTTGTGAGGTGCAATACTTAGTACAACAGAGGATTTATTATGGTTTAAGGCCACACTGCATGACAGTCGCAGAACTGTGACACAGGCACTCCACAGTGCTACCTGTGCATGAACCAAGGCAGTCAAAAGGTTAAATGTTTCAGATCATCAAACAAATTTAAATATTAGACAAAAGTAAGACAAGTAAACTCAAAATAGTTTTTAAATTAAGGTGTTTAATATTAAGGGGAAAAAAAAAATCCAAATCTAGATGGCCCTGTGTGAAAAAGTGATTGCCCCCTAAACCTAATAACTGGTTGTGCCACCCTGAGCAGCAACAACTGCAGTCAAGCTTTTGCACTAACTGGCAATGAGTCTTTTACAGCGCTGTGGAGGAATTTTGGCCCACTCATCTTTGCATTATTGTTGTAATTCAGCCACATTGGAGGGTTTTCAAGCATGAACCGCCTCTTTAAGGTTATGCCACAGCATCTCAATCAGATTCAGGTCAGGACTTTGACTAGGCCACTCCAAGGTCTTTTTGTTTTTCTTAAGCCAGTCAGAGGTGGACTTGCTGGTGTGTTTTGGATCATTGTCCTGCTGCAGAACCCAAGTGCGCTTCAGCTTGAGGTCACGAACAGATGGCCGGACATTCTCCTTCAGGATTTTTTGGTAGACAGCAGAATTCATGGTTCCATTTACCACAGCAAGTCTTCCAGGTCCTGAAGCAGCAAAACAGCCCCAGACTATCACATTACCACCACCATATTTTACTGTTGGTATGATGTTCCTTTTCTGAAATGCTGTTACTTTTACACCGGATGTAATGGGACACACAGCTTCCAAAAAGTTTTTTCAACCGCCTGATGTTAAAGATGCGCCTCAGGCATGTGTTAAGAAAGTCTGGATCTTCTGCTACATAACCTTTGTCACCCTCCAGGTCTCACATCCGTAAAGTAGAGCAGATTCATTGTTAAAGTTGAAGATGTGAAGTTTTGTTCTCATGCAGATCGCTTTTGATGCCCAGATACAGTGCATCCAGAAAGTATTCACAACGCTTCACTTTTTCTACATGTTATGTTACAGCCTTATTCCAAAAGAGATTAAATTCATTTTTTTCCTCAAAATTCTACACACAATACCCCATAATGACAATGTGAAAAAAGGTTTTTTGAGATTTTTGCAAATTTATTGAAAATAAAAAACTAAGAAATCACATGAACATAAGTATTCACAGCCTTTGCCATGAAGCTCAAAATTGAGCTCAGGTGCATCTTGTTTCCACTGATCATCCTTGAGATGTTTCTGTAGCGTCACTGGAGTCAATCTGTGGTAAATTCAGTTGATTGGACATGATTTGAAAAAGCACACGCCTGTCTATACAAGGACCCACAGTTGACAGTGCATCTCAGAGCACAAACCTAAGCATGAAGTCAAAGGAATTGTCTGTAGACCTCCGAGACAGGATTGTCTCGAGGCACAAATCTGGGGAAGGGTACAGAAAAATTTCTGTTGCTTTGAAGAGCCTTTTTCAGGGAGGTGACCAAGAACCCGATGGTCACTCTGTCAGTGCTCCAGCATTGCTCTGTGAAGAGAGGAGACTCTTCCAGAAGGAGAACCATCTCTGCAGCAATCCCACCAATCAGGCCTGTATGGTAGGAGTGGCCAGACGGAAGCCACTCCTTTGTAAAAGGCACATGGCAGCCCACCTGGAGTTTGCCAAAAGGCACCTGAAGGACCCTCAGACAATGAGAAACAAAATTCACTTGTCTGATGAGACAAAGATTGAACTCTTTGACATGAATGCCAGGCGTCATGTTTGGAGGAAACCAGGCACCGCTCATAACCACGCCAATGTTCGTAGCAGCATCATGCTGTGGGGATGTTTTTCAGCAGCAGGAACTGGGAGACTAGTCAGGATAGAGGGACTGTGCCTTCCTGGCACAGTCGTTTGCTGGTGTGGTGCATTGTTGGCCGGTGAGGCTCTTTTGGCGTGTTCCTCTAAATAAGAAGCAAGGACAGGATCTGTGGGCCTGAAGTGTGTGACCGGTTCCCCTGGTGGTGATTTTTCTCAGACTCCTTCCAAAGTGCACACAGGGTGTCCGTCTGGTTGGTGTGCAGTCACATGGTGTTTAGTTTAAGACCCCTTCTTCCCTTTCTCCAGCTAGCCTCCTGTTTGAAAAGATGGAAGGACTGGATGTCGTCATTTACCCATGGATTCCTCCTGCCACGGACATGCTAACAAGCTAGCAACGCAAACGCCCATCTTGTGAAGTTTTGGAGGTAAAGACAACTTTTTCAGGCAGTGTGTGTCACGCACGTGGGTGGAGCACAGACTTGAAGCTGCTACTTTTTACTACAGGGTGTGGATGGTGGCAGCTAGGGCTGTGGGATATGACCAAAGTTTCATATCACGATATACATTTGAACTGTTTCTGCCTGGAACATCATAACACTGTCATGACGCCATCCCCAACATGTGTCAGCTGTGTGTCCCTCCTTAAGAAGGTTTCTGAGTTGGAAGTGACACTCTTCAACCTCTATAAGATTCGGGAGGCTGAAGACCACCTAGACACTAATTCTTGGGAGAACATCTGCCCCGGCAACCGACTCGCAGCTAGCAGAGACGGCTACTTACCTGGGTGATTTCAGCACATCGCCATCCACTTCCACCCCTGCTCTGGTCTGCTCAGCTGTCCAGGACCCCAGCAATAAACACTGGCTTCAGCTTGGAGCTAAACCCAAAGCCCCGGGTGGTCTTTCACATCCTCAATGCGCGCCCTGGACCTTGGTGGGGCCAACTAGCAAACATCGGCGATTGACTAGACACGGCCGCGCCTCTTCGCTCCCCTAGCTACTGGAAAAGAGATTCGACATCCTTTCCCTGGAAGATTTTCCCCACCTGGACATCGATCATCCTCCCATGGCCGCCCACCTCCTCCTTCAGCAGCGGCCCAAACCCGCAAGCCCCGGATTAAAACTACTTTAGGTGTGCTAAACTATTCACCAGCTCCAAAAAGAAGAGAGCGCATCACCCTGCCATCACAACAACATTGGCAAAATTATCCACCATTTCAGAAACCACCGGCAAGGCTCTCCCAGACGATGTTGGTAATTGGTGATTCGATTATGAGGA
Organism: Pholidichthys leucotaenia; assembly: GCA_020510985.1. Classification (NCBI taxonomy): domain Eukaryota; kingdom Metazoa; phylum Chordata; class Actinopteri; order Cichliformes; family Pholidichthyidae; genus Pholidichthys; species Pholidichthys leucotaenia. The sequence continues at coordinate 37,990,122 of CM035841.1, read as the reverse complement.
ATGTCAGAAGCAGGTACAGTGTCACTAAATTTTTTCCTGGGGCTAAAGTGTCAGACATCGAGGCTCTTACCCCTGACCTATTAAATGAATACCCCCACGCTAAAACTGTCATTGTATATGTTGGACACAACATCATCCCAGATGAAGCGTCAGAGATTTTTTAAAGAGTGACTTCAAGAGCCTTCTGTCCACTCTTATGAACTGTGGCAGACATGTGTTTATTTCTGGGCCCTTGGCCCCTTTCAGACGAGGTTGCAATTATTTTAGCAGAACTTTCAGTCTTAATACCTGGTTGTGTTCTACATGTCCTACTTTTAACATTGGTTTTGTAGACAATTTTAACCTGTTTTGGAACTGCCCATCATTTATGAAGCCAGATGGCATCCATCCTAATAGACTTGGTGCACGTGTTTTAAGGGAAAATCTGTTCTATTCAGCGTTTTTTAGTACAGTGACTGAAATTTAGTGCGTTAATTCACCCCAAAGTTCCTGGGTCTGCCAACCAGCGTTTCTTTGTTTCCACTTCTCATATTAATCCTATTAATCCAAATAATCCTCACTGTTTAGGTCAGTCTTCAATTGATTACCCCATAGAGATTGTGTCTGTCTCCCGTTACCCAAAATATTATAACCCAAGACAAATGCAACATAACTGGATAAATTCACCCCTTTCTGCAGTTCCTTCTTATCCACCACTCCTCAACTCAGCCCCTGTCTTCCCCCTCAGAGAACCTTTGTCTCCTCCCCCCAAAGTTAATAAAAATGTAGTGTATAAACATCCCAAAGTGATTAAACAAAAAGTTGATAAATCTCAAATTAAACATCAAGTCTCTAAATTTAATGATTCGGCCTCTCTTCCTCCTCATAATGTGAAAATTAATTGCAGTTTGTTAAATATTAGGTCTCTAACTCCCAAGTCTCTACTAGTTCATGATCTATTAATTGATCATCAGATTGATTTAATTTCCCTTATAGACACTTGGTTAGGGCAAGATGATTATGTTGGTTTGAATAAATCAGCTCCCTCTGGTTATCTCATCATCATCATCATCATAGCAGTCTGTCGAGGATGACGCTGACTGTTTCATTTAGGTCTGACCAGATTCCTCCACGCAGCTCTGTAAAGGGCCTTTTCCACTAGCACGCTTTAGCGCGACACGGGACGGCTCAGCACGCTTTGTACACTTTTCCACAAGCCCCAACACGGTTTAACAGCCGCAATTCTCAGCCCCGCTGAAGGGCAGGGTACAGCAGTGCTGAGCTGTGCCGTGTTGTGACGTTAACAGACTGGTCGCCGCTGATTGGTCAGGTCGTAACCGGCGCTGATTGGTCAGGTTGTAACTGCCCCTCTCCTCCTCCTCATCTACCAAATCTTCACGACCTTCTCAATAAAGTTTTTGAAAAAAAAAAAAAAAAGAATCTTCACGACCGCCTTTACTCAGCACGCAACCACTGTTGGCGGTTCCTTTTCAGTGTATTGCTGTGCTAATTTCATTTATTCTCTATCAAAAATGGCTTTGTGTAATAAGGGTGTTCCATGGACCAGTAAGGAGCTGCAGTGTCTGTTCACTGCATTGTCAGACGAACGTATGCAGCGCGAGTTAGACGGAGCCGCCCGGAATGAAAAAATATACCGGGAGGTCTCGACATCGGAGTCCTTTAACGGTGAGTTTTAATTTTTTTTTATTGTGCGTTTTTTCGCAAATATATTCGGTAAGACGCTCAGTTTATTTATGCAATAAAAAAGCTGCTCATTTGTGGATGGATCGCTGCTTTATTGCAGCACAATGCGGACTAAAGCTTTTATTTTAATTATTCATGTGAACAATACGCTGAAATAAGCTTATGTATTCTTGTTAAAAACTATTGTCTTTTCTGTATATCTTGCACTTACGTGCTGTATTTTATTGTGTGCATTTTCCTTGTAGAATCATCCCACGCGTCCGCCGCGACAGCCCGTCCGGATTATTCAACCGAGCCTTCCTGACCCACAGCTGGCAGAGACGCCTTCATTCATCCGAGTCGTGACCCAGTTTGGGAAGCTGGTGTAGACACTCAGTGGTCGGCGTGTATAAAATGTCGATTAACCTTCATGTTGTGTTGCAAAGTTTTTTTTTTCTTTTAATATTTTGTATATAATAAAATGGAATTGTTTTGGAAAGTGTGGTTTGTCTGTTATAACACTGAATTATAAAACAGTATAATTACATAGAAATTCCATTGCCTAGTCTGATCAAAATGATACTGATCTTCCTGTCAGGGTCAACCATTGTAAAGGTAATGTAATTTTTAACTAGACCAAAAAAGAAATCTTTTTGTAAGCTTTCTGTTCTTTTTATTGGAATATCATAAAAAATTAGCCCCACATGATCCAGTTCTAAACTTTGGGTACATTTTTTATGTTAACTTATAAGAAGTTGCACAGTTGGACTTTAAAATGCAGCAGGAGAGACTGATCAAGCTTACAAGTCAAAGTATGTAAAAAAAAGTAAGTATATGTAAATTGAATGTTCTATCGGCATTCCAAATTCAGAGATTTATAATACTTTAGAAGGAGTGTAGCATCATCTAAACGGAAAATAATAATACTGTTGTTCCAAACGTTGACCTGAAGGTGAAAAACATGATTTTTTTTAATTCAGTACATCCAAAATGCCCTAGGATGTAAAAAATAATAATTTGGTGTAGGCCGGTGTACCACCGTCTCATTATTTAATACGAATAAAAACAAGTTTCAGCTCATTATTTCTAGGTCATTTGGCAGTTAATTCAAAACAAAAGTGACTTGTGTTGTTGCAGCTTAATTATGAGATAAAATTAATTGTGAGATAAATCCACAGAGCGAGCAAGGCAATAATCCTTGGATCCTTTTTTGTCTCGTGTAAATAAGGACTCAGTCGGGTGCGTAACGTCACGGGAGTGTGGCCCCGCCTCGCTAAGAATCTGCTGCTGCCCCGCTTCTAAAACCTCCTAAAAAAAAAAAAAAAAAACAGCACAAGCACAACACCGTGCTAATGGAGACAGAAGCATTCCGAGCCGTACTGAAGTGAATCGAGCCGTACCAAGGTGTGCTGGGCTAGTGGAAAACATGCTTAATTCGCCTTCCGCTGCCAGGAACTCCTGACCTTGTTAACCCGGGCGACGTCCGAGCCGGTATGAATTGCTCTCTGACTGACCATTTCATGAAACTGCTTGCAAAGTATTTGAGTACCAATAGCTTTTGCTGGACTAGCGACACGTTCTTGGCAGATAGAGGTATTATCAGTGGCAAGGACAGGCCAAGGCAAACTTGACTCCAGTATCTGTTGCAGTGACTGACCAGATGATAGGTTTGTTTATCTCTGCTCTTTGTGTAGTGCATGTCACGATGCACCGACTGGCAAAAGTCCACCACAGACCTTGCGACAGATGTGCTTATCTGCCAGGATGTCCAGTCTCACCCTGTGTAACTGGGAGTGGTCCACCACAGATCTGTGACAGATATTGTTTTTAGTTCTGCCAGGATGCCCAGTTTCACCCTCCACACTCTCGGAAGGGCAGGGTTGCCGGCTAAGTCACCGATGGCCCGACCCACAAGACGGGTAGTACCGGTTTTCATGGTTATCCGGTAGCAAGCAAACCAGTGTCTGGCCTGACATGGGTCAGGTATATCCAGGTGTACTGTATATTGCACCTAATTTACCCTTTTCATTGTACTTAATAATCTTGTAATTTTACACATTTTTTTTCAAGGAATCACATATTTTAATTGTATCAAGACAGTAACCTCACAGACTGACACCCAAAACACAGAAACAGTAACATTCTATTTAAGTCCTAGTTTTAGTTTCCATGTGGATGATATATGAACATAATGTACGTCTCAGGAATCTTTTTATTCCTTTGTATTTTTTTTTTTTTTTTTTAGGGGCAAACTGAACCATGGCAGACCAGTGCTATCTTTTCTCATTGCCTCCCTCACCCCAGAATTATCACCCAGGATTAAGAACTCTCTTGATAGTCACCGGCGACTACAGGCCAGTATTGCTTTGCTTGGGGCAATTGCCTGCAACCAAGAACTGCTGAGTGACAAACATAACTCCACCTCTGTGTACTTCGTTTGTGGCAATTGTCTCCAAGAACTGCTGAGTAACATAACCCCACCTCTGTAAGTTGGCCATGAACATTCTCCGCTCTGTGTGTGTGTGCCGAAGATATAACAGCTGAGAACCGAAGAATTTATTTATTTACCAAAGAATGGACAAAGACGACGATAAGATGGACATTCTCTGGGTGGCAAAGAGAGGGACGAATGGACACTGTTTGCCATGGTTTACTAGCCAAACATATAAGATAAAAAAAAAAAAAAAAACCTGTGGTAAAATGCACCTATACCAACAATTTTTTTTTGTTTTGCTTGTTTTTCCTGTCAGCATGGTAATATTTTTATATGTAGGACAATAGTCAAAGTACATTTGAGATATAGTTTACAGTTAGGAGTATACAAATGCACTAGCACACGGTAATAAGTATTTCTTAAGTAATCACACCTTTACTAGTACAAAAAGAATAATAATGATAATAATAATGCCCTCATGCTTAATTGATTACACACCAGACAGATTACAGACCAGAACTGAAGTAGGCTGATGAGTGAATGAGTGAACGAATGCTTGACGAGCTGCAAACCAGAGAGAGAAAGGTGTTTAAACCACCAGTGTTGATAAATTTTAACCAAAAGTTATGTGCAACATTATTTATAATGGCAGCCAACGAGTTTGAGGTAATGGTTAACCTTTTAACATCTAAATATACTTCTAAAGTGTAAAAGTATATGCTTATATTTGAATTTCAAAATGATAATTACTAAAAGTTTTATCTAAACCATGCATGGAATAAATATATTTTGAGATCAAAATGACAAAAACAAAAACTGAAGAGCTCTTCCATTGCCTGAAAACTAAGGATCTTACTCATACCCTTCTCAGATTTCTGCCTTCAAGGGTGACTACAAAATAGTATTTTGACTATATGACCATAAATTGAAATAAGTAAGTTATAATTTGGTTTGTAAAGCAAAGATTAATCTGAACTATGTGATCGCATACAAAATTTAAAACGATTATTAAATGACTGTATTGCAAATCTTTAAGACAGATAAAATTATGTCACAATGACAACAAGTGTGACACTTGGATACAATAATAATGGTTTTTTTTTCCTTTTTGAGACACTGAGACCTTAGCTTTATTAGAATTCATGTCCTAAGTGACAGTGATATTCAGTTTTGCACAAGATATTTTGACACCATGGTTAAGTAAAGATAATATTGACAAAGGATCCTTTCTATCAGCGTGCTTAATCAAAATGCAGGCACCCCTGATGACATAATGTCAGTGGGAGAAGGCCTCAAGGCCTTACTGAAATATAGTTTGATTCTAAAGTAAGCTGATGATTGACGTGTTGAAGCTTGACATTTAGAGACTGGACTTACATGACCTGATTATTACGTTTAGAATGACTTCAGATGACACTGATAATCTACCTTCTGCTTTTTCTGTTCTTCTTTCTTTTTTGTTTGATGTCTTTTGTCCTGAATTATTTATTTAGTCTGTGTTTGTCTACCTGCCCTTGGGGTGATGTAAAAAGAAAAAGGGGGGGGGGGTACAATATCTGGAATAGACTTTATGAACAGTTTCCTTATTTGTTGGCAATTTTTTTTATTTTTCCTATATATTCACTTTGAGACAATATAAGTTTAGCAAATCTTATTAATTTAGAGACAAAACTGATTAAATTTTGGTTGGTTTAAAATACATTGCTGTAAAAGAAGACACTTAATGTTTGAAGAATAAAAGTTATTTGGGATTAACAATTATTGATATAGGTTAAAATTATTTGGCAAGCAGACTTCCGGTTATGGCTGCCACGTGAGAAGGACACGTATCACTCTGCTCTGCTCCTGGAGAAAAAAAAATCGGCAAATAACTCTCTCATTTGGGACAGAACGTATCCCAGCGTTTGGGCGAGGATATGTCGGTGAAGCCTAAGGCTGGAAAATCAGGTAGAGGAAAAAGCGAGCCGCCGAAACAGTCCAAATTAACGGACTTTCACGTCTGTGACGCAGCAGATAAAGCTCCATATATGGCAGAGGAAGCTAGCAGCGGTGCGGTAACTGCGGGCAACGGCACAGGTGCAGTGCTAGCTGCCATTAGTTCAATGAGAGCAGACTTTTCCGCTAAATTTGATGGGATTATGGCAGCGTTGGAAGGAATGAGAAAAGAATTGGGTGACTGTGTAGAACAAAAGGCGCAGGTGGAGCTTCGAGTATCCAGTGCTGAGGATGATGTCACCGGCCTTCAATTAAAGGTGCGCACTTTGGAAAAAAAAAATAAATGTCTGGAAGATAATGTCCTGGATTTGGAATCCCGGCCGAGACGGAACAACTTGAGGCTGGTGGGTCTACCGGAGGGAACCGAAGGTCGGGACCCATGCTCCTTTTTGGAAAAGTGGATTCCGGAGGCGCTGGGCAGCGCGGAGCTGCAATCATCAGTCGTTCTAGAAAGCGCACACCGTATCGGCCCACCGAGAGATAAGGGACCACCGAGGACGCTTATTATGAAGTTCCTCAGCTACAGAGACAGGATGAAGATCTCCAACACTGCGCGAGCCAAAAGGAGAGATTAAACACCAGGACCAGCAGGTGCGGTTCTACCCAGATTTGGCCACAGGAATCCAACAATTGAGGAAGCAGTTTGATCCCGTACGTAAAGAGCTGCGCAACCTTGGGATTCGTCATGGTGTAATTCATCCTGCGAGACTGTTGACCACGTATGGGGGCAGAACACACATCTTCAAGACCCCAGAGGAGGCGCAGGAGTTCATCAAGAAGATCCAAGAAGAGACTGGTGGGAGCTAAGCATGAACAAAATATAAGGTAGAATATTTAAGCATTTGCACAGGCATCTGACTGATTTGAAGCAAATAGCAAGTTTACAAAATATAGATTGTATTATATATTAAAAAACTCTGATGTACAAAGTTGCTAAAAATTTTGGAGTTAAGTTGGAAAACTACAGAAGAGAGTTAATGTTACGTCATTAAAAGCAGTAGAGTTAGGGTGATTGGGAGGATGAAGAAGGAGTGGCTTTGGCTGATCCTCGTGGGTGTGGAGCGGTCGATGGCTATATCGGGAGACGGAATTTTTCTTTTGATTTTGGGGGGATCACCACAAATGTGGGAAGGGGGAATTTGTTTGTGTGTAGTTTGTAGGATGAATGTTCAACCACTCATGTTTTTGCTTCTCTGTATGAGTATGTTTACACTGCAAGGTAATCCCAAACTCCCTATTGATCATAAACCAAAGCGTTAATCTTAATTTAACTTCATGGAATTGCAGAGGTCTACAAAATTTAAAAAAACTTAAACAAGTTATGAATAAAATAAAAGACATGGGTTCAAAAATTGTGTTTTTACAAGAAACTCATCTAATAGAGGAGGATGTAAAAAGAATTAGGAGTAGATGGCAAGGAAGTGTTTTCACCTCATCATTTTCATCCCGAGCCAGGGGAGTTATGACTCTCATACATAAATCAGTTCCATTTCAAGTGAAAAATGTAATTGGAGACAAATTTGGAAGATATTTAATCATTCAAGGATCTTTGCTATTAGAAAATATAAATTTGGTGAACTTATATGGTCCCAATATAGATGATCAAAAGTTCTTTGCTAATTTATTTCTTATCATCATTTATTATTTATAATTTATTTCTTATCTTATCATTATTCCATCCAGCTACAATGCTCTGCACTGTGTGTCTGTGTGTGTGTGTGTGTGTGTGTATATTTATTTTATAGTAATATGTACATATGTATATTAGCCGCTCTTGCTTGCTTGTTTTTTTTCTTGCCTTCTGATTGTTGCTCTGAGTGTTGCTATCCCTGTGCTGTTGCAATCCTGGAATTTCCCCGTTGTGGGACTAATAAAGGCTTATCTTATCTTATCTTATCTTATTTACAGGGCAACATATAATAGCAGGGGATTTTAATTGTACATTGAATCCCAGTATAGATAGATCAACAGGACTGGACTGTACGCACAATGGATGTAGGATGACTATTAATCATTTTATGAAAGAATTGAGATTGCTAGATATATGGAGAGAAATGAAACCACAAGTTAAAGCCTACTCTTGTTATTCCAATACCTACAAGACATTCTCACATATTGATTATTTTTTGATCTCCACAGAATTAAGGTCCAAGATTGAAAACTGCTTTTATGATAACATCGTGATCTCTGATCATGCACCCTGCTGTCTAATATATGTAGATAAGAAATTGACAAAGGAACCAGGTAGATGGCAATTTCAGCATAAATGGCTTCAGGATGAGGAATTTGTTAAGTACATAGAAAAACAGATGAGTTCTTTGATATCAATACTTCACAAACATCAGCATGTGTAAAGTGGGAGGCTTTCAAAGCTTTTATTAGGGGACATATTATTAGTTATACAGGTTCAAAATCTAAGAAGACTCGAGAGGAGAGAGTCCAATTGGAACATAAAATAAAAATTCTTCAAGAAAAAGTGTATGCAGGAAGTGATTCAAGGTTGGAGAACGAATTACTGATTTTGAGAGCTGAATATGACAAAAAATCAGCGAATAGAGCTGCCTCGAGTCTTCTAAGATTGAAACAATTTTTTTATGAACAAGGTGAAAAATCAGGAAAATTATTGGCATGGCAGATTAAACAATTAGAATTTAAAACACCAATTACCAGTATTATAAGTAATGGACAGGTAATTATAGATCCATTAGAAATTAATAGAGCCTTTAGAGATTACTATGAAAAATTATATGATACCAAAAATGAATCTGACTTAACAAAACTAAATGGGTTTTTGAACGGACTATCTATACCGTGTATTCCAAATGAAAACAGGGAGATACTGGAGTCTAAAATTAGTCAAGAAGAAGTTGGGCTAGCCATTGATAATATGAAATCAGGAAAAAGTGCAGGACCAGATGGTCTTCCAGTTGACCGTTATAAAAAATTTAAGAATAAATTAATAAAACCTTTTTTGGAAATGGTTTTAGAAGCATTTCAAAATAGTAATTTACCATCATACATGAATAATGCCTTAATTATACTGCTGCCAAAACCAGGTAAACCCTCCTATAAATGTGAAAATATGAGCCCAATAAGCCTATTAAATGCCGACCTTAAGATAATCTGTAAAATTTTAGCAAGACGAATACAAGAAATTTTACCAAATATTATTAATCGAGATCAGAATGGCTTTATAAAGGGAAGACAAGGCTTCCATAATGTAAGAAGACTATTTAATATTATTTATTCTAATAAAGAATCACCGGATACAGCTCTCCTATCATTGGACGCCGAAAAGGCCTTTGATAGAGTCGAATGGCCCTTTCTTTTTGAAGTCTTACAAAGGTTTGGACTTGGAAATAATTTCATAAAATGGGTTCAGATAATATACAATAATGCTATAGCAGAAATCCTAACAAATAGCAATATTTCAAAATCAATAAAAATCAATAGAGGATGTCGACAAGGCTGTCCACTTTCACCTTTACTGTTTACTATGGCAATTGAACCTTTAGCGATGGCGATACGTTTACATTCACAAATATATGGAATTAAAGTTGGACCAACAGAACATAAAATCTCCCTGTGTGCCGATGACATAATTTTGTTTATGTCGAATCTTAAAAAATCAATTCCGACCTTGTTGAATTTAATAAAGAATTTTGGGGAAATATCAGGATATAAAATAAATAAAACTAAATCTTCAATATTAATGCTAAATGAGACCCAGAGAAATCACCCAGCCCCTGAGGTAAATCAATTCAATGTTGTAAATCAATTTAAATATTTAGGAATCCAAATTGTGCCTAAGCTAGAATCAGTCGCCAGTGTCAACTATGAAGCCTTAATGATAGACATTAATGAGTTACTTCAGAGATGGATGTCACTACCAATGTCGATGATCGGGAGAATCAATATACTTAAAAGTAATATCTTACCTAAAATACTTTATTTATTTCAATACATTCCCTTACCACCACCTTTAGATTTATTCTCAAGAATTAAAAAAAAGTTAGTGGAATTTATATGGAACAACAGGAGGGCTAGATTACGTCTGTCTTTATTATATTTACTATTTGATCGTGGAGGTCTGAAATGTCCAAACTTTGTTGTATTATTGGTCGGCACAACTGAGGTCTATGACATATTATTTTTCATCAAATGATCTCCCTCACTGGACTGAAATGGAATCATACAATTTACCTTTACCTCTTCCCATATTCATATACTCAGATTCGGCAAAAAAATTACAAAAACAAGTTAAAAATCCATTTGTAAGGCATATGATCAAAATATGGTGTGAAACTAAAAACTATTTAAAAGAACCACCCTTATTGTCACAATTTAGCCCAGTATGGGGTAATCAATATTTTAAACCAGGGAGAGCGGATGCTGTATTTAAAGTATGGAATTTAAAAGGGATTCAAAAGATCCAAGATTTATATCTGTCATGTGCAGATAACATAATGTCTTTTGAAGAGCTGAGGATCAAATTTAATCTTAATAGAACACATTTTTTTAAATATCTTCAACTTAGGAACTTTATTCGATCAAATCAAAATAAAGCTCTCACTCGACCTATTTACTCATCCTTGGAAAAAATGTTGATGAAAGATAGTAAAAGGGTATTATTTCAGAGTTTTATAACTCATTGACACTATCCTCAAGTGAAAACTCACAGAAAAGATTAAACTACTGGAAAGAAGATCTGCAAACTGAAATTTCAGAGGAACAATGGGAATTGGCTTGTACAGAAGCTCAAACCAAATCAATAAATGTACGTCTTAAATTGATACATTTTAAATGGTTAATGCGGATGTATGTTACACCGGTGGAGTTAAATAGATATAACAAAAACATACCAGATACATGCACAAAATGCATGGAAAGTAAAGGAACCCTATTTCATTGTGTATGGGAATGTAGAATAATTAGAATGTTTTGGGAAGAGGTGAGGGTAACAATTGAAAAAATAATTTCAAAACAAATCATATTGAATCCTAAACTGTTTTTGTTGGGTCTGTACCCAGAAAAACATAACTTTAATAAAAGTGAAAGAACATTCATAGACCTCAGTTTGCTTAATGCCAAAAAATGTATTGCACTACTGTGGAAAAAGACTCATAGACCAGATGTGACTCAGTGGTTAAGACAGATGTTAACAAACCTTCCATTAGAAAGAATAACATACATACTGAAATCAAAGGAAATTGTGTTTGAGAATATATGGAGACCTTTTATTGATTATGTAAAAAATTTAAACATAACTTTTGAAGAAGAAGGTGAATGATGTGTGTGGACCTTGTAAATTCCAAACTGGTGAATATAATATGTATACTTATGTAATGGATTGCCTAGACTAAACAGAGGAGCATTGTTGAAGACTTGATTTTGTTGGTGGTTCTTGGTGTTTTTAGTGCATTTTTTTTTGTAGTACTTTAGTGTTAGTATTTGATTGTTTGTGTCATGTTTGTTAAAAAAAAAAAAAAGGTTCAATAAAGATATTATGGAAAAAAAAATTATTTGGCAAGCAAACAAATTCAGTTACAGCTAATTTAACTTGGAGATATACACTACAGTTCAAAAGTTTGGGGTCACTTAGAAATTTCCTTATTTTTGAAAGAAAAGCACTTTTTTTCAATAAAGATAACTTTAAACTAATCAGAAATACACTCTATACATTGCTAATGTGGTAAATGACTATTCTAGCTGCAAATGTCTGGTTTTTGGTGCAATATCTACATAGGTGTATAGAGGCCCATTTCCAGCAACTATCACTCCAGTGTTCTAATGGTATAATGTGTTTGCTCATTGCCTCAGAAGGCTAATGGATGATTAGAAAACCCTTGTGCAATCATGTTAGGTCTGCAATGCTGTAATTGCTGCAAATGGAGGATTCTTTGACGAAAGCAAAGTTTGAAGGAAAAAATTATTATTTCAAATACAAGTCATTATTTCTAACCTTGTCAATGTCTTGACTATATTTCCTATTCATTTTACAACTCATGGTGGTAAATAAGTGTGAGTTTTCATGGAAAACACAAAATAATTGTCTGGGTGACCCCAAACTTTTGAACGGTAGTGTGTGTATATATATATATATATATATATATATATATATATATATATATACTGTTGGCACAATGTGTGTTCTGGGATCATTTGTGGGTCCGTTTCCTTTCTTGGACATCGGTGGGGGGATGCTCTCCAGGAAGATTCCTGCCTCTATACATTGACACAAATTGGTCTGAGATGAGGGGGACTGATGTCCAGCAGGAGGGGAGCTGACTCTGCTATGATAACCCATCTTTGAAAATAATTTTTGTATGCCTGATAAGAATGGGAATTTCTAAATTAGTAAATTAAAAGGGTATTTTACTGAATCCAGTGATAACTTGGTAGGATGAATGAGGTACTTTGTTTAATTTAATCCAAAGCTGATGAATTTAATGGCCTTTTAACAGATTGGTAAACACGGGAAAAAACAAAGCTGAAGAAAGTTAAATACTGACATAAAGGACTAATTGTTAGATGGCGGTCTTTCCCCATCACTAGCTAGTTAGGGTCTGTTGCACATAAAATGCACATACCTGCCAACTACTCCGGTTTTGCCGTAATGGTTATGGTTTTCAAGGCCCCATTCTGGGTTCCGGCTTTATTAATCAAAATTACGGTTTTTCACTAAAAATTCAGTCAAAAATTTTAAATCGTAAAAAAAACACGAAAGCAATTCCAAACACGAGATCGCTAGGAATCGTATCTAAATTTACCTGAAGCGTTTGCTAAGCTAACGCTATCGCTATAACTAACGCCATAGCTATTCGTAACACCTAACACCGATACAAAGAAGCGACTCCGTCCCTGGTGATTGGGGCTCGCCGGAGGAACCAACCGAGGCAACAGTTGGACGGGAGCCAGATCGGAGCTCAACTACAGCGGCGGGACTAGCAGCGGAGGGGGCTAGCTGAGGCACAGCTGGATTCGAGGTCGGTCAGATCGGATACCGGCGACACCAGCAGAGATTGTTTTACTATCAACAGGTCAGTAAAAATGCCACCAAAGAAGGAAGAAATGGAAGAGATCAAAAAATCTCTGATCTTCTTGGAACATAAGTCAATATTATACAGTAATAAGTGGCATTCAGCTGTTTGTTTTATGTCATTTAAGCACAGTTCTGGTACTTAAAAATCATAAAAACCCAGAAGCTTCGGGGGGCTTCGCCCTCCTTGGCTAAGTTTGCTGCACAACATTTGGGCAAGCCAGTAAAATACTGGGAGAATATAATCTGGTCAGATGAGACCAAAATTGAACTTTTTGGATGCCACAACACACATGTTTGGGGGAGAAATAGCACTCCACATCAGCCCAAAAACACCATACCAACAGTGAAGTTTGGAGGTGGGAGCATCATGGTATAATTAATATTAAATTAATCTAATAATAATAATGATTTGCATTTATATTGTGCCTTTCAAGAACCCCAAAGTGCTTTACAATGAAAATCCATTATTCATTCACTCCACAGACAGACAGTGGTAGTGGTAAGCTACTACTGTAGCCACAGCTGCCCTGGGGCAGACTGATGGAAACGTGGCTGCCAATCTGCACCAATGGCCTCTCCGACCGCTACTGAACATTTATGCACATTCATACCCAGTGTCATGAACTCTGGAGGCAAGGCTCCTAGCCCCTCCTAGCTACTCAGAGGGGCTAGGAGCTTCTCTTTACCGGGAGCACTTTGACTTCAGTGCTGAGCCACCTTGGGATCCTAGCTGATAGCGGGACAGGTCCATCTCCTGACTTGTCCATTTTGTTGCATACCGGCAGGACCCATTGGCTCAGTCGTGACCTCTTGACTTGTTTACCTGTTCTTTATGATTGTCGGCTTAGCAGACTACGGTTGAGATGAAAGGACTCGCTGACAAACCCAACTACACTATTGAACTTTCCCCAGCATGTCTTACCCAGGGACACGCTGGTGAGAGCGGGATTCGAACTGCCAATGCACTGGTTATTGGATGATCCACTCTACCTCCTGAGCCACTGCCACCCACATTTCCCTCCTTTGTTCCATTTTTGTTGAGCACCAAGCTGGATGGCAGGAAGTTCCACTTTTGTATGGTCTTTGGCATTACCCGGCCAGGACAACCTCCCGGTTGTGGGGCAGATGCTCTACCACTAGGCCACCACTCCAGTATATATATATATATATATATATATATATATATATACTGTATATGCATGGTCAATACTTATTTCCTGTCATTCCACTTTATTAAATATATAACTTATTTTGTGAACACAGTTGCCTTGATTTCTTTGTATGTATGGATCACTTGGGTTGTTATTGATATCAGGTGAAAATCTCAGGTCAGTGGTTCCATCAGAAATGCGTTTAATGAGAAAAATGTTGACGTGTTCAATACCAATTTTCCCTGCTGTATATAATGAAGAGTATTGGTCCTAGGTCAGAACCCTGTGGAATACCTTGAGTGAGTTCTGTGAGTAGAGAGGGCTCATCATGAACATGAACAAGCAGAAATATATCGGAAACGAGTGCCAGGGGTGATCTGTGACAGAAGGATAGCAGCAAGAGTGAAAGGGACAGTTTACAAGACGGTAGTGAGACCTGCTATGATGTATAGTTTGGAGACGGTAGTGCTGACAAAAAGGCAGGAAGCAGCACTGGAGGTGGCAGAATTGAAGATGATAACATTCTCATTGGGAGTGACTAGGAGGGACAGGATTAGAAATGAATATATCAGAGGGACAGTTCAGGTTGAGTGGTTTGGAGACTGTAAGAGGCACGGCTGATATAGTTTGGACATGTGCAGTGGAGGGATAGTGGATATGTTGGACAAAGGATGTTATATAGGTTACTTTTCACCGTAACTCCCCAGAGCGATAGGAGATTTGTCCACATCTGCCTCAGCCACGTGCCCCCAGGAATCCAGCCAGGCCAAAGCCACCCACACCGCACCTATGGTCGGGGTTCTCAAGTATTGGGTGCCCCCAACCGCCACCCATCAGCTTTCAGGAGGATCCGCAAGAGCAGGCTTGCTTTGTGACGGCGGTCAGCGGCAGATCAGATGCCATGCTGGATCTCCTCTTCCTTCCCACCCAGGAGGGACCGGCATAGAGAGCCACAAGACGGGGAGACCCTTGGTCAGTGAAAGCTACAAGACAGGGAGCTCTCCATCTCCCCACGGGGCCAGGAGCAACTTCTGCACCACCGTTCAGTTTTATGAAAGTTTGCACAGGCATTGTCCTCTTTTCCAGAAGTTTCATTCATGTCAGTGTGTTGCATCCGTGCACACCGCATTAAACCATTCAGCTGATTTTTCAGCTCAACATTATCTCTTCCCTGTTAGTTCTCTGTAAAATAACTAACTGAACATCAACTTCAGTTAATGTCTTCCTTATTACCAAGTAGCGTTACTATTGTAACTGGGTTTTTTTTTTTTTCTTTCCTTCTGATTGTTGCTCTGAGTGTTGCTATCCCTTGTGCTGTTGCAATCCTGGAATTTACCCGTTGTGGGACTAATAAAGGCTTATCTTATTTTATTGTGTGTTTAGGTGTTTATTGTTTATTGTGTGTTTACTGTGTTTAGGAACACAGACTGGAGTATGTTCACCTCTCAGGCTACCTGTGGCTCCCACATAAACATCGACTCTTACACCCACTCAGTCCTGGACCATATCAACACCACTATTGACAGTGTCACCACAGAAAGACAGATCACCACGTACCCGAATCAGAAGCCGTGGATGAACAGAGAAGTGCGGCTTCTGCTAAAGGCACTTAACAATGCCTTTAGATCTGGTGACGCACAGGCCTACAGTTCATCCAGGGCAGATCTGAAGAGGGGCATCAAGAAGGCCAAGCACAGCTACAAGCTGAAGGTGGAGGAACATTTTGGGGACTCTGACCCCCGACGCATGTGGCAGGGCATTCAAGCTATCTCTGATTATAAGCCCAGCATCTCCATACCTATAGCCATGACTGTGTCCTTTCTCAATGAGCTAAATGACTTCTATGCTCATTTCGACAAGGACAATAACGAAAAGAACATCAATTTCCCACCCTCTGACGACCTCCACCACCTCACACTCACCCACACCGATGTCCGTAACACACTGAGTCATATCAACGTACATAAGGCTGCTGGCCCTGACGGCATTCCTGGGCATGTGCTGAGCAGCTGGCAGGGGTCTTCACGGACATCTTCAACCTGTCTCTGGCCCAGGCGGTGGTACCAGCATGCTTCAAGACCACTTCTATAGTACCAGTGCCGAAACATTCAACACCATCGTGCCTAAATGACTTATCGCCCTGTGGCACTGACGCCCATAGTCATGAAGTGCTTTGAGCGACTGGTCTTGGCACAGCTCAAAAAATGCCTGCCCCCTACACTGGACCCTCACCAGTTTGCCTACCGGAGCAACGGGAGTACAGAGGATGATGCTGTTTCTACAGCGCTGCACTGTGTACTCTCACATCTGGATGACAAGAACACCTACGCAAGAACGCTGTTTGTTGACTTCAGCTCAGCATTCAACACAGTTATCCCCTCCAAGTTGATCACTAAACTTGGGGACCTGGGAATCAGTACCTCCACCTGCAACTGGATCATGGATTTTCTGACCAACAGACCCCAGCATGTTAGGTCAGGCCCCAACCGTTCTTCCATCATCACACTCAACACTGGTGTACCACAGGGCTGTGTGCTCAGCCCATTCCTCTACTCCCTCTTCACCCATGACTGCAGACCTATGTATGGATCCAATTCCATCATAAAGTTTGCAGATGACACCACGGTAATCAGACTCATCAGGGACAACGATGAGTCAGATTACAGGGCAGAGGTTGAGCACTTGGCTACTTGGTGCGCTGACAATAACCTGCTCCTTAGCACGAGCAAAACCAAGGAGCTCATAGTGGACTACAGGAAGGAGAGGGGAGAGACACATGACCCCATCCATATCAATGGCATAGCTGTTGAACGTGTCCCCAGCTTCAAATTCCTGGGGACCCACATCTCGGAGGACCTGTCCTGGTCAGTTAACACCACCAGCCTGATCAAGAAGGCCTATCAGCGCCTCTTCTTCTTGAGGACACTGAAGAAGAACCATCTGTCAACTGACATATCCTGGGCAACTTCTACCGCTGCATGATAGAGAGCACCCTGACCAACTGTGTCACAGTCTGGTATGGGAGCTGCTCTGTCGCTGACCGTAAGGCACTGCAGCGGGTGGTGAAAACTTCCCAACGCATCACAGGGACTCCACTTCCAGTTATAGAGGACGTCTACAGGAAAAGATGTCTGCGCCGGGCACGCAGCATTCTTAGGGACTCCAACCATCCTGCTCATGGACTGTTCCAGCTTCTCCCCTCCAGAAGGCGTTTCAGAAGCCTTCGGACTAGAACCAGCAGGTTTAGGAACAGTTTCTTTCCAACAGCTGTCACGTTATTGAACTTAGTTCCCCGCTGACTCTCTTACCATCATCTCTTACCATCCTCACCTGTACATAACTGCCCACCTAACTTATTGTACATTATTTGCATATAACGGTACTCTTAACTTTCTGCACTGCTGCATATATTTGCATATATTTGCTTAAATTGCACATACTGTCAATTACTGTATATACTGCACTGCTGTCCTTTGCACTTCTGATTGGATGCTAAACTGTGTTTCGTTACCTTGTATTCATACATGTGTGATGACAAAGTTGAATCTAATCTAATCTATTGAATGCATTTTTACTGACACGCACACCCTTTGGCCAGCGCAGAACCCATGTTAAGCAAGCCATCATGGTCAGAGTTCACTTTAGATAATGTGCCTCTGTGCAATAAAGGCATGAGCAAGAACACTTTGGCTTGGATTATCCAACACACACCTCTGAATAATTACTGTAGACCAGCCTCTTTTACACCTTGCGCTCAGTGGAAAATTCGTTTTTGCATTGCTGTGATAAGGAAATTGACTTGGAAATGCCCATAAAGGCATCCTGCCTCAGTGAGAACTGATTATGGACCGCATCCTTATACAGGCCCGTATACAGCTCTGGAAAAAAAATTGAGACTACTACAGAATCGTTCCTAAATTATCATCTCTACATGTATGGCAACCATTCAGTATGAGTATCTAATGAATTCTACTTAAGGAGGTACTGATTAGGTGATCACTGAAGCATGGTGAGATGCATGAAAGCTGTGTATAAAAATCAGAGTTATTACACAACTACAGGTTTCTGAGTTCTTTCTAAGTTACAATTTAAATACTGTGGTGTTCAAGAATGAACATGAACTTGTTTTCTTTGCATTATTTGATCTAAAAGCAACATCTTTTTTGTTGTTTTGGCCAGTTATTTTCTGTAAATGAATGCTCTAAATGATGATATTTTGACTTAGAATTTGGGTGAGTTGTTTTCAGTAGGTTAGAATACAACAATATTGTTCATTCTACTCAAACACATACGCATCATAGTAAAACCAGACAAAGTGATAATTTTGCAATGGTCTCTTTGCACTCTGAATTTTTCTTGAGCTGTAGATGTGAGGAGGAAAGAAAATGTCACTAAATTTATGCAAACCTGATCTGTGTGATATTAAAGTATCAAACAACAGACTGCAGTACAGTTACAGTAATATATACTGTATGCATCTGCTGTTTCAGAAATTTTCATATATTCAGTTATCTTTTGTATCAATGCATAAACCTGATTTAATTGTCTTAATTTACTGGTAAGTTTTATGTTTTAAATATTGCCACTATAAAAAGTAATTATTGATATCCTATTTTTCCCACAGAGAATACTGAATAATTAAAAAAAAAACAAATAAAAATAAAATTTTACTTTGTTTTGAGCAAAAGAAACAGTTTCCATGTCTCCTTAAAGGATGGTGTTATACTCATTTTCTTTATTCATTTTAGCTCATTCAGATGAAGGAAAAAGGAGCTAATGTGATGATGCGGCGTCCATTCGTCTATATTTCATGGGAATTGTTACTCCTCCTAGGCAACTGCCTCGATGCTCACCAATCTTACTCACAAGCCCTCAGGTGGGTTTGTGGATAGAGGGGTGACATTTCAACTGAGAGTCTCTCCCATGCCAGATAAGAGATGACTTTTCAGTTGCTAGGCAGTATGATGTAATCTGTGTGTGCCTCTCTGTTCACGGAGCTGCTCTCCATGACTTTGTTACTAGTGCATTGCCCGTAGAAAGCAAGTATTCCTGTCTGAAAACAGGTATCCCAAACAGGCTTTCCGGGCCCAAATGTAGGCTGTGTTTGAAAGTGGAATGCAAAGAGGTGTGGGCTATATGCAGGCGATCACATGTTCGACTTTGACAAATATAAAAGGGACTGAACACTAAGATTTATTTGATTGTGTGAATATTAATTACAGAATTATTGAAAATGAATGGGGCATCCAATATTAGCTACTGTTTAAGAACCCTTGTTTTTTTGTTTGTCAGACTTATTTGTGTGATCTGTTTTGACTTGTATTCATAGGTGTTGTATCTTGCACTTTGGGGAATGGGAGTTGTTCAGTCATCATAACTGTTTTAGTGTATATGTGTAGTTCATAGTCTTATCGTCAGTAAACTCATGCAGTACTAGAACAGGACATGTTTACAAATAACTGAGACCCATTGTAGTGCATCCTTTTATATTTTAGCAATATTATACACTACCGTTCAAAAGTTTGGGGTCACCCAGACAATTATTTTGTGTTTTCCATGAAAACTCACACTTATTTACCACCATGAGTTGTAAAATGAATAGAAAATATAGTCAAGACATTGACAAGGTTAGAAATAATGATTTGTATTTGAAATAATAATTTTTTCCTTCAAACTTTGCTTTCGTCAAAGAATCCTCCATTTGCAGCAATTACAGCATTGCAGACCTAACATGATTGCACAAGGGTTTTCTAATCATCCATTAGCCTTCTGACGCAATGAGCAAACACATTGTACCATTAGAACACTGGAGTGATGGTTGCTGGAAATGGGCCTCTATACACCTATGTAGATATTGCACCAAAAACTAGACATTTGCAGCTAGAATAGTCATTTACCACATTAGCAATGTATAGAGTGTATTTCTGATTAGTTTAAAGTTATCTTTATTGAAAAAAAGTGCTTTTCTTTCAAAAATAAGGAAATTTCTATGTGACCCCAAACTTTTGAACGGTAGTGTAAGTACAGACCACCCAACATTATTATACACAGCAGAATGACCTGTTTGGCTGCAACTGTTGCATCAGTGTTGCCCATTTGTCAGTAAACAATAATAATAATAATAATAAAAAAAGATTTATTTCATTATTTGGGTGTTTTTTTTTTTTTTTTTTTGTCACAGTCGTCGTTTAGTCAAAACATGCGTATGTGTCCGAATATGACAATTAATCTGGCCATTCCGCTCCACAGTCATGATGGTATTATTATTAACTTTTAATTTTTAGACAGCTGTGCACCGGGAGGAGCGCCATGTTGAACCTGCGGTGCCGCAAAGGACAGCGGTGGCACACAGCTGAAGCAGCCGCCAAGACTCAGTCCTGTTAATCGGGCAGGCTGGGCTTGGTTCCCTGGGAAGGACTGTGATTAGCCGGTCCGGCTGCTCCTCCCCATGCACCCCTGCACCTTGTGTTCCCCATATATCGATGGCTGAAACGCAAAACGTCCTATCTGAAAAATGCACTTTTTTTGAGAAAACTGAAAAAAAACCTTTGGTTTCTTGCAGAATGCGATGCTATTTTTTTCATCAAAATAATTTTCTGTCACAGTAAAGGGCAGGACTGTCTTGCAGACAGATATGAGCAGCGTTCCTTGTTCTCATCATCCAATGTGAAATCAGAAAATCCTGCAGCTAGGTTTTGCATTTCAGCCATCGATATGCCAAATTATCCTTTAGAGTTACGCAATCACAGCAGCATTTTTTTTCTTTTTTCTCTCTCTTCTTTTCCCCACGGCAACATTAAAAGTATAATGTTTTTAGGCATTAAATCGTCAGTATTCTCTTTTTCTGGTCAAATTTGTCACTTTTCATTTCTTTGTTTTGTTTGCGGCGCACGCTGGTGACTGGTCGTAATGCCATGTATTACCCAGTCAGTACAGAGTCAATCCAAAACTCCACCCACACTGCTAGAAGCCGGGGCATGAAGAAATGGAGTGGTGGCTAAACTTTTATTGATAAAAATTACATATTTTCACTGAGCAACTACATACTAAGGGATGCACACCCTCGTAACCTCAGCAAAGCACTTATAAAACCTGAGGTCAGTCTGACAAATGGTTTGGGAAATATCTGAGGAAGACACAGACAGACAGATTTCTTGCATGTATAGATAGATATGAGACTCTGTGGACCGTTTGAATAAAGAGACAGTGACTTCAAGAACCTCATCACTTTGAAAATGTGGTTTATTTTCCACTCGCATGAATATAGAAAATTTTAACTTTTCAAAAATTTGACTATATTCACAGTATTATAAAGAAAAAGGAAACATAAATGAAAGTGTCTCTTATACCTGCCAGGTGGATCACAATGAAGAATGTTTCTCTTCTCTGATTGTTGCAGGAATGGGTTGGTGAGAACGTTTAGCTGGTCGGTGTCGGTGGTTTGGCTCCTGTTCTGCTCCTCATGGATGAATAGCTGATGTAGCTCTGTGGAGACCTGCCATTGATGGTTTGTGCTGAGTGCTGGAGAATAAAGAACCACATAGAAGTCCATATTCTGAGTCTGAGGACTTTTATTGGGCCTTCAGGCTAACTGAACTAGCCTCATCCTGCTAGCTCTGACCGTCAGCAGCCACATCACAACATCTGGAAGAAATAAACCGTAAAGATGTTTTCAGGTCGGCGTCTGAGAGAGTTGGTCAGAGAGCGACTAGCTGCTGCTGCTGAAGAAATAATAACAGAGTTTGAAGAAATCACCAACCAGTACGAGGAAGAGATCGATCGTCAGCGCAGACTACTGAATATGTGCTGCTGCTCCCAGATAAAAATCCTTAGAATAGGTATGTGGGACTATAATGGTCTGAATGAGGCTTTAGAAAACTCTGGATCTGTTTTCAATCAGGGTTGTGTCTTCAATGTGCA
Source organism: Pholidichthys leucotaenia (assembly GCA_020510985.1). NCBI lineage: Eukaryota > Metazoa > Chordata > Actinopteri > Cichliformes > Pholidichthyidae > Pholidichthys > Pholidichthys leucotaenia. The sequence continues at coordinate 37,967,918 of CM035841.1, read as the reverse complement.
AATTTGTTAATTTTCTGTATATTATTCTATTGTTTTGTATATTATTCTATTGTTTTGCCAATTCTATTGTTTTTGTTTCTCTTTAATTTACTTTTTAATTTGCTTTTAAAATTCTTACATATTCCTTTGCAACTTGCTGTAATGCTTATATAAAGCACTTTGAATTGTCTTGTACACGAAATGTGCTATGTAAATAAACTTGCCTTGCCTTTCAAATTTTTGTTTTTAAATCCTAAATTTGATTAAATTTTTTTTTCACGAACACTCTTGTTTTCCATGACCTTTTTGTCTTTGTTCCTCCAGATTTCCCTCAGCTACATGAATGTAAAGAGGAGGAAGTTCTGGCTGAGCAGCAGCTGTGGAACCAGGAAACAAACTCTGTTCAGGACCAGGAAGAACCAGAACATCCACAGGTTAAGGTGGAAGAAGAAGAACTCTGTATCAGTCAGGAGGAAGAAGACTTTGGACTGAAACAAGAGACTGATGCCTTCATGGTGACTCCTACTGATGAGGACAATGACAAGAGTGAAACTGAACCAAACCGTGAGCAGCTCCTCTCTCACAACTCTCCGGACACTGAGAGCCAAGACCAGGAAACGGGTAGGAATGTAAACCCAGGAACAAGTAAGCATGAAGAGTCGAAGAAGAGACTTCACAGAAACAGAAGTGACCGTAGCAACGTAGACAACTCCTCACTGTCAGAGAATCAGTATGACACTGGCACAGGTGAAAAGTCTGTAAAATGTTCTGATAATGACAAAGACTGGAAAAATGAGTCCCAGAAGAACAAAGATCACACAGTTAAGTCACATGTTTGCAACACGTGTGGGAAAAGATTCAGGTTTAAGAGTAAATTATCAGTTCATGAGAGAATTCACACAGGTGAGAAGCCATTTTCTTGTGAAACATGTGGGCAGAGATTTACTGTATATAGTAGTTTGGAAACTCACATGAGAATTCACACAGGTGAGAAGCCATTTTCTTGTAAAACATGTGGGCAAAGATTTAATCAACTTAGTCATTTGAACACTCACGTGAGAATTCACACAGGTGAGAAGCCATTTTCTTGTGAAACATGTGGGCAGAGTTTTAATCGACGTAGTACTTTGAAACGACACATGAAAATTCACACAAGTGAGAAGCCATTTTCTTGTGAAATATGTGGGAAAAGATTTAATCACCGTGGTAATTTGAAACAACACGAGAATTTACACAAGTGAGAAGCTGTAGTCTTGTAAAATATGTGAGAAACGCTTCATTCAGTGTTTTGGTTTATCACATGAGAACTCAGTTGAAGTGCTGTAGTCCAGTAATGTCTGTAGGTCTTTATTTTCGGGACAAAGTCTCTTTTGTGTGAATGAATTGTTCTTAAGTTTCTGAGGCTTTAATGTAAATATAAATTTTGTAAAAAAAAAAAATTAAAAAAAAGTATCAGATCTTCTGCTTATTCACTCTGCTTTGGACCCTCAGATCTCTTATCTTTAATGTGCTGGATGCATGGACATCATGAGCATTTTTGATGAGGGGGGCGTTGTTGTCAGGGTCTGGAGTGTCCAGACCCTGACAACATAAAAATTAAATGGAGTAGATGCCATTTCTTGCAATTGTGTATTTAATAACTCATTAATTGATTGAATACTTTTTGAACATGTGAATAATCCATTAAAATGGTAAACAACAAAAGTGTATTGTGAACTGATGAACAAAGGAAAAAAGACACTGAAATTCCTTACAGACAGTAAATGTGTGCTTGTACTGTACCAAATTTTCTTTTAGATCAAGACATTTTTTAGATCAAGAAATACTCCAACTGTAAATGTCTTTTTATCTGTGGAATTAATGATTTCTTCTGAGTTCTGTTAATGCTAATGACGTAGACCAGTTTGCTCTAAATCTATATCGACTGTCAGAGAGTAGTTTGTGTTGGTCTATAAACTTTTCTAATCCATCACTGAAGAGTTTTTCTAGAATTTTTGACAACTGTGTCAGAAGAGAAATCTGTGAAGTGTTACTTGTCACCAGATTTATAGAATGGAATGACTTTTGCAGTTTTAATTTTATTAGGAAATTGTCCCATTTGGAATGATCAGTTGAAGATGTGAGTTAGTGGTTTTGAAATTCTCTCAATGACCGATTTCACTGTTTTCTGTCATCAAAATCACTTGATGTTTTGTTTAACATTTATTAACAATACCTCTATTTTATTGTTCTTCAGTTTTAATAAAGTTTGAGCTAAGATTTCTTTCTATAAAATCAATGTCGTCATTATCTGTGGATTATTTTTTTTTACCAAGTTTCCACCAACACTTAATATTTGTAAAACTTACTGTCACTTTCACTTGTTAATATTGTTATAATTTTCAGTAAAATGTTGAGGCTAATTAACCTGTTAAGGGAAATTTGTGATTCTGCTTTTTAATATACTGCATGCATGTTTAATATTTTTATTGTTATGTAATATTTTATTGTAATAATCTAAGGTCATCACTGATATCATTTATTAGTAATCCATTCACTGTATTGTCTAAACTTTTAGTAAATACATGATGAATTAATGTTTCACAGTCAGAGATCATGTGACTGGCTTTGATGATTTTAGGACAAGAGGCTTAGGCTGAACAAAGTATTGATGACGTCATCTGTCAGCTTGTGCTGATTTGGATTGATCAAGTCAATATTAAAATCACCACAGATGAACATTGTTTTATTGGATTTTTGTCCACTGTTCTTCCATCCAGTTCTTAAATGCAGCAGCAACAGGCATGAAGAAGAGCGTTTAGGTAAATGGTGTAAACTGTTTCTCCACTGGTCACAGCCTCCAGATTGCAGCTGCTCCGTCCATGATCCTTGGGTAAAACCACTGTCTGGTTTATGGAGGTATTGAGGTCATAAACGGTTTTCTCTGACCACCAGAGACATGGACTGTCACGCTATATCTGTAGAAAGACAGAAATCAATTCGGCCAAAATATTTTTGAAACAAATGCTCTAAGTGTGAAAATAATTGTGTAATTATATGTGAACTGTTGTGAAACACTTATTTCTTTGTGCCTGTTACATTTTCCATACCTAATCTGTCAGATAAATTATGTTTTCCCCTTATTTTAGCCATTGTAAGAAAACAAATACCTAGTCTTTGATAAAGCAGAACATGGTAGTCTCTGTGCATTTGTGTAAATGTGTAACCCAGCTGTACCTGCCTAATAAATGACTGAACCCAGAATTTAATGTTTCCAGGAACTCATTGTATTCACATCATTGAAGAAATTGATTTTTGTTTGGCAGATGTAAAGAGGTCACTGTTTGTGATGGCAGCTCTGTTAATGAGACCAACCTTCTGAATGTTTCAAACAGTAACAGCTGTTTTCATCAACTCACCTTTCCTCTCATTAATCTGGACGCATTTATTATTTTCTGCAACCATCAAAGCTCCAGAAACAAGGAGGCCTCCACTTTTTCTACCCCTAAACATATTTGATATGAGTGTACAGCAGGGGTCGGCAACCTGTACTATGGAAAGATTTATTTTGATCAAGGTTTTGTCAAGTAAAATCTGAGTTCATTCATTTGTTTTATTTTAAAACAAATTTTGGAGGGAAGATCAGACCAAATAAGTGGGAAAACAAATGTAACAGTCAATAAAAGCATTCCTACTTGGTTTGTCAACTGGGTTGACCCTCTTGATGACACAGAGTGCTGGACTCTGGAGCCAGAGGTTGTGAGTTCAAACCCCTTGTTGGACACCACTAGTTGGGCCTGGCCCATCCACTTGGTCACAATTGGTGTTGTTGGCAGGACTTAGTGGTGGTGCATTGGTCCTATTCCCCAGATACCACCAGTGTGTCTGCCCTGGAAGTGGTGCTTGGTCCCCACCACAAGAGGAGTTGCTGGTAGGACTCACTGGTGTTGACATAGAAGGCGGGCACCCTTAAAGCTTAAATGCACTTCTGACATTGGGACGATGTCAAAAATCTGAGGGGGAATATGTAACAGAGTCAATAAGAGCATTTCTACTTGACTTGTTAATTGGGTTGACCCTCGTGGTGACACAGGTAGAATGCTGAACGCTGGCGGTTGTGAGTTCAAACCCCCAGTTGGATGAAATATGGCTGAAATATCAAGTTTTAAAAAGAATATCAAAAGTGTCATTTTTTTTCTAGTAGTAATTATGTGTCAGTTATCTACATGTTCATTCTGGAAAAGAAGAATATAACTGGATATCTGGAAGTGAAAACCCAATCCACATGAATGGGAGAAGTGACCTCAGATATCTGAAATAATCATTATGGACAGGAAGAATGTCATTGTGGATGTCTGAAACGCTTATTAGAACCTGAACTAAATTATGGATCATCTGCACTGAATCTTGGGATCTTGGGGTCTTGTTCACGAGTGAGGGGAAAATGGAGCTAGAGATTGACAGACGGATTGGAGCAGCATCTGTTCTCCATGGATTGCCACCTTATCGCGGTGGAGAACCTTGTGTGTTCCAATGATCCCGAGAGCGATGCCGTCGGGGGCCTTTTGGCTCCTGGTAGGGTCACCCATGGCGGTAAGGTCGAGGGGGAGGTCCCAGACCAAGAGCGATCCAAAGAAAGAAAGAAAGACCTCAACGGCGGGAGTGGCGGAGGATGACACCATGAGTCACAACAGCACTGAAGGCGGATGAAGGCTGCAACAGAGAGTGGTCTCCAGTCGTTTTGGATTCCATGCCACTGGATTCAGGCCCCTCTTTGCCAAGGACCGTGTGGTGGCTGCAGGCGGATCAGTGTCCCCACGATAAAAGATGTCACACGCAGGCGTCCTCCCAAAGGGAGCCCATCCACTTTACATCTTGGACAAGATAAAGTCCTGTGGCGATCAGGAAGTGGTAACGGGGACAGGACAGTGAAGTCTGGGAGTTCTTAGCCACGACCTGGCACACAGGCGATGGGTGCTTGATACAGTCGTTAAGCTCTTGGACTGAGGCAGAAAGAGCTTCTCGGCAGCTGCACTCATGACTGAGCAGCCCTATTTAGGATCCACTCTGCTCACCCCAGTAGGGGAGGGAGTTAGAAAAGGTACCCCAAACATAGCCTGCCTCACAAAATCCTGTCTGGAATACCGCATCCAGAGGGATCACCACCATGCGGTCAGAAACATACAAAATTACATATTGGAGCCTGGAATGTGCGAACCCTTATGGACAACCAAGCCAGTGATCGACCTGAAAGGCGAACTGCCATCATCTCCAGAGAGCTAAGGAAGTTCCGGATCGACATTGCAGCACTCTCCGAGACCCGACTGGCTGATGAAGGTCAGCTGAAGGAGGAAAAAGGCGGGTATACTTTCTTTTGGAAGGGAAAGCCTGCAAATGAGCCACAAATCCATGGTGTGGGATTTGCTATTAAGAACTGCCTCATCAACCACCTCCATGAACTCCCTGTGGGCATCAACGAGCGCCTAATGACCATTCGTCTGATGCTTGCCTGCAGTCAAATGGCCACCGTTATTAGTGCCTACGCTCCAACGCTTGATGCACAGGATGAAGTAAAGCAGGCCTTCTATGCTGACCTGGACAAAATACTATCTGAAGTCCCAAAGGAGGATAAGTTAATCCTGCTTGGAGACTTTAATGCCAGAGTGGGATGAAACCATCATCTATGGAGCGGCACGCTGGGGAGAGAAGAGGTTGGAAACACAAACTCCAATGGCATACTACTGCTAACCAAGTGCTCAGAGCACAACCTGGTCATCACCAACACACTTTTTCGTCAGAAAACCAAGTTCAAAACATCATGGATGCACCCCCGCTCCAAATTATGGCATCTCATTGACTACATCATAGTCCGCTCCAAAGATCGCCGTGGTGTCCTGAACACCAGAGCAATGACCAGTGCAGATGACTGCTGGACTGACCACCGCCTCATTCGCTCCATCATGTCTATCTGCTTAATGCGGAAAAGAAGGTTGCAGAAAGGACAGAGCTGGCCAAAGCTTAACATCGTGTTGCTGGACGACATTATCTACCAACAACAGCTGCAGGATACTCTTAGGGCAGCTTTGCCCAAACAGTACCCAGAGGATACTGAAAAACACTGGAGCACACTTTCCACTGCCATCGTGGACTCCTGCAAAAGCATCCTCGGTCATAAAAAGCGGAGACATCAAGACTGGTTTGACGAGAATGACAGTGAGATCCAACAGCTCATTGACATCAAGCGGCAAACTTTTATCACCTGGCAAAACAACATTCACTGCAAGGTTAAAAGAGCAGCCGTACAAACACTTGTTAGGAAATTGAAGAACCAGTGGTGGACAAAGAAGGCCCTGGAGATCCAGCAGCTTGTCGACTCTGGAGACACGAGAGGATTCTTTGATGCCACAAGAGCGGTATATGGCCCCAGCCACCGCTGCCTAACCCCCCTTCGCTCCAAAGATGGGCTCTCGCTTCTGAAGGACAAGGAGGCAATTGCAGACAGGTGGAAAGAGCATTATAAGGACCTCTTAAACAGGGACACCACCCCTGAGATGGAGGCCCTTGATCAACTCCCTCAACAGCCCATAGAGGAAAGCATGGGAAAACCACCTAGCTTGGATGAGGTACAGGACGCCATCAGGAAGATGAGAAACAACAAGGCTGCTGGACCTGACGGCATCCCAGCAGAAGTCCTGAAGAAAGGCGGTCCTGATCTTCTGAAGCACATCCATGCCCTGCTCCTGAAAATATGGGAAGTAGAGGAAATCCCTGCACAGCTCAGAGATGCTTTGATTGTCTCCATCTTTAAAAAGGGGGACAGGGCAGTTTGTGGGAATTACCGTGGCATTTCTCTCCTGTCCACCATAGGGAAAGCCTTTGCCCGGGTCTTGGCCAATAGACTCACCCCCCTGTCAGAGGACTGCTTCCGAATCCATGCCCGGCACCAGCCTCCAGGAGCCACCACTGAGCTGCAGGATGAAGAGTCCATGACCGAACAGCGTGCAATAAAATCACCGGACATTTTCTGAATCCACGACCAGCGTCAGCCTCCCAGAGCCGCTGCTGAGACACAGGATGAAGAGTCTGTGACCCAATAGGACACAGCAGAACCACCACAACCTGGTGGATGCCCCACAACAGATGTAAGAGTTACATCATCACAGGCTCAATGCCATGTACAGCCAAACAAAATACCATTCAGAATCAGAATCAGAATCAGAATCAGATTTATTGCCATTGTTCATGTAGTACACAAACTAGGAATTTGTCTCGGTGCCATGCTGCAACATTAAAAAACATGATGAGATAAAGAGATAAACTAAAAAACTAAAGGACTAAAAACGTGCAATAAGTGTAGAAAAATAAGTAATAATAATAATAATAATAATAATAATAGTAATAATGAGTAGTACTAGTCAAGGCAGTTTTAAAAAAATTAGCAAGTAGCAGATAATATGGGGTACCACAGTGCAGTTGATAATGCAACAGAAAAACAGTGATGAATGACATGAGTCTGGTTGAGCTGCTGTACATAGTGCACGAGAGTCAATAAGTCACTTAATGTTCAGCAGTCTGATGGCAGAGGGGAAAAAGCTGTTCGTGTGCCGGGAGGTTTTAGTCCGAATGGACCGAAGTCTTCTACCTGAGGGGAGGGGGGCAAACAGTACGTGACCAGGGTGTGAAGGATCGGCTATGATCCGGCCAGCACGCCTCCGGGTCCTGGAGATGTACAGGTCCTGGAGAGATGGGAGCTTGCAGCCGATCATCATTCACAGTGATGAACTGGGTTTGAGTCCGCAGGACTAACCGACCAGGCTCACAGTCAGCCTTAACATCGTCACCACCATGACACCTCTGAAGATTGCCGCGCAGCTGAGACCAGCCACTGTTCAGATGGCGGATGGATTGAGATGACAAGCTAGCCGTCTGTGGAAGGTGAGAGCAGCTGCCGTGGATCACGATGCAGCGTTGGAGCCAACCCAGCTGGTGTGGGATCCCAGTTGGGACACTGTTGACGAGCATGTCGTGGCTCCAGCGGGATGGTACCCGGGCCTGCTGCAACTGGCACCTCCTGGGGCGTGTCCACCACGAGCTCGCCTCAGGGCCTCTCCGAATGAACTGCCCTCCTCAGAAAAAAAAGAGGACTGTTTAGCTAGGGGCGTGGCCGCCTATGGAGAGTGGCAGAATAACCCATTCAGCCATGTTGGGTTACACGGTGGTCTACCCACTAGCCCTAGATAGTTTTGGGCTTTATGTGATACCAAATTGGGGAGGGCTGACTCGACGTTACAATACAATTTTCCAACACATGCTGTTCTGTTTTTCCGGGGGGAAGGGGGGGGGGGTAAATGTGGTATAAGAAACCACAGGGTTAACCTCTTGCACTCCGGTGTACCGTGGACGGGCAAGTCTCTGCGTCCCAGAGCGCATGAGGGTGCACAAGAGCACCCTCGTGTGCTCTAAGACGCACGAGGGCGCTGCGTCCAAGCGCGCACTGAAAAAAAAAAAAAGTTATTCCACTACAGACACAGCCGCGAACAGATTGGATATGATTGACCTCTCATTCGACTAATAAGATCCTTGAACTGGGTTTCTGAAACCTTGAAGAACCAATGACTGAAAACCTAGCAAGGAGGACCGCCTACCAACGCAGCGAACCAATTGAAGCACAGAAGTTCGCTGAGCTGTTTTATCTACAAAGGCTGGGTGAAGAGAGACTGCTTCAGCAGCCACAGGCGGTGGTTTTTTTGTTGTTTTTTTTTAATTCCAGCAGAGTGTTTAGGATTCTCTTATATGGTCATCATAGACCGACGGAGGCCGACGACGAAGGTTGTAAATCATTCGCCAAAACCGCAATCATGGAATTATGTTTTGACCGGGTCGCGAGACCAGAACCATGAGCAGACCAGCGTCGCGTTCGTCTGACAATGAGGAAGAGAAGTTCGCCAGGACACTGCTGTGAAGAGGTAAGGTGTTATAAGCTAAATTATTCTTTATCCCTGAAAATTGTAATCAAAAATGACTTTTGACCGATCAGTAAATTACAACTGTGCGGCGCACGATGTCCGAAGTGCGTGCGCCGTGGTACACGGGTCGTTCGCTGCGTCCGGACCGTGAAGGCCCCCCCCCCGCTACTATTCTGTAGCGAGGGGGGGGAGCCGCGGTGACTGCGCCGCGGTTGCCACATAGCCATATGAGTCTAATCCGTCATGTAGCGATGGCCGATCTCCGTCCTCTGTAGCGGGGGGGGGGGACAACCCCCCCCCACACACACATACAGTAGCGAGGGGGAGGAAGCCGCGGTGACTGCGCCGCTGTGGCCACATCGCCACATGAGTCTAATCCGTCATGTAGCGATGGCCAATCTTCGTCCTCTGTAGCGAGGGGGGGGATAACACCCCCCCCCCCCACACACACACACACACAGTAGCGAGGGGGGGGAAGCCGCGGTGACTGCGCCGCTGTGGCCACATCGCCACATGAGTGTAATCTGTCATGTGGCGATGGCCGATCTCCGTCCTCTGTAGCGAGGGGGGGGACAACCCCCCCCCCACACACACACAGCTCTGCATGTCACCTTTCATTAGAGGCCAAGATGAAGCTTCTATATTGAATCATTCAAAAGTTACAGACGTTTTTCCAAACTGTGCCATTTGGCACAATTTGGCACAGTTCCAAAACGCCTGGGAACTACCTGAGGAAAAAGCTGTGTAATATATTCATTTTTTGTGGTATTGTTACAAAATTTTGACCTCAGCTGGATAACACTTGGTTCTACATTTCTGTTGCATTCTCCAGCCCGGATCTGAAGCTGTGTGTTATTTGCAAGCATTTGCATCCAAAAAAACACCCAGGCCAAATTTATTTTCTTCAAGTTCAGTATGTTTAGATGACTGTAACTCAATGGCTGGATCACTTAGAGAGATTATGACTGTTTTGCCAAAAAATTCAAAGTGTTTTCTTTTAAATGAGACCAACCCCATGAAGATGCTGCAAAGGGTTGAAGAACAGCTTTCAATTTACTTTGGGCACATTATTTTTTGGCGTTTTTAGGGAAATTGACTGGAGTGCAAGGGGTTAAATGACACTGGCGTAATGGCATAGCTGTGTGGTGACGTCATCACGCCGAGTCGATATAAAGGGAGAGCTGGCCATCTTGGGTCTCACTCAGCCCCATAACCAAACCAGTGTTGTAACCTATAGCAGTCTGTATAATAAGGTTCATGTTCCAAGTGTTAACCGTTCCTGCTTCTGGTCTCCTAACCGTGGTTGGGAGACGCAGGGGAGATCTGTCTTCTCCAGGGCCGGAGGCGCTTTTCCTCCTCCGGGGTCAACTCCCGAGTAAAACCTCACTCTTGTTAAGCAGGAGATATGGTGGTACACAGAGGCACAGGCCGTATTGCTGAAGCGTTGGGGCTTTATTTACAGACTGCACTGTTGATAGCAATGATTTCTACCTGCTCCGGTCGCCTCGCTCTCTGTCTCTCATCCGCCCAAAATCACACACACCGTTCACTCGTCGGGGCCGTTCCACACACACCTGGGGCGCGCCTCGGCTGCGCGCACGCACTCACTCACGTTCACGCACTGAGCTGTCCTGTCTAAAGAGACACATCTTACAACACAAGCAACACCACTCTCCATTGGTCATTCCGGTTTTCCAAACATAATGCTGGTCGGGAGAAAACTTGTTCTCACTGACATGTTGCTCTGGGTCTAGAGGGAAAACAGATCAAAGAAATCATTCACTAATGGGGCTAAAGCAGAACTCAGTTCTTTTTCCCCCTTGTCCTGTCAGGCAACTAGGTGAGCAGAACAGAAATCTGCTACCCTTATTGTGCCAAACAGATTTACTTTGCCAAAAGGAGCTTTATACAGCACATATCTATATATTGTATATTGTTGTAAACTCCTTTTGTAAAAACTTTTAATACTTGATTTAAATTATTTTACCCATGAAGGACCCAACAGGAGGGGGACGGGGAAAGGAGGTGTAGGGAGGGGGAAAGAAAAGGGAGAAGGACAGACAAAGAAGACAAACAAACCAACAACTAAAACAAACAGAAGACAGACTGCTTTTTCCACTGAAGAGGTCTCAACAAGAGTCTGGTATCCACACCTGTTAAAGGAGAGACGTGTGTGTGCATTCATGTGTGTGTATATGAGAGCGCACACAAAATAAGTGTGTGCATGTGAGTGGTTTGTCAGGAAACATACAAAGAAGGCGGCTGGTAACAGCAATCCCCCCCCCCCGAGACCCTGAGCGAGCAGGACAACACCACCAACCCCCACAAAGCACAAATGTCCGAAGCCAACAAGCCCCAGGAGAGCCAGGCATCTGTCCCAGGAGGAATGGCTGAGGGAGGCGGGCCCACGTCCCCAGACCAGAAACCCCTCCCCGGGCCCAAGGAGGACCAGGAGGACGGTGCCCCCACCACGCCAGGCCGGAGACTGGCCCGCTTACCCGACGTGAGGCACCCCCACAGCAGGCCTGCCCCCACCCCAGTGCCACCGCTGCACACCCCAGGGACCCCCATGCCCAAAGAAGGTGCCCCCCCATCCAGGGGTGCCTACGCAGCCAAGAGGCACTACCCCCTCCGTCCAGCACCTCCCAACCAGCACACACACCCATTTCCACTCATTCACACCCTCATGCTATCATACACACCCACACGCACTCACTCACTCTCGCTCGCCCTCTCCCCCACACAACCCCGCACTCACACTGCCGGACCCACCCACTCTCTCCCACTCCTGTACCTGCTCTATCTTGCTCCCACTCACACTCACCGAAAACTCAGTTCTCAGGAAATAAATGTCCACCTCTCTTTGGTTTTTTGAGCTGCTGTGGGCAGTCAACTTGAGCAACAATAACCCAGTCAGAAGGAATGACCTGATGGAGCCCTCACTAAATTTGTAACTGCTTCTCTACAGAGAACAGAGGGAGGAGGGATGAAGAAACTCAAGAAAGACTAGGGCTGACCCCAACTAAAGATTTTCCTGGTTGACCAGGAGTCACAATTTAAAGCAAATAGTCCAATATTTATAGCACTTTTATGACAAATATATTCTTTTCTTTACGGATTCCAGCTGAGATTCTCGCTTCTCCTCTTATTTATTTTCACTTTTTCAGGAAACCTGGGGATACCTGTGGGATCATGTGACTACAATCAGCTGGAATTGATAATTCTGGGGCAGCTCATGGTGTAGTGGTTAGCACTGTAGCAGGACAGTAAGACGGTCACAGGATCGATTTCATCCCTGACCATCGTGGATTTGATCCCACCCCCTGACCATCGGTGACCCTTCAGTGTCGAGTTTGCATGTTCTCCCCATGTCTGTGTGGGTTTACTCCAAGCGCTCTGGTTTGTCCCAAAGGCCAAAAACATGTAAGTTTGGTTAAATGGAGACTCTAAAGTGGCCCAAGGTGTGAATGGTGAAGGGATTGGCACCGCAGCTTGGCGGCCTCATCCATCCAGGTCGATGCCCTGAATTTCCCTCTGGGATTAATAAAGTATACAAAAATAAAATTAAAAAAAATATTTGGGGGGAGGTCCATGACAGTTGGGCCAAAGTTTGCTTTCTCTGACTGCCTTGTTAGTACCAACAAGAAATCTTTCCCTGTAGATCTGATTTTTATTGTAAATTTACAGACATTTGTTGCTGAATTTTAAACTTTAGTTGATTAAATTTCTGAATTGTATTGAATTAGCAACTTTTCTGTCAAGTTGGTGAGGTTTTTCCATGAATTTGAGACTCTTTTTCAATTTAAAACTGTGCACCTTAAATATAACAGCTTTTTCTCACAAATTGTGAGTTTTATCTTTGGTCAAAATCATATTCTCTCTGAACAGTAAACAAACAAGGCACTGGCTATGGATACGGAAGCTGTACCCAAGACGAATTGTCCATTGCTACGGAAAAGTTGATCAATCCGACAAAACCTTTTCAGATCAGTTCACAACTGCCGCCACTGTAGTGTAGGGAAGAGTATTGTCGACCTGTGATCAAAAGATGAGGGGGTCATCTCTCGCTGCCTGCTGTCTTTCTAATGTTGTGTGTGAATATATGATATGAATGGGAAGTTATAGCCCAATCTGTTAAGCTCTTTGGTCACCTAGAGATTGTGGATACTGTGAAGGATACTGTGAAGCTCCACCACAATCCTTCCGACTCCAGGACAGCTGGTAGAAGCGCAGCTGGATGCCTGACATTACATAATTGCTTACCTTCCATCAGCTGTATCAAAGTCTCTGGTGGGCCACGGTATGCTATTGTTTACCTTGCGTCATCTGTATCGAGTAATTTTTAACAGCAGGAAATATATATACATATATATGCATGATTTAACACCTCCGAACATCACCGCTTAGTTCCTCCTCACGGCTGTCTTTTAAAAAAAATGGTCAACACACACCAACTTATCACATCCTTTTTCCATGTAAATTAGAAACATTCTTTTGTAAATGTGAGGATTTTTTCATAAATTTGCAGGATTTTCCTGCAGAGTTAGAGCCATTCTACTCAGAAATGTGCAGCTTCTTACTTGAAAATTTGCAGCTTTTAATTATTCATAATTTTGCAGCTTTTTCCTCATGAATTTAGAACTTTTGTTACTCTTGAATTTGCAGTTTAAAAAAAAAGCTTAAACTTGCAGCATTTTACTCAAATCTTATATCTGCAGTGTTTTAGGTTGTAAACAGTTGGAAATTTACACCTTCTTTTGTCGTTTTGCTAAAGTTGCAGCTTCTTACCCATAAAATTCCACTTTTTTGGTCAGAAATTGGCAGCTTTTAACTGAGACTTACATCCCCCCCCCCTTTTTTTTTTGTGTGTGTCAGGTCAGGCATTGGCTTGCTTGCTACCGGATAACCATGAAAACCGGTACTACCTATCTCATGGGTCAGGCCTTTGGCGAATCAACCGGCATCCCCGCTCTTCCGAGAGCGTGGAGGGTCAAACTGGGCATCCTGGTAGAACTAAAAACAATATCTGCCACAGGTCTGTGGTGGACCACTCCCAGTTACACAAGGTGAGACTGGACATCCTGGCAGATAAATAAACACATCTGTCGCAAGGTCTGTGGTGGACTGTGCCAGTCAGTGCATTGTGACATGCACTACACAAAGAGCAGAGATAAACAAACCTATCATCCGGTCAGTCACTGCAACAGATACTGGAGTCAGTTTGTCTTGGCTTGTCCTTGCCACTGATAATACCTTTATCTGCCAAGAAAGTGCTGCTAGTCCAGCAAAAGCTAGCAGTACTCAAATACTTTGCAAGCAGTTTCATGAAATGGTCAATCAGAAAGCAACTCATACCGGTTCGGACATCGCCCTGGCTTACAAGGTTCGTGCTGATCTGTTCACACTCCGACAGGCAGTGAAAAGTAAGCTAGGAGCAGGAAGACAAAAGAAGAGGAAAACAGCAGCCTTGTGTGTAGCAGAATGGAATGTACGCACTCTGTTGGACAGAACAACATCACAGCACCCAGAAAGACAGACCGCGCTTATGGCCCTGGAAATGAACAGGTACAATGTAGACATAGCTGCATTTAGTGAAACAAGATTGCCTGGATATGACAGCTTGGAAGACCATGGGTACGTCTTCTTTGGGAGTGGGAGATCAACTCAAGAAAGGAGAGAAGCAGGAGTGGGCTTTGCAGTTAGAAAGAAGATAGCAGCAATGCTTGATGAGGAACTGGTGCCAATCAATGACAGGATAATGACTATGAGACTCCCACTACAGCGGAAGATGTATGCCACACTCATCAGTGTATATGCCCAACGATGACCAACACAGAGGAGGTGAAGGAAGAGTTCTACAGTGATTTACGTGAGACTATCAGACGTGTACCGACTGATGACAGGCTGATACTCATTGGAGATTTTAATGCCAGAGTTGGTTCGGACACTGAGAAATGGAAAGAAGTGCTAGGCAGTCATGGAGTAGGCAAGTGCAATGCTAATGGAGAACTTCTACTTGCACTATGTTCAGAGTACAACCTTGTGATAACCAACACTCTATTTAAGCACAAGGACACACACAAGAAGACATGGATGCATCCAAGATCCAAGCACTGGCACTTATTAGACTACATCATAGTCAGGCAGAGAGACATGGTCCTGTGCAGACCAGCTGTGTGAGATTGTGACGTACATCTTCAACCTGAGCCTGAAGCTGGGGAGGGTACCACAGCTGTGGAAAACATCTTGTGTGGTACCTGTACCAAAAACTTCCCACCCCAAAGACCTGAACAGCTACAGACCGGTGGCCTTGACATCCCACTTGATGAAGACCCTGGAGAGACTGCTCCTTGCTCACCTCCGCCCCCTGGTGGAACCAGCGATGGATCCACTCCAGTTCGCCTACCAGCATGGCATTGAGGTGGAGGATGCGGTGATCTTCCTCCTTCACCGTTCTCTGTCCCACCTGGAGAAGCCCGGGAATGTGGTGAGGATCATGTTCTTTGACTTCTCCAGTGCTTTCAACACCATCCAACCGATGATCCTGAAGGACAAGCTGCTGCGCGCAGGGGTGGACCAGCACCTGTCATCATGGATCCTGGACTACCTCACGAACCGGCCTCAGTTTGTGAGAACCCGGGACTGTGTGTCCGACACGATCATCGGTAGCACGGGGACCCCCCAGGGAACGGTGTTGGCTCCCTTCCTGTTCACTCTTTATACTGCGGACTTCTCACACAACACAACACACTGCCATCTACAGAAGTTCTCTGATGACTCTGCGATCGTTGGCCTCATCTCCAATGGAGATGAAGCTGAGTACAGAGGGCTTATCCAGGACTTCGTGGATTGGTGCCATTGGAACTGCCTCCAGATCAACGCGAGGAAAACTAAGGAGCTGGTGGTGGACTGCCGCAGGCATGGACAACCCCTCACAGCACCAGTAAATATACAGGGAACAGACATTGAGATGGTAACATCCTACAAGTACCTGGGTGTTCATCTGAACAATAAACTAGACTGGTCACACAATACTGACACACTCTACAAGAAGGGACAGCGCAGGCTGTTCCTATTGAGGAGACTCAGGTCTTTTGGTGTACAAGGGGTGCTGCTGAAGACATTCTATGACACGGTGGTGACATCAGCCATCACTTTTGGAGTGGTCTGCTGGGGCAGTGGCATTACTGCAGCCGATAGGAAGAGACTGAACAAACTGATCAAGAAAGCTAGCTCCGTCCTGGGGCAGCGCCTTGATCCGGTGGAGGAGATAGGAGAGAGAAGGACGGTGGCTAAACTGTCATCTCTGCTGGAGTCCGAGTTCCACCCTATGCAGGACATACTGAATGCACTGAGGAGCTCATTTAGCAGCAGACTACATCATCCCAGGTGCACAACCAAGAGGTTTCACAGGTCCTTCCTACCAACAGCTGTCAGACTGTACAACCTAAGCAGGGCTGCTCGCAGAGATAGCAAAAAGACGTAACAACCTAATAGTTTTTTTGAATGCAAAAGATGCAATAGACTTACACAATGGTCCCTTCCGGCATACAACTAGGAAAATACCGGTCGCTATAGAGGGTGAGAATATGTATGGGCACATAATCATACCATGTAGGATAACTAAGTAGACGGTTGTGCTGTTTCATCCCATCTAGCAACAATGCTCTGCACTGTGTGTGTTTATACATTTACATATTTATTCCATCTAGCTACAATGCTCCGCACTGGGTGTGTTTATGTTTATGTTTATATTTATATATCTATATATCCATTCCACCTAGCTACAATGCTCCGCACTGTGTGTTTATATATCTACATACTATTCCATCTAGCTACATTGCTCCGCACTGTGTGTGTTTATATATTTACATATTTATTCCACCTAGCTGCAATGCTCCGTACTGTGGGTGTTTATATATCTACATATTTATTCCATCTAGCTACAATGCTCCGCACTGTGTTTATATATTCATATACTTATCCCATCCAGCTACAATGCTCTGCACTGTGTGTCTGTATATATATATATATATATATATATATATATATATATATATATATATATATATATATATATATATATATATATATATATATATATAGTAATATGTACATATGTATATTAGCTGCTCTTGCTTGCTTGCTTTTTTTCTTGCCTTCTGATTGTTGCTCTGAGTGTTGCTATCCCTGTGCTGTTGCAATCCTGGAATTTCCCCGATGTGGGACTAATAAGATAAGATAAGATAAGATAAGCCTTTATTAGTCCCACAATGGGGAAATTCCAGGATTGCAACAGCACAGGGATAGCAACACTCAGAGCAACAATCAGAAGGCAAGGAAAAAAAAAAAAAAAAAAAAAAAGCAAGCAAGCAAGAGCAGCTAATATACATATGTACATATTACTATAAATATATATATATATACACACAGACACACAGTGTAGAGCATTGTAGCTGGACGGGATAAATATATGAGTATATAAACACACAGTACGGAGCATTGCAGCTAGATGGAATAAATATGTAAATATACAAACACAGTGCGGAGCAATGTAGCTAGATGGAATAATATGTAGATATATAAACACACAGTGCGGAGCATTGTAGCTAGATGGAATGAATATATAGATATATAAATATAAACATAAACATAAACACACCCAGTGCACAGCATTGTAGCTAGATGGAATAAATATGTAAATGTATAAACACACACAGTGCAGAGCATTGTTGCTAGATGGGATGAAACAGCGCAACCGTCTACTTAGTTATCCTACATGGTATGATTATGTGCCCATACATATTCTCACCCTCCGTAGCTACCGGTATTTTCCTAGTTGTATGCCAGAGGGGACCATTGTGTAAGTCTATTGCATCTTTTGCATTCAAAAAAAAAAAAACCATTAGGTTGTTACGTCTTTTTGCTATCTCTGCGAGCAGCCCTGCTTAGGTTGTACAGTCTGACAGCTGTTGGTAGGAAGGACCTGTGAAACCTCTTGGTTGTGCACCTGGGATGATGTAGTCTGCTGCTAAATGAGCTCCTCAGTGCATTCAGTATGTCCTGCATAGGGTGGAACTCGGACTCCAGCAGAGATGACAGTTTAGCCACCGTCCTTCTCTCTCCTATCTCCTCCACCGGATCAAGGCGCTGCCCCAGGACGGAGCTAGCTTTCTTGATCAGTTTGTTCAGTCTCTTCCTATCGGCTGCAGTAATGCCACTGCCCCAGCAGACCACTCCAAAAGTGATGGCTGATGCCACCACCGTGTCATAGAATGTCTTCAGCAGCGCCCCTTGTACACCAAAAGACCTGAGTCTCCTCAGTAGGAACAGCCTGCGCTGTCCCTTCTTGTAGAGTGCGTCAGTATTGTGTGACCAGTCTAGTTTATTGTTCAGATGAACACCCAGGTACTTGTAGGATGTCACCATCTCAATGTCTGTTCCCTGTATATTTACTGGTGCTGTGAGGGGTTGTCCTTGCCTGCGGCAGTCCACCACCAGCTCCTTAGTTTTCCTCGCGTTGATCTGGAGGCAGTTCCGATGGCACCAATCCACGAAGTCCTGGATAAGCCCTCTGTACTCAGCTTCATCTCCATTGGAGATGAGGCCAACGATCGCAGAGTCATCAGAGAACTTCTGTAGATGGCAGTGTGTTGTGTTGTGTGAGAAGTCCGCAGTATAAAGAGTGAACAGGAAGGGAGCCAACACCGTTCCCTGGGGGGCCCCCGTGCTACTGATGATCGTGTCGGACACACAGTCCCGGGTTCTCACAAACTGAGGCCGGTTCGTGAGGTAGTCCAGGATCCATGATGACAGGTGCTGGTCCACCCCTGCGCGCAGCAGCTTGTCCTTCAGGATCATCGGTAGGATGGTGTTGAAAGCACTGGAGAAATCAAAGAACATGATCCTCACCACATTCCCGGGCTTCTCCAGGTGGGACAGAGAACGGTGAAGGAGGAAGATCACCGCATCCTCCACCCCAATGCCATGCTGGTAGGTGAACTGGAGTGGATCCATCGCTGGTTCCACCAGGGGGCGGAGGTGAGCAAGGAGCAGTCTCTCCAGGGTCTTCATCAAGTGGGACATCAAGGCCACCGGTCTGTAGCTGTTCAGGTCTTTGGGGTGGGAAGTTTTTGGTACAGGTACCACACAAGATGTTTTCCACAGCTGTGGTACCCTCACCAGCTTCAGGCTCAGGTTGAAGATGTAATAAAGGCTTATCTTATCTTATCTTATCTTATCTTATAAGGGATGTATTGGACACCAGAGCAATGAGAGGCACGGACTGTGGTACTGATCACGTTATGCTGAGATCTAGATTAAGGATTTGCAGACAAAAACAGCACTGCAGGACGGGTGCAAAGCCACCACGGAAGCTAAACACTAGTGCACTGAAAGGCCAAAAGAAGCAGGAAGAACTTACACGGGAAATGGATGAAAACTTCAAAGACTGGGACAGCAACAACTCAGAGAATGACATAGAAGAGAAATGGGCAAAACTGAAGGATACGGTGTATCAGACTGCGAGTGATGTATTAGGCTACCCTGAGAGGAAACATCAAGATTGGTTTGATGAGCATTATGAACACCTGAAGAAACTACTAGAAGCGAGGAATACACCTAGGCAGGAAAACCTACAGTGTAACACAAGGTCGAAGAAGATGAAATACTCAAAGGCTCAGAGTGAGCTACAGAAGTACACCAGAGAGATAAAGTCTGACTGGTGGGATGAAAAAGTGGAGAAACTTCAAACTGCAGGAGACAGGAGGGACATGAAAACATTCTTCACAGGTTTGAGAGAAATCTACAGCCCTAAACCAAGAGGATTGATCCAACTAAAGGCTATGGATGGTGAAACGGTTTTGCAGGAGAAACACAAGATCCTGGACAGATTTGCAGACCACTTTGACCAACTACTAAACAACCCTGGAGATCTCACTGAAGAGGCTAAAGAAGCTCTAGTGCAGTGACGAGCTGTATCAAGTCTGGATGAACCACCAAATTTTGATGAACTAATGGCAGCTATCAGGACAACACAGTATGGTAAAGCTCCAGAAAGGGATGGAAGTCCAGCAGAAGTGTGGAAATTTGGCGGTGTTTAGCTGACCAACTGCCTGCACAAGCTCATCCAAGAGATATGGGATGCCCAGAAAGTACCTCAAGACTGGAAGGATGCAGGTATTGTGCCTTTGTTCAAGAAAGGTGACAGGAAAGATTGTGGAAATTACTGAGGTATATCACTGCTAGCCACTGTTGGTAAGATTCTCTCACGTGTACTACTTAACAGACTCAGTAAACACATCTCACAGAATGTACTACTGGAAACCCAGTGCGGCTTTAGAAGCGGAAGAAGCTCAATGGACATGATTTTCTGCTTGAAACAGGTTCAAGAAAAGTGTATCAAACAGAACATGCCGCTTTATGTAGTCTTCATAGACTTCAGTAAAGCCTTCGATACTGTTTCGCGACAAGAACTTTGGCAGGTATTCAAGAAATATGGTTGTACAGAGAAGTTTGTCAGCCTGATCGAGGCACTCCACACAGGTATGCAAGCAAATGTGGCAATGAGTGGTTCAGTATCTAAAGACTTTTCAGTAAGCAACGGGGTGAAACAAGGGTGTGTGCTGGCACCTACACTCTTCTCGCTATATCTGGCAGCCATGCTTGAGGTGGCCTTCAAAGACACTTCAGAAGGAGTATACATTCAAACAAGGAAAGAAGCAGACTTGTTCAATGTGGCACAGTTTAAAGCCAAGAGTAAGACATTGATAAAGGTAGTAAGAGAAATGCTCTTTGCCGACGACAGTGCTCTAGTTGCACACAGCGTGGAAGATTTGCAATCTTTAGTGGAGAAATTTGCAAGAGCAGCTAGCCAATTCAGCCTCAAAATCAACATCAACAAGACAGAGTGCCTTTATCAACCACCAAAGTTCCAGTTATCAACATCACTACCAGAAGAGATCAGCATTGGTACAGAGCCACTCGTCAAGTGCAAGACTTTCAAGTACCTAGGGAGTAATCTTTCAGAGAATGCTAGGCTGGAGGATGAACTATCTCTCAGAATGGGAAGAGCAAGCACTGTGTTTGGAAACTTGAGGGAGAGACTGTGGAACAATCGACATGTGTCTATCCATGTGAAATGCAAAGTGTACAGAGCAACAGTACTGGCTACTCTATTGTATGGTGCTGAAACTTGAACTGTCTACAGAGTGCAGGTGAAGAAACTCCACGCGTACATGATGAGACACTTTCGAGCCATAATGAACATCTCATAGAAAGACAAGATAACCAACATAGAAGTGTTGAAACGAGCTGGTCTACCATCAATGGAGGACATGCTAATACAGATGAACCTGAGATGGCTTGGGCATGTTGAGAGGATGGACCATCAGCATCTCCCTCGGCAGTTACTCTACTCACAGTTATGTGAGGGCAAACGTAATCAGGGTAGACCAAGGCTCAGATTTAAAGACACTGTAAAAAGAAACTTGAAGAAGTTGGACATAGACAGGAGTTCCTGGCAGCGGAAGGTTAAGGACAGAGCTGTGTGGAGGAATCTGATCAGACCTAAATGAAACAGTCATTGTCGCCAACAACAGACTGCTATGATGATGATGATGATGATGATGATGATTTTTTTTTTTTTTTTTTTTGTTACTTATTTGTACCCGTAGGTAGACTTGATGATGATGATGATGACGCAGTGTTAACAAATTACCTACAAGAAAAAAGTTGCAAATATTTTTTTAACCCACCACACGCATCACACATGGGTGGGACCTGGGAAAGACTCATCAGGGTTGCCAGGTGGATTTTGAATGCAATGCTTCTTAAAAATGTATGTAAAATACATGTGGATGTAGATAGTGACTGCCTTAATGTGGCATTTAATTCAATATTTGACTCGATTGGGTTTTCTCAGAAAGTAGGAAATTCTACTCATTATCTCCACCATACATTGGACCTTGTTCTGACATATAGCATAGAAATAGAAAATCTGGTAGTGTCTCCTCATAACCCTGTACTGTCAGACCATTGTCTGTTAACCTTTGATTTGACTATTTCTGACTATTTGGCTTCTAAAGAAAAATATTATGACAGTAGATTCCTCTCAGATGATGCTGTTACCAAATTTATGCAGATTGTTTCCTCTATGCCATGTGTCAACACAACGAAAATAAGCTATAGACAGCTTGCTCCTTCTGTAATTGATAGCATGGTGGATAGTGTTACAGCTTCTCTGCATCAGACTCTAGACTTGGTGGCCCCCTTAAAAAAGAAAAAGTCTAATCAGAGATGTCTAACTCCTTGGTTCAACACCGAAACTCATAGCTTAAAACGGAAGACTCGTCAATTAGAAAGAAAATGGCGCTCCACTAATTTAGATGAAATCTATTTAGCTTGGAGAAATCATCTTTTAATTTATAAAAAAATCTCTTAGAAAAGCTAGAACGAGTTATTATTCTGCATTAATAGAAGAGAACAAGAATAATCCCAGGTTTCTTTTCAGTACTGTAGCCAGGTTGACAAAGAATCAAGACTCTGTCAATCCTAGCATTCCCTTAGAGCTTACTAGTCAGGACTTTATGAACTTTTTCAATAATAAAATTTCATCCATCAGAGATAAAATCAATCAGATTCTTCCCACAGTTAACTTAAATACAGTAACAACTACAAGTCCTTCAACTGATATCTGTTTGGATGAGTTTACCCCAACTGACCTTTTGGAGTTAGACAAAATAATTTCCTCATCCAAGCCTTCAACTTGTCTTTTAGACCCTATTTCTACTAGGTTATTTAAAGAAGTCTTCCCACTTATTGGTAGCTTTATTCTTCATATAATCAATTCTTCATTAACTTTAGGCCATGTACCGCAGGCTTTTAAAATGGCCGTAGTTAAACCCTTACTCAAAAAGCCAATGATAGATCCAGGAGCTTTAACTAACTATAGACCAATCTCTAATCTCCCTGTCATTTCAAAAATCTTAGAAAGAGTTGTTGCTACGCAATTATTTGACCACCTGCAGGGAAATGGTTTACTTGAAGAGTTTAAATCTGGGTTTAGAATCCATCATTGTACTGAAACAGCCTCAGCGAAGGTCACTAATGACCTCCTCATCGCATCTGATAATGGATTGGTTTCTGTACTTGTCCTTTTAGACCTTAGTGCAGCTTTTGATACTATCGATCATAATATTCTACTTGATAGATTAGAACACTATGTTGGACTTAATGGAACTTTGTTGCAGTGGTTTAGATCTTATTTATCTGATAGGTTCCAGTTTGTTCATGTAAATAATGAGTTTTCTTTCAACTCAAAGTTTAGTCATGGAGTTCCACAGGGATCTGTGCTAGGCCCTACTCTTTTTAGTTTATATATGCTTCTGTTAGGCAACATTATTAGAAAGCACTTTATACATTTTCATTGTTATGCAGATGATACACAATTATACCTGTCAATGAAGCCAGATGATAGTAATCAATTAGCCAAGTTGGAAGCCTGTCTTAAGGAAATCAAAGCTTGGATGACTTGTAATTTCCTGCTATTAAATTCAGATAAGACTGAAGTCATTCTTGTTGGTCCAAAAAACCTTAGAAATACTTTTCCAAATCAAACTTTCAGTTTGGATGTGGTTACTCTTTCTCTTGTTAGCT
The DNA here is from genome assembly GCA_020510985.1 of Pholidichthys leucotaenia. Taxonomy (NCBI): domain Eukaryota; kingdom Metazoa; phylum Chordata; class Actinopteri; order Cichliformes; family Pholidichthyidae; genus Pholidichthys; species Pholidichthys leucotaenia. The sequence continues at coordinate 37,944,339 of CM035841.1, read as the reverse complement.
CTGTGAGGAACCTTGGAGTTATTTTTGATCAAGATCTGTCCTTCAATTCACATATTAAATTTGTTTCTAAGACTGCCTTCTATCATTTGCGTAATATTGCCAAGATTAGGAGCATCTTGTCTCAGAGTGATGCTGAGAAACTGATCCATGCTTTTGTTAGCTCGAGATTATTGTAATTCTTTATTATCAGGTTGTCCTAAAACATCTTTAAAAAGTCTTCAGCTGATCCAAAATGCTGCAGCAAGAGTTTTAACAGGTACTAGAAAGAGAGATCATATCTCTCCGGTTCTGGCCTCCCTTCATTGGCTTCCCATAGAGTTTAGAATTAGGTTTAAAATCCTTCTTCTTACTTACAAAGCTCTAAACAATCAGGCTCCTTTTTATTTAAAAGATCTGATACTACCGTATTATCCTAACAGAGCACTACGCTCCCAAAATGCAGGATTACTTGTAATACCTAGAATCTCCAAAAGTACAATGGGAGGCAGAGCCTTCAGTTATCAAGCTCTTCTCCTGTGGAACCAGCTGCCAATCTGGATTCGGGAGTCAGACTCGATCTCTGTTTTTAAGAATAGGGTTAAAACCTACCTTTTTGATATAGCTTGCAATTAGGGATGCAGACATCACCATCTGATGAAAGATGAGGAGGACTGCCAGAAATAGACATTTATAGAATTCCCATCAGCCAGCAGAGAGGACAAAAGGAGGATGTTGTGGATACCGAAGGCCTCAGGAGTCATGAAAGGTTGACGTGACCCACCTGTTTTGACTACTTTACAACAGATCTTCATTAATGTGGAACCTGAAGACAGTGTGGACCACTTGTCCCAGACTGATGAGAACCAGTTCATGACTCCAACCATCACAGATCTGGCTCCGTTTCGCCCCGTTTCCGACCTCTAAAGGCTCGCCTCTGATGCTAACCCAGATGCTAACCCAGAGTAACTGCAGCAGTGAGAAGGTATTCTTTACATCTGGCCATCTGGAGCCGAGGAGAGAAGGATTTAAAAGGAGGACGAACCAACCGAGGCGGCGATTGGGAGCTCGGGCGCGGCGTTGGTGAGAGACGGGGGCCACCTGGATCCAGCAGGACAGTGGTCTGAACCGGTGCCCAATTGCGAGGCCCAGCCGAGGAACTACCAGACTGACGGCGGTCGGTGACGGGGCCTAGACGGGGCCCAGCGGAGGAGCCGCCTAGCCAGACGGCGACGAGTGGCTGTGATCGGTGGATTCCGGCTGCGCCGGCGGTGCACGACATAACTGGCCAGGTAGACGGAGGCAGGCGCCGGCGATAGACGGCGGTGATCTGCGGAGCTGAGCAGCGTCACTCGGCGGAGAAGCTGCGCAGGAGCGGCGGGTCCAGTAGTGACCGAGCTAGTTGAGGCCTAGCCGGATTCTCTGCTTATTTCTATCCACAGGTCAGTAAAATGCCACCCAAAAAAGAGGAAATGGAAGAAATTAAAAAAACTCTGAACTTTGTGTTAGATGAACTGGCCAAAGTGACTAGCCAGCAGGACAAAATATTAGACCTAATACAGGAGGTACAAGCCCTACATTCAATAATAAAAGAAAAAGACAAAAAAATTATGGACCTGGAGCAACACGGGCGTCTTTTGGAGCAACGCGTTGAGGATCTTGAACAAGGTTCTCGCATTGATGACCTAGTTATAAGTGGACTAGACATCAGATATCAGTCGTACGCCCATGCCGCTACAGGACTGAGTGGTGAACATGCTTCCATAAGTGAATCAATGTCCTTAGAAAACCAAGTGCTTCAGTTCCTTAATGATAAAGACATTAAGGTAGAAGCCAATGCGATCTCAGCCTGTTATGCTTTACCGAAGAAAGATAACAAAACAAAGAAATCAATTGTGATGCGCTTTGTGAACAGGAGGGTGAAAAATGACATACTGAGGCAGGCCAAAAAACTAAAGGAAACTCAAGTTTACCTAAATGAACACCTGACAAAAAAAAACGCTGAATTAGCACGGCAGGCACGGATGCTAAAGAAACATAATAAGATACAGTCAACCTGGACAAGAAATTGTAGAATTTGGATTAAACTAAATGGAACACCTGAGCAAGCAAAAAGTATAATGATCAGAGATGCTACTGACTTAGATAAATACAAATGAACACTGACTATGAAACACAGAGTGAGGAAACTCAAACTCTAAAAATATGCCACTATGCTGAACATAAACCACAAGAGATGGAGAATGATATTGATCCTGATAACCACTTTTTCAATAATATTCATAACCACTGTGAATATTACACTGAAAAGCAATTCAAAAGTCAAGTGCAATTAGATGGTAAACTGTCAATAATACACTTCAATAGCAGAAGTCTTAACAAAAACTTCTCACAGATTCAGGACTATTTAAAACAGCTAAACAGAAAATTCACAGCTATAGCAGTCTCTGAAACCTGGCTTAATGCAGACCAGGCTCCCCTGATGGCAATAGAGGGATATCAGATGTTTAACATTAACAGATCTCAAAAAAAAGGGTGGTGGTGTTGCACTGTATATTGATGACCTATATAGATGTAAGCTTGTAAATGAAATGTCCTCAGCACTACCAGGGATTCTGGAATGTGTTACTGTTGAGATTGACCTAGACAAAACAAAAAATCTAATCATAAGCTGCATATACAGAACGCCGGGAACTTGCATTGAGACATTCAGAGATAAATTAGTCGAGCTGTACAATAATATTACTAGTAAGAAAATGGTAGCAATTTGTGGAGATTTCAATATTGATCTACTTAATCCACATCAACAAAATGTAGTTACAGAGTTCATGAACTCTATGTACAGCATGAGTCTATATCCCACAATAACACATCCCAGTAGAATCACAGCTCACTCTGCTACACTTATTGACAACCTGTTTGTCAATGTTATCGACAAGAAAATAGAAAGTGGATTATTGATAAATGATATAAGCGACCACTTGCCAATCTTTGCACTTATCCATGGCCACACGGGGCCCAACCCAGAAAAAATCTCAAAATCGTTCAGACACAAATCACCAAACGCAATCAGTTCTTTTAAAGAGGACTTGCTGAAGCAAGACTGGACAGAAGTCTATGTATCAGATGTAAATGAAGCCTATGACACATTTACAAACATTGTAACCACTCTTTATGAAAAAAACTGCCCATTAGTTAAAAAAAAGCTTAAACACAAATTTACTGACAAACCATGGTTAACCAAAGGACTACAAAAGGCGTGTAAAAAGAAAAATTTATTATATAAAGCTTTCATAAAGAAAAGGACAAAAGAAGCAGAGCAGCGGTATAAAACATACAAAAATAAGTTAACATATATAATAAGATGTAGTAAAAGAGATTATTACAGTAAAGAACTGGAAAAAAACAAAGACAATATTAAAAATACATGGACAATAATCAACAGTATCCTTGGAAATAAAAGCAGAAATACCAGCTACCCAACTAACACTCCAAAAAATAATAAATCGACTCCGAATGTGAACATAGCTTCACCTGCAGATGAATTTAATAATTTTTTTGTTAACATTGGACCTAAACTGGCCCGAGAAATACCCACTACGGTGCCAACAGGTGATTCAATATGCAATAACACTGCTGTAAAAGACACCATCTTCATAAAGAACACAGACGAAAGAGAGGTCATTGAAATTGTTAAATCGTTCAAAAGTAAAACATCTACTGACTGCGATGGTATTGATATGCTACTAGTCAAAACTGTTATCGAATGCATAGTGAAACCACTGACGTATATCTGTAACCTGTCTCTCCAATCAGGTATATTTCCCAATGCAATGAAAATAGCTAAAGTAATTCCGATTTACAAGACAGGCGACAGAGGGGAACTCTCCAACTACAGACCAATTTCACTATTACCGCAATTTTCCAAGATACTTGAAAAAATATTCTATGAGAGAATTGACAACTTCATACTGAAGAATGATTTATTGTGTGAGCAGCAATATGGGTTCAGACACAAAAGGACAACAGCATATGCCTTAATGGAATTTACAGAAAAAATATCAACAGCCATTGAAAATAAAGAGTATTCAGTTGGAGTATTCCTGGATCTTAAAAAAGCATTTGATACAGTAGATCACAATCTATTATTAAAGAAACTACAAAATTGTGGTATCAGAGGGGTAGCACTGTCCTGGTTAAGAAGTTACTTAAAGAATAGATATCAGTTTGTATGTGTTAACAACAAAAACTCAGAGCTACTGAAGGTCACCTGTGGAGTCCCACAGGGTTCAGTTTTGGGACCATTATTATTCAATATGTATATAAATGATATATGTAAAGTTTCAGAAAAAATGGACTTAATATTGTTTGCTGATGACACTAACCTGCTATGCAGTGGAAACAACTTGGAACAACTTCTGGATACACTCGGAAAGGAATTAGGAAAGCTGAAACTGTGGTTTGATTCAAACAAATTAACGCTCAATTTAAGCAAGACAAAATTTATAGTCTTTAACAACCATCACAACTACCCAGTACCCAAACTCAGTGTAAATGGTGTAGAGATTGAAAGGGTATCCGAAACTAAATTCCTTGGAGTAATAATTGATAACAAACTGTGTTGGAAGCCACATATTAATTATATAAAAGGTAAAGTATCCAAATCAATTGCAATATTACACAGAGTGAAAAATTTGCTGAATCAACCCACACTATACACCTTGTATCATTCATTAATACTCCCATACATGACATATTGTAATGAAGTATGGGGAAATACATATAAAACAAACATATATCCACTCTTTATGCTTCAAAAGAGAGCTATTAGAATAATCAACAAAGCAGCTTACAGGGAACCAACAAACCCACTTTTTCTTAAACAAAAAACTCTCAAGTTGAAAGATCTGATCGACTTTAAAACCGCAATAATAATGTTCAAAGTGAAGAATCTATCACTGCCCGCAAATATCCAAAAGTTGTTCCAAACAAGGGAGAAACGATATCACTTCAGAGGAACATGTATATTTCAAAAGCCTACAGTGAGAACAACTACCAAGCAACACTGTATTTCAGTGCAAGGTGTCAGATTATGGAACGATTTTGGACCTGAATTAAAATCATGTACAAAGCTTGGACAATTTAAACAAAAACTAAAGGAAGAAATACTCCAAACATATTTACAAGACGACATGTAAACTCACATAAGGATTGACATTTCCAGCCTGTGTTGTGTTATAGCTTAGTTTTTCTTTTTTCTCTGTGACACTATGTCTTAGATTTGTTTTTGAATAGTAACCGCTTAACTTAGACTAGCTCAGTTTTCTTTTTCTCTCAGTCATTCCTCACTCCGGCAGAGTGAAGAGGCCTCGCCGTCACAGGTCCGTGGCTCTGAGAGAGATCCGTCGCTACCAGAAATCCACGGAGCTGCTCATCCGTAAGCTGCCCGTCCAGCGCCTGGTGAGGGAGATCGCTCAGGACTTCAAGACCGTCCTGCGTTTCCTGAGTTTCGCCGTCATGGCTCTGCAGGAGACCAGCGAGACCCACCTGGTGGTCTCTTCTTCGCTAAGGGGGTCACCATCATGCCCAAAGACTTCCAGCTGGCCCGCTGCATCCGCGGAGAGAGAGCTTAGACTTTCTGCTGCACATTCACCAGCCATAATGCTCTGCACTGTGTGTCTATATATATACATTTATAGTAATATGGACATATGTTTACTAGATGTTGTTTTTTCTTGCCTTCTGATTGTTGCTCTGAGTGTTGCTATCCCTATGCTGTTGCAATCCTGGAATTTCCCCATTGTGGGACTAATAAAGGCTTATCTTATCTTATCTTATCTTATCTTATCATATTTTGTCTTAGCCTTGTTTTAAATTGTAATCGCTCTTGTCTTGTTTTCTCTTTTTTCTCCTTTGAATTCTTGGATGGAATATGGGTGGGCAATATAAGCTGCGGCTTCAGCCATCACCCATTTCGGATAACTCACGTGGAATTGTATAGTAGAAGGAGTCTTTGTCTAATTTGACCTTGTTGTTATATTATACAGTTTCTTTTAACCTGTAATGTACTATCCGAAATAAATAAATTCATTCATTCATTCATTCATTCATTCATTCAGGGAGGGATCTTGTGTTTCTGAACCCTCCCTTAGTTATGCTGCTAATAGGTTTAGTCAGCCGGGGGACCTCCAATAATGCACTGGGCCTCACTCCTTTCTTCACTCTCAATGAAATTTTTTTTTTTTTTTTTGCTGGTCATTAACATCTATTTGTTCTCTCCCATAGATTGAGTCCCCATTGTGCTGTTTGCTCTCTACATGTCTGTTCTTTTCATCTTCTCTGTCATCTCACCCCCCAGCCAGTCGCAGCAGATGACTGCCCCTCCCTGAGCCTGGTTCTGCTAGAGGTTTCTTCCTGTTAAAAGGGAGTTTTTCCTCTCCACCGTTACCAAGTGCTTGCTCACAGGGGATCGCCTGATTGCTGGGCTGCAACTGTGGGGGTCCCCCCTACAGTTGAAAGTGCTATGAGATGACTGTTGTTGTGAAATGGTGCTATATAAATAAAGTTGAATTTAATTGAATTGAATTGAAAAAAACAAAAACAAACTACAGCTCACATGAGGTACTGAGCACTTCAATGGCAGAGGTTATGGCAGTGATGAATGCAAGACCACTTGTTAAAGTGTCAACCAATCAATCAATCAACTTTATTTATAAAGCACTTTAAAAGCAACACTCGCTACACAAAGTGCTGTACAGCAAGAGAACATAAAAGCAGGGCACTAACGCAAAGGGCACTAACACAAGAACCACAGTAAAAAATAAATAAAATCATAAATAAAATAAAAGGTAAAATAAATAAATAAAAATCCATTTAATTCAATAAAACCAATGTCTCATACTGGATCGAAGGCCAGGGAGTAAAAGTGCGTTTTAAGATGGGTTTTAAAAATGGACAGTGAAGATGCTTGTCTGATGTCCAGGGGTAAATCTTTCCATAACCTGGGGGCCATGATCAAAAAGGCTCTGTTGCCTCTGAGCTTGCGCCTCACCTTTGGCACACCCAGAAGCAGCTGTTCAGCTGACCTGAGGGACCGGGTGGGAGCGTAGGGATGCAGAAGCTCAGAGAGGTAAGGCGGAGCAAGACCGTTCAAGGATTTAAAAACAAATAAAAGAATTTTAAAATGAACTCTAAAATGCACTGACAGCCAGTGAAGTGAAGCTAAGATGGGTGTAATGTGATCTCTTCCACATGTACCTGTTAAAAAATGAGCAGCGGCGTTTTGAACCAGCTGCAAACGGGAAAGAGATGACTGGCTGACACCGGCGTAAAGTGCGTTACAGTAATCCAGCCGAGATAAAATAAAAGCATGGATTACTGTTTCCAGGTGCGGTCTAGAGAGAATGGGTTTTACTTTTGCTAAAAGCCTTAGATGACAGAAGCTGAATTTTACCAAAGAACGAATCTGTGTCTAATTTAAAATCACTGTCCATGATAAAACCAAGGTTCCTAGCTGTGGATTTGACATAAGGAGTGTAAACTGATCCTGACAATCCAACACATCCTAACTCCAGCAGTGCTATTGACCCAAAAAACTAACACTTTGACATTGGGAACCAACGCTGCACCAGAACTCCATGTACATCAGTGGAAACAAGTGCAGTCTTGCGGACAGTTTTTGGAAACAATGGAGACAAGAGTACCTTGTGACTCTTCAGAGCCCAAGAAAATGGACTGATGAGAAACCAAACATCAATGTTGGAGATGTTGTTTTACTCAAAGATGGGCAAACGCATAGAAATGACTGGCCCATGGGGCGTATTGTGAAGACGTTTCATGGAAAGGAGAATAAGGTCTGAAAAGCAGAAGTGAAGATAGTCAGAGATGAAACTGTTATTGTTTCTGAGACCAGTTACACAAATGGTTTTGCTGTTGTCAGATGGTCAGTAGATAATGATATAGTTAACACTGTTGCTTGAAATGCTTTAAGTCTAAATGTTATGGTGGTACAATATTATTAAGATAAGATAAGCCTTTATTAGTCCCACAATGGGGAAATTCCAGATGATATTGCACCAGATGAAGAGTATTCTGCCTTTATATTAAGTTTAGCTCTCATTACATTGATCCCATTTACATGGTCATGAGTAAACCGATTACAATCAGCTTTCTAGAGTTACCCGATTATTCGAACTGTCATGTAAACAGAGTAATCCAATTACCTTTATTGGTTTATGAGAAAATGGATTAACACACCTAGTTTATTTGCCCCAGTAAATCGTTTACTCAGTGCATGTAAACACCATAAGCTGTTTATTACCTTTATTGGTTTACTCCAGTAATCAGTTTATTCGTGACCATGTAAGCATGGTCATTGTTTCATGTATTTGAGTTTGGCGCCCTCTGGTGGTTTAATGAAAGTATTGTTTTGAGCTTGTACACAAAGTGCTGCACATGCACAGTGAACCATTTAAGCCTGTTTTCCACTAGCCCAGCACACCTCGGTACGGCTCGATTCACTTCAGTACGGCTCGGAATGCTTCTGTCTCCATTAGCACGGTGTTGTGCTTGTGTGACAGAGATCATCCTGCGCAGTTCGCCCCAAACGGGACACGAACCCGCGACCTCTCAGTCAACTACACAGTTCGAGCATGGGAGACACAGCACGATCGCGCTGGGCTAAAGGTCCGACCGGTAGCTCAGCGCTACCGATACTGTATGAGGCTTTGGGAGGGAGGTTTTACTAACGTTCTACGCCGAACAGTACTTGTTGGCATCCGTTACACTTGTGCTGTGTTTTTTTTTTTAGGAGGTTTTAGAAGCGGGGCAGCAGATTCTTAGCGAGGCGGGGCCACACTCCCGTGACGTTACACACCCGACTGAGTCCTTATTTACACGAGACAAAAAAGGATCCAAGGATTATTGCCTTGCTCGCTCTGTGGATTTATCTCACAATTAATTTTATCTCATAATTAAGCTGCAACAACACAAGTCACTTTTGTTTTGAATTAACTGCCAAATGACCTAGAAATAATGAGCTGAAACTTGTTTTTATTCGTATTAAATAATGAGACGGTGGCACACTGGCCTACACCAAATTATTATTTTTTACATCCTAGGGCATTTTGGATGTACTGAATTAAAAAAATTCATGTTTTTCACCTTCAGGTCAACGTTTGGAACAACAGTATTATTATTTTCCGTTTAGATGATGCTACACTCCTTCTAAAGTATTGTAAATCTCTGAATTTGGAATGCCGATAGAACATTCAATTTACATATACTTACTTTTTTACATACTTTGACTTGTAAGCTTGATCAGTCTGTCCTGCTGCATTTTAAAGTCCAACTGTGCAACTTCTTATAAGTTAACATAAAAAATGTACCCAAAGTTTAGAACTGGATCATGTGGGGCTAATTTTTTATGATATTTCAATAAAAAGAACAGAAAGCTTACAAAAACATTTGTTTTTTGGTCTAGTTAAAAATTACATTACCTTTACAATGGTTTACCCTGACAGGAAGATCAGTATCATTTTGATCCCCCCAGCCCCCCATCCTGACCCTGACCAAGACCCAGGTGAGGACGGAGCTGAGGAAGATCAAGGCGAGGAAGGCGTCGGGACCGGACGGCATCAGCGCAAAGCTCCTCAAGTCCTGTGCAGACCAGCTGTGTGGGATTGTGACGTATATCTTCAACATGAGCCTGAAACTGGGGAGGGTACCACAGCTGTGGAAAACATCTTGTGTGGTACCTGTACCAAAAACTTCCCACCCCAAAGACCTGAACAGCTACAGACCGGTGGTCTTGACGTCCCACTTGATGAAGACCCTGGAGAGACTGCTCCTTGCTCATCTCCGCCCCCTGGTGGAACCAGCGATGGATCCACTCCAGTTCGCCTACCAGCATGGCATTGGGGTGGAGGATGCGGTGATCTTCCTCCTTCACCGTTCTCTGTCCCACCTGGAGAAGCCCGGGAATATGGTGAGGATCATGTTCTTTGACTTCTCCAGTGCTTTCAACACCATCCAACCGATGATCCTGAAGGACAAGCTGCTGCGCGCAGGGGTGGACCAGCACCTGTCATCATGGATCCTGGACTACCTCACGAACCGGCCTCAGTTTGTGAGAACCCGGGACTGTGTTTCCGACACGATCATCAGTAGCACGGGGGCCCCCCAGGGAACGGTGCTGGCTCCCTTCCTGTTCACTCTTTATACTGCGGACTTCTCACACAACACAACACATTGCCATCTACAGAAGTTCTCTGATGACTCTGCGATCGTTGGTCTCATCTCCAACGGAGATGAAGCTGAGTACAGAGGGCTTATCCAGGACTTTGTGGACTGGTGCCATCGGAACTGCCTCCAGATCAACGCGAGGAAAACTAAGGAGCTGGTGGTGGACTGCCGCAGGCATGGGCAGCCCCTCACAGCACCAGTAAATATACAGGGAACAGACATCGAGATGGTGACATCCTACAAGTACCTGGGTATTCATCTGAACAATAAACTAGACTGGTCACACAATACTGACGCACTCTACAAGAAGGGACAGCGCAGGCTGTTCCTGCTGAGGAGACTCAGGTCTTTTGGTGTACAAGGGGCGCTGCTGAAGTCATTCTATGACACGGTGGTGGCATCAGCCATCACTTTTGGAGTGGTCTGCTGGGGCAGTGGCATTACTGCAGCCGATAGGAAGAGACTGAACAAACTGATTAAGAAAGCTAGCTCTGTCCTGGGGCAGCGCCTTGATCCGATGGAGGAGATAGGAGAGAGAAGGACGGTGGCTAAACTGTCATCTCTGCTGGAGTCCGAGTTCCACCCTATGCAGGACATACTGGATGCACTGAGGAGCTCATTTAGCAGCAGACTACATCATCCCAGGTGCACAACCGAGAGGTTTCGTAGGTCCTTCCTACCAACGGCTGTCAGACTGTACAACCTAAGCAGGGCTGCTCGCAGAGATAGCAAAAAGACGTAACAAACTAATAGTTTTTTTGAATGCAAAAGATGCAATAGACTTACACTATGGTCCTCTCCGGCATACAACTAGGAACATACCGGTCGCTATGGAGGGTGAGAATATGTATGGGCACATAATCATACCATGTAAGATAACTAAATAGACGGTTATGCTGTTTCATCCCACCTAGCAACAATGCTCTGCACTGTGTGTGTTTATATATTTACATATTTATTCCATCTAGCTACAATGCTCAGCACTGGGTGTGTTTATATTTATATATCTATATATTTATTCCATCTAGCTACAATGCTCCACACTGTGTTTTTATATATCTACATATTATTCCATCTAGCTACATTGCTCCGCACTGTGTGTGTTTATATACTTGCATATTTATTCCACCTAGCTGCAATGCTCCGTACTGTGGGTGTTTATATATTTATATGGCTGTGTTGTGAGACATGTATATGTTGGACACTGCATATGTGATTTAACCACGATGAAGGAGAGCCAGCCCCCTGCGGTGCGGAGCCACAGAGCCTGGACCCCCTGCGGAGGACAGGGGACAGAAGACTTCCTGACCACTGAGGCTCGGGAAGAGAGAAGGGGGAGTTATGTAAATAAAAGGCTAATGAATGTGAATAAAGAGACTTTGATATAGATGTGTGATTTCCCCCGCGAGGGAAATGGTTTGATGTGAGAAGGTTTAAATGAGAGAACTTTGGTGTGTTCACTCTCTTTGTTCGCTGCTTAAGAATAAGAGCAGACAGTGGAATGATTTCTTGAATAAACTGAAATGAAAGACAATTCGGTTTCGTTATTCAAGTCTCCCCACATTGGTGACTGACGACGTTGAGAATGAACGAAGAAATTCTCAGGGTCCCGGACTCACAGCGCTCAGAGCTGGCGAGCGCAGTGGCCGTTAAGCTGCCTGATTTCTGGCAGGATAACCCACGGTCGTGGTTTCTGCAAGCAGAGTCGCAGTTCGCGCTCGCAGGAGTAACGGTGGATGACACTAAGTTCCACCATGTCATCGCTAAACTGGACAACAGCACAGCTCGGTGCGTGCAAAGCTTGGTGGAGCAGCCACCCGCGACCGACAGGTACAGCAAGCTGAAATCCACCCTCATCAAGTTTTTCACCCCCTCGGCTGAAGTGAGGGCGAGGAGGATCCTGTCTTTGCTAGACCAAGGTGGACACAGGCCGAGCGCCCTGATGGAGGAGATGATACAGCTGAGAGGGTTGGACAACGATGATTTCATTTTTCAGTTCATCTTCCTCTCCAACCTCCCGGCGCATGCGAGAAGCACGCTGGCCGGCAAAAAGTGTCACACCCTGGAGGAGTTCCGGGAGCTGGCCCAGGAGGCAGACGGGATCCTGGACGCCTGCGGCGGGCAAGCAACCACAGCAGCGACCCGAGACAGCGGGGAGCCAGAGGCGGCAGAACCAGACGGGCCGACGATGGCGGCAACACGGCCGCGACGAGGGGGAGCCAATAGCCCGGCGACAGAGGCGCGGGCACAACACAGCGGAGGAGAAGATCTCTGCTTTTACCATCGGAGGTTCGCAGAGAAGGCACGCAGGTGTGTGCCGCCCTGCATCTTCAGGAGTTCGGGAAACGGCAAGACCGGGGGTCGCTAGCAGCTTCGACCCTCGGAGAACGCAACAAGCTGCTCTACATCACGGATGCGCGCTCCGGACGAGTGTTCCTCATTGACACCGGAGCACAAGTGAGCTTCATCACCCCAACATACGCGGACCGGGTAGCTGGACCCCACGGTGACGGAGCTACAGCGGCAAATGGCTCGAACATCAACACCTACGGGAGAAGGACCTTGCCTTTATGCTTACATGGCCGCACATATGAATGGACTTTTGTAGTAGCGGCGGTGAGTTTCAACATGTTGGGCGCGGATTTTTTGTGTTCACACAATCTGTTAGTTGATCTTGCTAATAGACGGCTGGTAAATGCACTCTCTTTTTACTCTCTCCCCTGTTCAGCTCGAGTGTCCCCGCCACCAGTACAGACCCACGTCGCTACAGCAGGTGGTAAGTTTCACACACTCCTCACCCAATTTCCAGCGCTCACTGTGCCCACTTTTTCAGCGACGGTCGCGAAGCACGGGGTGAAACACTTCATCCCCACTTCTGGTCCTCCCGTGTTTGCAAAAGCTCGGCGCTTGGATGCAGTTAAGCTCGCCATTGCGCGCGAGGAGTTCGCCAGCCTGGAGAGGCTGGGCATCGTTCGTAGGTCGAAGAGCCCGTGGGCTTCGCCGCTGCACATGGTACCGAAAGCCGATGGCTCCTGGAGACCGTGCGGGGATTACCGCAGGCTAAACAACGCTACGGCACACGATCGTTATCCCATCCCGCACATTCAGGATTTTTCGGTGCACCTGGCGGGGGCGCGCATTTTTTCAAAGATTGATCTAGTTCGCGGCTATCACCAAGTCCCGGTCCAACCGGAGGACATTCCTAAAACAGCGGTAATAACCCCGTTCGGACTTTTCGAATTTTTATGCATGCCGTTTGGTCTCAAAGGGGCGGCGCAAACATTTCAGCGGATGATGGATGCCGTGTTACGCGATCTCCCTTTCGTGTTTGTGTACCTCGACGACATTTTGGTCGCGAGTACTTCAGAGGACGAACACGAAACGCACCTCACAGCAGTTTTTAGGAGGCTGGGAGAGCACGGCTTAATAGTTAACCCAGCCAAGTGCCAGTTCGGCGTTGAGCGGATTGATTTTTTGGGTCACCGCGTCTCCCCGGAGGGAGCGGTTCCGTTACCAGAGAAAGTACGCGCGGTAGCGGATTTTCCCCGTCCACAAACGGTCAAATCACTACAGGAATTCTTGGGGATGGTGAATTTTTATAACCGGTTCCTGCCCCACGCAGCTCAAATCATGCAACCGTTATATGCCGCGCTCAAAAAACAAAAGCCGACCCAGGCGGTCGAATGGTCCCCGGAGCGGGAGCGCGCGTTCACAGAGGTTAAAAAAGCCTTGGCTGACGCTGCGCTCCTGGCCCACCCAGACCCTGCAGCACGTATCGCGCTGACGACAGACGCTTCAGATTTAGCCATAGGGGCCGTTATTGAGCAACAGGTAGCCGGAGTTTGGCAGCCTTTGGCTTTCTTTAGCAAATCTTTAAGCGCGGCTGAGCGAAAATACAGCGCGTTTGACAGAGAACTGTTGGCGCTGCATTTGGCTATTCGTCATTTCCAGTTCTGGCTGGAAGGACGGTGCTTCACCGCTTATGTGGACCACAAGCCGCTCACATACGCCATGGCCAAAATTTCAGATCCGTGGTCCGGCAGGCAGCAGAGGCAGCTGGCCGCAATCTCGGAATTTACCACTGACATTAGGCACGTCGCGGGCAAATTCAATGTAGTAGCGGATTGTCTCTCACGCGCGTTCACGACCCCGACACGCGCAGAGGCAGAACGGGCCACCGTGACCGCGCCGCAGGAGAGCGGCACGGTAGCGCGCGCAGCCCCGGTGCACGTGGGTATAGATTACGCAGCCATGGCAGCGGACCAGGGGGCGGACGCAGACGTGCGCGCGCTCCAGTCTGGACCAACAGGGTTGAGGCTGGAGAGCAAGTGTTTACAAACCGGTATGCCCCCCCTGATCTGCGACATGTCGACGGGGCGCCCGCGTCCGGTGGTTCCGGCCACGTGGCGCCGCCGTGTTTTTGACTCGGTCCACTCACTGGCGCACCCGGGGGTGCGCGCGTCGGTGAAACTAGTGGCGGAAAAGTTTGTTTGGCCGTGCCTGCGCAAGCACGTGAAGGAATGGGCAAAAACCTGCATTTCCTGTCAACGGGCCAAAATTCACAGGCACACAAGAGCCCCGTTAGAACCGTTCCGCATTCCGGCCAGAAGGTTCGACCATGTGCACGTCGACCTTGTGGGCCCCCTACCGGCATCACAGGGGTTCACGTATCTTTTGACAATGGTGGACCGCACCACACGTTGGCCGGAAGTGGTCCCACTTGCGACGACCACGGCCGCGGAGGTGGCTCGCGTTTTTTTAACGGCTTGGGTGGCGCGCTTCGGGGTTCCGTCGGACATTACGTCCGATAGAGGACCGCAATTCATCTCTGAGCTGTGGTCAGCGATGGCCAACGGCTTAGGAGCCAAAATTCACCGCACTACGGCTTACCACCCTCAGGCTAATGGTTTATGCGAGCGTTTTCATAGGTCTTTGAAGGCAGCACTCAGAGCGTCGCTCACGGATGCAGATTGGGTAAATAAACTCCCATGGGTTTTATTAGGGTTGCGTTCTGCGCCTAAAGAGGACTTAGACGCCTCCCCAGCGGAGCTGGTATTCGCACAAACTCTGAGGCTGCCGGGCGAGTTTTTACCAGAGCACCCAGAGCCCCCACCTCTCTCTGCTCTGGGACCGTTAGTTGGCACGGGGGCAGACACGCTCCCGGGTCCGGTTCATCACGCTTTTCCACGAGTTTTCGTCCCCAAGGCTTTGAAAAATGCCGATTTCGTTTTTGTCAGGCGCGAAGCCCTTAAAGCAACGCTCAAACCACCTTACGAAGGGCCATTTCGAGTGCTGGAGGCAGGTGATAAGCAATTTGTGCTAGATTTTGGGGACAGAAAAGAGACAGTCAGTATTGACAGACTAAAACCTGCTTTTGTCATGAAGGACGTGTCTGTACCGGTCGCGGTGGCGCCTCGACGAGGCAGGCCCCCGCAGAGGGCAATTAACCACTCTCTTCCTCAGTCAACAGACCCGAAGCAGAACAGCACCGCAGGCAAGGCGGGGCCAACGCACAGCAGATTCGGCAGACGGCTGAAGCCCAAGCGGCGCACAGACTGAATGTTGGTGTTGATTATTCAGTAGTGAGTAAGGTGCTATTAAATTTTGGGAATTAGTCTGTTCTTCATCGTTTGGGGGGGGTTATATGGCTGTGTTGTGAGACATGTATATGTTGGACACTGCATATGTGATTTAACCACGATGAAGGAGAGCCAGCCCCCTGCGGTGCGGAGCCACAGAGCCTGGACCCCCTGCGGAGGACAGGGGACAGAAGACTTCCTGACCACTGAGGCTCGGGAAGAGAGAAGGGGGAGTTATGTAAATAAAAGGCTAATGAATGTGAATAAAGAGACTTTGATATAGATGTGTGATTTCCCCCGCGAGGGAAATGGTTTGATGTGAGAAGGTTTAAATGAGAGAACTTTGGTGTGTTCACTCTCTTTGTTCGCTGCTTAAGAATAAGAGCAGACAGTGGAATGATTTCTTGAATAAACTGAAATGAAAGACAATTCGGTTTCGTTATTCAAGTCTCCCCACAATTTACATATTTATTCCATCTAGCTACAATGCTCTGCACTGTGTGTTCATATATTCATATATTTATTCCATCCAGCTACAATGCTCTGCACTGTGTGTCTGTGTGTATATATATATTTTATAGTAATATGTACATATGTATATTAGCTGCTCTTGCTTGCTTGTTTTTTTTTTTTTTTTTTTCTTGCCTTCTGATTGTTGCTCTGAGTGTTGCTATCTCTGTGCTGTTGCAATCCTGGAATTTCCCCGTTGTGGGACTAATAAAGGCTTATCTTATCTTATCTTATCTTATCAGACTAGGCAATGGAATTTCTATGTAATTATACTGTTTTATAATTCAGTGTTATAACAGACAAACCACACTTTCCAAAACAATTCCATTTTATTATATACAAAATATTAAAAGAAAAAAAAAAACTTTGCAACACAACATGAAGGTTAATCGACATTTTATACACGCCGACCACTGAGTTCCTCTACACCAGCTTCCCAAACTGGGTCACGACTCGGCTGAATGAAGCGTCTCTGCCAGCTGTGGGTCAGGAAGGCTCGGTTGAATAATCCGGACGGGCTGTCGCGGCGGACGCGTGGGATGATTCTACAAGGAAAATGCACACAATAAAATACAGCACAGTAGTTTTTAACAAGAATACATAAGCTTATTTCAGCGTATTGTTCACATGAATAATTAAAATAAAAGCTTTAGTCCGCAGTGTGCTGCAATAAAGCAGCGATCCATCCACAAATGAACAGCTTTTTTATTGCATAAATAAACTGAGCGTCTTACCGAATATATTTGCGAAAAAACGCACAATAAAAAAAAATTAAAACTCACCGTTAAAGGACTCCGATGTCGAGACCTCCCGGTATATTTTTTCATTCCGGGTGGCTCCGTCTAACTCGCGCTACGTTCGTCTGACAATGCAGTGAGCAGACACTGCAGCTCCTTATTGATGCATGGAACACCCTTATTACACGAAGCCATTTTTGATAGAGAATAAATGAAAATAGCACAGCAATACACTGAAAAGGAACCGCCAACAGTGGTTGCGTGCTGAGTAAAGGCGGCCGTGAAGATTCTTTTTTTTTTTTTTTCAAAAACTTTATTGAGAAGGTCGTGAAGATTTGGTAGATGAGGAGGAGGAGAGGGGCGGTTACAACCTGACCAATCAGCGCCGGTTACGACCTGACCAATCAGCGGCGACCAGTCTGTTAACGTCACAACACGGCACAGCTCAGCACTGCTGTACCCTGCCCTTCAGCGGGGCTGAGAATTGCGGCTGTTAAACCGTGTTGGGGCTTGTGGAAAAGCGTACAAAGCGTGCTGAGCCGTCCCGTGTCGCGCTAAAGCGTGCTAGTGGAAAAGGCCCTTTAGTGAAAGAGCAGTTTGAGGATCAGTCCGACCCGTAAACGCTGTGAATGTTTTAATTATTGTCGCTGTTGACATCATTAGTCCATGAGTATGCTATATAATTTGAGAATGTTAACAATTGTGGGCAGCGCGGTGGCGGAGTGGTTAGCACTGCGGCAGCACAGCAACTCACCCTTGGCCGGGGGATCCTGGGTTTGAACCCAGCCCCCGACCAACAGTGATCTGTGTGGAGTTTGCATGTTCTCCCCGTGTCTGCGTGTGTTTACTCCGGGATTTCTCCAGTTTCCTCTCACATGCCAAAAACATGCAAGTTAGGTTAAATGGCATCAAAACTGGGGATTCTAAATTGTCCTTAGGTATGACTGTGAGAGTGAATGGTTGTCTGTCTCTCTGTGTTGGCCCTGTGATGGACTGGCGATCTGTCCAGGGTGTACCCTGCCTCTTGCCCAAAGATGCTGGGATAGGCTCCAGCGCCCCCGCGACCCGAAAAGGATTAAGCGGAAGAAGATGAATGAATGAACAATTGTTACAACAACCATACAGTTAATTGTTTGTGCATTTTAAGTTACCTTTTGGTTCGTTGCTAATAGTGCTAACAGTGTGAACAAGCTAGGTCAGAGTTAATGCTAACTTGTGCCAAGCTAGGCATGGTGACCATATTATTAATGGTGTATATACGTTTCATTTCGTTTCAGTTTTACACAAATGTAAGAATGAATGTGAGGACAAACAAACAAACCAACTAACAAATGATTGTACGGACGTTTTTCACGACTGTACGTCATGTTAAGTTCCTTGTGGTGTTGGAACAATAAACCAGATAGGAGACATCTTGTCATCATTGAAGCCGGTACCACACGTTAGCTTGCTGTCTACCAGTCGACAACCAGGAAGCTTGATGGGAGGGCAGTAAAGTAAGTTCTACCAATATTGTGCAAGTGTTGGTGGAAACTTGGCAAAAAAAAATAAATAAATAAAAAAATCCACAGATGATGACATTGGTTTTTATAGAAAAATCTTAGTTCAAGCTTTATTAAAACAACTGAAGAACAATAAAATATATATTATTAATAAATGTTTAAACATCAGGTGATTGTGATGGCACATATGAAAACAGTGAAATAGGTCATTGAGGGAACTTCCAAACCCACAAACTCACATCTTCAACTTATTAACTGGACAATTTCCTAATAAAATTAAAACTGCAAAAGTCATTCCATTATATAAATGTGGTGACAAGTAATACTTCATAGTTTCATCTTCTGACACAGTTGTCAAAATTCTAGAAAAACTCTTCAGTAATGGATTAGAAAAGTTTATAGACCAACACAAACTACTCTGACAGTCAATATGGATTTAGAGCAAACTGGTCTACATCATTAGCATTAACAGAACTCAGAGAAGAAATCCTTAATTCCACAGATAAAAAATGCATCTACAGTTGGAGTATTTCTTGATCTAAAAAAAACTTCTTGATCTAAAAGAAAATTTGGTACAACACAAGCACACATTTACTGTGTGTACGTATGAAAGGCATTTCAGAATCAGAATCAGAATCAGAATCAGGTTTATTGCCATTGTTCATGTAGTACACAAACTAGGAATTTGTCTCGGTACAATGCTGCAACATTAAACATGATAAGATAAGAGAAATAAACTATACATGTAATAAAGTGTAGGATAAGATTAAGTGATACTGGTCAACAGTTAAAATATATATTAGCCAGCAGCAGATACTGTGGAGAACTATATAGTGCAGTCGGTAATGCAGAAAGAAAACAGTGATGATTGACATGAGTCTGGTTGAGCTGCTGTACATGGTGCACGAGAGTCAATAAGTCACTTAGTGTTCAGCAGTCTAATGGCAGAGGGGAAGAAGCTGTTCATGTGACGGGAGGTTTTAGTCTGGATGGACCGAAGTCTTCTACCAGAGGGGAGGGGGGCAAACAGTACGTGACCAGGGTGTGAGGGATCGGCTATGATCCGGCCAGCACGCCTCCGGGTCCTGGAGATGTACAGATCCTGGAGAGATGGGAGCTTGCAGCCGATCACCTTCTCAGCAGTGCGCACGACGCGCTGCAGCCTTAGTCTGTCCCTGGCAGTGGCTCCTGCGTACCACACGGTTATGGAGGTGGTGAGGATGGACTCGATGATGGCTGTGTAGAACTGCACTAACATCTTGGTGGGTAGCTTGAGCTTCCTCAGCTGCCGCAGGAAGAACATCCTCTGCTGGGCTTTTTTGATGAGTGAGCTGATGGTCAGCTCCCATTTGAGGTCCCTGGTGATGGTAGTGCCTAGGAAGCGGAAGGAATCAGCAGTGGTGATGGGAGAGCCTGAGAGGGTGAGGGGGGGCAGAGGAGTAGTGACTTTCCTGAAGTCTACAATCATCTCCACTGTCTTCAGAGCGTTCAGCTGCAGGTTGTTATTGCTGCACCAGGACGCCAGCTGGGCCACCTCTCTCCTGTAGGCGGACTCGTCGCCGTTGGAGATGAGCCCGATGAGGGTGGTGTCGTCCGCAAACTTGATCAACTTGACAGACTGGTGGCTGGAGGTGCAGGAGTTGGTGTAAAGGGAGAAGAGTAGGGGGGAAAGTACACAGCCCTGGGGTGATCCGGTGCTGATGCTAGTATAGTCTGAGACAGTCTTTCCCAGCCGCACATGCTGCCTCCGGTCCGTCAGGAAGTCGATGATCCACCTGCAGAGGGAGTCAGGCACGTTGAGCAGGGACAGCTTGTCCCGGAGCAGAGCGGGGCGGATGGTGTTGAATGCGGAGCTGAAGTCCACAAACAGGATCCTGGCGTAGGTTCCCGGGGAGTCCAGGTGCTGCAGGATGGAGTGGAGGGCCAGGTTGACTGCGTCGTCTACAGACCTGTTGGCTCGGTAGGCAAACTGCAGCGGGTCCAGGAGAGGGGTGGTGATGGACTTGAGGTGGGACAGGACCAGGCGCTCAAAGGACTTCATGACTACAGAGGTGAGCGCTACAGGTCTGTAGTCATTAAGTCCAGTGATCCGTGGCTTCTTGGGGACAGGGATGATGGTGGAGGATTTGAGGCAGGACGGCACGTGGCATAACTTAAGGGAGGTGTTAAAAATGTCTGTGAATACAGGAGCCAGCTGTTTCGCACAGAGTCTCAGGGTGGAGGGAGACACGCCGTCTGGGCCGGGGGCCTTGCGCGGGTTCAGTCTGGAGAACTGTTTGAGCACATCCTGCTCACTGATGATAAGGGGAGGGGGGGAGGAGGGGGGAGGTGCCTTAAATGAAGTAGGGAATGTGGAGGCTGTGGAGCTGGAGGGAGGGGGGGAGTTGGACACAGATGACGAGGTGTCAAAACGGGCATAGTGTTGGGACAGTCTTTGACAAAGGGCTTTGTCATCCTGACCTTTAGGAGCCTTAGGTCGATAGTTGGTGATTTGCCTCAGTCCTCTCCACACGGAAGCCGAATCATTAGCAGTGAACTGCTGCTGGAGTCTCTCTGAGTATAGAGATTTAGCCCTCTTCAGCTCTCTGTTAAACCGGTATTTAACCTCCCTGTAGCAGTCCCTGTCTCCACTTTCCAGCGCTGCTTCCTTCTCCTTCCTGATCTGTCTGAGCTTAGCTGTGAACCAGGGTTTGTCATTAGAGTAACTCACCCTGGTGCGTGATGGAAGAATGTTCTCTTCACAAAAGTGGATATATGAGTTCACAGTGTCCGTGTACTCATCCAGATCATGCGTGGCTCCTTTAAACATGCCCCAGTCAGATATTTCCATGCACGTTTCCAGCTTCTCCTCAGCATCACTGGTCCGTATCTTCGTAGTGCTCACAACAGGTTTAGTGAGCTTTAATCTCTGTCTGTATGTGGGGATGAGGTGGACCATTACATGATCAGATAATCCCAGCGCAGCTCGAGGGACAGCGCGATATGCGTCTTTCACTGTGGTGTAACAGTGATCCAGTGTGTTTAATCCTCTGGTGGGGCATTTAATAAACTGTTTGTAGCGGGGGAGATCGTGGCTCAGATTGCACTGATTAAAGTCGCCAGCCACAATAATCAGCGAGTCTGGAAAACTCCGCTCTGTGTGTTGAATGTGATCCGCGAGCACGCGCTGAGCTTCGCGCGTGTCCGCGTCGGGAGGGGCGTACACAGCGATCATTATGAAAGAAGCAAACTCCCGCGGGGAATAGAAGGGCTTGCAATTGATAACAAGAAATTCCAAGGCAGGAGAACAGTGTTTGGAAATTACCGTTACATCAGAGCACCAGCTGCAGTTGATGTAGAAGCAGACTCCGCCTCCTGTGGTCTTGCTGGAAAGCTCTGTGTCACGATCAGCACGAAAGAGCTGAAAGCCGTCGAGGCGCAGCGCGCTGTCCGGTATATTTTCCCGGAGCCAGGTCTCAGTAAAGCAGAGGACAGCTGAGGAGGCGAGGTCCTTAAAACGCATCAGCAGTCTCAGTTCATCTACCTTGTTAGAGAGAGAGTTGGTATTGGACAGAAATATGCCAGGCAGCGCCGTTCGCGAGCCTCTCCTGCGAAGTCGTACGAGAGTGCCCGCTCGTCTACCTCTCTTCCGCCGTCTCACTTTCCGAGCCAAACAATAAACCAGATCGGCGGCAGGGGCTAGAAAAACTGGGAGGAGGTCCGTGGGGGTGAAAGTCCTGATATTTAGAAGTTCTTCACGGGTATAAGTGCAAGCAGACACACAATTGACAAACAAAAACAAACAAAGAGCGCAGCGAAGCACCATGTCGACCGCTGTGGGCGCCATCTTGGATCATTTGGATCATCTTGGATCATTTCAGTGTCTTTTTTCCTTTGTTCATCAGTTCACAATACACTTTTGTTGTTTGCCATTTTATTAATTATTCACATGTTCAAAATAAGGTATTCAATCAATTAATGAGCTAGTAAAATACACAATTGCAGGAAATTCCATCTACTCCATTTAATTTTTATGGTGGGAGGACACCCCAGACCCTGACAACAATGCCCCCCTCATCAAAAATGCTCATGATGTTCATGCATCCAGCACATTAAAGATTAGAGATCTGAGGGTCCAAAGAAGAGTGAATAAGCAGATGATCTGATTCAAGATTCAAAGGATTTATTATCATGTGCACAGTTAAGAAATGCAACATTTCCTGAGCAATGAAATTCTTACTCTGCTCTCCAAACGAATGCCAAGGTAATAGAGACACATAAATACTAATACTAATGAATACTAATAACACACATTAGGCAACTATGACATTTAAAGCAGTAAAACTACAGGAAACAAGAAGAATGAAAATTGAAAATTCACTGGATGACTATAATGAACAATGGTATACTAATATCAGAGATGGTATGAACCTGAGATGGCATATGCCTATGTACAGTGTACAAATGAGCAATGTGCAAATGAGCAGTGTACAAATTACAAGTTAGCACCAAGTGTTAGAATTTCTCTGTAATGATAGTACCCAGTACACTGTACAATAATAATTTAGCAGCAGAGATGAAATGGACATGAGACGGGGTGAAACTATGCACACTGTACAAGTGAGCAGTATGCAAATTTAGCATCCAGTGGGTGAGTTCCTATTTGCAAAGCTGTGTTTGCAGAGTTTTGGGAGTTTATTTGTTCAGGAGTCTGATGCAATGAAAAAAAAGGAGTTTTTCAGTCTGGATGTCCTGCATTTCACACTTCTGTACCTCCGACCTGAGGGCAGAAGTGTGAACATTATGTGCTGGGGGTGGGTGGGGTCATGGAGGATGGTGGCAGTTCTCCTTTGGACTCTGCGGTGATAGATGCTCTGCAGAAGGGGAGTGGAGTCCTGATGATTCTCTCTGCTGTCTTCACCACTCTCTGCAGG
Source organism: Pholidichthys leucotaenia (assembly GCA_020510985.1). Taxonomy (NCBI): domain Eukaryota; kingdom Metazoa; phylum Chordata; class Actinopteri; order Cichliformes; family Pholidichthyidae; genus Pholidichthys; species Pholidichthys leucotaenia. Next base: position 37,920,880 of record CM035841.1, on the reverse strand, counting down.
CGTTTGTGGTTCAGGACAATAGTGCCGCCGTACCACGCAGTGATGCAGTTGGTCAAGATGCTCTCAATGATGCAGCTGTAGAAATTGTTGAGGATCCTGCGGGACATGCCAAACTTCTTCAGCCTCCTCAGAAAGTACAGCCACTGTTGAGCTCTCTTAACCAGCTCTGCAGTATTATGTGCCCACGTAAGGTCCTCGCTGATGTGGATGCCCAGGTATTTAAAGCTGCTCACCCTCTCCACCTCAAGGTCCCGAATGAACAGCAGCCGATGGGTCTCCTCCTCCCTTTCCTCATGTCCACTATCATCTCCTTTGTCTGGTCCATGTTGAAGGTGAGGTTGTTGTCCTCACACCACAACACCAGACTGGCCACCTCCCTCCTGTAGGATGCTTCATCACAACCAGTGATGCGTCCTATCACTGCTGTGTCATCCGCAAACTTTAAGATGATATTGTCCTTGTGGGAGGCAACACAGTCATGGGTGAAGAGGCTGTAGAGGATGGGGATGAGAACACAACCCTGTGGGACACCTGTGTTTGTGATGATGCTGGCTGAGGTCCTGTTACCCATACTGACAGACTGGGGCCTGCCAGTCAGAAAGTCCAGTAGCCAGTCACAGAGGTTGGGGTGCAGGCCAAGTGAAGACAGTTTTTCGTTGAGTTTGTGGGGGGATGACCATGTTGTAGGCAGAGCTGTAGTCAACAAAGAGCATCCTATTGTAGAAGTCTTTATCTTCCAGGTGGGAGAGAGAATAAAGGAGTGATTGCAGCAATGGCATCTGATAGACTTTTTTCCAAAATTTATATTTACATTAAAGCCTCAGAAACTTCAATTCATTCACACAAGAGAAACTTAATCCCGAAAATAAAGCTCTACAGATGTTACTGGACTACAGCGCCTCAACTGTGAGTTCTCATGTGATAAACCAAAACACTGAATGAAGCATTTTCCGCATATTTTACAAGACTACAGCTTCTCACTTGTGTGAATTCTTGTGTCGTTTCAATAGAATACATTGATTAAATCTTTGCCCACATGTTTCACAAGAAAACGGCTTCTCACCTGTGTGAACTCTCATGTGAATTTTCAAAGTACCATGTTGATTAAATCTCTGCCCACATGTTTCACAAGAAAATGGCTTCTCACCTGTGTGAATTCTCATGTGGGTTTTCAAATGAGAACATTGATTAAAACTCTTCCCACATGTTTCACAAGAAAATGGCTTCTCACCTGTGTGAATTCTCATGTGAGTTTTCAAATGAGAACATTGAGTAAAACTCTGCCCACATGCTTCACAAGAAAATGGCTTCTCACCTGTGTGGATAATCATGTGATATTTTAAAGTACTACACTGATTAAATCTTTGCCCACAAGTTTCACAAGAAAACGGCTTCTCACCTGTGTGAATTCTCATGTGAGTTTTCAAATGACTAAGTTGATTAAATCTTTGCCCACATGTTTCACAAGAAAATGGCTTCTCACCTGTGTGAATTCTCATGTGAGTTTCCAAACTACTATATGTAGTAAAACTCTGCCCACATGTTTCACAAGAAAATGGCTTCTCACCTGTGTGAATTCTCATGTGTTTTTTCAAGTTACCACGTTCATTAAAACTCTGCCCACATGTTTTACAAGAAAATGGCTTCTCACCTGTGTGAATTCTCATGTGTTTTTTCAAATTACCACGTTCATTAAAACTCTGCCCACATGTTTCACAAGAAAATGGCTTCTCACCTGTGTGAATTCTCTCATGAACTAAAAAATTACTCTTATCCTTGAATCTTTTCCCACACTTGATGCAAACATGTGACTTAGCTGTGTGATCTTTCTTCTTGTGGGACTCATTTTTACAGTCTTTGTCATTATCACAACATTTTACAGACTTTTCACCTGTGTCAGTATCACACTGATTCTCTGACATGGAGGAGTTGTCTACATTGTTACGGTCACTTCTGTTTCTGTGAAGTCTCTTCTTTGGCTTTGGCTCTTCATGTTTACTTGATCCTGGCTTTACATTCTTACCTGCTCCCTGGTCTTGGCTCTCAGTGTCAGAAGAGTTGTGAGAGAGGCACTGCTCACTGTTTGGTTCAGTTTCACTCTTGTCATTGTCCTCATCAGTAGGAGTAACCATGAAGGTATCAGTCTCTTGTTTCAGTCCAAAGTCTTCTTCCTCCTGACTGCTACAGAGTTGTTCTTCCTCTTTAACCTGTGCAGCATCTTGTTCCTCCTGGTCCAGACTGGAGTTCCTTTCCTGTTTACAGAGCTGCTGGACAGTGAGAGCCTCCTCCTCCTTACAGTCGTGTAGCTGTGGAGCATCTGGAGGGACAAAGAGGCACAAGGACAATGACAAGAAAAAACATAGTAAATTTATTCATTCATTCATTCATCTTCTTCCACTTAATCCTTTTTTCGGGTGGCGGGGGGGCTGGAGCCTATCCCAGCATCTTTGGGCGAGAGGCAGGGCACACCCTGGACAGATCGCCAGTCCATCGCAGGGCCAACACAGAGAGACAGACAACCATTCACTCTCACAGTCATACCTAAGGACAATTTAGAATCCCCAGTTTGATGCCAATTAACCTAACTTGCATGTTTTTGGCATGTGGGAGGAAACCGGAGAAATCCCACAGTAAACCCACGCAGACACGGGAAGAACATGCAAACTCCACACAGATCACTGTTGGTCGGTGGCTGGGATCGAACCCAGGATCCCCCCAGCCAAGGGTGAGTTGCTGTGCTGCCACAGTGCTAACCACTGTGCCTTATTGTCGCTTTAAAATCTGAACAGAGCTACGCTGTCAATCACATATTTCAGTCAAATTCTAACTGTACAAATGTAAAAAGTATTTGGATGCAGCAATGTGATGGACCTTTTAGTTTGGACCAGGGATGAAACAGTCACCAGTTTCTGCTGTTACCACAACAAAATCCTCAACATTTAGTGTTGACTGCACATGTCAGTACATTAGATGAAATGTAACCCAGATCTGTGAACAGGATCCTACATGAGTCACTAATGTGTTTCTTCAGTCAGACATTATAGTTCTACAGCCCTATCCTGTGTGACTTTATCACTGGTTTTCTAGGGACATCAAGCAGTCTGTGCTGACGCTCCGCCATTCTTTGGAACTCCGCAGACAAAAGTCAGACATTAATAATCCTTTTAAACCAAACAGAACTCATGTTTACCATCTTGGTTAAAATGCGAGTAATTAGTCACTGATAGTTAAAAATAATAATGATGTTCAGATGTAATTGGTAGCAGATGGCTGCAGATTTAATTTTATTGTGTACAGGTTGGATTTTAAGTTGCATTAGAAATCAGTAAAGTTGGGATTCTGGAGTTTACTCCCCTTTACTTACAATAAAATTCCCAGCATGCATCACTGTACAAATGATTAAATAAATCCAAAATCAGATTTTTAGATTTTTTTTTTATCAGATGTTTTACATTAATAGATCTCAAAAAAAAAAAAGGTGGTGGTGTTGCACTGTATATTGATGACCTGTATAGGTGTAACCTTGTAAACAGAATGTCCTTTGCACTACCAGGGATTCTGGAATGTGTTACTGTTGAGAATGACCAAGATAAAACAAAAAATCTAATTATAAGTTGTATATATAAAATGCCGGGAACTTGCGTTGAGACATTCAGAGATAAATTAGTCGAGCTGTACAATAATATAACTAGTAAGAAAATGGTTGTAATCTGTGGAGGCTTCAATATTGATTTACTAAATCCATTTCAACAAAATGTAATTACAGAGTTCATGAATTCTATGTACAGTATGAGTCTATATCCCACAATAACACAACCCTGTAGAATCACAGTTCACACTGCTACACTTATTGATAACCTGTTTGTTAAAATTATTGATAAGAAAATAGAAAGTGGATTATTGATAAATGACATAAGTGACCATTTGCCAGTCTTTGCACTTATTTTTTGATTTTTTTTTTTAATTTTGTATACTTTATTGATCCGCAGAGGGGAAACTGAGGGCATCCACCTGTATGGATGAAGCAGCCATGGTACGGCGCTATCCCTTAATCATTCACACACACATTCACACCTAGGGCCACTTTAGAGTCTCCAATTAACCTAACCTGCATGTTTTTGGTCTGTGGGAGGAAACCGGAGAAATTCCGGAGTAAACCCACGCAGATACAGGGAGAACATGCAAACTCCACACAGATCACTGTTGGTCAGGGGCTGGGATCGAACCAGGCATCCCATGGCCAAGGGTGAGATGCTATGCTGCCGCAGTGCTAACCACTGCGCCACCGCACCGCCTGTGCGGTCCATGGCCACATGGCCAAACAGGGGCCAATACAGAAAAAAACTTTAAAATCTTTCAGATACACATCACAAAATGCAATCAGTTCTTTTGAAGAAGAACTGCTGAAGCAAGACTGGACAAAAGTCTATGTATCAGATGTAAATGAAGCCTATGACACATTCATGAACATTGTAACCACTCTTTATGAAAAAAATTGTCCATTAGTAAAGAAAAAGCTGAAACAGAAATTTGTCTACAAGCCATGGGTAACCAAAGGATTACAAAAAGCGTGTAAAGAAAAATTCATTATATAAAGCTTTCCTAAAGAAAAGGACAAAAGAAGCAGAGCAGAGGTATAAAACATACAAAAATAGGTTTATATATAATGAGATGTAGTAAAAGAGACTATTACAGTAAAGAACTGGAGAAAAACAGAGATAACACTAAAAATACATGGACAATACTTAACAATATTCTTGGAAATAAAAACACAAATACAAGCTGCCCAACCAATCTTTCAAAAAAAACCCTGACTCAGAGTGTGAATGCAGTCTCACCTGCAGATGAATTTAATAAATTGTTTGTTAAATATTGGTCCTAATTTGGCTCTAGAAATACCCATTACGGCATCTACAGGTGATACAATAAGCAAAAACATTGCTATAAAAGACTCCATTTTCATAAAGTACACAGACGAGAGAGAGGTCATTGAAATTGTTAAATCCTTTAAAAGTAAAACATCTACGGATTGTGATGGTATTGACATGCTTTTAGTCAAAACTATCATTGAATGCTTAGTGAAGCCACTGACGTATATTTGTAACCTGTCTCTCCAAACAGGTATATTTCCCAGTGCAATGAAAATAGCTAAAGTAATTCCGATATACAAGACAGGTGACAGAGGGGAATTTTCAAACGACCTATTTCACTATTGCTGCAATTTTCAAAGATACTTGAAAAAAATATTCTGTGAGAGAACTGACAACTTCATAATGAAGAATAATTTATTGTGTGAGCAGCAATATGAGTTCAGACACAAGAGGACAACTGCATTTGCTCTAATGGAATTTATAGAAAAAATATCAACTGCCGTTGAAAATAAAGAGTATTAAGTTGGGGTATTCCTGGATCTTAAAAAAGCATTTGATACAGTGGATCATAATTTATTATTAAAGAAACTACAAAACTATGGTATTAGGGGGGTAGCGCTGTCCTGGTTATGTAGTTACTTAAGAACAGATATCAGTACCTATGTGTTGGTAGCAAAAACTCACAGTTACTGAAGATTACTTGTGGAGTCCCACAGGGTTCAGTTTTGGGGCCACTGTTATTCAATATGTATATAAATGATATATGTAAAGTTTCGGGAAAAAATGATTTAATATTGTTTGCAGATGACACTAATTTATTATGCAGTGGAAGCAATCTGGAACAACTTTTGGATACATTCGGAAAGGAATTAGGAAAGCTTAAACTGTGGTTTGATTCAAACAAATTAAAGCTCAATTTACGTAAGACAAAATTTATAATTTTTAACAACCATCACAACAACTCAGTATCTAAACTCAGTGTAAATGGTGTAGAGATTGAAAGGGTATCCGAAATTAAATTTCTTGGAGTAATAATTGATAATAAACTGTGTAGGAAGTCACATATTAATTATATTAAAGGTAAAATATCCAAATCAATCGCAATACTACACAGAGTGAAATATTTGCTGAAACAACCCACACTATATACTTTGTATCATTCATTAATACTCCCACACATGACATATTGTACTGAAGTATGGGGAAATACATATAAAACAAACATATATCCAGTCTTTATGCTTCAGAAGAGAGCTATTAGAATAATAAACAAAGCTGCTTACAGGGAACCAACAAACCCACTTTTTCTTAAATTAAAAGCTCTCAAGTTGAAAGATCTGGTTGATTTTAAAACTGCAATAATAATGTTTAAAGTGAAGAATCTATCACTGCCCGCAAACATCCAAAAGTTGTTCCAAACAAGGGAGAAACAATATCATTTCAGAGGAACATGTATATTTCAAAAACCTTCAATGAGAACTACCACCAAGCAACACTGTCTCAGTGCAAGGAGTCAGATTGTGGAACGCTTTTAGACCTGAATTAAAATCATGTACAACGCTTGGACAATTTAACCACTTGCGCTCCGTTGTTCCGCGGGCGGGCAAGTCTCTGGGTCCTAGGACGCACGAGGGCGCACTCGGACGCATAGTCCAGATTGTGGTGATGTAGGTGGTGTTGGCGTCCAAGCGCCACTGAAAAAAAAACCTGCAGACACAGCCGCGAACAGATTAGTTCATCTGATTGACCTCTCATTCGACTAATAAGAGCCTTGAATTGGGTTTCTGAAACCTTGAAGAACCAATGAATGAAAACCTCGGAAGGAGGACCCGCCTACTGTGAATGCAGGAGCCAATTGACGCACAGAAGTTCGGGCTGGGTGAAGAGAGACTGACTGCTGCAGCAGATGAAAACAAAGGACGCTGGATGAATCTGCTACAGACCCCGCAGCATGGAGAACACCCACAAGTGGGACCTGCACTCATTCCAGCAGAATAGACGTTTAGGATTCTCTTCCGTCATCATAGAGCGACGGAGGCCGACGACAAAAGTCGTAAATCATTCGCCACAACGGCAATAATGGAATTATGTTTTGATCGGGGTCCACAAGCGGACCAGCGTCGCGTTCGTCTGACAATGGGGAAGAGAAGTTCGCCAGGACTCTGCTGCTGTGAAGAGGTAAGGTGTTATAAGCTAAATTATTATTTCTCCCTGAAATTGTAATCAAAAAATGACTTTTGACCAATCGGTAAATTACAACTGTACGGCGCACGAAGTACAAAGTGCGTGCGCCGCGGTAAACGGTTCATTTGCCGTGCTCGGACCGTGAACGCCCCCCCCGCTGCAGAAGAGGAGCGGGGGGGGGGCGGGCGTTCACGGTCCGAACGCCCCCCGGTCTGCGGGGGGAAGCATATGAGTCTATTCCGTCATGTAGCGATGGCCGTCTTCTGTAGCGAGGGGGGGGACAACCCCCCCCCCCACACACACACACAGTAGCGAGGGGGGGGGGAGCCGCTGTGAAAACATGCAAGGAGTGTAATCCGTCAAGTAGCGAGGGCCGAACTCCGTCCTTTGTAGCGGGGGGGGGACAACCCCCCTCCACACACACACACAGACACAGCCTTGAATGTGACCTTTCATTACAGCCCAAAATGAAGATTCTACATTGAATTATTCAAAAGTTACAGACGTTTTTCCAAACTGTGCCATTTGGCACAATTTGGCACAGTTCCAAAACGCCTGGGAACTACCTGAGAACAAAGCTGTGTAAAATATTCATTTTTTGTGGTATTGTTACCAAATTTGGACCTCAGCTTGATAACACTTGGTTCTACATTTCTGTTGCATTTTCCAGCCGGATCGGACAGCTGTGTGTTATTTACAAGCATTTGTATCCAAAAAAACACCGTGTCCAAATTTATTTTCTTCAAGTTCAGTATGTTTAGATGACTGTAACTCAGTGGCCGGAGCACGTAGAGAGATTATGTTTTTTTTGCCAAAAAATTCAAAGTGTTTTCTTTTAAATGAGACCAACCCCATGAAGATGCTGCAAAGGGTTGAATAACAGCTTTCGATTTACTTTGGGCACGTTATTTTTTGGCATTTTTAGGAAAATTGCCCGGAGTGCAAGGGGTTAAACAAAAACTAAAGGAAGAAATACTCCAAACATATATACAAGATGACATGTAAAATCACATAAGAATTATCATATTCAGTCTGTGTTGTGCTGTTGCTTAGTTGTTGTTTTTTTTTTTGTCACGTTTGGTCTTAGCTTTGTTCTGAATTGTAATCACTCTTGTTTTGTTTTTCTTTTGAATTCTTGGATGGAATATGGGTGGGCAATATAAGCTGCGGCTTCAGCCATCACCCATTTCAGATAACTTAGTTATTGTTTAATTTGACTTTGTTAGATTTTTTTCCCCCTTTGTTATATTATTCTGTTCCTTTCTTTTAATCTTTACTTTTAATCTATCCGAAATAAAGATTCATTCATTCATTCAAAAGATTCATTTATTTATTCATTGTGACTTTCTCAGTCAGGGGTGTCCAATCATGTGCCATGGAGGGCCAAGACCCTGCAGGCTTTACCTCCAACCAGTGTCTTCAACAGCAGACTGCACTGAATTTCTTCCCAATGATTGCTGATAAGTGAAAACACCTGCTGAAGAGATTGGATAGAAGAGAAAACCTGCAGGGTCTTGGACCTCCATGGCACATGATTGGACACCCCTGTTCTAGATTGTGGTACAAGTAGATTTTGGTTTCTTCATTTCTGTTTCTTTCTTTAAGACAGACATTTTTGTAACATTTTATTTGTTTCATTCTCACAATGAGTCTTTGTTCTCAGTGTTTACCTTCACTGTGACTTCCTGTTTTCAGTCGTCTCTTCTTTGGTTCAGGTCCTTCTTCTTCTTTAGTGGATCCTGAGTCTACATGCCGGCTTCCTTCCTCATCTTGGATCTCAGTTCCAGCAGAGTTGTGAGAGAGGAGCTGCTCACCGTTTGGTTCTGCTTCACGATGCTGTTTTTCCTCAGAAATAAGAGTCACCATGAAGGTATCCGTCTCCAGCTTCACTACCAGCTGTTCTCCCTCCTGACTGATGCAGAGTTCCTCCTGTTCCTCTTTAAACTGCGGAGGTTCTGGTTCCTTCTGTTCATCTTTAACCTGTGGAGGTTCGGGTTCTTTCTGGTCCAGAACAGAGTTCCTCTCCTGGTTCCAGAGCTGCTGCTCAGCCAGAACTTCCTCCTCTTTCCATTCAGGTTGCTGTGGGAAATCTGGAGGAACAAAGCCAAAGAAATCAGGAAAAAAAAAGTGTTTCACCTTACAAATTTATGAAAAAATATATCAAATTTAGGATTAGAAAGAAAAATTTCAAAGAAAATTTACAAATTTTCACATTTAAGACACAAACATGATTGAAAACAGATCCAGAGTTTTCTAAAGCCTCATTCAGACCATTATAGTCCTATATACATAGATTTTTTTAATGGCGCCGGAAGCAGGGCGACCGTACCAGCAGCAACTCTCTCGTGTCTTTGTGTTTTTATCTGCCTATTCCTGTATATAGTGTTTCTTATTAACCAGGGCTCAGTAGGAAGATTCGGATTAAGACTGGATCAGCTTTTTCTCTATGTTAGCCCGGTCTTTCTCTAGTTTTTCTTTTCTCTTCCTCGGGCAATGGAGATCAACAGAGGTGGGGACGAACGCATTGTTTACACACGCGAACAGCTGATTGCGGTGAGGAGGTCGGCGCCTGGAGCGCTGCGGCCAGCAGTGAAGCCCCTCATCCCGGATGAGCTAAAGAGGAGACGGCGCGAGCGAAGGGCTGGAGCGAAGGTGAGGAGGAGGAGAAAGCATAAACCGGCTGTACCGATGGTCATCACCGGGAACGTGCGATCGCTCGGAAATAAAACAGACGAGCTTACAGCGCTGGTCAGGACGCAAAAGGAGTATCGTGAGTGTAGTATCAAGTGTTTTACGGAGACGTGGTTACACTCAAAGATCCCAGATGCAAACGTAGCGATGCCTGGCTTCAAGACTATATGGGGGGACAGAGACGTGAAAAGCAGCAGGAAAAAGAGAGGAGGAGGAGTGGCACTTCTTGTTAATGAATGGTGGTGTCATCCTGGACACATTTATGTGAAGGAAAAGTGCTGCAGCCCTGACTTTGAACTGCTGAGCTGTGAGTATGAGACCTTATTATATGCCGCGAGAAATGAAGTGTGCCTTAATTATTATCGTCTACGTTCCTCCATCAGCTGACGCAGCAGTGTCCTGAGACGTCATCAGTTCCACTGCGGCCACGTTACTGGAGAAGCACCCAGATGCATTCATGGCCATCACAGGTGACTTTAACCATGTCTCAGTGGGAAAAACATTACCAAACTTTCACCAGTTTGTTGACTGTCCCACCAGAGAAAACAAAACACTGGATTTACTGTATGCCAATGTCAGAGATGCATTTAGTGCCACAGCTCTACCCCCACCCCCATAGGCAAATCAGATCACTGCATGGTCATGTTAACACCCAAGTACGTTCACCTTGTGCAAAGGCAGCCTGCTTATACACGGACTGTGAGGAGGTGGACACAGGAGGCTGCTGATGCACTGCAGGACTGCTTCGAGACGACAGACTGGAGCATACTCTGTGAACCACATGGGGTGGACATAGACAATATGACCGACTGCATCACAGAATACATTAGATTCTGTGAAGACATGACCATGCCAGCTCAGACTGTACACTGCTTCTCCAACAACAGACCATGGGTCACCAGTGACCTGAAAGCACTTCTGAACAAAAAGAAGAGATTTTAGGGCTGGAGACAAGGAGAAGCTGAGGGGAGTGCAGCATGAGCTGAGAGAGATGCTGAGGAGGTGCAAGGACAATTATAGGAGGAAGTTGGAAGATAAACTCAGGCAAAACAACACTAAAGATGTGTGGGAGGGAATGAAACAAATAATTGGGTGCAAGGGGAGAGTCAGGCAGCCATCTGGGAGCCAGGAGAGAGCTGAGGAACTGAATCTGTTTTTTAATAGGTTCAACTCACAGTCTGTCACCCCAGCAACACAACAAGACCCCACGCACCCCTCCCCACACACGCTCCTGTGCAGAACTTCTCTCCATCTCCCCCCTCCTCCTCCTCAGGGTGCACCAGGACCCTCCCTCACTTCACAGTGACTACAGACCAGGTGAAGAAACAGCTGGAGAGACTCCGCCAGCGGAAGGCTGCAGGCCCTGATGGCATCTCCGCAAGGACCCTGAGGACCTGTGCAAACTAGCTCCAGTACTGAAACACCTGTACAACCTGAGCCTGAGTCTGGAGAGAGTACCGGTGCTGTGGAAGACATCCTGCCTGGTTCCTGTCCACAAGAAGTCATCTCCATCGGACCTGAACGGCTATCGACCAGTTGCCCTCACATCTCATGTGATGAAGATCTTGGAGAGACTGGTCTTAGCCCACCTGAGGCCGCAGGTGAAGACATGGCTGGACCCTCTGCAGTTTGCCTATCAGCCCCATTTAGGAGTTGAAGACGCTGTCATCTACCTGCTGCAATGGGCCCACCTACACCTGGATGGTGGAGGAGATACTGTGAGAATCACTTTTTTTGATTTCTCCAGTGCCTTTAACACCATCCAGCCACTGCTGCTGGGTGAGAAGCTGCGGGTGATGGGGGTTGACAGCTCTGTGATCTCCTGGATTACTGACTACCTGACAGGCAGACCACAATTTGTCCAGCTGGGCAATGTCTTGTCTGGAGTGGTGGCTAGTGATACAGGAGCTCTACAGGGGACTGTGCTCTCTCCTTTTCTCTTTACTTTATATACTACTGACTTTCAGTACAACATAGAGTCATGCCACCTGCAGAAATTCTCTGACGACTCAGCTGTTGTGGGGTGTATAAGAGGAGGAGAGGAGGGGGAGTACAGCGCACTGGTAGACAGATTTGTGGAGTGGACAGAGCAGAATCACCTGAGGTTGAATGTCAGCAAGACCAGAGAGATGGTGATTGGCTTCAGGAAGAAGAGGACTCCTTCTCAGCCACTGCAGATTAGGGGGGAGGATGTGGGAGTGGCTGAGGACTACAAATATCTGGGTGTCAGGATCAGCAGCGGGCTGGACTGGAGATCCAACACCGATGCTGCGCACAAGAAGGGGATGAGCAGACTCCACTTCCTGAGGAAGCTCAGATCCTTCAACGTGTGCAGCAGGATGCTGGAGCTTTCCTACCAGACCGTTGTCGCCAGCACCATTTTCTTTGCTGCGGTCTGTTGGGGTAGCAGTATCAGGGCCAGAGACACCAACAGACTTGACAAGATTATTAAGAGGGCTGCCTCTGTGATTGGGCTCAGGCCTGAGACTTTTGAGACAGTGGTGGAGAGGAGGACACTAAATAAACTGCGATCCATCATGGACAGTTCTGATCACTCCCTCCACCACACACTGGACAGACAGCGAAGCACTTTCTCCAGTAGACTACTACAGCTTCACTGTTGAACGGCCAGGTACAGGAAATCTTTCCTGCCACATGCAATTTCACTGTACAATAACGCACTATGATATTGTATTCTGGTCATAACAATGCTGCCACACTGCACCTTACAGACTAACTGGTACCTTACTTTTCACTCTGCTCCTGATAGTCCTTCTTTGTGCAATGGGATGATTCATGTGTTTATACGGGTCATCATGTATTAAGCTATGATGTATATACTGTAGGTTTTATAGTTGTGTTAGTTTTACTTTCCATGGGTAATCCCTTTGACTGTCATGCATGTGTTTCTGTCATTTGGTTCTCTATTGTCATGCTGCTGTTATGCTGTAATTTCCCAGTTTGGGATCAATAAAGTACATCTATCTATCTATCTATCCATCCATCCATCCAGCTTCTGCTTAATCCTTTTCGGGTCGCGGGGGGCCTGGAGCCTATCCCAGCATCTTTGGGTGAGAGGCAGGGTACACCCTGGACAGATCGCCAGTCCATCGCAGGGCCATCTATCTATATCTATTCTGTGGATTTTTATCTGGGAGCACCAGCGCATATTCAGTAGTCTGTGCTGATGATAGAGCTCTTCCTCGTACTGGTAACTGGTAATAACTCTGTTATTACTTCTTCAGCAGCAGCAGCTAGTCCCTCTCTGACCAACTCTCTCAGAAGCCGACCTAAAAACATCTTTACAGTTTCTTTACTTCCTCCAGATGTTGTGATGTGACTGCTGACGGTCAGAGCTAGCAGGATGAGGCTAGTTCAGTTAGCATGAAGGTCCAATAAAAGTCCTTAGACTCAGAATTCAATTCAACTTTATTTATATAGCACCATTTCACAACAACAGTCATCTCATAGCACTTTCAAACTGTAGGCGAAAATCCCACAATTGCAGAAAGACCCCAGCAATCACTTGGAGAAGGTGGAGAGGAAAAACTCCCTTCTAGCAGGAAGAAACCTTCAGCAGAACCAGGCTCAGGGAGGGGCAGTCATCTGCTGTGACTGGCTGGGGGGGTGAGGGGATAGAGAAGAAGAAGAAAAGAACAGACATGTAGAGAGCAAATAGCACGACAGGGACTCAATCTATGGGAGGGAACAAAGAGATGTTAATGACCAGCAAAAATATTTCATTGAGAGTGAAGAAAGGGGTGAAGCTCAGTGCATTGTTGGAGGTCCCCCGACTGTCTAAACCTATTAGCAGCATAACTAAGGGAGGGTTCAGAGACACCTGATCCCACCCTAACTATAGGCTATTTCAAAAAGGAAGGTTTTAACCCTATTCTTAAAAACAGAGATCAAGTCTGACTCCCAAACCCCGATTGGAAGCCGGTTCCAAAGGAGAGCATTCTGATAACTGAAGGCTCTGCCTCCCATTGTACTTTTGGAAAATCTAGGCATTTCAAGTGATTCTGCATTTCAGGAGCAGAGTGCTCTGTTAGGATGATAGGGTAGTGTCAGATCTTTTAAACTTTATTTATTTATATAACACCTTTCATACAACAATATGCAGCTAAAAGTGCTTTACAGTTAAAACAATTCCAGATAAAACACAAACAAAACAATAAAAAGACAGAGAGAGCCCTCCCCAACCCCACCCCCCCCCCGCTCCAACTCTCATCCAAGGCATACATCCACCTGACCCCCAACCCACCCCAGAGCCCACCTCCTCCTACCATGTTCCACCCCACCCACAAATAATAATAGCATAGTTAAAACATGGCTTGAATAACAAGGGCCTTGATTATTTAGAGCTTTGTAAATGAGAAGAAGGATTTTGAACTTAATTCTAAATTCTATAGGAAACCAGTGAAGGGAGGCCAGAACCGGAGGGATATGATTCGGGCTGTCATGGTAGAGGAATTTCCCCAACGGTGATGGTAGACAGATCAATACCACAATATGTGGTATATTTGCAAATGTTTTAGGACCCTGTGGTCTCATAATTTAAATGGGGGTCATAACTTATGTGGCAAACAATGGAAGCTGTGAGAAATTCACTGCAGCTCCGCTCTCAACTTTATGTGCGTGTGTGACAATTGTGTGGAGCTCCAGTCTTACTAGGCATGAACTGCTGATTCTGTTAACCTCTTGCACCCCGTTGTACCGCGGGCGGGCAAGTCTCTGCATCCTAGAGCGCACAAGGGCGCTCTCGTGCGCCCTCGTGCGCTTTAGGACGCATGATGGAGATGGTGATGTAGGACATGATGTAGATGGTGATGGCATCCAAGCGCGCACTGAAAATAAAAGCTGCAGATACAGCCGCGAACAGATTAGTTCATCTGATTGACCTCTCATTCGACTAATAAGAGCCTTGAATTGGGTTTCTGAAACCTTGAAGAACCAATGACTGAAAACCTAGCAAGAAGGACCCGCCTACCAACGCTGTGAATGCAGTGAGCCAATTGAAGCAGAGAAGTTCGCAGCTGTTTTTTTTTAAGGCTGGGTGAAGACAGACTGCTGCAGCGGATCAAAAAAGGACTCGCAGAAAGAACCGTCACAGACCCAGCAGCACGGAGACCACCCACAAATGCAACCTGTGTGACAGCATTCGCGCATCGGCATGTTCGGCCACAGGTGGTGCTTATTTTGTTTTTGTTCCAGCAGAGTAGACGTTATGATTTTCTTCCATGGTCATCATAGACCGACGGAGGCTGACGACGAAGGCTGAGTGACACACACGCCTTTGCCAGTCTTTTTTTAATTACTACTGTTATTTGTTTTGAAAAATTGTTTGCCAAAAACCGCAATCATGGAAGCACAAAACCGCAATAATGGAATTATGTTTTGATCGGGTCGCGAGACCAGAACCACGAGCGGACCAGCGTCGCGTTCGTCTGACAATGAGGAAGAGAGGTTCGCCAGCTCCGCTGCTGCTGTAAAGAGGTAAGGTGTTATAAGCTAAATTATTCTCTATCCCTGAAAATTGTAATCCAAAATGACTTTTGACCGATCGGTAAATTACAACTGTGCGGCGCACGAAGTCTGAAGCTCGTGCGCCGCGGTACACGGTTCGTTCATCGCGTCCAGACCGTGAATGCCGCCCCCCCCCGCTATTCTTCTGTAGCGAGGGTGGGGGAAGCCGCGGTGACTGAGCTGCTGTCCCACATCGCGACATGAGGCTAATCCGTCATGTAGCGATGGCCGATGTCATCCTCTGTAGCGAGGGGGGGGGGACAACCCCCCACACACACACAGAGAGAGACACAGCCCTGAGTGTGACCTTTCATTAGAGCCCAAAATGAAGCTTCTACATTGAAGCATTCAAAAGTTGCAGACGTTTTTCCAAACTGTGCCATTTGGCACAATTTGGCACAGTTCCAAAACGCCTGGGAACTACCTGAGGAAAAAGCTGTGTAATATATTCATTTTTTGTGGTATTGTTACAAAATTTGGACCTCAGCTGAATAACACTTGGTTCTACATTTCTGTTGCATTTTCCAGCCCGGATCTGAAGCTGTGTGTTATTTGCAAGCATTTGTATCCAAAAAAAACACCCAGGCCAAATTTATTTTCTTCAAGTTCACTATGTTTAGATGACTGCAACTCAGTGGCCGGAACACTTAGAGAGATTATGTCTGTTTTGCCAAAAAATTCAAAGTGTTTTCTTTTAAATGAGACCAACCCCATGAAGATGCTGCAAAGGGTTGAAGAACAGCTTTCAATTTACTTTGGGCACGTTATTTTTTGGCGTTTTTAGGGAAATTGACCAGAATGCGAGGGGTTAAAAAAAAAAAAAACAACACACTATCATTTTCATAAAGCAGTGGCGGGAACTCCAGTATTTCAACTATGGCATGTGTGGACTGGAGACTGCAGTGACATTCAGCTTATTTAAACAGGACAGCCTCCATACAGCCCTGCATGGCTCTTGTCTCTGTGATTTTCAAAAAAAAAATTGTCCAAAAAATCCCGTTCAAACAAGCAATGCACTATGCAGTAGTTGTTTCGCTCTCGGAGCTCAATTATAAACATTCCACTCAGAAGGAAATAACACACTTTGTGCCCTTTCAGTGTTCATCGTCACGGCTGTATTTAGCAAGGAGTTCAAACGCTTCCACCACAAACTGCCTGCTGGAGTCCTCTGGAGAGACATGACCCACATGGTGCTGACGCCACCAGCACCTGGTGCTATGACAGCTTCCACAGTACTAGGTGCTGCCGCCGTCAGTACCAGGTGCAAACATGCTGTTGGCAATAAAAATACACTTTACATTTAACAGTTTACTTATTAATCAATAGGGGCACATAAGTGAACAACGAGACTTAGCCACACACAACAAAAAGTGAACACTGTGGTTGTTGCGGTTGCGCATTATCTTCCGCAGTAGGCTTGTCCATAGCGTGGTATTACATAATTGCAGTTATCACAACAGCCCTAGATATGATCTCTCTTTCTAGTATCTGTTAAAACTCTAGCTGCAGCATTTGAATCAGTTCAAGACTTTTTAAAGATGTTTTAGGGATATCGCTGTATCCTTGGGAAAGACACTTTACCCACCTTGCCTCCGGTGTCCATGACACTGGGTATGAATGTGTATAAATGCTCAGTAGTGGTCGGAGACGCCGTTAGCAGCCACATTTCCGTCAGTCTGCCCTAGGGCAGCTGTGGCTACAGTAGTAGCTTACCACTATCAGTGTCTGTCTGTGGAGTGAATGAATCATGTAACCATTGTAAAGCATGTTTGAGTGTCCATGGAAAGTGCTATATAAATCTGATGCATTATTATTATGGAGGTTTTTTTTTTTTTTTTTTTTTTTTAAATACCCTGCTTTTTCACTCATCAAGCCAAATTCTGTCCTTGAATTTAGGGCATCCATGAGGGTGCGATGGTTCATCTGATTGATAGAGTCTTCTGGAGTATATGATGGGGTGGGAAAAAAAGATCGATTCAGTGATGGATTGCGATACTTGGCACCAGCAACAATGCATCGATCCATAAATGCACTGATTGATTTTTTTATTAGAAAAAATGCACACACCTACTTTTGGGTTATCAGTTAATCAATGGCGTTTTTAATCTACTAGATGGTGCAAAGTAAACACCCAGTCAAGTGAAATCATAGCTTGTCTCAGTGATTTGCATCCAGCTTTGAAAGTTAGGAAGCAGCTAGCTCAAAGTTAGCTCAAATGTCGGGCCTTTTTTGAATTTTATAAGATGGAAGGAGACTTTGACATGACACACAGCCCGCAAGAAGCACTGCATGGAAAAAAGAAAACACTCGGAATACAGCGAGCCAGCACAAGTCTTGGAGAAGCATTAACGACGGCTAAGCTAGAGACACTGGCGTTGAGCTTTTTCTCCGATCATTAAGCAAGTTTATTTATGAAATGCTTTTCAGAGGCATATAGTTACAGAGTGGTGCACAATTAAATGGAATAAATGAAAGTTGATAAAAATAATTTTAAAAATACAAAAACAACACAAGATTAAAATAATTTAAAAAGATCTGACTTGACATTAAAAAACAGTTGAAACTCAACGGAAAGCCTCTTTAAACAAAAACGTTTTTAGCTGCTTTGTAAGAGTCCACAGAGTCAGATAAACGTATCTGGAGTGGGAGTCTATCCCACCACCCTCCCTGTGTGCAAAGACATGTCTTCGCGGAAAATGACGCCTCGAGAATACTTTATTATATGAAAGAGATTTCAACAGTTTTAATTTGGGACATAAGTTGAGGTTGAATAAGGTGAAAAAAATTAAATGAAAGTGAAAATTAAATGAAATTAAAAACTAAAAAAAATATATATGAGCTCGTGATACTTGATTATTGCAATACCGTGATTATCGTTGAACTGTGATAGGATAGATGTATTTTATTGATCCCAAACTGGGAAATTACAGTGTAAGAGCAGCATGACAGTAGACGACCAACCAACAGAAACACACACAGCATAACAGACAAAGGGATTACCCATGGAAAGTAAAACTGCTAAAAACTAATATACATCATAGATGAATAGATGGTGACCCGTATAGGTACAGTGGGGTAAAAAAGTATTTAGTCACCCACCAATTGTGCACATTCTCCCACTTAAAAGATGAGAGAGGTCTCCAATTTTCATCATAGGTATACCTCAACTATGAGAGACAAAATGAGAAAAAAAAAATCCAGAAAATCACATTGTCTGATTTTTAAAGAATTTATTTGCAAATTATGGTGAAAAATAAGTATTTGGTCAATAACAAAAGTTCATCTCAATACTTTGTTATATACCCTTTGTTGGCAATGACAGAGGTCAAAAATTTTCTGTAAGTCTTCACAAGGTTTTCACACACTGTTGCTGGTATTTTGGCCCATTCCTCCATGCAGATCTCCTCTAGAGCAGTGATGTTTTGGGGCTGTCGCTGGGCAACATGGACTTTCAACTCCCTCCAAAGATTTTCTATGGGGTTGAGATCTGGAGACTGGCTAGGCCACTCCAGGACCTTGAAATGCTTCTTACGAAGCCACTCCTTCGTTGCCCGGGCGGTGTGTTTGGGATCATTGTCATGCTGAAAGACCCAGCCACGTTTCATCTTCAATGCCCTTGCTGATGGAAGGAGGTTTTCACTCAAAATCTCACGATACATGGCCCCATTCATTCTTTCCTTTACACGGATCAGTTGTCCTGGTCCCTTTGCAGAAAAACAGCCCCAAAGCACAATGTTTCCACCCCCATGCTTCACAGTAGGTATGGTGTTCTTTCTCCTCCAAACACGACAAGTTGAGTTTTTACCAAAAAGTACTATTTTGGTTTCATCTGACCATATGACATTCTCCCAATCCTCTTCTGGATCATCCAAATGCTCTCTAGCAAACTTCAGACAGGCCTGGACATGTACTGGCTTAAGCAGGGGGACACGTCTGGCACTGCAGGATTTGAGTCCCTGGCGGCGTAGTGTGTTACTGATGGTAGTCTTTGATACTTTGGTCCCAGCTCTCTGCAGGTCATTCACTAGGTCCCCCCATGTGGTTCTGGGATTTTTGCTCACCGTTCTCATGATCATTTTGACCCCACAGGGTGAGATCTTGTGTGGATCCCCAGATCGAGGGAGATTATCAGTGGTCTTGTATGTCTTCCATTTTCTAATAATTGCTCCCACAGTTGATTTCTTCACACCAAGCTGCTTACCTATTGCAGATTCAGTCTTCCCAGCCTGGTGCAGGTCTACAATTTTGTTTCTGGTGTCCTTTGACAGCTCTTTGGTCTTGGCCATAGTGGAGTTTAGAGTCTGACTGTTTGAGGTTGTGGACAGGTGTCTTTTATACTGATAACGAGTTCAAACAGGTGCCATTAATACAGGTAACGAGTGGAGGACAGAGGAGCCTCTTAAAGAAGAAGTTACAGGTCTGTGAGAGCCAGAAATCTTGCTTGTTTGTAGGTGACCAAATACTTATTTTGCCGAGGAATTCACCAATTAATTCATTAAAAATCCTTCAATGTGATTTTCTGGATTTTTTTTTTCTCATTTTGTCTCTCATAGTTTAGGTATACCTATGATGAAAATTGGAGACCTCTCTCATCTTTTAAGTGGGAGAACTTGCACAATTGGTGGGTGACTAAATACTTTTTTGCCCCACTGTACATGAATCATACCTGCTGTGCGATGCAGGACTATCAGATGCAGAGTGAAATGTGAGGCACTAATTACAATGTAAAGTGCAGTATGGCAGCATAGTTATGACCAGAATACAACATCAGAGTGAGCTATTGTACAGTGAAATGGCATGTGGCAGGAAAGATTTCCTGTACCTAACCATTCGGCAGTGAAGCTGTAACAGTCTGCTGGAGAAAGTGCTCTGCTGTCTGTCCAGTGTGTGGTGGAAGGGGTGATTAAGATTGTCAGTGATGGATCACAGTTTATTGTTGCCTCATTTCCACCAAAATAAGAACCAGTGCTAGTTCGTTTCTGGGGCTTGTGCCAGTGCTTAACCAGTTCTTCTGTAGTGCCTCATAAGAACCAGTTGGCTTTCCACCAACATGGAGCTAGTCGGGGATTATGTCAGGGTTACGTCATTACGTAGTGTGAAGCATTTTCTTCTGTGGTGTTCTTGGGGGGTTCTCTTGAGAACACCACAGAAGAAGGAGGATGAAGTGAAGAGGAAGAGCTGTCAACATGGAGATGCGTGTTCTCGTCGGTGCTGCTTTTTTTGTTCAAAGTCGGTCTTATTAACAGACAACGTCACGTCCATCTGGTTCTAACCAACTATTTTTGCCTACTTCGTAATCGGAGAGGAGAGTGAGAATGTGTAAGACAGGTAACTATCAGTATTTCCGTTATCAGCGGTTGTTACTTAAAGCATGTAGCTCAACGAGCTAGCAATGACTGCACTTTTAAACCTAATATTTCTGTAATAGGTAGTGTTACAGTGCATTATGAAGTGAAGGTTGCATGTTACCTGGGCACATCCTCGGTCAAGTAACTGGTGGGACTCCATTGTTCCGGATTTCACTGCCCAGCAGTTTGTACAAAACTTCCCCGTGTTCCGGGAGTCTTTCAAGTACATTTGTGATCAGACAAAAGCCTCCCTTGCCAAAATGACTGCAAACTGGAGCTGTGCAAGAAAATGGTGCTCACCTGCTGCATACTTCACAATGTTTGTGAGGAACATGGTGACAAATTTGAACTCTCAGACACCCCTGATCACAGTCAGCCTCAAGTTCAACCACTGCCTGACAATGCCAGTGTAGAAGGGGGTGACATTAGGGCAGCTTTAATGCAGTACTTCAACGGTGGGGAGCAATAACCTGTTTAATGCCTTCCATGTCATGTACAAATGTAACGTGACAAGTATATACAAAACGTAACATGTGAAGTAGTGAGAAAGCATAAATGAAATTTTAAAAAAAGTCAGCTGACAATTGGTCCTGTTCTTTTTCTGAGTATTTATGGTGTATTTATGTTTTCATGTTATATTTATATGTTTTATAGGCACATTTACAGAGTACATGTGTGAAAATCTACTCTGGGTAAATTACTTCATTCAGGTTTTTTTTTTTTTTTTTTTTTCATGTGGGGTGAACAGAAAAATACTCTAAAGTGTATCAATTAAAAGTACTTTCCCACACAATTGCTCTTGTCCAAGGCTAACAGAATATCATATGGTACATCACCAAACAAATATAAGAACTCATTTATCATTTTTCAAGCAGGCAACTTGGAGCATTTTCTGCAGAAAAGGTCCATAGATTTAGTTTGTTGCTGCTTGTTCTTTTAGAGAAATGTTTAAAAAAAAAGTTGTCAATGCATGAATAAAGCCCTTAAAAAACAAATATATTTTCAAAATATCAAACTGACTTCAGTGCAATAATTCAGTACTTGTACTTCCCATCACTGTAACATTATATTGATTTGTGTAGTCTCTATCACACGACTTGGCCCCAGCGGGCTATGCTGGAGTCCCAGGCTGTACATTATGTTAGAGGGTTTAATAAAGAATCTGTGTCGACCTACACTCGTGCCTCGCCTCCACATCCTTCCCTTACACCCGCTACATTGGTGACCTAATGTGAATGGACTGTCTCTCCCTTCTGCTGTGCTGTGGACTCCTTTATTTCCCCATTGGTGATAAATTCGCAGGATTTTCCTGCAGAGTTACAGCCATTTTACTCAGAAATGTGCAGCTTCTTACTTAAAAATTTGCAGCTTTTTTATTATTCATAATTTTCCCACTTGAGGTGTTTCAGGCACGTCCCACTGGGAGGAGACCCCGGGGCAGACCCAGGACTCGGTGGAGAGACTATGTCTCCCATCTGGTCTGGGAACGCCTTGGTATCCCCTCTGAAGAGCTGGAGCAGGTGGCTGGGGAGAGGGAAGTCTGGGCTTCTCTGCTTGAACTGCTGCCTCCGCGACCCGGACCTCCGGAAAAGTGGTAGAAGATGGATGGATGGATGGATAATTTTGCAGCTTTTTCCTCGTGAACTTAAAACTTTTCTTACTCTTGAATTTGCAATTAAAAAAATGCTTACATTTGCAGCATTTTACTCAAATCTTATATCTGCAGCGTTTTGGGTCGTAAACAGTTGTTAATCTACACCTTTTTTTGTCTTTTTGCTAAAGTTGCAGCTTTTTTACCCATAAAATTCCACTTTTTTGGTCAGAAATTGGCAGCTTTTAACTGAAACTTACACCCCCCCCCCTTTTTTTTGTTGTCAGGTCAGGCATTGGCTTGCTTGCTACCGGATAACCATGAAAACCGGTACTACCTGTCTCATGGGTCAGGCCGTCGGCGACTCAACCGGCATCCCTGCCCTTCCGAGGGCATGGAGGGTGAAACTGGGTATCCTGTCAGAACTAAAAAGCAATATCTGCCACAGGTCTGTGGTGGACCACTCCCAGACACACAGGGCGAGACTAGAAATCCTGGCAGATAAACACATCTGTCACAAGGTCTGTGGTGGACTGTGCCAATCAGTGCATCGTGACATGCACTACATAAAGAGCAGAGATAAACAAACCTATCATCTGTTCAGCCACTGCAACAGATACTGGAGTCAGTTTGTCTTCGCTTGTCCTTGCCACTAATAATACCCTTATCTGCCAAGAATGTGCTGCTAGTCCAGCAAAAGCTAGCGGTACTCAAATACTCTGCAAGCAGTTCCAGTTTCATGAAATGGTCAGTCAGAAAGCAACCCATACCGGCTCGGACGTCGCCCGGGCTAACAAGGTCCACGCTGATCTGTTCACACTCCAACAGAGAGCGAAAAGTAAGCTATGAGCAGGAAGGCAAAGGAAGAGGAAAACAGCAGCCTTGTGTGTAGCAGAATGGAATGTACGCACTCTGTTGGACAGAACAACATCACAGCGCCCAGAAAGACAGACCACGCTTGTGGCCCCGGAAATGAACAGGTACACTGTAGACATAGCTGCACTTAGTGAAACAAGATTGCCTGGATATGACAGCTTGGAAGACCATGGGTACATCTTCTTTTGAAGTGGGAGATCAACTCAAGAAAGGAGAGAAGCAGGAGTGGGCTTTGTAGTTAGAAAGGAGATAGCAAAAATACTTGATGAGGAACCGGTGCCAATCAACGACAGGATAATGACTATGAGACTCCCACTACAGCGGAAGATGTATGCCACACTCATCAGTGTATATGCCCCAACAATGACCAACACAGAGGAGGTGAAGGAAGAGTTCTACAGTGATTTACGTGAGACTATCAGGCGTGTACCGACTGATGACAGGGAGATTTTAATGCCAGAGTTGGTTCGGACACTGAGAAATGGAAAGGAGTGCTAGGCAGTCATGGAGTAGGCAAGTGCAATGCTAGTGGAGAACTTCTACTTGCACTATGTTTAGAGTACAACCTTGTGATAACCAACACTCTATTTAAGCACAAGGACACACACAAGAAGCCATGGATGCACCCAAGATCCAAGCACTGGCACTTGTTAGACTACCTCATAGTAAGGCAGAGAGACATAAGGGATGTATTGGACACCAGAGCAATGAGAGGCGCGGACTGTGGTACTGATCATGTTATGCTGAGATCTAGATTAAGGATTTGCAGACAAAAACAGCACTGCAGGACGGGTGCAAAGCCACCACGGAAGCTAAACACTAGTGCACTGAAAGGCCAAAAGAAGCAGGAAGAACTTACACAGGAAATGGATGAAAACTTGAAAGACTGGGACAGCAACAACTCAGAGAATGACATAGAAGAGAAATAGGCAACACTGAAGGATACGGTGTATCAGACTGCAAGTGATGTATTAGGCTATCCTGAGAGGAAACATCAAGATTGGTTTGATGAGCACGATGAACATCTGAAGAAACTACTAGAAGCGAGGAATACAGCTCGGCAGGAAAATCTACAGTGTAACACAAGGTTGAAGAAGAAGAAACACTCAAAGGCTCAGAGTGAGCTACAGAAGTACACCAGAGAGATGAAGTCCAATTGGTGGGATGAAAAAGCTTAGGAACTTCAAACTGCAGCAGACAGGAAGGACATGAAAACATTCTTCACAGGTTTGAGAGAAATCTACGGCCCTAAACCAAGAGGACTGATCCAACTATAGGCTATGGATGGTGAAACGGTTTTGCAGGAGAAAGACAAGATTCTGGACAGATTTGCAGACCACTTTGACCAGCTACTAAACAACCCTGGAGATCTCACTGAAGAGGCTAAAGAAGCTCTAGTGCAGCGACCAGCTGAATCAAGTCTGGATGAACCACCAAATTTTGATGAACTAATGACAGCTATCAGGACAACACAGTATGGTAAAGCTCCAGGAAGGGATGGAATTCCAGCAGAAGTGTGGAAATTTGGTGGTGTTCAGCTGACCAACTGTCTGCACAAGCTCATCCAAGTGATATGGGATGCCCAGAAAGTACCTCAAGACTGGAAGGATGCAAGCATTGTGCCTTTGTTCAAGAAAGATGACAGGAAAGATTGTGGAAATTACCGAGGTATATCACTGCTAGCCACTATTGGTAAGATTCTCTCACGTGTACTACTGAACAGACTCAATGAACACATCTTACAGAATGTACTACCGGAAACCCAGTGCGGCTTTAGAAGTGGAAGAAGCATAATGGACATGATTTTCTGCTTGAAACAGGTTCAAGAAAAGTGCATCAAACAGAACATGCCACTTTATGTATCTTCATAGACTTCAGTAAAGCCTTTGATACTGTTTCACGACAAGGACTTTGGCAGGTACTCAAGAAATATGGTTGTACAGAGAAGTTTGTCAGCCTGATCGAGGCACTCCATACAGGTATGCAAGCAAACGTGGCAATGTGTGGTTCAGTATCTAAAGACTTTTCAGTAAGCAACGGGGTGAAACAAGGGTGTGTGCTGGTGCCTACACTCTTCTCGCTATAGCTGGCAGCCATGCTTGAGGTGGCCTTCAAAGACACTTCAGAAGGAGTATACATTCAAACCAGGAAAGAAGCAGACTTGTTCAGTGTGGCACAGTTTAAAGCCAAGAGTAAGACATTGATAAAGGTAGTAAGAGAAATGCTCTTTGCCGACGACAGTGCTCTAGTTGCACACAGTGCAGAAGATATGCAATCTTTAGTGGAGAAATTTGCAAGAGCAGCTAGCCAATTCAGCCTCAAAATCAACATCAAGAAGACAAAGTGCCTTTATCAACCACCAAAGTTCCAGTTATCAACATCACTACCAGAAGAGATCAGCATTGGTACAGAGCCACTAGTCAAGTGCAAGACTTTCAAGTACCTAGGGAGTACTGTTTCAGAGCATGCTAGGCTGGAGGATGAACTATCTCTCAGAATGGGAAGAGCGAGCACTGTGTTTGGAAACTTGAGGGAGAGACTGTGGAACAGTCGACATGTGTCTATCCGTGTGAAATGCAAAGTGTACAGAGCGACGGTACTGGCTACTCTATTGTACGGTGCTGAAACTTCAACTGTCTACAGAGTGCAGGTAAAGAAACTCCACGCGTATGTGATGAGACACCTTCAAGCCATAATGAACATCTCATGGAAAGACAAGATAACCAACAAAGAAGTGTTGAAATGAGCTGGTCTACCATCAATGGAGGACATGCTAATACAGATGAACCTGAGATGGCTCTGACATGTTGAGAGGATGGACCACCAGCGTCTCCCTCGGCAGTTATTCTATTCACAGTTATGCAAGGGCAAACGTAATCAGGGTAGACCAAGGCTCAGATTTAAAGACACTGTAAAAAGAAACTTGAAGAAGTTGGACAGAGACAGGAGTTCCTGGCAGCGGAGGCTAAGGACAGAGCTGCGTGGAGGAATCTGATCAGACCTAAATTAAACAGTCATTGTTGCCCACGATAGACTGCTGTGATGATGTCGATGTATAGTCTATCCTGAAAAGCGTGACATTTCATGCATGTTTGTTGTGAGAATAATTACTTAATATGGAAGCAGAAAGAAAACACTTAAGGAAAGAAGGGCTTTCTTAAACAACTGGTCCTGTCCTTTTAAATATTTATGGTGTATTTATGATTTTATGTTATATTTATGTTTTATAGGCACATGTTCACAGTTACATGTGTGAAAATCTACTCTGGGTAAATTACTTCATTCAGGATTTTTTTTTTTTTTCATGTGGGATGAACAGAGAAATACTCTAAAGTGTATAAATTAAAAGTACTTTCCCCCACAAATGATCTTGTCCAAAGCTAACAGAATATCATCTGGTACATTGCCAAACAAATACAAGAACTCATTTATCATTTTTGAAGCAGGCAACTTGGAACATTTTCTGCAGAAAAGGTCCATAGATTTAGTTTGTTGCTGCTTGTTCTTAGGAAAATGTTATTTATCTTTTGTTCATATAAAGGACAAAAAATAAAGTAGAAAGATGTCTTTACCTTCTTTACATGTTTCAACTGCACTGCAGTCTTTGTCAGACAAAGGCTGCAGTGCAGTTGAAACATGTAAAGAAGGTAAAGACATCTTTCTATTTTATTTTTTGTCTTTTATATGAACAAAAGATAAATAATTAAAAGAAGACAAAATGAACCTATTTGACGTAAAATGTTAAGTTGTCAATGCATGAAAAAAGCCCATAAAAACCAAATATATTCTCAAAATACCTGACAAACTGACTTTACTGCAATGATTCAATATTAGTACTTCCCATCACTGTATTATATTGATTTGTATAGTCTATCCTGAAAAGCTTGACAATTCATGCATGTTTGTTGTGAGGATAAGTACTAAATATGGAAGCAGCACGAAACACTTAAGGAAACACTGGTTTTATTAAATAAATAGCAAAATATGACAGCTAAATATGAAAATTTTGTACACAGAGCCAGAAAATCAATGCTGTGACATTGAGTTTTGCTGTCCCTCAAGCACAGACACAACACGTCAGCAACGTGCCAGCATTCCAACACGCACAACAACGGCCAGCATTCCAACAAGGGTGGCCGTTGTGTGCTCCATGTTTGTGAGGCTTAAATTAAATTAAATTAAATCACCCTTTACTGTCATTCAACCAATCATGTACAGTAGAACGAAATTGTGTTTTTCCCATCTACAGTGTTAATCACACACACACCCCATATGTAGAATCAGAGGGCCGCTGCCATGCAAGGCGCCGCCACAGATTTCCCTCCTCCATTCCATTATTGCTGAGCACCAAGCTGGACGCCAGGAAGTTCCACTTTTTATATGGTCTTTGGCATGACCCGGCCGGGATTTGAACCCCTGCCTCCCGGGTATGGGGCGGATGCTCTACCAACTGTGCCACCACTCCGGTACACTCCGGCTTGGCAGCACACTGGAGGTTATCTGCTCATCCCTCCTGCTCTGCTCCTGCTGTCTCTCATCAGACCTCTCCAGGTAGTGAAGGAGGTCCACGTTTGTCTCCCGCCTCTGTTTCCCTGTAGTGAAGTACAAAAACAAGAAGCCGTATAAAATAACCACACACTGGAAAATGCAGGAATTGTCAGTGTTGGGAGTTACGCCACTACTTTGTCAGTAACGGGCTCTGTAACGAAAGTACTATGTAAAAATGCAGTAATGCATAACAGTTAGGGGAATTTGATCAGTTACATCACTCGTTCTGTTGATACTGATAAATAATGTATTGCAAATAAATGAATATAGAGCTTATTCCTGAGGGCGCCGCTGTAGAAACGACTAGGCAACTACTGGTTTTAGGCTGAAGCAATGTTAAATCACACATCAACTGTGCAGGAGTGGGGCATTTAAAATGGTGGGGTTTTTTTTTTTTAAGTTTTTCGAATTTGTTTTGATGTATAGTCCATATGTTTTCCAGTCACAAGACTAAATAAAAAATAAGTTTGCTTCCTAAGGCTTAACGATTAATGAAAGATATGTTTTTGGTGTTTTTTTGGATTTGTTGCACTGCATTGGGACGATATTAGTACCATCAGCATGCATTAATTTCTCGTCAAAATATAGATCAATAACATTTTGCACATTTGTCAGCAAAGGTCTGGCTTTCCAAAGTTAAATAACTGTCATTCATGGCATCACAGCAGCATGAGGATTTTAATTTAACTAGTAACTGTACTTAGTATGTTTTTAGTAACTTGCCCAACACTGGGAATCGTCAACCCAGGACTGAATGTGTCGATTTAACATCCATTTGATGTTAGTGGCATTGGAACATTGAATTCAAGCGTATGACTTTTGTGCACTCCTTTATGTGAAATGGATCATGATCTGAACATTTATTACCTAATCTGGTCTGACGAGAAGTGGAAGAGCCCAAGGAGGACACGGTTGGAGCTAGTGAAAGTGGTTCTTCCTCAGCCACATGTGACAAGTCTGGATCTGTAAATACAAAAACAATGTTTTAGTTTCTGCAATGTACAACTTAAGCCTTCCATTAATAAATGTGTAGGCATATAAAGCAATTTTATCCAATATCAGTATCACCAAGGCTTACATGTCGGATTATAACCAAAACAGTAAAAATGGCCATGAACATGTGGCCACCCATTACGAGTACTGATCAATATTACTAGCCACGTTATAAGCATCAGTTAGAACAATACAAAGTGCAAGGCACCTATTCATACCCAGTCTTGATACCACACAAAAAGAAAAAACTGCGTATTTAACAATGGCTATCTTTAAAAAAAAAAAGTAAGATTAGAAGATTAAAGCTAAGATTAAAGACTAAGATTAAGATTAAAAACTAAGATTTTTGGTGTGTTTTTCTCAAACGTGCTTTTCCAGGATAATTGGCAATGTTACTAAGCACAGTTTGGGACAACAGACGCTGCAACCCATGTGCACAGTACTTACACAAAATCAAAACAGCATTTTGTGTAACAGCTATCTTAAAAAAAAGGTATTGTCTCATTCTCGTTTTGTGAAACGAGCATTTTCAGGTTAAATGGCGATGTTACTAGCATCGTTTGGAACAACAAACGCTAGAAGCCACCCATTCGTACACAGTAATGAAACCACAAAAACAGCGCATTTTGTAACGGCTATATTTAAAAAATATTGCGTGAGACGCTAAGATTTTTGGTCTTGTCGTGCTTTTTCAGGATATATGGCAACATTACTAGCACAATTTGGGACAACAGACGATGCAACCCACGTGCACAGTGTTGATACAAAACCGAACAGCGTATTTTGCACTGGATACTTAAGAAATTGTTCTGTAAGACGCTATCATTTTTGTTGTAGTTCTCAAACGACAATAACGGTGGTTATTGCTACAGTATACTATTAGCTTGTTAGCATAGCTAACGTAAAGACTATAAGCACAAGAGCAAACAATACCCGCACTTTGGCAGTTACATCTCAATACAAGCATATATATTTTATATATATATATTCGCCGACTTCTGACATTTCAACAACAATGCACTTACCAGTAGAGTTTAGGGCAGCTTGTTCAATGGTCCCATCCATTGCAGTTACAATGGCAGATGCAGTTGCAGTTATAGGCCCCGGTTGATTGATTCACTGGCCTATCGCCAAGAACAGAGTTCAGGAGCTCAAAATGGGGATTTTTTGGGGGTCTCCCATTGCCGCTACGCTCAAGAAGTGTTTTGTGGTCCCTAAACTCTTTTTAGAGCTTCTTTAGTTTGTCTAACAGCTGGTCCACAGTCCGGTCGTAACCTGCGGTAGCCATTTCCAGCTATATTCTTTCATAAATGGGCTTTGTCCGAGTTGCCCCCTCCAGTTTCTCTTGGACTTCGGCTGATGTCCATAGAGCCAAGAAATACTGAATCTCCTCATCACTCCATGCCTGCTTCGTTTTTGCATCCATCACACTTGCTATGCTGTTCAGAAATGCAACATGGCTTTTTGTTTAACTTTTACTTTTATTCTACGAGCGTATTTTATGGCTGGCTCCTTTTCAGTCATTTCTATTTGTGGTATGCGAGTTCTTTCTTAAATTTTGTGGCTTCATGATGTACTCATAATGTCTTTTCTGTTCTATCATTTTCTCTAGCTATCCTGAGAGTGTTATCATTTTTAGTTTTTAAGTATGCGTCAAAGCCTATTGTTGCTGTCTTGTATGCAATCTCAATTTGAATTATTCCCCTTCCTTCCTCCTGCTATTTGTGGGAGGTAAAGCCTGTTGACATCTGCTTTTGGGTGATGCATCTTTTCCATTGTTAGGAACTTTCTTGTTTTGTGATCCAGTTTCTTCAGTTCTCCTATTTTCCAATTTATGATGTTGAAACTATACATAACAACTGGAACAGCAAGGGTGTTGATTGTCTCCATTCCATTTGTGGCATTCAGTTCTAATTTAAGCACCAGTCGTATCCGTCTGTAATACTCCTTTTGTATTTTCTCCTTTATCTTGGAGTGCTGGATTCCATCCCCTTCATCTATGCCTAGGTATTTGTATGTGCCATCCTGTTCTAGATCTTGGATGGTAGTATCCAGATCAATTTCAATGTTGTCTGCATGTACTGTATTAGCTTGCCCTTTTTGAAGGTAGCTTTGGCACACCTGTTGAGCACGAACTCCATTCTAATATCACTGAAACCTTTAACAGTGGTGAGAAAACCTTTCTGTTCTTCATCATTCTTGGTGTAGGGTTTTCAAATCATCCACGTAGAACAAGTAGTTAATGATGCCTGTTTTGTGTCCAGAGCTACTTGCCTTCAATAGAGAAGAAAGGGGGTCAGAGCCATACAGAAAGAAGTGGTGAGAGAGAATCTCCTTAAAAGATTCCGATGTTGATGTTTCTTGATGTTATGGTTCCGTCTTTGTAATTCAGTTAAAGGATTGTGCTCCATTTCTTCATAATAGTTCAAATGAAATTTATCGTCTTTGCTGAGATTTTGTACATTTCCATTTTATAATCCAGCTGTGCGGGACAGAGTCGAATGCCTTCTTGTAATCAATCCAAGCTGCTGCGAGATTCTTTTTTCTAGTTTTTACCTCCTCCACTATTGCTTTATTTATGAGCAGCTGGTCTTTGCGTCCATAGCTACCTTTCCTGCTGCCTTTTTGCTCTTCTGGTAGTAAGTATTATCATTCAGATGTTTGTAGGCTCTTGTTATTAGTATTGAAGTTAAAATCTTGTACATTGTAGGGAGACATGTGATGGGACGATACATCTTTGGGTTGACTGTTGCCTCATTTTGGGAGAGAAGGTAGGTGATACCATTTGTTAACCAGTTAGGGCATTGCTCAGGGTTCCTTATGCACTCACTGTAGGCATATGTCAAGTCTTTGTGTAAAGTTGATAGATATTTCAGCCAAAAATGATCTAATTCATCATTCCCTGGTGACTTCCAGTTGCTTATAGCATTGATTGCTGCGGTTGTCTCTTCTAAGGTTATTTCTGGCCATTCTTGTTCAAAGATTTGCTGGTTCTTATTCTCCATTTCTTTGATCCATTCAGCCTTATCGTTGCATTGTTTTTCTTTCTCCCAAATGTTGGCCCAAAAATTTGTGACATCTTCTTTCTCAGGTGCTTCATCAATCTCAATTTTCTTCTTTACCAGCTCCCTGTAAAACATATTGGTGTCCTCTTTGAATATTTTGTTATGAACTTTTGTCTTTTTTTTTTTTCATATCATCTGATTCCCTGTGCCTTAGCTTATAGCTGCTGTTTAAGCTTTTCAGTAACCGTCTGAATGCTATTTTGGATACCGATAGTGTTTTTTCACAAGTGCTCTCCTTTTCCTTTCACTTATGTGGTTTTCTTTATTCATTTCGGAGAGCGTGGAGATGTCTGACTGTATCTTTTGGATTTCCTTTTTGATCTGTTTTTTCCATTGTGGCTGATTTGATTTCTGTTTTCTTTTCCCTTTGGCTTTAAGGCCCAAGATGTTACTAATTAATATTAGTTACATTAGTAACATTAGTAACTAATTAACTAATTATATTATTAAAACACTGATTGATTAATCTTAATTTAAATCTGGTGCTGCTTGATTTCTTCCATCTTTTCAGAATAAAAATACAAGGGAGAGGCTTTAGGTAAAAAGTTACAATTTTGCATGAAAAATATCACAGATTTGTTACCAAAAACATTCAAAATTTGTTTTAAAAAGAGTACCTTCAATCAATCAATCAATCAATCAATCAAACTTTATTTGTATAGTGTGGCCACACTTATGTGACCTACTTTGTAGCTGGTGTAAGGCCTCACATTTTAGACAAGAACAAAGGCAGAGCTTCCTTGGAAATAACAGGAAGCTGTGAAGGTTTTAGCTTTGGGACGCAAGGCCTGAGACTGTGGGGGTGATTTCAGGGGATTAAAGAGGAGATGCATTGTTACGGGCGATTATAATGCAATGTGACTGGTGATGCAATTTGACTTGTGAACTGTGAGAGTCCTGGTATTTAAGGACGAGAGTTTCCTGTGTTGTCCTCTTTCTTCTTTGAGATGATGGTGAATGTGAATAAAGCTGACTTGAGAGAACACTGTCTCGTCATTCCCACATTCCCACACTGGTGACCCAAGACGTACCATGCAGCGAGAGGAGATTTCCCCCGGGCCAGCCTCGTCAGGAGCCCCCAGCCAAGCGAATGCCGCTACAGTCCAGCTACCGGACTTTTGGCAGAACAATCCGCGCTCCTGGTTCAATGCGATTGAGGCGCAGTTCAACCTCAGGGGGATGTCGGTAGACGCCACAAAATTGTACCACGTGGTCACAAAACTGGACAACCACACGGCCCAGCATGTGGAGAGCCTGATCGACCAGCCGCTGGACAGCAACAAATACGGCGCATTGAAGGCTGCACTCATCCAGCACTTCATCCCCTCAGTGGAAGAGCGAGCAGAGAGGTTCCTGGCGCTGACTGAATTGGAAAATGACATGCCTGTGAACCTTATGGAGAAGTTGTTGAGGTTGAAAGACTCTGTTGACGATGATCACTTCATTTTCACCCACCTCTTCCTCAGGACCCTACCGCCAGCGGCGAGAGCGACCCTGGCCAGTTCGCCACTGTTGGCCCAATGGGACTACCGCGCGCTGGCCCGGGAGGCGCAGCGAATTGTCAACGCCACCAAACAGCACACGGCCACGGCCGCTGCAGCGGAACTCGGCGCGATGACCGGAGATGGCAGGGGGCCAGAGGCAGCAGTACCAGACTCACCGACGACGGCGGCGGCAGGGACCAGGGAACGCGGATCAGATGTCCTTTGTTTCTACCATCGCCACTTCGCAGAGAGGGCACACAAATGTGTACCACCGTGCCAGTTCAGGCATTCGGGAAACGCCAAGACCGGGGGTCGGTAGCAGCCGTGGCCCTCGGGGAGGAGAACAAGCTGCTTTACTTGTTGGACGCACGCTCGGGGAGGCATTTCCTTGTGGACACAGGCTCCCAGTTGAGTTTCATCACACCTTCCTACGCGGACAGGCTAGTAGGTTCCAGAGGTCCCGGGGTGGCAGCAGCGAACGGCTCGGAGATTAAGACCTTTGGTGAGAAGACTCTGCTTCTGTCTCTACACGGCCGTACATTTGAATGGACTTTTGTTGTAGCAGCAGTGAATTTCAATATGTTGGGGGCTGATTTTTTGTGCTCACATGGTTTGTTGGTTGATCTCGCTAACAGGTGCCTGATTAATGCATTTTCTTTTGATTCTATTCCCTGTACAGCGCGAGTGGCCCCGCCAACAGCACAAGCCAACGTCACAGCTGCAAGAGGTAAGTTTCACACACTGCTCACTCAGTTCCCAGCACTCACGGTCCCCACATTTTTGGCAACCGTCGCTAAACACGGGGTGGAACATTTTATTACCACTACTGGACCGCCCGTTTTTGCAAAAGCTCGGCGCTTTTAGCACTTTTAGCGCTATGGCTAAACTGGCTATAGCGCGCGAGGAGTTCGCCAACCTGGAGAGGTTGGGCATTATCAGGCGTTCAAACAGCCCATGGGCTTCCCCGCTACACATGGCTCCGAAGGCTGACGGCTCATGGCGACCTTGTGGCGATTTCCGCAGGTTAAACAACGCTACAGCGCATGACCGCTACCCAATCCCACATATCCAAGATTTTTCCGTGCATTTGGCAGGGGCGCGTGTTTTTTCTAAGATAGGCTTGGTCCGCGGTTACCACCAAGTCCCAGTGCGCGCTGAGGACATACCCAAAACAGCAGTAATAACTCCATTTGGCCTATTCGAGTTTTTGCGCATGCCATTCGGGCTTAAAGGGGCCGCACAGACGTTCCAATGCATGATGGACGCGGTGCTGCGCGATCTCCCTTTCGTGTTCGTCTACTTGGACGATATTTTGGTAGCCAGCGCTTCCGAAGACGAACACGAAAACCACCTAGCCACAGTTTTCCAGAGGTTGGGAGATCACGGGTGCAGATCGATTTTTTTAGGACACCGCGTCTCCCCCGAAGGAGCGGTTCCGCTTCCTGACAAAGTGCGCGCGGTAGCAGAGTTTCCCCGGCCGCAGACGGTCAGGGCGTTGCAGGAGTTTTTGGGAATGGTGAATTTTTATAACCGTTTCCTGCCCTGCGCGGCACAACTCATGCAACCGCTGTATGCTGTGCTCAAAAAACAGAAACCTGCGAATAAGGTAGAGTGGTCCCTGGAGCGGAACCAAGCGTTCTCGGAGGTAAAAGCAGCCTTGGCAAAAGCTACGTTGTTGGCACACCCAGACCCAACGGCCCGCATAGCGCTCACTACTGACGCGTCAGAAGTAGCCATAGGGGCGGTCGTGGAGCAGCATGTGGCCGGGATTTGGCAGCCCCTCGCCTTTTTCAGCAGGAGCTTGCGCGATAGTGAACGTAAATACAGTGCGTTCGACAGGGAGCTGCTGGCTCTCCATTTGGCCATCCGCCACTTTCAGTTCTGGCTAGAAGGACGCTCTTTCACCGCGTTCGTTGACCACAAACCGCTAACATTTGCAATGGCCAAGGTTTCCGAACCGTGGTCAGGCCGGCAACAGAGACAGCTGGCCGCGATCTCAGAGTTTACCACTGATATTCAGCATGTGGCGGGCAAACTGAATGTGGTGGCAGATTGCCTCTCGTGCGCCGTGGCGGCCCCAGTCAGCGTAGGAATAGATTACGCAGCCATGGCCGCGGAGCAAGTTAGTGACACGGATGTGCGCGTGCTCCAGTCTGGACCAACAGGGTTAAGGCTGGAGAACAGGGTGCTGCAAGATGGTGTCCCCCCCCTAATCTGCGATGTCTCCACCGGACGGCCGCGTCCAGTAGTACCGGCCGCGTGGCGCTGCCGCGTTTTCGACTCGATTCATTCTTTAGCGCGCCCGGGAGTGCGCACGTCGGTCAAAATGGTAGGAGAGAAATTTGTGTGGCCGAGTCTTCGCAAACAAGTTAAAGAGTGGGCAGCAGCCTGCATGGCGTGTCAGCGAGCCAAAGTACACAGGCACACGAGGGCTCCTTTGGAGCCATTTCACATTCCTGCCAAGAGGTTCGATCACGTTCATGTGGACCTCGTGGGCCCCCTCCCGCCGTCACAGGGGTGCACACACCTTCTGACAATGGTGGACCGCACCACGCGCTGGCCTGAAGTGGTTCCTCTAGCATCAACCACGGCCGAGGAGGTGGCGCGCGCGTTTTTAACAGCTTGGGTGGCGCGTTTCGGAGTTCTGTCGGACATTACGTCCGACAGAGGCCCTCAATTTGTGTCCGAGCTTTGGTTGACGATGGCCCGCAACCTGGGTGTCACGATTCACCGCACAACCGCGTACAATCCGCAGGCGAATGGGTTATGCGAACGTTTTCATAGGTCATTGAAAGCAGCTCTCAGAGCGTCACTGACGGATGCAAATTGGGTAGACAAGTTACCGTGGATTTCATTGGGGTTGCGTTCTGTGCCTAAAGAGGACTTAGAAGCCTCCCCAGCAGAGCTCATGTTCGTCCAACCACTTCGGCTGCCTGGGGAGTTTCTCCCAGATAACCCCGCTCCAGACACCTCCCCGTCTCAGCTGTTGCGGAGTAACATAGAATTAAGCACGCTGCCCGGCCCCGTGCACCACAGTTTTCCACGCGTTTTTGTGCCTAAAGCTTTGAAGAACGCAGAGTTTGTTTTTGTCAGACACGATGCGCATCGACACCCACTGCGACCGCCTTATGACGGACCGTTCAGAGTGTTGGAAACAGGGGACAAGCAGTTTTTGCTAGATTTGGGGGGTAGGAAAGAAAAAGTTGGCATAAACAGACTCAAACCCGCTTTTGTGGTGGCGGATGAGCAGGTGCTGTTGGCAAGGGCCCCGCGGCGAGGTAGACCCCCACGGGGGGCTTCACAGAGTAATGTTTCCCCACAACACCCGCAGGGACTGACAAAAGGTTTTCACCCCCAGACGGCAACCCCCCAGAGTGACAGTGCCGCGGAGACGTTGAACCCGGGCTACAGCAGATACGGCAGGAGACTGAAGCCTAGGCAGCATGCAGACTGATGTGTATTGATTCTATCACGTCTAAAATGTTTTTTTGGGGGGGGGGCTGGTGTGGCCACACTTATGTGACCTACTTTGTAGCTGGTGTAAGGCCTCACATTTTAGACAAGAACAAAGGCAGAGCTTCCTTGGAGATAACAGGAAGCTGTGAAGGTTTTAGCTTTGGGACGCAAGGCCTGAGACTGTGGGGGTGATTTCAGGGGATTAAAGAGGAGATGCATTGTTACGGGCGATAATAATGCAATGTGACTGGTGATGCAATTTGACTTGTGAACTGTGAGAGTCCTGGTATTTAAGGACAAGAGTTTCCTGTGTTGTCCTCTTTCTTCTTTGAGATGATGGTGAATGTGAATAAAGCTGACTTGAGAGAACACTGTCTCGTCATTCCCACAATAGCACTTTTCAAATATTAAATGCTGCCAAAGTGCTTTACATAGATAAAACAGTAGACACATTTAGTTACATATATTTACGTGATACATCCCCACCCCTTCAAACCCTCCCATAAACATACTCACAAACACACACACACACACACACACTGAGTGGATATAAAAAAATCTAGACACTCCTATTCAAATGCCAGGATTTTGTGTTGTAATAAAATGAGACCAAGATAAATCATTTCAAAACTTTTTCCACCATTAATGTGTCCTATAACCTGTACAATTTAAAAACAAACTGAAATCTTTTAGGGGGAAAAATGAAAAACTTACAATAACCTGGTTAAATAAATATGCACACCCTGTTATAACTGGAGATGTGGCTGTGTTCACAATTAACCAATCACATTCAAACTCATGTTAATGGGAGTCAGCACACACCTGCCACCATTTAAAGTGCCTCTGATTAACCCCAAATAAAGTTCAGCTGTTCTAAGAGACTTTTCCTTACATTTTTGTAGTCACATCTTACAGTACAAGCCATGGTCTGCAGAGAGCTTCCAAAGCAACAGAGGGATCTCATTGTTCAAAGGTACCAGTCAGGAGAAGGGTACAAAACAATTTCCAAGGCATTAAATATTACCATGGAACACAGTGAAGACAGTCGTCATCAAGTGGAGAAAATATGGGACAACAGTGACATTACCAAGAACTGGACGTCCCTCCAAAATTGATGAAAAGACGAGAAGAAAAATGGTCAGGGAGGCTGCCAAGAGGCTGCCAGCAACATTGAAGGAGCTATAGGAATTTCTGGCAAGTACTGGCTGTTTAGTACATGTGACAACAATCTCCCATCTAGGGCAGCAAGATGG
Organism: Pholidichthys leucotaenia; assembly: GCA_020510985.1. Lineage (NCBI taxonomy): Eukaryota > Metazoa > Chordata > Actinopteri > Cichliformes > Pholidichthyidae > Pholidichthys > Pholidichthys leucotaenia. Next base: position 37,882,994 of record CM035841.1, on the reverse strand, counting down.
AAGCCTTATCTTATAAAGAAAAACATCCAAGCCTGGCTACATTTTGCAAAAACACATTTTGAAATCTCCCAAACGCATGTGGGAAAATTTATTATGGTCCAATGAAACAAAGGTTGAACTTTTTGGCCATAATTCCAAAAGGTATATTTGCTGCAAACAAAACACTGCTCATCACCAAAAGAACACCATACCTACAGTGAAGCATGGTGGTGACACCATCATGCTTTGGGACTGTTTTTTTTTTCAGCTGGAACTGGGGCCTTAGTAAAGGTGGAGGGAATTCTGAACAGTTCCAAATACCAGTCAGTGTTGGCACAAAACCTTCAGGCTTCTGCTGGAAAACTGAAGATGAAGAGGAACTTCATCTCTCAGCATGACAATGACCCAAAGCACACATCCAAATCAACAAAAGAATGGCTTCACCAGAAGAAGATTAAAGTTTTGGAATGGCTCAGCCACAGTCCAGATCTGAAACCAATTGAACATCTGAGGGGTGATCTGAAGAGGGCTGTGCACAGGAAATGCCCTTGCAAGCTGACAGATTTGGAGCGTTTTTGCAATGAAGAGTGGACAAATATTGCCACATCAAGATGTGCCACGCTGATAGACTCCTGCCCAAAAAGACTGACTGCTGTAATGAAACATAAAGGTGCTGTAACAAAGTACTAGTTTAAGGTTGTGCATATTTATACAACCAAGTAATTTAAGTTTTTTATTTTTTATTTTTCCCATTAAAAGATTTCAGTTTGTTTTTCAATTGGGTTGTACAGGTCACATTAATGGTGGAAAAAGTTTTGAAATGATTTATCTTGGTCTCATTTTTTTTACATCACAAAAACCTGGCATTTGAACAGGGGTGTGTAGACTTTTTATATCCACTTTGTGTGTGTGTGTGTGTGTGTATTCTTTTATTGTTTTATTGTATTTCTCTGTAACACCACCCCTTTTTCCATATCCTTATTAGCATTATTAAATCTTATTATTATTATTATTAAAAATAAGCTCTTCTCAAATTAGCTACCCTGTCTGTTTGGATTTGTCATCCTCACAATTACAATTCTGTGAATGAGCATCAATATAAAAAGCAGATGACTATAAGAAGAAAAAAAAAATCACTTACATACGGAGACAATCTTGAAAGGCAGTGGCTATGGATACGTAAGACGTAGCCATAGAATGCTTTCTACAGATACAGCTCGAATCCAAATGGTCAGTTGGTGTCACGTGATTCTGCATGCTGTACCGCATTCACAAAAATCTTTCAATACGTTACAGTATTCCATTGTCCTACATTCATTGTCTATTGCTACGGAAGAGTTGATCAATGTGACAAAACTTTCAAATCTGATCACAGCCGCTGTAGTGTAGGGGGCAAGTGTGGTCTACCTGTGATCCAAAGGTGAGGGGTTCATCTCCCGCTGTCTTTGCAATGAATCTGTATGAGTATGTGATTTGTATGAATGGTTCGATAATCGAATCTGTTAAACACTTTGATCAGCCAGTGATTTTTTTATTGTTGTTTTTTTAAGACCTATATAAAAGAACGCCACTTTATTTTCACATGAGCTGGAATTTAGAATCCTAAATGAACATTAAGAGGTTAGCCTTTAGGATTTATGAAAGGGTAAGGTTAAAAAGGTAATAAAGATATTATTCACATATAGATATCTATGTTTGTTTTTAAACTGGACCTGTGAGTCCATTTGGAGAAACGTGTTCAGTATCTGCAGACCACTAGCGCTGCAACTAACGATTATTTTGGTAGTCGACTCATCTAACCACTACTTTTTTGATTAGTCAACTAAATGTGATTATTTTTTTCATGTCTACCATCTCTGCTTCCTGTTAGGGAAGTGTAGAGATTTCCAAAGTGGGGGTCCTGAGACACTAAAAGGAGGGGGGGTGCGCGAGATGATTTTCAGAATCCTCCTGAGGTGATTACACAGGTGACATGTCACTTTAACTGCGCCACAGTAAACATCACAGGTAACACGCAGGTCAGTGTGCACCAGTAGATTTTGTCTGAACAGCTCAAATCAACACACTACGCTTTAAGTCTAGGATATTATTTAAAAAAAAAAAAGGTTAACATCGACCAAAGACAGTGGCGAGAGGCCAGCGGAGACAGCAGCAGAGGAGAGCGGAGAAATGCTGTCAGAAAGCCCATCGACTTCTGCCGTGGGGGAGGAGGAGGAGGAAGAGGAGGAGGAGGAGAGTACTGTGAAGGGCTCCATAAGCAGTCAGACCAGCCTTCCTCCAAGTGTCGCAAGTATCAAGAGGAATATGTTCAGGATGGATTCCTGCATCGTTATTAGTGAAGTACAACATCCCCAATGTGTAGTGTGCACGGAGGTGCTTGCACATGAGAGTTTAAAACACGTAAAAATGCTCAGACACCTGATAACTAAGCACCCATCTCTTGCCGCTAAACCAGCGGATTTTTTTCCACTAAAAGGAGAGAGAATTGAAAGGACAAAAGAAAGTCATAACTAATCAAACAACAACCACTACCAAAGTTCAAAAGTCATCATATGAGGTGGCATATTTAATTGCACAGGCAAAAATGTCACACGCAATCAGAGAAACCCTAATAAAACCTGCTGCTATCGCTATGAGTCGGACAATGCATGGTGATAAACAGGCGTGGGAGCTGGAAGCAGTGCCGCTGTCTGACGGGACCATATCCCAGCGCATCACGGACATGGTCCAGGACATAAGTATCAGCTGATTGACAGAGTAAAGAAAGTGAAATATGCTTTGCAGTTAGATGGATCCACAGATATATCAAACTGTGCACACATTTTTTTATGTATCAGTCACCTCCAGGGATAGTGGAGATCACCAGTCTCCATTACCATTATTTTGGGGGTCGCAGGCTGAAAAGTTTGGGAACCCCTGCGCTAGTGCATGTTTTCCCTCACTCACTGCACACCTGCGAAATCACCTTGTTGTCAGTCCCTGCTTTAATATAACATTTTATACGCAGTTTCCAGAGCTGAATACATAAAAACAATAAAGCTGTATTAATTATCACCAGTTTAAGGTTATATGTATATCAGTTTATCACAGACAGCATTATGCCCATTGTCAATTAAACAGTTGATTAAATACCTTACAACTGAATTACTCATCTGCTCCAACCCACAAACTAACATTAGATGGAAGTTTTCTAAAAGTGCATTTTTTAACAATATAATTCAGAAAGGCAAGCCTTCATATTCAGTATTCACTGCACTTAAGAGTGATATTTCAAGCCATACGTCAAACAGGTTCATTTTGTCTTCTTTCAATTATTTATCCTTTTTTTTTTTTTTTTTTTTTCCTTTGAAAGACAAAAGTAAAATAGAAACTTCTCTGATGAAGGCTCTGATGAAGGCTGCAGTGCAGTTGAAACATGTAAAGAAGGTAAAGACATCTTTCTATTTTACTTTTGTCTTTCAAAGGAAAAAAAAAAAAAAAAAAAAAAGGATAGATATTTCAAGCTGTTTTATTTAATTTTGATGATTATGGGTGTAGGTTTTTATTTATTAAATTACAAATTGGGATATTCTAATTAACCCAGATGCACTAATATTCAGAATGAGGGCTAATACTGACAAAGATGAAAAAGAGATAGCAACTCCTGTAATTCAGTCATTTACTGCATTCAACACGTTAGCCATGACAGCTCAGCCCTCAGCAACCAGAGAGCTTATTGTCAAACAGCTAAGCTACCATAAACAGCACGTACTAACAATATTGCCATTTTTCTAAAGCTTGAAACGGCCGTTGAAAACAAGCGGCGCTAACTTTCTTTACTCGCTAAAATTTACCAAGCAGAAGCAACTGTTAATGTCACGGCTGCCGGGTGCCGTCGTTTCAGATGCTCATGTATCACTATATCGCTGCCATGATAAAAAAGGTCTGCCTTGCAAAGTCTGAATTTTACTCGTTTAATTTTTTGTTTTCTGTGAAGTGTTCCCATACAATAGAAAGTTTGGTTCTGCTTTTTTTATTTTAAAGCTCCATTTCAATGCGCTTGTTTGTCTCTTCACCATGCTGTGCTCTTCTTCTTCACTGGAAATTGCTTACACATGCCGGACAATAGAGGCGCAACTACCTGCAGCAGTTCCGGTCGTGCATTACAGTTACAACTGAACATTTCCATGGCATTTATATAAACTTTATATGATTTGTCGACAGTAAAAATCTGCATCGACAAATTTTTATTGTCGTTATCGACAACGTCGACTAATTGTTCCAGCCCTACAGACCACAGAGGCTGGAGTTATGTAGATCAAAGGCTTTTATCAACAGTTGAAGAAAGGTATTTCTCATGTAAATGTAGGACCTCAAATGTGTGCAGTGAGGTTTTGGCGGAATGTAAAGAGGAGAACAAAGAGAAGTTATCAGAACGAGCTGGTTTGATCCTGCATGATTTTATGACACAACGACCCCCTGAAGAAACACTAAAATAAAGGTGTGTTCACCCCAAACGCAAACGAGCGGCGGAAATCCAATTTTCATCATTGCGCGTTTGCGTCCACTAGCTAGCTAGCTAGCAGACGGCGTAAAATTATCACCATTGCAGAGTAAACCAGTTAGAAAATGAAACTCACTCACCAGGAGACAGGAGGACCGGGAACTCTTCAGCTGAATCGGGTTTTTGGGGTTATTTGCCCACAGTTTCCGGCCACGGATGTCCTAGCAAGCTAGCAATGTAAACATTGATCATCTGTAAAGTGTTGGAGGCTTGATACATTTTCAGGTGAGCCCCCAGACGGATAATGTAAACATAAGCATGGCGTTATTTTGGGAATTTCCACAGCAGGTTGAACACAGCTGCAGAAGTTTTAAAGACAACTTCACCTAGTCTGCATCTCACTATTCATGTCTGTTGACATGTTTACATTGAGTTATAATGTAATCGTGCCGCACGAAAAATTTGCCTGTTTGTGTTTGGTGTGAACGCACCTTTACAAGGAAGTGTTATTTTGTTTCAATTTTTAAAACTAGTATCTACTATCTTTTTAGCCTTACCCTTTCCTAAATCCTAACCTCTGAATGTTCATTTAGGATTCTAAATTCCATCTCATGTAAAAGTAAAACTGTATTTATTTATACGAGTGCATACCTGTGCATACCAGTGCATGCCCATAGAAACCAAGTATAAGCAAGTATTTCTGCATGTCCGTAGAAAGCAGGTGTAAGCAAGGGTTTAAAAGCAAGCACATCAGCACTTGTTCAGTGATGCCTGCCTTTGATCTTTGATGGTGTCATAGTGAGTCCTATGATCTTTGATGATGTCGCAGTGAGTCCTATGATCGTGAGTGATGCTTGCCTTTGATCTTTGAAGATGTCATAGCGAGTCCTATGATCTTTGATGATATCATCCTATAGACACCATAGACTGATGGCATAGCGAGTTCTATGATGCCTGCAATTGATCTTTGATGATGCTATAGTGAGTCATATGATCATGAGTAATGCCCGCCTTTAATCTTTGATGTCCTATGATCGTGAGTCAGCGTGAGTGATGCCTGGCTTTGATCTTTGATGATGTCATAGTGAGTCCTATGAGCTTTGATGATGGCAAAGCAAGTCCTATAATGCCTGCATTTGCTCTTTGATGATGACATCATCATCATAGCAAGTCCTATGATCTTTGATGACATCATAGTGAGTCCAATGATCGTGAGTGATGCCTGTGTTTGCTCTTTGATAATGTCATAGCGAGTCCTATGATCGTGAGTGATGCCTGCCTTTGATCTTTGATGCCCTATGATTGTGAGTGAGCGTGAATGATGCCTGGCTTTGATCTTTGATGATGTCATAGCGAGTCCTATGATCGCAAGTGACGCCTGCCTTTGACCTTTGGTGTCCTATGATCGTGAACGATGCCTGCCTTTGATCACACACAGACACACAGATTTTCTTGAATCACTCTATACTGTGGTGTCTATATGACGTCATATAGACATCATATAGACACCATGCAGAGATCATAGGACCATCATACGCGATCCTATGATCTTTTAGCGACTCCTATGGTCATGACCCACAGACACACACACACACACACACACACACACACACACACACACACACACACACACAGATTTCTTGAATTAGTCAGCAGCCAGGGACCTGCATCCAAACACTTTTTCACACCACTGCATCACTATATCACTCTATATATAATTAAGATGCCACAGCATCTTAATCAGATTCAGGCCAGGACTTTGACTAAGCCACTCCAAAGTCTTCATTTTGTTTTTCTTAAGCCATTCAGGGGTGGACTTGCTGGTGTGTTTTGGATCATTGTCCTGCTGCAGAGCCCAAGTACGCTTCAGCTTGAGGTCACGAACAGATGGCCGGACATTCTCTTTCAGGATTTTTTGGTAGACAGCAGAATTCATGGTTCCATTTACCACAGCAAGTCTTCCAGGTCCTGAAGCAGCAAAACATCCCCAGACCGTCACACTACCACCACCATATTTTACTGTTGGTATGATGTTCCCTTTCTGAAATGCTGTTACTTTTACGCCACATGTAATGGGACACACCCCTTCCAAAAAGTTCAACTTTTGTTACGTCAGTCCACAAAGTAATTTCAAAAAAGTCTTGGGGATCATCAAGATGTTTTATGGCAAAACTGAGACGAGCCTTTATGTTCTTCTTGCTCAGCGGTGGTTTTCATCTTGGAACTCTGCCATACAGGCCATTTTTGCCCAGTCTCTTTCTTATGGTGGAGTCATGAACACTGACCTTAACTGAGGCACGTGAGGCCTGCATTTCTTTGGATGTTGTTGTGGGGTCTTTTGTGACCTCTTGGATGAGTTGTCGCTGCGCTCTTGGGGTAATTTTGGAGAGCTGGCCACTCCTGGGAAGGTTCACCACTGTTCCATGTTTTCACCATTTGTGGATAATGGTTCTCACTGTGGTTCGATGGAGTCCCAAAGCTTTAGAAATGGCTTTATAACCTTTTCCAGACTGATGGATTTCAACTACTTTGTTTCTCATTTGTTCCTGAATTTCTTTGGATCATAGCATGATGTCTAGCTTTTGAAGATCTTTTGGTCTGTCAGGCAGTTCCTATTTAAGTGATTTCTTGATTGCGAACAGGTGTGGCAGTAATCAGGCCTGGGTGTGGCTAGAGAAATTGAACTTGGCTTTCCAAAGATGTGATAAACCACAGTTTGTTTTTACAGGGGGGTAACCAGAGGACTGACCCCCCCACTGTAGCTTTCACTACTTACAGTATCTGTGCGGCCTAGGGTCAGAGAAACGGAGATAGGCGCCGCCCATATACACCAACATGGTGTGAAGGGATTAACTAACTAACTAACTAACTAATCACTTTTTCACACAGGACCATTTAGGTTTGGATTGTTTTTTACCCTTAATAATAAACACCTTCATTTAAAAACGGCATTTTTTGTTTACTTGTGTTATCTTTGTTTAATATTTAAATTTGTTTGATGATCTGAAACATTTAAGTGTGACAAACATACAAAAATGAGAAATCAGGAAGGGGGCAAACACTTTTTCACACCACTGCAGCTCTTCTTTTTTTAATTCTCTGGATGACCAAAGCACTTAACAGATTCGGTTATCTACCCATTTACATATATATCACATATTCACGCACAACATTAGAAAGACAGCGGGCAGTGACAGTGGCAGACAAACCCCTCACTATTTGATCACAGGTATACTACACTCTTCCCCTTCACTACCATCTTGAAATGTCAGATATTTGGCTGCTGAAAACAGTCTCATCAATGATAAAACCAGGTACTGGTCAACTCCCCTCAATGCGTGCTCGCTCCACCATGCTCTTGATTGAGCACGTACCACCACCTGCCCGCTCCACGCCAAACTCGCCCCACATGCCCCCCCTTCCCCCCGAGAACTAGAAGCATATAAATGTAGGCCCAGAGACCGGCATCTTATTACCTGATCGCCGCACCTCGGACACAGCCCAAGGACGGATAATTTTTTCACACATAAGGAGTTGTTCAGAACTCCTTATACAAAGATATAGAGTGATGATAATCAAATCAGTGGTGGTAATGCACCTGTAAGCTGGTTGCCAACAACCAATCAAATCTAGAAGAAGAAGGCATCTTATTACACTGTCACAAGTATGGAAATGAAAGACAGATAATGAAAAATGAAGTTGAGGCCAGTAGGGAATGGGATTCTGGGAACAGATGGAGAGGCAATAAGAATCATGAAAAGGGCTCTTTTCTCTTTTTGAAATGACACAGGATTAAGTCATAGAATTTAGGGGTTGGGCTCAAACGACATGATGTTCCACACTCTTGTACAGTGGGTGGCGGTATGCACCTTTCAGTTGTTTGCTATCCACCAGTAACCAGGAGGAGGAGGAGGAGAAGAAGAAGGAGAAGTAGAAGAAGAAGAAGAAGAAGAAGAAGAAGAAGAAGAAGAGTTTTGAGTTTTAAAAAATCCCTTTATTGCACAATTCAAAAATGCAAGAGCACCAATATCATTCCACCAAGCGTCTCACATGTCAAAAGTGCAAACATAACTCATCCCCCTCTTCCACACAACAGAAAATATGCCCTACAGTCCATCTATTGGTGGATGCCTCCAAATTGTCTACCATTTTATAGTAAGGAAAACAAAAACAGGATCCACAGTGCCAGTGTTAGTAGTCCGATTCTTCCATGTAGTCCGTGCAAAGAAGAGCCACAGGCCTCCAGTTGTTAAGCAAGGCCAAGTCCCCTTCCTTTGGCAGCAGAGACAGCACTGCACGCCCGCAGCCAGTTCCGTAACAGTCAACTAGAACACCATAAAAGTCTGATCCAGTAACATCCCCAAAGTGCTTAAAAAAAGTCAGAAGAAAGACCGTCAAGTCCAGGTGCACGTCCCAGAGACATATGATTAACTGCTACAGTTGACTCATCCAAAGTCAGTTCACAGTCCAGAACAGGCCTGTCCTCTGGGCTGAGCCTGGGAAGACCTCCAAGGAGTTGGTGTTGAGAGTCTAAGCAACATGGTTCTGCACCAAACAGGGCCTCATAAAAATCCAATGCATCTGTATGGCTCCTCATCTCGGATGGATTTGTAGTCCCTTGACCATGTGAAAGTTTTAAGCAGGTCATCTTTGCAGCAGTCTTGTCCAGATTGTAGAAAAAAAGATGTTGGGACATCCATGTCCTGCAGGCGAGTAAACCGTGACCTTGTAGTCCGTGCAAAGAAGTGCCGGGCAGCAGAGATAGTACGCGCGTCGGCAGGAGACCGGTAAAGATCTAGTTCTGTAACAGTCAATTAGAACGTCATAAAAGTGTGATCCAACAATATCCCAAAAATGCCTAAAAAAGTCAGAGTAAAGACCGTCATTTATTCCTTCTGTCGGGCACGCTTGACCTTTGGCCTCCCGCTGCTTTACGCAGGGCTGTTAGGTGCTTTTTGAGGCGAAAACGATTCCTTTCATCCAGGAGGTCAAGACCAACCTGCTTTTTTAGCACATTAACAGACAATAAATTTATCAGTGTCACTGAAGTAATCAGTGACTTTAATGGTCCTGTTATAGGTTTCATCCAGAAAAGCATTTATTTCTTCCAGTGAATACAAACTCGTGTTTGTACTGCAAGTTGCCCCAATAGACTCAGTATTAGACACAGTGTTGGAATCAGATTCCATTTCCTCATCAGCACAACTCAGCTGACTGTTTGATTCAGCTGGCCCAGCTGATTCATCATGAGCCACATTTTCCTGGATGGCACCCACAGCAGCTGACTGGCGTTGTTCCGTCTGCTGCTCTGAAACGGTAGCAGCCACTGGAAGCACAGCCGCTGATGTCACACAGCGAGATTCTGACGCATCATCAGTGACTTTTTGGGCGCCATCACCAGCGACGCTCCCAGCCGTAAGCTGGGCTGCGGGCGCCACAGCCGGGCTGTCCACAGACACAGTGGCAGGCTCTGGAGCAGGACCGGCGGAAGGCCCCGCCACGCCGTCCGCAGCAGCGGCGTGAGCGGAGGCCGCACCACCGGCTCCAGCCGCGGCTCCATCAGAGCTCCCCCCCGCTGCCTGTGCGGACAGGCGAACCGTTTATGGCCCACGTCTCCACATTCAAAACACTTCATCTGTCCTGAGCTCGCATACACCATATAGGAGCCGTCCCCGTGTTTGACCCGGAAGGACACTTCCAGAGTTTGAGTTGGCGAGTCCAAAAACATGAACACCTGTCGCCTGAGTGATTTCACATGTTTTAACTTGGTATCCTTGCACCCCAAAGCCACAGTTCTAAACGGGCCCGCAAACTTCCCAAATCTGCGGAGCTCCGTCTCCAACTGCTCATCAGTGATGAAAGGGGGAACACCTGAGACGGTGATACGAGTTGATGGGACAGATAAGGGGGACACTTGTACATACGTATCCCCGATAACAACACCGCTCCCAATCAGAGTGTGGACATCCTCCTCAGCAGCCAGAAACAAAACTACAGCTCTATTCATCGGGATGCAAAGCAGATTGCATCATGGCCCACCTGCTCACCCACAGCCAGAAGCACCTCCTCCACAGTAACGCTGCTGTCCGGGGGAACGATCCGCACCCCCTGGCAGATAGACGGAGATGGTGTTTCCAAGGTCGCCATCCTCCACCCAAAAAAAGAAAAACTGAATCTGCGGCCAGTAATAGAAAATCGAATAAAAAGTCCCGGAGTAGAAGAAGAAGAAGAAGAACCTCATTTGTCCTAGAACTTTAGCCCATGCAAATAGCCAGAAGTAGTGAGCAAGTATGCCATAGTAAGCCATATTCTGTTTGAGCTTGAATATTTGGCCGAATCTCCTTTTCTTCCCTTGCAGACTCATTGAGGCGTTCACCTTAAGTGACTGAGGGTTTAGGGCTGCCCCAGTCTGAAATCAGGAAGTGGCTCACTGATCATTCACTGACTCTTTGAGCCCTGAAATGAGGGCTTAAAAAAAGATGAAAAAGATGACTGAATTAATTACAAGAAGCGGCAGCACATTTAATTTGGATCATTCCTGAAGAAATTAATAGGTTTATAAGAAAAAGTCTGACACCCACAATAGCCGGTCACATGTTTTAATTTCAAAGAAATTTAAAGTATGGTTAAAATAGATGGGTTAACAATATATATTTTTATTAAAACTGTAACACTGAAAATTAAAAAAAAACAAAAAACACTGTTTGAACCTCTTTATTTCAACAAGAAAATATTCTATCCCCAGTTGGGAAGTGATGGAATATTTGTTCCAAAATCAGATAGTTGTGTGTGGATACCATGTGATTTTATTGGGTCAATTTCTATGGGTCAAGTCTCCCCAAAACCAACTGGCCCCAGCCAGTTACAGTCGCCCCATAACCAGCTCACTCCATGCCCAACTCACCCCAGAAGCATATACAGTGCATCCGGAAAGTACTCGCAGCGCTTCAATTTTTCCACATTTTGTTATGTTACGTCCTTATTCCAAAATGGATTAAATTCTTTTTTCCTCAAAATCCTACACGTGAAAAAAATTTGAGATTTTTGCAAATTTATTAAAAATAAAAAACTAAGAAATCACATGTACAATAAGTATTCACAGTTGTTGCTCAATACTTTGTTGATGCACCTTTGGCAGCAATTACAGCCTCAAGGCTCCTGCCCAAGTGGAGGAGTTTAAGTATCTTGGGGTCTTATTCACGAGTGAGGGGAAAATGGAGCGAGAGATCGACAGACGGATTGGAGCAGCATCTGCAGTGATGCGGACGTTGTACCGGTCTGTTGTGGTGAAGAGGGAGCTGAGTTCTAAGGCAAAGCTGTCGATTTACCAGTCAATCTACGTTCCTACTCTCACCTATGGTCACGAGCTTTGGGTAATGACAAAAAGAACAATATCGCGGATACAAGCGGCTGAAATGAGCTTTCTCCGTAGAATTGCTGGACTCACCTTCAGAGATAGGGTGAGGAGCTCAGTCATCCGGAAGAGGCTCAGAGTAGAACTGCTGCTCCTCCACATTGAAAGTTGTCAGTTGAGGTGGTATGGGCATCTGATCAGGATGCCTCCTGGACGCCTCCCACTTGAGGTGTTTCAGGCACGTCCCACTGGGAGGAGACCCCGGGGCAGACCCAGGACTCGGTGGAGACACTATGTCTCCCAGCTGGTCTGGGAACGCCTTGGTATCCTCTCTGAAGAGCTGGAGCAGGTGGCGGGGGAGTGGGAAGTCTGGGCTTCTCTGCTTGAACTGCTGCCTCTGCGACCCGGACCTCCGGAAAAGCGGTAGAAGATGGATGGATGGATGGATGGATACAGCCTCAAGTCTTTATGAATACTAGTCCATACCCGTGCATACCCGTCCATGCCCACAGAAACCAAGTATAAGCAAGTATTTCTGCATGCCCGTTGCTGAAGGGTCTCCTCCTGTCTCAGACGGCTGTGTTGTTTGCAGTCATGCCTGCGGTGTACTGCTGGAACCTGAGGTGTTTCATCTTCACGGCATCTTTTCTGACGCGCAGCAGTTCTCCTTATTCTATTGCTCTCCATCTGGTGGGTCGTCTTCTTCTTCGTTCAGACCACTGGTTGAGGGATAGGTGCGTTGTAATTCCAGTTCATGGACAGGATCCTGAAAATAGATCTGAGCAAAAAGTGGCTTTCAACCCTGTTCAGGAAGGCCCGTGCATGCCCATAGAAACCAAGAAACCGGAGCACCCAGAGAAAATCAGTGCTTTGCTTGGCATTTTACACATTTGTAGCGTAGACTGGCATTCTTCAAGGTTCCACATTTTTACCGTGTCAGCACGTCTTTAAAAACCACAATGCTGAGAAAGCGACGCTTTTTCTTAGTTTCTTCATCTTGAGCAAGAATATGAAGACTGCTTGATCTGGCAACTGTGCTTGTGGCAACGTAGAAGTGGCCATGGCTGAAGAAATCTGTTGTGCAGAAAACACCAACGCGCTGTTAAGACTGGCCCTGTGACTTATTCACCTTGCCAATTTTGAGCCATATGACATCATAAAGACACATTATTCTAGGCATCGTCAGTGATGGTCTATATGACATCATAAAGACACACTTGGACAAATTTGTCTATTTGATGGCATCGAGAGTCCTATGTTGCCTGACGTCATCGGATCATCATAGGACATCACGCCGACATCATAGGGCGTCCAATGATGTGCTATGTCTGACGTCATATAGACTTCATTTCTTTATGATGGCATCGCGAGTCCTATGATGCCTGAGATCACAGGATCATCATAGGACATCAGGCAGACGTCATAGGCCGTCCTATGATCGTGACAGAAAGACACACAGAGATTTCTTAAATTTATAGATATACAAGATAAGATGATAAGATATAAGATAAGATGATGCTACAAGCTTGGCACACCTATCTTCGGGCAGTTTCTCCCATTCCTCCTTGCAGCACCTCTAAAGCTCCATCAGGTTGGATGGGAAGCGTCGGTGCAGCCATTTTCAGATCTCTCCAGAGATGTTCAATTGGATTCAATTCTGGGTTCTGGCTGGGCCACCCAAGGACATTCACAGAGTTGTTCTGAAGCCACTCCTTTGATATCTTGCCTGTGTGCTTCGGGTCGCTGTCCTGCTGAAAGATGAACCGTCACCCCAGTTTGAGGTCAAGAGCGCTCTGAAGAAGGTTTTAATCCAGGATGTCTCTGTACATTGCTGCATTCATCTTTCCCTCTATACTGACTAGTCCAGGGGTGTCCAACCATGTGCCATGGAGAGCCAAGACCCTGCAGGTTTTACCTCCAACCAGTGTCTTCAACAGCAGATTTCTGTGAACTTCTTCCCACTGATTGCTGATAAGTGAAAACACCTGCTGAAGAGACTGGGTAGAAGAGAAAACCTGCAGGGTCTTGGCTCTCCATGGCACCTGGTTGGACACCCCTGGACTAGTCTCCCAGTTCCTGCCGCTAAAAACATCCCCAGAGCATGATGCTGCCACCACCATGCTTCACTGTAGGGATGGTATTGGCCTGGTGATGAGTGGTGCCTGATTTCCTCCAAACATGATGCCTGGCATTCACACCAAAGAGTTCAATCTTTGTCTCATCAGACCAGAGAATTTTGTTTCTCATGGTCTGAGTCCTTCAGGTGCCTTTTGGCAAACTGCAGGCGGGCTGCCATATGCTTTTTACTAAGGAATGGCTCCAGCCCCCCCGCGACCTGAAAAGGACTAAGTGGAAGAAGATGGATGGACAGCTTCCATCTGGCCACTCTACCACACCCTGATTGGTGGATTGCTGCAGAGATGGTTGTCCTTCTGGAAGGTTCTCCTCTCGCCACAGAGGAACGCTGGAGCTCTGACAGAGTGACAACTGGGTTCTTGGTCACCTCCCTGACTAAGGCCCTTCTCCCCCGATCGCTCAGTTCAGACGGCCAGCCAGCTCTAGAAAGAGTCCTGGTGGTTCTGAACTTCTTCCATTTATGGATGATGGAGTCCACTGTGTTCACTGGGACCTTCAAAGCAGCGGAAATTTTTCTGTACCCTTCCCCTGATTTGTGCCTCGAGACAATCCTGTCTCGGAGGTCTACAGACAATTCCTTTGACTTCACGATTGATTTGTGCTCTGACATGCACTGTCAACTGTGGGACCTTATATAGACAGGCGTGTGCCTTTCCAAATCATGTCCAATCACCTGAATTTACCACAGGTGGACTCCAATTAAGCTGTAGAAACATCTCAGATGATCAGTAGAAACAGGATGCACCTGAGCACAATTTTGAGCTTCATGGCAAAGGCTGTGAATACTTGGGTACATGTGATTTCTTCTTTTTTATTTTTTAATAAATTTGCAAAAAAAGTTTTTGTTTTTTTTTCCACATTGTCATTATGGTGGTCATGGGGGGACCTGACGTAAACCCTCGATTTTACTGTCAAGTGTTTTAATTTCAAAGAAATTAAAAGTATGGTTAAAATAGATTGAAAACATATATTTTTATTAAAACTTTAACATTGAAAATTTAAAAAAAAAATCTCCTTGCAGAAAAAAATTATGGTCAGATATTCAGAAATTTCAACAAACAATAGAAATTGAGGCTGCTGAGTAAGGCTGGATTCATGCTGCACCTCCACCGTCCGCGTACGTGTAACCAAAAACCTTGTGTGGCAAAATTTACGTCATCATCTCCGGTCCGCTACTGTCCGCAGGGCTCTACTGCGGACGACTGCGTGCAGCCCAAATTTTATGACCACGCGGCCTGCCCACGACCTGAAAATGTTGAAGGCGCATGCGCAAAACTGAACGTCACATTCACGAGGTGGCGCTACCAACACAGCATACAAAGACAAAGTAGACGAGGAAGACAACGAGGACACAGAAGATGAGAATAAACATCCATGAATCCTTTTGCAGCAGCAGCAGCCTGAGCGGAGAAAAGCACTGGAAAAGGGTAATTCCTCCTTTTCCTTGAAATGATGCCATTGTTGTTGCTACAAAAAAAAATGTGTCGCTCTCGTGTTTATAGCCGGTGAACAAACTGGTGTGTTGGTGCATTTGTGCTACCCATAGGGCTGGGGGGAATCTATAAATTACAGTTGTATGTATGCATCAACCGCTTGGCCTGGTAGATGAAAAAAAGTGAGCATGTACAACGCCGCGTGTGTGCCGGGCTCGACCAAAGCGCACGTGGATCAAAGTGGACAAGAGGGGAAATGCAGCTCGTTGGCTGTGCCCCACCACAGGCCATCACTTGATGGGACGAGTTTGTTGTGGGGGAGTGGTTATGGGGGGACTTGACGGTGAACCATTTCTATGTGATATTATGTAAACTGGCCATCACTAGGTGGCGATAGAGGCCCATCCTTGATGGGGCGAGTTTGTTGTGGGGAGTGATTGGGTGGAGTGAGCTTGGAGTGAGCTTGTCAAGGCATGAACAGGTTGGGGCAGCTGTAGCTAGCTGGGGCGATTTTGTTTTGGTGCGACCTGCCAGTGAACCTTTGAATCAATTAATGACATTGTTAAAACCCACCATCTTTTATCACTCTACACAGGTACATCTCAAAAAATTAGAATATCATGAAAAAGTTCAATTTTTTTGTCACTCATTTCAGAAAGGGAAACCCATATATTATTTAGATTCATTACACATAGTGAAATATTTCAAGCCTTTATTTCTTGAAATTTTGATGATTATGGCTTATGGATAATGAAAACCCAAAATTCAGTGTCTCAGAAAATTAGAATATTACATAGGCAGGCTTCTGCAAAGTATGTTCATTTCTATGCACTCAGTACTTGGTTGGGCCTCCTTTTGCATGAATTACTGCATCAATGCGGCACGGCATGGAGGTGATCAGCCTGTGGCACTGCTCAGGTGTAATGGAAGCCCAGGTTGCTTTGATAGCAGCCTTCAGGTCATCTGCATTGTTGGGTCTGGTGCCTCTCATCTTCCTCTTGACCAGGGGTGTCAAACTCATTCCATGGAGGGCCAAGACCCTGCAGGTTTTACTTCCACCCAGTCTCTTCAGCAGGTGTTTTCACTGATCAGCAATCAGTGGGAAGAAATTCAGAGAAAACACCTGTTGAAGCCACTGGGTGGAGGTAAAACCTGCAGGGTCTTGGCCCTCCATGGAATGAGTTTGACACCTGTGCTCTTGACAATACCCTATACCCTCTGTGGGTTTCAGGTCAGGTGAGTTTGCTGGCTAATCAAGCACAGTAACACCATGGTCATTGAACCAGCTTTTGGTACCTTTGGCAGTGTGGGCAGGTGCCAAGTTCTGCTGGAAAATGAAATCAGCATCTCCATAAAGCTTGTCAGCAGAAGGAAGTATGAACTGCTCTAAAATTTCCTGGTAGATGGCTGTGTTGACTGCGGACTTCAGAAAACCCAGTGGACCAACACCAGCAGATGACATGGCAGCCCAAATCATCACTGACTGTGGAAACTTCACACTGGACTTCAAGCAACATGGATTCTGTGCCTCTCCACTCTTCCTCCAGACTCTGGGACCTTGATTTCCAAATGACATGAAAAATATACTTTCATCTGAAAAGAGAACTTTGGACCACTGAGCAACAGTCCAGTTCTTCTTCTCCACAGCCCAGGTAGGACACTTCTGACGTTGTCTCTGGTTCAGGAGTGGCTTGACACGAGGAATGCGACATTTGTAGCCCATGTCTAGGATTCGTCTGTGCGTAGTGGCTCTTGATGCACTGACTCCAGCCTCAGTCCACTCCTTGTGAAGCTCCCCCAAATTCTTGAATGGATTTTGCTTGACAATCCTCTCAAGACTGCAGTTATCCCTTTTGCTGGTGCACCTTTTCCTACCACAGTTTTTCCTTCCACTCAACTTTCTACAAATATGCTTGGATACAGCACTCTGTGAACAACCAGCTTCTTTAGCAATGACCTTTTGTGGCAAAATGCAGTAAATACTTATGTAACTCTATGGGGTGTTTGATTCTCTTCTCTGCACCAATATGCGTTCACGCTTGGCCACCTACTAGCGATGAGCACTAGCCTATGATCTCTCTGTGGGCTAAGCTAGTTAAGCTAGCTGGTTTTAGCTTGGTTCACCCTTCTTTTAAATCCTGTATGAAAGCAGAAACGGAACCACAACCTTCTCCGATCAGTTGCCGTCTTACAAATATTGCTCACATGTGTTTTGTGACTAACAAGAGTCTTTTTTTTAACAGTTTTACCAGCAAGTCTCTATTCAGCCCTCAGAGCTCCACTGCTTAGTCTTCCTGGGAGGCTGCAAGTAACTCCATCCCGATGGCATCAATAAAAACTCGCTATTAAGGATATGATCTAGCCGAGCGAGACATTTAATCCGCTGACAAACACATGAAGTCTTTTTGACGGATCCGCGGACACAAAAGGAGACTAACGTTAGCTTAGAATCATGGTTGGTGTTTCCATGGTGACAGGAAGTAAACTAACCTTCTCTCCTCGGCTCCATTACAGATTTTAAATCCACATCATCCGATTCTCGGTGTCGGTCCACTTCTGCGCCGTCCACACAACCGGACTCTGACGGAGATTCTGGATCCTGCTGCCGTTCGACAAGCTAACCGGAAGTAGCATATAGTGAGCTAAGAGTCGCATCCGGTAGGAGTTTCAAAGTAAATGTCTTTTAGAGTTATGGTGGTTGGCACACATTATTTGAGTGCATTTAACGCCACCAACTGGTGTGAAATGGGCTGGGATATTAATCCTCTACTTCAGCAAAATACTAATAATAACAAAAATAATAATAATTATTATTACAGCGTGGGCAATGACAGTGAAACCTGGAGAGGGGTGATTGGGAGGAACGGCCTGCCCAATCTGAACCTGAGTGATGCTCAGTTATTGGACTTCAGTGCTAGCCACAGTTTGTCTATAACGAACACTATGTTCAAGCATAAGGGTGTCCATATGTGCACCTGGCACCTGGACACCCTAGGTTGCAGGTCGGTGTTCGATTTTGTTATCGTGTCATCAGACCTGCGACCTTATTGTTATGTAGTTAAAGCGAGAACCAAGAACAAGACTGAGTGTTGAACTGACCACGACTTTATTGTAGACTCACTCGTATAATACAAGGTGCTGCCATCAGCCTGACAGGAGGTCAAGAGACCGCCCCTCTTCCTTACAGCTCTCTTATACCCCGGGTGGCGGCGGAACCGGAAAGGTGGAGCCACCACCCGTGTCACACAGTAATATGTCCCAATAACAACATAACATCCCCCCCCTCTTCAAAAAATGGTCCAACACACGCATACAATTGAAACCTTCCCCAATTTGGAACCCGAATCATGCACTAAAACTAAACAGAAATACCTAAACAATCTATCACGCTCACTCAAAACCAGCTAAAAGTAGGGGGAACAGGTGGACTACCGTTCCACCCCCACACGGCAAGATGGATTATTCTGCCGTCTATATTCAAAGCACAGTCCATGAAACAGAGAGCTGCCGTGTTCCTAAAATAAATAGTATAAAACACAAAGCAATCCCATTAACAGAACTAATATACAATTTGGTTATCCCCCATTTCCATCACCATGCATTATATACATCACCCAACCAGCAGTCTGCCCCAATAGAGAAGCCCCCCCCCCTCAAAAAAAAAAACTGTCAGACGGTTCCCCTCCAATGCACCTTCTTTTCTTCGCTCCTGGGGATGACCCACGTCAAAGTCCAAACACCACCTTCTCCTCTTTGGCGTTCCGCAGCTCATGGGGATGCCTCCACGAGCCATCAGACAGTTGGGGGAAGGCATCCTCCCCACCAGCCACCACTTGCAGCTGCACCTGGTCATCTTCTCATCAGTGTTTGTCCCGAACACCTCTTGACCGGGCCACCTCTCTGAGTCGGGCCATGTCCGCAACCCCCAGAGGGGTCCTACTCGGCTTCCAGTGTCTCTGTTTGGCACGTAGTTTCATCATGCCAGCTGGTCCTGCCCCACTCTCTTTCATTTTTTCTGCCGGCATCACCATTGTGACCCCCTGCTCTCCGGTTCCTTCCAGCCAAAATCCGGGAATAGAATGGGCTCTCCACTCAGCGCCACCCACCATCACAGGCGTCCTACCGTGCCACCCAGTTCCCTCAACTAGGGTTACATGGGCGCTGGCACCGGGACCCTCCCACAATGGCCCTGGTTGGAATTGGTCCTGCTCATTGTCCAGATTACTAGGAAAAGGTTCATCCCACACAGTTCCGTCCATCGGTCGTTTAATTGGCCGGTCCCACAAACCACAGCCCGACCACTCTTCTCCAACCCGATACTGTGAGAAGGAACGCCTCACAGTTGCCCAACCAAACACAGATCTCACCGCTCCCATGTCAATCAGCAACAGCACTGTCACTCCATCCAGTTCCACCATATGGTAAGAACAATCATTGACACTTGGGGATACACTGCGAACAACCGTGGGAGGTGAAACGGGGAGATCCTCCTTGTGTCTTGGATCCCCTCGCTTGAACCTGCAACATGCCCTGGCGAACTGATGCAAGAATCCGCATGTGCCGCAGCGTCTTCCTCTTGCCGGACACTCTCTAGCCTTATCACGGTGCTCAGTGGACCCACAACCCAAACACCTGGGCGATCCCGAGGCGGATCTCATCTTTACAGAATTAGAACATTCTTCATCCTCCGTGCCATTGTCGCTGTCCAGGTTCACTGCTTGCGCCGTCGACTGTGGTTCAAAATGGCAGTGTGGCGCTCTCTCACCAAACTCCTGTGATAGCTTGTCTGCCGCCTCACACTGCTGAGCTAACTCGATGGCCATGGGTAACGTCAACTCGCCCGAGTGTGTTAGGAGCTTCGACCTTGCCGCCAAGCAAAGGGTATGTTCTGCCAACTGGTCGCGGACCATCTCTTCCTCTAATACTCCGAACTGACAGCCCTTGGCCAGCTGACCTAGGTCTGTTACATACCACTGCACTGACTTGCTGGCTGTGCCTCTGTCCCCTGCCCCCGTGCTGGTGCTGCTGCTGGGAGAACATTTCTGATCTTGACGTGCTGTATCCCTGTCCCCTGGGCTGTCAAATGAAGTCTTCAGCTCTCTGGTTGGCCCTTCCACCACTGTCCTTGACTGTGAACTGTCTGCCTCCTAGAATAGAATATATCTTTCAAACTCGAAACTCCCCAATAGACATATACAGTGTCTTGTCAGTTCAAAATTATCATGTGACACTTAGATTGGACACAGGTGGACTTTAAATTTTACTATTCTTGTGACTTCTGAAGGTAACTGGTTGCACCAGAACTTTTAGGGACTTCATAGCAAAGGGGTGAATATTGTACATATGAACATGCCAATGTATGTTTTTAAGTTTTTTTGTATTTTCATATTTCTTTCATTTCATTTCACAAATGTAGAATTTTTTTTTTTGCAAATTATATAAAATCCTGATTAAATACATATAAATTACAGGCTGCAATGCAACAAAATAGGTAAAAAGCAAAAGGGGGAATACTTTTGCAAGGCACTGTATTTTTTTCAGCAGTCTAAATAAGAGAGTTCTCCTTATTTCATCACACTGAACACAAGCTCAACAGACTTATCTGAGACTCTATATCTCTGGTTGACTGACTGTGTCTCTCTGTGCCCAGCTCTCTGCCCTGACTTTGCTGTCCCTAATGAAACAATTATTAAACATTTCCATAAACTCCTCATTCATTTATATGGACATTTTTCAACAAACTGTCATAATATTATTGGGATCATTCTACTTATTTGTCATTTCGGTGCATTGAAAAATGACCGGATGTCTGTTACTTTTCTTTTCTCTGCCATAACTGGACAAGCACAAGCACACAGGTTATTTTCAGATTTAGGAGAGATACAACACATAACTACAGATGATGTGCATAATTAGCCTAGATTTATTTTGGCATGAATGTGTAGGCTACAAGTCCAGAACACTGTGAACTAAATATCCAGTATAAAACACATGACTTCAGATTCAGATTTATGGTCTGGTCTAAACTTCATAACACAGTGTATCCGTGTCGTGAGGCATTGTTACATTACATCCCTGCTAATTAGCTTAACATGCTATATGCTGAGTTTATGTAAAACATGCTGGCAGATTTTGGACAAATGAGATGAAATATCACTTTTCATGTTCTGTATGAGACTGTTGAAAACATGAACTGATGAATAACTTATTAACTGTTCACTCATTAAGCTTTCAATGCACTTACTTACTCCTAACCGCTCTCTGCCTCTCTGTCAGCGTGTATGTAAGGAGCCGCAGCAGCCGTGAGGAAGAAACAGATTGGAATAAACCACTGTGAGGATGGGGGGGGGTGTCCTAATCTTTCAATAGTTATAAATGTCAAACAATACGTTTTTAAGTCACACCACTTGTACTGTACCTTCAACAAACATTACTATGCTGTTCAAATAAAACATTTATGTTTTCAATGTGACTTTTGGGGGGGGCAGCTTTATGGAAGGAGGGACATGACCCCTGTGTCCCCCCCGGGATTTATGCCCCTGCGTCCACGTAAACATAGTCACCGTCCCTTCTCTAAATGTCCTGATGTGGGATCCGTTGGCGGCCGTAAGAGCCGGGCCGCAGCCTTGTGCCAGCCTGTCCACGCTAACCAGCAAAATGAAGCTCTTCTGGGAGCCAGAGTCCAGCAAAAAATATCTCCCAGAATGTGTGTCCTCGATGTAGAGTAGCTTCTCCCTGTCGCCAGGGGTCGCAGCTGCTACTGACCGCTGGCTGTCTCATTTCCCGCCTTTATTGAAGTGGTATGGTGGCAGACAACATTGTGCTTTCTTGGCAAAACGGTGGTGATAAAAACATAGTCTCACTGCCTGAATGCTGAAAGCCTTCTTTGCCAGGATGATGCAGTCTTCCTCCTCTGCCAACGCGCAGTAATCCCTGGCCGCCAGCAGCGGTGAGTTAGTGAGGATTGCTTGCGCTGAAGCCAGTAGATTTCTGAGGAAAAGGTGGGCAAAAAGGAAAGATCCATCGTCCGTGCCCATCAACATGAGTATGCTCTCCACCAGGTCTACAGCCGATCTGTCTCCAAACTCCGAGCGGGTGTGGAGCTGTTCTGCCCTCTCAGCATCTGAAAGGGTACAATGGTGCAGCAGCAGCTGCTTGACAGCACCGTATTTTCCTTGGGCTGGCAGGTCTTGGAGTAGACTTATGGCTTGTTGTGTTGGGCGAAAGTCCAGCGCAACTACCACGTGATGATACTTGGTGTCGTCCATAGAGATTCCACGGCGGGCGAACTGGGCTTTCACATGCACAAACCAAGCGGCCGGATTGTGGAGCCAAAAGTCTGGGAGCCTGACAATAACGGAGAATGCAGCGGTGTGGGGCTCCCGCGGGAGTGTCTCCGCGGAGGTGCCCGGCTCGTTCTCCATTTCATGTCTCAGGGTCACCACTGTGGAGGATGAAATCAGATGAAGCAGTGAGCTGACGACACCGAACTTTGTTCTCCTCCAACAAATAGAACAGACTAACTCTGAGAGTCAAAGCAAACTCCTTTACACATTTTATTCCCGCCTCTGGCACCCAGGGTAAACCCATTACACACATGAACATACACGTCACAGAGCAAAGCTTAGTACAGTACATTTGCGCCTCTGCGTCCTCAGGTGTGAACATGGCACAGCGGGGACGAAAGCCACATCTTTATTTACTTCATACCCCCTAGCACTCTGGCGCCCTAAGCTGGCACCTCTCGCCTCCTCCCCCGTCACCATCTCTAAATACCTTCTCCCCCAACACCCCAAAGTCCTGGGTGGAGTGTCATCTTCTTTGTGTCACCACAAACTCAGCTTTCCAAAGATGTGATAAACCACAGTTAATTTATGTTTTTTTTTGGGGGGGGGGGGGTCACTTTTTCACACAGAGCCATGTAGGTTTGGATTTTTTTTTTTACCCTTAATAATAAACACCTTCATTTAAAAACTGCATTTTCTGTTTGCTTGTGTTATCTTAGTCCATCCATCCATCCATCCATCTTCTACCGCTTTTCCGGAGGTCCGGGTCGCGGAGGCAGCAGTTCAAGCAGAGAAGCCCAGACTTCCCTCTCCCCAGCCACCTGCTCCAGCTCTTCAGAGGGGATACCAAGGCGTTCCCAGACCAGCTGGGAGACATAGTCTCTCCACCGAGTCCTGGGTCTGCCCCGGGGTCTCCTCCCAGTGGGACGTACCTGAAACACCTCAAGTGGGAGGCGTCCAGGAGGCATCCTAATCAGATGCCCATACCACCTCAACTGACTCCTTTCAATGTGGAGGAGCAGCGATTCTACTCTGAGCCTCTCCCGGATGACTGAGCTCCTCACCCTATCTCTGAGGGTGAGTCCAGCAATCCTACGGAGAAAGCTCATTTCAGCCGCTTGTATCCGCGTTATCTTAGTCTAATATTTAAATTTGTTTGATGATCTGAAGCATTTAAGTGTGACAAACATACAAAAAATGAGAAATCAAGAAGAGGGCAAATACTTTTTCACACCACTGTAGGTACTGTATGAAGCTCGTTTTGGCAAAGTAAATCTGTTTGGCACAATAAGGGTAGCAGATTACTGTTCTGCTCACCTAACTGACTGACAGGACATTAGGGAGAAAAGCACTGGAGAAATCAAAGAACATGATCCTCACAGTGCTCCCAGGCTTCTCCAGGTGGGACAGGGAACGATGTAGGAGGAAGATCACTGCATCCTCCACCCCGATGTCATATTGGTAGGCAAACTGAAGTGGATCCATTGCTGGTCCCACCAGGGGGCGGAGGTGGGGGAGGAACAGCCTCTCCAGGGTCTTCATTTGGTGTGATGTGAGGGCCACTGGTCTGTAGCTGTTCAGATCCTTGAGGGGTCTTCAGTACAGGTACCACACAGGATGTTTTCCACAGCTGTGGTACCCTCCCCAGCTTCAAGCTCAGACTGAAGATGTGCTTCACGATCCCACACAGCTGGTCTGCGCGACTTGAGGAGCCTTGAGCTGATGCCATCTGGACCTGCAGCCTTCCTCGCCTTGATCTTCCTCAGCTCAGCTCTCACCTGGGTGTTAGTGAGGATCAGGTTGGGGCAGGGGGGCTCTGTGCTGGGAGGGTGGGTGTTGGGGGGAGGCCATAGACACGGGACTAGATGACGGTGGAGGCAGCAGTGGTTGGTGGGCATGCGGAGAAGAGGGCAGTTGTCAAACCTGTTAAAAAACAGGTCCAGGTTGTTCACCACCACCACCACCACCACCCCCATGGCCTGGGAGAAGGTATTCTGGTGCCCAGAGATGGTTTTGAGGCTTCTCCAGACACCGCTGATGTCATTCTGTTGCAGCTTGTCCTCCATCTTTTTCCTGTAGCTGTCCTTCCCCTCCCTGATCTTCCTCCTTTGCTCCCTCTCTATGGACTTCAGCTCCTTGTCTCCCGACCTGAAGTTCCTTATCTTCTCCTTCAGCAGTGACTTTATTGCAGGGTTGATCCAGGGTTTGTCGTTTGAGAAACACCGTAAGGTCTTGGTGGGTATGGTGTTGTCCACACAGAAGTTGATGTAGTCTGTGATGGTGTGTGTGAGGCCGTTGATATCCTCAGCATGTGGATCACAGAGCTGTTCCCATACAGAGGATTCAAAATAGTCCTTCAGAGCGTCCTCCGCCTCCTCAGACCAGATCTTCACTGTGCAGGTAACAGGAGGTTGTCTGTGTACCAGGGGTTTGTACACAGGCAGGAGGTGAACCAAGTTGTGGTCCAATCTTCCAAGGAAGGGGGGTGGGTGAAGAGCCTTCTTGGTGTTTGTATAAAATAAATCCAGGGTTTTATTGTCTGGTGTGGCACGCGACATCCTGGGTGAAAGTGGGCAGAATGGAGGACAGTGAAGTATGGTTGAAATTACCAGAGATGAGCAGGAGAGCATTTGGGTGCCGTGTCTGCTGCCTGCTAGTGACTGAGTGGATGACGTCACATACTGCCTCACCGCTCACAGAGGGGGGAAACATAAATAACAATCTCAATGACATGTGAGAATTCTTTGGGGAGGTATGCCAGTCGCATGCTAACCGCTAGCAAGTAAATATCCTTGCTGCAGCGTTGCTCTTTAATCGTGATGCGCCCGCGATCACACCATCTGTGAGTCACATACATTATCAGTCCCCCACCTCTGCTCTTCCCGCTATCTGATGTCCCATCTGCTCATATTAAGTGGAAGCCCTCCAGTCTGATGTTAGCATCTATTGCAAGCTCTGTTAACTACATTTCAGCAAACAACATAATGCTAATAAGATCAGATAAGCCTTTATTAGTCCCACAATGGGGAAATTCCAGGATTGCAACAGCACAGGGATAGCAACATTCAGAGCAACAATCAGAAGGCAAGAAAAAAACAAGAACAGCTAGTATACATATGTACATATTACTATAAATATATATATATATATATATATATATATATATATATATATATATATATATATATATATATATAGACACACAGTGCGGAGCACTGTGGTTGGTGAATGTGCAGCAGAAAGTCTCAGCTCTCTCTCCCTCCGTGGGTGCGGCGGGCCAGCTGGATGTCTTTGGGCATGATGGTGACCCTCTTGGCATGGATGGCGCACAGGTTGGTGTCCACGAAGAGACGCACCAGGTAGGCCTCGCTGGCCTCCTGCAGAGCCATGACGGCGGAGCTCTGGAAGCACAGGTCGGTCTTGAAGTCCTGAGCGATCTCCCTCACCAGGCGCTGGAAGGGCAGCCTATGGATGCGCAGCTCCGTGGATTTCTGGTAGCGACGGATCTCTCTCAGAGCCACAGTACCGGGCCTGTAACGGTGAGGCCTCTTCACTCCGCCGGTGGCTGGAGCACTTTTTTCGAGCAGCCTTGGTGGCTAGCTGCTTCCTGGGGGGCTTTTTCCTCCAGTAGATTTTACGGGCGGTCTGCTTGGTTCTTGCCATCGCTCTTTATTATTCTGTCTTATATTTCTTGCACGCCGCCTAAACTCCAGCCCGGCACCCGCGTCATTTTCGCCACAGTTCCTCGGCATGTCGAGCTTCTCCGTTAGCACCGGGTGGCGGTTGGAGCTAGCGAGCCAGCTAGCTAGCTCTTCCCTGCTGTATCGTCCCCCGCTGCAAAAGGTGGCTCCGTCCGCCGACTTGGGAGACCCTTGGGGCGATCTGTGTGTCTGTGATATATATATAGAGTGAAAGGTGTATAAAGAAGAAGGAAGATAAGAAAAAGGCAGTTGCAAAGGGCAGCCAACCCGTGTGGCGTTGCCGGTCCGGCGGAACCGGAACCGGAAAAAAAAAAAAAAATCTCTCTGAAGATCCTCTCATACTGGGACACAGCCCCCAGTTCGTCAGTTTTGTTAAGCAGCGATCTCACATTTCCCATAATAACAGATGGAAGGACGGGTCTGTACCTTATTCTCCTCGCACGTCGCTTTACGCCAGCACAACATCCCCATCATTTTTGCCTGATTTCTCGTGGGATATTGGGTCTTCGTGTTAGCACTGTGGGGCAGCCCAATGCTAACAGCTGACTTCTACTGTAAACAATAGCTCCTCCACTCATTGGGTCTCAAGTCACTGGTGATATGAGCAGAAAGATGGCTAATATCAACGCCAGTGTGACGATATATGTGTCCTTGGCGTCTTATGGTTATGGGGTAACAGGATTAGGAAGTTGAAGAAAGAAAAAATGGACAGTAAATAAAATTGAAAAAGAAACTCAGAATTGAGCCACTGCTGCAAAAAGGGCTGCCAACTCGTGTGATGCCGGAAATAAACAATAATCATAATAATTATAGAGAGAGTTTCTACAATACAGAACTAAAGAAGCAGAAAATAAAAAGAAGAAATATAAAATTAAATTAATATTATAGAAATTTGTAAGAAATAATACAGTGAAATATTCGAAAAAAGTAAAATATTATTAAATGTACATTCAGTATTTTAAAAACATACTTGTAATAAACCTTTATTTAAAATGATAGCAATGTTAATAAATGAATATGATAGTTCAAGAGAGATTTTGGAAGTGTTGGGATAAACTTGACACTGGCATCCACAGAAAAAAATGACACTGATTTTATAGTAAGAAATCCGAGTTAAATCAAAACAGTTGAAGAAAAATAAATGAGAGAAACTGTTAATAAATATTAAAACCAAACATCAAGTGATTGAGATGACACAGATATGAAAACAGTGAAATAGGTAATTGAGGGAATTTCCAAACCACTAACTCACATCTTCAACTTATCATCCCAAACAGTAATAAAGTTAAAATAGCAAAAGTCATTCCATTATATAAATCTGGTGACAAGTAACACTTGACAGTTTTATCTTTTGACACAGTTGTCAAAACTTAAAAAAAAAAAAAAAATCTTCAGTGATGGATTAGAAAAGTTTATAGACCAACAAAAACTACTGTCTGACAGTCAATATGGATTTAGAGCAAACTGGTCTACATCATTAGCATTAACATAAGAGAAGAAATCATTTATTCCATAGATTAAAAAAAAAAAGACATTTACAGTTAATGGATTCCTTCATCTCAAAAGCTTCTTAATCTCAATTTTTTTTTTTCATACAATGCATGTCATACATGGACTGTATGTAATTCTGAAGGAATTACAGTCTTTTTTCCTTTGTTCATCAGTTCACAATGCACTTTTGCTGTTTAACATTGTAATTTTTTTTTTCATTTCCATGTTCAAAATAAAGTATTCAATCAATTAATGACCGATTAAAATATACAATTGCTGGAAATGCCATCTACTATATTTAATCTTTATGGTGGGGAGGACACTCCAGACCCTGACAACAATGCCCCCCCTCATCAAACATGCTCATGATGTCCATGCATCCAGCACATTAAAGATTAGAGGTTTGAGGGTCCAAAGCAGACTGAATAAGAAGCTGATCTGATAACTTTTTTTTTTTTTTTTTTTTTTACAAAATTTAAATTTACATTAAAGCCTCAGAAACTTAAGAACAATTTATTCACACAAAAGAGACTTCATCCTGAAAATAAAGATCTCCAGACATTACTGGACTACAGCACCTCAACTGTGAGTTCTCATGTGATAAACCAAAACACTGAATGAAGCGTTTTCCGCATATTTTACAAGACTACAGCTTCTCCCTTGTGTGAATTCTCTTGTGAGTTTTCAAATGAGCACGTACATTAAAACTCTGCCCACACATTTCACAAGAAAATGGCTTCTCACCTGTGTGAATTCTCTTGTGAGTTTTCAAATTAGTATGTACATTAAATCTCTGCCCACACGTTTCACACGAAAATGGCTTCTCACCTGTGTGAATTCTCTTGTGAGTTTTCAAATTAGCACGTTGATTAAATCTCTTCCCACATGTTTCACAAGAAAATGGCTTCTCGCCTGTGTGAATTCTCATGTGAGATTTCAAACGATCAAGTCGATTAAAACTCTGCCCACATGTTTCACAAGAAAATGGTTTTTCACCTGTGTGAATTCTCATGTGAGATTTCAAATTATCAAGTCGATTAAAAGTCTGCCCACACGTTTTACAAGAAAATGGCTTCTCACCTGTGTGAATTCTCATGTGAGATTTCAAACGATGAAGTCGATTAAAACTCTGCCCACACATTTCACAAGAAAATGGCTTCTCACCTGTGTGAATTCTCATGTGAGTTTTCAAATGAGCAAGTTGATTAAAACTCTGTCCACACAATTCACAAGAAAATGGCTTCTCACCTGTGTGAATTCTCATGTGAGATTTCAAACGATAAAGTCGATTAAAACTCTGCCCACATGTTTTACAAGAAAATGGCTTCTCACCTGTG
This sequence comes from Pholidichthys leucotaenia, assembly GCA_020510985.1. Lineage (NCBI taxonomy): Eukaryota > Metazoa > Chordata > Actinopteri > Cichliformes > Pholidichthyidae > Pholidichthys > Pholidichthys leucotaenia. The sequence continues at coordinate 37,853,794 of CM035841.1, read as the reverse complement.
TGAATTTTCCTGTGAGATTTCAAACGATGAAGTCGATTAAAACTCTGCCCACACGTTTCACAAGAAAATGGCTTCTCGCCTGTGTGAATTCTCATGTGAGATTTCAAATTATCAAGTCGATTAAAACTCTGCCCACACGTTTCACAAGAAAATGGCTTCTCACCTGTGTGAATTCTCATGTGAGAGTTCAAGCGATAAAGTCGATTAAAACTCTGCCCACATGTTTTACAAGAAAATGGCTTCTCACCTGTGTGAATTCTACCATGACGTGATAAACAACTCTTATCCCCAAATCTTTTCCCACACGTGTTGCAAACATGTGAGTTAACTGTATGATGTTTCTTCTTCTGTGACTCATTTTTACAGTCTTTGTCATTATCAGAACATTTTACAGACTTTTCACCTGTGTCAGTATAACACTGATTCTCTGACATGGAGGAGTTGTCTACATTGTTACGGTCACTTCTGTTTCTGCAAAGTCTCTTCTTTGGCTTTGGCTCTTCATGTTTACTTGATCCTGGTTTTACATTCTTACCTGCTCCATGGTCTTGGCTCTCAGTGTCCGGAGAGTTGTGAGACAGGAGCTGCTCACTGTTCGGTTCAGTTTCACTCTTTTCATCGTCTTCATCAACAGGAGTCACCATGAAGGTATTAGTCTCTTCTTTCAGTCCAAAGTCTTCTTCCTCCTGACTGCTACAGAGTTCTTCTTCTTCCTCTTTAACCTTTGCAGTATCTTGTTCCTCCTGGTCCAGACTGGAGTTCCTCTCCTGGTTACAGAGCTGCTGGACAGTGAGAACCTCCTCCTCCTTACAGTCATGTAGCTGTGGAGCATCTGGAGGGACAAAGAGATCCAGAAAATGCTAGTAACTGACTGGCCAAAAAAGTCACCACCTGGTAACAAATAGTTTTTAAGGTGCATCTGGAGTGAACACGAGGTGCAAAAACATGTAAACTTAATGTAAACAAGCAGAAGATTCGCACGTGATGAATGTGTTTCTGATTCAACAAGTTGTTTAAAGGGGACAAAATGATTTTTCCACATAGTAACATGGTTCCTTGAGGTCTAAAAGGGACAAAGGATGAAAACTTTACTTTTTCCAGTGTTATTACACATGAATTTGTCTATCTGGAGTGGCTAGCAACAAAAATACTAAAAAAAAACAAAC